>JADMNL010000022.1:35887500-37345000 GCA_016271365.2 Neoceratodus forsteri
CCAGGGTAGTCCACAATTCAAGTTTTTACAGCTGTTAAGGTGTGTTGCACCCATTTAAGTTCTCCCATTTTTGTTGGAATCAAGCATCTGACACCAGCAGCCTGACAGGACACTCTCAGGTTTTTGCGATTTAGTGGTGAAAAATTATCAAACAGGTACATCTCTAGCAGTAGTTTGTCAATATTTTTGTGATATGGTATGTGATTTTTTAAAACATCCTTTGGGGGATAACTCCAGCGTATGTCTATTGCAGTGTATTGTGACAAGATGAGGTTGATCCTTTCTCAGTAGAGCAGCCCCCCTTTTTTGCCAGTCATGATTGCTGCCCCATCCGTGGTTAGCCCCACCAGTTTTGTTTTCCAGTCAGCTGACCCCCATCTGTGAACGCATGGTCTATGATAGCTGCTGTAATTGATACGGCATCTGCTTTTTCTGGATTTTCCAGGGACACAAAGTAAACACCGGGTACTCCCTTGTTTATTGTTCTTATGTAAATTATTTCCTGTTCTTTTACACTGGAATCTGTTGCTCCGTCCGTCATTATTGAAATGAATTCTGAGTTCTTCACCACATCTACAACCTTCAAACGTTCAACTTCTGTGATGCTGCTTCTGAACATTCTGCGTGACTTGTCACTCTGATAAGTTTCCCTGATATTGACTCCTTTACATTTGTCGACCTCACACATCCAGTTGAAGTCTATATATGACCAGGCATGTTTGGTTAAGGCATGCAATTTATAATTAAAATATTTCACGGTGTACCACACCAGAATTGAGCATTTCAGTCACTTTTTCAGCACTAGATACCTGTTAGGATTCAGCTATAAATCTGGCATCAGCAAGAAGATGCTTCTTCTTTTTTTTTTTTTAACTTGCTCTTTATTCTCCCTGGATCCAGCCGGGCTTCCCTGACCCACCTCAACCCGTGATCCACCTGTCAAGCGCCCCATGTAACCTTGGCTATCCCCCCAGGTGGGACTGGGGTGGAGGGAACCACCATGTCCTTCTTGTTTCATCAGGCCCCCCATTGTGGCCTCACGGGTCGAACGGTGCAGGGCACCTCTTCTGTCAGTGGAGCTCAGCCGGTTCTGATTTTTCCCTGTATAGTCCTGGAAATGCTGTTGTGCTGTGATGCCAAGGCACGTACACTGACATCCTACCACGCTCCCCCCTACAACATACAGCTTCAGGCTGCTGTACCTCTGGCCTCCACCAGAAGTCAGAACAGCACCAGCCTTCGACCCCCGCTTCTTCTCCTGGGGAGTGAGCTGCCCATTGGGTGCTCAAATTTCCTCTCCCAGCTGGCCCTTCAGCTTCCTTGGCTTGTTCCCGAATCCGGGTCACTGGCGTCGCAAGCAGTAGCACTACCACTGTGCCAGCAGGCCGGCCAAGGTGATGCTTCTTAGTGTGCTTTTGAAAAGATTGCTCAGTGAAATTATTACAGCCCCCTTCTCAATATGCGGACATAGTATCAGCAACTTCGGAGACACTTCTACAAGATGGACAAACCACTATGGGTTAAGCTCAATGCAACTGTACTTTGCAACCCAATGTTCTTGAAAGTACGTATCTTTTGTTTTTGTGATAGGCAGAGTCTCTCTCCTTTTTTTGAGAGCCTCCTTCTCTGCTGCTAGGGTTTTAAGGTTCTTTACTCCATTCCAAAGCTACCACATGGTGGGCAGCAGACTAGTTTCTTTTCTCTAAGTTAAAGTTGGTTATTTTACCAACAACATACCAGCCCATATACAGCCGGTGAAGAAGGAGGACTGAAGCAACCAATTTCAGGGTAAGTCAACCACTCAATGTCCACCACCCCACCCCCAATACTCTGACTGACACTGTTGTTTTTTGTTTTGTTTTTTCTTCCGAATTTCAAACTGTGAGATAGAGTTAAACGTGAGTTGTACAGTGATGGTGCTGTTAAATGTGTGTTTCTAAATGAGAACCTATGGCCACACAACCTTTTTGTTTTGTTCTCCTTTGCGGGCAGAACTGAAGCAGACATATCAGCAGATGTGCCTGTCAGTGAAAATTGGTCAGCACTATCCACAATTACACAAATTGCCTTGCAAGTTGGCCAACTGATTTTTTGTTGTTGTTGTTAATTTGTAGGGAAACAGTTTTACAACTGTATGTTTGACAGAAGCAGAATTAAGCACTGGACTTCTCTAGTCAACTGCAATCTCACACATTCTGTAAGATCAAAAACAGACTCTAACAATCTTCCTTTTTTTCCACAGGTTGAACTGGCCAGAAAAGAAACAAAGGGGAACAATGAAAGCAGTAAAAAATGTGCTTATAAATTTCCCAATGTGTTGTCTAATTATCTTAATTTGTTTTTTCTTGAAAATGTAATAAAAGAAGCCAGCCCGGTGGCACTGAGGGCTGAGGTGCTGGACGCCACACCTTGAGCCACGCCGGTGACCCAGGTTCGGGGGTGAGCACGGGTCGCCGAGGGCTGGCAGGGGAGGAGAGGGATCAAGCGTCCGATGGACTGCTCTTCCTCTCCAGGGAGGGGGGGTCCACAACGGTCGGTGCCTGACTGCCCCCTGGCGGAGGCTGGGGGTTGGGGATGCATGCCGTACACTAGGGAGGAGTCGGGGGCAGACGCCTGGATGGGGACGCATGTGGACACATTCGCTCATGGCCACTGGTGTCATTGTACGCCCTCTGACTCAGGGGAACCAAGAACAAGGAAAAAGTGCCACCTACCATGGCTTGATGGCCGTCCGCAAGTGTTCGTTGGGCACTGGCACCTGAACTGGATCTGTATGGGGTGGGGAGATAGGGGACTCCCTGTCACCCTGCGGTGGGGGGCAAGCCACAGGGGTTACTGGGTGCCAGCGGTCACGTGTCGAGATGGACAGTGGCCGGCTCCCCAAATAGCAGGATGCAAGTCTAAGGGGGTAGCAGTAAGGTGGCCACAGGAGGATAAATAATAATAAAAAAAAAATTAATAAAAGAATTTAAAAACAAAGTCTGGCTTCCTTGGGTACTATTGAGCAAGAATGTTCTGACCAGAAAAAGATAGCCTTTAGCTGACAAACAAGAGAAAAGTACTGTAAAATTGCTCTTCTTTCTTTCACTTCATGGCACACACGTTATTTTGTGACCAAATGTGCCCAAAGGGAAAAGATCTATATTCCTCGCTTTTTTAAACCCTTTTTATGGCTGCGTGGGTGGAGCTCTGCAGATGTTATCCGATCATCATCATCATCTCAGAAGAGTACTGTGGAAGCATGTGACTGGACCACTGTCTGGTGTGCTTCCGCAGTGCTCTGGCACAGTTACCAGTGGTTGTGTTCATGCGGCCCTTCCCCTCTGCCAACCACATAAAAACACCCACTTTGTGGTGCACTTCTTTTTATTCCACAACAGCAGAAGTAACTGGTGCCGTGCACAAGATGGCCACCGACTCAGACTGCTCATGCGCGAGTATCGCACATGCACAGTTCTGTCATCGCCACCATCTTGCAAATGGCATACTCCAGTGGCGCTCCTAATGCCATACTCTGGTGGCACTCCTCAAAGCTCTGTGCAGCCATATCGGCTCTGACCAGAGTTTGTTTTATGGGCAGTGTCATCCAAATGCTTTAGTCAGGAAAATGTAATAAGTGTATCAAAAGACAATCTGCCCTAAGCATATGGCGCAAACTCCAGTATTTAACAATTTCTGACCTCCCTGGTCTAAAACTCCGCAGTTCTATAACCCTTTCTATCAAGCACATTGACATCACCTGTAGTGCAGACAAACTACAAAAATTGACTTGCTCCCCTAAAATCTTTCCCTCCACATGGTTCTCATTGCACCCCCATTATCAGTAGCCAGTTTAGGGGCAGCAGTTATGACTGAAGTTGGTGCTCGCAATTTTCTTTCTGAGAGTCATGCCACAACATGCTACAAAGTGGTTGCCACCAGGAGAGAGAGAGAGAGAAGGAACTACACACTGTACAAGAACCCAGCCTGAGACTGAATCTCACATTGCACTGCAAGATTTCCATCAGTCTCTGGGCAGAGCAGACAACAGAGGGCTGTGACTGGCTGGCTGGAAAATGAACCATTTACTGCACAAAGGCCTGATATCAGTACCTGGGACTTGGCTCCTGAAAAAAAAAATCATGTTTGCAATCCATCTGCCGAACCACAAGTGAAGTCATGTGACAAATACCTGTCAAATGAGCAACGCTGTTCACCTGGGCGCATGACCTGCAATCAGCAGCACACTGTCTTTAATGAGACAGTGTGTCCCTACAGTTACACCCGTAGTTAAGTGTTTTTTTCTCATTTAATTTCTCTTTTGAAGTAATATTTTCAGTGAGTATGCTCATCCTTTTGTATTATATATATACATATACAGATTTTCTTGTCTTTACCAATTTGGTAAAATACCAACCCCGGGAGGTTAAGGAGCACAGTGGAGGTCATTAGTCTGAAAAGGGTAAAAATCAAGTAAGAGGGTATTTTTATATTATTCCATAAATAAAAATGGGCCGGTACAGAGTGGCAGAGATATCTACTTGCAGCTAAAGAAATAAATATTTATTTTAGAACTTTTTATAGAAAAGAAAATTTTGGGGAACAAAGTTCAAAACTAAACGGCTGACACTAAAAACAGAGAAATACACAACACAAGGAAGCTGATGCTGTAAGTATGTAAGTTACAGGCAACTGTACAGCATTCTTTATTAACTGATAATAACTTCTTTGGGGACATGTACCAATGTCTATATAATGGGTTGCCAGTCAATGCAATAATTTAAACCATACCTAGGGTTTGTGGCCTGTAGTCTATCAATGTAATATGCCTCTCTAGTAAGTAATTTAGTTATGTAATCTCCCCCCTAGTGTCTCGTTTCACTTTTCCTAACCCCAAACATCTGAGATATGGTAGTTGGTGTCTAAATTCATTAAAATGCCTGGCTACTTGGAGAGGTTTCTTCTCCCTTAAGAATGTCACTCTTGTGCTCTCTCACTCTAGTTTCAAGTATTCTCTCTGTTTTACCAATATATATTTTATCACATGGGCATTTTAACATGTACACCACCCCAATGTTCTGGCAGTTAATTAATTCACCAATATTAATGTCCTTGTCCCTGGCACTGTTCCTTATTTTTTTCACTTTGTATGTGTTATGACAATGAACACAGTGCCCGCATTGGAAGTTTCCTTTCAAATCAAGTGCTGACATAAAATGTTGTGGTTTCTTATCTGGTATTAAGTGAACAGTGTTCACAGCTCTGTCTCTTACAGTACTTTTCTTTTTTGGCACTATCAAAGGTGCTTTCTCAGAAATGTGGTCCCCCATGTAAGTTGTCCTCAACACATCCCAATGTTTGATGGTAATATTTTAATCTTGTAAAATGAGTCATTATATATTGTTGCAAATACAATTCTGCCTTCTGTTTTATCACTCTCCGTGTTCTGTGGACTCCCTACCAACAGTGTTTCCCTCTCACTGTTATTTATTTCACCATTGCCGCCTGAAGAACATCTCCACCGTATCCCCTATTCTTAAATCTGTCTACCATGTCCTTAGCTGTATTCTCACATTCCATTGCATCCATGCAGTTCCTTTTAGCCCTTACCAGTCGTCCGTATGGTATTGATTCTAATAAGTTTCGAGGATGAAAGCTGTCTACTCTAAGTAGAGCATTTATGTATGTTGGTTTTCTATATAGTTTCATTGCTAACCTGTCATTGTATTTATAGATCATAAGGTCTAAGTAAGGAATCTCAGTGTTGCTATAATTCATAACAAACATTAAGTGGTCTGTACATGTGTTTGAGTAGTCATTAAAATCAGACAATTTTTCAATGTCTCCTGTCCATATAACTAAAATGTCATCAATAAAATACTTCCAAACATGAATATGGATACAAAATGGGTTCACCTCACTAAAGACATGTTTCATTTTGAAATCATTCTTGTAAATGTCGGGGTAAGATGAAGCCATACTTGAGTTCATGGCAGTAACAGTTGTTTGTAAAAAGAACTGTTTCTCAAACCTGAAAAAGTTTTGATTCAATACAGTTTCTGCCTTTTTTACAAGAAGTTCATTAGGTGGTTTCTCTTCTTCTCTCTTCTCATTTAATATGTCCATCAATACTTTACAATCCTCTCTGTGTGGAATTGAAGTATATAAGTCTTTGAGGTCCCATGTCACTAACGTACAGTACTTAACATTTAAGTCAGTTTCATTCTCAGATTCAATAAGTTTAATGTCTCCTAAATCTTTAAAGGATCCCTAAACAACATTTTGACAACAAACTATTCAAAAATGTGAATTTGTAAGTGACTAAAGGAAAGACTGCTGTATTCATTAATGCTAAAACTACATTTACATAATTGACCTAAATGTTGTCCCAAAGCATTTGAAAATTGTAAAATCAGCCTTCCAATTTCAAAAAAACTGTCTTACCTGCTTCCTAAAATGGCCGCCAAATGTGTTATGTGATGACATAATTTGAGCCAAAGTCAGTGAGATGTATGGCTCTCTATAGTGCAAACTAGTTCTTTTTTCCCTTTGTATAGAATTGTTTCACCTAAATGGTCAAAACCATGTGCGTTATTTTGTATAATGCATGTCAGGCTATGGTTCTGTTCATTTTGTTTACTTTAACATGCTAAACATGTGTTTTAATCCAACCAACTTTCTCTGTGGCAAACCACAGTGCAGTACAAATCTTGAATAACCTGGCGGTCTAGTGGTTATGGTGGATCCAGAATGCTACAATGGGGGTGCTGGGGTGGTGTGCATGCTTAATATGCACTTTTTAACATTTTTATTAAACCTTTATATTTTCTGCTATTATTCTTTTCTAGTACATTTTTGACAGAACCTACAAATGTAATCCATAGTTTGAATGTAAATATTTGTACAATCAATAAATCAGACTTCTTCAACAAAGTATAAAGCAACAGCAAGCACGTACGTTACTATATGGGGGTGTGCAACCACACCCTTTACCACCCCTAGAGCCACCATTTTTTGTAGTAAAGTTCTTGTGCAGTCTAATGTTAGAGTTCATACTTTCTCAAAACTCAAATATATGCTTGTCTTGTCTTCTTTTCCATGGGGAATAATAATAATAAGAATTAGCATTTATATAGTGGTTTTTTTACACAGTGTATCCCAAAGTGCTTTACAAGCAATACTAGACTGGTAGTGAAGTGACTGAGTGTGTAGTGGCAGCCATTTCATGCATTAATATCCACACACAACCTTGAACAATTGCATGCACTGGTTTTATGGGAAGGGGAATGTTGGCCAGGACAACGGGGTCAGGTAGTGATCAAGGTGCTGGCAGCCCCACATCTTATTTCTCACAGTAATCTGCTCATATTTCTCTTCTTCTGTCTTACCCCTTCCCTGAATATAGCAGTACCTTGCAAGAGTGGTCTTCTCAGTCCACCTCTGGTATTCATTCTTCACTAGTCCGCCTCACACCAAAAACTGGTGCGCTCATCACCCTTTTACATCATGAATGGTAGTAGTACAGTCCCCGTTTTATTTTGACACATCAAGTATAAACATATCTTTCCAGTAAGTCAGGCTCATAGCAGCAGGGAACAAGGGGAATGATGGGCTTTCCTAACCTTAAAAGATCTAGGCTACCTTTGATTAGGCACTGTTAAATGATGGGTGTGCATATCATTATGCACGTCATATAATAGTGCCTAATCATAGGTGGCTTAGATCTTATATATGTAGGAACACCTATTTTTCCACTTGTGCCATGCTGCTATTAGCCTGGCTTACCAGAAGATCATATTCATTATTAATATGTAAATATAACATGGGAGACTGTACTAAACACATTCATGATGCGGAAGGGTAGTGAACTCACCAGTTTTAGGTGAGGGAGCAGGTGAGAAGAATGAATGCCTGAGCGGGACTGAAGAGGCCATTCCAGCAGGGTACCACTATATTCAGGTTAGTTGAAGACATGAAGGAGGACGCTGAGCAGATCACTGTGAGATCTGAAATGTGGGGCTGCCAGCATCGTGATCACTACCTGACTGTGGATGAGAGTAGCCAGCGATGACAAATACTCAGAGTGGCAGGGCTGCACCTAAACTGTTACTTGAATTCAGTGTAGGGAGATTACACTCGGGTGGGGGTGGTGTTGATGTTTGTTAGGACAGTATTGAGGGAGTTGTGTATAGCTCATTCAAGATTTGGAAGGGTGGTAGCCAGTCAACTCACATTACGGAGCACAGCACAGAAAAGTACTGGAGAAGAACTGCTGGGAACTGTCCTGCAGGGTTCTGCAGATCACATGTAAAGGAGTAGACTGATACTGGAGGTCAGGTGGATTCACTCAAGGTATCAGTATGCCTCTCCTGCTAATAATATTGTTATCCATTGTAAGTGCAGCCATTATGAGGACATGAACAGCGTTTTTTCTGGTGGGTCATGTTGCTTATTGCTTGGCCCTCCAGGAAGACCAAGTTGTTGGTTAATGAGGTGGGAAAAAACACAACAGGGAACTGTACATACTACCTTCACTGTGCAGAAGGGTGGTGATCCACTCAATGTTTACTGTGGGAGCAGAAGTCAAACACTGAGAATGTGTTCTGGAGAGTGATTTGGGAGGCATTTTTAACAGTGCCTGCTGATGATGCATATCAGAATAGGTGTGCACAACCCTCTGAGGTACAAGATTACAATCTGAGGTGTAATGATTCTCTTCATGAGACTGCAGGCAGCACTAAAGACAGGGTATGGATGGTGGGGTGTGCAACAGAAAGCAGGCTAGGTGCAGAGGGTTCACATGGAAAAAAGAAAGCCTTATTTGTGGATTAACAAGACAGCATGAGCTTTGGAACTGAACAAGACTGGTATTTTGCTGTGTGACCCTGAGCAAGTCACTAAATTTCCTTGTGCTAACAGGCCACACCTGTAAACAGGCTTTCAGCTTAGTGTGTCTCTCCTGGTTAACAAAAAACAAAATTCAGTGCATCATATAACCACTAGATCATCAGGTATTTGAAATGTACTGTAATGCAGTTTGTCAAAGAAAAAGTCAGCTGGATTGCAAAACATTTTCCGCAAGTTAAAGTAAACAAAATGAACAAAATCATAGCCTAACATGTGTACTGGTCAACATAATCCATGAGGTAATACATGGTGTTGATCATTCTGGTACAACAATTCAAAACAAAGAGGGAAAGAACTAGTTAGCACTATAGGGATATATGTGGATCTCTGGCTCTGGCTCAGATGATGTCATCATGACTCATCACATAACACACTTGGCAGACATCTTAGGGAGAAGGCAAAGCTGTTTTTTGAAAATGAAAAGCTGATGTTTACATTTTTCAAAAGCTATGAAACTGCATTTATGTTATTTACATAAATGCAGTTTTAGTATAAATGTAAACAGCAGTCTTTACTTTACCTTGCTATGAAGCCAGATTTTGGAGTTTGTAGTTTTAAAAAACTGCTTGTTTAGGTACCCTTTAATATATGTTTTCATTCTTTCTACTAATGGCCTGATGTGGTGATCTACATACACTGACAGTGGTTCTAAAACAGAATTTATACCTGATATTATTGGCCTGCCTAGCGGGTTATTCAAATCTTTATGTATTTTTGGGAGTGTGTAGACTTGAGGTATAGATGGGTATGTCCTAAAAAGTGCATTTTTCTCCAAACCATTACTCCAACTGTCCTCAAATGCTACAGTTAAAATACTTTTCATTAATTCCTTAACCAGATCTGTTTGGTCTTTTTCCAGTTTTAAATAGTTATTTTTGTCCATGAGAAGGTTTAGACACATGGGCCCAGATATTCAAACTGCGCCAGTCTGAGGCGCAAGCCCCTGCGCTGCTCAAAATAGTTGCTCAGGGGTGTGGCCGGGGTGATATTCAAAGGAGTTGCGCTGTTGAGCAACTCCTTTGAATTATCAACCCCGACAACACAGCACTTTTACAAGATGGCGTAGTGGAACTTGCGCCACCGCAAGCTGCCAGAATTGAGCATTAAACTTGCGGTGGGCGCAAGTACCATTGGCGCCATGCGCAAATTTCCGATATTCAAAAGGTGACATGCAAATGGGGCCATAATTTATGCAAGGCGCAGGGGGCCATTTGCATCTATTTTAGCCCCATTTGCATGCCATTTGCATGTGGAGTGCGCCCGATCCGAGGACTTGCTCCTGGCCACCTGCCAGGCAGCAGCCGTCGGGACCGACGCTAATGCAACTTTCCCTGATCAGCAGGCATCACAGTTACGCGACACCCCCACATCTCCACAGCGATCGCGGGCAGAACACGTATCATGTCGCCTCCCCACACACATCTCCACAGCCGGTCGTGGGCAGAACACTGATACATGTAAGCCCCCACACACATCTCCCACAGCCCACGATCGCGGGCAGAACACGTACATGTCGCCCCACACACATCTCCCAGCCCGATCGCGGGCAGAACCTATATGACCCCCAGTGCCCGATCGGCGGGCAGAATGTAACCCCCCCCAACCCGAATAACTCCCTGGTGGTCCAGTGGACGTAAAGCCCGATCGCGGGCAGAATGTCTAACACAACCCCAAACATCTCCCTGGTGTCTAGTGTCCCACCCAAAGCCCCTCACCCGCTCCTTTTATGTGATATTTTATAAATGACACAATTTCTGTTTTAATGTAATTGTGTGTACACACACACACACACACACACACACACACACACTAGGAGTGAGCTATATTTTTCACTGATAAAAGCATGTATTACTACCACAGTGAGATAAATGCAAGCCCAGGCTAACACAGTGATAAATGCTTTTATACATACTATGCTTACCTCACCAGCATTTGTCACTGTGGTGATGTCTGTGATGCTCCATTAACTCTCCCTCAGTGCAGCAACTTATTTCAGCTCATTGAAATAAATGAAATTCACCCGTTTTTCAAGTACATGAAGCCCCAACAATAGGTTTACTACATTCAGTCTCAGACACTCGCATGCTGAGAAGATTCCTAAAGTTCCTACTAAAAGGAAAAAAAAGAGGCCGACTGCTAAATACATCAAACCATGCAGACTCAAAGCAACAAACCTGCTTTGACACAGCTGAACTATACTGGATGAATAAATAAATTCTCCTTACAGAAGAAAACAAAACCAATGAATGTGGAAGAAGTTTTTCTATCTTGCACACAGTTTGAAAGCAACACAGAAACACTTTAGAAAAGCGTGTGTATAAATCACACACATGATGTGCAGATCATTTGATATGTGAAATACATTCACTTGTGAACAGTAACCTCTGGATGTTCTCACCATGCCTTCAGCACTACGTGAGTATCCAGAAGTCACTGTTCACTCATGAAAATATTTCACATATCTCACTCCTACCCATCATGTAATAGATACATATACACACACACACACACACACACACACACACACACACACACACACACATATATAAAAATAAATACATACAAATACAAATACATATACATATATTTTATGGTAGCACGGTAGTGCTACCATAGTTAGGGTTGAGAAGCCATTTACATGTTAAACCCAAAATTTTGCACCTTAACTTTGTAACCGTTGTCGGATTTGCCTAAAATTTGGAATACGATCAAGACCCATACGCCTTGGGATCTGCCAAGTTTTGTACCGGTCAGATACACGGCTGTGGAGCCTAAGCGTGATCTGCACATACTTTTATGCTTTTCTGGAGAATTTTACGGTCACGCCTGGGTTGCACGGTTTTGCACTGAATGGCCCAAAATCTTCAGGGACGTAAGCGGGGCTCAATGTGCCTTTGAAGATCGTGAAAAGTATTAAACTGTTCAAAAGTTATTCAAAAAACAATTTCCCATTATACGTCAATGGGAAAAGTTAACAAAAAGTTTGATAGTGTCGCGTATGCATTTTTATTTTCGCAAATGGACCTCTTACTTTCGCAAATCTGCCATCTTGTTTTCAGTTAGTGATCAGAAAAATGCTTGGCATTTAAATTTGGGACCCTCTAGCAGCATAATTCTTTTTGTATTCACCTAGTCGGACCCTGAGGATGCTAGCCATGTCTTTATTTTGGGGTAAAACACCACGGAAATATGTTTTTCAAATTCTTGCAAAAAAGTACTTTCGCAAAGTACTTTTGTGCTCACGAAAGTGTCACAAATTTTTGCGAAAGCTTTTGCAAATTGTGACAGTACTTTTCTAGTCTGTGGGAAAATGACAGCAATTCTTTGGCACTCCGCTGCAAAAGAACGGTTTGGAGTTTTGGGCTGAAATTTGGATGGAACGCAGCAGACATCTCAGATGTGCCTTTCAGTGTTTCATTGAAAAAAATTACATGGCGACAACATTACAGTACTCCAAAGTTGACGCTTTTTCCCATAGGATAACACTAAAGGATCCGTTAAAGGACTTAATAACCAGGAAAACAGATTTATCAGTGCTATGTCACATTTAGGATTGGATCAACATGTTAAATTACCAACTAGAAATCATATCTTGGACTTAATATTCTCAAATGTTAAGGTGACAATGAGTTGGTCAGCATTATGGCCTTTAGGAAATAGTGACCATCAGATAATTAAATGGTCATTTAATCTCTCTGTGAATAAATCTTGTGGTAAAACAGAATTTAAAAATTTTAACAGAGCTAATTATAAGGTAATTAAGGAATATTTATCAACATGGAATTGGGAACAAGAATTAATTGGGCTATTCATAGAGAACATCTGGCTAAGAATTAAAGAAGAAATCCAATATTGTATCACAACATGGGTACCAATAAGAGTTAAATATATTGGACTAAAGAGGTCTCCGCCTTGGTTCACTAGAGAAGTTAAAAAGTTAGTCTTAGCAAAAAAAAAAAAAAAGCATATAATAAATACAAAAATAACACTACTGATTTAAACTGGTCTAAATTTATAATTAAAGCAAAAGGTAAAATACGCAATCAGAAGGGCAAAGCAGGAATTAGAGAGAAACCTAGTTGATATACATCATAACAAAAAAAGGTTCTTCAATTATATTGGCTCCTTAAAAAATTCACCTACCTTAGTGGGACCACTAAAAATTAATGATGTTGACGTTAATGATGAACAGGTTATAGCAAATAAATTTAATGATTACTTTGGTAGTATATTCAAAACAAGTGTGAGTTCACGTGTTTAAAACCTTCTAATTTAGACCTTGTGGCCCAGATATTCAAACTGCACCATTCTGAGGCGCAAGCCCCTGTGCTGCTCAAAATAGTTGTGCAGGGGTGTGGCCGGGGTGATATTCAAAAGAGTTGCGCTATTGAGCAACTCCTTTGAATATCACTCCCAGCCACAGCCACTGTGCATGGCTCAGTGGAACTTGCACCACCGCAAGTTGTCAGTTGAGCATTAAACTTGCGGTGGCGCAAGTACCATTGCGCCATGCACAAATTTCCGATATTCAAAAGGTGACATGCAAATAGGGCCATAATTCATGCAAGGTGCAGGGGGGGCCATTTGCATCTATTTATGGCCCCATTTGCATGCCATTAGCATGTAGGTGCGCTGATCCCCGAGGACTTGCGCCTGGCCGCCTGCCAGGCAGCAGCCGTTGGGGACCGACGCACTCTGCAGCCAATCGGGCAGTGTGTGTGTATACACTCTCTCCCCAACATCTCCGAAGCCCGATCGCGGGCAGTATGTCTGAATACATCCCCCAACATCTTCCGAAGCCCAATCGCGGGCAGTATGTCTGAATACATTCCCCTCCCACATCTCACGAAGCCCGATCGTGGGCGGTATGTCTGAATACATTTCCCCCACACAGTTCCGATGCCGATCGTGGGCAGTATGTCTGAATACATTCCCCCACAGCTCCGAAGCCCGATCGTGGGCAGTATGTCTGAATACATTCCCCCCACAGTTCCCGATGCCCGATCGTGGGCAGTATGTCTGGTCATGTTCCCCACACAGCTCCGAAGCCTGATCGCGGGCAGTATGTCCCAGACACATTCCCCCACCACACAGCTCCGATGCCTGATCGCGGGCAGACGTGAAACAAACCCCAGTGCCCGATTGCGGGCAGAATGTAAAAGCCCCCAACCCGAATATCTCCCTGGTGGTCCAGTGGACCGTAATGCCCGATCGCGGGCAGAATGTTAAGTAACCCCCCAAACATCTCCCTGGTGTCTAGTGTCCTTCCACCCCACCCTACGCACTGCTTCACCCGCCTCCCCGGCAGCTGGCGGGCCGCAGTATCCCACCCGCTTGCCGCTTGCTCGCCGCCGACTGATCAGCCGGGCTGATGTTGTGCAGAGTTGCAGTTAAGGCATGAAGCCTCATGATCGAGTTAGTTCAGATTTGTGAATGATGTTCATTCACAAATCTAGACTGTCATGTACGGTATGGGCTGCACGCCTATTGGCTGTAGCTCTGCACCAATGGGGCGGCAGTCTACCGACAGTCAGTCGGGCGGTGGATGCTGCTGCCCGCCGCCGCGGGGGGACACTAGACACCAGGGAGATGTTTGGGGGTTGTAATTGACATTCTGCCCACGATCGGCATTACGGTCCACTGGACCACCAGGAGATATTCAGGTTGGGGGCTTTTACATTCTGCCCGCGATCGGGCACTGGGGGTTTGTTTCACGCTCTGCTCGCGATCGGCATCGGAGCTGTGTGGGGGGCATGTATTCAGACATACTGCCCGCGATCAGGCTTCGGGAGCTGTGTGGGGGAATGTATTCAGACATACCGCCCGGATCAGGCTTCAGGATCTGTGTGGGGTGGGGGAATGTATTCAGACATACTGCCCGCGATCGGGCATCAGGAGCTGTGTGGGGAATGTCTTCAGACATACTGCCCGCGATCGGGCTTCGAGATGTTGGGGGAATGTATTCAGACATACTGCCCGATCGGCATCGGGAGATGTTTGGGGGTGTCTGATACATACTGCCCACGTCGGGCTGGTGGGGGCACAGGGACTGAGTTGGGGGCCAGCTACGGTGGCAGCTGCTGTGTTGCACCTGCAATACAGCAGCTCACCTGTGGGTGGCCCCTACTGATCCTTTTTTGGCTCAAAGTTGTGTAGGCTTAGGTTGGGGGGTTGCGATGCACACTCTCGCGTCAACCCACTGAATATCGGGTTGGCGCAGTTTATGCCATGGATCCTCCTCCTATTGAGCATGCATTCATTTGCATTGCACTGTTGCTCAACCTGTTTTCAGTGGCGCAACTGCCTCCTGCTGAATATCGCAGAATGGCGCTATCAGGGACGGCGATAAGAACCCTGTTACATGGAGCAACCCTTTTGAAATATCTGGGGTCTTCTGATTAAATTTAGTGCGGCTGAAACTTTTACATCATGTATTCTTTAAAATCATCTACATCGTGTGGTCCTGACGGTATTCCTGCTATTTTCTTAAAAATCTCTCAGATGAACTGGCTGGCGTATTTCTATTTATTTAATGAGTCATTACAGAAGGGTATAGTGGTTAATGACTGGTGTGATGCTGAGGTTATTCCTATACATAAATCTGGATCTAAGAAAGAGTTAAATAATTATAGACCTATAAGTCTTACTTCTACTGTATGTAAAATTATGGAGAGACTAATTCTATGTAAAATCAGCACTCATATTTTGACAAAGGTCTGACTAATATATTCCAACATGGTTTTCAACCTGGAAGGTCATGTCAGACCAATTTGCTTGATTTTTTGAACCAGTTAGCGAGGCTCTGGACCTTGGTTTGCCAGTGGATATTGTCTATCTCGACTTTGAAAAGGCTTTTGACTCTGTTTCATATGATATATTATTTAAGTGTTTAGTCAAATTAGAACTTAATTACCTGATTAGATGGATAATGCTGTGGCTATCCAACAGAAGACAGCGGGTATGCTTGAGGGTTTTTCCCCATGGACACTGGTTACTAGTGGAGTTCCTCAGGGATCAGTCTTACATAGATACATAGACAGTGTCGGCAGATAGAGGCCTATGGCCCACCCAGTCTGCCCATTTGAGCTTGTAAGTTCAGTTTGTTTTCCTAGAAGTCTGTTGCCCCTTACCCCTGACCTCTAGAATTCCTTTATGTCTATCCCATGCATTCTTAGATCCCGTGATTGTTTCAGCCCCCACCACTTCCTCTGGCAGGGTGTTCCACTTGTCCACCACCCGTTCTGTGAAGAAATTCTCTCATGTTTCCTCCGAATCGTCCTCCCTCCAACTTCATCCCATGCCCTCTAGTCCTGGAACATCTTTTTTGCTTAAAAAGTGTTTTCCTGCACCCTGTTCCTCCCTGTAAGATACTTGTATGTCTTTATCATATCCCCTCTCTCCCTCCTCTCCTCAGGGAGTACATGTTCAGTTCCTTCAACCTGTCTTCATAGGACTTGTGATGCAATCCATGCACCATCTTTGTTGCCTCCTCTGAACCTTCTCTACCCTGTCTATGTCCTTACGTAGGTATGGTCTCCAGAACTGTACACTGTACTCCAGGTGGGCCTCACTTAGTGTCTTGTATAGCGGAATTATTACTCCTTTCCTGCTGGTGATGCCCCTGCCTATACATCCCAGCATCCTATTTGCTTTACCTGCTGCCTTGTCACACTGTTTCCCTACCTTGAGGTCATCAGAGATGACAACCCCAAGATCCCTTTCCTGCTTGGTGCATGCTATATCCTCACCCCCAACTGATATATTGTGCCAGGTTTGTGCCCATATGCATTATCTTGCACTCTTTGCATTGAATTTCAACTGCCAAACCCTTGACCATTCTTCAAGTTTCTGCAGGTCGCTTCTCATTCTGTCTACACCCTCTGGTGTGTCTACTGTGTTAGAGCTTTGTGTCATCAGCGAACAGTGAAATTCTCGTCTTGGGGCTGGTATTGTTCAATATACTTATAACAGATATGAAAATAAAAAATGGTAATTGGATGATCAAATATGCGGATGATGCCAAATTAGGAGGGATTGTTAACTCTGAAACTATATCCATATTACAGGAACATTTAAATAATATATCTGAATGGGTTAGTAATCATAAGTTGAAATTCAATACCAACCAGTGTAGGGTTATGCACTTTGGAAGAAATAATAGGTGTGCAAAATATTATATAGAGAATCACACTTTAAGTGTTATTACATCTGAGAAAGATCTAGGTGTTATTATTAACAAATTAAAATTTACTGAACACTTAAATTTTATGATTAAAAATATTCCAGACTCAGTAATTGTCTATTTAGAAACATTAAAAGCAGAGGGCCATCAATAATGGTCCCTTATATACTAGTATTATAAGAGCAAATTTTGATTACTGTTCTTCATTTTGTGCTCCCACAGAGGGGTGATAAAATATCCAGGAGAAGGTGCAAAAAGGTTTATTAGGAACATTGCTGGAATGGGACATTTGTCTTATGAGGAATGACTCAAACAACTTAATTTGTATAGTATGGAATATAGATCAATAGTGGGATCTCTGTTTGATCTACAAAGCATCTAGAAATTAATAACTTTTGATACATTGCATTTGAACTCTACTACAGTCTCAACTTGTTCGCTTAATCTAAAATTATTCTTACCAATTAATCGAACTACCAAAAGAACACAATTTTTACTCAACGAATAGTTCCAGTTTGGAACTCACCCTTATGAGGTGGTAAATTGTGTAAATTTATCACAATTTAAACTCACTTAGACATATATATGAATGATTCTAAATTTGCAACCCACTTAGCTTAAGTGGCATGATCTTAATGGGCTAGTCCTTGATCATGTAATTCACCTATGAACCTATTACGGAGTACGATGCATTGCAGCAATCGTTTAGCGCCCTGCTGCAAAATAACGGTTTGGTCTTTTGGGCTGAAATTTGTAGGGAACACAGGCAACATCCCACAGATGCGTCTTTCAGTGGTTTGGTGAAAAAATATTACAGGGAGGCAAAGTTATGGAAGTCCAAACTTCTGTTTTTTTCTTCCCCCATAGGATAACATTACGGCATTCGCTGCGCCTTTCAGGGCCTGTATCTCGAAAATGGTGTGAGATACGGACTTTTTGTAGAAAAATTTCTTAGCCCCACAGGAGCCAATTGCAAAACTAGCAAGGAAAGTGATAATTCATATGACTTTTACATTTTCTTTCTGTGTCATACGGTTACTGAGATAAGCAATTTACTATTCCAGATTCTCATTTTTGTGTTCCGAGAGTCATTATTTTGCATACATTCTTTGTACTCACTGTCTTTCTCTATACAGCTTTTGGGTAAAACCAGCCTATGAGCTTACATTACTGTTACCATTACCATTTCTGCTTGTGGTTCCGTACCCGTTTCACTTACCGTTCACGTTTATGCCACCATGTGCGTTACCCTTAACGTTTTCATTTGCAGTTGCATTTGTGTTGTTTTTAACATTTCTGTCTACAGTACTGTTTCTCTTTGTTTCACTTTGTGTCACCATGCACATTACGATTTGCGTTTGCAGGCACAATGTTACTATGTGACAAGACATCACATGGTGGGAGCGTGAGGCCTGCAGGGACCGGCCTCCACACTACGTGCGATGGCGGAGTCGGGGCCCGCCACATTACATTCACTATTTCTCATTATCATTCTCAAAAAGAAGGGAAATTGGAGCCAAAAAACTCTGTTTAATGCATCAGTTAGGGTTGTTCCACAGCGACAAAAGTGAGGAAATTCGATATTATGGTTGAAACCCCCTTTGCACCCCTCCAGCCTACCCCCCAAATGGAATCGGGGTGTGCTTTGGGGTCATCAGTCCTAACTGTCACCCCATTCTCCTATTCCTCAGCTTCTTTCCACATGTTATGGGGTGACACTTGGAGCAGATGACCCCAATGTGCACCCCGATTCCATTTGGGGGGGTGGGCTGGAGGGGTGCAAAGGGGATTTCAACCCTAACATCAAATTTCCTCTTTTGTCGCTATGGAACAACCCTAACTGATGCAGTAAATAGAGTTTTTTGCCTTTAATATATACACACACACACACACACACACACACACACACACACACACAAACACAATAATGGCAGCACAGTAGTGCTACCATAGTTTGGGTTGAGTAGCACTTTTAAGGTTAAAGGGTGAAACTTTGCACCTAATAACTTTGCTATTGTTTAATGGATTTACCTGAAATTTGGTATGCATGATTGGATGTGGTAGATCGGAGGATCTGCCAACTTTTGCACAGGTCATATATACAGCTATGGAGTTATTAAGCGACAACCAAAAGCACAATTACCTTTTTTTTTGCGAATTCTTTGCTCTCGTCTACAGGTCACACGGTTTGTGCGACTGGTCCAATGCTTCAGGGAGCATGCGGCCAATGTCCCCGATGTGCCTGTTGAAGATTTCATGAAAATATATTAAATGGTTCAAAAGTAATTCAAAAAACAAGTTCCCATTATAAGTCAATGGGAAAAGTTAACAAAAAGTTTGAAAGTGTCACAAATGCACTTTAGTGTCACAAATGGCCCTAGTAGTGTAGCAAATCTGCCATTTTGTTTTCAGTTAGTGATCAGAAAAATGCTTGGCATTTAAAATTGAGACCCTTTAGGGACACAATTCTTTCTGTGTTCACCTAGTCGGACCCGAGGATGCTAGCCATGTCTTTATTTTGGGGTTAAACACCCCAGAAATGTTTTCAAAGTTTTGAAAACAGTAGTGTTGCAAAGTAATGTTGCCGTATGACACTTTCACAAAATTTTGCGAAAGGTTTCGTCAAATTGCCACACTACTTTTCCAGACTATGGCCAAAATGAGAAGAGTTCTTTGCCACCCTGCTGCAAAAGAACGGTTTGGTACTTTGAGCTGAAATTTGGAGGGAAGGCAGCCAACATCTCTCAGATGTGCCTTTTCATGGTTTGGCGACACAATATTCAATGACTGCCAAGTTATGGTACTCTGAAGCTGACTTTTTTCCCCCCATAGACGAACATGGTAGCATTCGCCGCGCATTTCAGGACTCGTATCTTGGAAACAGTGCAAGATATGGAATTTTTGTCACTACCTTGCATAGCCCATAGGGCTATGCATTTAGTGAAAACCTAGCCAGAAAACTCATGAATCATGTGAAATTTAATTTTTTTTTCTACATGGCACAGTTCCCGAGACATAAGCAATTTAGTATTCCAATAGCTCATTTTCTGCTCTGAGGCCCATTATTATGCATATATTCTTTGTTCACACTGTTTCTCCATGCAGCTGTTGGGCAAAAACAGGGTGTGTGCTTCCGGTACTGTTACAGTTATAGTTTCCACTTGCGTTTCCATACCAGTTCGTGTTACCGTTCCTATGTACGCCACTGTGTGTGTCATCCTTTGTGTTTCTTTGCGCTTGCATTTCTCTTACCATTTGTGTCTACAGTACTGTTTGTTTCTTTTACTTTGCGTCACCATGCACATTACCGTTTGCGGCTGCCCTTCCGTTTGCGTTAGTCTTTTTTTGCATCCTTGTTGTTGTTACCATTATCATTTGCATTTCCAATTGCGTTCCCATGCCTGTGTGAGTTACAGTTTGCATTTCCATATGCGCTTGCATTTGCATTTTTCTTTCCTTTGGCGTTATCGTTGCTGTTACCATTACCCTTCACAATTGCGGTACCGTGACTGTATGCATTACGGTTTGCGTTTCCATACATGCTTGTGTTTGCCTTTCCGTTTCGGTTTCCTTTGGTGTTATTTTTGCTGTTACTGTTACTATTTACATTTGCAATTGCGGTACCATCACTGTGCACGTTACACTTTGCGTTTCCATATGCGCTTGTGTTTTCCTTTCCATTTCTGTTCCCTTTGGCGTTATTGTTGCTGTAACAGTTAACATTTGCATTTACAATAATGGTACTGTGACCATGCGTGTTACCAGTTGTGTTTCCGTACATGCTCATGTCTCCATTTGCTTCACCATTCACTTTGGCATCACTTTGCGCTTGCGTTTCTATTAACATTTGCATTACCATTTATGTTTGCGTCACCATGTGCATTAGCACTAGTGTTTGCATTGCAGTTACCGTTACTATTTCACAAGACACGTGGTGGGAGCACAGGGCCCAAAGGGCCGTGCTTCCACCACCACATTCTATTGACTATTTATAGTCCTTCTCAAAAAGAAGGGAAATCAATGCCAAAAAAAACTCAGTTTAATACATCAGTTAGGGTTGTTCCACAGCGACAAAAGTGAGGAAATTAGGTGTTTAGAGTTGAAAGCCTCCTTGCACCCCCAGCCCACCCCTCCAACTGACATTGGGGTGTGCGTTGGGTTATCTATCCTAACTCTTATCCCATTCTCCTATACACCTCAGCTTGTTTACAGATGTGATGGGGTGAGAGTTAGGGCAGATGACCCCAATGCACACCCCGATGCCAGTTGGGGGTGGGCTGGGGGTGCAAGGGGGCTTTCAGGCTAACACCAATTTCCTCTTCACTTTGTCACTGTGGAATAACCCAACTGATGCATTAAACTGAGTAGTGGTGATGGGAGATGGAGATAAATATATATATATATATATATACACACACACACACACACACACACACACACACACACACACACACACGTAGTGATAAATGAGTGAGATAAAACAGTGCATCATCCACTGTGGTATGATTTTTACCCTCTGCTCTGCAGTGATGATCAGCCATTTACACACACAGGTCACACAGAGGTCACTGATATCACTCTAGGCAGCTTTCCCCTCAGCGTGCAAGAAACACCTGTGCTGTTACCATAGAAACAAATAGAGAAGTACAACTTTTCTCCTGAAACACAGCTGCTGTTCCTAAGAAAGGATGTTTTTCCATCAAGGACCGCTTCACAAAATAGGCAAGAAGTAACAAGTTACAAAGGAAAAGATAACTCTTCACTGTTTTTCTCTTCCTCCAGGTCCCCACTGCAAGCAGATACACAGAAAGTGGGCCAGAGTACTTGAATCAGACTCCGACATGGAGTAAAATGAAACACAAACAAGCAACATATTGTGAAGAGCAAAATTTATAACAATTCAACTTGTAAAACCACTAAAAAATAAATTTAGTTACCTTATAGTATACATTGCAAAACACAATAAGCAGCAGAAGGGAAAGCACCTCTATAACTTGAAAGTGAAACATCCACAGTTTGGCTGAATGAAACAGACACGAGCAGGACAAACATAAATTAAAACAGTCACACAAGCAATACACTAAAGCTGTAAGAAACAAACTAAATAAAAATGCTCACAAACACAGAAGTCTAAGAGAAAATAAAGAAAGTTTTGATGAAACCCTTTCCCTGACACCAACCTAAGTCCCACCCACCAAGGCACAACATCCAGTGAAACATAACAGACAAGACAACATGTAGCCAAGCACACACATCAACCAATCAGAACAGCACAAAACATACACCCAGCCCCAGTAACAAAAGAACACTCCACAGCCCAAAAACCCATCCACAAACTAAATACATAAAACCCTGTCACTTATTTACCACTCACCCCTATTGTATAAATTGCACACGTGATGTGCAGATTGTGTGCTATGGAAAATATTCTCACTCCTGCATCGTGAGCTCTGGATATCTCACTCGTGACTCCGGCACTCCTGAGATATCCAGAGCTCACTCTGCAAGAATGAGAATATTTTCCATAGCACACTGTTGCCCATCATGATAGTGAGTGAGTGAGTATGTATATATTATATACACACACACACACACACACACACACACATATATATATGCACACACACACACACACACACACACACACACACACACACACAAACAACTTTTAATGCTCTAATTAGGGTTAAAGCCACAAAAAGTAGGGAGAGTGCGGCATTGAGTTTCAAACCTAACACCCCACCCGACACTGCACACACCATCAGGTATCAGGGGTGTTCCTTGGGGTCATCAGCCCTAACGCTCACCAAGGCACACCTCCGATGCCTGTTGGTGTGTGCAGCGTAAGGGTGGGGTGTTAGGTTTGTAATCCCTAATGCCACATTTCCCTACTTTTGTGGCTTTTACATTAACTAGAGCACTAACAAAGTTTTTTGCAATTTATTTCCTTGCTTTTTGAGATAATGTAATTGTATCCTTATTTTCCTGTAGAAATGCTGGGCCCTCCATATGCAGTCACTGTGGAAGGGCCATGTGCTTCCATTTATAGGACAACAGTGACCAATTTGTCAGCATAGCCATCTTATTACCCCACCTCATATACCCAGTACAGAACATTTTCAAATCCCCACCAAAACGTTATTCTGCACAACTGCAACGCCATTCTGTGCCACAAGTGTGGAAACACATTTTGGCCAGGATTTGAAAAATGACGGCTGTGACATACATGAGGTGGGATATTAAGAAGGCTATGTGAAAATCTGGGGTTAAAATATTGAAAGTTTCCAAAGTTACAAGTGTGCATAGCAAAATTGCAGTGAATGGTCTTAACATTGGCACTGTTACATATTTGACCCCACATTTCTACATAGCCTTCTTATGACCCCACCTCACAAACAGCATGACTGTCATTATGCAAATCCTACCCAAAGGGAATTTGCCAAGTGACTCAAAAATCACCTTTTGGGCAGGTGCTAAGTAACACATGTTGTTTATGAGGTGGGGGTCCTCAAATGGCTATGTTGAAAATTTGGTGCAAAATGTCAAAAAATGGCCGAGTCATGAATAAAAGTTGAAACCCTCATTGAAATACATTGAGCCGCATTTCCTTTAGTTTATCATATTGTAGTCACCAGTTCCAGCAGCAAGATGAGTCTTCAATCAGAGAGTGGATCTCAAACATGGGACCTGTTCAGGTGAGTGAGGGTGTGTGTGGGGAGGTGGATGCTGAATGGGAGCTGGAGGTGGGGGACTGATTGGTGAGGGACCATTTTTTGTTCTCGGTTTAAAAAACAAAACAAAAAACATTGAGGGGATGTTTTCTTTATTTCAGGTCAGTGTGCCTGCAATGAGGGTGGGAGTGCCACTAGACACCAGGGAATATAATAATAAAAACAGCGTGGCAATTTGCAGGTGAGGGGGTACAATTAGACACCAGGGAAAGCTGGAACAGCGATCGGTGGATAGGGGTGCCACTAGACACCAGGAATAAATGTATGTTTTACCATATGTCTTCGATCTGAAGCCACGGCTTATATTGCAAACTGAGAGTCTGAGCCAACGGCTAATGATTGAGGGCGGTTATAAATTATTCGTCCGCTTTTAAAATTTAAATGGACTTTTGTGATTTTCTGCATGTTGTTCTGACACCCACGATGTGTGTTCATTGGTGGTGAGGTAGCTTTAATAATAATAATTACAGGGGGGAAAATGATGGCAACTCAGAGGACTGACTGTATGATATTTTGTCATTTTGCACCTTAGTTTCATTTAAGAAATTTTGGCAAAAGGGATCACCAGTTTTTTTTTTGTGTGCGTTTGTTTTATTACAAGTGGCTATGGATGTTTGCCATAATGCCATAATGATCACCAAGCATGAGGAAAGTGCAAGCACTCGTGGCAGAGGAGGAGGACATGAATGAATATTTTTTATTTCAGTGTAAGCTAAACTGAAGAGGCGGAAACAGTGTGATGCTGTGTGGGCTTGAAGATGGGAGGTGCACTAGTAGTGGATTACTGATCAGCATAGCTTGTGTTTGCAGACAGGCTGACGTGGAAGGCAGGGATGGCTGCTATGTGGGTGGGGGTGCATAGTGAGGCATGGTCAAGAAACAGGAGATGCAGCTTGAAAGTCAAAAGTGGCAGAAAATAATTGTTTAAAATTTCAATGTTAATAATATGTCACGATGTATAACATGGCAGGCTGTGCTTATTTGCTGCAGGTGTATGTTTTGTACATTACTGGGAGTTACTACAGATATAAATGAGCGTCATGTTACTTCGTAGTGCTATGTGGACAGCGATCCACAAGTGGGGAGTGCCACTAGACACCAGGGAAAGGCGTCTCACAGCTCACTCTGCAGACAGCATAAGTTCATCTGCAGCTGTAGAAGTGAAGAAATTCCTTCTGTTCTCAGAGGTTGCGGGGAAGCGTTCCTCTTGCTAAGCTAGGTACCCAGAAAACATACTTCTGGCCATATTGTCAAAGCAAACATCAGAATCTAGCTGAACAGTTTAGCTAGGTTCTGATGTTTATTAAAATCCCACCATTTTTGTGTATTCTTCACATTTGTTGGTTCTTGAAAAAGATCCACAACATGACGGTTAGCAGGGCACAAAAAATGTTTGGTGCCCTGACAATTCAGTGGCTCAAAAACAAAAACCAGCATTGATGGCATCAAATTTTTACTTTCACCACAAAATGTTATCTGGAAAACCCTGCTGCACATGCGGAGGTTGGAAAACATTAAAATTTAAAGCCAAATAACTCTGGAATCCTTTGATATTTTTTCCCCAGACCTATCAAAGGCATTACCGTAGGACATGTCACATGTCCCCTGCAAGTCTGGGGCAAAAATCCTTTCCATGTAGGCTGTAGGTGAGAACAAAGCAAACCAATATTAAGTATAGGAAAAAACTTAGTTTTTTTAAATGACACATGCAGATCTCAAAACCCGCACAAACTGCCATCACAAAAATGTCCACACATTAAGACCTTGCCTCCTAGACAACATATACAACATTTCAGCTCATTTCGTCAAAGAGGCCAAAGATATTAATGTGCAAAATGTGAGGTTTAACATTAAACAGGCTACTCAACCCTTACTATAGGGTGCTGCCCGCCCTATAAATATATATGCACCAAGCAAAATAGTTGTAAGATAGAATAGCATGGTTTGTTTGGTTGCTATGAAGATCATAAGTAATGGGAGATGTGTGTGGCATTTAAGTGGACTCACGATGAGAAGAACCATGGGAAGGGTTGCTTACCATGCACTGGAGGCCTGTTCACATGGTGGCAGAAGTGGAATTATCTTTGCAGCAAATACCACTGCATACATTGCCTGAGCCTGGCATATCTAGACAGGGTGAAGTAGGATGGAATACTACACTTGTGAATCCATTTTCATGCATGAGTCTTCACAAGCCATCATCTTCTACAAGGAGAATGGCTGAAGATCAACAGCCATGGCCACTCCACAATGAGCGAAATGAGTGCCAGGACACTGGGGACTTGATAGTCAAAGGGTGATGCAGGGTTTGCATTAAGCCATGCATTAAACCCTTCTTTTGCATAGCTATGTCAAACATTTTGCTGTACCTGTGCCCAATTTTAGTACACTGGGTGCAGTTATGACAGTTTTCACACTTTACGACGGCTTGCGTAAATATTGTGCATGCCTTGTGAAAAGGTACCGGGACTGCCACAAGCTAGACCAGCAAAAAGTTGCTCTAGCTTACAACAATCAGTGCACAAAACTGGGAATCCTGATTGCCGGCCAGGTGAATGCTGCAAACTCCGTGCGCCATATGTGCAGCACATTTGTGGCTTGTGGCATTCACAAGCATTTGAAAATCTGGCCCAGTCCTTCTGCTGGTTCTAGCAGAGCAGTGCAACAGAGTGTGACCCCATGATGTGAGTGACATGACAATATATGTTTTGGAGTAGGTTATACTAGGTTATATTAATACAATATATATATATTTTTTTAATAATTTACATGTATTTTTTTATTTGTGTGACAAGAAAACATTACAAGGCATGAACATGAAAACAAACAGCACTAGGTACAGGTGCTTCAAGCTGGACAGACAAATGTTCACATCCATGGGACACAGGTGGCTGCGATGGCACTGGCACTTGAAAAGCATGTCTTGTTTCTTGAAATAAACACATGACAAGTGATGAAGATGATGAATAGCACTGTGAAAGTGCCTCATGGCAGACAGTCAAAGGTCGCGGCTTACACTGTACAGGTAGCTGTGGTGGCAGCTGTCAGCTGGTGCCATGTTGTACATAACAGGCACATGATGAGTCAAAGTCGATGGACTGCATCCGACTAACAAGGGAGTCAGTGCATTAGGGCAGAAGTTTGAGGTCTTTGCAGAATATTTAAACTGGCGAATGGGGAGAGGGGTGCAGCACCTCATACGTCGAATGAGAAAAAACACCCCTCCTCCTCAGCTAGTGATCAAACAGGAGATCAAAATGTTTGCAGTTCATTTGCATAATCAGGTATAGAAAATGGTCCATCTCCCCATGCGACAAATAGGGGAGATGCCAGACCTACCAAACACACTGAAATCTGGCCAATAGAAAATCATGTACACAAATGCAGTGTCTGGGAAACATCCCAGACCTGCAGACAACAGTGACAGAGGCCAAGCTGGACATAGTAGCCATTAACAAGACATGGTTCACCAGTAACCACACTTGGGAGACTTCAGTACCTGGTTATGTACCGTTCAGAAGAAACTGAGGTGCAAAAAGGGGGGGGGTGGAGTGGCCCTTTATGTCGATGAAAATATCAAAACTACAGAAATTCAGAATACACATAAGGAGCCAGAAGAACTGTGGGTCACCCTGGAAACAGGAAATGGGACAGCCATACGAACTGGGGTTGTGTACAGGCCTCCAGACCAGGGGGAGGACATAGACACATTACTGTTAGAAGCTACTGTATAAAAACATGACAGCTAAAGGGGAGGTTCTGATAATAGGAAACTTCAACATGCCAGATACAGATTGGTCAATACCAGCAGGAACATCTACCAGAACTAGATGCATAGTAGATTTCCTGTGTGGGAAGGGCCTCAAACAACTGGACAACCACCCAAGAGAGACGGGGCTATCCTAGATCTAGTGCTGACTAACAGGGAAAGGATCACAGATCTCCAGGTAGAAAGTCACCTAAGGGCCAGTGACCATCACATAGTATGGTTCAATTTGGCCACTAGAACCAAATCATCCCATTCCAAGGCAAAAATATGGGACTTCAGAGGAGCTGACTGATAAGATGGCCAACAGAGTTAAGCTAGCCCTGGCAAGAAAAAATACAGGTGAGGGGGTACAGGCAAAGTGGTCAAGCATTAAAGATGCAATATTTGAAGCAACATCCCATTATGTTAGAGAGAAACAGAAGTGCAAAGAAGGAAACCACTTTGGTTCTCAAAACAGTTGCAGAAAAAGTCAGAACAAAAAGGCTGGCCTTCAGGAAATAAGGGAACGCAACGGAACGAAGATAGGGAGGCATACCAAACTTCCCTAAGGGAATCAGGGAAGGCAGTATGGCAGGCAAAGGCCCAAACTGAGGAAACACTAGCATTAACAGTAAAAGAAGGGGACAAGACTTTCTCTAGAGATATATTAGTGAAAGGAGACAGTCCAGAGGGGGTATTACTAAAATCAAAGGGGATAAAGGGGAGTGTGAGCAGGAGGACCATGGAAAGACATCTATCCAAAATAGATACTTCTGCTCAGTATTTACTGAGGAGAAGGTTGGAAATGGCCCACAGCTCAGCACCATGAACACGGGGGGAGGGAGGTGTGCACTAGTCCCTTCACAAAAGAAAGGGTCCTACAAGAGCTCGATAAGCTCAGGGTGGACAAGGCAGAATATTCAAGTCAGTACCTAAATTACATGATATGCACTACAACAACAAGTGATGACCCTGAGATACATAGCAATACAATAGACATTAAAGAGGGACTCTGGCCAAAAGTGCTGCATTGCAGAATTAGAATAAGCATACCACCAATAAATCTCATACCAAACATTAAGTTTCTGTGTTACTTCATTTTAAAGTTATGGGCTATTTTGTAACGCAGCTTCATCGAATCTGTTCAAAAACACAAACCAGTTTCAGTGAAGAGGTGCTGATGTCATCTTCTGAACTCACAGTCTAGCCCCCCTGTCAGCAAGCTTTTAGGACTGGTTTCTCCAAAGTTAAAAGATCGTGCTGCCATGGTTTTCACGTGTAAAACAGGCAGCACCATTCTAAAAATGGTGCTATAGAATCTATGAGTTTTAGATTTTGAAACAAAGTTAACAAATTTGTATTGTAATGCCTTTTTGGTGTGGTTCATTTCTCGAGAGTTCCAGGACGCTGAGACAGCATGCCCCCAGGCATGTGAAGTGCTACTCTGCAGTGCCTGTTTGGAAGCTGTATAGCTACAAGTATTGCTATGTTGGTAACTGCATTGCTGTTTGTCAATGTCTGCTTTACAATAAATTTTAATAGGGGCCTTATACAGGTATGTGTTAATTCCTACTAGGGGTGGAAGTGTTAGCCCTGATAAAATCATTGTAATGTGGAGTTCAACACAGATGAGTCTGAATATAACTCAAGTAACAGCATGTCAATGAGAAAGCATAAAATGAGCTCTGCTCAACTGACTATCCCATTCTTTTACACTTTGTTGATGAATGAAATATTGATTGATTGATTATGCATTGAGCTGGCTCTTGCACAGCAACTCTTAATAAGGTTTCAAAACAGCACTACCTCTCCTACCCCCATTTACAGGGTGAGGGAATAATTGATATAAAGTGCCATCCTGAGAAATTACTTTTAATTGAATAATAGGTCAGAATGATCACAGCCTTTCACCACATCAGAGATATCCAATCAGCAAATCTCACAACAGTGTGCTGTGACTTAGCATCCAACAACCCAGTAGAAAAGAACTGACGACAAAAAGCACCGGAAACAAAGATATGAATTTGTCAACTTTGTTACAAAACCTGAAACATGCATAGGTTTTAAAGCAGTGTTTATTGCATGGTGCTGCCTGTTTTACTGGAGAAAACCATTTGTACAGTTTTTAA
Source organism: Neoceratodus forsteri (assembly GCA_016271365.2). Classification (NCBI taxonomy): domain Eukaryota; kingdom Metazoa; phylum Chordata; order Ceratodontiformes; family Ceratodontidae; genus Neoceratodus; species Neoceratodus forsteri. The sequence goes on from JADMNL010000022.1 coordinate 35,917,177, forward strand.
ACTTTGAGAAGCAGGTCCTGTAAGCTTGCTGACAGGGAGGGCTAGAATGAGTTCAGGAGATGACATCAGCACCTCTTTACTGGAACTGGCTTTTCTGAACAGGCAAAGAATTTAGGGTTATAAATGATTTGTAACTTTTAAACAAAGTAAATTATGGATCTCAGTTTTGACATGAGGGTGACTGGGGCTATGTTGATCCATATTCTGAATTTATTGATGCGGTAATTTGTGACCATAGTCCCTCTTTAAGATATTCCTTAGTATAAGAAGGTTAGGACACAGTGGGGGAGCGGAGGGAGGGTGTATGGATCATGGGGCAGGAAGTGAGCATGGGCAGGAAAAGGAGACAGAGGAGGAATTAAAGGAGAGAAGTTAAAGCAATCACATTTTCACTGATCTTGCGGTGCAACAAAGACTTAAAGAGGGACATGCTTACAGGCACTACAAGCTTTAGGGTCTTTCGCAGTTTATTCCATCGTTCAGGAAAAGCGTAACTTATAGCGGCCACACCAAAGTGCGTCTTAATCTTCGGTATAGACAGGGAGAGGAAGGAAAAGCTTCCAAGTTCATAGGAACTTGATGAGGAAGCAGGAAAAGAGTCAGAGACATATCAAGGTATTTTCCTATAACCGCCCTGAAAGTCCATAAGATTGCATTTCTCTGCCATCTGAAACCAAGCAAGGACCAACCAATCATAGTATAGAGTGTACAGTGGTGTGTGCAGTATGGGGCACTTGTAATGAATCTGATCACCCAATGGTAAAGTTTGTCTAGTTTGGAGAGGGTGGAACTAGGGCCTTGCCCATAGATAAAGTCTGCATAGTCCAGAAGGGGTAAAAAGGTTGTTTGGACTAACCAAACTTTAGCTTCTTGTGTTAGCTGTTTTTTTTTTTTTTTTTTTTATCCTAAAATAAAGGCCAAGTCTCTGTTTCAGCTTCTTTGCAAGCTCCTCCACATGGTCCACAAAAGAAAGTTTATTGTAAATCTAAAGGCCTGGGTACTTGAATTTTGTCATGAATTCAGAGACTCCTCTAATAGGGTAGAGACTTGGGAGGCTTTACAGAGTTTACTGACTTAGATCCACTAGTTGGGGGGGGGGGGGGAATAACATGGCCTTTGTTTTTTTGGCGTTAAGCAATAATTCTAGGTAAAGAAGATTATTCTGCAAGGTGCTGAAATCATCTTGTAGGTCCCTGCATGCTAGCTCAGGGGTGGGTCTGTCAAGGTACAAGACTGTATCATCGGCAAAGAGATGCAGCCTAGCCGATTTGATCCTTGTGTCAATGTTATTAGTGTAGATTACGAACAATAAAGTGCTTACTATTGACCCTTGATGGACCCCCCCTTAGCATAAGTTTTGGGGGGGGGGGGAAGAGTCCTTGCCAGCCTTGACGCTCTGGTGGTGATCCGTGAGGTAGCTATTAAACCACGATATGGCAGGGTTGTTAAGTCCAAGGTTACTAAGAATAAATAGCAGCAAACGTATGATCGACTGCATCGAATGCTTTGCTCATATCTAGGAACTGTGCACAGACATGCTTTTTGCTGTCCAGTGACATTAGCCAGTCATTGGAGACTTTGGCTAGCGCTAAGGTGGTGCTAGGTTTGGTCCTAAACCCAGACTGCACTGGGTTTAAGATGTTGTTACACTGAAGAAAACTCCTAAGTTGTGCGTTGACAACTTTTTTGATCAATTTGGATAACGTAGGAAGCGACGAGATGGGGTGGTAATTGTCTAGATCACTCTGGTCTCCCGACTTGAATAGTGGAATTACTTGAGCCATTTTCCATATTGCAGGAGGCACTCCCTGAGACAAGGACAGATTGAATAAGTGTGTAAGGGGGGAGCTAGAACAAAGTAAATCAAGTTTTAGATAGTAAGGTTCAATCAGATCTGTTCCAGCACTCTTCCTTGTATCCAGAGCTAGTAATGGATCTTCCACAGTTTTTAAGGACACTGGTTTAAATACAACGTTTGTGTTGTATTGGGGTGTCAGATGCAGATAGATGTGGATATTATGAGCTGGTTGTGCGGCTGTTCTTGGAGGGCGTTGGCAATGACAATGCCAACCCCGCTGTGGAGAAGTGATTGTTGAGAAGGTTGAGTATCTGTAGTTTGTCTGTGTAGTCTACCCCTTCATAGGATATTTTTGGAGCATGAGAATTGGCAGGAGTGTGCCCCTCAATGTCCTTTAGAGTTCTCCAGAACTTAGAGGAGCAATTGTAGAAAGTGTCTAACATGTTGCGAAAATATTTAGCTTTTTCAGTCCTGATTAACTTAGTAAAGTTTCTAGATGTTCTGAAGGCTGCCCAGTCAGCTTGTTGTTTAGATTTTCTTGCCTTTTTCCACAGGGCATCTCTATTATGTAGAGCAGTTTTTAGATCGGCCGAGAAGCATGGGTAGGATTTCTTTGTATGGGTTTTAACTAATGGAGCATGCCTGTTGATAGCCCCCAGTAAGATACTTTGGAAGACTGCAAAGGCCTCATCCAGTGTAGTAGCCAGATAAAAAGTTTTGCCAGCTAGCATGCCGCAGATCCGACAGGAAATCAGATTTGTTAAAGTTCCTATGATTTCTTCTGAAGATAAATCTGGAGAAAGTTGCAATTTTGGTAGTAGACCGCACATATGCAATGCAACAGTGATCACTAACGCTGTTAGCGAAGACACCAGCGTGGGCGTAAAGATGTGGTTTATTTACAAGAATAATGTCAAGAAGAGTGCTATGATCAGGATTCTTTACATTTGGTCTTGTAATTTCCGTGATAAGCTGGGTGAGCCCAAAGGCATCACAAAGTTCTCTTAGAGGCTTAGACAAATCAGATAATCAATATTGAGGTCCCTCAAAATGGCAATTTCAGAGTACAGCCTGGGTAGCAAGATATTGAAAACCTCATTTACCTGAAGCCCAGCTGAGGGAGGCCTGTAGCAGCCTTTAACTGACGGGGACGTAGCTTGAGAGAGCACGATTTTTACAGTGAGGCACTCAAATTCCTTTGGAGACGAGGAAGCATCAACTATGGAAACAGTGTATTTGTCTCTACATAAATAGTAACTTCACTCTCTGAGGGTCTGTCGAATCCTGAATATATTGTAGTCAGGGATGTTGACAGCAAAGTCTTGGTGTTTGTTCTCAGCCAGGTCTCTGTTATCACAAAGACATCAGGCTTGGCCAGAGAAATCCAAATCTGTATGATATCAAGTTTCTTTAGCAGACTGCAGGCGTTAACATGAAGGAAATGAATCCCTTTTAAATGCGGAAGCGCGGATGGTACAGGAACAGCAATAGACAGACTTAGGTTACGTTCAACATTACCAGTGCATACGAGTAGTAGTATTAGCAATTTTATTAAGACATTTAGGAGAAGCCCAAGGAGGCACAGGCAACTCTTTTTGTGATTGCGACTAATCGTAGGACAGGAGCAAATGTGGTGAGCATTGCCAGCCCCTAGTGTGGCATATATTAGGACCCTCACTCATATAGCAAGTGGGGCCAAACATATTAGAGGTGTGGAGAAAATGGCTTGGTGGTAGTGGTCAAGCGGTACTAGCAATATTTCTCCCAGAGAGGGAGGGGCAGATACCTTGGTGTGAAATAAAGACCAGCGGCATGAAGATGGTTTAAATGGCAGAGGGTCCATATGTTATTAACGGGAGCGGTAACGTAGGGTAAGATGGCGTTAGGTTCCAGGAAGACTGGGAAGGTGCTTGTTGAGCACAACAGTGCCGGAAAATGTAATAGCATGCTGAATATTTCTGAGACTAACAAGGGAAGGCAGGATGAATAGAGGGTTTGAAAAAATTATGGTAGGTTCAGGAACAAGCAGCAATGAAATCAGGATAGAAGCAGCTATTTGCTCACTACTGAATTAAAACCTGAACTCCAGAACATGTGCACAGGATATAGGACAGTGGCAGCTAGATGTCAGATTCCTAGGATTCGTGCCTTAGGAGAACTAACTGCTCATCTCTATTAGGCAGGGATATACAATGTCCTACCAGTTTGTTAATGCCACTAGGCACTCGGCGATGAGTTGGTTTATTGGGCAAAGAAACTAATACATACCAGCAGAATCTGCCAATTGTCCTAACCAGCGAATACAGGTCAGGAGGCAGGGTGAGTGATCCAATAAGGTGGTGGCTCCACTAGGAAGGAGAAGCAAAAGTGTGTAAAGGAGGCCTGGATAGGTGGAAAAATAAAAACTTTGTAGATGTAGCAGAAAATGTGCTTTGCTGAAACAGATGAATGCTTGGAAAGGTAGGCTGAAAGGTGTACCAATCCGGGTGAGCCACACTATTAATAGCGGGGTGGGAGGAGAGATCCAGGCACAGACCAAGCTGTAGGACACACGATCAGGAACAGGGAACAATACTGGGATGAATAGTGGCAAAGTAGAGAAAACAGACATGCAGAAAGGGTTTAGAGAGTAGACAGTGGGAGGGCGGACAGAAGATCAGAAACCCTAAGACAATTACAAAGATGCACTGCTAACCAAAGTTTAACAATCTAACAGTCACAGTCTAAATCACAGCAGGATACCGGCAGGATTACTATAGGCAGCTTGACACAGATAGTCTATAAAACAGTAGGCAAATACATTTTAGAAATACTGTTAAAAGGCACAAACATCAAACTATTAACAAAAACTTCACAGATATAGCAGAAAAGCTTTGCCCAAGCAGATGAGCGCTTGGAAGGTAAGCTGAAGGTGCACCAATCAGGTGAGCCGTACTCCCAGGTGGACCCATCAGGTACCGCTGGAAGGCACCACAACCAATCGAACACAGCTGGAGGAAGAATAGAGCAGCAGCTGGACCTGAGCTTTGGGTCCGAGGCGTTTCCACATGCGTGGTCAAGACATGGGTCCCTCGCCAGCGGGCATTGTAGGAGGCAGCCACTTGCACTGCCTTTCTGTGAAAAAGTGCCTCTCAGGGTGCAGTGGCAATCTGAGCTTTGGGTCTGAGGGCCAGTTACATGTGTGCAGCCAGGAGATGTGGGTCCTGGTGGCGGTGACACAGGAGGCAGCCGCTTGCGCCACCTTTCTGTGAAAAAGTGCCTCTCAGGGCACGGTGGCAATCTGAGCTTTAGGTCTAAGGGCCAGTTCCACATATGTGGCCAGGAGATGTGGGTTATGGTGGTGGCATAGGAGGTGGCCGCTTTGCCACCTTCTGTGAAAAAGCACCCTCTGGGGCACGGAAATCTGAGCTTCGGGTCCAAGGGCCAGTTCCATACACTTGTGGCCAGGAGATGTGGGTCCTAGCAGCAGCAGTAAAGGAGGAGGCCGCTTGCACCACCTTTTTGTGAAAAAGTGCCTCTTGGGGCATGGTGGCAATCTGAGCTTCAGGTCTGAGGGCTGGTTCCATGCATGCGGCCAGGAGATGTGGGTCCTGGAGGTGGCAGCGTAGGAGGTACCCACTTGTGCCACCTTTCTGTGAAAAAGTGCCTCTCTGGGCACAATGGCAATCAGAAGGTAGAAAAGGAAATGGGCAGAATGGATGGGCCTTGCGGTCCCTATCTGCCATCAGCTTCTATGTTTCTGTGTTAATATGATCAGGTACCCATAATGTTTGAAGATGTTTCATTCATTTGAGCTATACAAGAGTGGAACGTTTTAACAGAATCTGAGATGGTGATAGATATCAATCATACTTTATGATCTCTGTACAGTGTACAGGCAGGGAAGAAGGTAGAGTCCCCCACCCACATGCTGCAGTGACATGACAAAGAAAATGTGATTCATGATGGAGGGAGGAGGAAGAGGATGATGAAGAGGATGTGTTGTTTTTTGAGCCAGTGCTCTATATTTTTTATTTTATTTGTTTTTGTTGACCCGGTTAGGTGCACTAGCCACAGGGGAGACTATTTTCAGACACGACCTGGGAGGTTACAAAGCAGTGGTACAGAATACAAGACAGTAATCATAACAATACAGAATATTGACAATGCTCTGTAACATAGAGCAAGCACATAATAGTTTGTAAAGTCAAGAATACAGGGTAAAGTGTAATACAAAAGGGTAAGTCTTGGCAGCACATATAGGATACAAGTCATACAAATATAAGTGCTATCCTACCATCCTTGAGTCATCTCAGGGGTCATGGGTGTGGTGCAAGTAGTGCAAAAAATACAAGGTGGGTAGATAATTGACCTTAGAGAACTATAGGGGGTAGGCAGGGGAGTAGGGAAGGCATTTAACAGGCAGACAAGGTAGGCAGAGGGGACAATTATACAAGTGCAAGTGAGGAGGGTAGCAGGACTACAGTAGATCAGGAATGTGTAAGGTGGAAGGATAAGTAGGTGGAAGGGAGTCCTAAGGCTCAGGTAGTTAAAGATGAGATATTAGGGGGATTTGAAACATTTGCTTTGGGTACTAGTGGTGAGTAGGGGAACGAGGGTTCTTAAACTGGACATGAGTGGTGTGAGCCGTAGCTCAAGGGAAGTCCATTCCAGTATTTAGAGGCAGTTAGCGAGAAGGCACAGACCCCATGGTGGTTTTACACCTTGGTACCAGCAGGAAGAGCATGATCAGCTAATCCAAGGCCATGAGAGGAGGACATGGGAGAAGTAAGGAAGCAAGCAAGATGGGGATATTGGATTGCATGATGCTATCAGTTATAGAACCAAGGACAAGATACCTGTGGAACCACATGAGGGGCCACTTAAGGTTGGGTAGAGTAGACAGTGATGTTTTACCCAAGAGGATCCAGAGCACAGATGGCAGATATTATAAGTAGTTTCCTATCTCTGCAGAGAAGCTTTAGACACATTAACATAGATCGCTCATGCATACTGTAGGTGATAAATGGGAGTAGGATGTCTCCGGTAATAATCAGTCTCACAGATGGATTCAGAGCACAGCTAGTTTTATAAACAAACCCGTCTTGCAGTTAACATATTTGCATGTGGCTAGAACATGCTGATCAAGTCAAAGGAACCCATCTAGTAATGTCCCTAGATATTTAAAGAAGCTGACAGTTTCAAGCATTGAGCCATCCAGATTAGAGATTTTCAGAAGACCCTGACTAGTCTCAAGTCTGGTTGATGAGCCAAGTAGCATTGCTTTAGTTTTACACACATTGAGGACAAGCTTCTATCTGAGGAGCCATATTTGAATTTTGTGAAAAGATGCAAAGAGATTGGCATTGATCTCTGATAGGTCTTTCGAGCCAGAGTACAGTACCAGATCATCCACATAAAGGATGAGCAGGAAGAGGAGTCATGCACAATCTGATTTATGAAAATGAAGAGTAAGGGGCCCAAGATGGAGCCCTGAGGAACACCTATGTTGACGGAGCCATGATCCGATAGGGCAGAGTTGAATTTGACGACCTGGGTTCTGTTAGATAAGTAGTTTTCAAACCACCCCATGGCCTGAGGGAGAATCCCAATAACAGAAGATTAGCAAGTCGAAGAGGGTGGTCTACAAGATCAAATGCTTTGGTAAGATCGATAAAGATGGCACCTGTCAGGAGACCAGAATCCATGGTACTGAATGTGTCATTCATGAACTCAAGCGCAATAACTGTACTGTGCCTTTGCAGAATCCATGTTGATCGTGTAAGAGAAGATCAGACTGAGTGAGATATTCAAGAGTTTGTGAAGCAACAATTTTGAGGATTTTGTGCAAAACTAATAGTATCTCCAACTATAGGCCAATAGCTATATCCTTTAGCTCCCTTCTTGAAGACAGGAGTAATTCTGGCAATTTTCCATACATCAGGGATTTTGCTGTGCAGAAGATAAAAAATCTAGCGAAGGGCAAGGGCAATAAAGGGAAAGCTAGCTTTAGAAGCTTGCGCTCTAGATAGTCAGATGCAATGGCAGTAGTATCAGAGATGACATTTAGAAGTTAGCACATCTGTCCCATGTATAGATTTAAAATGAAACATTAAGTTCTTTGGCTTTACACTGCTAGTTGTAGGCCCTTTGCGAAGGTCGGGATGGAGGGAACCAAGAGGTGAACTTAGAAAGATCTGAAGAGAGTGAGTTGAAAACATTTGCAATAGTTGCTGGATCATTGCGGTGCACACCATCTAGGATGATATCATTAACCGTGTAAGATTGAGAAGAGCCTAGGAATGTTTTAACAGGGGCCCAGAATTTTCTCAAGTCACCGGCAGCATCAATTAGGAGTCCCTTGCAATAAGAGCTCTTAGCCAGCCTGACTTTCTTTTTACATTTGCTGCACAGTTTCCTGTAGTCATTTTAATCAACCAGGAGACCTGCATTTCTAAAGCATTTCCAACATTTGTCCCTCTTTCATATTAAGGAAAAGGAGCTCTTTATGCAACCATCTGGTTTGCTTCCACGGATGTGACTTAGTAGTGAGAGGGTGTATTTGTCCTGTAAGGCTATGAATTGGAAGAAAAGTAATCAAGGGCAATCTGTACATTCTGGGTCTGAAAGGAAGGACTACTCAACAGGCGATATCCAGTAGAAAACCCACTTGATCAAGATTGGCAAAGTTTCTAAAATATATAGCATGGTGGTGGGGGTTCAGAGGAGGAGCTTCAGCAGCAGAAGATCGGGAGTGGTCACTGATGGTGTCAGCAAGGGTACCAGCAGTCATTATTCTATCAATACAATTGGTCAATACCCAGTCTATTACTGTGCTAGAGGTGTAGGAAGGCGAAACTCCAGTGGATTGTGATCAGCTGGTGAAGGTTGTGATTCTGAATCAGGAAAGAGAGTTATGTGCTTTACCTTCCCAGTGGAGGTTCATATCACCAAGGATTAACACTTCATTGTGTCCAGTGGTTTGAGCAACATAGCCTAGAAGCTACTCAAGACCCAAGGTACTGCTATACGGTGGGTTGTAGGCACAAATATGCAATTTCTTGGTTCCAAGAAGAAGGGTGGCATGAATAGATTCATGAAAGGAGAGTAGGTATGGCTGAGACAGCTAGATTCAGGTGCGATTTGTGGACAATAGCAACCCTCCACCTCTTTTAAGAAGTGTCTGCCTGCACCCTACCAAACTATACTCTACTAAGGTGTGAGAGTCAGGGATAGATTGCTAGAGCCAGGTTTCAGATAAACAGAGAATGTCAGGACTGTATTGAGCAACCTAAGCCTCCGGTTCAGCATGATTGCATTGTAGGCTTCTAATATTTAAGTGGGCAATGCAGAGACCTTTCAAACTAGTCCAGTCAGCATAAGAGTATGGGTGGTAAGCCAGGGGGCCAGGTTTGATTCAAAATTGCCCACCAGAAGAAGTGCTAGGAGGAGAATGTACCAGAGCTTGTGATGGGCGAAGGGAGCTTGGATGAGAGTTGGGTGGTGCAGGCCTCTTCTGAAGGTACTAAAGGTAAGGATGGAGAAATGCCTAGGAAGCAGTAAGGGGGTAAGGTCACATTCTTCTGCTGCCTTGAGAGCAGATTAGAGAAAGAGAAATCATGAGTATTATGTAGTGGGTGATTTGAGTGCTGGGAGCAAGGGGGCAATGAGAACCATGCAAAAAGAGTCAGCACAGGTCCCAAAATGAGCAGAACCAGGAGTTGGCACAACATTTGGAAATAGTGGACAGAATAGAGTACAGACCAAGGAGAGGTGGAGTGAAAGTGGAGGAGAGAGGAGATGAGTGAAAGGTAGGAGTAGGGAGGAGGCCACTAGAATCCTGGGGAGAGTAAATTATTGGCTAGGAAGATTAAGGGCAGAGCTATCTGGGTAAAAAGCCCATTTAAAGAGTACTGCAGGGAGGGTGGGTGGGAAAAATTAAATGGAGAAGAAATAGATAGAGCAGGCAGAGCACAGCGAGAGAAGGGAAGCGGCTCAGGAGAAGGAAAATCACCTTAGCAAATAGAGAATAGAGAGAGGAGCAACAGGGCAAGCCAATCAGAAACTGGCTACAGTGCAAACAGAACAATGACTGTAGTGGCTTTTGATGTCAGAAGAGCAAGGTTTTTAGGCGGACAGGCAGCATACCTTCAAACTTCGGCTCTAGGCGGGTTTCAGCAGTGCAGTCAAGGCTGTAGAAGTTGGTTTCAGACCGCTCAGTACCAGCAGTGCACCGTTCAGGGGCTGGAGGCCTAGAGGTAGGAAGAATAGAAGATAATTAACTTAAATCTGGCTTGGGGAGTGACCAAGAAAAACAATGGGAGGTTCAGGTTAAACAAGAGACAAGGACAGCTAGATAGGAGGTAAAGGAAACGAGGGAGGGTCAGCAGCAAGCAGAGCATCTAGTCAGGTGGGGAATGGGGAGCAGCAGGGACAGTGCTGGTGTCTAGGTAACAGAATAGGAGGGTGAAAGGGAGCAGAGACCGTGTCGAGGGAGGGAGACAGGAGAAAATAGAATGGGGTGGTAGGCAACTAGGGAGAAGATGAAGCAAGCAGAAAAACAATGCAGTCAGATTAAAATACAGAATGCAATGCAGTTCAAAATATGGTAATTAGTCTAGCTAAGCAAATCACTACAAACAATTTCTACAATTGCGTTGGCATGGCAGCGAAATGGTAAGCAGTGTTACCCAGGTACAGTTTAAATAAACAGCAAATTTAAAAAATTAAATGGAGAAGAAACAAATAGAGCAGGCAGAGCACAGAGAGAGAAGGGGAAGCAAGTTCAGAGAAGGAAAATCACTTTAGCCAGTAGAGAATAGTAAAAGAGACAGGGCAGCCAATCAGAAGCCAGCTACAATGTAAACGGACCAATGACTATAGCAGCGTTTGATGCCAGAGTGGAGCGAGGTTTCTTAGTGGTGATCAGGTAGCATACCTTCAAGCTTCATCTCTGGCAGAGTTCAGCGGTGTGGTTGATGGCTGTAGAAGCTGGCCACAGACTGCTGGGGACCAGGAGTGCACCCATTCAGGGGCTGGAGGCTTTCACACTTTGGCTGTGATGGGGGTTCATCTGTGTAGTCAATGGCTGTAGAAGCTGTCCATGGACCGCTGGGGATAAGGAGTGCACCCATTCAGGGGCCAGAGGCCTTCAAGCTTCAGCTCCAGTGGGGTTCAGCCATGCGGTCAATGGCTGTAGAAGATGGCCACAGACTGCTGGGGACCAGGAGTGTGCCCATTCAAGGACTGGAGGCCTTCAAGCTATAGCTCTGGCAGGGTTCAGCAGTGTGATAAGTGGCTGTAGAAGCTGGCTGCAGATTTTGGGGACCAGAAGTGCCCCTATTTAGGGGACAGAGGCCTTCAAGCTTTGGCTCCAGCGGGGTTCAGTGGTGTGGTCAACAGTTGTAAAAGCTGTCTGCAGAGTGTTTGGGACTGAGTGTACCCATTCAGGGCAGAGCCTTCAAACTTCAGCTCTGGTGGGGTTCAATGGTGCAGTCAATGGCTATAGAAGCTGGCCACGCGTACTCACTGAGGACCAGGAGAGCACCTGTTCAGGGCCAGGAGGCCTCAAACTTTTGGCTCTGAGGGGTTCGGTGGTGTGGTCAATGGCTGTAGAAGCTGGCCATGGACCGCTGGGGACCAGGATTGTGCCCAAATTATTATTCTTTAGTACTATCATTAAATTTGACTTTATATGCCAAGTAAAAATAATTTCAGTGGCTTTGTGGTGTTGACTGTAAAATAGTCCCATACCAAAAGGGTTCTTTTATGGCTGCAATGTGTGGAGCCCTGCAAACGTTTGCATGTACAAAAGGGCTCATGTCATGTTTTCTATCTGTGGAACTGGCTGAAGGTGTAAATAGTCTCCTCCGCCTTACCCTCCTCCAAGAAATGCTCTCCACCCTAAAATAAATACGCTTTCATGTTAGTCAATGGTTGAGGGCACTATTTTCTTTCTTAATTGGGAGGTACAAGAACTGGTATTTGAGTAGTGGGAGGGAGCATTAGGTTTTTTTTTGGTAAGAGCCACCCCCACCCCCATCCAAGCAGCTCCTAAAGATCCACCCCCAACTTTTGTTTTGGTTCATGTGGGAGGGGCAATAGGTGGATCTATAATGGTGGACTGAGAGAGATCTACCGCACCTTCACCTGAGCAGCTCCAAAAGATCCAGTTTTCTGCTGCAGTCTGTCTCATAGTATATAATTTTATTTTAGATTGTATCATATTATATTCTCCTATATTCTACCATATTATATCAGACTATACCAAATGATAAAAATGATTCCCCAAGGTTCTGTTTAGAAATGCAGTCAGAGCAACATGTTTCACGTTTAACTTCTATGACCTTTTGCAGGGTGTGTTGGCCTACTTAGCACCAGTAACATGGGTAAAATACTCTGTACTACGACTGCTTTAATTTAAAATTATATTTATTATATATATTTGGTAATCAGATCGCATGCTTATGGAAAGGTCACTAAAATCAAAACTTGTGTGACCAATGCGAGTCCTTTCTAGGCCTCCTGGAATCCCAGAAAAAAAAAACAAAAAAAACATGCACGTTATTAGTCTGTTGTGCGAGTAAAACATATCTGAACACTGTAGGTCACAGAAATTAAATCGACAAACTACATACATTATTATTAAACTTTAGTGTGAGTGAAGCATATCTGAACACTAATGAGTAAACAGACCTGCACTCAGTGGGGGCAGTGGGGGGGCACCCTGTGACAAAAAAAAAAAAAAAAAAAAGAAAACAGTACCTAGGATATTTAAAGTCAAGGTACAGCTGTAACAAAGGATACTTAATAAATGAAGTTCCACATTAATATTTTACCAGATTTGTAATGGTCACAGCAAACAGCATTACATTATATCACTATCCCTGGGTTGTGATATCCTACCATGCCCCATACTTTATAGCATTCAATCCCGAGGCTCACACATACTCCTTTTCTCCATCCACCTTCTCTATATCCCGTTTTACCAACTCCTCTTTGTGCACCATGCCCTCCTAGCCTTTCTTCCCCTACTTACCTTCCTCCCCTCGCCTCTACCTGGTGTACATTTTATTTTTTTCTTCTGTTGCTTCCTCCTGCAACTTTAGATAACCTGCCTTATCTTCCTACAGACACTTCTATGTATAAACAACACCTGTAATCTGTACAATATCTGTATAATTCTATGTACATATGAACTTTTCTTCATGTCTGTAAACAGTATCTGCATTGCCTTGTAAATACCTGTATTGACCTGTATATAAAATTGTTCATGCTCCACCCAGGTCCATCTTGCAAATGAGCTTCTGCTCAACGATGAATGCCTGGTTCAATAAAGACATGATTGATTGATTGATGCCCAGCTGGGCAAGGGAAATACTCTCCACAATGCTCTTTCCCTAGCCCAGTAGGGCATGTAGTGTTTGCTTTGACCATTAAATGGAGAAAATATCTTTTAAACATTATGTATCTTTATCTATCAAGTACCCTGAGCTAGGGCTGATCTGTGACTTTAAACCTCCACTTATCTGAACACTGGTTATATCACAGAAAGGAAATCTAGAATGCAATTGGCAGTATGACCCATGTTAAACATTCAAAAGACCTTATGTCATCATTCATTCTTTTTTTATTTGCATTTGTATATATATGATTATTCTTCCTGATCAATATTGACTTGCACTGATTCAGGATACAAGTTTAGTTGTGTTGAGTGTGCACCAGAATTCATAAGCAATTCTGTGTGAGCAGTCTGCAGATAAAATCTTTACTCAAACCAGCTCTCCTTTCAAAGCTGCAGGCAGTGATTCTAGTTTGTCTATCATGAGATAGATTGAATAGTAAATCAATCCATTGTCACTGTAAAGTACAACATAATTCTTGCACATGAAATAGCAGCAGCGCTATCACTAGGCAGAGAAAGAGCAGCTGCTGGAAAAATCACACACACACACACACACACACACACACACACACACACACACACACACACACACACACTATATTATATATAGTAACCCTCCCCCATCTATACATATAAGTTCTGAAGAGGGTAATGCAGCACACAAAAGAAACATTCCAGTGAGTGTTTCTCCCATTACAATGCAGTTTTTTTCATAAATAATTTATTAGATGTTTCTCAAAAGGATTCTTCAAAGCCCCATTTAGAAATGCAGTTATAGATTGATGTTTTGCAGGTTTAATGTCTATGACCTTTTGAAAGGATTGGTGACCTCCCAAACACCAGTAACTTGGACATAAGAGTGTACACTACAGGTGTCTTAAGTTTTTTTGGGGGGTAATCAAAGCACAGGCTTGTGGAAAGGTCAATAAAAGGAACAGTCTTGTAACCAATGAGAGTCCTTTTTAGCCCATCCTGGAATCTCAGAACAACAACAAAACTAAGCACATTATTATTACACTTGAGTGTGAGCGATGCATATCTGAACACCAATGAGCCGAATATCTGTTAAGGTGCACATGTTGAGCTGTTCGGGGAATGTTTTAATGGGAGGAACAAATTATCATTACAGTGAAATTGTCTTCTCCCATTATAAAAATGCAGTCATACACGTCTTTTCAGCTATAAGGTGTATGACCTTTTGCACAGATCAGTGACCTCCCTGTGTCAATGGCCACAATGACTTAAGCACTGAAAGCAGGCAACAGACAATATAAGCATAAAACATGGACATGGAGAAAGTATTACAATTTTCAGGATAGAGTATTGGGTTGCTTACTGTACTGCTTCTCCCCCCCCCCTTGCATTTGTTATTGTGCTAACATATACCGCAACAGTGAAATTAACCATCAGTCAAAGGTTTCTGCACTGGAAAGGCTCAGCTGCCTGCAAGGTCCTTCTTTCCACACACACACACACACACACACACACACACACACACACACACACACACACACAAAGAACTACAGTGTGGTGCCTGTTACATGAAAATAACTACTAAAGTATGAATACAGCCCTTGAGGTTGTAAAGGTGTAATGTGGAAGTTTTTAAATGTTATAAATACATTTGCAAGTACCTTGATAGTGAAATTAATGTGACTGCGTAGTACATGAATAAAAATGTAATTATCTCCAATGTGTAATAATTGCAAGAGCTTGAATTTAATTTCGCTGTCCTGTAAGTTTGGTATCTTGGATCAGTAATCAGTGCAGGTTACAGTACATTAAAAAAATGACAGTGCATAAAAGGTAGTAAATATAACAGTGGGTGCATGGTATAAAAGGAAAAACAACTTACCACAGTTGGTATGGAAGTGGAAATGTTAGTCCTGTAAAGGACATCATTGAAATAATCCAATTTGTGAAGAAGTTGATTGGAAATACACAGAAGTGTCACTTATTTTGAGTTGATCCATGTAACAATGAAATATTTCAGTTATGATATATCAGTAGCAGTAATGGAGTAGCCAGTAAACTATAATTGGCATGAATAGTGTAGCCAGTCTGTTTCAGTCCATAGAGCCAGACTTTACGGGTTTGGTTTGTTAGCAGTAAAGTAAGATTGCCTATTTCCAGCAACCTCAGAAGTAAACGTTGGCTATGTGATATAATAAGTAACATTATATAACACTAAAAACAAAGGCCTTGTTTAAGTTGGTGTCCTTTGCATGGAAAGTGGATTTGACACTGGCATGTAAGATTCACCCAATGTGAATCACTGGGGAGGGATGTAAAGTCCTTTGCATCTCAGACAAAGTCTGGCAGTTTTCCTTCAGATCCTGGCACCTGAAGTGTTCCATTATTGTGTGAAGTGATTGAAGGCTTGGGTTTTCAGCGTAGAACAGGTTTTGTACTTTGAAGTTTAATATACAGAGTGTGACAATGCCATGGGTAGAGGAAGAGGATGGAGTTTGTAGGAAAATAAGTTTTATACAAAATTATTTATTTTGCTTTTGGTTGATTTTAATCACTGTATTTCTGTCTATATCAGACTGTAATAAGCTGTGAAATATAAAGTTATGTGGGGGTGTGCTTCTCAATGTCTTTTGTAGATAAATAAAATATCAAAGTATTAGTATAGTAAATTGCAATGTTAAGATTCTGATGTACCATGTGGCTCATGACTGTGGTGTAGTGAGCAACGTTATATTTCATAGCATGTAATAAATGAAAGTGGAATCGAAGAGAATTACTGAACAGGTGCAGAACCAATAACAGTAGTTAAGGTATTAAAATAAAAAAAAATATGCTAAAATCCTGTCATTCAGTTGCATTAATGTCCAGGCAATATTATATCAGTCTTGTAGAATTTTGTCATGCAGTACTCATGAGGCAGAAAGACTTCAGAATTAATGGGCAGAGATGCAACATACATCATCACATGTCATGTGATGTGCACACTTTAGGTGACAGGCATTTAATTTGTTGAGGGCAGATATATTTTCATTTCTGAAGATATGAATCTATGTTGGGAATCGGTCATAATCTGCAATTAGGGATCACGTGTTTGAGCAGGACATCGTTTTCTTAAAATGTATATGCAGTGTAGGGGTAGTACGACAATTTTGGTTTCAATATCACTGGAAAACTTAGTAAACTGGGATTATTATAAACAGGTGTTATAGACATACTGTGCATGACAGCAGCAGAGTGTGATGCACTGAGATAGTGATGGAGTCATTAGTAGGACAGAGCAGCCTAACTAAAGCTTGAATACATGTGTGGTCATGTGGAAGTCATGTGGTGCTTGGAAATAAGTATGGAATTGGGTTTTAGTAATACCATTATGAAAGTGCCTAGTGAAGCACAGGTTGTTTTGTTTAAATATATGTAAACACACAATAGTGACACCCTGATAGGGCAAACAGACATGTAATGCATGTTTACCTAGTTATGGCTGTGTCCTGTCCAATTATAAATATTAAGTGCCACACTATGTGAATATTATATCTATTCATACTATTGCTAACCACTGTGACCTTTATTACAGCCTTCTCAGTTTGAAGGAGCTCTCTCATCTGTGGCAATATGCAATATAAAGAAGGCATAACATGGACTCTGTCAGTTCAATGGTTTCTCATTAGAAATATTACTACAGTAGATTGTATTGTAAGTGACATGAGATGCAAATCTGATATTTCTCATAATTAGGGCAATGTGTAGAAAATTGCAATGTTCCATATAAAGGTAGGATGAGTTACATAGGCTTGCTGTGTAATGTAGAGATATAAGTTGTCATGTAAATGACCTGAGGATCCACTAGTAGCACAGCTGAGTGTCAGTTTTATGGAGGTCTCTAAATGTGTACAATATGTACCCTCTAACCTTCATCTCGCTTCCCCTCTCCCATCCCTCAAAAGACTGCCTAGACTCCTCCCCACTGCCCAGTGCCCCGATGCTCATAACCTCCCACACATCACCCCTCTGAGTCCAAGTGCTCACCCCAGTGCTCTCCTCAAGTCCCTCTGCGCTTGTTCTTTTCTGGCCTGAGCTGGCAACCCTCCTGATCTCAAACTCATTCTCTGCCTACTCTAGGCCTCTCTCAAGTAGCGTCAAAGTGCACAATGCTAAATCAATGCAAATCTTGCATATTTTTGCCTTAGAATTTTTTTAGTGCTTTCCTTATTTACATTGTGCCTACCCATATAATGGCTTTGCAGATTTTCTGTAAAATCTTTGAGTTTATCATTCTACTGTAATATTCTTTTTACCACTGTGTTAATTTTACCTGGTCACACCTGGAAATGAGCCTCGCTCAGTGTTCCTTTCCCAGTCACAAGTTTTAAATAAATAATTATGCTATACACACTACACAGAAAGTATAATCTGCTATTTGGCAAGTAGAGGTTTTCTCTGTAAACACAGTAGTACATTGAATGTTGTGGTATGTGAAAAAGAAAGTCAGTAATAGGGACACAAAACATTAACAGTCCAAAAGTAGTGCACGGTGTTGAACGTACACCATATACATTTGTGTTACAAAGTTGTTAACCTTTTTTTTTTTAATCTGTAAAATTTTTTTTATAAAAATAACCCTACATTTATTTCCATTATATAGGAGTAGATGGCAAGTGCATTATTATGATATATTTATTATTGTAAAGGTTTGGAAACATTTGTCAGTAATATTAAAATGAGACAATACAGTAAATATGTAAAAGTTAGAGGCATACCAAATACCATAGTGTATTAGCTCATGGAAGTTTTTTAATTTTTGAAATAGCAACACAGCTGAGTCTCTGTTTTGTGGAAGTTTCTAAATGGTGACAATGTTGTACACAGAGGCCCGGATATTCAAACTGCACCAGGCTGTGGCACAAGCCTGGGTGCAACTCAACTTTGTTTTGCAGGGGTGTGGCCTGGGCAATATTCAAAGGAGCTGTGCTGTGGTGCAGCAGCTTTGAATATCGCACCCTGGCCATCCCCACTGTGCATGGTGCAGTGACCCTGCGCCAGTGCAAGTGGCCAGAGTGGAGCATGGAAATGTGCTAGCACAAGTGCCATTGCGCCATGCACAGCACCTGTGATATTCAAAAGGGGACATGCAAATGGGGCCATAATTTATGCAAGGCACACAGGGGGCCATCTGCATCTCATCATGGCCCATTTGCATGCCATTAGCATGCAGGTGCGCCAATCTGAAGACTTGCGCCTGGTGCCCTGCCAGGCAGCAGCCATCAGGGCCAGACGCCCCCTACAGCCTGATCATGGGCATTCATGTAAAAAAAAAAAAGTCCTATAACCCTGGTGGACCAGTGGACCACACTGAACCCGATCGCAGGCATCTATAATGAACTCCCCTCAAGCCCAATATCCCTGGTGGTGCAGTGGACTGATTGCTGCTCAATCGCGGGCATCAGTACATCATCAAATACCCCTACTACCCTGGTGGTCTAGTGAACCCCCACCCTACCTGCCCATTGAGCCCCACCGTTCCGCCCCCCCATCAGCCGGCGGGCGGCAGCACGCTGCCTCACCGCCCGCCGAATGACAGCACGGTAGGGCTGCATACCCATTGGTTCACAGCATGAGCCAATGGGCATGCAGCCCATACCATACTACTCAGTCCAGACTGAGCTGGTCCGCTAGCACAGTGACGAGGGTGGTCAGTTGGGGTGTGCAGAGTTTGGGTCCAGCACAGTGCTTTTTGCACCAGCAGGTCTTTTTTTTTTTTTTTTTTTTATATAAAGATTCCCCCTCCACATGCACCCCCCCCGGAGTTGGGAATCCTTAAGTGGGGGGGTGCAGGAGATATAGCCCCTCCACAAATGTAGAGTCTATTGTCACTGTTAGTTCACAATGAGTGTACATCACCATAATTCGTTTTTGGTGATGTACACTCCCATTATCACATAGAACCGTGCTAAAGTGTACAGCTATGTATCTGGTCTGTTTGTTTTGTCACTTCAGTATTTTTTTTTTGCAACGTGTTAACTACATGGACTCCATTATGCATGCCACACTAAGAGAACAGATATGAATGTATACCACTGATTTGTAATAGTATTTTGGTAGTGGAACTGTTCCACAAACACAATTTAGGTATTAGTGAGGTGTAGCCCTTTGCTGCTATTACAGGCTGACAGTACAAGAAAATAATTTCAGGCAGTTGTGGTAGAGTGTACATCTCAATGTAGCAGGCATGTCCTGTTTCCTATGCAAATATCATGAAGGGTAAAGAAAGCAAATCTGTGCAGATTAGAATTTAAAACACAGAACAACATGTGATGTATGTGTCAGCTTAAGGAATCTGTGCAAATTATGAAAATCAATATACCATGTTATATGTCATTTATAATGTATTTTAAGGTGGTGAGATAAGGGTTTACAAAGCAAAAATGTTTGTGTGTTGTGGCAACAGGGGGATGGTATGCAAATATGTTATAAACACAATAGTGGCATCCAGAGAGATGAAACAAACGTGTTAGTGCTGAATGTTGCCTTGCTAGCATTGGTATTGGTAGTGCAGGAGTTAGAGATAGGCACAATAGGAATGGCAGTGAAGTATGGAAGTGACACCAACCCCACACCACCCTGCAGAGACTGACTGGCATTGAGGTGTGCCTTTGGGTCATCAGCCATAGTGCTCATGCCATTTCACCTCACCCTACCCTGCAGACTCTGACAAGTGTTGTGTTGTGCCTTGGGGTCATTGGGTCTTACACTCACCCCATTCCATAATGAAATTCATTGAGATGGTATAGTAAAGGAGAATGGGGTGAATTTGTCAATTCCTGCTAACCAGCTGTGCCAGTGAGACAACTGGAACATGTTGTCCCCAAACACATTACTAGTTTTAGTTTTAGTTTAGTTTATTGTTCTAGGAATTATTACCTTTGAACCAATGGCTTTTTACAAACATTCCATGTAATCAATGTACAAACAAACAAGACATGTTACAGAATGGTCAGCAAATTATAAAGGTTTCAATAATAATAATAATAATTAATGATAAAATGTATTTGATTGAGCGCCTTTCAAATATTTCTAAGGCGCTATAACAAACTTCATACATTTAACATAACCAAAACAAGCAATAATTATACAACAGATAAAATAAATAAAATAAACAATTTAAAATACAGCAGGGAAAGCCTGAATCCATAAAAATGACTTTAAGGCCTTCTTAAACCTATCCACTGTTGTACTTTCTCAGAGCTGGTGGGGCAGAGAATTCCAAAGGGTGCGAGCAGCAAAGACGAAAGCATGGGCTCCAGAAGACTTCAAATTCACCCTCGGAATCTCCAGCAACCCCTTGTCAGCCGAGCAAAGCTGTCTCAGAGGGGTGTAAGGCACCAGAAGCTCTTTCAGGTAGTCGGGACCTAACCTGTGTAGGGCTTTGTAGGTCAAAAGACCCACTTTAAAGGTGATCTCCCACTGTATAGGCAGCCAGTGCAGAGTGCGCAGCACAGGGGTAATATGAAATCTTCTAGACACCCCAGTCAACAAACATGCTGCAGCATTCTGCACTAGCTGCAAGTGGCGGATTTCAACCCCAGCAAGCCCTAGGTATAGGGAGTTGCAATAATCAAGACGTGATGTCACAAAGGCATGGACTAAAACTGGTAAATCGTCTGCTGGAACCAGGTGCCTAATCCTGGAGATGTTTCTAAGATGGAAAAATTAAGTCTTGACTACTGCAGACACCCGATAATGAAGGGTCAAGCCAGTGTCAAGCTCCACACCCAGGTTATGCACCTGATCAGAGGTAGGGATCTGTCTACCCAAAGAACTAATCCAGAGGGGGGCCCCATCTCCAAACCCTCAGCCCTATGACCAGGGTCCACCACCATACTATACAGGATCTCAAATAACTATTTCTCAGTCGTGATATAATAAGTCGGTGTAATACAGTACATCACAGGAAAAACAAAAACATTGGAGGAAATGGTCAAGTATGGAAGGGTAGGAGGAGATATGGGGAAGGGAGCAGACAGAGTTTTTAGAGGTACTCAGATTACTATTTCTCAAATGCACAACCAATGGCAACACAAATATTCACTTTGTATCAATCACACAGGAGTGTGGGTGTGCATATTTATGGAACACATACGAACAGAGGTGAGAAATAAGTGCCCCAGCTGAGGCACTTATCTCACTTCTGTTTGTACGTGTTCCATAAACATGTACAACACACTCCTGTGTGAGCGTTCTTATTTAACAAGTTTTGTTACTGCCTGACCTTCAGAAGTAAGGTTTACACAAAGTATTGTTTGAAAGAATATAGAGGTCCCCGTCAGTGGTGCCAAGAGCAGAATGAGAAACTTTTCTATGGCATACAAAAGAAAAGCACTCGCCTCCCTTCAACGGAGTAAGCAGACCTTTATTTTCACTTGTGGGTTTAGGGATGACCACTGCATAATTCTTGTCAGAAAAGACTGCTTTATATAGGCTTGCAGAGTAAATAAGCTTCAACCCTTTTATAGACAGTGATCCCCAACAGCACAATACTATACAGGATCTCAAATAACTATTTCTCAGTCGTGATCACTTTCTAATATGTTCAGAACTGAAGGATATCTGTACTACACATAAATATCTGGGGACAGCTGATCAGAATGCAATGAAGTAGCCTGATAAATCATGGGAGGTCATCAAGGTCACAGCAGGTGATATGCTCATAGTTTTGATCATATTGAGTAAAATGTGTATTTTCACAGCACTGCACATCTAAATAGGGCAGTGTTCCAAAGGTGTCATATTACAGGGTTTTATTAAACTCTAAAAATTGATTAGAGTTTTGCTCATGAGTGCTAAAACATTGTAAAATGCATTGCACCTGCCTCACTGTGTTTAAACATAACACTTCTAGAAAACCTATATAAATACTTTCTGAACAGTTAGTATTGTCCCAAGAAAAAAACTAATCAAATATTTAAAACCCTGTATTACCAAACCGCATTATAAGTTACAGTTTAGGGTGTCCCAGGCAGCACAATTCAACATATGGACTACAACAGTAAACTAACTTGCTCATGAGCTCCACAGTTAAAAATGAGTAAGTGCCCCGAGCGTCGTCAAGTACAAGTCCTGCAAGCCCTAACAATCCTTAGATAGCAAATGCATTTGGGAGGCGGTCAGGAATAGGCAGTACATTTCACATTTTAGTACCAAAGTACATTAGTGTAACCAAGCGAGAAGATTTACCAACAGCATTGCACTTTAAAATAGCAAATAATATTTCAAAACAGAATTGCCTTTTTTCAACCAGGAGAGACATACTAAGCTTGTTTACAGGTGCTACCTGAAAGCACAAGGAAGTTAAGTGACTTGTTCAAGTTCACACAGTATGTAAGTAGGGGCTGTGGATTCAAACCCAGGTCTCCTGGTTTATAGCTCAGAGCCTTAAACCACTGCACTATACTGCATATGTTTAAACAGATATCAACTGTAGGGACGCCTGTTAAATTAGTCACCATGACCTTGCTAACCTCCCAGGACTTATCAAGCTACTTCATTTTATTCTGATCCAGAGAGCCGAGATATTTATGCATACCGTCAATGTATGATGTTTTCCACAACACCCCAATGCTACAAATATTAATGTATGATATCAGGTTAACATTTTAAGACAGCCAGTTTAATTAAACACAAAGAACTGTTTCAGATGGAATCCTAACATACTAAATAAATTCCAAGGTAATTGTTAGCTGAGCTGGCTAACAGAGTATTTACATATCTTTGAAGTCAAGCTAGATTGACTTAGCAAGGAAGTGTGAAATAAAGATTACACTGGGAGTCAATATGTTTAGTTTAGTTTATTGTTCTAGGAATTATTACCTTTGAGCCAATGGCTCTTTTACAAAGGTTCCATGTCATCAATGTACAAACAAACAAGACATGTTACATAGAATGGTCAGCAAATTATAAAGGTTTCAATAAGCCAGTATAATACAGTACATCACAGGAAAAAAAAAAATTGGAGGAATGATCAAGTAGGAAGGGTAGGAGGAGATATGGGGAGGAGCAGACTTAGAGTACTTAGGGTACTCAGATGCCTTTGTTAAGAAAGGAGCAGAGGAGGAGGATGAAAACAGTAAAAATAGCCACGAGGGAAGAGTCATTAGTCACGTGGAGGATGCAATGAACTCGGGCATTGTACCAGCTGGGGCATGACAGGCAAAATATCTTTGGCCTGTGTGTCCAGCATCTGGGGACCTGGAGAGGCTGGTGTTCCGATCTTCTGGTGAGATGAGTGCTGGTATTCGGAGCAAGTAGGTCTTGGATACATGCATAGGTGCGGAACTAGCGGTGAGGAGGGTGGTAGCTCCTCCAGTTTTTATTTCTGTATGGTAAAACTAGTATAGAAAAGTACCCTTTGTACCCTCACAAGTGCCTTTTGATTTTCAGCCCCCTCAGCTTTTACCATCTTCCGGCACCCTTGGATACATGGTGGAGTTCGGCCCAAGATGGATTTTGTGCCATCAAGCATGTGAGGTACCTTATGCAATTTGCGAGTTCTGTAGAAAACTGTATGTCTCACAAATCTTTACTATGACTACATTACTTTGCAAAGCAAACACCATGAAAATGCCAACATTTCAAAGGCAATATAAATGCACAGCTAAACTGGTTTAGCATGACACTGCTTTTCAAAACTATTTGATTACAGCTTCAGCTTCATGTGTTTTCTATGTCTTTATCAAACAGTATGTATTAAGGGCAATTGAAAAAACAGTGTTAATCACATTTCCTGAAAAACAAGTATACCTTAAGGTGAGTTCAGCAGACAATAGTAGAGATGAAGTTAAAATATCTTAGAAGGTACAACTCCTAGATTGTCAATCTCCAAGATAAATTAATTGAAAGTATTCACAAGATGTATGCATCTCATTTTTTTAATAGAACAATAGGTCTAAAGAGAGCACTATCCTGACCATGTCACGTCATCAAACATCATCCTATTGTATCTAGCTTGGGGCATCCCAGTCATCACAATTCCAGTTATTGAGCACAACATTAAACTAAGGTGCTGAGTGCAGCTGCATACCTTAAAATGACTATGTGGCCCAAACGTGGACATTTACTAAACAGCATAACGCTGACAAGTACACTCCTCACATATCAAGTGCATTTTTGGATGCAGGACGAGGCAATACATTTTCACAATTTAGTACAGTCCTTCATAGTACATCGCTGTAACCGAACAAGATAATCTCTTAACAGCATTGCACTCTGAAACTACTAAGAATTATTTAAGGCACTGTCTTCTCATATGTTAGTGTATATGAAAATTGTGAGTATATTAGCCACCCTGAATTTGGTGACCTCCCATGATTCACCACACTACTTCAGTTTATTCTGCTATATAGATCCAATATATTTAAGTATAGTATGGATAGCCTTTGGTTCTACACACATTTTAAAGTTTCCATGATTGAGAAATAATTATTTGATATTTATTGTGATGTTCCAGCTATACAGGATCTCAAATGATTATTTCTAAATCATGATCACTTTCAAATATGTTCAGAACCGAAGAATATCCCTATAGTATATAAATATCCGGGGACCGTGGATCAAAAGGCAATGCAGTAGCCACATAAATCATGGAAGGTCATCAAGATTATGGCAGCTGATATGCTCACAGTTTTCATTATGGATAAATATGTGATCAAATTGCATTCAGAATTCAATATTAACAAATCACAAGAGCAGTTGTGCTCAAAACTACGGGTGATCAAGATTAAAACATTACTTTTCTTCCCACTATTCTTGTTGGAAAAGGCCAATTCTCTCAATAGATAGAGATAGCTAGAGAGATAGATACTGCAAAAAACTGCGTTAATGCACCAGTTAAGGATCAACTCAATGCCACAAAAGTAGGGAATTGTGGTGTTAGGGTTTCCAGCCCTAACTCCCCAACCCCACCCGCCAAGCAGCAAAAGGACACAATCACACAAGCAACCACAGACAATCATCATCAGGTAAGGCAAACACACAGCTGTTTCCAGATGACACTAATGCAGTAGCACTGATGTGCAGTCTTCATGGATTTGTATCTGTAGCATGCAGGCTGCAACACACACACTTACTTGTTGCTGCAGATAGAAATCCACAACACTCCAGTCACCACACTGCTTCTGTGTGCCGAAACACTGGCCCTTGCAGCCAGAGATGCAAGTCCGCAATACCCAAATGACAGGAGCTCTTTTGTCTGTGGAAACGCAAACCCTACTGGGCTGGCACTTCTGTACTCTCAGGCACTTATGCACACTCTAAAGCATACAATACTTGACAGACTTGTCCTTCTGCAATCATAGCTGAACACAAACTGACCTCTGATTGCAGAAATACAGGAACCACAAAATCCATGATGCAAAAATTGTAACAGTAGTTCCGTCTGCTGAAGAACAGGCCCCTCGGGGGAGGGGGGGGCGCCTGCATCTCCTTGAACACAGATGTCAGACACAAACACGGACTTCTGACTCCACAAGGGAAAACCCCTGCAAGGCGGGCATCATCATTTCAGCAGCAGATCTAGAAATGTTTCCATGGTGTAGGAGTTTACCAGTTAAACAACTGCAAATAGAAAACTATCAATTAGCGAATAATGCAATCTAGCGAGGCAACTCGTACGGTGTGCATGAGTACCTCTTTCTACAGAAACTCAGGCCCCATGGTGCCATCTGTCTGCATATCTTCAGCCACATGTACTCATGTACACTTTTATGACATACACAGGTTTTGCTTTATAAGGTACCAAATCCATGAAGGTAGCCATCAGTGCTACTACATTTGTGTCAAGAAACAGTTGTCGTTGTTTGCCTTACCTGATGATAGCTGTCTGCGGTTACTCATATGATCTTGCCCTTTTCTGCTTGGTGGGTGGGGGTTGGTAGTTAGGTTGGAATCCTAACACCACATTTCCTACTCGTGGCATTGAGTTGAATCCTAACTGGTCCATTAAAGCAGTTTTTGCAATTAATTTCCTCTGTTTAACATAGCAGAATTGTATCCTCATGCATCCTACATGGTTCATGAGGTGGTGTCAATATGTACAGTACACAGTGGAACAAAGGAGAGAGGGTGGATATGACAGAGAACTTTAAATACCTCAGGGGGGTATATAAGATACAGGAGGGAAGTATTTTTCAGAAGAAAAGATCCTCAAGAACAAGGAATCATGCTATGAAGCAAGAGGACAACAGATTTAGGAAAGATGTAAGGAAGCTGTTCTTTACAGAAACAGTGGTGGATTCCTAGAACAGCCTTCCAGAGGTGGTGGGACATCAAAAATGTATGTGATAAGCACAAGGGAATAATAGTCAAAAGGAAGAGGAAGTGAAAAGGGGGATGTCGATCAGGTATTGTCTGTGGTTAACAGTTACAGGGAGAAATGCAGGCTGGTTGTGCCAAGCAGTCCTCATCTGCTGTCAAATTCTAAGTTTGTTTGTTAGTGGACTAATGAGTTTACCTGGTGAAAATGCTGATCTGTAGCTTGTTTTAGGTTTTGTTTAACCAGGGTTTTTTTTTTTTTTTTAAACACACACTATTTAATGAATGTTTTACTCACCTGCTTAAACACACATGAAGAAAAGGGAGCAGAAATAAAATCAGACACAGGTACATATCTTCTTAGAGTACCACTAGTGTAGTACTACTGTTGATTTGTTTGGTAATTTCAGACATACTGTGGCATGCAGGCGAACTCAGGGCAAATGTGCATAGCAGATATGTGCATGTTGCGACTATGAAGGGATTCCTGACCCCTTTTTTTCCCCCTTTTCAACTGTTGCTATTTTGTACCCCGAGCATCACTATTTTGGATCAGCATGTTCATTTCCGGTATTAGAGGATTTTCAACTGTGACTCAGTAAACACAAGCATTTGTCAATGCTGAATGTTTGCTTGCTGGTATTAGCATTGGAAGTGCAGGAATTGGATAGATGCAGAATAGGAATGGCAGTGAAGTATTGAACTTCACACCAACCCCACCTCCACCCTGCAGAAATGGACAGGCATTGGGGTGTGCCCGTGGGTTGTCGCCCATAATGCTAATGGCATTTCACCTCACCCCATCCTGCAGAGACTGACAAGTGTTGAGGTGTGCGTTGGTGTTCAACTTTATAGTCATCCCATTCCATAAGGACATACGCTGAAATGAGTGCAGTATAGGAGAATGGGGTGAACTCTGGGGTCGAAGAGTCCAAGGCACACCTTAATGCCTGTCACTGGCTGCAGGGTGGGGGTGGAATGGCATGAACATTACAGCCGGCAATCCAAAGGCACACCCCTGATGCCTGTCAGTCTGTACAGGGTGGGATGTTATGGTTAGAAACCCCTAATGCCCTGGGCGTTTGTTGGTATTTGCACTACAAATTTTCAACATGGCCTTTTTGTGACTCCCACCTGATGAAAGCGTCTGGGGCCTCTGCTCATGAACAGTGGCACTGTTATTTTGTTAATTTGTCCCGAACGTTGATTTCCCACAATGACCGTGCCATTCTGCGCCAGATGTGAGAAACCAGTTTGGGCAGGATGTGAAAAATGACAGCTACACCATTTATAAGGAGGTGTGAAGACATGGCAATGTTAGAAATCAGGAGTGAAAATATAAAAAATTCTCAAAGTTATGAGCGTTCATGAAAACTGCACAATGCACGCTCTTAACAGCATTTTTTTGAATTCTTTCACCAAATCTTCAACATAGGCATTTTGGGACCTCTGGTCATGAACAGTGTCACTATGATTTTCTTAATCTGTCCCGAACATTGATTTCTCACAGTGACCACGCCATTGTGCATCAGATGCGCAAAACCACATTTCAGGCAGGATGTGAAAAATGGCAGCTGTACTGTTCATAGGAGGTGTACAAAGTAGCAATGTTGAAAATCTGGAGTGAAAATATTAAAATTTCGGTTACAAGTGTGTGTGTGTGTGTGTGTGTGTGTGTGTGTGTGTGGAAACTGCACAACGATGCTCACAACATAGTTATTTTGTGGAATTTTGTCATTATTTATTTATTTATTTAGCTTTTGTTGACCGGTAAGTGCACTAGACAATCCTGCCTATTTTCAGGCACCACCTGGGGTAAGGGGATACAGATGAATGCCAACTGACCTTGAACCAGATTAAGCTGTTGGTGGTATTTTTTTAGTGAATGAGGGAAATTTGGCCAGGACACCGGGGAAATTCCCTTACTCTTTTCGATAAGTGCCATGGGATCTTTAACATCCACCTGAACTACCACCAATCCAGGCAGATGGGACCTCGGTTTAACGTCTCATCCGAAAGTTAAATTTAACATACGCATTTTGGGTCATCTGCTCATGAACAGTGTCACTGTGATTTTCTTAATCTGTCCCAAACATTGATTTCCCACGGTGGTCGCGCCATTGTGCGCTGGATGTGGGAAAACACATTTTGGGCAGGATGCGAATAATGACAGCTGTACTGTTCGTAAGGAGGTATGTAAAAATAGCAATGCGAAAAATCTGGAGTAAAAATCTCAAAAATTCTCAAAGTTACAAGAGTGTGTATAAACTGCATAACACATGCTCATAAGTCATTTTTTGAAATGTTTTCACCAAATTTGCAACATATGCTTTTGGGAGCCCACCTCATGAAGAGCAGCACTGTCATTTCATTACTCGGTCCCAAAAGGTGATTCTGCACAGTGACTCTGAAATCCCCTTTCGGGACTGAATAACGTCATAATAATGACTGAATTCATGAGGAGGGGGCCCAAGAACCCCAAGTTGAAAATTTGATGCCAGAAGTCAAAACAATGGCAGAGATATCCACATAAGTAAAAAAAAATTTATGCCATTATACAACTTACTGGCATTTCTTGCATCAAGCTCCAGTGTGCTGCATCTCCTTTGGTTGGATTTTGCTTTTTGTGTCTGGCTGTCCCATACTGTGAGCACCAGCCCACAATCTCCACTCATAGACTACTCTGTGGAACTTTAATGTATACATTGGGCTTCATACAGGTAGTTTCCTCTGACTAATATTTTAGATCACTCTCTGCATCTGATCTTCCTACTGGGTATGGAAAGCGCCGACTTGGTAGTGGAACCATCAGATGGTCTTATTTTTAATTTTTTATTTATTTCAAATCTTGGATAGCATCTGTGAGTGGATGCTAGTTAATAGATTCCATATCGGTTACATAGGGGAACAAGGTACAAAGGCTGGGGACAATAGACATAGTAGGCACAAGTTTCCAGACATGAGGCAATGGGAAAGGTATACTGAGGCCCTGTACAACGTATGCCCATGTCAGAATGAAGAACAGACAGAGCAGGGAAATAGGAGAGGGAGAGAGGGATGCGGGGCAGTACAGATAGGATGGATTGAGAATCAGGTGAGGAATAGGGTCTGACCACCACACTATCAGATTCAGCTTCCATACACCCTCTATAGGTCTGCCCCTTCAGAGATGGTCTGGTATTGCCCATTGAGGGATGTGGTCCCAGATGACCCAATGGTGGTGATGGACCTATTGGGATGTACGAGTGCAAGCACGGGTCC
Source organism: Neoceratodus forsteri (assembly GCA_016271365.2). Taxonomy (NCBI): domain Eukaryota; kingdom Metazoa; phylum Chordata; order Ceratodontiformes; family Ceratodontidae; genus Neoceratodus; species Neoceratodus forsteri. Next base: position 35,946,894 of record JADMNL010000022.1, read on the forward strand.
AGAAGGTCTACTACAGACCTATTATAGGGACATGATGGTGGCTCTGGACTCCATAGGTCCTGTCTATGTTCGCCCCTTTGACCTTGATACTCATGGTTTGATGGGATGTTGAGGAAGATAAGGAGAGTGAGGCAAAGATTACAGCAACACTGGCAGAAATCAGGTCTAGATGCCAACAAGCTTAAATTGATGGCACATTATGTGAACCATCAGAAATTTCCCAGAAGAAGGCTTTTTCACACTGTGGACAGACCATGAAATCCAGCCCGTTTGCAGTTGTGAAGAGCATTGTCACACGATAAATGTGATGAGTTTACTTGATTCTTTGCACATAAGGTTGCTGGCATTAGGTCTGAGGTCTGTTTGGCATGTTCTAAGGGGGGTTGCAGAGACTGGTGGGAGGTCACAGAACCTTGGGCTGGCTGGTCAGCGCTTGGCCAGGTGGTGATCTTGGATGTTATGCTGATCGAGAGTATACATTCAACTTTCTGTAGCTTGGATCCAGGCCTGACCTGCCTCCTTGTGGGGTGTGTGGATGTCATTGGCCTGATTCTAGCAGAGATGGTCCAGAGCTCATTCGAGACTGGGGTATTCCCTGATTCTTTGAAAGAGGCATTGGTGATTCCCCATCTTAAGAAACCTTCTCTTGACCCGGACTGTCTTGCCAACTACAGGTCCATCTTTAAAGAGGACAGGAAATCATTTCTAACTGGCAGCTGTTTATGAAGTTCTTATTCTCAAAAATGATATGCATTCACCTACATTTTCAATATGTAACTGTACTTGGATAAAAGTGATATAAAAGCTTTGTTTTGCATCATCTTATTTTTATGGGCGCATTCTGTTACAGTTCTCTTATGGAACCAATAATTTGGAATTTTAACTATGCCATGGTTTGTGCACAGAACTCTAAACAGGGTTCTGATAGGTCAGCAGCTAATAATTAGCATTCTTTACCCAGATCGTGACATAGTAAAAACTCCATACAAGTGATTCCATGAAGTAAACTGTAACAGACTGCTAAGCAATGCAGACTACAGTTTTACGGATCCCCTTTTATTCAGGTACAGTTAAGTATGGATACTTTAGGGGAATGCATATCTTTTCTAAGAATAAAAACTTTATAAACAGCTGCGAATTAGCACAAATTTCCTGTCCCCTTTAACCGTCCCTTTGTGGGTAAGGTTATTGAGAAGGTGGTTGTGCTGCAGCTGGAGGATCATCTTGCCGTTCATGATATTTATGATTCCTTCCAGTCAGGTTTCAGGAAAAAGCATAGTACTAAGATTGCCCTTGTTTAGGTGCTCAATGATCTCCTTGTTGTGAGAGATCAGAGGAGCCATGCTATCTTGGTAGTCCTTAATCTGTGGGTGACATTTGACACCATGAACCATGGAATATTGCTAGAGCACCTGCAGCTGATCGGTGGACTGTCTGGAACAGTCCTCATATGGTTTCTTTCCTGACTGACAGGTCTCAGAGTTGTGTCAAGGATTTTTTTCCTTTGACTCTTTCTCCCTGCCATATCAGGTTCCACATGGCTCAGTGCTTTCCCCTATGTCATTTGTGGTGCAAATGCTGCTGCTGGGGGACATTGTAAGGTGGTCCAGCTTGAGTTTTCACTGCTATGCAAATGATACTCAGCTGTACATGTCCTTTGCACCTGGCCAGATTGTTGCGCTCTTGGTATTTAACATCTGCCTATCCAAGATTGAAGAATGGATGAGTGGCAACTGGCTGCAGCTGAATTCCAACAAAATGGGTTTTGGTGGTGGAGCTGGGTCACTGGGTAGAGGGGTCTTCAGCAGGTTGAGCATCTGGCCTGCCACTGGGTGTCTGCCACCTGAGGACCTCTGAACAGGTGTGTAGTTTGAACTTTATCCTGGATAAGGTATTGACCTTGAAGTTTCAGGTGTCATCTGTGGTTAAGACCTTGTTTTACCACTTGAGGAATATTGCTTGTTTTAGTCTCCTGTTTCTGCCTGGTGATCTTCTAACTTTGTTCCAAGCCTTTGTGACCTTTCACCTGGTTACTGCAGTGCCCTCTACCTAGGGCTACCAGGGGTTGATATCCATTTTCAGCTAGTACAGAATGCGGCAGCCAGGTTACTGACTGGGCTTCTCCAGTCTAACCATATTATGCCTGTGCTGCATGCACTATACTGGCTGCCAATGCAATGGCAGATCACCTTTAAATTCAGCTTGCTGACCTATAGAGCCCTATGTGAACTGGGTCAGAGTTACCTGTGAGAGCTTTTTTGCCCTTACCGCACCCTCCACCCACTTTGTTTCACTGACAAGAGATTGTTAGAGGTTCCCAGGGTGCAGCTGAACACATCTGGTGCTCATTCATTTGCTTTTGTAACACCTATCCTGTGGAATTCCTACCTCAACAGGATCGAGAGTACCATACTGTGGATTTGCTCAAGAAGGCACTAAACCCATTTATTTAATCTTGCTTTTATGAATTACTGTGAATAATTACTGGTGGTGTACATTGGATTTTACCTTTTGTTTTAAAGTTTATCATTTATATCTGTGCAGCACTTTGATATTTGAATTGTGCTTGGTAAATAAAAATCTACCTCTACCTCTCTACATCTAGATAGACAGACAGCCAGATAGATACAGATTGTTATTCTTTGCAAAAAATATTTTATGCATCAGTTAAGGTTGTTTCTACAGTGACAAAAGTGTGGAAATTCAAAGTTAGCACTATCACCACATCACCCCACTCCCAAATCCTACACACACCAATGATGTTAGGGGTGCCATGGCATTGCTAGTCCCAACTCTCACCCCATTCCATATGTAAGCAAGTGGACATGCTACAGTATAGGAGAATGGAGTCAGAGTTAGGACTGATGACCCCATGGCACACCCCAGTGTCTTTTGGTGTTCAGTGGATGAGGACGTGGAGGTGGGGTGGTGGGTTGGGGTGGTAACCCTAATGTTGAATTTCAGCACTTTTGTCACTGTGGAAACAACCAACCCTAACTGATGCATTAAAGAAGATTTTTGCAAAGAATTTATTATTTTATTTTTAGTTGTTTAACCAGGTATAGCACACTAAGCTGAAAGCTTTTTTACAGGAGTGACCTGGGAGCACAAGGAGATTAAGTGACTTGCTCAGGGTCACACGGTATGCAAGTGGAAGCTGTGGGATTCAAACCGAGGTCTGGTTTGTTGGATGTCACCAGATCTGCAGCTCAGAGCCTTAGACCACTGCACTATACTGCCGCCAAAGAATGTCCTTACTTTTTGAAAAAGTGTAATATAAATAGTAAATGGCATGTGTTGGTGGGAGCTCGGGGCCCAAAGCTGCCCATTTGAGCATAATGATATGTGTCTGTGGGAATATGGACCCTTCTGGCCCTGTGCTCCCACTTACACATAACTACAGAGCCATACAGCAGCCCTATATGGCAAGGAAGCCTTGTAACACTAATTTACCAATATCTAGGGAACCATAGCAGCTAGGAAAAAATTCAAGTGTTGTAATTTGACAGCTAAACAGCCATGCAAAATAAAGTCGCTCAAATTCATATCTAACTTTGAGGGCATAATAGTGGCCTACAAACATGAAGATGAACAATTGGCTTATTAATCTCCAAATCTCACTAACTGTACAAGGGCAGAAAAAAACCTCAAAATTCATGGTACTAATGGTTTTCCAAATTGCTTCTACTTAGTCCCCATAAAGGAACTAAGAATTTTTCAACAATAAATCTGTATCTTGAACCGTTTTGAGATACTGGCAGCAAAGGAGTCACGGGCATTGCAGTGTTATCCTATAGGATCATTTCTAAACTTTGGAATGCTGTAACTATGGGCCTGCTCAATGTTTTCATACCAAACCACCAAAAGGCACATCTGTGGAACCAGGGCTTGCCATCCTGAAAATTTCATGCCAAAAGCACAATTCACCTTGGCACAATGAAGTGACAAAGAAAATAACACATAGCAAAATGTGTTTTTACAATGCTACCATGATTACCCGATTTATACAATTGTACACAGAACTTGAAAAGACTAGGACAAAAATACTTTATATAATGACAACCTCTGCATACTCTTAACTGTACAGTATTCCTGTATTACCATATAAACAAACAACAACATTACCACATTGCCTAAACTATTTTTTCAATGCAAAGCTTTCATACTGTCTCTGCCTCCCTTACCTTTTACAATAAAAATACTATCACTACTGACAATTCATTGTGTTGGTTCTCCAGCCTCCTTTACAAACGTACACAACTTCACAAACGACATTATGCAGCCGTGGTGGCTCTGACCAGAGTTTGTTTTTTTTCAGGTACAGTGAACTGGTGGGCTGCAGGTACACTCAAGGAGAAATTAGATGCAGTGGTCATTTCGGCCATCTGCAGTAATATTTTTATTTTGACCAAAAATGTGTTCCTGGTGCTTTGGGGAGCCACAGTGAAAGGTCTGCAGTGGTCATTTGAGCCACCTGTGGTGATATTTTATTTTGCCCAAAATGCATTCTAAAGGGCTTGGGAGAGCTGGAGCAGAAGATCTTCGGTGGTCATTTGGGGCTTCTGTGGTGAAATTTGTTTTGTGGCCAAAAATGGGTTCTGGGGTTTGGGGAGCCAGGTGAAAGGTCTGTGGTAGTCATTTAGGCCATCTGCTGTGATATTTGTATTTAGGCCAAAAATGGGTTCTGAGGGCTTTGAGGAGTTGGGCGAAAGGTCTGTGGTGGTCATTTGGGACATCTTTGGGATACATAGTGTTCTATTAGCCACCATGAAAGTCGAGATAAAACCTGGATTGCCACAAATAAATCAAACAGACAAGCAGACTGACATCACAAGGTTCTAAGAATGGCTCTAATGTAGTATTTATTTTGCATAGACTCAGTCATCTATACCTCTGGGCTGCTTCCAGCTACAGGTATGCCCAATATCTCAATCAAAATAACTTTTCATGGGCTTTCAAACTGTGTCTGACACTGTATATGAATGTGTCCCTTTAAGGGGGCCTCAACCCCATAGGAGAGTTGCCCAGAGGGAATACGCTTGTGTACTGTTGGTACCTTAAAAAAACAAAAAAAAAAACAGGATGCATGTTAACACACATCAGCTGCAGGGTACACAGTAGAAACATCGCAAAACAAGTAACAGAATACAAAAAGTAGGAACAGAAACATTCTGCTATAAACCCAGAACAGTGTAACTTTAGTAGAGTACAGGGGATATAGGGTACACAAGAGGGGAGTCCCTCGAATTCCCAGTCCCTCCATCCCATGGAATGCATCGTGCTGCTCTACGTACAAGTTGAAGTGAAGCATGTTATGTTAACATGAGTAGTGGGTGTGTGCACCTTGTTTGCCACTCCTGCCAGCACTTGGCTGTGAGGGAGCACCACAGGTCTCAGGATGCACAGCATCTTCAGCAGAAATTAGATGTTGCCCCCCAGTCTTAAGGGCATGAGTAGAAGAGGATGCATCAGTAGCCCGAAGGAAAGAGGGATCAGTTTCATGAAAATTTGCCACTGGAGCATCCTTTGTATGAGCCATCCCTACCAACCCTCCCCATCCTGTACAGAGCTCCCTTCTTCAGTGACAGGAAACAAAATTTGCTTTCCAGCCAGTTGCACAGATGTGGGGAGGGGTATCCAAAGTATCATTCTGTCCTCCCAAACCTGTTGTTTTACAGAGCTCTAAGATGGTGTTGCCCCCTGAGCACTTGCATAGAGGTGCTACTGAAACATACGGGAGCATGGGTGGGGGACGAGGTGTTATCCAGGGTTGTCATTTTAATGGTGGAAAAGGAAAATAGAGGTAAGCATTCATGCTGTGTGAAACTGGGCACGTGCCAGGACATTTGAACACTGTGTTCCTGATTGGGGGTGCTCAGTGTAGCCAGTCTCTTCCAAAAGGGAGTGCAGACAGCTGCAGTGGGCCCCTGTATTGATGGCTAATGAGTGTGTGAGGGACGCCTGTCACACAGTGACTTGAGTGTTCACACCAGAGCATTCCATTATAGCTGGCCTTTAGTGATGAAGGCAGGGAGGAGGCTCAGGGATAACTCCCAGCCACTCACACATGGCAGTGCACCATCCTGTCCCCAAAACCCTGACAGCCCCCTTCACCTATCATTTGTGAATGTGTCCACCATGGCTGTGAGGGGGAGGCATGGCAGCACATCTGCTGAAGTCACCATCCCCACTCCCTGACACAATGTTAGCCCTCATTTGGTACATTACAAAGCCCTCCCACACACAGCCAGTCTTTATGGCTGAGCAGGAACTCTGCTTCAATCAATTAAGTAAGACAAATACCCCAAACCCCCAGACATCCTGAAAAGAAGAAACCATTGTTAGTGACATTTTCAACAGTAAAGCATATATGCAGAGGGGGATCACTAGCTTACAACAGCTGTGCAAAACCTCCGCTGAGTAGATCAGTCATCAGTGATTCAAGTTGTAGCAATCTGTTGAGGTGCAGCTGCCACAGGCTGAGAGGGTTGCCCTTGATTGAGTTCATCTCCTGGGTCCACGGCCACTCTATTTACCCAAGAATGGTCTCTTGTTCTGCACAACTGCAAAAGAGCATTTTCAGTATTCTCCATATAATTGGGGGTGGAGGGGGCGCTGATGTGGTCTGTGGAGGAGTCAGATTTTCTGTCTTTTAGATGCTGAATCTCCCAAGGAGGTGCTGCCCACAGATTGTTCAGAGTTGTGATTGTCAGTCCTGTGCCTCCCCAACTTGTCGCCTGGAGCACTGCCTGTCATGGCCCTTTCTCTGAATCTAGCAGTCTGCCATTCCCTATTCTGCTGGTCCACTCTTTGTGCTGGCTGGTGCTGCTTCACTCCATGAGGTCATGATGAGCGGTGAGCACTAGCTTACATCTCTGGTCCTCTCTGGCGGTTTAGTGCCACTGACTGCAGATGCTCAATTCCTGGTTGCAAAGCCCCATGCCTCCTCCAGCTTAGTGAAAACATCTGAGACTTCATTATGAGTAATCTGTAGCTTGGCAGGGTATAAATGTTTATACAGCACACCTTGTTTCTGCATGATCTTTGTAGCACATAGCCTTGCCATTTCTGTGCCAGATTGGAGGGGAAATCCAGGAAGATATAGATTTCATGCCCCTGCCATGTCAGGAGGCCCTCCATCTAAGGCCGGTGTTAAAATCAGCTGTCTGTGAATCTTAGAAAATGAGCCAATCTTGGGTGCAGGCATTCCCCTTCCTTAGGCTTCAGTCGTACGGTCCTGTGGGCACAATCTCTCACCAGTTGTGCCTTCCACCTGTGTTGTAGTAGCTCTGGTATCACACAGCATAGAAAAGCAGCTGCATTATTGCCCTCTGCCACTTCTGGAAACCTAACAAACCCCAAATTGTTGCAACAGCTATGATTCTCAGCATCCTCAGCCTGTTCCCAGAGTACCCTTACCAGGCGTTCAAGCTCTTGTATGCAGGCTTCGTGTCTGATACTTTTGTCACCAATGTAAGACAAATTTGTCTTTGTGTCCCTCATGTTGCATTGTAGGTCTTGGATCTTTTTTTCCAGAGAAGCTACAGAACTTCTGAATGTGGTGATTTTTTGTAGCACTTGTTGCAGTAGGGATTTAATTTCCACAATGTCGCTGCCAGAGGCTTCGGCTGCCATCCCTGTTCTCTGTCACACACTTGTCGCTGTGAGACACTAAAGGCTACTGCAATTTTTGACTGAGAAAACAGGCTTAAAAATTGGAATTTTCAAGACTCAGAGGAGGATTTAAGGCAATGAACTTTGTCAAAATGACAAAACTTCACGTAAGTGCTCTCAAAATTAGCAAATGTCAATGCGACACTGAGCTGCTCCCGTAGGCTTCCATTCACTCCAGCAGCTTGCACATGTACTCCCTCCCACATGTTTTAAATCCACTGAGCAAAAGATATGCCTGCAAGCAGCTTCTCCAGCCTTTTACTACGCCCGCTGAGGAGGGTAATGTCAAGGATACTGAATATAAATGTACACTACATGTTCGAGAATGGGACCCCCCCCCCCAAAGTAAAATTGGAGCACTGGGACGTGAAAAGACCCCACCTATGTGATCTTACAAGGGCTGCCAATTGTTGCTTTCTTCACAGCAACAGCAGTGTCACCATCAGCCCCCCCCCCAGCCCCTGGAGGGGAATTAAATCCTACCCATTGATTAATTGGTTGAATTTTTCATGATTGGGTGCTGGAGTGGAGCAGCTCTATGATACCACTCTCTTCTACCCCTACTTCAGTGGTGTGCTACACCATCTGAGGTATGGACTGTGGGACACCTGTCACCCCCAACCTCGGGATTAGTAGATGTTATGCTATGGGGGCCCACAATTTAAATGCAACCCCCTCCATAGCAAGTTATCACCACCCGCTGGCTAGGAAAGATTGAGATATTTCCCTATGTAGGAAGTCAGCCTACTGTGATAACATCTACTTTGGCCATTAACCGAGTAGGTTGTTCTGGAGTCTCCACCCAGTTGGTGAAATGAATTAATATTTTCTCAGTTACTGTTCTATGTATTACATGTTCTGCATTCTATTTTGTCACTAGTTGTAGTACTGTTTTCAGTACATAGTTTTTCATTCCGCCTCCTGAAGAGCATCTATGGAATAGAGTTCCAGTTCTCTACCCGACTTTCATCCACTTTCCTATTTCTTCTTTCCCCAAATTACTTTCCTATCCCAGTGGAAGCAGAATGCTCATTCCTTGTCAATACTACAATCTATCCTCCAGTTTTGCAATGGCTAATTCCCCTAAAAAATTCTGCCTAACATTAATGGAATACATAACTCAATCAAGAGATACCACCTTTATGTTATTTAAAGTGGAAAACCTGAACTCATCTTCCTTCAGGAATCACATCTTTCAGAGGTGGAACACACGAGCTACAAAGTCTTGACTTTCACCTGTTGGTGACTTCCTCACACAAGTCTGACTGACAGAGGAGTGGCAATCTTAATCCCACATAGCATTCCTTTTATCCTACAAGAGCAGGTCAGAGATGCCGCAGGATATTATGTTATTGTGACAGGACAGATGTATGGTCTGTTGGTCACACTAGCTAGCACTTATCTTCCAACCAGTTCAGATAAAGTAGCCCAAGGATCTTTTAACAAATTAGTATCGGTTCTACAAGGCAGCTTATCATGGGTAGGGATTTTAACATTGTATTATCTTCAGCATTGGATACCACAGGTCCAACTTGGCACAGAGCCCTCTCACTACAGAAGTAGTCACATTCCACTCTGGCACACCTTGGTATTGTAAACATCTGAGATGTACTTATCCTAAGACATGTGAATATATTCATCATAGCCCTAAAATGAGCACAGCTGCCCACTTCAACTCCATCTTTAAAAACAGCAGAACATCTAGAGACTGTTCAAGATATAAGCATTGTCTGATCCTCCTTTTCAGACCATGCACTGGTACACGCCATTTTACAGACCATGCACTGGTACATGCCACTCCCATTGGACATTGAATTTTGTCCGTAAGACTCCACTTTCATTGCATTGGTGGAACAACAACTCCCACAAATCCACCGGATGATGCCACACAGGATATTTCCCACTCCATCATGTGGGACATGGCAAAGGCAATCTCCAGAGAGAGAGCTAATTGCCTATTTATCCCAGAAAAAAAAAAAAAAAAAAAAGTGCGTGAGGCACACTTGCAAGAACTGCAGCAGACACTGCACACTTTGCAGATTTTTTCCCCATCACAGGGATAAAACCATAGACACCTAGATAAAACAGGTGAAACAATACAGAAAATCCTTGATGAAAAGGTTCAATAAATCCTTTTATATCTCAAATATTACTGCTATGAAGATGAACCATGGGGGGCCTGTAATTTAGCATGAACACTGGAGCACTGACATACACAAGCCACAGTACAATATGACCCAGACAGTGGAACCCTAAACACACACATCCACTGAACGTTTGCATGGCCATGGATACTTACCAACAAGTAAAAAGCTCTCTATGACAGATCAGAGTACCTCCTCCAAGCAAATGCAAAACTATTTTAGCACTCTCTATATCCCCACTCTAGATGGCACTGCAGCTCAACAGTTACTATCCCAATATGAGTAGAACAAACTGAGCAGAGAATGACAGACTCAAAACATGTAAAGCCTCAGAACCTGAAATTCCTGTGGAATGTTATAAAAAATGCACAACTTACTTCTGCCCCATCTACATTCAGGGTTCAAGACACCACAAGAAGGAGATGCTCCCCACTGTCCGACCACATCTGCAATCTATAGACCAAAATCTGTTATAAATTGTTACTATAAAATCTTCATGGCAATCCTTGCCAAATGGTTGAAGATCTGTTTTCAAAACTTATCGATCCTAATCAAATAGAGTTCATCTGCACACAGCAAGCTCATGACAGTGTGCAGTGCACAGCAAATTCCTGTAGCCCTCTTGAGTCTCGATGCCGAAAAGGCCTTCAACAGGGTGTTCTGGCCTTACCTCTGGGGCACCCTGTCAAAGTTTGGGATCTCGGACAAATTCATACAGACATTGCATAATATATATTCCTTACCACACGCCCATTTGAAAGTAAATGGTTCTCTCTCAGATCCCTTCTTGCTTAGCAGGGAGATGAGGGTGCCCCTCGTCCTTGATTTTTGCCCAATACCTGGAGCCCTTAGCGTTCCAGAGCTGCACAAGTCCCTTAATAACTGGGATCCAGGGAATACAAAGTGTCCTTGTTCGCCAAATATACTACTAATGCTCACCCCACTGGAGGAGTCTATTCCAGCAATCTGGGATCTCTTAAAGGTGTTCAGAGATATTTCCAAAAACGGAAGTAATCTTATACAATGTTACTCTGTCCAGTTCACTCACATGCACATACCCATTTAAATGGTATAAGACAGCCTTCCGCTATCTAGGAATTAAAATAAAATCTAGAACACCTGGAACTACTGAATTTAGAACCCTTAACCCAGCAACTCATTGTGGATCCAGCTTCCCCTAGGATTCTTTCATAGAATAGACACCATTTAAAAGAATATCCTGCCAACAATCCTCTGCAGTGTCTACTGTACACAAAATTCCATCAACACAGCAGAGACCTTCCATCAATGGCTGCAGGTTCTTAAAAAATACTACCCCCCCCCATTGCTTAGCTTTTAACTTACAATCATGGCTTATATTATACAGACTTTCCACCCAACAGACTTGATCAAGTGATGCTCTGATGGAATAGACTAGGACTAAAGGATATCTTTCAGATGCTGGATACACGGGGTATTCTGCTGTTTGCTACCTTGCAAGCCTAATATCTTTCACTACCATTGGACCATTACAGATTCGTACAAATTAGATCTTATTTGAGCGATAGACAAGAGAGTTATCATGCTCTACTCCCACCAACACAAACTGGCCCAAATCATCCCGATATATTTCCAAGGGGACACATGGACCCACTTTTTTTTTTTGTTAACCGGCTAAAGCCCACTAGGCACAACTGCCTGTTTTCAGTGGCAACCCGGGAGCTTTAGGCTGGTTAAGTGACTTGCACAGGGTCACAGAGTATGCAAGTGGAGACTGGGGGAATCAGACCCAGGTCTGCTGAACCAAGCACATTCACAGCTCATTTCTTAACCTCTAGGCCATACTGCCACCTTATTGGGCACCTCTACAAGAGGCTGCAAGACACTCGCAGAATCTATCAAGATTATAAATGTCACGGTGGAACACAGAATTAGACATAACCCATACAGAACAGGTGTGGAATAAATTTGCGTCCCCAACATTATTTATTACAGCCACATACTGGCAGGAATATGCATAGAAATGTAGATATAGATACTTCCATGCACCTCCCATAGTGGCAAAGTATGCGGCCAAGATAAAGGCTATTGCTGGAGGGGCTGAGTTGCCTGCAAATTCAACCTTTCCGGAAGAAATCATTCATGAGTTAGAAGATATCTTTGACTGCCCAGGAACGACATCAGCTCATTCATTCTCCTAGCATTCCCTATAGCAGGGTTTTGCCTAGACATTACAACAACAAATTATTACAGATAGCAATTGTAGCCAGGAAAAAAACATTATTAGAGCCTGGTTTATAGATAAACTCCCACTATAGAGAACTGGCATACCATAATGACATACATACATTTATATTGCAAAAACTTCATTAATGCATCAGTTAAGGTTGTCAGTACAGCAAAAAAAAGTTTGCAAGTTCGATGTTAGAGTTATCAACCTTGTTTGCTCATTTCTCATTTTCCACACACTACAGGCGGCGGTGTGCCTTTGGGTTGTTAGTTCAACTCTCACCCCATTTTGTTTGGTAATGAAGCTTCAGTGGTACAGAATAGGACAATGGGTGAGAGTTAGCCCAACGATTTCAATGCACACTCCTAATGCCTATTGGTGTGGAGAGTGGGGTTGGGGTTGGGGGTGTAGGGTTGGTAACCCCAACATCGAATTTGCAAACTTTTGTTGCTGTAATGGCAACCTAACTGATGCATTTATAAAGTTTTTTGCAATGAATTTCCTTCTTTTGAGAAAGTGTAATGTTATTCATATGTGGTTCTTTTCATGTGGGGCCTTACGCTCCATCTATAGATAAGTGTACTAATATTTTCATGATATCACATCTCCCACTACTGCATAATGGGGTTTCGCGCCCCATTATTGCATAATGGGATCCAATGTGGGAGCGCTGTATCCATAAGTATAGAGACAGCGCATACTTAGAGCCATTCCAGTTAACCCTTGTGCTGCAAAAGTTGTAATACTGTATCTCAGGAACTGTAGGAATGTTGGAAAAAATTTTTGTAACTGTAATTATGGCCTGGCTAATTTACGCATGCTTAGTAATGGGTGTGTATAAGCAACGCTTAGCAAAAAGTTCATATCTCGAACCATTTTTGAGCTATAGCTGCCAAAGATGCCAGGACCACCACCACATTATCCTATGGGACAATTTGCAACTTTGGAGTGCTGTAACTATGGAACTGGTGTCCATTTTTTCACCAAACCAGCAGAGGGCACATCTGTGGGGCAAGGGCTTGCCACTCTGCACATTTTAGCCCAAATGTCCTAACAGTTTTCTTGCTATGAAAAGGCAAAGAAACTGTTTTTCGGGGCTGTTTACCTTCTTTCATGTTCAGATGATAAATTTTCCCATTATAGCCTATGGGAGAAAACGTAACGTTTAATAACTTTTGAACAGATTAATATTTTTTCACCAAACCATCTAGGCACATCTGTTAGGCAACGGCTTTCTACCCCGAAAATCTCAGATCACAACCTAAAGCCATTTCTGAAATCTAAGTGGACAAAGAAGTGTCAAAAAAACCTTGGATTTTTCTGTTTTTTCAGCACTCTGATACCACACAATGGATTCCCACAAAATTTGGCAGATCAAGACACCTACCCTAGACATTGTGTGTTACATTTCTCGCACATTTGTTGAATGGTTCCAAAGTTATTAAAATTCAAAAATGTGGGTTTGACATAGAAGTTACCTTTCACTATAACTATACTGGTTATATATATATATACACATATACACATATATATATATATATACACACATATACATATATATATATATATATATATATATATACACACACACACACACACACACACACACGCGGCACGGTAGTGCCACTATTGTTAGGGTTGAGGAGTCATTTACATGTTAAACCCCAAAATTTGCACCTTAATAACTTTGCAACCATTTGACGGATTTACCTGAAATTTGGAACACGATCAAGAGCCCTATGCCTTGGGATTTGCCAAGTTTTGTACGAGTTGCACATACAGCTGTGGAGTTATTAGGCGTGATCTGCACATGCGTGTACGCTTTTCTGGAATTTTGCTGTCACGTGTACAGGTCACATGGTTTGCGCAACCGGTTGAAAATCTTCAGAAACATGCGGCTGGGGTCCCCAATGTGCATTTTGAAGATTTTGTGAAAAAATATTAAACGGTTCAAAAGTTGTTCAAAAAACAAGTTCCCATTATAAGTCAATGGGGAAAGTTAACAAGAAGTTTGACAGTGTCGCAAATGCAGTTTTTACTTTCACAAATGGCCCTTTTACTGTCACAAATCTGTCATTTTGTTTTCAGTTAGTGATCAAAAAAATGCTTGGCACTTAAATTTGGGACCCTCTAGCAACCCAATTCTATTTGTCTTCACCTAGTCGGACCCTGAGGATGCTAGCCATGTCTTTATTTTGGGGTAAAACATCCCAGAAATACGTTCTTCAAATTTCTGAAAAAGTACTTTTGTAAAATACTGTCGCACTTACGTATACTGTTGAATGAATTTATAAAGCCTTCTAAACCGCGTACATACTTTTCTATGCTGTGGAAGATGACAGCAATTCTTTGGCACCCTGCTGCAAAAGAACGGTTTGGTGTTTTGGCCTGCAATTTGAGGAACACAGCTGACATCTCACAGATGTGCCTTTCAGTGTTTTGCTGAAAAAAATATTACCTGGCAGCAAAGTTACGGCACTCAAAATTGACACTTTTTCCTATAGGATAACATTACGGCGCCTGACGTGACAAGGAATCCTTTGGCGCCTGCTGCCAAATAACGGTTTGGTCTTTTGGACTGAAATTTGAGGAACACAGCCAGCATCCCACAGATGTGCTTTTTTGGTTTGGTGAAAAAATATTATAGGGAGCCAAAGTTATGGCACTCCAAACTTCTCTTTTTTTCCCCATAGGATAACATTACAGCGTTCACCCGCCTTTCAGGGCCCGTATCTTGGAAACTGTGCGAGATGCAGACTTTTCATTTGAAAAATGCTTAGCCCCCTAATTGGAACCAAGTATAAAACTTGCCAGGAAAGTCATAAATAATATGGCTTTTACATTTTTTTTCTACGTCGTACGGTTCCTGAGATAGAAGCAATTTAGTATTCCAAGTCCTCATTTTCTGCTCAGAGAACCATTATTATGCATACATTCTTTGTACTCTGTCTTTCTTTATGCAGGTTTTGGGGAAAACCAGCCTGTGTGCTTACATTACTGTTACCATTTTCGCTTTCGGTTCCGTTCCCGCTTCACTCACGTTCACATCAACGCCACCATGTGCTACCCTTTGCATTTTCATTTGCACTTGCTTTTCATTGTTTTTAACATTTCTGTCTACACTACTGTTTCTCTTTGTTTCGCTTTGCATCACCATGTGCATTACTATTTGGTTGTGGGCACAAGGGCCCCATGCTCCATATGCGATTACATTCACTATTTCTCGTTATCATTCTCAAATAAGAAATTAGGAGGAAAAACTCTATTTAATGCATTGTTGAGGGCAGGTTGTCTCGACTGACAGTGCTGGGCAAGGAAATTGTGCTGAAAGTTTCTTGTCTCCCCTCGCCATTGGCCCTCAGTCTGTTATCGGGTGTGGCTGATTAGGTTGTGGTCCCAACTCACCCCCATCTCCCACACCTCGCTCTTGCACATGTGATGGGGTGAGTTATATAGAGACAACCCTAATGCGCACCTAAAGTCAAGTTGGTGTGAGCAGGGGGGGCCAAGGGGGGCTTTCAACCCTAACACAGAATTTCCTCGCTTTTGTTGGTGTGGAACAACCCTAATGCATTAAACAGATTTTTTTGCCTCTAATATATGCATATACATACATACTGTACAAACATACACACATACACATATATATTGTAATGCCTCACATACTCATATGAAAATAAATACCTGTTATTTGAAATCTGTTGCAGACCATCAGCATTCTATCAATTGAACTACTCACCTGAATTCATACCCTAAGGTTGGGCTGCATACATCCTCCCCCAATGGGACTTCCATTACTCTCCTCCCACAGTATCCTTTCTTTATTTTCCAACCTACAACTCTCTCCTTCCCTGGATTTATAATCTTAAAGCTCAGCCCATGTTTTGTAAGTTTCATGTTGTGCGTTAGGTACAGTGCCTTCAGAAAAGTATTCACCTCCCTTGGATTTTGTCACATTTAGTTGGTTACATTTCCAGAATTTTTAATGCACTGAAATGATTTTTCCCCTTGATTCACACAGCATACTCAACAATTTAAAGGGGCAAAATATTTTATTGTGCAACAAAAATTTATGAAACATTAAAAACTGAAATATCTTGTTTACTCAAGTATTCACCCCTGAGTCAATACTTTGTAGAAGCACCTTTGGCAGCAATTACAGCTTTGAGTCTTCTTGGGTATGTCTGTATCAGCTTTGCACATCTGGATTTGGGATTTTCTGCCATTCTTCCTTGCAGATTTGCTCAAGCCTGACAAGTTGGATGGGGAGTGTCGGTGAACCGCACTTTTAAGTCTTTCCACATATTCTCAATGGGATTCAAGTCTGGGCTTTGGCTGGGCCACTCAAGGACATTCACCTTCTTGTTCTGAAGCCACTCCAGTGTTGCTTTGGCTGTATTCTTGTGTCGTTGTCCTGTTGGAATGTAAATCTTCACCCCAGTCCAAGGTCTATTGCAGACTGATGCAAGTTCTCCTCAAGAATGTGCCTGTATTTGGCTCCATTCATTGTTCCTTCTATCCTGACAAGTGCCACAGTCTCTGACACTGAAAAGCATCCCCATAACATGATGCTGCCACCACCATGCTTCATGGTAGGGATGGTGTTACATGGGTGATGAACTGGGTTTGGTTTGCGCCAGGCATAGCACTTTGCATTCAGGCCAAAGAGTTCAATTTTTGTTTCATCAGACCAGGGAATCTTTTGCCACATTGTCTCAAAGTCTGCCATGTGCCTTCTTGCAAACTCCAGGCATGCTATTATGTGGCCTTTTCTCGGAGTGGCTTCCTGTCTAGCCACTCTCCATATAGAGAGGCTACATCTGTGAAGTGCTACAGAGATTGTTGTCCTCTGGACAGGTTTTCCCATCTCAGCCATGGAACTCTGTAGTTCTGTCAGGGTGGTCATTGGGGTCTTGGGTTCAGTTTGGGAGGACGGCATGCTCTAGGGAGAGTCTGGGTGGTTCCGTAATCTTTCCATTTCCTAATGATGGACTTGACTGTGCTCCTGGGAACTTTCAACACCCTAGAAATGTTTTTATACCCATCCCCAGATCTATGCCTCCTCACCATTCTATCACGGAGTTCTACGGACAGCTCCTTGGTCTTCATGGTAGAGTTTCTGCACTGACATGCACTGTCAACAGTGGGACCTGATATAGACGGGTGTATTTCCTCTGAAATCATGTTAACCATTTGAACTGACCACAGGTGGACTCCATTCTGATCTCACAAGGAAATTGAATGCACCTGATCTCAGTTTGGAGTGTCATAGCAAAGGGGGTGAATACTTATCAAATCAAGACATTTTAAGTTTTTATTTTAAATTACATGTACAAAAAATTCCAGAAGTTTCATTCCACTTTGACATTATAGAGTAATTTCTGTAGATACGTGACAAAAAAATCCCATATAAATGTATTTTAATTTGAGTTTGCAACATCACAAAATGTGACAACATCCAAGGGGAGGGGGTGAATACTTCCTGAAGGCATTGTACATGCCATTAAAACTGTAGCCTTTAAGGATTACTTACCTGAATGTAAAGCAGTAGGCATTACTGTAGCATTCTGCTGAGGTGTGTTATGTATCTAGCAACCTGTGCTAGGAACTACCCTTCAGGCAACACCAAACGGAGATGAAAATAAGCAATCCAGCATACAGTATGACTTTATTTCACCAAGAATGTGTCGGAAATAACTACTGTATGAACTCTGATGAACGAGGGATATATAGACCGACTCGCATTGACTAAAGTCTTGGTGCAGAAACTGCTGTAAATTCTACCCTATTACAAATGGCTGGAAGATTTTATCTGTACCAGAGTATTATACTATGTAAGCCCCTCCCCGCATCTATGGGTGTAAAGGTGATATAGGTCCGGGAGATGGGCACGGTACAACCAAGAAACACACAGTTCAGAAAATAGAAATGATCATTACCAGGTTCTTGATTGTTGCGTAGATAGCTTTGCATTGCCGGGAGCAGGTACATTGCTCTGTCACTTAGGGACGGAGACGCTGCAGGGCAGTGAGTGTTATAGGATGTACCATAAAACGGTTCTTATCAAACAAAACCAAGGTCTACTGCAGAATTAAAATTGCAAAACTGATTTAATGTAAAGATTAATTTGATAAACTACTCCATGAAGAGTGGGAGTTACATAATGACATTGGGAGCATTCGTGCAGGCACAGGACCTGATCATATATCTGCATGCAATCTATTTTTCCAACAGATTGACTCAAATCTATGCAGAAATCCCCTTGAGCCAAACAAGCTTCGTTTCCTGGCAGCAACACATACTTGAGGGCTGAGAAAGACCTTTCCAAAAGATACTAACATTATTAACAGCACTACCATTTCATATTTCTTCTTTCCTTCATTTCTATCCAGTAAAACAGGCTTAAATTTTTCTCTTAGTCCCAGTCACGTTCTGACTGAGGAAGCACCGAGACAGCACAAGGAATTTCTACTGTCCCAATCCCATTCTTTAATTGCCTTCTAACTTGGGGTTACTTCCGTACAGGTGGAGACACTTTAAAGCTGTGGCATTCTTCATTTCTGTTACAAGTGTTCACTTTAGCTTGAAAGGTACTACTGAAAACCCTCCTGCCACCCAATCGCTGATGCCACATGTTTGAGTTTGCCCCCATCCCTCTCGAACTGTGATGCAAACCCCTGGTCATCCCAGAACTTCAGCACTTTCCACTCATGTAGTGATTCCGATTTCAGGACTGCTTTCATCCAGGGGACCCTGCTGACATGCCACATGGAGCACCCAGGCAGACTACCACCCAACCCGAGGTCCCAACAGCCACTCCCCCATGAAGGACTCCTCATGCCTCCACAGGCTGCACAAACTAAGGAGCCCCAACACTGCAGCTACCCATGATCCAGGAAATGGGGAGTAGTCTGCCACACTACATCCCCAGTGATCTAGGCTGCCACCTCTGGACCATGCTCCAGGCCTTCTCTGCCATAGCAGACCCGGCCACAGAAAGCCCACCTGCTGCAAGATTCCTCACCCACAGGCAAGAAATTCTTTAGCAAAGGACCCCCATCAGTGTTTACCCATATCAAGGTGCTGAAGATTACTTGTCGGGCTCCAAAATTCCTCTCTTGCGGGCTCTGGCTCCCACAACCAGCACTGATGGGTCCAAATACAAGTACAACTAGCAAGCAAAATTGGAGACAACAAGACCCACTCACCAGATAAAGTTTTAATATTTTTTATTCATGTACCACATCAAAAAGACAAAAAAAAACAACAAAAAAACACAACATTTCATAGTGAACACACTACTTCTTCAGGATCTATAGATAAGTTAATATTTTTATGTTATCCATTTCAGTATCTCAGCCTTTAACAGTAAAGGAAAGTGTTAAAATGGAAAAATTTCCATTTCAAAAAAAATATATAATCTTAAATTAATATTGTTGTCTCCAATTTTGCTTGCTAGTTTTACTTTAAGGTTTATTGGAGCTAGATCCCTCCAGAGGTGCGTTATATTGTAGGTACTGGGTGGACCACACTGCTCTCCTGTGGTTTCACTCCAAATACTAGTGCTCCACTTCTCACCTACCTTCTAGTGCCTGAACTGTCAGTCAGCTATCGCGGGTCCTCGAGGGAGGGCCAGGGTGGCAAGAGACCTACCCTCCGGCTGAACTAGCAGGCCAACTCTTCGACTCTCTCTTCCCCTTTGTGGCTCACCCCTGAACCTCTCTTGGTGCCAAAAACCACCCCTCTTATACCCACAGGGTGGGGCCCCTGTCTTGCACAGGCAGTCCCAACACCCAGATTTACAGGCACCAATACTTCCCTGCCTAACTACAGGAATATAACTAGTAAGCTCCAAAAGGGGTGCTTACACTCATAATGCCCAGTTCTCATATTGTGAAATTACTGCACTGTATTGTACAGTTGTCTTATAAATATTTTATACTTGAAATAAAAATAATATATTAAAAAAAAGGTCACTACTGTCCTGGAGGCCAAAATGAGGGAAGACGTACATGTCATTCCATACCAGGATGACTGGCTAATCAGGACAAGATCACCACAATAATCCCCAGGAGAGACACAGTGATACTATACCTAGAAAACTATGTCTCTGAGGTCAACTGGAACAAAAGCAACATTATACCAAGCCACTCCATAGAACACCTGGGCACTCTGATCGACATGGCGATGGACCAAGTAGAACCATCAGACAAATGAATCAACAGGATAGTTCTACAAATGTTCAGCCTGCAGAGGAAGAGGTGACTCACCCTGGAACTAGTGAGTCAGGCATTGAGACTAATGTCATCTTATATGGATTTGGTCCCATGGGCCAGGTGGCATATGAGACAACTGCTCCTGTTGACCATCCAACAAAGGGTACAACTCTGGGATTACGATTTTATGTTAGCCATAGCCACGACACAGAGTAACTGACTCCTGACATAGTGGATGGACAAGGACAACATGGCCTCTGGATATCCAGCACAATTTGTAACAGAAGCGGATGCCAGCCTAGTGGGCTGGAGGGTGGCCAAGGTCACTTGTTAGATCAGGAAAAATGGTCCCACATGGAATCAAAGCTACCAATCAACACTTTAAAGATGAGGGCAGTTTTCTTAGGTCTACTACACTTCAGTAACATAGTGAGAAACAGGAACATCCTTATAAGATCAGACAACAGAATAACTGTGGCATACATTGAGAAACAACGCAGAATCAAGAGTACAGCAATGACAAAGAAGGCTGCAAAAGTACTAACATGGGCACAAACACACCTGGCCAGCATAGCAGCCATTCATCTAGCGGGCAAAATGAATACCATGGCAGACTGGCTCAGCTGCCAGAAGATCCATCCGGGCAAGTGAAAACTCCATCCACAGGTGTTTCACACAATAATCAGATGCTGGGGTCCAATGCAACCTAATGGCAACCAGCAAGAACACTCAATGCCTGAGGTTTTATTTGAGGTTCAAAGACAACCAGAAAGGGAGGGTGGGGAGCTGCAAACTAGGGTGCTGGCTGCACACTGGAGCGGACTTGGATAGACCGGGTGGTCCGTTTGCTGGCACACTCATATGTTCATATGTATGTTCGTAACCAATCCCTAGGAGGACGCCTCTGTTATCAGAATGGTGCTCCAATGTGGTTTATGTGTTTTCTCTACGTCCCTTCTCCCACAAGTGTTGAGGAAGATCAACAGTCCAGAGAGAAGGTAATCCAGATCATCCCTTACTGGCCCAGGAGGTCATGGACAGTGGTGGTCATGGCCCTGGACCTGGTCTGGTCAAAACTGCAACTGCAGATACAGTCAACAACCACATGGCCATAGTGGTGCTGCATAGTTTCAGAGTTAGTATTTTGAATCCAGCATGGTTTTGGACTGCCACGCAGGTTTGTACTAACCGCAGTTTTTCACTGTATGGTTTTGAAATAGTGTCCTGGATCACCCCTGGAGGCTGCCAGTCAGACAACATTTTAAAACAATGCCTGGTCCGTCACCCAAATCCTCAGAACCTCAAGCTGACAGACTGGTTCCTGAAAGGCAGAGACTGCTAAAAGCCAGATACCATGATCCATCCGTCAGACATTATGATGATGTCCAGCGGGGGGTCCACCACTTCAACACTGGCTAGTTTTTGAAAAATGGTGCTCACTAAAGTCCTTAATTCTGCAGACGGTCTCCATTGCAGACATCCTCTTATCTCTGTGGGAACGGCTAAACAAGGGACTCTCCCCTTCCTCACTGTGGCTACAATTAGCAACAACTGGAGCAGTGACAGGCCAGATAGATGGGACAACACCAGGGTTCCATCCCAACATACTGCACTTTCTAAAGGCAGGAACTAATACTCAGCTCAAGATCAAACAAATTACCGCACCATGGGACCTAAACTTGGTGCTCAAAGTAATGACTGATGCACCATTTGAGCCTCTAACAACTGTTGACCTTAAATGGAGGAACCTCACAGTATTTAAATTATCTGTCCAGCCAGGGGGACAGATGAGCTGCATGCACTGACCAGCCAAGAACTAGATCTCATATTTAACAAAGACTGGGTCACTTGGAGGACAATCCCTTCTTTTCTGCCCCAAATCACCTCAGATCCACTTAAGGCAGACAAAAAACTGCCAACTCAAATGCTCATCTCGGTGGACTGAGCCGATCCCAAATTACACACCTTGGGGATGAGGAGAGTCATTGCTACACGTGTAAATTGAACAAGGGATTTCCACAAAACTGACAGACTATTTGTTATCGTCCAATGACACAGGAAAGGCCAACCAGCTTCCTGCTCCAACTATAGCAACCTGGCTCAAATCAGTTGTCCAGGAAGTGTACAAAGCAAGTGCCAAATTACCTCCCACAGATCTTATGGCCCATTCCACTAGCACAGTTGCCATATCTTGGGCCAAAAGAAACTTGGCTATGACAGAGGAAATCTGTGCAGCCGTGACATGGACACCCATCCATTCACTAGACATTATAGACTCGATGTTGCCCATGAGGCTCAAACTAGTTTCGCCTTTCTGTTCTCCAAGTGACCACGCCTACACAGTCAGAACACAATCAATCTACCCCTGAGGGCAAGGGTGCTGCTTTATAGGACCCTAAATGTAAGGATCCCGGCACGCCTCAGGAGATTAGCCCCCCCATGGTAGTTTACTCAGCTGGTAAAGTGACTGTGTGGGTATACATCTCCGAGGCACTCCACGTTCCTCCCTTGAAAACAGTCATGTTCAGATGAAAAATGGCATGTCCCGGCATGCAATATGGGCTGGCTAAAACTTAATGTACTTGTAACCCATGCCCCAGCCAAGAGCAGCATCTGGCAACCAGGACGCCCCTAACTTGTACCACAGACAAAGACAAAGAAGGCAGGCCAGCCCATCGGTGCAGCGGTTGATTTCCACTGCAATGCCGGGTGACCTGGGGTTCAGGAGCGGACTCTGGTCACTTTGAGGGTTAGTGGGGGAGAAGGCTTGAGCATCTTAGGGACTGCTCGCCTTTCTCCGGGGCAGGGACAGGATCCATGGCTTGTCTAACGCCGGAGGAGGCTCCGGGTACAGCAAGCTGGTAGGACAGACTATGGGGGGAGCTGTGTGGTGGACATCGGGCATGTAATGCCTTGATATCAGGGCACACACCACACAAAGCCAGAAAAGCATCACCAGAGCGGTGTAGATGGAGCTCCAGTGCCAGCCCCAATTGTGATGGCCTGCTTGACCACTGGGGGACCAGACGAAATGCGAAGATGTCAGGGCACTGGGCCCCACCCCATATCTGCCTAGGGGTATAGCCACGGCTCCATGAGGGAAACTCCAGGGATTCAGGTAGGCCAGTCACAGAGGGGCACTTAGGACTCTCCCGAAGAAGTGCAGCTCTAGGGTGGGGGAAGAAAGAGAAATAGAAAGTTCAAAAAAATAGAAAGACAAGGCAAATGGCCACAAGTTGGCAAAAACAAAAGGCATCACCCCTAGCTCTGAGGTGAATACCTGGCTTGGCAATCTAACGAGGGCAGGGGTTTAGGGTACAAAACAACATTTATATTTACTTCAGGTTCTGGGAGAGAGGTACCAGGGCTACACTAGGTCTAAAATTCTGTGGGGGTCCCATAACAATTCACACTCAGAAAGCACAGATGCAGTGTCCACTACTGAAAATTGGATTTTACAGTATGGCTTTATTCACACAAGTTAATAAATGCCAAACAGGGTGGTCCCCCAGGTTTGGTACTGTCTACACAGAAGCAAGGCTTTTCTTTCCAGAACAACTGCTGGTCACTTTAGAACAACTTTTCTGTGCACACATATTTTGAACTGTCCATCCCTCTGTACTAGGAATCTCTGGACTAAGTTTTCCAAAACAAGAGTATACTGTGGTAGTTGCCACACACTTAAACATATTTCCCCTGGAGCAATGACATCCGTTAACATGCCCAGTTAACCTGGTGCCCATACATAAACCAGTTTGCCCTGACTGAGGAATTAAACTGGGGTTATACCCAACCCTACCCCATGCCCAGTCTCTGCACTTCCTTCTGGGTTACACCAATATGGATCCTCCAATACACCTGGATTGCAAAGTAATCCCAGACTTTCAACTTGAAACATTCAGCACATTTTTGTGGTGATGCAGGGGCCCTGACAGGTGCACTCTAGTCTTATCTCTGGGCAAATACACCTCAGACCAACCACCAAGAACAGTCTCATGAACCTGTACTCATGGCTTTGTTTGTCCTTTTGATACAGACATGGAAACATGAAGGAAAACATCCTCTTCCCTTCACAGGTAGCTTGTCACAGCTTCAATACAGACACCTTTTCTCTCTGGGCAGCTGATACTCTTCAGCGGATTGCCCCTTGAATCCATAGAAACAGTCCAAACCACATTTTCTGTGGAAATGACTCACTGGGGTCCTGCAGATGAATGGTCTACACCACTTCTTCTGGTTCTGCTGGGTCTCACACACTTGGGTGAGAAACTGCCGGGGTCCTTCACCCAATCTCACAGGAGACTGGCAGGTGCCTCTACACGGAGCACTGCTGCTGCTCAGAGCTCCACTTCCTGCTACTGCTGACTACAGACTCACCTGACTCCCATCTCAGCATTCTAAATCTCCCCACAGCAGCCGGTTCCAAAGTGGCTTATGCTGCTGGAGAATTCTAAATGACAATCCATTCTCTGCTCAACCTAGCTGAGTAGGCAATGATGTCATCGTAAAGAGTGCCTAATAAGTTCCTTACACAGCTGCCCACTACCTTCCTAGGCCTAACCAGATGGGATTATAGTAACTCCAGGGGACTGGGTGATTACATACTAATAGGTTATAATTATTATGCTTAATAGCCACATTACTGGCCTGCAGCCTACTATTTAGTCATAAGCCTATAAGTTAACCAGTTTTATTTTAGACAGCATCTTTGGAAGACATCAAAACTGAGCGAGCCTCATCACTCTACAGGAGAAGTGGGTTGGATTTCATCTTTTGAAGTCACATGTGTATCTGCAACCTATCATGTGAAAATAACCCTAGATGTAAGGATCCTGGAGTGCCTCAGAGATGGATGCTCTGCAGTCACCTTTACCAGGTGAATCAACTACCACTGCAGGGACCACATTTTGAACTTCTTGTATTCTATGAACAGGTTCAGACCCTGAAGGTCTAGTATGGGTCTTAAATCCCCAGTCCATTTCAGAAACAGAAAATATCTGGAGTATTAGCCTTGATTTATCTCCTAAACCAGGACAGGTTCCACAGCCCTTTGCAAAGGAGGGTTTGAACCTCCTCCAACAGTAGGGTAAGATGTCCTGGAGGGTAATTTATTTTATTTATTTATCAAGTCTAGGATTACAAATACCTTTGAGCCATGGCTCTTTTACAAAGGTTCCATGTCAGAGAAATACAAATTGTGGGTATCATCAAGACAGACATTACAACAATGTGTACATTGCAAACAGAGTACAGATTAATACAGTTCAAGGGTAGTATTGTAACAAGGCAGCCAGCTGCATTTGTCAGAGAAAATAGACAACAGATAAGAAGTGCCAGAGTCATAGGAGAGGGAAGAGGTGGGGGGGGAGAAAGAATGTAGGAAGGGTGGACGAGAGGGTGAAAAGTCAGCACTGGGTATACCAAGATGTAAGGGCAGAATCCAGTGAGGAAGGGAGGGAGGTGACAGGTGCCACTACACTGAGCACTGCTGTTGCTCAGAGCTCCACTTCCCACTACTGCTGACTACAATGGTAATGGTTTAGCAATGGGGGTGACTTGGGGAAACAGTAAGGAACTCTACAGCATGTTCATGCTGAATCACCCAGTACCCAAGCATCTGCAGTGATCTCCTCCACTTTGATAGTAAGAGATGTGGTCCCCACCAGAAGTTCCTGAGGCAGTGAGGCCAGAGAAAGGGGAGGGAGTCAGAAGTCACATGGGGCAGTGAGGATGCCAATAATGGTCTGGCTTTTTGTAAGCCTGGCACAGTCACCTGGGGGCAGGTTTGTGACTTGGAAAGTGGAAGGATGAGGTCTCTGGGCACCATGACCAGGGCCTCTGGAGTGACCGCAGCCCGAATGGGCATAGGACCTCTGAAAAGAGCTGCAACCTCCCAGTGATTCAGGTTCAAAGTAGGAAGGGATCTGAGAGTCCTTTGAGAAGCCTGTAATGCTCTTAGAGTATTTTTGACATCACTGCTGAACAATTGTTTCTCCGTGAAAGAAGCATACATCATAGATTGTTGTGCATCAGATGAAAGTCCAGCCACACTTAGCCAAGAGTGGTGGTGGAGGCAAATCCCAGAGGCAGAAGCCCTGACCACAGCATCAGACACATCATAGACCAATCTGAGCAGGTGCTTACAGTCTCCTGGCCATTAGCTATATGTTTGCTGATCCAGTACTTTATCACGGCCTTCTGGCAGCTTTTCTGCCAGGGTGGCCATTATCTTCCATAGGCAACTGTGCTATTTGATCATTTATGCCTGATAGCAATTCTTAAGCCCAGGGAAGCAGAAGCAGAAGCAAAAGTCTCCTTCCCTATCACATCAAGATGTTTTGATTCCTTATCTAAAGAGCATAGCCCATTACCGACTGATTATTGCCGTCATGATGTTGCCAAGGGAATGATATTGCACACTTTTTTTGCCACTGATTTTTTGCCATCCTGCAATGTTGCTGTTTCACTGTTCCTCGTAGTTTCCACCAGGATGCAACCCAGAGTTTGTTATATAAATAACTGGGGGTGGGCGCGTAGCCGCCATGATGTTGCCAAGGGAATGATGTTGCACACTTCTTTTGTGACTTTGATTTTTTTGGCGGCCTGCAATGTTGCTGTTCTGCTGTTCCTCTTAGTTTCCACCAGGATGCAACCTAGAGTTTGTTATATAAATAACTGGGGGTGGGGGCATGACCCCCCCCCATGATAGAGGTCACTCCTACTGCGGGACGGCAAATTATCGGAGTATGGTGGCTGGTGTCGGCAGATTGCTTGTTCTGTAGTTTACACCGCCAACTTCATCGTTGCTGTAGTATGGGTGAAAAGCTGAAGGAAGAGAGCTCATGTTCTTAGGAGCCTTCACTCTATCATGTGGAGCCATAATCACTACAGAGTCTGTTTCAGGCTGGGAGGAGTAATATGGCTTGGCAGATGGGGCAGGATATCGTTCATCTGCCTTTCTTGGAATTGTAGACTTTTGAGCAGGCCTGTAACAGGCTGCTAAAGAAGCATTCTCTAGGGTCAAATGCACAGGAGAAATAATTGCAGTAGGAGAGGCAGAGACCTCCAAGAACTCAAGGATTTTTCTTGGCCAAATTTCCTGTTCAACTTGGAACCCCAGTTTAGCCTGAACCTGTTTAAGGAAGGCTTGAATAAAGGCATCCTCAGGGGGAGATCTAGATATACTTTTCACATGCTCCTCTGAGCAGGAGGAAGCGTGGAGCTTGAGCCAACCACATTTATAAAACCTTCCTCCTCATCCATGGCCTCCTTCTCCTCTCCTCCCCCCTGTATTCTGGATTGTATTCCAGTCTGTTAATGCTGATCATCATCGGCTGAGGGTCAATGGGACTCTGAGACGACCAAGGAGGCACTGTCAATTGGTGTCCCATTGACAGCCATTCTAGACTAAGCACAGTGCCAGGTACAGATAACTGGAACATCAATGAAAATGCCAACAATAGGCCAGCTGGTGGTACTGAAAGAACAGGCGTTGATGGTGGCAGCAGGCGCTGAAACAATTCTGACATTGTTTGATATAATGTCGCACATTGAGAGAGCAATAAAGGACTGTCAATGGCAGAATCATTGACAGGATAGTGCCTGATGGTGGAACTGACTGCAGATCCCCAGCTGGGGAAGATGAGCTGATGCCAGACACCAGCCTTGGTGTTTGAGAGACAGTTGGGGGAGGTGGCAGGACCCAAGGCCTCAGCCTGGGACCTGTCTTTAACTGTAGGCTTACCTCATCATATTGGTAAATGTGATTGGTCTGGAGAAGCATCTTTTTCCTTTCTGTGCTTGTCTTCATCAGAATGGTGGTGTTTATCCACCGATTTTGGGGATTTATCCATTTTCTTCAATAAGTCAGTGATGGTTGTTATAAACGTGGATAGTAAGGAGGTCCAACACAATGTCAGGATGCCAAATAAAATAAGTATTTATTCATACAATGGAAATAAACAAAAGCGGGCTGATTTCGCAAGAAAATAATCATAAACAAGAAGACATCAAATAAAGGCATAACAGTTCAGTATAGCTTCAACTGGAAACAAAATCCCACCTAGAAAGAGCTAGAGTCTGATAGGTCAGCACCTATCACCAACTAAAAATAAATGCTCCCATACCTGGTCCTTTTATACAGGAGTAGGATCAGGTGATCAAGTAGGCTCCACCCCTTTTTATAACTAAAGACTAAAATCTTCCAGAACATTTACTTTTTAGTTTAGAGTTAAAGGAAACCTACAATAGGTTGTTAGAAACACAATGACATAAGCTAGTAGTAATAATAATAATAAGGGAAATCCTTTCTATGAATGTACTTCCAAACAGTCAGGCTCCTCCCATCACTTCTGACTATAAACAAACTGAGAAAATGGCTGCCTGGCCCTATAACAGAGTCAGAGGGATGGAGGAGAGCCCAGGCTGTAAGAAACACCAAATAGGTAAGACTACATTTTTCTAGCACAGCAGTACAAGTTCTTTTACTTAAAACATAGCATACAAAGCATAAGTCTGTTAACATACAAGAGTCTCTTTTTCAGAAAGAAATGTGTTTTAAAAAAGAAACAAAACAAATGGGCTGCAAAAGCCTGAGGAGACAAACATGCTTATTTTCAGTCTATCACAGAAAATAGCAAGTACCAAGCAGCCTCAATTTAACACTGAACTTTAAACTGCAGGTAACATTAACTGAAAAACCAAACTACAGGTTACTTTGAGCACACATTCTATTTTGTTTGAAAAAAATCATCTCTTCAATTTATTTTGCTAGGAGGGTGACAGAAGCAGCCAGAAAGACACTCAGCTTGTCTTTCATTTCACCCTGTAGTTTCAAACCCTAAGCTACACAAGAAGGCAAATAAGGACAGTTTTCACTGGGTTTGTCCCAGCTAAATGATTTAAAGGTGTAATCAGGGGCACAGTGCAAACGTGGAAGAGCAAGAAGAAATGAAAGAAGGAAAGAAAATAGGGATAAACAGAACTACAGGTGGCCTTCCTGATAGTTGGGGAACATACGGAAAAGAATTAGAATAGTGCAAGACACAGAAATACTGTTGTAACAGATTTGATTTAAAGAGAAAGCGTGCTCATTCCAGGATACACACAGCCCCTATTACAGTTGTCATTGACCACAGAGATGAACGGGCTGACGCCGAACCAGGAACAGAAATAGTTGGTGGTAAAGCCACCTTCTCAGCAGGCTGTTTCTCCACTTCTTGTAGCAGTAGATAAAATTATGCAAAAAAAAGAAAATGATGAGATTTTTCCATAATACGACCACATGTACATACTTGTATTCCATTTCTCTTGATCCATTCACATTAAGGCCCTTGACAATCCTCTCCCCCCCCCCATTAAAGAAAGAAAAAAAAACAAAACAAAAAAACACCTTTAAGAGACCCCTCCCACCTTGTCTCAGCTCTGCCATCTGTGCCTTCTTTTCTTTACACCCTCACTCAGTCATCAGTTTTGATTTATTACAACTCAAATTCATAATACCCCAACCTCGGCTCCTCCTTTAGTCCATTTTTTTCCATTGATTTTCACCCTTGCATCCCCTTAGACCTCCAACCTTTCGGTATCCCAAGCCATCCCCCTCAGTTCTCCAACTCTTTTTCCATAATTTCCCTTTCAATCGGAGAGAGCGATAATACACATGTCCCCCACATTGTCCAAAATTGCCCTTCCCTATTCTTTGCTATATAATATAGCTTTTCCATGCTGAGAGCCAGCAGGCACGAGTTCCTCCATTGCTGCAGGGTAGGAACATCCCCTGAAATCCATGTGTTTAATATACAATGTCTGGCCATTGCAACCAGAACTCTAACCCATCTCGTAAGGGGTTTCCACTCCTCCTCCTCCTCAGAGTCATCTACACCGAATAAAAGAAAAAACTGATTTTTTTTCCCCACATGCCCTCCCAACACCTTACCTACTTCCTTAGCCACACCTTTCCAGAATTGCGCCAATTGTTGGCACTCCCAGAAACAATGTGTATAGGTACCAACCTCAGTCTTACACCTTTTGCATAGGGGTGAAATCTCCGGACGGTATTTATGTACCAAGTTTGGGGGGCAGTATATCCTATATAGGAACTTATAAAAATATTCCTGATACTTATTACAGATCAATAGTCCCTCATGTTGTAATAGCACCTCCCAGCCCTGGTCAGGGATCTCCTTTCCGAGGTCTCTACACCAAAGTGCTCTAGTTTTACAAATGTAACCCCTTGTTACCCGGGGTTACTAGAATCCCAGTAAGACCTAGTGATAGACAGGGAAGGCAGCTTGTGAAACTCCAGTTAAATGGGTTTCACACTGTTTCCTCTGTTCTCAGTCTCAGCTGAGACTGAGAGATGACAGCACCAATAGAACTGTGCAGAGCTGCATAAGCCATTGGAATCTGCAGCAGAGGGAGGAGATAGAATGTTGGGAGTTTTCAAAGTCAGTCTCCTGTTTGTTTTGAAGCAAGAAGGTCAGTGTCCAGTTTCAAGTGGTGGAGACCACTGTCCAGGTCTCAGTGCCCCCTACCTCCGGGGGTAAGTAAAGTATCCCATGTAGATTCCAGGGCAATCCCTAATTTCTGCTAAAGAAAGCTGCCTTTACAGTTTTGGTTTGTGCTTGAAAAGTGGAAAAAGTTGTACTTCGCCTGTGGGGCACCTGCAACTAAAGGGTAAGTGTTTGCTCTAATATGAGAGGGCAAAAATGTGTTTTTTGCCTGGGAAATGTGAAGAAATCTGGGATTTGAACTACTATTTGGGAAGCCTATAGTACTAGGACAAACAAATGGAGTAGTATCAAAAGCTAAAGTGCTGTGTGGATTCAAGTAATGTTGTAGAGGGGGTGCGACAGTTCATCCACCATTTAATCTATATTTTGAAGTTTCAGTTTGTCCAGAGAAGTAGCCGGGTGTGGGCTGTGGGAGCTGGAGGTGGGAACACCCCCCCCATCTTTAGTAACCACGTCGACCTCTATGGATTTCTGCTGTGATTGCTACTTACCTCATGTGCTTGGCCAGTGATGAGGAAAGTACCCAGACATGGGTCGCAAATGGGAAAATCTCTCTAGGAGTCGCAGATTAAGTGGTGTGGGGAGCCACAACATGGGTAAAGAATTCTCTTTGTGAGTTGGGAGTCAGAAGAAGGAAATCTCTCTAGGGGTCGCAGACTACGTGGTGTGGGGAGTCACAACAAGTAAAATGGGTTCATTCTTCCAATGAACCGCCAGTCAAGTGGCCAGCAGGGGAGCCGGGCCAGGCAGGCTGTGTACCCAAAAGCGAGTGCAAGTCTGGGCTGTGTGCCTGGTGGGTCCAGAGCCTGAAAACAGTAGATTTGGTTCATTCTTCAAGCGGACCGCCTTGTAGTCTCTAATCTGCATTATCAGTAAACGTAGCCCCATGGGGGTTCATCTATGCTTTTTTGTGTTCAGCTAGTTGTGAATAAAAGCCACACTGAAAAATCCCATTCCTGGTTCTGGACATTACAGTTGTTACTGTGTTTGGATTTACTTAGGTGCCCCGTGCAGAGTAAAACCTAGGTCCCTTATTATTGATAACCTCATCCTACCCGAACCCAGGTCCCTACCAGGTATTGCTGCCAGAGCCAACAGCATGCCACCTGTCATTTTGGCAAAAAGGCCGGGGTGGGGTATGCACAAACATAAGACGGCCTGTGTTTCTGCCCCATCTTCGCTGCTCTTCCTAGGATATCCTTCACCTCCTTCTGGGTACTAAGCACTAATTGCTCAATCTCTGAGGGGTAAATCCTTCCCCCGGCTTTTCCTAATGTTCTTGGCATAGTCTCTCACCTGAAAGATCCAGAACATGCCTAACCCCATCTCCCTCAACTCTGCCCCTTCCCTTCCCCCACTTCCCCTCCAAAAATCTTTAACACACTTCACCCTTTTTCTTCTCACCACTGGAATTCAGTGTCTTCCATTCCAGCTATAAACTTGGGGTTCCGCTAAATGGAAGTAGCAATGTCTCTTCTTTCATATTTACCCCCACCCTTTTCCGAAGTTGCTCCCAACCGTCCAGCACCGAGACCACCAGGGGATTCAGGTCTGGCCGATTGCGATACGCTTTCTTCCCTCCTGTCCTCAAGAATGCAGACAGCCTTACCCCCTCCTTCTCTTCCTCCAAGTCTAACCATCTAGCCCCCAGCGACTATTTACCCAGTCCCCTATCAGTCTGTACTGCATAGCCAATGCATAATTCTTAACATCTGGGAAGTTCAGCCCCCCCTCTATCCAAATCTGCCTGAGCCTACGGAGACTCACCCTAGGTTTCTTCCCACACCACAGAAACCCGAGAGGCCTTTTCTAATCTTTTGACATCCTTCTTATTAAACCCCCCGGTGACATCTGCATCAAATATAAAAACACGGTAGCGTGTTCATCTTTAATAGATTTATTTGCCCCAACCATGACAGTGGGAGGCCCCTCCATCTTCTTAGCTCCTGCTCTACACTTTGAACCATCATCCCATAATTAAGTTTATACAACTGGCTCAGCTCATGGCCTATTCGAATGCCTAAATATGTAAAATCTACTTCTGCCTTCCTTAAACCCCATGCTCTCTTTCCAAACTTCCCCACAACATAATTTCAGATTTGTGGATATTAATTTTGTAGCCGGAAAAGTCGCAGACTCCTTTATTACTTCCAACAGTGGGGGAACAGACCTGGCTGGGTCCCGAACAAACAGCAACATATCATCAGCATAGAGCACAATCTTATGTTCCTCCCCTGAGCTCCCAACTACCCCACTAATTCCTTCAGAACTTCTAATGACTATCGCCAATGGCTCAATTGCCATAGCGAAAAGTAGAGGCGAGAGGGGGCATCCATGTCGGGTCCCCCTGTGAAGAGCGAACCATCCAGTTAGACCCCCATTCACCAGAACCCTAGCCACCGGGGCTCATATAGGCTTCCAACCCATCCAATAAATCTGTCCCCAAGGCCGAATCTCCGCAGAACCACAAATAAGTACTCCCATTCAGTGCAATCAAAGACCTTCTTGGCGTCCATTGTAAGCACCACGATATCTTTGCATCTCCAGGCCGCCCTCCATATTACATTGAGGAGTCTCCTCATGTTATGATAGGAGTACCTACCCGCTACAAAACCTGTCTGGTCCGGATTCACCAAATCCGTTAAAAACCGGTCCAATCTCCTGGCCAAGATTTTGGCTAATATTTTAGCATCACAATTCAGCAGCGAGATCGGCCTGTATGCCAAACATTCTTGCTTGTCCTTCCCTGGTTTAGGTACTAAGCATACAACTGCTTCCCCAAATGAGGTCGGGAGCCCTCCCCCCTCTTTCCCCGCCTCCTCAAAGACCCTCCAAAGGGATTCTACTACCTGCCCAGAGAAGTTTTTATAAAACTCTATGGGAAACCCATCCAACCCACTAGCTTTACCCTGTTTCATGCATTGTACGGCCTGCCTGATTTCCAACTGCGTGAGCTCCCCGTTTACCTGCTCCTGCTTTTGCATGCCTAAACTGGGTATTTTAATTCTCTCCAGAAAGCTGGCAGCACTATCCTCCATACCTTTACACTCAGCTTGGTACAAGAGTTCGTAAGACCGTTGAATCCTCTCTCTTATCGCGATCTTGTCCGTGACCAACCCCACCCCCTCTTCCTTAATTCCCAGTATACACACACACAGGTCCTTCTGCCCTTTATCAACCTAACCATTAACGGACCAGATCTGTTACCCCACTCAAACATCCTACTCCTAGCCAGTCTACCAGCTGAATGGGCCTCACCCAGGAGAAGTGCACTCAGGGCCTCTCTGCGCCTCTCAAATTCTTACCCCATTTCCCTTCAGCCTCTCCACTACCTCCCTCTCCCACCTCTTAACCTCTTCCTCCAGCCTCTTCCTAGTAGCTTCCTTTTCCCTTTTGTATTGGGCCACATACCGGATAATAGCTCCCCTAATATATGCCTTCCCGGCTTCCCAATATAACCCAGGGGACTCTACCGATCCCTCCTTCATCTCCTTGTAATACTGCCACTGCTGTTCTACATATTCTATAAAATCTTCCCTTCTCAGTAAATACCTAGGAAATTTCCATGGAGGAGGGTCCTCTGTATCCTCTTTCATCTCCACTTCCACCCTGACCATAGCATGGTTCGAAAGCATAATGGGGTTGTGTTCAATTTTTTGTACTCTGATTAACCAAGGCCTCAGTATATAAATGTAATCTATTCTGGTCCACGTGTTATGCGGATTGGAGTAGAAGGTAAATATTTTCTCCCCTGGGTGCTTAGTCCTCCAGCAGTCTATTTCATCCAAGTCCAGCATCCCCTCCTGCCATCTCTTCATTTCACCTGCCCTCCTGTCCCTCCCCTCCGAGTGGTCCAGCTTTTCCTGCATGATTGCATTCAAGTCTCCTCCCAAAATTAGCCCTTTAAATTGTTCCTGCATCAGTACCTCAAGGACCTCCTGATAGAAGAAGAGGTCAAACACTGATGGAGCATAAATACTGCCAAATGTGACCTTCTCCCCGTAGAGTTCCCCTTCCACAAATACATATCTACCATCCCCCTTATCACCAACTATCCTAGAGCAGAGAAAGGGAACTCTTCCCCACCAGGATCATGACCTCTTGTGGGCCTTATAAGTTATAAGGAGATGCACAACACCTACCCACCCATCCTCTTTCTAACTTCTCATGTTCTCTGCTGGCTAAATGTGTTTCCTGTAGCAGAGCTACTTGAGCACCCTGCTGAAACAATGCTGACAGTACACTTGTCCTTTTGACTGGGTCGAGATCCCTTTACATTCCAAGAAACCACACCAGTTTTACCTTTCACCATTGCCTCCATGCACTTTCCCCTCTTATCCTTCTCACTTTCACATTTCTCAACAATCTCGATTGACTATCATTTTAAGATGGCAAACAAACCCTTTGAACCCAAAAACAGTAACCCATGATGTAACAACATAATTTGACATTCATAAACCCTCACCCCACATTCCCCACAATATTGCCCTTCCCTCGCCTCCCCTATCCAGTTTAAAACAACCCTCTCCCACCCCACACAGACTTCACCTTCTCAAACCCCTCCCTCCCTCTCCACATTCAATAGCTGAAATAGCTCATCGCCACTCACTGTAAAGTTCCGTTCTCGACCCCCCTCATTTCTTTCAGGCAGATCTTACACAGATCCAACTAAGATTCCTCAACTTCAAAAAAATGAAGAACACTTGATATAGAACATATAAAACCTTGTTCCGGACATGAACCCCACCCTTCCCCGAAATCCTGTTCCAGCAGCGTCTTTATGCCTGCTTACATCACTTTACTGAATCTCCCCGGCCCCCCATTATATTATACCAGTCATTTTCACCCATCTCATCACCAAGTCAACATTGGGGGGCTTATAGGAGAGGAGGGGACGCCGGTCCCGCTCTCAGAACACCCCCCACCCAACCTTGGCATCCTCATGTCCACGGGGAAATCAGTCTTCCTTTCTTCAGTGGGAGCATAATGCTCCAATCCTTGTTCACAGTCCCAGCCGATTTCCCGCCATATCACCGCTGTCTTGATCTTTCTGTAGTCATCCATTGAATCTGCCTCCTTCCACACCTCGACAAGCTACCACCTGAGACAAGGGGTCAGAGTCCAAAGTACCAGAACAAGTTCAACACCCTGCCCTTTAAAACATTAGGGCATAGATTCCAACACACAACTGCAGTAAACTTATTCATAGAGAGCTGAATAACACTTCATTTCAGTCCATCTTCATCTCTACTACCAGTTGTGCATTCCACTTTCACCCAGCTTTTTTAAGCTCCTCCACAAACACCGTGGCCTTTCCAGATCCCAGAAAGTGTATGTTGCTCCCTCGTGCTTGACTCTCAAAATCGCAGGGTACAGCATAAATCCCTCCACTTCATTTCTCTAAGCTGCGCCAGCAATGGACCAAAAGCTCTAGGTTTCTTCAGGACCCTGTTTGAATAGTCCTGTGCTAGGAAAAGCCTCTCCCCCTCATAATGCAACTCTTTCATGTTTCAATATGCGTGGAGCATCTCCCCCCTGTCCTGGAAGTTGTGAAAATGAAAGATGATCTGCCTCGGGGGTTGCCCAGCTGGAGGACGTGCAGTGACCGCCCTGTGAGCATGTTCCAGCTTCAGCTTCCCATGTTGGAGTTTCATTACCAACATATTAGGGAGTTTAACTGCACAGAAAGTCATGTCAGAGCCCTCCTTTCCCTCCGTCACACCTCTGATCCTTAAATTGAGCCACCTTGCATAGTTCTCTTGGTAATCGTGCTGCTCAGTTAACTCTGCCAGTTCCTTCTCAAGCTTCCCCACACAAGCAGCCACGGGATCCACTTCATCCTCCAACTTAGACACCTCTCTCCACCCTCAGTGATTCTGCCCACCTGCACATTCAGTATTTCCGTCAAATTCTGCAATCTGCTATCAATCTTTTTCTAGGCGTCCACTTCTCCTCGAGCACTTCCATCACTTGGCCCAAAACCTCGCGGCCTAATAAAGCCACCTCGCCTGCAGATAGCGAGATCGGGCCTGGTGCCTCCGGGGCCTTCGCTGCCATCCTCTTCCCTAGCCCTTTCATGGTGGATTCTAACTTTTCCCTCCGCTTGGCAGCAGATATTCATCCATTACACTTCCCAGGCTGTTCTTCACTTTCAGGAGTCGATTGAGTTTACAAAATCTGCCAAAATACCACTTATTTACCGTGGGTATGGGAGCTGTGGGAACCAACGTCTTCACCGACGGCTGCTCATTAGCGCCCCCCAGTAGATAATTTTCTAATGCCTTCTTGTGACATCTCCTGGTTGTCTGGTTAACATCCTGGCAAACTGCGCAGGCTTTAGTGCCATGGTCTGTACTGAGGCAATGGATACAAATTGATAGATTATTGTGTTATATATCTTCACACCACCACAACGGCAATAACAAAACAATGATTCCTTGTCTTTTGGTGGTGGCATAAAATTTAAAGTTAAAATAAACTCAGAAAGTAGAAACATCATAAAATACTTGCAGAAGTTTGACGGCATTCTTCAGAAGTGGTGGACCGGTGAGCAGTTGATGGGAGAAGAAACTGAGGCATACTGGGAATGGTCACATTATATAGGCATCAATTAGGTGCACTGACATGTGTGGCCCTAGTCTGCAAACGTTCCTGGATGGTCCTGACATCAGCAGGTTACAGTTCTATGATGTGGTTCAATGGAGGGAAATATACTTGAAGTTTTACATTTCTCAATGTTGTGCAGTCTTTACCTGCATCTGAGTGGTGATAATCACAACAGAAAATCCCACTTTCACCAATTCAGTCTCATACCAATATCCTTAAGCATGATAAAATATTGAACCATGGGTCAGCATGGGAGTCCTAGTAGTAGTAGAAATGTATTTTTTGTCAGGACAGGCTGAATGCTGGCATTCATAGTGAGGGGTATAACAAGCAGAAGGAGGGAGGTGCTAATGCCCCTTTACAGGTCCATGGTGAGACCCCACTTAGAGTATGGGGTCCTGTTCTGGAGACCTTACCAATGTAGGGGTTGGGGGGTAGGAAGAAGTAGGCTGCTGGTTAACTAGGATCTGCAGCTTATCCATCAGGTAGGGAAATGGGCAGACTGGGTGGGCCAAGCGGTCCTTATCTGCCGTCAAATTCTATGTTTCTAGGGATATAGATAGGGTGGAGAGAGTCCAAAGGAGGGTAATCAATATGGCGCAGGGCATGCATCGGAATCCCTATGAGGAGAGGATGGAGGAGCTTCATCTGTATCCACTGGAAACTAAGAGGGAGAGGGGACATGACTGAGACAGTTAAATACTTGAAGGGGATAAACAAGGTGAGGGAAGGGAATTTATTTCAAAGGAAAGTACAGTAAGTTCAAAAACTAGAGGGCACAGTTTGAAGTTAAAAGGGGGAAAGTTCAGGGGTAATACTTCACGGACAGGGTAGTGGCCCTCTTGAAAAGACTACTGGAAGATGTGGTGGGGGCAAAAATGTTGGGGGAATTCAAGCAGTCATATGATGAATACAGGGGAATAACCAGAAGAGGGAAGGAAATGAACCAGGGGAAAAAAAAAAGAGGGGACAGAAGTCTCAAAAGGAGGGGACGACCAGGGCTAACCATGGGGGGGGGGGCGGCAGACTAGATGGGCCAAGGGGTCCTTTTCTGCTGACAGATTTCTAGGTTTCTATAAAACCATAGGTCCAAAGGATCCATTTTACAAAGTTGTCCTGCATTTCGTCACAAAAGCAAACATGTTCCAACATAATGAGAATGCTAAACATACATTCCAATAATACAGTTTCAGTTTTAGAACTGGACATTCTCCATTCGTTAAATGAAATAGTAATAGACATCAATACAATTCTCACAATAGAGTTATTGATGGTTCACTAAAAATCTCATAGTAACAGAACTTTGCAATCCAGTACTACTTCTGTTAAATAAGAATAGCTCATTAAACAATTTGTTTTTAAAGAAAAAGATGTTCCATCTGCTATGTCCAAAATATTAGGGTCAGAGTTGGAACTTTTTACATAACCGTTGTGTAACCAACACTAAGGAAGTCCTTACATGGCTTTTGTACATAACCTACCAGACATTCAATTCTAGATACAAGTTTTACAAGCAAGCAAGCTTGCATAATAAAATTGCTCAAATGCAGCTTTCAGTAAATGTTCCAAAGTGTTCCTGCGCACAGTAGAAGCAGGTGGGTGCAATTTAGCGGATCACTAGCCGAAAGGTAAGTGACTGTCCAATGTTAAAGCTGCAGTCCAGAGAGGGCCCCCCCCCACCCCCACCTTGAAGCCTTGACTGGAAGGCAAAGCGCTGGAGTATTGCCTTGAAATAACAACTGGCTAAGTTTTACATTTATGTAGAGCTGTGGCTCAGTTCATTTCAAAAGTTATAGCAACATCAATGCTTGGCGTGATTCCTTTCTCTGGAGTGCATCTTTAACTTTGGACATGCAGCTTTCAGTTAATTCTGCACTCACAGCTTGCATAAAAGCTGCTAATTTACATGTACTGTATTTCTTATTGTAGGAGATACTTCGTTCCACATTTTGGTCATGTTAAAATGCAACAGTCATTCACCGTATTTGTTTCAGGGTTTTGGAGTGGCAGCTCATCTGTGGATAACATCCCTCAGTGGGTACCTATGATCATTTTCCCAACAAAATGTAAGTTTGCCTTTATTATCCTATTTTTCACCCTATAAATCAGGGATAATCATTGCTTTTTATGACATAGTGTCAAACTATCCCACTTCAGCTTTTTCTACATAAGGCAATGATGAGTTGTGTAAGAATATTGTAGGACAAACCTTGCCAGCTGACTGTACGTTATGACTAATCTGCCAAGTAATTTTTGATTCACATATCTAGACATTAAAGCAGCGGTACTACAAAAAAAAAAAAAAAAAAAAAAATCAGGAGATGAGCCATCAAAATTCTGTTTTTTCAGCTATAAGCATGTGGCCAAAGTTCTACTTTCCATACCTGTAAATTTTTTTTTTCCCCAATCATCTTTAGTTTTTTTTAGATATTTGCAATTTATTTGAATTGTTGTAGTGCTACACAGATATGGCGGCTGACTAATTTTCAACTTCTGTTTTTCTACAGGTTACATTACATCTTTTAACAGCATAGGGACCCTCTACTGACCATTCTTGATGTGTCTGCAAGTCATACACATGTGCAATTGGCAGCAGAGGGGGTTCCAGAGCAACATGCTTAGTGGCAGAAATGTAAACAAAAGCAGAGAATAACTGAGCAAATTACTTGGCGACAGTACAATGCCAGCGAGAA
The DNA here is from genome assembly GCA_016271365.2 of Neoceratodus forsteri. NCBI lineage: Eukaryota > Metazoa > Chordata > Ceratodontiformes > Ceratodontidae > Neoceratodus > Neoceratodus forsteri. The sequence goes on from JADMNL010000022.1 coordinate 35,986,947, forward strand.
AGAATACCAGGTATATGATTAGCAGGGCACAGGGAATAAACTGTCAAAAAAAATGCTGGGGTTTTTTCGTAGTACTGCTGCTTTAAGTTCCCATATTCCAGGATGGGCAAGACTGAGTGGCAATTGTGTTTCACGTTTTGTAAGTAGTTAAAAATGCTGATCTCCCCACTGCCTCTATTCGGAATTTACTTTTCTTAAGTATTTATGTCTGTTTCAGATGTCAGGGAGATGTCTAATACAACTCTTAAATATTTAGATTGGGTAGTTAGTTAGTTCAATACCATCTTTAAGAAAAAAATCTATCTCATGCATAACTTTTTGGATGCTTTTAAATTGTTTATTTTGGAAAAAAAAACATATCTTTTTAGGATTGAGAACCAGTCTGGATTCATTGAATCAAGTTTTATAATTTAGTAAAGTCTGTTTGCAGTTTTTCAGCCACAGATTGAGAATTTTTTGCTGTAGCTAATATGACCGTGTCATCCATGTAAAGCTGGATTTCCTTGTTTCTCATATGACACAGGGGGCCCGATTCCAAGTCACATGGCACAACTCGTGGGTGTATGCGAGTTGCACCATGCAATGCTATGCTAGGGACCCTGCACCATATTCCAAGACAGGCAGGGTCCCCGGCACCTATGTCATGTGACTTGTGGCAGCTGCAGGCTAGTGCCACAGGAATGGCACAATGGACAGGGGTGCTGCAAGTCACGGCCCACAATTTACTGCTCCTGGAGCCCCCCACCCTGAAATGCACTTAAAAATCACCTGGGGGCATAGAAAGGGTCTGGCCGGGTGGCACAGGCATTTGGGGGGGGGCAGTGCAGTAAACTGACTCCAGGGAGGTCCCCGACATTCGGGGTGGGGGGCATGGAGCAAGGCTATGCACTTCCTGTGGTGCTGCAGGGGGGCATCTATCATTTTGCCAGGACGGATGCCTATTAGATCACCTCCATGCTGATCTAACTCTGCAGTGCCATTGCACATCCTGGAATTGAGTAGGCAGGTCAAGGCAGCTGCCCTTTTGGAATAGGGTGCAGTTGCTGCCGTAACCCACTCTTGCACCATGCTACAGTGGGGTTGTGGGAATAATGGGTGGCGTAGCCCACCTTTGGTGCAACCCGCATGCAGCATGGTGCAAGCTGCATCTTGGAATTGTGACTTGGGTATCTCATGGCGCAAGTTGCGATTTATGCCATGGGGTTCAGTGTAAATTGCCTTGCTCCATGCACAAGTCATCCTGGAATCAGGCCCAGAAGTTCATTAACACAGAGCAGGAATAACAATGGCCCCAATACTGAGCATTGAAGTACACCTTTTGTAAAGTACCCTACTTCTGATAACTGGCTGTCAACTACATCCTGTTACCTCCTCTGGTTTAAATCAGATGTCATCCAGCTTATGGGATGAGAGCTAAGCCTATCAGTTTTAACCTGGAAATCAGTATTTAATGATTTACAAAGTCAAATGCTTTGGACAGGTCAATGAACACCACACCCATGACCTGCCCCCATCCAGGTCTTGTGACACCTTATCATTGAAGTCCATGAGCTCAGTGCCCATCAAAAATCCTGCCCTAAAACTAAAAACATTACAATAAAGTACACTGTATGACACGTGTCAGACCTTCTCAGAGTTCTGTGTATGCGCAACCACTGCAAAATTGTTCCTTATTCTTGTTCATGTTTCCCTGGCGCTGAGGGTTGAGGCGCTGGATGCCACACATCCCACTGTGCCAGCAACCCGAGTTCTGGAACAGACTGTGGTGCTGGGGGTCAGAGAGAAGGAGGAGGATCACACTGTGGTGGAGCTAGAGGGGGCTGGGGGGACGGTTGCCCCTCCTGGCTGCCCCAGTGTGAGTAGTGGCGCCCCACCACCATCTTTATTCACTGTTTAGTGCCCATTGTGGAGCCCATGATTGACTGAATGCCCCCTCCAGCTCCCAAATGTTTCCAAACCTGGCTCTGCCACTGAGGCTCGAGTGTCCCAACGGATGCTCTTCTCCTCCTGGGGTGCTTTGAGCACCCGACACAATGGCGCCGGTGGAAGCATGGGCACCAGGACACTAGGCCACTCTCTGGAGTTGGGTTGGGGAGGACATTGTGAGTATTCAACAATGGCATGCATCAGCACGCTGCCTGTCTGGACATCAGTCCTCTGTGCTGATGCCCTCAGGGAAGTAGGGACCAAGGGGAAGAAAAGCTAAAAACACCCCTCTTGGGCTAGGATGACGACAGATCCCAGCACCGATCACCTACCCACAGGCAGATTCCATTGTGCAGGCTCTCTGGAGGAAAGAGAAGCAAGGTAGGGAGACAACGGAGTAAAAGCCTGGCACTCTAGGAGCAGACACCGTGGCAGGGATCACGGGGATTGATCGGTCCAAAGGAATGGACCGAGTGGGTAGTAAGGAGGGGATAAAAAGAAAGTGTAAAGAAAAAATAAAATCTGGCTGCATCAGATAAAGTGATCCTTCCCCTTTACCTACATTCGACACTGCATTTTAACATGTGGCCCAGCTGTGACAACCAATACCATTCAAGGTAAGTCACGATCCACTGGATGCTTTTGGGAGTTAGTGTGTGTTTAAGACAGCACCAGTTATGTCCAATTCAAGTTTGTTTCTAAAAAGGTCCAGTCAAGTTAATGAGTCATGTCTATCTGCTGTTTCATGGACCCAAAGTAAACAAGCCTGGCTCCATTTTCGAGTTGTTCTAGCCCGAGTCGCAGCTCTCGATTCTTTTGTAGTACTCCCGAAGTGGTGGCTACAGTGTTATAGGTGGTGGATTTGGCCTGCTGGGGTTCCAAGGCAACAAGATTGAGTTTTGTCTCAATAACTGTAGCCCCCCCCCACCCCACTGTCTTGTCCGCTCCATGCCACTCCATCCTCGACTTACTTGTTTTTTTGACTGCTGTGGTGGGGAATTCTGTCTGGACTTCCCCATTACCAAAACTTATGACTTCTGCACCAGGGAGTCGGTTCAGCAATAGGTACTGAAGTGTGGCAGGTCAAATGTAAAATAAAAAGATTTAGTAGATGCAGTGTGCAGAGTTCACATGGGATGTGTCCTGCTCCATTGGCTGTTGTCCACGTCCCCCGTAGCAGTCATTTTTAAAAACAGCCTTTATAGCTGCTTTTTAATTAATGTCTCACATCATTACAGGTAGCGGCCACTTGCAATTTTTTTAAATCTCTTTCATTGAGGTGCCCATTGAATGTACATACTAGAGTCATACTGCAGATGCATTAGAATGGTGTTACCATGTTTCTGATGGCAAACACAGGACTGAACCAAGAAATTAATTTTTTTCCATGGCAGGCATGGCACAGAAGCAGAAACTTTTAAAAATCTCATGTCTTGGTTTAGGGATAAAAATACAAAAGGAAAAATGTGAATCTTGATATTTTTGCCAGAAAACACATTATTGCTGGAAATAACTGTACGGTGACTAAAAAAATACTGCTGCTTTAACGTTTTCATGGTACTTGACTCTAGTCACCCTTATACCATGATATTTAGCAGTTGCACTTTCGTTCTGGCTCTTATTTCTTTTTGAATTTGATAAGCAAGTCATACTGGTTTCATTCCCTTCGTATTGTGGTTTGTTTTATTTGGTATATGATTTTTTTTTCTCAACTCCTGTAACAAGGGGTTCAGCACAATTTACTGCTCATTTATATTTTTCCCTGTCATCTCGCTACTTCAATTTTCTAAATTCCCTTCTCATATTGTTATATCTGCCAGTTTTGTAATTATAAGGCACACTATCTGTATCTTTATGACAACTAGTTCCTCTTGAATTTCAAATTTAACAATGCTGCGTTCGCTCCCTGCTAATGGCTGTATTCTATAGCATCCTATAATATCATTGCCTACTTTGCTTAGGTCTAGATTCAGAACTGCCGCTTCTATGGTTTCTTGATTTACATATTGATGCAAATTACAATCATTAGCTGTCTCAATGTATAGTTTGCCTGCTCTCCTGCTGGTTATTCCAGCATGCCAGACTTTTTCTCTGTGATTAAAATCTCCCACCAGTACAATATCTTTCAATGCTGCTTTTTCTAATTCATTGTTTAGTGCCTGATTGTCTTCATTATTGCAGTCTAGCAGCCTGTATCACACCCCAGTCAGGAGATTCTGTCCTCTGTTGCCCTCTCCCCTTACACACTCCATTTATGAGTTGTCTTCATTTATGTCTACTTCCACTCTAGCTTTTATTATCTTAACGTGGATTTCCACCCCTCCACCTCACTTGTTTTTTCCATCCCTTCTAAATAGACGACATCCCCCAAGGCTCTTTTCCTCAATTAATTGGTTCCACTCCTACTTTGAGGGAAGATCTCAAACTGTTGAAATTGGAGATTCCCTATCTCCTCCACTTTCTATCAACACTGGTGTCCCATCCCTCAAGGGTCCATCCTTGGCTCAATTCTTTTCTCGGTCTTCCTGAATTACCTCCCCACTACCTGCTCCTCTGTGTCTATTCATGTGTGTGCAGATGATACAGTACTATTTGCCTCCGGCTTCTCCTCTTCTGACCTTAAGGCCAGGCTTCAGCTGGATTTCAACACTCAGCAATGGTTCTGGTCAAACCAGCTGTCCCTCAATGCCAAGAAAACTGTATCAATGACATTTGGCACTGGGCAGAAGCTCACTAGGCTAATCTCCTTCCCCTCCTTCCACACCCTAGATGGTACTTCATCGAAGATGTTCCCTCATTTAAGTACTGTGGCATCTGGGTCAACCAGCACCTCGACTTTTCAATGCATGCTGATACCATCCACAAAAAACTACACCCTAAACTCAATGCACTCTACAGGAATAAAGGTTGCATTCCCCTTCCTGCTCGCTGAGCTATTGTCTTGAACAATACTCTTCATCTTTGACTATGGTGACAGTCTACAGTGCTGCTCCCAAGTCTACCTTTGCCAGCCTGGATCTTTCTTTTTCACTTCTTCTGTAGCTTCTCTTTGGACTGTCCACCCCCACACCCACCACTGCTCCCTGTACTCCTCCTTCCCCTCCCTTGAAGCCAGATGCTTCCCTTGTTTTGACTCCTACATCTCTAAATACTGGCTAGGCTTCCTACCCTCTTACCTCTCTTTCACCTTCCTCTTATACCCTTCGCAACACTGCCCATCAGATTATTGTGCTCCCCTCAAGAAAATCCTTCACTGGTCAAGCTGCCTTCTTCTACCGCTTCCCCAAACTATGGGATTCTCTCCCCTTAACCATCTGCTCTGCCTCTTCCCAATGCTCACTGTACTCTCTTCTCCACGATTTCACTTCTCACTCCTGCACTTGCACCCAATAACTATCCCTGATCCGCTACTCTCTCCACTACCCAGTTTTTCCTCCTCTCCCATACTTCCTGTTATACACTTGACTAGCCCCCTTTCATGCTCCCTGGTGACAACCCTTGCACTTTGTTAATCCTTCGATATCTTGGAACTTTGAATTGTGCTTCTTGAATGGCATTCCCTAATACTGTTATCCCCTTCAAAGAACCTCAGTGAACAGTTCACTTCCCCCTTTCCTTGCTCCAATTGCCTACTGTATGTCGCTTAGTTATGATGATTGTTCTTATTTTATCTATTATGTAATTTTTTACTTTTATTTATCTTGCTTTTAATTTTGTAATTACTTTTTGTTCTTGATTTCTTCACTGCCCTTCTCTCCCCTTCCACAGGACACATCTGGAAACACAGTTATCAGCTCAATGTGTCTTTCCTGGTGAAACTTTTGAAATAAATCAATCAATTTCCCCCTGCCCACCATGTTTCTGTTCTAGCTGTTATATCCGACCTCTCCATTTCTGTTAATTCTTCTAATTGTCCTATTATCTTGTTCAGGCTGCTAGCATTAATTGATGATCATTGGCTTGTTGATCATGATTTTGATCCTTTTCCACATTTGTCCCTCTATCCCTTTTTTCTTTTAAGGTTAATATGTGATCTCTCCCCAGTCTTGCTAGCAGTGATCCTTCTAGTGGCAGTACATCCCCTACCTTTCAGTTTAAATGTTACTGTGCAATCCTATTGATCCTTTCTGACAGTATTCATGCTCCCTTCCTGTTCAGATACAGGAACAACCTCTTTCAAAATGATGGACTGTAACAGAAGCTGACCCAGTTCTGCAGAAAGGCAAACCCCTCATCCTTCACCCAATTGTACAACCAAACGTTTGTTAACTTAATCACCTTCTGCCTCTCTGGACCAGCCATTGGCACAATCAAGATCTTAAATAAGAACATAAGACTGTGTTGGCAGATGGAGATCACATGGCCCATCAAGTCTGCCCATTTGACTACCCCTACCTTGGCAGATTCCTTATTTCAGGGTACCGCAATGTTTATCCCAAGATAGCTTGAATCCCCCGACTGTCTTTGCTTCCACTACTTTCTGTGGTAGTCTGTTCCAAGGCTCAATCACCCACTCAAAGAAGAAGTATTTTCTTGTGGTAGTCCAAACTTTTCCTCTCTTTAGGCACCAGTTGTGGCCACTAGTTCATACTTCTTTATTTTCTTGGAAGAGGCTCTGATCCTGCACGGAGTTTACTTTGAGGTATTTAAATGTTTATCATGTCTCCTCTATTCTTTCTCTGTTCCAGTGAGTACATGTTCAATTTTCTGAGTCTTTCCTCTTAAGGTTCCTGGTGCAGGCCTCATACCATCTTTGTGACTCTTCTTTGCATCATCTCCAGCTGGTCTATATCCTTTTTTTAGGTAAGGTCTCCAGAACTGTATGCAGTATTCCAGGTGAGGCCTCACCAAGGATCTCTACAGCGGGATCATCATTTCACGTTTTCTGCTTGAGATACCCCTGCCTATGCATCCAAGGATGCGACTTGCTTTTTGTGTCGCTTTTTCACACTGACTCTCCAACTTCAGTTCACTGGAAATCATGACCAAGGTCTCTTTCTAAGTTGGTAACAGGTAGTTGTTCTCCCCCTAGAGTGTAATCATTTCCAGTTTTTTTCCCCCAGGGTGTATAACCTTACATTTCTTGGCACTGAACTTCAACTGCCAAGGTCTAGACCACTTTTCTAACTTCTTTAGATCTGAATTAATCCACGAGGCACCTGTGTCCACTCTGTTACAGAGCTTCATATCATCTGCAAACAGGCACACCTTTCCTTCCAATTCATCTGCAATATTGATGGATATTTTGAAGAAGACTGGTCCCAGTACAGATCCCTGTGGGATGCGACTACCCACCCTTCCCTCCTGTGATAGAGTGCCATTTACCATTACATTCCGAGTTCTGTCCTGAAGCCAGTTCCTTGCCCAGTTTATAATTTTTTCAGCTACTTCTGTACTCTCCAGTTTATTAATGAGCCTCCTGTGGGGAACAGAGTCAAAGGCCTTGCTGAAGTCTAGGTACACAATGTCAACTGCCTTGCCCTGATCATCTGTTTTGTTACCCAGTCTAAGAAATCTATCATGTTTGTCTGGGGTACATGACAACTAAATCCTGACAATTCATGCGGCAACTACTCACTCCTGACAGTACAGTCTGCAGTCATCCCACTCCTACATCAATTCTAGGTATGTCAACTCGCTCCCATCTGTCAAATTATAGGTAACTAATAGCAGTGACCTCACACTATCCCCCATCTGTACTGCCAGAAAAGCCCAAGTCCAGTAATCCAGATTTCATTGTGGTCCATTTGCCAATCCAAGCTGTAGCAATATGGTGTCCATCACTTTGAAAAGGAACAAAAAGGGGTGATGGGGTGATGCCTACTGAACATGGTCAATAGCCACAGAAGACAATTGCATCCCAGTTAGCCTTTGAGTTTCCCAAGAAAATAGTAAGCAGATAGTAGATTGCTAAATTGTGGGAGTAGCAGATATGAAGCCTGGGACTAAAAACAGAACCAACGCCAGGTAAAATATCTGTATTAAAGGAGTGCATAACTTAGGCTTTCCAGGCACAGCAGGTCATCCCATGGCAATCGCAGGAGTACATAACAAAAGATTCCAGCCAGTCCATCTGGAGCTACACAAAAATACTATAATCCTCCCAAGAGGTGCAGTAAAAGATAAGAAAAAGCAAATTGGATTTTTAAAAAGAGGGTTAAGTCTGTGCTGAAGTTTGTTATGGGGTCTCCTCGTGATGAAGATTGAATCAGAGCTTTATTACAGTCAGGGCCTGTTCTGTACATCTCTTCTTACTATCAGGAGAAGATTTAGCTAACTGGGTGCAAATTGTCATAGGGCAGTGAGTGTCAGAAGAGCGAATAGCCGCCAGGGTGAAGTGTTGGGAGCGAGTTGACGCTATTTGGATTGTCAGGAGCAAATTATTGTGTTCCCATTTGTCTGGCATGACCATCCCATTGTGAAGTCCTGTTGCTTTGGGTTAAGCTTCCTGCTTTTTTTTTTTTGTTTGTTTGTTTTTAAGGTACGTCACTACCCTTTCCTTTAGTATGGATTCCATAATTTTCCCCACAATAGAGGTGAGGCTGACTGGACAGTAATTCCCTGCCTCTTCTTTGCTTCCACTCCTGTGCAAGTGTAACCACCCAGTCCCCTGGGGTTACTAGAATCCCATTAGTAATAGTCTATAGGTAGGAGAAAAGGCAGCTGGCAAGGAGCTTATTAAGGTGTTTCTTACATAACATCACTGTTTACTTAGCTAGCCTGAGTGGGAATGAGTATGTTCTTTAGAACTCTCACAGCAGCATAACCATTTTTGAGTCAGCTGCTCAGGGGAAGTTTGGAATGTTCAGTTAGTTTGAGTTTGGCAGTCAGAGTGGCAGGAGGTCTGCCAGTTGGGGCGCTGTCACAGAGAGCCCTGTGTTTCTTACCCTAGTTAGGATTAAGTCTACAGTCACCAGTGAAGTGGTGACCTTTTTTCAGCAGGATTCCTCGATTTCACTTCAGGGGGAGAGACTGACTGCCAGTTTAGTGGATTCAAGGGACAATTCCCTGATGGTCCTAAAGTGTAAAGTGTGTACAGCTTCCTTTGAGAAGGACATTTGAGTGATAATTTCTGACAAGCTACCATGTAAGAAGGTGCTTTCTGGGTTGTTTCCATGCCTAAAGGAATGAGCAACAGATCTGCGAGTACAGATGCAGTAACTGTCCTCATTAGGGAGTTAGCCGAGGTGTGTGTGCCCAAGAGAAGGCTAGATCACACCTGTCAGGACCCCTCATACTCTTTGATGTCAGTTTAAAGTTGGAGTCTTTAGCAATTCAGTGGGGATTGTAGGCTTGTTTGGTGTAATCCTGAAGGAATGGCAGAGACTATCAGTCGGGGCAAAGTGTGGGAGGAACACCATCTGGAGTCTACAAGGCAGAGCTAACTGGTTCGTTGTTGGTTGCCAGGTTTCTGTGTGTAAAGGCCATTACCACAGGAGGATGTTCTGAGTGCGTGGTTCAATCCACAAGCACACACGCTTGGGAAAAGATGTCCTGAGTGTGTAGTAACAGTCTACAAGCAAACACTCTTGGTAAATGGAAATGTTTTGGGTGTGTGGTTCAATCCACAAGCATACACCATGGGAAAGAGAAAATAAATGTTTTTATAGAGAACTGTACTGCCTACCAAACAGCGTCTGGAAAAAGAATGTACTTGTTTGCCATGACCAACCATTGGGGGTCCACTTGTGCTTTAGTACATCTGTGAATAAATCTGTACTGCACAATTCTGGCTGCTGCACTGGACATTCTGATCATTGCTTTGTGTGTGGAGTTATTGGTGCCCCCTCAGCAGTTGGGTCTAGCATATGTCTAGCATCCTCTCCCCTGGGTCTGGTTGTATTTACAAAGGTTCATTTTGTTAATTGTACCCCCACCTCCTTCCTTTAGAAATGAGTCTGGTATACACTCTAAAGCTAGGAGTGGTACCAATCTGAGTATTTCTGCCAAAAGTAAATGGTATGCCATATCTGGGTACTATTTCTTTTAATGGGGGGTGCCAACTTACCAAAAGTGGTGTGGAGGTTACAAAAAATGTGGGGGCTCATCCTTGGGTTACATTTTTGGGTAAGAGGTAAAATGCTGAGGGTATGTCTAGGATCTTCCTGTCTGGTGACAGTGCACCCAAACAGAAGATAATTGCAAGAAAAGCAAAGTCTGTGCCAAAGAAGATGCCATCTGAGAACATTTTGCTGCCTGTGGTTCTGTGAAAGAAAGTGGAAAAAATGTGCTGTGTGTTTAAACTGGAAAAATGAACTGTTGAGCTGAGCAATGATTGCCCTTGCCTTGATATTTTAAGTGCTTGAAAAACTGTTAAGTTGCAAATTTCCAAGAAAAAGTATTAGTGGACTTCGATAAGTCATTTCTAAGTGTCCAAAATGTTTCATGTGTGTACAGTAAAAATTGGGGGAGTCACTAAGGAAAATGCACCAAGAACTGTGTCAAAATGTCTTTAAAGTGCTTTGCCCCACTGAAATTGCCAGCCAAGAAAAAAGTGACAATTTGCTTTTTAAAGTTGCCTCTCAATGATCACCGTGGAGGAGTGCAGCTAAGAGACAGTGCATTTGCATGGCATCATGTGATTGGCCCAGTGAACCTAAGCCCCACCCTATGCGCGAGTCTCAGTGTTGTGGAGTATTCGAGGAGGAGCAGCATGCTAGCCAATGAAGCAGCAGAAGGAATCGTAGAGAGAGAGAAGCATTCCTAAAACAGCATTTTAACTTTTCACAATAAAACCGGGCCCAACCCATTTTCCGACCACAAGTAGCAGCCATCTCAGTGTTTTTGTGACCAATCTGTGGGTCTGCCAGCCTGATCACTGGAAAGGCACAACAAACCGGCAGCAGGCCATTACCATCAGCAGCGGGAACCGGCTACTGCCCGAGTAAGTACCAAGTGCAAAGCAAAGCGAACAGAGGTGCAGAAAAGTTGGAGAACTGTAAAGCAATGCAGCTAAGTAACAGAGTTTGTGAACTTTTAAAATTGGACTGTGTGTAGCGACTGTTAAGAGAGCTCCAAGGCAGTACTGATTCAACAGATCCAGAGAAATGCAGTGACAGTATGAATGTGCTGAATTGTGCTAAAAGTAAAATTGAAGTTGTGCCTTAAGTAAAACAGTTAAATGCAAGATCGGCAAACATTCTAGCAATTGTGAACAGTGTGTAATGGAGAAAAGTTACAGCCACCATTTTGGGGTGTGATCAGCAAATGTAATAATGTAAATAAAGCAGCGCCATTTTGGACTAATGTCTCAAATGCAGAAAAGTTTCAAATAGTTGTGCTAAAGTTGTGGAACAAAATGCAAAAGTCAGGCAGTCTGTTAAAGAACTGTTGCAGTGCATTTAAAGCCAAATCTCAGTTTGATTGCAAAGCAGTAACTTGGGACTTGTGTGTTTATTTACAGGAAAATGGCCTCAAAGTTTCCCCAATACCCACTCCACTCCAGGGCGTTGGTTGCACAAGAAAGAGTTGGCTCACTTTGAACAACCATTCAATTGTGAATCAGCACCATCTGATGTGACTTTACTGAACTTTCCAGCCAATGTATGCCTTGTTTGTTGGAAGCCAGGAAGGGATGTTCTGCTAATTCCCCATTGCACAGACTGTCACAAGCAATTTGAGATGTGTGAAGCAGGTGGCACAGTAGTAGCAAAAGCAAAAAACTTCCACTTAGCCCCAAACATGGACACTGGCAGGGGACCCTGCCAGATCAGAACAGCAGCAGGCTGGTTGCAGTCAGAGGGACCCCACTGAGGTTGTCAAGTAATTCTTGGAGAAGGATTTGGATGCTGTAGATGCAGGTTCTGTGGATCCATGGGTGGAAGGCCCAAGTCTAAGCCTCGTGGGTTAGTCTGAGGTAGAAGAAGCTCTGTGTTGGGAGGCAACTGCCTCTGTGTGCCATGAGGAATGGACAATTTCAGGAGCTGGTGCAACTATCAGCTCCCAGGCAGAGCTCATAAAACAGGAAGAAGTTGCAACAGCTATGATGGGGCCCTGTGAGTTGCCACTAGCATTGACTTCAGTGGAACCTCCTGAGATAAATGGAGACTAGAAAGTGCCATTGAGTGCAGAGGTGAACTGCTTTTATTCTGCATTGTGTTTGAAGCTAGCTCAACCAGGAATGGCCACCCCCAAGCTGTGCCTCTGGGTTGGACCTAATCAAAAGCAGCAAAGACGAATGAATAATTCGAAGACGGGTTATGGTCAAATATGGACAGATATACCCTTTCTTCCCTCAAAAAATATGGGAGGAAAGAGAGGAGAACAGGCATGCCTGATTGTAGGAGAATGCTAGTGTCAACCTGCGCCCAAAAGTAAAACAAATTTATGAGAATAAAAGTATGCAATGGGAGACTTCAGTTTTGGAAATGTGGCAGAACTTTACTAATTGATTCAGTGTGAATTGTGGACAAGGCTGGTCAAGAGACATTTTACAATGTTCCTGTGGTTCGTACTTATGGAGAGACAGTCTTTGCTCCATACCCCAAATGGTACTACCCATGAATGGTGCCACTCAGTAGTAAATATGCCCACATGTCAAGTTGAATGCAGTAAGGCCAGAGCAGCAATCTACCACTGAAGTGACAGCAACCGAAGAAGGATGTGCCTTTCTTCTGGCGTTACAGGGTCATCTGCAGCAGCTTCCAGGTTCATTTGCAGCAGCATCCAGGCTCGTCAGCCCAGCAGGTGGAAATGATTTCCTGTCTGGGTCCAGTAGGTGGTCATGCAAGATTCTGATCCAAAGATTTTGTCTGTCCAGCAACAGAAGATCAGGCTGCAGGTCCAGAGATGCATGGAATGCAAAACTTCGCCCCATTCGCGGGTGAAATTTTGCAATTTCAGGTGAAATTGTGCATTTTGTGTCAACATTCCACATTCTGCGGATTAAATTTTGCAACTTTGCACCAGTGAAAAAGTTTGTGGAATGGTGGAATTTCATGAAATGTTTCATGTGTTGAACCTGCCAATTTTGCAGCAATTTCACCAGCGAAATTTAATTTTGCAACATCTCTAATCCCCCTAGTCCTTGAGGTCTAATGGATGTTGATGCCCTCTCCCCTTTTCCTACTTTAAATGTCCACAGAAGAAATCAAATTTTTGGCCTAGTGCTCGGGTCCCCCTCCTTGTTGAGATGTAGGCCATCATATTTGAAGAATTCCCATTCCCCAGAAGTTACAGTATGCCAGTTGTCAAGCAAAGTGATGACCTTAGTCCTGGCACCATTCCTTGAGCCAGGTGTTGAGCTCTGTAATTTCCCTTTCTCTGACCTCCTGCCTTCTGTTTCCCCTTTCCCAGACAGGCAGGATTTCAGAGAAGGATATTCCGGATGAAAGAGGGGCGAGTTTGTTACTTAGTGCGGTGAAGTTCTTGGTTTCTTCCACCAAGCGACTGGTGAGGTAATTTGTTCCAAGGGGGATTAGGACATGTGGTTTGTTAGTTCTGTGTACGATTCCTTCTATGCCATTTTGATCCCTCCATGATGATGCCCTGAGGAGGCCTCCGACTCTGATACTAGTGATAACCTTTCAGGCCCTGCTCATAAGATCCTCCAATTTTTCTAAAGTCCTGCCTAACCCACTTATCAGTTCTACCTATATGATTTGTTACTGTTCATAAGTGCTCCACCATTGCTCCTGGAAAACAACTGAGCATCATGTTCTCCTTATTCTCTTAACACACTGCCATCAATGAAATGAACTATATGATCTCATTGCAACTAGTCGACTCTGCTCCCTCTGCACCCGTCCTCTTCCTTTGCACCTGATGCTTCCTTTTGGCATTTCCCCCAGCCCCCTCCTCTTCCTCCCTTAAATATGCTAGGACCCCAAAACTGTTTGAGATCAACTACCTGGTGTTATGCTCTGAACCCCCTTTTATGCCTCCTTTCTGTCACCCTTGTCCACCCATCATCCTGGTCCTTGTCCTTCTCCTCCCTCTGTCTTTTACCCCTACCCCCATCTGTCCCTCAGCTTCTACATGCTGCTCCTTTTCGTGCTTGCTTTCTTCCCCTTGCATGTTCAGCAGGGAGTGGTTGACAAATGTCCCCTGAGCCCTGATGTTGTGCAATGTAGCCAGTCGGTCCTTCAGATCTTGAATCTCGTGCTAACTGTTAATCAGGTTACACCTCAGAAATGAAATTCTCTCTCATTCTCTCTCTTCTCTCTCTCTCTCTCTCTCTCTCTCTCTCTCTCTCTCTCTCTCTCTCTCTCTCTCTCTCTCTCTCTCTCTCACACATTCCCAACACCTTATGCACACCCACAGTACTACTCTAGCAGTCCCCATACTACTTATGGTATGCTATCGCTGAACAGGGACTAATAGTACACAGTCCTACCTTACTCTCTGGTTCAAACCCCTGTCTGGCAAAGTGACTGGCCTCCTTCTTCAATGGACTCTGATGCAGACTGCCTCATTCACCTCCACCAAGTTCACCTCTGCTCACTGGGTGCACCATTTTATACTGTCCCTGTTGCCCACTACCTGTCCAGTTGACTGCTTCCAGATCCTGTCCGCTGTTGCTTTTTCTGAACACCTCCACATCTGTAAACTTGTTCGACACTTGCAAAATTTATTTTAAATATTTACAGTAGTTTTCAGTATACTAAAACAGTACATTTCCTACTGGAAAAGCTAAGGTAGTGGAATAATGTAACAGGGTCAGCCCATCATTTACAGCATAACTAGCTTCAATGATTGCCTCAAATAAGTAATACCCCAGAGAGGTGAAATACCTAAATATCTTGTATGTGTTAAAAAAAAAAAAAATTGTAAGGATTTGCCTGGAAAGTACCCCAAGAGCTGCATGAGGTAGTCCACAGAGCCATAATTAAAAGCTTCAGATTTGCTTACCCCTGAAAAGGGATGAAAAAAAACTGCTTGCAATATTCATATGAAAAAATGGTTGAGCTAGTAGAACAAGGTCTTTTAGTCCATCATGTCTGCTCGAGTTTGCAGACCCCATAGCATCTATGAGGGATCTGCACTCCTCCTGTTATCTACTCCTCAGTCCTCAATGATGTCCTCCTTCCCTCCCCATTATCTACTCCTCAATCCCCATTGATGTCCCCCTTCCCCCTTGCACTCCTCCCCTACCTTAAACATTCCCCTTTGTCCCAATCTCTCTTGAAACTGTCCTCAGGGAGACAACTTCCTCCAGCAACTCATTCCGGTTGGCCACCATCCGCTCAATGAAAAAGTGTCTCCTCATTTCCCTTTAAATGTATCTCAGCAGTTTAAGGCAATGCCCCCTGGTGACCATGTTTTCACTAAGGCTGAAGAGATCCTCAGGGCTCACTTTGTTGAAACCTTCAAGGTATTTGAAGGTTTCGATCTCGTCACCCCTCTTTCTATCTTCCAGGGAGTATATGTTGAGATCCCAGAGTCTCTCCTTATATGGTTTGCCTTGCTGTTCCTGGATCACCTTGGTTACCCTTCTCTGGACTTTCTAGAAGGTTAATGTCTTTCTTCAGGTAAGGGCACCAATACTGCATACTGTACTCAAGATGTGGCTGAACCACTGATCTATACAATGGCAGAGTGACCTCCAGTTTTCTGCTGGTAATTCCTGGCTGTAAAGCCCAGCATCTGATTTGCTTTGGCTGCCAATGTCCAGCAATGTGCTGAGTGCTTTAGTGCTTTATTCCATAATTATGAAATGGGTAGAAAGAATGCTGGCTCCTGACTGGCAAGAGCAGCTTTCAGCTGGGCCGTTATCCCAGCACAACAGCCCAGCTAAAAGTAAAATATTTAAAAAAGGCATAACATTCACTACAAATGATCCATTTCATGATTGCAATAAGGCACTCCAGGGGGTGTGTTATGATGAGCTAATGGCCCTTCTCAGGTGGTAGAAGCACTCTGCTATGCCTCATGCTTCAACCCACCTGAGGTGGGACATTATTCCACCATAACACACCCCATCATGCCTTATTGCTTAAATATGTCTCAATAAGTCTCAGCAGCAACATATTAGAGCAGTTTCCTGTAATGTCACTTTATTTCATCAAAAACATTCAAACTTTACCCAGAATCGTACGGCAGTAATGGCTCATGCAAGAGCTGTTAATTCCCTATTTAGAACTTACAAAAGAACCCTGCCATAACTATGTGGAACTTTAACGTCCCCGGGTATAGACAAATCCAGCACAGTGTCAGTAGCTCAGTAGGTCGCATGCTTGGCTCTGGGGCCAGAAGATCAGATGGTTGTGGATTCCTGCCCCACACTAGGCACATGGGGTAATACCCATTACTGGCATGGTAGTGCAGCACAAGGGGGATGCTGTGCTGGTGAGGTGCCATCCTTTAGATGAGACATTAAATCAAGATCCTGTCTGCTCATCTCTGGTCACTGTCCAGGTGGATGCAAACGAATCACATGGCACTTACTGAAGACGAGTAGGGAGGTTTCCTCAATGACATGGCCAGTATTCCACCTGTCAAACAGGTCCAAGCACCCCATCTCCCAGGGTGCACCTGGAAACAGGCTATCATAGAAAACTATAAATCAAAATAAATAAATAAATAAATAAATAAATAAATATGGGATGTTCATTTTAAAATACAGCTTAAACGTATTAGGGAGTACCTGAATCAGTGCAAATCCTGTCCATGCCTGCCCCTTAGGAATACAAATAAAAAACGTCCCGATCTAAGCAAAGAAACCCACATTACTTACCGTGCACTAGTGATTATACGAGATACCTTATTTGGAAAATACAGGGTCCCCAGGGCCAAAGAAGAGACCTTAAAATGGGCATTCAGATTTGTTCTCTACCTGCCTCTTCCTTCTCCGAATCCTGCCAATCTCAGCATAGGACCTCCAGGTTCTTCTTGGCCCATTTTCCTGAATTAGCTAGACCATTGGCAGAAAGATCTTATTATTAGACACAATCTGCAATATTCCTGGTAGTACTATCATGTGGGAAATGTCTGCTTCCCTTGGCTTCACCCAGATTGCTTCAAAATGTTCTCTGCTGTTTCATGGCATAGGGGACAAAAAAAAAAAAAAAAAAAAAAAAAAGACAGTCTTCCCCTTAACCAAGATTGTTTTTTGTTGCTGTGATAGTACCAAATCCTGCCCCTTGTGCTGATGCCATCTGCTATGAGGAGTATGGTGCATGGCAGATGTTCCACCAGAGGCTACCACCTCAGGACCACCCTGTAGGCCTTCTGCAGCACTATAGACTGCTCTTACTCTATTAAGTGCAAGACCTCTCCCAGGCAATCCCTCCAAAATATTATGGATTCGGCCTAGTGGCACTGAGGGCCGAGGCATCCTGCCTTCCCTCGTACTACACCAGAAACCCAGGTTTTTGCGCTGAGCTCTGGAGGTAAGTATGGGGTCAGAGGGTGTGGGGAGATGGGTGTGCAGAGGGTGGGTGCCACAGACAGCGTGAGACTGTTTTTTTCTTTCAGGTACTAAGAAAAAAAAAAAAAAAAAAAAGAATGCAGAGTTGAGGGTTTTTTTTTTTTTGAAAACAGGTGTGTAAAACTGTTCTGCACACTAGGGTGGGCTCCTAGTGTACCCCAAACTTTGGGGGTGATGTTGGCCACATTGGGGTGGGCTCCCAGTGTGGCACAGAATGGGGTTGGGGCAGAACATGCCAATGACGGTCGGCTTTGATTACGGGGAGGAACACCGGGGTGGGCTCCCAGTGTGCCACACGGTCTTGGGGGTAATTTAGCATGCAGACAGGGGAATTGGGCGCCCCTGAAGTTGGCATTGTATGGCAGGCAGTGGCAGTTGCTGCCATGTTTATTGAAATACTTCACCAGGAAAGGCACGTCAGGAGGCATGTTGTACCACTGCATGACAAGCTCGTCTCTCATTGCAGCGGCACTTTCCTTACATGTCATGACCACTTAGTATATTTCGTATTTCAGTGCTTGCATGCTGGCTTATTCGGGAATGAGGGACGCACCTACTAAAGTGTGCCCTGCATTCGCCCACATGGATACACCTCCGAAATCTGCTACTACCACAAGATGTTGGCTGGTGCAAGCCAAGATACAAATATATATATATATTATGGGGTGGTCTCCCCCCAGACCTTCTGAAAGGCCAAGGACTCATGTTGCCACATCTTCCCTGGTTCTCCAGGACTCCCAGGTGAAACACTAGATTTTAATTTTTACTTAAACATTTGGTTACTGGGAAAAGCATACTGAGCCAAAGCTCGTTTCCAGGTGCAACCCCAGGGTGGGAGGAGTATACATACACTGAGAGAAACAGACAGCTTGTAAATTGCTATACATACAGATTAGTTTAGACTATACCATGGACATAAAGATTAACTCCAAATCCTGTACTCTGATTGGCTGGCTGGCACCTTTCTGCCATGGTAAATCCTACGATATATTCACAGCAAAGGTGCCAGTCAGCCGCATGTCCAACATCCATCCGACACCCATACTTGCCATCCAAAACTGCCATCTTAAATCTCTCGTAAACCTCCATCTCCAGTGCCACCACGGCACATACCCGCCCTGCATTGAAATGCTCCCATCATCTCACCACTCCCTTGCAACCAGAAGCCAGGTTTAGACAAAATAACAAAATCCCCTGGGTCTAAGTAGCAACTTTTAAACAAGTAGTAACCTTCAGCAGCAGCAACACGGAGTGGCGGCATTCAGCAGACAGCTTACAAATCCGAGAGCCAATTCAAACTTTCCATCTTGTCAAAAATGAACTGCCACCATCCGATTTCCCCACTAATTTCCCCATTCAGCTGAAGTTCAAACATCTACCTAAAAAAAACAAAACAAAACAAAAAAAAAACACACACACACACACACACACACACACACACACACACACACACACACACACAACATGTTGGCCCACAGTACCTCCTCTATCACAGCCATACATGAGCCCTGAATAAAATCCATCGCTGACATTACATTTTTTACCAAAAGCGCTACATTAGTACTACTTTCTGTGCATACTCCTACTCCTTACTGGATACCCGTTTTATCTTCCGATGCCACAAGAAAATAATTTTTTTCATTTATCGTGTGTGTGTGTGTGTGTGTGTGTGTGTGTGTGTGTGTGTGTGTGTGTGTGTGTGTGTGTGTGTGTACTGCACATGCGCAGAATCAACACAACCCTGCTAACCCAGAACTATTTTTTCATGTGCAACAATAAAATAAATAACATTCATTTAAAATAAAAACAACAACACTTTTTCTGTATTTTTGTTTCTACCAAACAATACAAGAACATTGTATAATCGCAATAAGCCACTCAAGTGCGTGGGTTATGGGGGTTACCATGGCTGGCGGATTTACCCACTCTACTGCGCCTTGTAGGCACACCACACCAGCTGTGGTAAATCCCCCATAACCCACACCCCCTCATGGCTTATTGATTAAATATACACAGTAGCAGTGCAAAGGCATTAAGTAAATACATTGGTATTGGTAATTACAATAGCAAAAGACATTTGATATTGATTATACAATAGCATTTATAGATGTATTTATACAATTACAGTTCAGTATGTACATCTACAATTGCATGTTACTTGACAGTACATAGAGTCCTCATCTAGAAAGATTAGGTGGGGCATTTGCTTGACAAGAGCACACGGGGTGGTAGTTGGTGGAGCAGTTTAACAGAATAATGCAAGGAGGAATTTCTGATCGAAGGGGAGAGTTTATTTCACAGGTAGGGGAGCCTACAGGAGAAGGCAGATTTATCCTCAGAGGATGGCCTAAGCAGAGAAAAGGAGCTGGCATCCCTGTGCCTCAGCTCATATGGGGAGTGGGAAATGACAGAAAAGCATTCTGTTGGGTAGGAAGGGAACATGTTGAACCAGTATTTGGATACAAGGGTGAGGCAGTGGATGTAGAGTCGATGGGAAAGTGGAGCTAAGCATAGAGGGGTATAGAGGGAGCAGTGGTGAGTTCTGTGGGGAAGTGTGTGGCAAAGCAGCAGAACGTGTTCAGAAGGGTGTCCTGTCTGGATAGGGTTGATGCCGGGGCAGTACTGTAAACCACATCTGCATAATCAAAGATAGGAATGATAATTTTGGATAAGATTTCCCATCTGACAGGCAGCGGGAGGTTATCTCTATTATGGTAGAGCATATCTAGTTTGGGGCATAACTTACAGGTAATTGCTTCCACTTGTAATTGTTAGATGCTGGTTATATTTCACAAGTTGAGAGGTTGTATGCATGGTGACCTTATTTTCACAACCAGCTTCTACCTCTTAATTTCAAAACCTCAACTGAAGTTTCCAACACATGAGCATGACTAATTAGCTTGTCCAGCTTGGGGTTAATTTCCGTTTTTGGCTGGCCACAATCCACATAGATGGCTTCGATGTGTTCAAATTGAAGGTATCTCAGGCAGGGCCCTGTAACCCCCGATGCCCACCTACATCAGACTGCATCCTCAATCCCCTGCCTCTGTACATCGCTGTTGTGAAGCCACACATTGAGAAGGCGGGGGCAGGGCCGGGCAGAGCAGCTCTGGACCATGGGTAATCAATCGAATGCCCATGCAGGTCCACAAGTAGATCCCTGCATGCAGGGTGCAGTGCATGGTGGGAATGCTATATCCCAACCAGCAAAAATGTTACTATTCAAGAACTTACTAGCCAGTGCTGGTGAGACTCCTAGGGCTGGGGGGGGTGAAGGAGACGGAGCTGATTAGGCCTGGAATTGTGGTGTGTGGTCAGGTGAAGAAAGGCACATAGCTGATACTGCTGCTCCTAGGCAGACAGTGGTTGCCCCCATCAGCCAGCCCTCTGCACAGAGGAGTTCGGTACGAGTATCAGGCTCCTACCAGCCCATACCCCCCTGGGTCACATCTGTCTCAACTCTCTGCACAGCCAAGCATGTTGGCCTGGATCAGATGGAAAGGGGCACACATTCCCCACTGCGAATGCTGCTGTGTGCCCCTGTGTTGTGCATTCTGCATGTGGAGGGCACACCATGGCTTGTACTGGCCCTACACATATACTGTGGGACCAAGAACCTTTTGTAGATTGGCCCTTAATAAGGTGGTTAAGCGCTACACCAAGAGTTTAAAATGTCTATGTCCACAAGCTGGCTATCTGTACCATGCTGCACATGTCCCGTCCTTCCCAGTGTGCCAGAGAGAAAAAAAAAAAAAAAAGACTTCTCTTTGCCAGCTGTTCTTTGCATTTGACCATTAGGTCACCACATCAAGGCCCTGTAAGTTGATGTAGCCAGCAACTAACAGTTACCCCACCAAAATTAGTTTTAACCAATTATGTTGCCAAAATAAAGTTCAAATTGCAGAGCGCCATCTAGCTGCTACTTACCAGCTCAGGCTCCACAGTGCCTCTCCTCCCCACCCAAAAGAAGATAGTTCTGACTTGGTTCATAATAAAGGTTCTGGCAAATGCTGACAACAAGCAGCTGGAAGTATGCGGGGGCACTCTTTCAGAGTGGAACAATGACTGCATGAACAAAGTGACAGTAAAACAGCAGCACAGTGGTTTCAATACAGGTAACTGCCATGATGCAGACCCAGTCGCTAGATTGAAATGAGACTGGGTGGGCCGGGTGTCCTGGGAAGGAGAGAGAGGTCTCATCTTGTTCAGCAGCTGCTTACTTCACCAGTGGATGTTACCAACAAGGAAGCTGAAGGGCCGCGATTAACTTATTATGATGCTTGGTCAATGTATACTTCACTGTGCCAGTGCATATAGCCATCTTAGCTGGGCTAGTCTGGGAAAATGAAAAGTAAATGAAAAATAAGACTACTCGTTTATGTTCTTCATCCCCTCTTTAAAGTGCCCTTTGTCTTTCCTATGTAGTACAAGTTGCTCAGAATATTTCAACATTTGCACGGCACCCTTGGTCTTGCAGTTGGTAAAACTCCTGATTTTGTACTTCTTTCCTTAGTGTGGGTGGTAAAACCATTTTCCATTAATCACACTGACCTGCTGTTTACACCACCCACACATATAATTTTGCACAACACTATTGGGTAACTGATAATTTATGATTTCCTTTTGGTTATGCCAAAGCACGGAATGTATCATGTGGTCCCTTCTATTTTTCTCCCTTTTAAATAGTTAACGACAATATTACATGTAATTTCACTCAGGGACTATTCCGCACTAAGCACTCAGCTATGTTTAAAAATAATCTCTCTCAACTTCTCTCAATTCTTGAGCATTTTCTCAAGGTAAAGGATTTTCTGCAAAACTTTCAATGATTGGCAGGGGTGGCTCCAATGGGGGGGCAGGAGGGGGCTAATAAAAGGCCTAAAAGGCCATTGTTTTTGACTAATAATGACTTTTTAATTATTAAGACCCAGTACAGCCTACAGACCCCCTACAGGTCTACAGCTTCTACTGATGGTTGGTTTAATAAACTGAAAGATAGCTTAATGAAGCTTTGTTTGTGGTTTCTATTCGATGAACTTAGTGCCCCTGAATTGCATGCACACCACTGCAGCAGGTGGTAGATGGTGTACTCAGAGTCTCCTGATAGACTAATCATATGTTGCAGGGTGTAAACAGTGAGCTTCTGATTTAGTGAAGAATCTAGTCTGATAGATGGGAAGCTGGCTGTGGGGAGACAGCAGAAGGTGGTGATAAATGGGGCCCATTCGGGAGGGAGGTAGGTTATGAGTAGGGTACCATGGGGTTCAGTACTGGGACTGGCCCTTTTCAGTATGTATATCAGTGACCTAGGAAAAGGAATACAGGGCAAGATGCATCTCATCACAGATGAGACTAGACTGTGACAGGATAGACAGTGAGGAAGGGGTTAGGGGGTTGCAGAGGGACCTTGAAAAGGTTAGAGAGGTGGTCCAAAGTCTAGCAGTTGAAGTTCAATGTCATGACATGCAAAGTGATTCACATAGGGAACAAGAACCCCAGAAAGGAGTAATAGATGGGAGCCATTAAGCTGGACAGTACCACTGAAGAAAGGGATCTGGGGGGGTCATCATAAGTGGCTCCCTAAAACAATCTAGCCAATGGGGTGACACCATCTCTCTACAGATCACTGGTGAGGCCACAACTGGAAAAACTATGTGCAACAGCCCTTTGACTCACCTTGGCTTCTCCAGGGCCCTCAAGTCCACACTGTACACACCTCCAAGGGGCCTGGCCTGGATTCCATAGTGGACAATAAGTCTGGCATGGTGCCTCCATCTGAAGCAGTGGCAGGGAGTACCTGCAGGCAATTTGCAGGTTACCACCTCCCAGGAAACAACAACTGCCCCCAATACACTCTCCACACTGTAACAGTTCCCCCCCTCCACACACATGGTAACTATAACCCACAGAATCACAGCAACAAGAGTTAATATGCAAACAGTGTCATTTATTTTGGGGAAAGGGAAGAAAGTGAAACATTAAACACAACCACTTGAAATTCCATGCAGTAATCCCCTCCTCCCACCTTAGGGTGCACCCTAGACAGTCCCTTGAATGCAGTGGGTACCACACCATAGCAGTGTTGCAGGCCTGGGGGTGTCTTTCAGCAGGGCCCAAAAAACTTTCCTCTCACCAGTAACACTTAAATGTAAATGCGGGGCTTGCTTTAGATTGCTCAGTCATTCCCAGGTATTTTACCCCTGGTTTCCCTAGCTAACTAGCTAATAAAGCTCCCCAAAGCCACAGCTAAGGGGTACTTACACAGTTCAGTAGTCACTGGGGGTTTCAGCTAGCTGGTTTGTGTACGGTACTATGAAGATGTCTGAAGTTGCTGGTGGTGCACCATGATGCAGGCTGCAGACTTGCAGGAGGATTGCAGAAGTGAAAGATGCTATGTTCACCTGCCTAGCCTTGTTATCTTTAGCTCAGAAGTCTTTTTAGACTATTCACTAGGCAGGCCACTCAACATCTTCATCCCTAGTAATTGTCTTCAGTCTGGGACAAAGGCAGCATGGTCCCCAGACCCTCTCTGTTGCACACCTTAGGCACACGATTAACAGCTGGGCTTTTGCACAGTCTCTACCCCTGTGCTCTCACTTTTGGCTTCTCTATTCGCAGCAGTACTGGGCCTTTTCACAGTCTGTAGCCACAGCACTCTCAGGCTCTCCCTTGCTGACATTTGCACTCACCAAAATACCACTCAGAGGGGGAACCTAGTAGCTCAGTGTTTGTGCAAGGGTTACAGTGCTGGGAAAAATCATGCAGCACACACACACACACACACACACACACACACACACACACACACACACACACCATCTCTCTCCTCGGAAACTCTGGCTCCTGATCTGCAGCAATCTCCGGAACCTCTCTCTTGCTCCTGCTGCAAAACTTCAAGCTCTTTCTCTGGCTGACTTTTCCAGTATTTCTGTGCCAGACAGGCCACTGGGGCCTGAAGGCTGGTCAAGGGCTGGGGAGCCCACAGCAGTCCCTTCTGCACTCCCACTCTGCTGCTGATCCCCTCTTTCTGTGGACTGGCAGTCATACTTATACTTTTTTCACAGCCCACCATCAACTGGTTACTACAGTCCCAGGCAAATTATGCGCCTTCTGACACTATCCCAGCAGCCACCTGGATTCTGTAATTTTGTGGGGGCTGCCATCTTGGGTTGTTTTAAAAGCCCACACATAGTGCCCAGTATTTTTAGCATCATGCCCTTTCTTGTGCTAATACATATTTGTCCTTACTGTGCTACCCAAATGGGAGCCAGGACTCATTTTGTCTTTTCTGGAAGCCCCATATGCTGACCTGGCCTCTCATTTCTTCCCCCACCCCCATCTTCACACCTTCACAGGCACTTCTAGTAATGGAGCCATGACTCCTTTAACTTTTCTAGCCCTGGCAGCTGTGCATGCACTGTAAGAGCGCAGCTGCCATAGTTTTTATTTACATTTTCAGCCTGGGGCCAGTAAGCAGCCCCCAGGACTGAAATACAACCCTCCCCGTATGCCCAGAGGCACAGAATCCATGATCGTACCTCGGCCCCATTCACTACATGGTCCGAGGCCCCAAACTTAGAGCAGCTATGGCAGCAAAGCAGCAGCATAGCCATAGTGTCTGGAATCCCACCCTGAGCCACTGAGGGACACCGGCGGAGGAGTGGAGGGTCAGAGCTCTGCAAGATAAGCCCATTTAGGGGGGCTTACATATACCCAGTTCTGGAATCCCCACCTAAGAAAAGTCATAGACTAGAGATGATGCATTGTGGGGTAACTAAAACAATTCAGGGCAAGCAGGACCGATCCTGTGAGGATCAGTTTAAGGCTCTGAACATGTACTTGCTGGAGACCAGAAGAGAGAGGAGGGGCAATATGACGAAGTCCTTCAAGTTCCCGACAGGAATGAACAAGGTAGATTTTGAGGAAGTATTCAGCAGCAATGGAGAACCAAAAACACGGGGGCATATGTGAAAACTGGCAGAGGGGATGCAGGAAGGACTTGAGGAAGTCTTATTTTACAGAGAGAGTGGCCGAGACATGGAGCAGCTTACCAGCAGGGGTAGTGGGTGCAAGAACAATTCATGGTTTCAAACATGGCTGAGACCGAGTAAACAGTACAGTAGTTACACATGGGGCAGTAAGGGCAATAACCGCGACTAGACAATAGGTCCCCAGGTAGGACAGGGTAAAACAGAGTAGGCTAGACAGATAAGTGCTCTTTTTCTGCTGACATTCTCTAGGTTTCTATGATTTCTTTTATGTTAGAGCTGCAGGTTCGGTTCTACCAAAGAATCAAAAATTAAATTTTCAGGGCTCCCATATTCCAAATGTTTGTGCCCAGCACATCCAGAATACACTAGCGCAGATTTCAGATTGTTCCAGAATTCCATATTCATCAGTCTGCGCAGCACCAGTTTGAAGCGCTAGTGCCTGAGCACAAAGTTAATGTTTTCAGTGCAGAAAAAGGGGGCGGTGATGTGAATATTCGGCACAGAACCATATTTGGTGATTTAGCATTGCACTAGCTGCATTTAGTGTGGCTTAGCACAGTGCAAATTAAGGCACATAAAAAGCAAGTCTTAACCCAGGGTAAACCCCAGAGGTGGGAAGAGGCACTGTAGCACACCAGAAAACAAAATGGCACACATTGTGTACCTAATTCAGGCAGTCATGAAGGATTAGGAGCGGGCTATTTCTCCCCAGGCCCACAGTGGAGGCTGAGTGCAAGCTACAAACAGACAGTACCATCCTCGAGTCACATTCAAAGTCCTCAGTGACAAATAGTGCACCAGTACTGCATCAACAAGCCCGTGGCCATGCCGCTGTGTGTTTTTTTTTTTTAACAATGACATTTTACTGAATAAGATAAAATCATAACCCAGCATTACAGTACACAAAAGGTAATAGAACAATACAATATTAAACAGAACAGTGCAATAATAAATTTAAGGTATAACCAATACAAGTAAAAGAAAAATCATTGCTAACAAAATGCATTATATTTCTGATTAATCACTTAACTTGGATACGTGTAAACGTATCTACACAGAGTAAGCATTAAACTATTTTCCAAACCAGTCCAACTATATAAAACTGAAACATTTTCTCCTGAATTCACTAACGTATTAAAGAAGGAAAGAGACAGCATTGAGAGAGGCAAGAAAAAAAGTCCTATTAAAAATAATTGAATAAAGAAATAGATATTCCTGGTATTACTGGAGTCTTACGTAGAGAGGGATGAAGTGTGTTAAAAAAAATGAGCATAATATGAGATGCCAAGTGAACATGAGAAGCTACATTTTCCAAGATTCATACAGGAGGTCATTAATTCCACGTTGCTGATGAGCCTATATACGCTACCCCACCTTTTTTTCAAATTTATGTCCAAGGTCTCAAGTGGAGAGCTCATATTTCTGTTCTCAGGATTTCTATAAGGTTTGATTTTCATTCCTGGAAAGGTAAGAGCTTTGTCATCCAACCAGAACTTAAAGGATACTATTTCTAACTGACCCCTCAATTAGTAAAAGTATTTCTGCTCTTGTGGACAGTGCTGAGAGTTTCTACAATGCCCTACGATACAGGTTTCCATACATATTTTATTATATAAAAAGAGGATGTCCTGGAACATCTGTTGCACCTCCTTCCATAAAGTCTGAATCAATGGGCATTCCCAGAACATGTGAACCAAATTACCTTTACCAGACTTAGTTATTACGGATCAGAGCTGTTCCAAGGCCCATTTTGAACATATGGAATGGTGTGTAGCATAGATTAGGTAGTGTTTTGAAATGAAGTACTGTAATCTCAAATTAACTGTGCTGAACACCTTAGCAGGGACATACCAAAGTTCTAACCTATTCCACTTATCTGTATTCACTCCTAATCCTTGTGACCACCAATCTTGCATGTTCCATCACCGAGCCTCTAATGCACTCTAAAAAGGTGACAGTATAGTGATGAAACTCCAGGTGATAATTGTAGACAGCTAATTATATTTTGTGTGTTCTCATTAGGGTGCGAATTGAGATTTAATGAGGCACCCACTGTGGTTTTGATATTGTTATAAAAACTGCTCCTCAGCTTCTGAAATTTTATATTTTCTTATCAGGCTTCTCAAAGGTAATACACCTGTTAATATCCAAGATGTCTTTAACTTTAACAATACCTTTCTGCAATCATTCCATTCATAGTTGTTTAATGGGGTCCCACTAGATGTGAAATTAGTATTATTCCAGATGGGCTGTACTCTGGGAATTGTGAAGATCCAGTTTCCGTAGGCACATTATTTATCTTATGACTTTAAGGGAGTCCAAAATAACTTTAGAGCTATTTATCTTGACTGATTTGATGAAAATAAGGGAGGGTAAAATCTCTCCCTGGGATATAAAAATGTCTATTTCTACACATTACGGGATATAAATGTTCTCTGTTATTGAAAGTGACCACTTGTATAACTGTGAGACTGTTGCTGCTAGATAATACAGGGGTAAATCTGGTGTCTTCAGACCCCCATCACCCTTAGTTCTACTAAGCTTACAATAAACTAGTTTGATTTTCCTGTAGCCCCCATATTAATTTGGAAAGATTAGAGTTAAGGCTGTCTATCCATTATTTTGGCTATGTGGCAAGGTAGCATTATGAAAAGGTATAGAGCTCTTGGTAATAAATTTATTCCATTTTGTCAGGGGTTCTAAAATGTTGTATTTAAATGTTGAGAGATTTTTTGAGATGGTCTAGGACAGGGTCCTATACAATTTTATGCCAAGGTAGTTTATGTAATCCTGCGCCCAGGTTAAGCCCCATTTCACAACCTCTCCCTTAATGCACATTCTGCTAAGTGGGAGGAAATGGATTATCAGTGTTTAGTTTGTAACCAAAAAGCTCTCCAAATGTATGCAGTATTTCTAAGATATGAGGTAAGGCGTTACCTACTTCTGAGAGAGAAATAAGCAGATCTGCATAAACTGAAGTGCGACGTTCCTTCCCCTTAACTGTAATGCCAAATATTGTCTTTTCTGTATTACTTTTCCTCACCAGGGGATCCGTTGCGAGACTGAATAATAAGGGTGAGGGGAGACCCCCTTGGCATGTGCCTCTTGCAATTTTAAAGTAAAGGGAGATTGTGCCACTAGTGATCACCACAGAGGTAGGGTTATTATGTAAGCATTAATCCACAATGAAGGTGGCATCTAATGGGGAGTTAATGCATGGTTGGGGCTGTTGTGGCATGAGGCCACAGGCTGAGTGCCTACAATGGCCAACCATGCATTAACTCCCCATTAGATGCCACCTTCGGAGTAGATTAATGCGCTTGTAATATGGTCTACAGATGGGTTTTGATGTCATATTGTCTATAGAACCATTAATTAGAGCTATTGCAGCATACCCAGCAATTTCTGGGATTGATATTAATTCTTGTCCTCAAAAAACTTTTGCTTACGCAGATGATCTCCTATTAACTCTCACAAAACCTTTTCAGTCATATGATGCCCTCAAAAGCCTGTTGCCACACTTTGAATCTCTTTCAGGCTAGCAAGTCAATTGGGACAAGTCACAAATACTGTGTCCTAACCCCACTCCCTTTCTAAAGTATAAACTTGAATTGTTTCAAGAAAACTGTGCTAAAGACCAAATAACTTTTCTCAGCCTCCAAATATCTATGAAACTGGATTCTCTGATGAATATTAATATGTTCCCTCGGCTACAAGATATTGAACTAGATTTAAACAGATGGAGTTCTCAACCTGACACTTTGGGGTAAGATTAACTCCATCAAGATGATTATCGCACCCAAGCTTTTTTATATTTTTCAGAACATTCACTTGCTATTCAAAAAAACAACTCCTAACCAAGCTTAACATTTGAATTAGGAAATTTCTGTAGGAAACGAAACTGCCCAGACTTAGCATTAGAAAACTAAAGGCAACACATGGTGGTGGTTTCACTCTCCCCCTTTGGGAGTGGTGTCAGTGGGCCTTCATTTTTAAACAAGCAACTCTACATTTGAATGATAGACCAGAGAACGCCACAGTTGAACCACTCTGGCTGCAGATAGAGAAAATTATGATATCCCTATAAATTTTATGATTTTCTGTACTTACCCACCTTGCCAGATTTGAGAAACAACCCCTGCCTCATTGACACATTCAGAGTATTAAAAAAGATTAATAAGATGGTTAACCCTAATCTCCTTCCACTGCATACTATGTACCTTTGGTCTAACCCTCAAATAAGCAAAGAGATTACCATCCTGTCTAATCCTGAATGGGCAAGAATGGGCATTAACAGACTTGGAGATATTTTAAATGTCAATACCAATACCCCAATATCTTTTACCGAATTAGGAGAGAAAAGTAAGTTACCCAAATGCCATTTTCATTATTATTATCTGCAGCTCAGATCTGTGCTCCACCACTCCACTTTGAATGATGACTTTTCTGTATCAGACAATGGTGCCTGGGAGCAGGTCATAAGAATGGGTTCTCCGAGAAATGGCTCAAGTTTTGTTTACAACATTTTAATTTATTACCTTGCATCTCCATCTTTGACCTTCTCAGCCAAGCTGAACTGGGAGCTGGAACTTGGGAGTCTGTTTCTGACCCAGAATAGAGCTCAGCTTGGAAACAAGCCCATAAGGCTAACCGTGAATTACAAGGTAAGCCAATACAATTTGAAATTCTACACTGTTATTTCTCTCCTGGTAAATTATTAGAAATGGGCCTTGTAAACAGTGACAAATGCTGGAAATGCCAGCTTGCCTCAGAGTGTTCTATGGGGGAAAGACATCAGTATACTAACCTGATCAAAGCAGGGAAAAAGTCGGAGGCTTTTGCACTGGAATTTGATTGAGCAGCAGCTCCAGAACTATCCAAATCCGAAGAGGAAGAGACCTGAAGTGCCATGATTAAGGACATTTTTTCCTGTCTATCAGAGCATTAATGTCAGGTTCAGTATGCTTACCTAGAAATGTTGAATATCTTGTTTATTAGTAAGTGTTTTAAAATCTTAGTTCTGGGATGCAGACTTTTAGAAGGGGAAACTAATCTGGAGTGTATTGAACTGTTGGGCCTACTACCACAAGGGGAACTGGAGTAAATGTTAACAAGCATTTGTCAATGCCGAATGTTATCTCGCTGGCATTGGCTTGAGTAATGGCAGAGGTAGAGATGCATAATAAGAATGGCAGTGAAGTGTTGAAGTGATGCCAACCCCACCCTCACCCTGTAGAGAGAGACAGGCATTGGGGTGTTTACGAGCGTGCATGCAAGCAGCTGCAGCACACTCGGAAACACTAATTTTATGGACTTTCATCACCAAATTTTCAACATAGGCATTTTAGGACCTCTGCTAATGAACAGTGTCACTGGCATTTTCATAATGTGTCTCAAACATGGAATTCCGCAGTGAAAATGCTATTCTATCCAGAACTGCGAAAATACATTTAGCCCAGGATGCGAAAAATGACACCTGTACTGTTCATAAAGAGGTGTGTAAAAATGCCAGTGTTAAAAATCTGGCATGAAAATATTGCAGATTTGAATTTACAAGCATGCATAGCAACTGTGCAATGCACACTCATAAAAGTAATTTTTTGGATGTTTTCCACCAAATTTGCAACATAGCCTTTGAGAGGCCACCTTATGAACACTGGCACTGTCATTTCATTACTCTGTCCCAAAAAGTGATTCCACATAGTGACCACAAAAAATCACCTTTTGGAGCCGAATAATGCCATGACAATGACAGAAATCATGAGGAGGGGTCCCAAAATCCCCATGTTGAAAATTTGGTGCCAAGATTCCAAAAAAATGCCCGAGATGTGCATCAAAATTGAAAAAACCCTATTCATTCCATTATACAGCTTACTGGCATTTCCTCAGTTTGTGGTCTGCTTAGAAGAGTGCAGACATGTTCTTGGTCCACCGAAGATCATCGCGCCAGACTCCGGAGGTAAGTATGGGGTGAGGGGGGGTGTGTGGGGAGGCAGGGTGTGCAGTGGGTGGGTGCGGGTTGCTAGAGGAGGGCAGGGAGACTGCCGAGGGACCATTTTTGGTTTACAGGGTTTAAAAAAGAAAAACTTTGCGGGACAGTTTCCATTTTTTCAGGTGGGATTTGGCATGATGGGTTGGGCTCCGTGTGCCACCTCAGTGTTTGTGGGTTGGGGGGTGCTTTAGCTGACAGGGGATTGGGCACCCCCATCGGCACATAAATGAGGGAAGGGAGAGTGCATGATGCAGAGGGGAATTAGGCATCCCCCTTGGCAATCAACAAAAGGGGGGGGACAATACGCCAATGGGGAGTTGGCTCCCCCATCGACATTGTGACAGGCAGCAGCAGTGGCAGTCACTGCCGCCATGTTGCCTGCACGGAGGGAGGCGTGTAATAGTCATGCTGCATGAGAGCTTCACTCTCATTGCAGCGGACCTTTTCTTTGTTGTGATGGCCACATTAGGCATGCATGAGGTCAGTGCCTCTTGCTTCCTGATTGGGGAATGAGGGCCACTTTCTCAGGCATGCCCTGCATTCATGCAACAGTGGCCTTGACTCTCTACTACCGCAATATTGCCGGTTGCGCAGCGAGCCAACATAAAAATTATGCAGTTAATTTATCGTTTCTTGTTTTCATATCTGACTAATGTAAATGCTTAGTGATGTTGAATTCTGGACGGGAGGGCAGTTCCTAGTGTGCACAATAAATATATAGGGACATAGGTTTGGACTGGCGACCACATCAGCACACGTTGCTATGTCTTTAAGTTGCTCAGGGCTTTCATAATTTCATGTGAGGTCACCCAAAGTCCTGTGGGGTACAGTTCATCTCAGACTTATAATTTTTTGGACATTTATTCTTATAAGATATACCCCCACATCCGAACATCAGATTGTATAGCTTAATCCTCCTGTGTACATTGGATGTATTATGGTGCAAAATTGTGATTTCTTACATGAGATGCCTGTATGATATTGTTTTAAGTAAAATACAATACAAGTACAAAAAAATAAAATAAAAAGGAAGGACCAGGCCTTCAAAGTGGCATCAATGAACTAGGCAATGGAAGCTGCTATCAGTCGGAGGGAGGGGGTTACTCCTCAGATTACAAAGTGTAGTGGGAATAAACTGAAGCTGTACCCCACTCAGTGGGGGGAGGGGGTTACCCCTTATATCCTTGGCTCTGCTACGGTTGAGACCGTTCCGCCACCTATCATACCAGTTTTAACAGTCGATCCTCTATGCCTCTGTTTTCCAAGCCTTTAACCACGTTCATCGTTCTCTTCTGCACCTTCTCAATCCTGCGATATTGTTCCTCAGATATAGGGACCGGAACTGTGTGCTGTGCAAAAGACTGAGTCTGACCAGTGACCTGTACAAGGACAATACAGTATCCCT
Organism: Neoceratodus forsteri; assembly: GCA_016271365.2. Classification (NCBI taxonomy): domain Eukaryota; kingdom Metazoa; phylum Chordata; order Ceratodontiformes; family Ceratodontidae; genus Neoceratodus; species Neoceratodus forsteri. The sequence goes on from JADMNL010000022.1 coordinate 36,019,628, forward strand.
ACACTTGTTTATGGAATTTCGTTTGATACTGGGGTCGGCCTATGGCCAGGTTTGCTGGCAAAGCCACAGAGCTTCACCTGAACTCTCTTCTAGGTTTGCTTGTAAGGACAGAGCAAGGAACATTATCTGAGCAAGGAAAAAAATTAAGGATTCTTTTGACTAGGCAGATTTACTGAGTGTTACCATTTTCTTTTGTGCTCACAGGATTTGTTACTTTTGTGCTTACATTTTACTACTTTATTGTTCCGATTCAAATTGCTGTTGCAGGGTATAATTTCTGCTGCATTATTACAGGAGGTGCCTACAGGTTTGTTACTGTTTTGTGCTTACAGATTACGGCTGTAATCTTCTCGGATTCAAATTGTTTTTTGCAAGGTACATCTTCTGTTACCGCCTTATTTTTCTCGTAGCAAAGTGTTTTTTGCAGGGTATATCTTCTGTGAAATTATTACAGGTGGTCCTTACAGGTTTTACAGTTGTATCTGTCATTAGGCTAAGCTTTCAGGGCTACTGTATTTGTTGTTGGTTGACTGTTTCGGCTCTTACCCCATTGTTTCTTTCATCTGTAGTTCTTTTTCTTCAGCAGGGGTAGGGCTGAGCCACTCACCCTATCCCCAACCACCTGATGCTACAGTTCTTTGATAGAGTAGCACAGTCGTGACATTTTCTGTAACAAAGCAGGAAGAGGAGGATCAGAGGGGTATCCACACAGTGACCTCATTTACAGGGGCACAGGTAATTTAACTTGTTATAACATGTTATACAAAACACCCCCACCCACACCCCCACACCTACCCCTCCACACAAACGTTTGCTTTCATTTTTCTACTAATTACTTGCACCAGGTTATAAACTCGGCAACTCAACTGGAATGGATATTAACTGCAGGTACTGCGGTACATTTTTAAAAAAGGTAATTATACAGGATTTAGGATGCTGTCCTACATGCTATACCACTGGCAATCTAAGGGCTGTGCTCCAGGCAGCATGGGCAGAGACTGCATGCCTTAAATCGCATATTCAGGAGGAAATGTATTATAAGAATCACCCGCCATTTCCCCAACATCCAGCTGAAGCATCTCAACTGCAGAGGGTAGTTCGTCCAGCAGACTGGCAGGTGGCTAGGAGGAGCAAATCAGGTGCCCCAATCAATCAATCAATGCTCTCCAACGAATCACCTCTACAAACCATATAAAAACTACAAAAGGGCATCTTTGTCTATCTCCGAAATCAAACAAAGAGGCAGAGGATACTGTAGAGCAAGACACTGCAGCACAGGAGCTAGCACAACAAAACGCACCCAAAACCGGAACCAAAACAAAAAAGGCAAAAAGGAAATCCAAAACACTTCTGATCATAGGAGACTCCATGATTCGGGGAGTTGATACCTACCTCCAGCCAGGGGTAATGGTCAGATGTCTCCCAGGTACATCAGCTTGGAGAGACACTGACCACATTGCTAAAATCATGCAGGAAGCAGGGGAAAATGGACGTCCTGGTACACATAGGGACTAATTATCTCAGTCAGTTGTGGAGACCAAGGAACACCTGTCCAGCCTGGGAGACAAACTGTCATCCATTTCATCGGGTATCTCCTTGTGAGATACCGCCGGTCTTGGAAGGGGGGGGAGGCAGACTGACAGAAGCTCAGAGAAGGGGAGATAGGAGAGCTAAACATGTGGCTCAAGTGCTGGTGCCAGGAAAAAGGACACAAAGTTGTAAGTAACTGGCAACAGTTTGGGAGCAAAAGTTCTTTAAATTTGTTGGACTGCATCTGACCAAGGAGGAAGTCAGTGCATTGGGGCAGAAGTTTGATGTCTTTGCAAAATATTTAAACTAGCAAATGGAGAGAGGGGTGCTGCTCCCAACACATCGAATGGGAAGAACACCTCTTCCCCCTCAGCTAGTGATCAAACAGGAGTTCAGCATGTTTGTAATTCATTTGTATCACCAGGTAAGGAAGAAGGTCCGGCTCCCCATACGACGCATAGGGGAAATGCCGGACCTCGTCCAACAATTAACACACCAAAATCTGGCCAATGGAAAATGTACACAAATGCGCACAGTCTGGGAAACAAAATCGGACCTGGAGGCAACAATGACAGAGGCTAAACTGGACATAGTAGCCATTAGCGTAACATGTTTCACCAGTAACCACACTTGGGAGGCTTCAGTACCCAGCCATGTACTGTTCAAAAGAGACCGAGGTGCAACTAAAAAAAAAAAAAAAAAAAAAAAAAGGGGGAGTGGCCTTTTAGGTCAATGAACATACCAACTACAGAAATTCAGAATACACATAAGGAGCCAGAAGAACGGTGGGTCACCCTGGAAACGAAATGGGACAGTCATATGAACTGGGATTGCCTACAGGCCTCCAGACCAGGAGGAGGACATAGGCACATTACTGACATACAAAACATGACAGCTAAAGGGAAGGTCCTGATAATGGTAGACTTCAATGTGCCAGATACAGACTGATCAATACCAGCAGGAACATCCACCAGAACTAGACACATAGTGGATTCCCTGCAGGGAGGGCCTCAAACAACTGGTACAACAACCCACAAGAGACATCCTAGATCTAGTACTGACCAACAGGGAAAGGATCACAGATCTCCAAGTAGGTCACCTTGGGGCCAGTGACCATTACATGGTGTGGTTCAATTTGTCCACTGGAACTAAATCGTCCCATTCCAAGGCAAAAATATGGGACTTCAGAGGAGATGCCTTTGATAAGATGGCCAACAGAGTTAAGCTAGCCCTGGCAAGAAGAAATACAGGTGAGGGGGGTACAGGCAAAGTGGGCAAGCATCAAGGATTCAATACTTGAAGCAATATCCCATTGCGTTAGGGAGAAAAGCAAGCACAAAAGGAGGAAACCACTTTGGTTCTCAAAAACAGTCGCAGAAAAGGTCAAAGCCAAAAGGCTGGCCTTCAGGAAATAGAAGGGAACACAGCAGGACGAAGATAGGGAGGCATACTAAACTTCCCTAAGGGAAGGCAGTAAGGCAGGCAAAGGCCCAAACCAAAGAAACACTAGCTCAAACAGTAAAAGGGGTCAAGACTTTCTATAGATACATTAGTGAAAGGAGAAAATCCAGAAAGGGCATTGCTAAGATCAAAGGGGATAAGTGGGAAGTGTGTGGAAGAGGACCAAGGAAAAGCACCTATCCTAAATAAATGCTTCTACTCAGTATTTACTGAGGGGAAGTTATGGAAAGGGACCACAGCTCAGCACCGTGGACACGGGAGTGGGAGGTGTGCATAAGTCACTTCACAAAAGAAAGGGTCCTACAAGAGCTCGCTAAGCTCAGGGTGGACAAGGCAATAGGACCTGATGACATACATCCCAGGGTACTAAAGGAGAGAAGGGTGGAAGTAGCAGAGCAATTAGAATGGTTTAGCGAGTCTGAGCACAGGAGAAGTCCCAGAAGACTGGAGAAGGGCTCATATGATCCTATTCAACAAGCATGGTAGCAGGGAGGAGGTAGGGAACTACAAGCCAAGTCAGTCTTATCCCGGTAGTGGGCAAGATTATGGAGGCACTCCTTAAGGAAAGGATAGTGCAACACCTGGAATCCATAGGAGCACAGGATCCAAGATAGCATGGATTTACAACAGAAAGGTCTTGCCAAACTAATCTCATAGATTTCTTTCACTGGGTAACCAGAGTGTTAGACCAAAGGGGGTGCAGTTGATGTTGCCTACCTTGACTTCAGCAAAGCTTTCGATACTGTTTCACATAGAAGACTGTTTAATAATCTGGGTAGGCTCAGGATGGGTCAGAAGTTGGTCAACTGGGTAGCAAACTGGTTGGTGGACAGAAAACAGAGTGGTGGTAAATTGTATACAGTCAGAAGAGATGCAAGTCACAAGTGGGGTACCTCAGGGATCAGTCCTGGGGCCAGTCCTTTTCCATGCCTTCAGTGATATTGCAGATGGACTGGAGAGTAAAGTTTGTGATCCAGATGGGGTGGGCAGAATGAGAAGAGATCTGGATAAACTGGCAAAATGATCAGAAAAGAGGAAACTGGGGTTTAATGGAAAGAAGTGCAAGATCATGCACATCAGGAAGAGAAACCCTGAAGCCACCTATAGATTGGGAGGGGAGTTGCTGGCAATCACAAGGGAAGAAAGACTTGGGCATCATCATCACAGATTACCTGAAATCATCCAAACAGACCACTAAGGCAGTAGGTAAAGCTAGAGGGATGTTGGGGTGTATTAGTAGGGGTATCACAAGTTGTAAGAGGGAGGTGGTAATCCCGCTTTGCAAGACACTGGGTATACCCCATCTGGAATACTGTGTGCAGTACTGGAGGCCACACCTTCAGAAGAACATTAACAAAATGCAGGCAGTCCAGAGAAGGGCAACCAAAATGGTCCAGGAACTGCATCAGAAAACGTATGAGGACAGATTAACAGAGCTCAATATGTATACCCTAGAGCAAAGGAGGGAGAGAGGCGATATGGTCGAAACATTCAAACACCTTAAGGGCATTAACAAGGAGAAAGAGTCTAACATGTTTTAATACAAGAAAAATAGCAGGACAAGAGGACACAGCATGAGATTAGAGGGAGGCTGATTAAGGGGTAATGTGAAGAAGTTCTTTTTCACAGAAAGGTTGGTGGATGCATGGAATGGCCTACTTCAAGAAGTGGTGGATATGAATACAGCGCAGGACTTCAGACAGGCATGGGATAGGCATAAGGGAGCAATACGGATGAGTAGGAATAGATTGGCCATTGACAGAGTAAAGGCCTATGGCACATTCATAAGGTAGACAAAAATGGGCAGACTGGATGGTCCTTGCGGTCCTTATCTGCCGTTATCTTCTACGTTTCTATGATTTTACTTGGTTCAGTAGCTGTTGCCCATCGTGTTTTCCTGCAGGTAAAATCAGTGCTCAGCTATACCCACAGTAATTCTGCAATCATTTACAAGTGACTATTAAGCAAAAACATTCTCGAATAGTCATTCTCTTACTACTTGCCAGGAATGGTCTTAATTAATTAAAATGGTTTTGTTGACAAAAGGAACAAGTATACAAAGTCCTGTCTGACACATTTCTGAACATTACTCATTCTGCAAAGAAGGAATGGGAATCTGAACTCCAAATCCAAAACTCCCACAAATCTGAGCCACTGCCTGGAGCAATGCTCATCACTTCAGCAAAAAGTTAGACTAGGTTAATCCATTATTCCCTTCCCTCCAGAACCAGTTACCCTCTTTCCATCTCTCACCCGCCCCAGTTTCTCTAGGCACTATCTAAAGCCCTTCCCCCATCTACTCCTGTTAGCACCCTATCTGACCTGCCCCGGTGCCCTTTTCATCCCCTCCATGGTCCCCCCCGGGATTAGTTCATGTTACTGCAATTGCTGCACTTATTTGTATCGACCTGCTTTTGTCACTTTAATTGGGTATTGGTGCTGCTCATAGAATGAGCTTCATGTTCACTGTGTTATTTATACTTGCATCCTGCTGATCTGTCCAATGCACTTTTTTTGCTATTGCTTCCAGCTTGTCCCTACCTGATCTGCTCCCTGTTCCCTGGCAACCCTTATGGATTCTGGCCACTGTCCAACCTCACCCACGCTCCATTAAGGTCCTTGCCTGTTCCTCTGTGGCTTACCCCCTGCAGCGGGGTGTTAGGGAGCCCCCTTCACTCACCCACCCTGTCCAGATCCAGTTAGGCAACCTCCCCCGTGCCCCCGTGAAAAGGCCATCAAGTTACCCGACCATGAGAGCTCCACTTTGTGTTTTTCTCCCCAGAGCAGAGGCATGCAATGATGCTGGTGGACGGGAGCGCACATGCGTCTGCACGCACTCCCTCCTGGTGTCTGCCCCCAGCTCCTCCCCGATATTGCAGCACAATGTCTAGCCCTCCAGCCTCTTCCAGGGGGCAGTCAGGCACCGACTGTCCTGGACCCCCCTCCCCGGAGAAGTAGAGCAGTCCAGCAGGTGCTCAATCCTTCTCCTTCCTTGCCAACCTCCGGTGACCTATACTCGTTCCTGAACATGGGTCGCCGGCATGGTGTGAGGTAAGGCAATCAGTGCCTCAGCACCACCGGACCGGCCCCAGCATTTGTCCTTTTCTTTGGAATGCTTCTCTACTGCCGTTTGTGATTTATTGAATCCCCATCCCCTTTCCCCTGGATTGCACCTGGAAATTAGCCCTGAAATGTGCCATTCCTGGTTATCAGTTTTCAAATAAATATAGACTCCTTCACCATGGGAAGGAGGGGGATGGAACCAGAGCAAAATGCTTGTTTGGGCTTACAGCTCAGATATTATACTTGGACTAAAGTAATTACAATACAATTTCCAGCATGAGCAGGTCCTTGAAAGTGCACAGTTTGGAGATGGAGACCTCCCAGATGAGAATGGGTAACCTCCACAAGGATAAATTGATGCTTAAGGGCATAAGATGCAAATCTGCTGTGGGAGCTCTCACTATGAGGTCAATACGGGGATGAGCACCTGACCCTATGGAGGAGACTGCAGGAGAAACACTTCAGACTTTAGGATTAAACATCACCTACTTCATCCCGACCGTCTCTGGTCTGACTGATAAATTCGACACCCTTACCACTAGGGTTGCCATCTTAGAAACATCAGTGCATTCCATTAAATCTTCCATGACTGAGGCCAATAAGTGTGCTGACGCAGCTTTGGGGACAGTGGCCACATAAATGAAAGAGAATACACATCTTCGTGCACAACCTGAAACTTTGGAAAATCAAGGTTGCTCTGCTGGCACTTGAATTGTTGGAATGGCGGAAGAGAGTGAGGAGGATGATCTACCTTCATTTCTAATGGACTGGCTAATTCAGCAACTTGAGGAATCTGTAGCTGGTCATCCAATACATATTCAGAAGACCTATCGGGAGACTTCACAAAGTAGGCCAGAGAACCCGGAGGCTCCTCAAGCTTTAGTAATGATAATTTTTATTTATATAGCACAATTCAAACATCAAAGCACTTTACATACAATGTCTTGAGAACAACTCAATAAAAATCACATAAAAAAATATAACACAACACCTTCAATTTAAAATCTTCTGAATTCCTAATACTTCAAGTATTAAAAGCTTGTTTGAATAAATACGTTTTTAAACTGGTCTTAAAACTATCTATGGTCCTGCAGTCTAATCTGATGAGGTATAGAGTTCCACAGGGATGGCACCAAGAACATGAAAGCCCTTGCACTGGATGTCTTCAACCGCACCCCGGGAGGAACATCTAACAACCCCTCGTCAGCAGAGTGGAGAGGTCAGCCAGGGCTGTAGGAAACCAGGAGCTCTTGCGGATAACCTGGTCCCAGTCCATGTAGGGCTTTGTAGGTCATAAGACTGACCTTAAAGGTGGTCCACCACTGTATACACAGCCAGTGCAGATTGCACTGCACAGGAGTAATATGACCGGAATGTGAGGTCCCAGTCAATAATTGTGCCACCGCATTCTACACCAGCTGCAAGCAGCGGACAGCAACCCAAGGAAGCCCTAGGTATAAGGAGTTGCAGTAATCCAGGCATGAGGTCAAAGGTGAAGATCAATGTGGGGCAAATCATTGAACAGAACAAGGTGCCTAATTCTGGCAATGTTCCTAAGATGGTCGAAGGAGGATTTGACGACTGCCGACACCTGTGCCTGCAGTGTCAGCCCATTGTCAAATACCCCCCGGGCCCCAGATTATGCACCCGTTCAGAGGTGGGTAGCTGTACACCATCAAGCCAAAGCCCAGACGGTAACTCCACCACCAACCTCTCTATCCGGTGCCCCGGATCCACCATCAACACCTCAATCTTCCCGGAAGTCAATTTTAACCCAGCTGGACTTCATCCAGCCATGGATTTCCACCAGACTGCTGTTAAACATTAAGACTGCACTATCCTGGTCGGGTGAAAAAGACAGAGCTGTGTATCATCAGCATAGCAGTGAAAACTCAGCCCATATCATCTTACAATGTCTCTGAGGGGCAGCAAATACACTGCGGACATCATGAGGGACAGCACTGAGCCCCGAGTTATGGCGACAGATGGCGTGGGCAGCAGAGATTTCTTATTGACCTTAGCTCATCGTAAGAGGACTCTGTTACAAGACAGGCAGACTGCGAGACTTTACTCTGATCTTAACTATGCCACACAGCAGAAAATGAAAAGCTTTAATGGGGTTAGAGCCATGCTTAAGGCGGCAGCAGTGGCTCATGGAATCATATTTCCTGCGCAACTTTGGATACTCCATAGAGGGAGGGGTTTTATTTTCACAGATCCTGCTAATGCATTGAAATGGGCTCAGAAGTAACCACCACCCCCCCCCCAAACTGCGACTGCAGTGTTATATCTCATTTTTAGCTGGGACAGTATGGTGGGTTAATGAGCTTATCCCCAGGTAAGGCCTTTTGGCACAGTTTCTGTGCATCATTTAGAGGTCAGAACACTTATTTTTTGCAGGGGTGGCCTGCCACAGTTTTTCTGTGACTGCTATGGCTCTGCTGGAAATTGTTCACTTTCCTTACATTACTATTTGTATATAGAGCTTTTCTGATGCTCCGGCTATTCATAAAGGACACACATTACATGTAGTATGTGTAAAAGTGATAGCATGACATAATTCTCCTTTCCTCGGTTTTTGAAGGTGGAGCACTCTCAGAACTTTTTGAATAAGGTTGGACATTTGGAACTGAACCGTGCAGCTCATGGGCTCTAACCAGCAATAGACTGTTATTATTCTTGGTGATCATTTTTATTAAGTCCTTCCTCCCCAAAGTCATATCTATAATACATCAAACTGAATGAGGAGTGGTGCCCTCATTGGTTTGGCTGTGTTGCATGCTTGGTGTTCGAATCATTGACTCTACGTGTACTTGTTGTAAAACAGCAAACAAACTTTAAAAACCTTTCAGCACTTTTACAGGTCTCCAAAGAAACTAAAGGGTATAGTAGGTTAAGAATAATGAGTGTTGGAAATGCCATACCCCAATGTTGATTTAGCACCAATGCTTTGGAGCTGCCCCTGCATCGTACACTTATGGTCTGATATTAGACAAAATTATTTTTATTTTGTAGAGCTCATTTCTGCTCTGGCTGCATAGAGCTGTCTCACAGACCTCACTCACTGCAACTGCTCTACCACCCGCTTGATCCTTGCACCACCAGGAAATTTGGGGACAGACCCTCCCCACCCTACCCCGATCTGGTGACTGCCTAAACTGGACTCAAGGCAAGGCAGGGGATCAAGAGAGTCAGCAATGCAAGTTCAGCATTGGATGTATGGCGGTGAGTACTGGAGGTTGCCATCGTCCATCCATGGGCCAGGGATTTTGCTGCTTGATGTTGCCCCAGGAATGTGGATGTGCAGTGACACCCTGCAAACCACGGGCACGATCCCACACCTGCGCGTAAGGTGTCCATCACCATTCCAGCCCCTGAAGACCATGCCGTAAGTGAACCACTACCAGGAGCAGCTAGTACTGCCGCAAGTGCAACCACCAACCCCAGGAAAGGAGGCAGTCCTCAAGATGCTCAATCCCTTCCCTCCCCTACTGAACCCCCAATGGCCTGAGCTCCTCCTGATCCACGTCACCAGCGTGGTGAAGATGTGGCATCCAGTGCCTTAACCCTCAGCACCACCAGGCTGGCTCCTTACCAAATTCTTGACATGGGTATTTTTCCAGCAGCAACAGAACTTAATAAAATCCAGAGATAGTGGATTTCATTGGCATCACTAGGTTTTAAACATATTCTGTTAAAGGACTGGAAAAATGTTCCCTCATTGCAAGAATGGTACAATCATATGAGTGAGCTTTGTGGCTAATAGTGAGAGGATTAATTAGTCATAGACAGCATGCAAACTTTTGAAGACATTTGGGTGCCTTTTCTAAAGTTGATCAGCAACCCAAATGACTAATCCCTTGGGTTCCCTCAGAGTACTTCTATCTCATAGAACAAGCGTATAATAATTCTCCAAAACCAGTCAACTCTTATTATGATATGCACATTGGATAATCTAGCTTCTATCCATTGGTTAATGAATCACAATTTTTTAATTAATGCAATCTTTATTTTTAAGTGTACAGTTTAAAAATTAGATTTGTATTTCGATAAAGCTACAGCCTCGGACAGAAATGATCTTGTGGAACACCATGGTTTATCTGTCTACTTTTTAAAACTAAATAAACCTTGAATAAAAAAAAAAAAAAAAACAAAACAAAAAAAAAAAACACACTTCCAGTTCTTTTTCCTGCACGTTCAGTAATTTGTCTTAGTACCATTTTACCATCCTATTACACAAAACCATATGACTGCGAGACAGAAGCAGGTTTTATAGCCCATCGAGACTGTACCCCGACCTCTCAATGGCTTGGTGCCATGTTTCTTCTCTCCCACGTGTATCTATCCAACCTAGACTTGAAGGTTATGAGTGACTGGCTCCACCATACTGTTCCATGCATTCACCACCTTCTGTGTGTGAAAGCGCTTCCTTTGTTAACTCCTGAAGCTGCAGCCCTTAATCTATTTTTTGTGCCATCTTGTGGCTATATTCCTTATCTTTATTATTTTCAAGACCTACTGCAACTTGTTGTCCTTTATAACTTTACGGTCACCTCTTAACATGTCTATTTTCCAGACTGTGCAGCTTGGTTACTTCCAACCTACCCTTATAACTTATTCCTCAACCTCCAGATCTGATTTGTTCCCTTCAGCTGCAGACCCTCAATGATTTTGAGGTCCTCCTATATTTGATTGCAGAATGCAAATCAAACATATTGGTATGGCTTTTGTGGAGAAAAGCAGGTTCTGGAGGTGTGCCAGGCTATGAGCTAAAGGGGCATCTGGAATTCGGACTGCAGGCTGTGGTGATTAATCAGGCAGAGGATGTAGGTTTTATATTAGAAAGCACACTTTTCAAAGCAGTTTCCCCACTCCAGTGAGGGTGCTGCTGGGTTTTGATGATTCTCTGACAATTCCTTCTGTGCGACTGTCCCCTCCACCATGCCACTTTTTTTTTTTATAATATATAATATATATTCCCCAGAACGCTACCATGCTTGCTGAGTGAGCTTTTGTTGCTGCTGTTCGCAGCATCTCTGGATCATGCCAGCCGAGTAGGCTTTTGTTGTGCCTGCCCATGTCACTGCAGTCATGGCCACTAAGTGGACTTTTGTTATCGCCACTAGTGGCAGCAACAGATTATGACAGTCAAGTGGACTTTTGTTACTGCCACTCGTGGCGACTCCTGATCCTGCCCACAAAGCATGTTTTTGTTGAGGCCACTTACTGTGGCTGCTGATTATGCACACTGAACGGGCTTTTGCTGTGGCCACCGGCAAGTCTAGGGCATATTTTATCACCCCCCACCAGGGCCCTGACAGAGAGGACTGCTGCACTGTAGTGGTGGTGAAAGGGAGCAGGATGGACCACAATTACATCCTGCAGGTGGCAAGAGTTGGGGAACATTCACTATGAGGAGGGGACTTTTTCTTTCCTGGCCACAACTTTAACATCCATCAAACCAGGAAGGGATTCGATGGCTCTCAATAGATTAAAACTGAAACATGTTGGCAAAACATAATCCCCCACCTTCTCAGCACCCCACCACCCTCCATCCCCCCATAATAGATGCAAACTCCCTCCACTCCACCAAATGTTTTGTAATGGCACCCTGAGCCTCTGGGGAAGGACACCAGATAAATATAAAAACTACCACCACTACACACAGAATTACCAGGGCAGGTGTCCAATCCCATCATAAATATCCCTCCCCCAAAACTGTTTAAAAATTAAGTCATCAACCCCCTATGCATTTCACTACCTTCCCCCCACTAGCACCACCCTCTGTCCTTCATCGCAGCTAGTCTGTCCCTTGATGTGCTGCTCCTCTGACTGCTGACTGCATTGATTCATTTAAGTGTTTTTTGTTCTTAAATTCACAGCTTTTTATTTTATTATTATTTTTACCCACTTTTATCCATCAGTCTTTTCTAGCGCCACCCTCAAAAATCCAATGGGTGTCAGTTTCCAAAACCCCCTGAAATGGGTGTTTGCAGCATATTCCAGGGTCTACCACAAACACCCATTTCAGAGGAATTGAAAAGTTGATATCCACAGGGTTTGTGGGGGGAGCTCTTGACAGAAAAAAGGAAGGTGAAAATAGTTGCGTAGTAGTTGTCAGCAGAACAGGACCTCCATGTCCATCCAGTCTGCCCTGGTTTAGCTTTGAGAAATGTCTTGCTTCCTTCTGTTGGATCCTGTTGGACCAGTTTTCTTTCTTCTCTTCTGTTCTATTCTCACTAGTCCCCAGTGTCTTTCCCATGCATGTTTGAATTCCCCCACGGTTTTGCCCCACCACTTCTCTCTGGTAGCCTGTTCCAGGGTTTAACTGCACTCTCCGTGAAGTAGTATTTCCTTACATTGCCTCGGAGTCTCCCCCCTTCTAGCCGCATATCATGACCCCTAGTCCTAGTGCTCATTCTTTTCTGCAAATAGTTTGTCTCCTCTACCTTATTTATTCCTCTGGCATACTTGAATGTTTCTATCATGTCCCTCCTGTCCCCGCTTATCTCCAGTGAGTACATATTTAATTCCCAGAGCCTTTCCTCAATTTTTTTTGATGCGTGCCCTGGATCATTTTAGTAGCTCTTCTCTGCACTGCCTCCACCTGGTTGATATCTTTTCTGAGATGGCACCTCCAGAACTGGACACAGTACTCAAGGTGGGGCCTCACCAGTGACCTATATAGGGACAAAAAATATTGAAAACTGAAAAGCTATGACTTTAAGAGCACGTTGTTTTGGTGCTTAAACAAAAGCTCCCACTTAGAGGTCATCTCTTTAGGAGGTATATAGTCTGGCTTGTGGAATTTTTGTATTTCAGAGTTTAGGTGGGAGGGGGGGGATCATAATTTTTCTCTGAGTAGCTGGTCATCTGACCCCATCCCCTTCCTGGTGTACCCCCTTCACTCAGACATTTTGTAACATTTAAGCGGAAAAGGGTAGGGGCAAATACCTCTAAAATTAATGGATTTTTTTTTTTTTTTTTTTTGGAGTACTTTTTAAGGTTTTTTACAGGTCCATTTCATTCACTCAAAGCCACCAGTCAGCTAATAAGAATCTTCATGACCTAGCCCCATTGAAGCCATGCTGGCTTTTCCTGTCAGTTTTTTCCTTCCACTTGTTTCTCCAACACCTTTCTAGGTAATCCCTCCATGATTTTAGAGATTACTTTTGATGAGAAAGAACCTCTGTGTACAAACACTGAGGCAAGGGTTACCCCAAAGGGCATATGGCTGGGAAGCCAAGTTTCAAGAAAATACCAAATCACACATGCCCGATTACTTCTGATGTCAGATTTTCCGGTCTGCAACTCTTTCAGCCCTGCTCCCTTTTAAGAGACAATTCTGAATACATTACTTTTCACAGAAACTATCCATTTAAAATGTCAGCATAAACGCGCTCTGCTGAAATCAGTCATTAAAATGGCAAAATCCAAGCTTCCAGACAAAATGTTCACACACCGAACATTAAATGCTGCTAAACAGTAGCTGACTGCAGCTATGTGGTTAAACTCCAAATTAACCCTCCCCCTAGAAACCTAATACACAAAGAACAGAAGGGGCTTAAACTAGCAATTATTTTTGTTTACTTTTTGCAGAGCAGTGAAGCTTGCATTCCTCTGCAACTACATGTCTCCTCATTAGAGTCTGATCTTCCCCACTGAGTTGCTTACTAGTATTCACTGCCAGGGTGGGGGATCAAACGCTTATCATGAGCAGACCAGTGGTGCAGCAAGGAAAAGATTATAAGCCAGGGCACTCTCTGATGCTTCTTTGGCACCCCCAATTGTTTATATAGCAATATTTATTGATCTGCCCCTTGTACACCCAATGCTGTACTTTAGAAACCACATAATGGTGGCCATGCATGAATGCGAGATGGGTACGCACGAGAGGCATGTACACAGACTGCGCAGCTCTGCACCCGTGGACAGGCACACTGGGCACAGCATGCGCTAATGCACACCACAGCATGGTGTCTGTCCACGGCACCACCTACACAATGTGCTGCTGCATTGGGGGGGCATATCAGAGGACACAGACCTGGTGCCATAGTGGATCCCCCGCTCCATGCAGAGCAAGGGATTCAGGGAAGGCACAGGACATCAGTTTCAAAAAAATGACAAGCAAGTGCTCAAATGGCTGCCCCAGTCCTTCCAGTCAGCCCAGAGGGTTGTGGCAGCATGGTGGGAACACTTTGTCCCACTGCAGCCAACTGGTGTAAAGTGAGGGGGTGCAAAAAAAAAAGATACGGCGGCATCCCTGCCACTGTATCTTGGGACCACCTTGCCTGGCACTCCATGCCTCCATGAATGGCGTAAAGTGTGGGCATGCCCACCCAGACCAATCACTTGTATAGCTGTATGACCAGCCATGGGATCCTGTGTGGAAGGGATGCACATCCCTTCCGTGGATGTGTACAGGAGTCCACAGGACCCCCAGTTTGAGACATTCAGATGTAGGCATGCCTATGCAGTGTGGATGAAACCCTCCCCTTAATGCATAGGGCCATTAAGAGCAAAATGTTACAGCAGTACTTAGTTTTATGCATTTAGCACCACGTTTAATTCAAGAAGAATGTGTGTTATGGAATTAGGCTATGATGAAGTCTCACCAAATAGAGAAAAACATGGCAGCTGTTACTTTTAACGTCCAAGTAGTGGCTTAATGATTTCTTTCATGTTCTGGCCTGGTGGTGCAGAGGGCTGAGGAATTGGAACCTCACCTGACACCAGGCCGGCGACCCAGGTTCAGAACCAGATCTGGGTTGTTCGGGGGTCTGCCAGGAGGAGGAGGCTTCAGCATACCACTGAACACTCTCCTTCTCTGGGGGGGGGGGGCTGGCTTGCTTTGTGGTGTGGGAGGACACCACACTCCCTAGCAGGCTCTGCAACATCTGCTGGGCTGCCTGCTGCCACATCCTTACCTAAGCCTCCTCCAGGATTGGGGTCCCTGGGAGGCACCACCATGGGGAAGGGGGAAATCCATGGGGCACTGTTTGGCAGTGGGAAGGTAAGCTGCAGAGACAACAGGTGACAGGGCTGGTGGGAGTAGCAAGGTAGATGGGGGCCAGCACGGGAGGAGAAAGGGGAAGAATATCTTTCATGTCCGGTTCCTGGTTGTCACTTGTTTTTAGCCATGTATTAGATACTTCTCATGCACAGTCAACCAACCACAGGACACAGGATTTGCTCTTCCCATTTTATAATCATATTATAAGACCTGAAGCAGTGGGGGAGCAGGGGCAGCCTATGTCAATGGTAACGGTCCAGAATACCACCCCCTTCCCCAAATCAACTTGTAAGCCATGGCCAGAGCCAGAGCCACTAGTTCTCCATGGCCCTTCAATCCTGATTTCTGCAGTAAGGCTCCTGCAGCAGAATTTGTTTATGTAAGCAATAAGACATGATGGGGTGTGCATTAGATCGCTTTAATGCACGGCTAGGGGGACGTAGTGAGGCACGAGGCCACAGGCTGAGTGCGTCCAGTCCCCTAGCCATGCATTAGAACTGTCTAATGCACATCCCCGGAGTGTTTTATTGCACTTATAAAATGGGTTTGTGTATTCTAACTGGGGTTTCTAGTTTTAGCTGTGCATTAGATACTTCTAATGCACAGTTAAAACCCAATCAGATTGCTTGAAATACTTTGCCCATTTTATAATGCTGCATCATGTTCTGTTTAATCTCTTTATTCATGATATGCTTATCAATTCTAATAATTATTTATTAAAGTTTGCAGATGATACAAAACTTGGTGTTAGAGTTGACACTCTAGCCAACTTCAAACTTCTCAAGCAAAAGTTGTATTCCATTGAGCAATGGGCCAATGAAAACTCAATGTTTATTAACATTGATGAATGTAAAATTTTACACTTTGGTAGGAATAACCCATTTTACAAATATTACTTAAATAAGCAAGAACTGGAAGCATCTAACTGCGAAAGAGCTCTTGGTATTCTGTTCAATAAACTGTCAAGCGACTGTTGTAGTAAAGTAGTCCGAACAGCTAATTATGAGACAAATCCAAAAACCTTTATTAGCAAATCTGAACACTACTTAGTACCCTTGTATAGAGCTTATATTAGACCACACCTGGATTACGGTTCTCCCTTTTGGAGCCCTTACCTTATTACAATATAAATAGTCTTGAGCAAGTTCAAAGGAGATTAACTAAATCCATCCCCAGATTAAGAAAAATGCTATGAGACTAGGTTTAGGGAGACAAAGCTTTATCCACTGTCAGAAGGCAAAGGGGAGATTTGCTTCTTATGTCCAAGCTGGTCCACAATCCTATGCCGTTTGACATATGTGGACTATCACCAGCCAATAGGAGAATTGTGTGAAGATTACACACCACACAATTAAAGATCAAGTGGGCTAACAACAAAAGATGACACTTTTTTTCAACATAAGAGCAGCAAAATCCTGGAACTCCCTACCTCCTACTATTGTAGAGGCAGATAACAGATTCCATTAAAATTATGCTCGATTCATGGCTACTCACTCAATAATTTGTTTAATGTCCCACTGTTGTGGGAGGACAATCCAGATGGGCCTTGTGCCTTCTTTTGTCCCATTTCTATCCAGTAAATCGTGAACCCAGACAAGAGTCAACTTGTTTCTATGACAAAAGGCAGTCCTGTTATTGGCTAAAATATGATGTGATGTCATTAATGATATCACATGTTGAGAATAGATGGACTTCAGGACAGACAAGGGAAGGGAGCTAGGCACTACGGAAAAGCTTACACCCCAATTCCTTCAGGACTTCCCTTCCACCTGCGCTCTCGGTGACAGAGCTATGGTGTTGCCCAGCCAGCGGATGAGGAGCCGTGGAGGATCATCGTTATCTTCAGCCTGGGGTTGCTCCCTCGGATTTTTTCTCACTTCCTATTCCTGGGACCCCAGGTCAACTGCATGCATGAACAACATGGAGACATCATGCATGCTGAGACACCCATTGATGGCCCCTTCCCCCTACCCGGCCTTGCACCACTTCTCCCGCTGGCCTGGCATTGCTTCCAGGCCTACACTCAGAGGCAGTCACAGGCCGAGGAGAAGCTGTCCGTCTCCATCCCTGGGAGTGGAGAGCTGCCTCATGGTTGCTCATCCAAGCTCCCTCCCTCCCCCCACTGGCTGACCCCCAGTGACCCAGGCTCACTTACTGAACCTGGGTAACCAGCGTAGTGCGAGGTGTGGTGTCCAGCTCCTCAACCCTCAGCACCACATGGCCAGCCTGAAAAGCTTACATTTTAATACACAACCACCAAGAACAATCAATTCCGCTGCACTACGTTTATTCTGTGCCAGGATGCAAGTTCAGAGGAAAATTTCACGTACACGGAATCGCAGAATTCCTGGGGCCTTGGCCAAGATTTCCATGGCACATGCAGTCCTCCACCCATAGAGCAGGCTGATGTATACGGAGGGACTAAAACTTCAGTGCTGCACCATATAATGTTCAAACACATGATTTACTGTATGTATTTGTGTTTATTTGGTGGGGGGGACTGAAGTTTACACACAAATAGCTGTGGTCTGCAAACTATGTGGGAGCTTGGATCTTGCCATTTTAAATACACGTTTCAGGAGAGTGTGTTAAGTCAGCCATTATTTAATAGGCAGCTTCTCTTCAAAGTATGTCAGCTCTAGCAATGTATTTTAATGGCCCAACAAACTACAATTCATTTTTTGAAGTTCTAAAGAAATTGCAATTTCTCCATGCTTTGTAGCTGAAGAGTCCTTTGTGTGTGAAGGACACACTGGTATACTGGCTGCAGGCAGTACAGAACACCAGAACACACAAGAAAGGGACACACCAGGGATTGAAAAAAGCAATCTTCAGATTAATTTTTTTCCAGTTTAATACAGCTATTCAGGACAAGGACAGAAAATCAAAGAAACACATATATTACCCTCCCACAGGTTTAATCAGTATGTCTCTTGTGGCTACAACATTGTTTGTGATCATTATTTGGTACCAAAATACAAGATGTGGTTGCATAGATGGGAGCAAGTCAAGCAATATACAAAGACATACGATAAATTATCAACATTTCCTTTTGATATATATTTAATTAATCCCTGGACCAGATGTCGTGAGGTCCTGTAGCCCCACTCAGCTGCTATGACTAACTTTCCCTCTCTCTGTCTCTCGGCTGAGACCGACACCATATAATAACCCTCACTTGGTGCCAGTGGGGCAGGCATAGCCCAGGGACACCCTCCATATCTAGGGGTAAGATAAAAGTCCCTGCGATATTGGAAACAAGGGCTGTGCAAAACAAATACTATTCAGGGCAAATGCACACCAACAGCGCACTTTTTAATACACACACTTTTAAAGAGACCCTGACAACATTGTAAAAACTTTGATTCAATGTTTGGTGAATACGTACTGCTTACATATACTTATGAACTTTTTGCCTCTCTCTATTCCCACCCTTGGTAGATTTTAAACTGGGTAGCTGTAGGGAATATAGGGTCCAGCATCAAGGGAGAGCAGAGTGCCGGAGGATCGGAGGGGGAGGATGGTGGGCGTTTCCAAATGCACCAAGCGTGGGCTGCTGGGAGAGGCAGTTTTGTGAATGGAATGTTGGAGGAGCTATTCCCCCACATTGAACTGTGAGCTTAAGCCCTCCCAAAATATAGATGAGTTAGACCCAGTCCAGGTATTATTTCATGTATTTCTTGTAATTCCTTCCCGTTTCCTTTATTGCTAAGAAAAGTTGCATGAGAACATGATCACTGTGCCCTAGACTTTAGCCTTACTGACTGCTTGCATACACCCGACGTCATCATCTCATTTATGACATCATAATCCTCTCCACAGCAACAGACTGATGTCATAAACAGAACTGCGATGTCAGGTGTACACTTACAGCCACAGTAGATAGGGAAGAGAGCCTGGTTTTATACAAAGGTCACTAGTAACAAAGCAATAAGGATGACAGTTACAGGAAAAATAAGGTGAATTGTGTCGAAAGTAGAATTTTTTTTTTTTTTTTTTTTAAATATTTGTGTTAGACCTTAGAAAGTATCATTAGCCCTGAGCTGAGGCCGAGTGACACACACATTATCACTGCTGCTCGTTACACAAATACATTTATATTGATAAATCTTTGTATTTTATTGATAACTCAGCTCCTTGGCCTTGTGCCACCCTTGACAACCAAAACACGTCTGAAATCTAAGAATACAATTTTTTTTTTTAAACTTAAACATGCAGACAGATGCAAGTACAAATACCAGAGACACAAATACAGACACCAACAATGAGCCCCATGAACAACCCTGCTACAAACCATACAATACACTTCCTCCTTCTCAGGTGCAAGCAGCATTATCCCTTCCTCTCCAAGCAGAAATGGCCACGCTACACACTAAGCAGTTGTCACTCTTTACTGAACTGTCAGTATTTGCAGTTATTTCCCAGGGACCCCGTCCCCAAATGCTCTCCTAGTTGGAATACAACTGGTCCAATGGTAGTTGCTGCAAAGCTGCTGGTATCTGGTTGGTTCTGTAAAGAGGCCGGCCAGCCCCAAACATGAAACAAGTCCAGGGTGCCAGCGTGAGCCGCAAGCCTTTGCCCCAGTGCTTCAGCTTCACAGCCTTCGTCAACTGGGTTAAGGCTTGAGGGTTGAGCTGGCACCTTTTCTTTTCTTTTTTTTGTTATTTTTATGCTCCTGCTCCACAGCCCTCAGTTGGGAGGGAGCCCCAGTCCCACCCCCAACATCCCTCAGCCGATGCTTACCCTCTTGGTGGGGCATCCCAAATCCACCAAAGGCTGATCCAGTGTTGTCGGCGCTATAGCTATTCGGGGATGGGACCTGCAAGCTCCCTCTGTTATCCAGCCAGGAGCCGTTTTCCCCCCCTCAGGAGCAGAGCATGCAATGATGCCAGCGATGGTACCACTCAGAAGAATTGGTGTGCTTCCCCCAGCCTCCGCTAGGGGCTAGGCATCTGACCACCCCCCTCCCCGGAGATGGAGAGCCATCCCTAGGACACGCGCTCCTGCTCCTCCCCTGTCAAACCTCAATAGCCTGCACTCTCTTCCAAACACAGGTCGCTGGTATGGCATCCAGCGCCTCAACCCTTGGTGCCACAGGGCCGGCTGAGCCGGCACGTTTTCAATAAACAGTATTTGTATGAGATTCTTTGAATTTATGTATTTCTTGCCTAGGAGTGCTGTGGTTTTGGACTTGTTGCTCTCCTAGTTGGCAACATACAGACCGGTTCAATCCTGACTCCAGACTTGAGCTAAGACCTTAGGGTCCCTTTGTATAGGCTGCAGCCTTCCCCCATAACATCCAGTGCCTATGATCCTTCTTATTCCTTGTAATCCCCAGTGGTCAAGGTGGTTTCTCAGGACAGAGCCTTTCCTACTCTAACTCCCACCTCACTTTTCCACTGTTTCACACAACACATTATGATGCGATAGCGTCTGATCAGCTGATGTACAGGAGGCAGCACTGTTGTAGAGACTTGCTCTCAAGCACTTCTGGTTGATGGCCTCTCCCGCTACGGGCACCTCATATCAATTCGTTTCCTCCCAGCAGATGGGGTGCTGGACACTATGTGGCAGTATGTACTCCAGCCTTCCTCCAGGCAGTGGTTGGCTATCACTCCAACACACCTGGCTATGGCAGCATCTCCAATGGCCATCCTGATGTGTGATCACCCTTTACAAACAGTAGGCACATCTCCTACTTTGGTCAGGACCTCCATCCCTCTCACCAGGTTACTCACCACCTTCAGCACAACTGGCAGCATTTCTTGGGAACATGAATGTGATGCACCCCCCCCCCAAAAAGGATGAACACCCAGCTTTGGTAAAACCCTCCCAGTGTCTTACACTTCCCGTAATATTAACTGTGATCAGTACTAAATGCCTCCAGACTTCAGAACCCCTGGAATTGCCACTGCTGTGATGGTGCCCATACCTGGAGGCCACCAGGCGAGTGCCAATGAGTTCTGTTCTCATACAATGGATCCATAGACAGCGGCTACTTTCAGGGGCTCTTGCCTCCTCTGGTGGCCTGGCAAGCTACCCGAAGCAAGGGTTCACCAAAGGTACACGTGCATCTTCCCATCACTCCGCCATCTTGACACCAAGCATGGCACAATACTGGCATTCTAAGCTCCACCCATTGACCGTCAGAGGCTCTACCAATCAGTAGGCTGCATGATCTGGAATTCTGGTAAACATCCCCTTCCCTTTCTTGGTAAAAAGAGGTCGTTGCACTAACGGCACATAATTATGTTTAAAAATTCTTTAATAAAGGAAGAATAGTTACAGTAAGTAACAGTAGATCTTCGAGAGACTCTCCTCCATTGATCCACATCATGGAATTGTAAACCATTGGTGTCAGGACCACCCTGAAAGTTTTGCTGGTGGGGGCCACCCGCATCAGTGGGTTTCATACCCCGCATGCCTCAGTTCCACACAGGAGACAAGCATGGAGGATCAGAGTGAGGGATCAAAGCAGCCAGGACCACATCAGGCACACAGGAGAGGATATGGAAACTTGAGTAAAGATACCAAAGAAGGCATCAGAGGAAAACCAGCTTGTGAAAGCAGGCAGACTTCACCTGTGACCACCCCCACCCCCACTACTTTACACAGTTAGCTACCCCTGGCACCCATAACTGGGCACAGCCTACAGAAACATTTAGTAAATTGGTACCATCCCTAGCTTTGGGGAAGTATACCAGGCTCATTACTTCGAGATCAAGGGGTGGGGGTGGGGGGTATAAAAGCATTATAACCCATTTGGTATTTACAAAACCAGTTCCTGAGGAGAGAACTTTTTGCTAGGGCTATGCTAGACACAGCTTCTGGAGGGGTACCCAGTAACTCCACACAGGAAGCAATAACGTAACTGTCCAGAACATAGCTGGGGTTCTAGAGTGTGACTTTATTCCAAAAGAGGTTTTGGAAAGCAAGGGTTTGCCCCCAAGGTTTACACATTGTAGCACTAGGAACTTGCAGAATAATAAATCTACTGTATCGGACAGAAAACTCTCCGTATTCCCACATCAGTAGGACATAGAACATCTTACACTTGTATTCTCACATAGCGTAGATCATGGAACATTGCTTCCAGTAGCACTGGCCACAACTACACACATTTTTGCTAAGACTAGCACCATTCTTCATAACCAGAGAAG
Source organism: Neoceratodus forsteri (assembly GCA_016271365.2). Taxonomy (NCBI): domain Eukaryota; kingdom Metazoa; phylum Chordata; order Ceratodontiformes; family Ceratodontidae; genus Neoceratodus; species Neoceratodus forsteri. The sequence continues at coordinate 36,041,855 of JADMNL010000022.1, forward strand.
AAACTAACACACATCAGGGGTAACATTCTCTTCAGACATTGGCTCTTTCTTTAAAGTAACCAGGTACACTTACTGAACCTGTAGTCCTGAACTGGTTACTCCAGATGGGGGTCTTCCCACCCTTTGCTCCCAAATCCATACTCAGCCATTCTTTCAGAATTACACCTTAAAAATCTGGAAAACACTTTGGAAATGGTTATTGAATGAATCTTTGGCATCCAGCATTCAAATCACTACACTGGTAGTGGAAAACTAAAGTCCTGAACAATGTGATATATAATCATACCTCTAGACATCACACACTTCAGCCAACTTTAAATTGGAACAGTCTCACACTTCTGAATTCACAGAAAAGTTGTACCTTCCCTTTTAGACAGAGAACACAACAGCACAGGTGCTTGCTTTCTGTGGCAAAAGTCAGATCCTACTTACTGTTGGACATTTCAGGCAGCTTCAAAACATCCTGGATCAAAAAGGGGATTGCCCCTTGGATCCATCCACTAGCAGTCTATTTCACCGCTCCAGGGATAAAAATCAGGAGATCCTGCTGTAGTCAACTTTCTACCACTTCTCTTGGCAAACTGGAGAATTACCACTACTAGGGTGAGAATGTAGGGCCCTCAACTCAGAGCTCTCAGCTGAGCAGTTCACTTCTCCAACTTCAAGCTGCTACTTCCAACTACTCACTCACACCGACTCATCTCAACATTCTAAACTCCCTTCTCACAACTGGCCAAGACTTATGCTGCTGCAAGAGTTCAAAATGAGCTCATCACTTCCATCTCAGCTGAAATCAAGTAAACAGAAGAGTGAGCAGGTGAAAACCATGTAACTAGTTAGTCACCAGCTGTGTCTCCCTGCCTAGCACTGATACTGAGGGGATTCTAGTAACCCCAGGGGACTGGGTGGGTACACACCTATCACCTGAAAAAAGGGGAAGAAGGAAGGGAGAGCTGTTGCTCAGTGGAGGAGATTATCTGGAAGAGCTACTGTTATAGTAAATAACTATTTTGTCATCTTTAAGGATCTCTCCCTCTATTCAGCCTTAACATGGAACAGTTCCAAAGCAGTACCAATCACTGAGGAAGGATGGCAGGATCTAAGGACCATGGAGTAAGAAGACCTTGCAGAACAGTAAAGCCAAAGCGACACATCTATGAGATGATGTCCAGACTGTAGCGTTTAGTAAATGTATGAACAGTACTCCAAGTGGCAGCAGTGGACACATTGTGGAAATGAGTGGTGTCATCATGCTGTTTCTGGGGAGGCTATAGCACCCCCAGTGTAAGGTAAAGCCCCTCCCAAATCATTTTCCCCATCAGAAAAATAAAGGAGTTAAAGAATCACGGCTTCTTTCTATTTTTCTTACTGAACACTGCTGAGAAAAATGGAAAGAAGCTGTGATACTTTAACCACTTTTTTTTATTTATTTATTTATTAAGATGCAATGCTTCAGTGACACAGCATGGAGTGCACTTTTGTTTTTCTCCATCGGACTTCATGAGCACCCGTGAGCATGCTGGTAGCTGAAGACAGTGTCTGACGGAGATCAGGAGAGCTTGTGGTAGGGATCTGTGATCGTCACTCAGTCAATGCTGATCTGTCTGAGACTGCCACAGATGGGAGCTCCCAGGTTAGTTGATTGACAGTGTCAGGGGGTCGGGTTACAAAGATATGCTCCGTTCAGTAGGAGGAGGAGTGGGTTGATGTGCATCTGTCTTTTGTGGGAGGGGAGTGATTGACAAGAGCAATGCGCATGTCAACCACCTTTCTGCCTGCCAACAAGCATTGCACAGCCAATCAGTGTACAAACATGTGGTGTGTTTTTCACATACACATGGTACACTACTGATGTCGTTTTTCGGTGGTCACTGGAAGACTAGGATGGCCTGTGGTGCTTGCACTTCTGTTCTGCATTAAATCTTCCGTCGCTCAGACTTAACTTCAGTGAAAAATAATTAAAATCACAGGGCTCTCATAACAAGAAATAGCTAGAGCTCAAAGAAATGCCAGCACTTTCTAAGTGCATTACCCTAGTTTCTGAGACTGGGGTTTGTGGCAAGCAAGCTCAGTCTGGGAGGGGCTATTTGAAAAATCAATTTTTTTTTTTTTTTAAAGCCAAGTAAATATCTGCTTTGCACTGCTTTCCTTATATACTACTGCCTAAGCTAATCCTCATTTTTGATACAGTGGGAATTAGGGTAGGTTGCTAGCCTTGCTTGTAGAGCAGAAAGCAGCTAACTAAAAGAAGCTACATTTTCTTAATTTAAAACGTATATCTCAGCAAGAGTCAGGGTCTGTTGAGATTAAGCAGACAGATACTTTATTAGAAGTAGAAGGGGTCTTATTTAGAGTTAAAAAAATAAAGAAAGTCAGTGTGTGTTCTGTGCTGCGAAGGGTACTGTATCGACTTACTTTGCTAAACCAGTAGGAGGAGAGAGCTTAAATGGGGGTGTGGCTTAGACACCATAAAAGCAGGTGACTCAAATTACAACTTCCTGTTGCTAGCCTTTTTTCTTACTAATTGACTTCCATCCCACCCACCGTAAGCCAGTTCTACTTTTATAGCCACTGGATTTGACGGTCAACAGGAACTTTTCGTGTGGCAGTAGGAAGAGATGGATCATAGAGAAACATTGGTTTTGTCAACCCTGTGTAGTATCATTTGCTTGTAACAGACTTCAGTGAATAGCAGAGCATTGTGGGAACCTAGAGGACTAGCAATAGGCTAGTATACCTCCTACCCCAAAATGACATCTGTTAAAAGCACTGTTGCCTGGTGGTTCTCTTGCCCTTTTAAGGGCTTGTAAACCTTCAACTCACAGAATCTTGCTGAATTTAAGTAACTATTGTTATTTTTACTTCACTCGAAACCAGAAGTGAATGGACGCGTACTTCTGGTTTTCAGTTAAAACCTGCCCTCTAGCAAGCGGGCGGAAGGCAAGGGCCGCACAGAGACACGCGGCGCTTATATACTGCTGTTTCCACTGGGCAAGCTGAAACTGCTGGGATTAGACAAACTTGGATAAGATAATTTTAGCATATCTTCTACTTAGTAAATATACACCTTTAATAATGGAAAAAGAACTTAGTAAGTGTGTGCAATATTTGATGTATAGTGAGGGAAAGTATGGGAGCGAGTATGTATGTGCTAATTGCCATCTGATTACTACTCTTGAAGCAGAGATAGCGTTTCTGCTTAATATTAAACCAGTTTCTACTGATTAGAGAATTGGAAAGTTACACTGATCTTATGAACAACTTCATTCTAATGAACAATTCTCTTCACATTTAGGTAGCATTTCTATGCCTCCTGATGAGGAGACAATTGTAATGACTAGTACTAGTATACCTGTTGCCTCTGCCCCCCTCTTATAAGGTGGATGATTATCCGCCCTCTTCTCATGATAATGATGACTGGACCATTGCCACAAACCCTCTTAAAAAAAAGGAGGTGCGGTCAAATACACAATAGTGCCCCTATTGAAACTCGTAATAGGTTTGAGCAATTGACTGTATCAAATAATGAAGTGCTACATGATTATCCTGTGCATCACCCTCTGTTGATAATGGTTTAAAAAACACTTTTCAATCAGGAGTTAATGCCCATGAATACTTGTCCTAGTAAGTCTGAAGCTACCAAATCAATACCTATTAAGTTAATCGCTCCAGAGTGCATTAATCACCTGTTTCTGATTCTTGTACCCCTACTGTCTCAAAACAAGTGTTAGTCCTGGGAGATTCAATCATTAAGCACATTGACAGGGCGGTATGCAATAGTGACAAGAGCAACCGCACTTGTTCTAGCTTCCGTGGGGCCAGGGTATCTGACATTACCTCCATGATGCCTAAAATTTTACAAAATGTGGGGGAAAATCCACTGGTCATCATACATGCTGGTGTTAATGATGTAAACAACACCCCATTTAATCAGTTACAACAGGACTATGTGGCATTATGTAACCTGTTACCTGATAGGGGATGCTGTGTATGTATATCTGAAATTCTACCTGTCCAGACAGCAACATCTACCATGACGCACAAAATCAAAGCCCTAAATGAATGCCTGAGAAAGTGGTGTTTTAAGCAGGATATACCCTGTATTACCCACTGGGAATCATTTTCAGATCATTCTTCCTTGTTTTTCTGGGACGGTTTACATCTCAGTCATAGGGGTAGTACACTTATGGGGAAAAGTATCACTAAAATCATAAATCATTGTTTAAACTAAAAACAATGGGGGAGAATAGGTCTATTCCCAAGTCTCTGAATACTTAACAAAATATCATTACAACTAAATGTAAATTCATAGCTTTGAATGCAAGATCTTTAAACCAACTCAGATTAGTAGAACTCTAAGCCAAATGTAAAACTTTAACTATAGGTGTGGTGGGAGTAACTGAAACTTGGTGGGATGCATCCTCAATTTGGTCCAGAGAAATTCCAGGTTATAAATTATATCATAAAAAACAGATTAGATAAGCAAGGCAGTGGAGTTTGTATGTACATACAAAATTATATTCCTTCTTTTGAAGTGTGTTCTCCCCTTCCTTTGGGAAGTATATGGGTTAAAATCTTATTGAAGGAGCAGTCCTGTATAACTATTGGTAACATCTATCGACCTCCATCTGCAAATTCAGATTACACAACTGATATGTTTAAAGAAATTACACATTTTTCAGAATCTCAAGATACTGTAATATTTGGTGACTAACCTCCCTCAGATTAACTGGGACTCATTCTCAGGACAGTCCTATGCTGAGAAATGACCAATAGATGTGGTAGTTAGGACCTTGAGTAGGTTCAGTAACAAGTTGTTGTAATCCAGTACTAATATTTTGGATCTATTATTTACTAACATAGAGCAACAAATCAGCAATTTACAAATTTGGGATCCACTTGGGACCAGTGATCATTCATCTATTCTTTTTGAAATTCAAGAGTTTAAAACTACACAAAGGAAGTTATACTGTACAAAAAATAATAAAACAACTTTTTCTAAAATCAATGAATACGTACAAAACATAAACTGGGAATCTAATCTTAATTGTACAACACAACAAGCTTGGGACTTTTTTTTTTTTTTTAAAAACACATTGTACATCATTTGGAAAATACCTTTATTCCATCTAAGAGGAAATTTAATAAAGGAAAAATTCCCCCTTGGTTCAACAAGACAGTTAAAAATCAGATTAAAATAAAAATTAAACTTTAGGAAACTTAAGAATAGTTCTGTTCCATTTAAAACTACTCTCCCATAAATACAGACTGTGAAAAACGTAAAAAATGCTATTAAATTGGAAAAAATAAGCTAGAATTTAAACTAGCGCACACAAAAGACTGTCACAAATCTATTTTCTCCTATATAAATAGTAAAAAAGGTGCATCAAGGACCATTGGTCCCATTATAACCAATGGCTCTTTATCCGATATAGAAACCTCAAATCTCTTTAATAAGTACTTTTGTTCTGTCTTCTCAAAAATCACCTATTAGTGCATTTAAAGTTCATTACGTAGATTATCATAGGTTCTATCCAACTGACATACAGGCGATCAAAAAACTGAAAAAATACCAGTCTAGGCCCAGATGGTATTCATCCATGGTTTGTGATCGAAAACTCTATAAAATATTTCTATACCTTTGTCAGTTATCTTCAACAAATCCTTACAAAAAAAGCATTGTACCAAATGATTGGCATTCAGAAATAGTTACCCCATATTTAAAAAAGGCAATAGAGGTTATGTGCAAATCATCCAATTAGCCTGACCTCAGTGGCTGGTAAATTAATGAAATGAGTAATGAAGTCTCTAATAGATCAAGATTGTATATAATTAGGAATTTATTATTCAAATCAGCATGGGTTTACTCCCAAGTATTCCTGCACCACCAATCTGATATATTTTTACTATACAAGTAGTCTACTAGATGTGGGTATCCCTACCGATGTAATAATTTTGGTATTTAGTAGAGCTTTCGATAAAGTCTCACATGAAAAACTCATTACGAAAATGCACAATCTAGGTTTGTCACCCGATATTGTCAATTGGACTTTAAACTTGTTTGACAAATCATTCTCAGAGAGTCAGAATTAATGATATCTTGTCTGATTCGAGTAGAGTGACAAGTGGTGTACCACAGGGGTCGGTCTTAGGACCAACATTGTTTAATCTCTTTATCAGTGATTTACAAGCAGGGCCAAATAACGTCATGGTTAAATTTGCAGACGATACTAAATTGGGGGGCAAGGTTAATAATCAAGAAAATATTTCTGTATTAAAGAAGGATTTGGAAAAATTAACACTTTGGGCAAATGAAAATCATATGTGGTTTAATCAAGATGTTTAGTAGTGCATTTCGGTGTAAATAATCCAAAAACGATATATAAACGGACTACCACTTCACTCATCAAATTGTGAAAAAGATTTAGGGATATATGTTAATAATAAACTTGCATCAAATGATCACTGTGTTAGAATTGCTTGCATGACCAGACATTTGAGGCAAATAAAATGCACTTTTGTTAATCGCACTGAACAATGCCTTATTCCATTGTATAGGGCATACATTAGACTGTATCTAGACTATGGCTCCCCTTTCTGGAATCCAAACCCAAAAAAAAAAAAAAGACATAGCAATTCCTTGAACAGGTTCAAAGGAGAGTAACTAGAACGATTCCAAGATTAACAACCGTGGATTATTAGAACAGATTACAAACTACTGGTCTCTTCTCTATTCAAACTAGAAGATTAAGAGGTGATATGCTTATGGTTTTTAATTTAATATATTCACCAGATCTAATGGAAAAATGTGGTCTAACACTCTCCAGAAGGAGACGTGTTCCGAGACTGCATAATAAACAGCTTGAAGTAAAAACTTATAAAACCAGCAAAAGGGGAAACTTTTCCAATAAGAGCATCCACTGTATGGAACACCTTGCCACAAGAATTGGTAGAAGCAACTAGTGCCACTGTCTTTAAAAACAAATTAGATGTTTGGTTGAAGGATAATAGATAAATAATGTCCCACATAGTGTGGGGAACAGTCTTAATGGGCTCTGGCCTTCTTCTGTTCTTTCATACCAAGTAGTAAGTAAGTAAGCAGGCTGTGAGAGTGTGACGGAGTGAGAGCCCATGTCTGAATTTGCACTGCTTTTTCTTTTACACTGTCCTGTTGCAAGTTTACTGTTCCAGCTACAGGCTGAAATCTGGCCACTCAGTCTTGTAGTCTCTCCCCCCCCCCCCGCCAAGTACTGTATAAGGATCATATACCTGTAAGTAAATCAAGAAGCAGTAAGCTGCTTGCCTTCTCCTGTGCTGTACTGCAGGCAGACAGAGGGGAATGTAAGTAATGGAAAAAAAAAAATATATAGAAACAGCCTTACACTCCGTTTTATTCTATGTAAACTGCTTTGAGTTTGCAAGAAGCCAAAAACAAAAAACATTTCCTAGGTGAAGCAGAAGTGTGTAAAAGGTCAGACGAATCAGCCTGTCTGTTTAGAAAGAGTCAGCCTGCATGTGCTTACTTAGAGAATTATGAATCCAACAACTCACATGGTACTGACATCAGTAGGCAGGTATGAAAGCCTACCTCCTGAGATGCAAAACAGACAAGTCTGATGAGTCATTCAGTAGATACCCGACTGCTATAGAAGAAGCAGCTCATAGTACATGCAAGATTTCATGTTCTAGGAACCTATATGGCTAGAACGAAGCCTGGAAGTTGTGCACTGAGGGACTTGTGCACTGTTTATGCAGAACTGAAGGACTAATCCCCCATTTCCTTTCTGTACATTATTTTATTTTGGAAAATACTGCAAAGTGCGTTCTATACCTTTTATCCAAGTCTGTGCATCTGTCTCACCCACTAACCTTCATTGAGGTCAGCTTTAAAATCCTCAAAAGTTAACAGCTTTTTGGAAAAATAAACTCCTCTGTGTACTGTCTATGCTAACCTCATTTAACTTTGACACTGGGGACACTGGGGGAACTGGGGCAATTAAAAGCACACTGAGGCTGTACGAAAATTTGTTGTACTGTCTTTCTGGGGTTAGACTGAATTAGACTTAAACTTGAAAAACCAAAACAAAATTCAATTAATTTCCTTTAAATTTAAATTGAAATTACCTGAACAAAATATTTCTTTTTATGGGAGTCTGTGATAGAGGGGAACCCAGTTCTGGAAGAACCACTACTACACTTTATCCCTGAACGGAATATTTTTCTTTGACCACTGAGTGTTTGTGAAAGAGGGTACGGGGGCCTCGTTCTGTGCGAGACAGTACTGTACATTGTAATGTGTCTAGTCTTTCACAGATTTAACTACCTGAACCTGGGCAAATTATTCTTCTTTGACCATCGAGTGTGTGCCATTTTATGTGACGTATGAACTGAGGCGACTTGGAGAGATGTAGAACTCCCATTCTTGAAGAACTAGTGGTTGCAAAAAACATCATTCTACAGCTGCCAGAAAATGAACGTCTGCAAGACATGATCAGTCTTTGGAAAATACTTCCAGAAATTTATGTATCCTGCTGCTGCATAAATCCTTGAGGATTGCTTTAACAATTCCAGTTACCACATGTGTATGCGAGCTCTCCTTCAATGCCATGAGTCGCATTAAGACATACCTGAGAAACAAGACTGAAAATGACAGATTGAGTTCACTTGGAATTCTCAACATTCAGATCGAAGAAAGCAGAAAACAACACTGATTGAGTGTCTGACAAATTTGCATCCATTATAAATGGGAAGATAGAGCTGCTTCTCCCAAAAATCAGCAAGATAATAAACTAGTAAAAGTTGTATGACACTCATGTTGTTCCATGCATCTTAAGATCATAAAAGGATACTTTAAAGATCCCAGCATATCTCTGGAATAATAGTGTCCGACTGTTCCTCTAGGATCCTATAATCTTCCTAGCAGATCTACTTAGATAATGGTGTCTGTTCTCTGGGGTCCTGTAACCTTCCTAGCAGATCTGCTGGGAAAATGGTGCGTCTCTGACCATTGTCCTCAGAGGTCCAGTAACCAAATCTTTCCACATGCAGGAAATACAAGTGATAACCAGGCTTTTCAAACACTTCTTTCGCTATTAAAATGCAGCAAGAGCCACCATTTGAAGGTAAACATTTTACACTTTTCCAGCAGAGCATGTCGCATGACTTCCCTAGCTCTGTTAAGATTTTAACTGTGGGGCATTAGCCCCCCCCCCCAGCTTTACTTCTAGTGATGCCCCTGGTGGAAATGAGCCACTGAAGTAGCCACTCCACAGGTGGAGCGAGCATTGAAAGGCCAGGGAAGCTCTTTATGGCACTTTTGGTAACAAAGTAGTACAGTATGCCAAACATTTGGAGAGGCCCTGCTTAGAAACTGAAGCAACCACCATTCAGTTGGGGGGGGGGGGGGAACAAGTCCACAAACAGTTGAGGATTTTCTAGAGTCTTTAGTATCGTTCAAGTACCAGCGCAGCATCCTGCGGATGTCCAGCATATATGTAAATGACTTTCCCCACTATATATGTGGGAGTCAAGAAATAAAAGTCAATAATCCTGTTTAGTGTTCACTCAGATACAGCCTTCAGTAGAAAATGAGGATTAGTATGTAGTGTAACCCTATCCTTGTGGAAAAGAAGAGAAGGAAGATCTGTAACAAGAGCCTGCAATACAGAAATGTATCTGGCAGACGTCTTTGCCACTAGGAAGAGCGTCTTCCAAGAGAGGAAGTGCAGCTCGCATGTAGCAGCAGGCTTGAAGGGAGGTGTCATAAGAGTCTCTAGGATCAAAAAAAATCATACACTGGAACTGAATCATGGACTGGGTGTGCAGAAGTAAGATACCTCTGAATAACCTACAGGAAACCTCAAGCTGGACCACAGTCTCGTCATCCATGAAGGCATGAAAAGACAACACTGTAGCCAAGTGGACCTTTATCGAGGAATACCTGAGGCCCAAGTCCTTAAAGGACAAGAGACAGTCAAATACTAGATTAAATAGACAAAAGCATCCAGGGCATGAGCAGCACACTAAACTGGAAAAACTGTTCTATTTTATGAGAGGTGTACTGCATAGATGGCTTTCTAGCTGCCAAGAGAACAGCTGCAACCCAAGGGGAATCCCAAAGCAGGAGAGCACTATGTCCTCAGGAGCAAGGTGTGGAAGTGGACAGACCACAAATCTAGATGCACCAAAGCACACTGATCCTGTGTCAAAAGTACCGCTAGCAGAGGGAGTGAGACAGGGTATCACTGCCAATTGCTGAAGCAGAGAAAATCAAATTGGTCTGGGCACTACGGGGCCATCAGAATCTGGGTTGCCAGCAGAGCACTTAGCTTGACCAGAATCCTCTGTATTAGAGGGAATGGGGAATGAACCTCCTTTTCCAGGAGAAGACCACCACATCTCGCTAAAAAAACTCCAGGTCCTGAAGCAAGTGAGCAAAAATGCAGCAGTTTTGCATTGCATGGAGACACAAAACAGATTTATGACTGGATGACCCAATTTTACACAGAGGTTGTCCGACAGAGTCGGAGAGATCCCACTCATGGCAGAGCACCCGAGGCAGACTGAGGCGATCCAGCAGGGTGTTCGAGGTATTGGGGAGGAACACTGCAGACAAAAACATGTTGCATTCCATCTCCCAGTGCTAAACTCTCATTGCCTCTCTGCAGAGAGGATATGAGCAGACTCTGCCCTACAGTTGATGTAGTGCATCACCAAAATATTGTCTTTATGGATCAGCAGCAGATTCCATGAGAGGAGGGTGGTGAAAGTCTGCAGGCCATGAAGAACAGCCCTCATCTTTAGAGTGTTGCTATGCAGAACCATATCCAAAGGGGTCCATTGGCCCAGACTTCTGAAGGGGCCCAAATGGGCATCCCATCCTGAACCCAAGGCCGTTGTCACCATCACCATCATCTGGAGAAACTGGGACCCCAACTCCAGGTTGCAGCGATCCAGTAACCACAGCAGTGAGTGATGCAGTGGAGTAGTCACCCGTATAAGATGCTCCAAGTCATCAGAATGCTAAGCCCAGAGGAACCTCTGTAGGGTCCCCATGTGCAGATGAGTCAGAGGGACAGTCAGTACAGGCTTGGCTATGAGGCTGATAAACCGAAGCAGGCATCTGGCCAAGAAGAGTTACTGGATGAGACTGACTGAGCTTGGGCTACTAGTGCAGTGGCCTGGTCCGCTGGCAGCAATGCCCACCCTAACCCTGTGTACAAGATAGCCCCCCCATGTACTGCAGGCATTGGCATGAATTGATGATCAACTTTAGCTCATTCACCAGAATACCCAACTGGTTGAACAGCTGTCTGGTCCAAAACTGGGTATGTACTACGGACTCCCACAATGGGACCTTCAGAAACCTGTCATCTATGTATAGAAAGACAGAGGCCCTCTCTGCAGAGGGCAGCTGCCACTGTACCAAAAACTTTAGTAAAAACATTGGTACAGAACATAAACCAAAGGGCAAGACAGGAAACTGATAATGCAAGCCCTGGAACATGAACCACAAGTACTGGCGAGGAGGCTCTCAGATCTTAACATGAAGGTATGAGTCATTCACAACTACCATCTAATCCAGTTTCAGTAGGAGGGGAAGGAAGGACTGGAGAGAGACCATTCAGAATTTTTTGTATTTGATGAATAAACTCATTCCACAAAGGTGTAATATGGGTCTCAAATCCCTGGTCCTTTTTGGTACCAGGAAGTACCAGGAATAATAGCCCAAGTATTGTTCTGAATCTGGGATAGTCTCCATAGCCCTCTTGTGGAGGAGGGTTTGAACCTCCTCCAGCAGGAGGGCACGATGTCCCAGAGGGTATCTGTTTGGCAAAGAAGGGGTCACTAGAGAAACAGAAAGGAGCTCTAGGGTGTGTCCTAGCTGAACTATCATGTGGACCCAGGCATCGGTTTTGATCGCTCTTTTGTAAGAGGGAGATTTGGCCCCCCGCCAGAACTTCCTGAAGCAATGAGGCTGGAGGAAGGGGAAGAGAGTAAGTAGGCAAGGCAAAGTATTTTGAGGCGCCCAATCATAGACGCTCTAGGCGCCATACAAATAAATACAAACTATTCATAGAAACTACCATACATACATAAATAAAATAAACCGGATAATATAAAACTGTTAAAAAGAACAGACATGAAAAAGGCTATCCCGGAAATAAATACTATCAGACAGTGTCTGGGAAGGCTCGACTAAACAGGAGGGTCTTGACGCGGGCCTTGAACACTTCAAACTGAAGGGGGGCAGCGAATTCCACAGGACAGGGCCAGAGACACCAAAAGTTCTGTTGCCAGCAGTCTTTAGCCTCATCCTGGGAACCTCAAGGAGGCTCCTGGAGAAAGAACGGACAGAGCAGACCGAGGCAGCAGGTGAAGGAAAGGTCAGACAAGTATCTAGGGCCCAGCCCATGTAGGTCCTTAAAGGTGAGCAAGCCCACCTTGAAGAGGATCCTCCACCTGACCGGCTGCCACTGCAGTTCATGCAGCACTGGGGTGATGTGGTAGTATTTGGGCTGCTCCATCAGCCTGGCAGCTGCATTCTGCCCTAGCTGCAGCCTGTGGAGGGTACCTCCCGAGTCCCTGAAGTAGTGCGTATTACAGTAAATCAAACCTAGCAGGGGCCAGGGGGAGCCGGTAATGATCTGATCTTTTGTAAGTCTGGTATAGGCATGGGGAAGTTCGTGGCCTGGGAAGTAAAAGCCTGAGGTCTTTGGGAACCATGTCCTGGACCTCTGGAATAGCCAGGACCGGGATGGGCATAGGACCAATGCAAAGAAACTCTTCCCCTTCCTCAGGGTCAATTTTAAAGACCGACGATCCTGCAGAGTATTTTCTGTGTCAGAGTCAAACAACTGCTTCCCTCTGAATGGGGTATATGTGCCGACTGCTGATCAGAGGCAAAACCCACTACCCTTAGCCAAGAGTAGCTGCAAAGGTAGATCCCAGAAGCTGTGACTCCGGCAGCAGCATCAGAGTCATCATAAGCAGACCTGAACAGGAGCTTTTCTGTGTCCATGCCATTGGCCAGAGTCTGGTAAACTATTATTTTGTTAGGGTCATCCAGCATTTTGTCGGCCAGATAAGCCATTGTTTTACATAGGCAAGTCTGATATTTTATCATATATACACACCAGATAGTTCTCAATCCAGAGGACCAGGGAAGTAGAAGCAAATGTCCTCTTCTCCATCACATCCAGTCTCCTCAACTCCTTATCAGGGGGAAGAGAACTCATGTGCTTGTGTGCCTTATATCTATCATGAGCACCCATGACGACTAATGAGATGATGGATAATGGATGGATGAATGATGACGACGGACTAATGAGTATGATGACGATGACATCTCTTGGAACTCATAAAGGTGCTTCCTGGAGGAAGCATCCTCCCCTTCATCAAAAGCCCAACTTGGCCTAGAACCAACTTGAGGAAAGCCTGGAAAATGGCATCTTCAGGGGACATCCAGGAGTGTTTTCCATGCTCTTCTCAGAGCAGAAAGAAAGAGTGTGGAGCTTCATCCAACCACATCAATCACTTCTTCATCCATGGCCGCCTCCTCTTCCATATACTCTGGATTGTATTCCACTTCGTCCTTGATGTTAACTCATTTGGAGTGGGCCAATAGGATGTAGAGAGGAGGAAGCATCGTCAATGGAGGTATCAGAGGCTTGTCTGCAACCAGTGCTACTGTGGGGACTGTAAACTGCTGTGTCTATGATCATTTCAATGACGGCATAGCCAAGGGCACCAATAGAAGTGACAACAATGGCAGAAGAAGATGCAACATTGTTTGATATAAGAGCTGTGCATTGACCGGCCTCGACGGAGTCAACAATAATGGGACTATTCCCGACAGTGGTATCGGATGCAAATCCCCCGGAGGAGATAAGTCAGTGCTAGACCCTGACCTTGGTGTCAGAGATGGTTGGGGGGGTGGCAGGACCAGGGGCCTTGGCCTGGACCTATGTTTTTTCAGAAGACTTTTTTTATTTTATTTATTTATTTATTTAGAGGAGATTGTAAACAGTCCAGGGAAGCAGGGTCATCTCTATGTTGCTTTTACTTTTCTGAATGACTGTTTCACCACCAATTTTGTGGACTTGTCCAATTTCTTTGTAGAATCAGCAACAGATGCCACTGACTGCAGGGAATGGTAGATAGATGGTGAACCAGGAATGGAGGCCTTCTTCTCCATCACTTTTAAGTTTCAGATGGATTTCTAAAGCTTTTCTTACGATGTTTCATGGTTGCCTGGTTAAAGCCTTGGCAAAAAATTAAAAAAAAGCCTCGTTGAATAGTGTTGGCTTCAACAATGTCTGTGCAGAGGCAGCAGAGGCAACAGATACAGAGTGGTCATTGTCTTTGTAGATTTTAAGATTGCTGCAATGGCAATAATGAAGCAGCGGTTCCATGTCTTTCAGCAGCATCATTGAAAGAAAAGTTTTGAAATAACAAACTTTGAGAAGTAGCAACATTAGTAAATACTTGCAAAAGTTTGATGGTGATCTTTAGAATTTGTGGTCTGACAAGTAATTGACAGCAGGAGAAAGAACTCATGCATGCTGGGGATGCCCACGTTTTATAGGTATTGACAAGGTGCGTCAATATGGATGGATCCAGCCAGCAAAAATTTATGAGTGGTCCGGATGCTGACTGCTTACAGTTTAATGATGTGGTTCAATGAAGGAAGATGTTCTTGAAGATGATAATTGTTAAACACCCAGTTAAAGCACCAGAAGACTCACCAAAGGCAAGGTAAGGACGTAAATGTATACTACACATGTTATTGTTATGAATAAATAATTCCCCAACTTCAAAAGCGGTATACTGTTTGGTAAGGGATATTTCAAGAGGGAGTGATAGGGAGCCAAGATGGCCACTTGAGAGGAACTAGCAGTGGAGTCAGCCAGGACGTAGCATAGTCTTGAGTTCCTACGTGACAAAAAAGGGATTACTGCTATTGATATTGCCTTGTTTTCTGCAGTAACTACTGCAGTATTGAATTTCATCCTCGCCAGCTCCACTGTATGTGCTGCACACCAGAGTAGCGCCTCCAACACCTACATTCTACTTTACCGTTGCAACAAAACGAGGATACAGCTGAGACTAAGAATAAGCTGAAGAGCTTCAGCGGAGAACAATACGATAAGTGCAATCTTACCTTTTTATGTTTGTTTGTTTGCCTGTATACATGTGCAAAGCAAATATGTTGGGTCTGCTCCAGCAGTGTAGGGGACAGGTAGTTGTGTGCTATAGTAGCCAATGTAGTTGATCATGCAAGAGGTGTGTAAGCCAATACCCAGTGCAGATAGGGCTGCTGCTGACAGTGCTTTGTTGGCCGATGGGCTTGAACTTCTCACACATAAAAGGATGCAGCCATACAAACATATGAGCATAAGACAATGTCAGCAGATTTAGGCCATAAGGTCTATCGCATCTACTTGAAATGCAGTTCACAGCTCAGATACTGCTGCTGCCGCCGCCGCCGCCTCTCCCTCCCTCCAAAGGTTCCCTCAGAGTTCCCCATCTGTTCACTTCCCTCCCCACTTGTACCTTGCCCATGAACCAATCCCAGTCCTTCTTAAAACTCTCCACATCGGCCTGTCTGCTCAGCAGTAGGATTTCCACTCGCAACACTGGTGACCCAGGTTCAGGAATGGATCCGGGTCGTTGGAGGGCCAGCAGAGAAGGATTAAGCATCCTTGGACTGCTCTCCTTCTCGGGGGGGGGGGTGGTGAATGAGTGTTTGGTGCAGTGGTGATACCCGGTGGAGGCTGGGTGTTCTACTACACACTGATGCCAAGTAGAACCATCAGGGGTGGGATGGACGCTGGCATCATTACACGTCCCTGCCCCTGCCTACAGGGGGAAAAATGTTCCGTGTCTCCAGCCGTCTCCATGAAGACCTGCCCCCGCTCCTTAAATTGCCCCCACTGCTGGCTCCTTGACTAGTTACTAGCATCTCGGTGCTGGAAGGCTCACAGTGCCAAGACCCCCACCCTCTGGGGGGGTAAGCCAGGGGTGACTGGGGAGTGCAAGCTATTGGCGGAGGTGGAGGCGAGGGGGTCCATGACCAGGTCAGACAATGACGGCTCAGGGGCACACAAAAAGTACTAAAAAAAAAAATCTCCACTGATTCCACTGAGATAACAACCTCAGGTAGAGTGTTCCATGGCTGCACCACCCTTTCTGTGAAGTAGTGCAGACTTAGTTCTCTCCTATACCTCCCCCCTAACATTGTCTGGCTATGTCCCCTCATGGTCCCTTATTCCTTCAATCTAAAACCCTCAGTGCTAACTGTGTTGATGTCCTTCAAGTACTTAAGGGTTTCGTTCATATCCCTTCTGTACGCCTGTCCTCCAGAGAGTACATGTTGAGCCCTCTCAGCCTCTCATAAGGCTTCTCCCTCATTCCATGGATCACCTTTGATGTCCTCCTCTGGACTCCCTCCAGGAGCATGACATCTCTCTTTAGGTATGGGTGCCAGAACTGCACACAGTACTCCAGGTGATGCCTCACCAATGATTTGTACAGCAGCAGGATAACGTCCTCCCTCCTGAAAGTGATCCCCCTAGCAATGCAACCAAGAATTCTGTTTGATTTGGCCACCACTTTCCTATATTGTTCTGAGTGATTCATTTTACTTGTGACCACCACTCCCAGATCCTTCTGGTAACTGGGTAGGTCTTTTTCTCCTCAGAGGTAGATAGCTATACCCTGGATTCCTAGCCCCTAAATGCAGTACACTACACTTCCTAGCACTGAACCCCAACTGCCACGTCTTTGACCACTGTTCCAGTATTTCCAGATCTTTCTGGAGACTTCTCCTCCCCTCCTCACTGTCCACCACCACTCCTAGTTTGGAGACATCTGCAAACAAGCTCATTTTATTCATTACTCCCTCCACAATGCCTGCTATAAAAAAGCATTAAAATAGCAGTCGACCTAGAACAGATCCCTGTGGGATCCCACTAGTGACCCTCCTAGGTGTCGAGAGCTCCCCCCACCACCACTCTGCTGTCTGCTACTCAGTCAGTTCCCAATCCACTTGACCATCTTAACTCCCACCCCCAAGTTCCTCAGCTTAACCAGTAGTCTTCCATGTGGCAGAGTCAAATGCCTTGCTAAAGTCCAGATACTGGACACCAACCAGACGACTACCATCTAGAGGTCTTGGCATCCAGTCAAAAAATTCTACCAGCTTAGTTTGACAAGATCTCTCCTGGACAAATCTGTGTTGCAGGGTGTCCTGAAGGCAGTTTGTTTCCAGGAAATCTATCAGTCTTTCCTATCACAGCGCAGCTGCCTCCTTTCATAAGACTCATCAGCCTGTATCCCCACTCCTGCCAGACCCAGCTTTGCAATAGTTTCCACCCCCCCACCAGCCACCCAGTCAGCTTTCACAATTATGACTAGCAGCCAGAGTTCAACCCCACCACCAGTATCCCCTTCCCACCGAACCTGGCTTTCATAGTTATAACTAGTGGTGGGTGTTCAACCCACTGCTGGATCCACACCCCATCTGACCCAGGTTTAACAAAGTGCTATGTCAAGACCACAACATCAAAAACTGCACGGTCAATAACAGCAATACTTGGGTAGTACAAAACCATGCGGTCCAAAATTGTGCAGATTGTATATACCAGCTCTGAAACTGTGCATCGCTGTAATGACTGCACTTTTTTTTTTTGTTTGTTTTGTTTATTAACATGCGTATTTGTGTTTGTGATCTTGACTGGATACGGTTTAACAATTATGACTGGTCAGTACTCAGTCCCATCACTGGCATCACCACTGGTATCCACCCTTCTGCCTGACCCAGCTTTCAACCACACACACACACACACACACACACACACACACACACACACACACACACACACACACACACACACTTTCCAACACGGGGTGCCCAGCCCTGGTACCAGCTACCCCCCCAACAGGATGCAACACCAGGGTACCCACCCTAAGTACTGCTAACCAACACACACCAATGCTGGGGAGCCCAGTTCCCAGCATTGGTCCATGCAGTAAAGAAAAACACATCCTCTTTAGCCAGAAAGAAAACGTCCATCAATGTGTTCTGCTCCCCCTGGACCCTCTGACCACCCCAAACCCCAACCCTCTCTCAGCACCACCCCATACACCCCTCACATACCTATCCAGTCCACTTATGAACCCCCCATGCCAGTGTAACCCCTAGATGGCGCTATCCCAGGGGCTACTACCCCTGCCTGATTTGCCACTAACAGGTTGAGGGGCCTGGATCCAATGGCGGGTGCCTCCACCCAGAGGTCAGGGTTTGCAATAGTTAAACTAACTTGGTCACAGCCCTCTGGGACACTGCAACCCCTTTCTTCCCACTAGTGGCCCACACAATATATCAGAATTATCTTCACAGTATACACTTACCCCCAGGTCTGGTTCCGGCACTGGGACCTCCTGTGAAATGAGATACAGTGCAACAATCACAGTACAGTACTTTAACATAGACAAATACCTCAGGCAGTATAACTTTGCTGAAACAAGCAGCTCTGATTTATTTAGGGGATATAACAAGGACAGGGGAAATCAGGTTAATTAGCTTATCACTTTAATAATCTACCTATGGCTCTGTGCACAGGCCTATCCCTATCAGTTACTGTCCCTGGGTACCCAAGCCCTAGTGGCTAGTCCAAACCGTGGCAGCTGGTAGGGGCCCTTTCACACAGAGAAAGGAGAATTAAACAGTCAGCAGTACAGTAATTCCATTTGGATTTAATGTGGCAATTCAACAGGAGCGACCCTGAATTAGTACTCACGACCTCCAAATAAGATAGGGTCCTTCAATGTCAGCAGGGCTCACTTGAGGTGCACAAACCTCTTCACACATCCATATAAAAGAAAGCACTATACCAGGCAGGCTGCATCTGTATCCCGATCGTAATTACTGCACAATACCCGGAGAACACACAGCAGATTCAGTTCCTGACAGACCAGTGTAATTTTCAGCAATTCCTCCAGTCTTCTACAGGGTGAGCCTGGTTTCTACTCTTCAGAGATCCTTGGATTCTTTTCACAGGACAGTTCAGTCCTAACAAGCTGCAGACGGAACTCTGGGCCTTACACGTTTTTGACTAAAACTGCACACTGAAAAGCACAGGGCTCCTTCCTTCTTCACTGCCAAAGCTCAACTGAAACTCCAACCGACAAAACCGGCACTCCCTTTGAGTTCCTCCCAGTTCTTGACTGGATTGGCTGTCACTCGCAATAGACTGCTGCTGTTGGTCCAAAAGGCACTGAAGTCTAAACTACATCTCCCAGAGTCACTGCCCATACAATCCTCTTGTGGCTGGCTCAGATTATGAGTCCAAGTTCTGATTCGTCCAAGGCACCATTTTAAGAGCTAGCTACCCACACCTGATTGGTCCAGTTCAGCAGTTCAAAACTAGAATGGGAACTAGCAGACACAGTTCTGACTGCAAAGAAAGCAGGTTAGACAAACTGTAATTTCATTATTACTCCAAATAATTTCTGGCAAACAGTTACATCTTTCAGATAGGTTCCCTTTGCACTCCTAGTGACTGCAAAAATGAAGTGAATTGGCAGCAGCTTGAGTGGTACTCAAAGAAACACACAGTCCCCCATACAAACTAATTATGTCTGCAAGCAGACAGCTCTTAAAGAGACAGTACCAGAGGTTCTAAAAACACTCACTGATAAATGGCTTAAATGCCAAACACCATTCAGGCTTGGAGCATTCAAGCATGCTCCTGGAAGTCTTTTGGGAACCCCCATTTGCAGGGGGGTTACACCCTTCCTGGCCTGGGAAAGCTTGACGTCCGCGTCAAGCAAGTACCATATAGTTTCAACTGCAACCACATACATTTGCATTAGGCTCTGCATGTAATCATCAGTCAATATATCATTTTACCAAGAACACATTTCTGAAACATTGCAGTACATCACTCTTTACACAGTATTACATACACATTGTACCATAACTCAAGTTATTACCTCTTGTACATGAAACCTGAAGAGGGGGCCCTTCCTATCAGTTACCTTGGGGCTGGATGGGCAAGGGCACCATACTAGAGGGCAACACAAGTAACTTGGAGTTAGCACTGATGCTCAGTTTGGGCAATGAGCGGGACACATACACTCCTTTATGGACAACATTGAGAGGCAAGTCCACAGGCCTCCCAAGTGAATCATAACTGAGGTGCACCACAGGCTTTACAGCTCGACCAGTCTTTCTAGGGGAACTGTTATAGTCTCTGCACTCTGAGCCTCATTTTCAGCATTGTCCTCACTTGTCAGGGAGTCTCCATGGGGTAGAGAGGCTAGAACTTGGGGCACTTTCAGCTCCAGGAGTTACAGTTTCTGAGTCCACAACATTTGGCTCGCATGGAGAGCTTTGGACACTGGCAGTGGACTGTCAGGGCACTCAAAATACTCTTCTTGTTCGGTGTATCACCAGTCTGCCCCAATCTATCATTTTCCTCCTGAAAGCTCAAACAGTTCAACCATGCACAATGATTCCATTTCATCTGATCTGATGCTTTGCACTTCACTTTCTGGGAGCATTGGCTCCAGGGATGAAGCTGGGGGCTTAGACAGTCCAGAAGGCCCAGCTTCATCTCCAGTATTGACTAGGGATTGCCCCAAACAATTGACTCAGTTCGTAAGAAGGATAGTATTCAAAGTCACTCTCACTTTCTTCCGATATGGACTGACAGTCATGCTCAACTGGGACTTGTGGAGGGAACACTTTAACTTTGCTTCTGTAGGTGCAGACTTTCTTGATCTTTTCTTAGCAGCTGCTCTAGTCACTGGTCCAGAGGGGCATCTTCTAGGGCTCAGACTCAATTAAGATTTGTCCAATGGGCGAGTAAATGATTTCTATGCATTGTTTTACATCTTTTGAATTATTCTCAGGCCTTACTTTGTACACTGGCAGATCATCTAGTTTGCCCACTACAATGTGAGGGAGATGGTGCCATCTGTCAGCAATCTTGTGCTTGCCATGCAGTCCCAGATTTCTTAGCAATACCCGATCTCCTCCTGGAGTTCCTGTGCTTTCACCTTTTATCATACCTTTCTTTGTTGGCCAGATTTCTTTTGGCAGCCATGGTTTGAGCCAGTTAGTACGCATGAGTTAGCTGGGCCTTTAACTTTGCACATACTGTAAATAGTTGTCAGCTTGAACCCCATCAGGAGAGACCCCAAAACACACATCTACTGGTAGTCGAGCTCTCTTCCAAACATCAGGCGGTAGGGGAGAATCCAGTGGCATCACTTTTGGTGCAGTTATAAGCATGTACCAGGGTGCTAATTTGTTGGCTCCATCTAGGCTTGTCCTTTGAGGGTGCAGGGTGCCTAGCATATCTAGCAAAGTGCGGTTGAAGCGTTCAGGCTGTGGGTTCCCTGGGGTGGTGGTAGGAGTGGTTCTGGACTTCGCACTCCCCACAGAGAAAGCATCTCTTTGATCAGACGACTCTCAAAGTCTCTCCTTGATCAGAATGGATTCTTTGTGGAGCCCCATAGTGAACAAAAAGTTTTCTACAAGTACTTTGGCCACAGTGGATGCTTTCTGGTCTTTGGTGGGGAAAGCTTGGGCATATCTCGTGAAATGGTCAGTGACCACCAGCACATTACTGATATTTCTTTGATCGGACTCCAAACTCAGAAAATCAATACAGACCAGCTCCATGGGTGCACTGGTGGTGATGTTAACAAGGGGGCAGCCTCTGGGCAAAGCTTTCCTCTGTAAGCAGCTAATTACAAGTTCGAATGTGTTGCTCCACATCAGCCCCCATCTTAGGCCAATAGAATCTGGATCTCACCAAGTCAAGTGTTCTGTCTATACCAAGGTGCCCCATGTGGTTGTGCAAGGACCTCAGTACTGAGTCTCGAAAGGCAGTGGGCAGCACTAGTTGTTGTTTGTCTACTTGTCCCCTCTGTCTACTGTTTCTCTGTATAACAGTTTATTGATCAGTTTCAACTTAGGACCTTCTTTGTATAACAGTGCAGTTCTCAAATCAGTGGGCGTAATTTGGACATCTTTTCCTGCATAGAGGGCTTCTAAAGCTGCTTTGATCATGGGATCGCGGGTTGAGCCCGCGAATACTGTCATTGTCCAGCTGAGGCAGGCACCAATGTCTATTGCAGAAAAGTGGCAATAAGCAGCAGGTATGCAATTCTCAGAGGCTCCCAAGCAATCCACCATGCAGTCCACTGCGTCCGTGGACATTTGTTCCTCCCTGTCAAACTTCCGGCAGAGTGCCCGAATGTCAGGTTCTGCCAATCGGACCCAATCATTCTGGGGAACAGGCCTCCGGGAGAGCATCAGCATCTATGTGGTTCAGACCTGCTCGGTATTCAGAGCATAGTCATATGTAGATAATGCAGAAAGCCACCTATGGCCAGTGGCATCCAACTTAGCTGAGGTCTGCCACATAGGTCAAAGGATTATTGTCAGTTTTACTAGTATTTTAGCCCCTATACAAGTACTCATGGAATTGGTCAACAATAGCCCACTTCAAAGCTAGGAACTCTAACTTATGTACAGGATAGTTCTTTTCGGATGGGGTCAGGCTTCTACTGGCAAAGGCCACTGGTCTCAGGCCATTCTCGCTCTTGGTACAACACAGCCCCCAACCCTTGCAAGCTAGCATCAGTGTGCAGGACGGAAGGTTTTCTTGGATCGGCATAGGCCAGCACTGGAGCATGGGTAAGTTGATATATGATCTCATGAAAAGCAGTCTCACAATCAGGAGTCCATGGGCCCCAAATACTTCACTCGGATGAAAATACACTCTTTCAGTCTTGAGGGACGCTGACTTTGGTATTTTTGTGGGTTAGGGATACCTTGAGTAAGGTTAAGTAAAGGCGGATCACTCTTGAATAGTCCTTGATGAAGCTACCGATAATAACCACAGAATCCCAGGAATCTTTGCAGTTCTTTTAGATTTTTGGGCTGTGGCCAGGTGGTCAAGGCCTCAACTTTACTTGCGTCGGTCTCTATTCCCTCGGTGGATACTATGTGTCCCACATACTTTACTGATGTTTGAAAGAATTGACACTTATCAATGGACAGTTTAAGGCCAAAGTCCTCCAGTCGGTCCAATACCTTAAATAATCTGCTCTCATGTTCCTCCAGTGAGCTGCCAAACACAATAACATCGCCTAGGTATACCAGGCACTCTAGTAAGTTCATGTCCCCACTGCACGCTCCATCAATCGTTGAAAGTGGCTGGGGCACTGAAATCCCTTGAGGCATCCTCATGAATTCATAGAAGCCAAGCGGACAGATAAAGGCCGTCTTCTCACGGTCCTCTGGGGCCATCGGGATCTGGTAGTACCCACCATGGAGATCCAGCACAGAGAACCACTTGCTCCCGCTTAGGCAGTCCAAAGCATCCTGAATGCGGGCATTGTGTACTGATCAGGATAGTCCGCCCGGTTTAGGTGCGATAATCCACACACATCCTTACTGTTCCATTCTTTTTCCTCACTACCACAATGGGGAAGCATAAGGCTTCTGGATTCTTGTATTACACAGCAGCTAACATCTCTTGCAGATGCCGTCTCACATCATCCATGTCAGCAGGTGCCAGGCGTCGAGACCTCTCACGAAATGGTCTTTCGTCATGCAGCGGATATTGTGCTCAGCTCCTGCACGCATCCTACATCCCATTCCTTTAAAGAAAACACCTGGTCTCTCTGGGCAAGCTTCTCACTGATCCTCACTTTCCATTCAGCTGGCAGCGGGAGTCCGAAATCAAACAAGTCAGGCGTTACTCTGTCATTCTTCCTTGAACTCTTGCTGCTGGGTAGCACTGCAGTGTCTGCACAATGCACATTAGCCAGGATGCAACCTCTGTTTACTCGAATGTCTCTTTCAGACATATTATGAACTTGGACCATTACCCTTCTGGCATAAGCATGGGCTCTAGCGGGCAAAATACTAGGCTTGACCAGCAGTCCCTCTGGCAATTTTCCATCGCCTGGTGCATCCAACATTAATATTTTATTCTTAACATCCTTTCTGATCCGGACCTCTCCCTGTAAGGTACACTGGGCATTTGGCGCCAGGATCAGAGACTCAGGATCCTTCTTCCATACAATTCGACCGGTTCCTCTGGTTCTGTTTTCAGCATCTCTCTGTGCCTCATAGGCCTTCTTAATTAAAGCCGGAACTCTTAAAGCTCTACTAGTCTTTGACCCCTGTTTTTCATAACACAACTGTGCCAGCCTTCCGAACATATGAGCATTTGTTCCAATCAACAAAGGGACACCATCATACAGTCCAGTGGGGACACACTAAGACTAGGGTCTCTACTTGTTCGGCCACTCCAGCCACGGAGGTGGGGAAAGACAGCCAAATTCGATATACCGGAATAGGGTAGGCCTTCTCACTTAACCCCCATACATGCAGTCCTTCTAATGGTTGTAAGGGCACGCCTGACAAATGCTTCTGATACCAATCCTGGAACATAATTGTCACTTGGGAGCCACTGTCTAATACAGCTCTTGTAGACACTCCATTCACCTTTACAGTGGTCTCCATGGAGGGACCCACTATTCTGGACCAGTCTGGAGAGCGTAGTGGGGCCTGGGCAACTGACCTTGCCACAAAAGGACGTGAATTAGCATTTTGGTGCCCTCACTGGGATCATGTCGCACCTCTTAACCACTGATTTCTTCTCCAGCTCTCCTTGTAGCCTATATGCAACTTTGTCAGTGTCTTTTGGGGACTGGCATTCCCTTTTCATGTCCCTTTTCATAGCCCATCTTTCCCACAGTTATAGCAAAACATACTTTCTGGAGTTTGAGCTGGCCGAGGCGCCACACTGGGAGCCAGGGCGGGGGTATTACTAACTGGAAACCTGGGTGCCATCTCTGTCTGCGGTGTGATAAGCATTTGGAGACATCTCGTCAGTTTCTCCACTTCCATGGTCAAGGAATTGAGTTTGGAGCTGTTATCAGCAGGAGATACATGGGTGGGTACCCCCACCCCATAGCAATACAGTCGGATATAGGTCAGGGCCATTACTTGCAGGCGGCCTTCATAGAGGGACTGTTTTGAATTCCCGGATCTCTCTCAACAGTTCGCCCCATTGTGGCATATCTTTTCCTTGTCAGAGCACTCATTGACTGTCAACCTCTGCCCTGAACTTCACTTGATGGGTCACCCTCAGTCACTCGGTCGTAGCCACAGCTGTTGGTGCAGGTACCTCCGAGGTCGCCTTTTCTCAACTCCTCTAATTTCTCTCATTAACTCATCATAGGAGGTGGGGATTCCAGTCGATTTGCCAGGCGTAACTGAAGCAACAGCAGTTCTGAGAAGGGGCAGACTTAAGGATTCTGTCCAGTCTGGTTCGGTCCAGTTCAATCGCTGGCAAACTACCCTTTCTGAGGCATTCTTGCAACAATTTTTCCAGCCGAGAGACATACACAGACAACAACTCCCTTGGTACTGTTGTGCATTTCTTACTCTCCACCATAGGTCCTCATCAGAATCTGGGCTCCCATACACATTCTCCAAGGCCTCAAGATGAGCCTGTGCAGTCGCTTCAGGGTTACTGGCCCGTTTAGCACGGATGGTAGCCAGGGCAGGACCTCGGAGGCTCTCACTAACCCTCTTTCGCTTTCGCCTTCCGAGCATTGCCATTCTAGCACTTGGGGGCAACATAGTCTATCCAGGTCTCCCAGTCATCCTCCCCTTGGGGTGGGAGGTGCCAGAGAAGATCCTCAACCTTGGTAAGAGTCGTGACTAATGGCAGGTGCAGAAATAGGAGTCTGCATTGGTTCAGCCACCATTACGGGCACTGGAGCAGGAGAGGGTGTTGGGAGGAACACCCCCAGGTGGCAGAATAGTTTCTTCAAGTCCTCCACAGTTTCCCCTCTCCCAGCAACCATTCAGCAAATTTCTCCTCAAAAGTTTCAGATAGTGGTGGGGCTGATTCCCCAGGTCTTTACTGTCCTTAGTTATCACTCTCCAAGCAGTGAGGCTCCTTCTGGGGTAATGGTCTGTGGCACTTTGGAGCTATCTATGGGATCCTTAAACTCTACTAGGGCCAGGAAAGTGTGGGTGAGCAGATTAGCATGCAGACCCACCACCACAGGGTTTTGTAAACCTTCCACCTTGGAAAGTACTCCCTGCACAGTGTCCGTATTGATACCCAGGGGGATGTCCAGGATGAGCATAGCATTTTGGGGGTCGATCTCCTCCCCAGTACACCACTCCACCAGCCGGTGCACAGCCACTTCTGTCGGGGTACCCATTTTTCTTAACAGTGGTTCATAAATATGGCCACTAGAGGACACACAATCCCAGCGGTGAGCCTCCAAGATGTAACCCCTAGATGGCGCTATCCCAGGGGCTACTACCCTGCCTGATTTGCCACTAACAGGTTGAGGGCCTGGATCCAATGGCGGGTGCCTCCACCCAGAGGTCAGGGTTTGCAATAGTTAAACTAACTTGGTCACAGCCCTCTGGGACACTGCAACCCCCCTTTCTTCCCACTAGTGGCCCACACAATATATCAGAATTATCTTCACAGTATACACTTACCCCCAGGTCTGGTTCCGGCACTGGGACCTCCTGTGAAATGAGATACAGTGCAACAATCACAGTACAGTACTTTAACATAGACAAATACCTCAGGCAGTATAACTTTGCTGAAACAAGCAGCTCTGATTTATTTAGGGGGATATAACAAGGACAGGGGGAAATCAGGTTAATTAGTTTATCACTCTAATAATCTACCTATGGCTCTGTGCACAGACCTATCCCTATCAGTTACTGTCCCTGGGTACCCAAGCCCTAGTGGCTAGTCAAACCGTGGCAGCTGGTAGGGCCCTTTCACACAGAAAAGGAGAATTAAACAGTCAGCAGTACAGTAATTCCATTTGGATTTAATGTGGCAATTCAACAGGGAGCGACCCTGAATTAGTACTCACGACCTCCAAATAAGATAGGGTCCTTCAATGTCAGCAGGGCTCACTTGAGGTGCACAAACCTCTTCACACATCCATATAAAAGAAGCACTATACCAGGCAGGCTGCATCTGTATCCCGATCGCAATTACTGCACAATACCGGAGAACACACAGCAGATTCAGTTCCTGACAGACCAGTGTAATTTTCAGCAATTCCTCCAGTCTTCTACAGGTGAGCCTGGTTTCTACTCTTCAGAGATCCTTTGATTCTTTTCACAGGACAGTTCAGTCCTAACAAGCTGCAGACCGGAACTCTGGGCCTTACACACGTTTTTGACTAAACTGCACACTGAAAAAGCACAGGGCTCCTTCCTTCTTCACTGCCAAAGCTCAACTGAAACTCCAACCGACAAAACCGGGCACTCCTTTGAGTTCCTCCCAGTTCTTGACTGGATTGGCTGTCACTCACAATAGACTGCTGCTGTTGGTCCAAAAAGGCACTGAAGTCTAAACTACATCTCCCAGAGTCACTGCCCATACAATCCTCTTGTGGCTGGCTCAGATTATGAGTCCAAGTTCTGATTCGTCCAAGGCACCATTTTAGAGCTAGCTTACCCACACTGATTGGTCCAGTTCAGCAGTTCAAAACTAGAATGGGAACTAGCAGACACAGTTCTGACTGCAAAGAAAGCAGGTTAGACAAACTGTAATTTCATTATTACTCCAAATAATTTCTGGCAAACAGTTACATCTTTCAGATAGGTTCCTTTGCACTCCTAGTGACTGCAAAATGAAGTGAATTGGCAGCAGCTTGAGTGGTACTCAAAGAAACACACAGTCCCCCATACAAACTAATTATGTCTGCAAGCAGACAGCTCTTAAAGAGACAGTACCAGAGGTTCTAAAAACACTCACTGATAAATGGCTTAAATGCCAAACACCATTCAGGCTTGGAGCATTCAAGCAAGCTCCTGGAAGTCTTTTGGGAACCCCCATTTGCAGGGGGGTTACACCAGGTTCATGGAGTTTCCCCCCCGGTGCCCATTATCACTCACTGAACAACTCACTGCTGTCCACCTTGCCTATCCCACGGAAGTACTTTAACATCTCAATCATATTTTCCCTCTTCCTCCTGTCCTCTAGTGTGTACATTTATTGAGATCCCCCCCAAACACTCATCATAAGACCTTCCCTGTTGCCCCTGTAGCCATATCTACACTGCCTCCAGCCTATCCCTGTCCCTCGAGTGTGGGCCTCAAAACTGCACAAAGTACTCCAGCTGGAGTTGAACCAGGGATAAATAAATAAATAAATAAATAAATAAATAAATAAATAAATAAATAAATAAATAAATAAATAGAGGCAGTATTACCTCCCTCTTTCTGCTAGTGATCCCCCTACCAATGCACCCCAGCCTCTGATTTCCCTTCCCCACAGCCCTACATCACTGTGCTGATGCCGTTAGGATAGTTATTCTCCCTAGATCCCCTTCCTCCACTGTGGTCTTTACCACCCCATTCATCCTGTATTCCATCTTCAGGTTCTTTGTCCCTATTTGCATCATCTTGCACGTTTTTTGCCACATTCGCTACCACAGCCTAGACCACCTCTTCAGTCTTTCCAGATGCTTCTTCATGACCCTTACCCCCTCCTCATTGTTCATTCTACCACAAAGCTTGACGTCATGTGCGAAGAGGCTCATCTCACCCTGGCCCCCCCATGTCACATAAATGTTAAAAGATATCATCCAGCTATCATTCCAAGACCACTGAATCATCCTTCACTGATCACCCAACTGTTCTTCACTGATAAGCTATATATCCTTCTTAGATCATCTGGCTGCCCTACTCTGCTCAACCAGCTATCCTTCTCTGATCACCCAGTTATCCTTATCCTATAATGTAGCTATCCTTCTCTGTTCACCCAGCTATCCTTCTCTGCTTATGTAGATGCATAGGTTACAGCAGAAAGAGGCTTGCCATCCATCTAGTCTGCCCTTAACATATACTATTGGAACATATTTTAATACTGGTCTTGTGCCTGTATTCCTAGTATTCCAATTACGATCTACTTCTCCTTGGTAGTTACTATCTCACTCACTCTTTAACACATTTATTGCCTCTGCCTCCACTATCTCCTTATATAATTAGGCCTACAGTACTGTTCTACAACTCTATCCATGAAGTATTACTTCCTAATATCCCTCTTAAATCTGCCCCCCCCCAAGGTTTCCATTTATGCCCTCTAGTAACAATACCCTAATTTCTAGTGAACAAGTTATTAGTAGTGATCTTATCTATACCTCTTAGAACTTGTATGTTTCTATCACACCTCATCTCTCTGACCTGGCCTCCAGTGAATACATATTGAGATTGGCAAACCTTTCCTCGTTTGCCCAGTCTTTGACTCTGCATCATCTTTGTGACCCTTCTCTGTATCCTTTCCGATTGTTTTTTTTTTTCATATGCAGATTCCAGAACTGGGCACAGTACTCCAGATGAGGTCTCGCCAGTGATGTGTATACTGATTAAATCCCCTCACTTCTTCTGCAATCAAAGCCTCTACTTATACACCCCAACATCCTGTTTGCCTTTTTTCTCCCCCCCCCCTCCAGTCACGGGCCCCCCTGGGAACTCCATCAGGCGTGTCCCACTGCCAGTCAGTCTTCCTCCCACCCAGTCAGAGACCTTCCATATCAGGCCCCCTCCAGAGCTCCTACCAACACCCTAGCCTGCCTACGCCCTGGCTTGTATACCCCCACCAAGGCAGGGCTGCTGCTCTTACCTTAGCACCCTTTCTCTAAATCTAGTTGGCAGGCAGAGAGTGGAGGAGGAATCAGAGACCTTGAAATGGGCAGGGTCCAGTGTTAGGTGTGGGGGGCTGGCTGCGGGGCCCATCATCCTCCTCCTGGAAGCCAGTGTTTTTCCTTGTTATGGTAACCCCCCGGGAGGCATGGATGTGCAATGATGTCCAGCATGCACGCTCCCGCACCCACCCGCAGGATGTCCGCCGTCACCTCCACCCCTTATGAGAGTGTCCCTCAACTGCAGTTCTTCCAGTCTCCACTGGGAGCCACTAGGTGTCAGAGATCCACAGCCCACCCTCCCCAGGAGAGGAGAACCGTCCTCTGGATGCTCAATCCTCTCCTCCCCGGCCAATCCCTGTGCCTGCTTCCGAACTCTGTTTGCTGGTGCGGCGCGAGGTCAGGCGGATGCCTCAGTGCCACTGGACCAGCTTCTGTTTGCCTTGTTGTATGCTTTATTTCACTGAACAGAGGCTTCTATGTTATCACTAACATCTAGGTCTCTCCTCTCTCACTACTGATGCTTTCTCTCCATTCAGCCAATAATATGTGTGGATTTTTACTTCCAGTATGCATCACTTTGCATTTCTTTTGCACTAAAAGGCAATTTCTTGATTTGTGACCACCTCTCTAAAAAAAATCCAAATCTTGATACATCTCACCCATCCTCATTATAAACCCTGCCAAAAATGTTTGTGTCGTCATCAAGGAGACATATTTTCCCCTTTATACCTATGCCCATGTCACTTATGAACATATCTAACAGGATCAGTCCCAAGACCGGCCCATGTGGCACCCCACTCTTGACTCCCTTTGCTTCTGATTCTCTCCCATTGATCATAACTGTTTGTTGTCTAACTTAACCAATTTTCTACCCACCTAGTCAGACCCTCCTTCAGCCCCAAATCCTTCAGTTTTCTTAAGTCTCTTGTGTGGCACAGTCCCAAATGCTTTGCTGAAGTCCAAGTACAGTACACCCATAGCTTGACCTCATCCACAGTCTCAATGATCCTTCTCTGATCACCCAGCTATCCTTCACTAAACAACCACCTAGCCTTCTCTCCAAGCAGTTCTGCTGACATATTCTGTGTTTCCTTCACTAATCACCAGCTGTCCTTCTCTGGTTACCAAGCTATTCTTCTCCAATCACCCAGCTGTCCTACTCAGATAGCCCAGGCATCCTCTGATCACCCAGCTATCCTTCTCTAATCACCCAGTAGCCAAGTGTATTCCTATATCACAGAAATTAAAAAAATCCCTTTCTTGGTGCTAAAAAGTAGAAATGTGGAACTCTTACCATGATGGGAGCTTTGCCATGATGTAAAATTATTTTTTATTATCCCCCAAGGAAGGGGAGGAATCATAATTTGCACCCAAGGGGTTGGCAGCACAATCCCTTTTCACTTCCTGACTGTGACCGCCCCTGCACTCCGATGTTTTGTGATGTCTGAGGAGCGCATAGAGGCACGCTCCATTCACTTGAATGGAGTATTCAGATTGGGTTTTGATACTGATTGATGCCCGGGGTTCAACTAACAAGGTTCTTGTTAGTTGAACCCTGGCATCAACTGGGAAAAATCAGCTTTGAAAAAGATGCTCCAGTCAAGTGAATGAAGTGCGCCCCTTTGCTCTCCCTATAGAGAAGTCACAAAATGTCAGAACACGAAGAGTGGATCATGCAGTCAGAAAGTGGAAAGGGATCATGCTGCCAGCCCCTCAGGGGCAAATAGCAACCCCTTCCCTTCCTTTGGGGGCTAATAGAAAAAGTTGTAAACATCGTGGTGGAGGTCCCATTGCAGTAAGGCAGTTCCATGTTTCTGCTTTTCAGCAGAAAGAAATGCAGGAAAGGTTCACTATAAGGAAATGAACAACCTCTGGGATTATAGAATGACAAGTTGTGTCACAGCTGTTTAACTGTTTTGCAGTTGATATGGAGTACTTACAAATCTTTGGACAGCAAGGAGGGTATGAACAATTGAAGTAAGTAGAAACTTTTAGGGAAGGTAACCATTCTTAATCAGTTTAACCCTGAACAAGGTAGATGGTTGAAGATACTATCTAAATCTCTGTACTCTCTCTCTCTCTACAAGGGAAGTATAACTCAACCTGTGTAAAGTAGGTCTCGGGCATTGAAGCAAGTTTAATCTCCAGGTAAGAAATGTATGTTAGCAACTGAAAGGGAATCACACAACAGGCTCCCTATTTGTAGCCTGGCCCAAAAAGAAAAGTGCTGACATAGCAAAGTTAATTTTGTATCCAGAGAAGGCAGGGAATACATTAATGACCTCATATGATGAGCCAGGTCATTTTATGGAATTATTTGGTGCAAGTTTCTGAAAAAGCTGCCAGTCTATTTGTAAAGTTAGATTCAAAGGAAGGAATAACTCAGCTATAGAGGTTTCTTCTTGACAGCTGTTGTAGATCATAAAATAAAAACACTTATGGTAACCTACGAACACCTTGGAGGCTGTCATAAACCGCGTTTAGAGATGGCCCAGTGGCGTGCAGGGCTGAGGCAACCTATTTACCTCCTGCCACACCAGCGACCCATGTTTGGGAACAAGCACTGGCTGCTGGGGTCAATCAGGTGGAGAAGGACAGAGTCTGGTGGACTTCTCTCTTGCTGCATGGTGAGGTGGGAGCAGTGCCTGGTGTTAGCCTGGCTCCTAGCAGCAACTGGGGGTCAGACTGCTGGGACTGCACACAGGGGGTGGAGGTGTGACAAACATCTGGCATGCAGTATACAGAAGCATATGCAGCTCAGCCATTGACCTCATTGTACACCTGCTCCTCTGCACTACTGAGAAAGGAAGGAAAATGACCCTTACTAGCAGGATGATTCTTCGACCCTTTGCAGATCTGCACCAGGAACCTAGGTGTGGCCCAACTGGATCCTGTCTGGCAGGTTGAGTTCAGCTCTCCACCACCCTGCCACATGGTGGAAGCCATGGGGAAGCTGCAGTTGGTACGTTTGGGAGATGCCAGGTCATGGGACTGGGGGGTTCATAGAAGAGAGAAGCCAGCCAGAAGGGAGGAAAAAGACTAATGAAAAAAATAAACTGGAGTTTAGAATGGGAAGTATAGGAAGCTGCCACCTCTGCAGACTGTCAGCTGACATGAAGAAAAAGGGGGTTGGCCTGTCACACATGTAGCAATGGATAACAGGGTTCTAACCTACAACAGTTATGAAATCTTCCAAGAATTACATTTACTGCATACTGTATGGCAGTCTTAATTTTAAGACAGACAGGTTGCAGAGAGACTAGAAGGGAAAGTATGCCTCTTTGCAGAAGACAAAGATCTGCAACAGGGTTGATACACAAGGGGTGGAAAGGATGAGAAGGGACTTGGCAAGGTTGGAGGAATGGTCATAAGTATGGCAGCTTAGACTCAATGCAAAGAAGTGCAAAGTAGTGCACCTGGGAAACAAACACCCAGGGGAAGAATACGCAATGTGGAGAGAGGTAGTAACAACAGAAGTGGAAAGGGACCTGGGGATAGTCATATCAGATGACCCAAAGGTAGGCAAACAATGTGAAAAGGCAGTAAGGAGGGCTGGGGGGATACTGGGATACACAGGGAGAGGCATCACCAGTAGAAAACAGGAAGTTGTTATCCCTCTGTACAGGCAGTTGGTGAGACCCCATCTGGAGTACTGCATGCAGTTCTGGTGACCCAATCTCCACAAGGATGTAGATAGGATGGAGGCAGTCCAGAAAAGGGAAACTAAAATGGTGCAGGGCCTGCACCAAAAGCAATATGAGGAGAGATTAAAGGAGCTTAATACGTATACCCTCAGGAACCTCAAGGAAATCAACAAAGTCCAACAGGGTGACATCTTTCAGAAAAACATGTGCAAGAACAAGGGTCACAATTTGAAGATAGAAGGGGGATGGCTCAGGTGCAGTGTGAAGTAGTATTTTTTCATGGAGAGGGTGGTGGATGCATGGAGTGGTCTTCCTGAGGAGGTCATGGGATCAAAAAGTGAGGGAATTCAAGAATGCATGGGACAGATAAAGCAGTTCTAGTGGGGGGGTAGGAGGAAGTAGGCTGTTGGTTAACTACAATCTGCAGCTTATCCAATAGGTTGGGAAATGGGAAGACTGGGTAGGCCAAGCAGTCCTCATCTACCATCAAAGTCTATTTCTATGTTATGATTTACAGTGCAAGTGACCTAGTTAATGAAGGAGGTACCCATTTCTTAGTAGGAAGGAAAACAATCTTTGTTGATAACTACAAAAAGAATTTAGAGTTGCATGAAGGTGCAGCTGCAGATTTGTAAATGTTTTAAACAGAGTCTCTAGAAGGCAGTTTATACTGCAACCAGTCTGGGTTGAATCTCGTAATGTATTGACTAAGAAGGGGTGGAGTGGGGAAATTGTTTAATTAGGAAAGGCACGCTAAGCTGAAGCTTGTTTCCAGGTGCAATCTGGGAGCACAAGGAAGTTAAGTGACTTGCTCAGGTCACACAGTATGCCAAGGGGGGCGTGCTGTGGGATTCAAACCAAGGTCTCCAGGTTTGCAGCTCAGCGCCCTAAACCACAGCATTATACTGCCTACAAAGACTTGTAACATGCATGCCTTTCTACCCCTTGCACAGCCAGTGCATGGAGACTGATAAAAACAGTACTACAAAGCACGACTAGAGCCATTTAGTTATCACTATCACTGAGTCAGCAATATTCTCTTAGTTTATGGAGATGTTTCCATCTTCTGAAGAGGAACTCGATATGTGCCACAGAGTCATGGGCAGATCGTAGAGAACGTCACCCAACTGTATGTCCTGCACAAGGAATACATAGCTACTCTGGGTCTGTGGTCCCGTAATGGGTGATGACAGAGACACTACCAAAATGATTAACACATTCATTACTGACAGGGAAAGTCAGATGTCTGAAGTCAAAGAAAGAAAACTTTCAGGCTTACAAGGACCAAAGGAGGAGGGAGGAGAGAGAGGGGGAGAGAGACCTTAATTCAGAATCAAAATGATGGAGTTTGATATTAACAGGAGGACCCTGTCACATGACATATCTTAGGCTGCTGAGTGGAAGAAGTAATCTCTAATGTACAGTGGTGCCTGTCAGGCTGCAGTTCAGTGTCAGATTCCTGCAAGACAAGGATTACATGCCATTGAAACTCCCGTTTCCTGTGGCAACCCTACATAGAAACATAGCATTTGATGGCAGATAAGGACCGCTTGGCCCACCCAGTCTGCCCATTTCCCTACCTACTGGATAGGCTGCAGATCCTAGTTAACCAGCAGCCTACTTCTTCCTACCCCCCCCCCCTAGAATTGTCTTATGACTGTCCCATGCATGCTTGAATTCCGCCACTGTTCCACGCATCCACAACCCTCTCTGTGAAAATATACTTCCTTAAATTACCTCTGAGCCGCCCCATCTTCAAATTGTGCCCTTGTTCTTGCACTCCTCTCTTTTTGAAAGATGCTACCCTCTTGGACTATGTTGATTCCTTGAGGTACTTGAAAGTTTCTATCATGTCCCCCTCTCCCTCCTTTCCTCGAGGCTATACATATTAAGCTCCTTAAGTCTGTCTTCATATGTCTTCGGTGCAGACCCTGCACCATTTTATTCACTCCTCTGGACAGCTTCCATCCTGTCTATGTCTTTCTGGAGATTGGGTCTCCAGAACTGCATGCAGTACTCCAGATGGGGTCTCACCAGCTGTCTGTACAGAGGGATAATAACTTCCTGTTTTCTACTGGTGATGCCTCTATGCATCCCAGTATCCCCCCAGCCCTCCTTGCTGCCCTCACATTGCTTGCCCACCTTTAGGTCATCTGATATGACTACCCCCTGGTCCCTTTCCATTTTTGTTGTTGTTAGTATCTCACCCCCCCATTGTGTACTCTTCCCCTGGGTTTTTGTTTCCCAGGTGCATTACCTTGCACTTATCATTGAATCTAAGCTGCCATACATTTGACCATTCCTGTAACCTTGCCAAGTCCCTTCTCATCCTTTCCACCCCACCTTGTGCATAAACTCTGTTGCAGATCTTTGTGTCATCTGCAGAGAGACATACTTTCTTCAGTCCCTCTGCAATGTGTAACATATAAAGACATTGAGACGGACCGTCCTAATACTGAACCTCGTTGCCCCACTAGTAACCCCCTTTCTTCAGAGTGGACTCCATTTACTATTACTCTCTGTGTCCTATTCTCCAGCCAATTCTTTACCCAGGCTGTCATCTTGGGACCCACTCCCAGGCTGGCCAACTTGTTTATTAATCTTTTGTGTGGGACTGTGTCAAATGCCTTGCTAAAGTCTAGGTAGGCCATGTCCACAGCCCCTCCCTGATCTACTACTTTGGTCACCCAGTCAAAGAAATCAGATTCGTCTGGCATGACCTTCCCGCTGTGAATCCATGCTGCCTTGGGTCTTGTGCCCCTCTGGCCTCTAGGTACTCGACAATTCTTTCCTTCAGAAGTGATTCCATCATTTTCCCTATCACTGAGGTTAAACCAACAGGTCTGTAGTTTCCTGCTTCTGCCTTGCTCCCACTTTTGTGAAGGGGAATCACATCTCCCTCCTCCAGTCCTCGGGTACCACCCCATCCTCCCATGATTTGTTAAAGAGGGTAGTCAGTGGTGTCACTAGTTCTACCCTTAGTTCTTTTAGAATTCTGGGATGAATCCCATCAGACCCCATTGCTTTGTCCACCTTCAGTTTTAAGAGTTCTTTCATAGCCCTTTCTTCTGTAAATAGGCTGGTATCAACTTCTGTATCCGGAGTGTTTGTTTGTTTTAGGTACCTCCCCCTCTTCATTTGTAAATACTGAGCAAAAATATTTGTTCAGTATCTGTGCCTCACAGTCACCCTCTGCCCACCTCCTCCCTCCCATTATTAAGCCTCACTATCCCTCCCTTGGTCTTCCTTCACTCCCTGATGTACCTATAAAAGGTTTTATCCCCCTTCTTAACTGAGTTGGCCATCTTTTCCTTGGTTTGGGCCTTTGCTGTTCTGACTGCCTTCCCAGCTTCCTTTTGCTTGAACTGATACAGTTCTCTGTCCTGCTCCTTCTGCGATTCCTTGTACTTCCTGAATGCTCTCTTTTCTCTTGAACCTTCACTGCCACTTCCTTTGAGAACCATAGTGGTTTCTTACATCATTTTGTTTTGTTTATTTGCTTCACACAAAGGCTCGTTACCTCTGTGATGGCAGTTTTTATTATTCCCCATCGTTCTTCCACCCCTCCTTCCTGCCCATTTGCTAGTGCATTCCTTAGGCACTCACCCATTTTGGCAAAGTCAGCCCTCCTAAAGTCCAGTACTTTTGCCTTTGTATGGCTTGACTCTATTGCTGTGTTTATTGTGAACCATACTGTTCGATGGTCGCTAGTTCCCAGATGGCTACCCACTTATACATCTGTGATCCTCTCTCCATCTCCATTTGAGAGAACCAGGTCTAAGATTGCTCCCTCTCGAGTGGGCTCCAATACTAGTTGTCTAAGGCATGCCCCCTGTAGGGCATCTAGAATAACCCCACTCTTTGAAGTGGCTGCTGCAACTGCACTCCAGTTAACATCTGGCATATTTAGATCACCCATCAGCAATATCTCCCCTTTATCTGCCATTCTAAGTATACTTTCTATCATTTCCTTGTCCATTTCCTCCCCCTGAGAGGGGGTCTGTATACAACCCCTGTGCAGATTGTGGTGCCATTGCCTGCTCACAAGTTACCCACAGTGCTTCTTCTCCTCCCTGTTTACCCTTTTGTTCTGTTGCTTTGATTCCTTCTCTTATGTAGAGAGCTACTCCTCCTCTTTTACCCTCCCTGTCCCTCCTGTAGGTAGCGTATCCTGGTATGTTTACGTCCCAGTCATGGTTCAGTGTGTACCATGTTTCTGTGACTGCCACAATATCCAGATGTTCCTCCTCCATCAAGGCCACCAATTCAGGCAGCCTTTTACCCAGACTATGGGCATTGGTACTCATTGCTTTCCATTTTTTGATGGCTTTACCTTCTGTTGCAGCATCCCCCACTGATCTTTCTACCTCGGTCTTTTTCTCATTTAGTACCCCATTTTGTAGGGAGAGGCTGGGATTTTCCTGCTGCTTATCAGTGCCTCCCCCCTTGACTAGTTTAAAAGCTTGCCAATGAAGCATTTAAGCCGATTGCTCAAAAGACGTGTTCCCTTCCTGGACAGATGCAGACCATCCTGCCAGTATAGGCTGGTGTCCCTCCAGGTGGATCCCCAGTCCCCAATGAAGCCAAACCCCTGTGTGTCACACCATTTTTTCAACCATTCATTAAACTGCATGGTGCAAAATACCCTCGCCTCACCCATGCCATTAACAGGCAGCACCTCTGAGAAGCATACTGTGTGTGCTACTTGTTTTAGGCCCCTCCCCAACTCTACAAAGTCCTCCTGCACTGCTCTAATATCATGATGAGCCAAGTCACTTGTCCCTAGGTGGACAATGATGTCCAGCTCAGACTCCCGTGCAGCTGTTCTCGTGATTCTGAGGATGCGCTTCCTGTCCTTCCAAGCCATGGTGCCAGGCAGGCACCTTACTTCAGTTTTCCCTGCTCCCCCCAGTTCTATCCCCCTAGTAATTGTACAGTACTTTGCAGTATTCTGAATTGTATCTTGGTGGGCTCCACTGTATATTGTCAGCCTGTGACTCAATGGCAGTGTTGAAAAGGAGGAAGCATAGGCAACCCAGTCTTGTCCCCATCTTCAAAGAGATGTAATCTGACCAAACTTGACTGGTAATTACACCAGGCATGGGGAAGGTATAAAGGGTTTGAATCCAGTTACTATAATCTTCCCTAGAACACAAGTTTTTATGACCATGAGTAGGTGTGCCCAGTGAATCCTTTCAGAAGCCTTTTCTGCATCAAAAAACAGCACACCGGCCTTCAAGCCATCCACTGTGGGATATGCATCAGATGGAGAAGCCTTTGAATATTGTGGTATAGTCTCCTTTTTATGTTTCCGTGCATGCACGCGAGGAACATCTTGCAGTAGAACGACATTTAAGAGGTGTGTCAGGGAGGAGTCCAATGCAGAGCAATCTACAGTGGGCTCATCCCTCACATACCAATAAGAATGCAACCAGACCGACACTAGTCTGAATTTCACAGCTGGAAGCTGTTCTCTAGTTGACAGAATATAAGTACTCCAGTGAGAACCCTTCATTTGCACAGTGCTGTCAGCCCAACCCTCCGTTCCCCCCATCTCAGCAGTACAATAACCCCTCCCCACGCAGTCCATTCTGCTCCCTCTGTTCCCATCCCAGCAACAAAATTCCCTCTCCTGCAACACAATAACACCTCCGTCTCCCTTCCTCTGCGTGCAGTCTGCCCGGTTTCCTCTGTTCCCCATCCCATGCCAACCTCAGGGTGCCCAATCCCCGTGACAGCATTATCTATCCCCCGGACACTGGGGAGCCCACTCCCAAAGTCCCAAAATAAACATGTTTTATACCCTGTAAAAAAAAAAAGCTGTCCCAGTTTTTTTGAAGCTGAAAAGAAAAACGCCCCTCGTTGACTCCAGTGTCCCCATCCGACCCTCCCTCTGTACACCCTCTTACTCCCATACTTATCTCTCCAGTCTGGATTTAGGAAAAGGCATAGTACCGAGACTGCGCTTGTACGGGTACTAAATGACCTCCTAATAGCGAGAGATCGTAGGACCCGATCCATCTTGGTACTACTTGATCTCTCTGCAGCGTTTGACACCGTTGACCATGGTGTGCTGTTAGAGCGTCTGTGGACTGTCTGGTATGGTCCTCAGATGGTTTCAATCTTACCTCGAGGGTAGGACTCAGAGTGGTGTTGGGAATTTTTTCCTCAACATCACTCTCCCTGCCCTGCAGGGTACCGCAGGGTTCTATTTTAGCACCTATGTTGTTTTCGGTGTATATGCTGCCGTTAGGGGTGATTATTAGAAGATACGGTTTGGGTTTTCACTGCTATGCAGATGATACCCAGCTGTATTTGTCTTTTGTGCCCGGCCAGGACGCTGCCTTGTCGGTATTTAATAACTGCCTTGAAGAAATCCAAGACTGGATGAATGGGAGTTGGCAGAGGTTAAACCGAGGAAAACTGGGGTGTTGGTTGTGGACAAAGGTGGCTGTGGTAGTCTACTGGAGGGAATCGCCCTCAGGCTTATGGCTTGGAGGTGTCCAACTGGCGACCTCAGATCGGAAAAGGAATCTTGGCGCAATGAGGGCGACCGCCTGACACTTAAATCTCAGGTGTCAGCGTGTCATCAAAATTCTTTTCATCTAAGGAATATTGCCAGGGTGAAGCACCTGGTTCCTCCAGAGGACCTTCCAGCATTGATCCACGCCTTGTTACTCCAGTCTTGACTACTGTAATTCCTTATACCTAGGGCTATCGGGGTTGAACTTTTGCATCTGCAGCTAGTGCAGAATCGGCGTAGAGTTGTTGACTGGATCTTCTAGATCCAGCCATATAATGCCTGTGTCATGGATCGCACTGGCTGCCAGTGTTTTGGCGAATCACCTTCAAGGTCGGTTTACTGACCTATAAAGCCCTACATGATCTGGGACCTACCTACTTGAAAGATCTCCTTTGCTTCTACAATCCCTCCCACTCCCTCTGATCCACTGACGAGGGATTGCTAGAGATTCCCAGGGTTCATTTGAAAACATCAGGTGCTAGATCATTTAGTTTTATGGCACCAACCCTGTGGAATTCTCTACCTCGTCAGGTGCGAGATTGCCCGACCGTCCTTAGTTTTAAGGGAGCTTTGAAAACCCACCTTTTTAGCATAGCTTTTAAGGATTTATATTAGTTTTAATTTTATTGTATTTATCGTTTTGTGAATTTGTACAGGCGCTTTGATTTTAAGAAAAGCGCCTTCTAAAAATAAACATGAATTGAATTGAATAGAGGTTGGGGGCTGCGATCTTCTCTGGACTGGGCACATCTGCACTCTTCAATGCTGAACTGCAAACTCAGGAATCAAGAGTAACCTGTGTCATTAGGTGTGGGTATAGGAAAACACAATTTCAGGCAGACCACAAATCAGGTACATAAAAAAAAATGCACAAGTGTTTGTTATTTTATTTTTATCAAGTAAAATATACAGAAAGCAAAATGGTAAGTCAGACAACTGCTTAGCTTCAACAGTTTCCAAGGCTTTTCTTCAGCCTAGCATGAATCACAGTGTGAAAGCACACACTACCGGGAGGTCCTTCACCTTCCTCAGTCAGTATTCAACTGACCTCCCCATCATATCGCAGTACTGAGGTAGGGCTTTTTATAGGCTCACGAGAAACTGGAAAATATTTGCACTGCCTTTTGATTAACAGCAGACATAACAAAACTAGCCACTAGAGGCCGCTGTTGCTCCATAGAGAACAGTTATTTGGCAGCCACTTGGAGAACAGAAGAACTCATTTACAACATTGGTAAGGTCAGAGCCAACGTCATAACATTCTGTGCTCTCCTAAACTCTCCTGCAAGTCATATTACCGCATGCTGTCTGCTGCAAAGTAGGTCTTAGAATGGGGGTTGCCAACATCTAGAAAAAGCAGACACAAGTTTGTTATTCTTATATTAAGACAGCCCTCTCATTCTGTAACTGTACTCTTAGTTTTGTTTTTAGGTTAATATGCACAGAAAGCTTTATAAGCACTTCAGCACTTAATTTACAACCAGCATGTTGGACATTATACATAAACTGCTTGGGAATGGGGTTTTAATTTATCCCAGGGATGTCCACTATTATATCTCAACCATTTGTAGGAACTTTGATCCCAAATTGTCAACATTTTAGGGAGGCAGTATGGCGCAGTGGTTTAAGGCACTGAGCTACAAACCAGGAGACCTGGGTTTGAATCCCACAGCCCCCACTTGCTTACTGTGTGGCCCTGAGCAAGTCACTTAACTTTTGTGTTCCCAGGTCACACCTGTAAACAAGCTTCAGTTTAGTGTGTCTCTTCTGGTTAAAAAAAAAAAAAAAAAAAAGAACAAACATGGGGTTCTTGGGACCCCACCTCATGAGCACTGGCACTGTCATTCCGTTACTCAGTCCTGAAAGGTGATTTTGCAATCGCTGCATGGAATCACCTTTCAGGACCAGTTAACAAAATGACAGTACCAAAGTTAAATAAGGAGAGGTCTCAAAAAGCCCATGTTGAAAAGTCTGTTCAAAAAATCCCCAACATGACTACGTTACGAGCATGCGTTGCACAGTTTATATGTACACTCCTAACTTCATCAATTTTTAAATATTTTCACTCCAGATTTTCAACATTGCCATTTGTTCATACCTCCTCATGAACAGTACAGCTGTCATTTTTCACATCCTACCCGAAACGTGTTTTCACACCTGTGGCACAGAATGGCATGGTCGCTATGCAAAATCACCTTTTGGAACCAATGAATGAAATGACAGTGGCACTCTTCATGAAGCGGGATCCCAAAAAGGCCATGTTGAAAATTTGGTGAAAGAACTCCAAAAAATATAGGCGAGTTACATGCGGTCATTCAAAATATTCTACTCATACGTGCAACTTTGGTCATTTTCACTCTAAATTTTCAATATAACCATTTTATCATGCCACTTCATTAACAGTACAGTTGTCATTTTTCACATCCTGCCCAAAAATGCATTTTTGCACCCATGGCGCGGAATGCTGTTTTTCCACATATGTGAACATTCACCTACGGGGTTCATGAGGTGGGGCGATAAGACAATGTTCAACATTTGGGGTCAAAATACGAAAAAAATGACAGTTATGCCCATTCATTGCAATTTTGGCATGCATGCTCGTAATTGCAGAACTTTTAAATATCTGCACCTCACATTTTCAACAAAGCCTTCTTATTACCCGAGCTTCTGTATTCAAATGCTGTACAAAATATGACAGCTTGTCAAAACAGTTCAGGCAAACTTTTCCTCCCAACAGAAGTTCAACTAACACAGTGCACCCCTGCCACATAAACCATGCAAGGAAACATTCGGCATTGACAGATGCTTGTTATAAACCGTGTGCTCAGAGTTAATTAATGACATTCTAAATTCTTGATGCTACGATCCGAGCCAGAATCTTAACATCTGCATTGATCAGTGAGATGGGCCAGTATGATACACTGTCCTGAGAGTCCTTGTTATAGGTTTCAAGATCAGTGAACACTGGCAGAATTAAGAGAAGCCAGGAGCATGCCCTTTTGAAAAGAATCATCATACTGCTCTTCTAAAAGGGGACACT
This sequence comes from Neoceratodus forsteri, assembly GCA_016271365.2. Taxonomy (NCBI): domain Eukaryota; kingdom Metazoa; phylum Chordata; order Ceratodontiformes; family Ceratodontidae; genus Neoceratodus; species Neoceratodus forsteri. The sequence goes on from JADMNL010000022.1 coordinate 36,084,795, forward strand.
ACTGAGGAGGAATTTCTTATAGTATTTGGTACAGAATACATCAGGCCTGGGGTCCTGGGACCGTCTCTTCTCTGCAGTCTTTATTGTAGCTGCTACTTCTTGAAGTTATCTTTGAGGGCTGGCCCGGTGGCGCTGAGGGTTGAGGTGCTGGACACCACACCTCACGCCATGCTGGCGACCTGGGTTTGGGAATGAGCCTGGGTAGTCAGGTTGGCCGGTGGGGGGGGGGGAAGAGACTAGAGCAGGCTGCCGGCTGGTAGCCCTCTACCTCAGTTTGGGGTTGCAGATTCCCTCAGAGCTCAGCTGCCCCCTGATGGAGGCCGGAGAAGTGGTGTCCCTCTGAGGACCTTCAGCGTTAGGTCGACCGGAGAGGGAGGAGAAGACCCCATCTGGAGCTGTTGTGCGCATGCGCGCCTCCACGTGCATGCGCCATCACTTCTGGGGATCTCGGGAGTAACTATGTTCATGGGAGAAACGGAGGAAAAAGTGGGGGCCCACCAGGGATGATGCCTCCGGACTGGCTCTGGGGATCCGCCAGGGCGTGCATTGCACTACAAGCCCCCGAAGGACCCAGAGACCAGTAGGCTGGTGGACGTCGACGGTGGACCTGCCACAGGAGGATAAAGAAATTCAAAGAGTTGTTATCTTTGCCACTAATAGGGAGGTTACTACCCCATGAACTTCTAGTCTTAAGCTAGTAGGGAGCTCAGATGCAGTACTGAGACAAAAGGCCAGGTCTAGGGGGTTATAAAGGTTGCAAACGTGTTGTTGACCCCTTTAGAAAACACTTTATTGCTCGGGGGTTCAGCGCTGATTAGAAACGATTGCTCTGCTTGATCTTACAAACCTAGTAGATGCAGTATTGGGATCAAAGCCATGGTCAGAATGAATGCGCTCCCTCGATTTCTATTTCTTTTTCAAACGTTACCCTTGGCCATCCCACTTAAGGAATGGAAGGAACTCACTGGGGCTCTCAAAAGGTTAATTTGGCAAGGCCACAAACCTAGAAATAATTTGGCCTTATTAATGAGGCATAAAAAAAATCAGTGGGATACGGCCTACCTAATTTCACAGTATACCATTAGTTGGCCCAGTTAGTTGATTCAATAGACTTCGTGAACCATAAGGATATTGTGTGGAAGACTATTGAGGAAGGAACTAACACTAAAACATATCTGGACTGTTTGGCTTGGGATCTGAATTCCTTACCAGATTTAACAGATCTACAGAATAGATAGACTAAGCAAACAGTCTCACAATGGTTACTGATCAAAAAGAAAATGCACATTACAAACACACAGTCTTAATGGGTCCCTCTTCGGAAAAATAGCAACTTTTACCCTCCAAAGTTGGATGCTACCTTTAAGCAGTGGGCTAGACAGGGTCTATGATATGTCACACACTTCTTTATAAGCAGAAAATTCAAGTCCTTTTATCAACTACAAACTGAACTTCATTGACCAAACTGGGATATTTATAAATATTTCCATGACAGTTGCTTTATTAACCCGGACATGCAGAAACAGGTTTGGGTAGATCAACTTCTCCTGGTCCAATAAATGTATTTTCTAAAAAACATAACTCCAAATATATGTTATTTCTTACCTATACTGTATAAGGAGCTTAATGCAGATGTGGGCAGTCAGACCAGCTGTAGAGCATATCTAACATCAGTGGGAGGTTGTATTAAACTCTGTTTTGACACAGAAAGAATGGGCTCAAATTGGACAGATTGGTGCAAAGTGGGACCCACTCTCCCAGTTTCAAATATATAAAGGATTTTAGAGAAGTTAATAGTGCACTGAAAGTATTTAGTATGTGCAATACAGTGCAATGCAGATGTTTTGGAAAAATTCTTCAGAGAAACATTGTATCTAATGAGGCTCGAGACGCAACAGATTTTCTGTGTATGTTAAACACTCAATATTTTCATAAAGCGATAGATTTTTCTGAACAATCCTTTAGTGAAATACTGCATCTAGAATCAATTTTTTTTTTTTTAAACAAATATACAATTATTTTCTATAAATGCACATTAACTATTTCAAAATATTTCATAAACCAAAAGGCTGGGGGCAGTAGGTGAATAAAATTGAATAGAAAGACTGGGGCTACACTTGCGACAGCCATCCGATAAAACTGCAAGCCGATGGGGAGTGAAAATTAGCAGAAGAGAGACAGAAACATCCAAGCTCCACAGTGATCTGAACATTGCATTGATTGGCACCTTTCTGGGCAGGGTAGCATGTGTTTCCTCCAAGAGGGCCCAACAAGCAGTGACCAATTGATGATCTGTCCCACTTCCTAGGAGACACTTCAAGCGGGGAACAGTGGTGGTGGAACTACCGTTATTATGGCTGAAAAAGACATTTTACCCAATGCATCTGCCAAGCTGGAAAGGATCACAGGTATGCTCACCAAATTACTACAGGACACCGATGAACTGAAAGCAACTACCACACAAACGAACCTGAGCTTACAGGGTTTAAATACTCAGGTGGCTGGCGCAGAAGCCATAGTCCATCACCAAGCCACAAAGCTTCACCAGCATGTGTGCCAACTGAGTGAACATCATGGACAAACACAGCATCTGCTTGCCAAAGTTTACAATTTGGAGAATCCTGCTTGTAGAAAGAACCTTAGGATTCTCAGGGTGCCCTAGGGCACAGAAGGGAGAGCTATGATGGCTTTCCCATGGTGAGCACTTCCAGAGATGCTCCAGCTGGAATAATGAACCCCCTCCCAAGCTCGAGAGATCGCACAGGACACTAGCCCCTAAGCCACCACTGGTGGAGACATCCAGTCCTATACTATGTTGGTTTTTAAGATATCCGACAAAAGAGGTATATTTGCTTGCCACCAGAGAAAAGAAAGAAATCCGATGAATGGAGACACAGTCCAGCTGTTCCAAAATTTTTCACCTGACTTGTCAAGGAAAAGGTGGTCATATGTGGCAGTTAAGCACCAGCTATACCAAAGGAATATCTCTGCCACCCTCCGATACCCAGCGATGCTGCGAGTTCATTTTAAGGGCAAATTTCTAACTTTAACAACCCTGGAGAAGTGGAAACTTTTTTCAGCAGACACAAAATTAGGGTATCATGGCAGCGCCCACAATCACCATGAGGAGCAGCATGGCAGATGATGGAATATACTGAGGTGGGAGTGCAGACACCAGCCAGACCCAAGGTGGCAGAAGGAGAACAAGGTAACCCATGGCATAAAGCACAGAGCAGCAGACAAAAGAAAGTGAACAAAACCCCAAATGCCAAGTCTTCCTCCACAAAACAGGTCCCGGAGCAGACAGTGGCTGCAGAATTTCTCAGATGAGAGTGCCAGTTCCCCAGAGGACACTCCAGTTAAAACATCAAACTGTTTTGCACCCTTGGGGGAACTTCTGCTGGTGGCGCTGGATCTTACAAGAAAAACAGGCACCCCTCCCCAGGCAGTGTCTACCCAGATATCTGATGTTGTCCAGGACTGTGAGCTGCCATGCCAGGAGTGAGCTGACTGCCTGGGGGAAGTTTTGGTGTCTGAAGTACAGAGTGGCCTCCCTGTCACAAATCAGGAGGGTTAGAGATAGTATGCTCTAGAAGACTGATCTGCCGGGTATACCAGCGAGTAAACCAGGTATATGCATACCAGTATAAATCTGTTAGGTTGTAACATGGCTCCCAAAGTGAAATGCAAGCAGGAGGTTTAAGTCATACCTGTGTGCACTGCTAGTTAAGTGGTTTTGTTGGTCCTGGCCCTGCAATCGAGCAATCCTGTCCACAAGGGGGGCCCCTGGTGACTGTGTGTCCCTTCATGTTTAGATAAGGATAACAGCAGGGCTTGGGGGTGAGATGAAGCTTTACGGCCCCCCCTCCAAAAAAAGCCTAGAGCTTCCACACCCAGTGTCTGCCCAGATAATAGACTGCTGCCTAATGATGACAAGCAGCATTGCAGCAACAAGGATGTAGTGAGAAGTCAGGTTGGGTGCTGTGGCTCCGATTTTTAAAATATTTCAAGCTGCTTTGCCTGCAGTTCATTTAGGGAAGGGGGATTTAAATATTTCAAAAGCCCAGTAAGTCATTACCTTGCTGTAGTGGGCTCCCCAGCAGATGTACCCTCTGGAGATGATCAATACCAAATGGAGCCGTTATTAGCTACCCATTGGCTGGGAGGAAGGGGGATGCACACCACTGGAGACGAGCATACAGGACCAACAATTGAATATAGAGCACAAGGGATACACTGGACCTTAGCTTGTTGGTAGCTATGTAATACCTGCCATGGTGGGGGTGGGGTGGGGACTCATGCAGGAACAAATAGAGTAGCTAAAAGGTGCTAGATACTGCATGTATCTCCTGACTAGCCATTCCTGTAGTTTATAAGGTGTACAGAAATGCAGATCCTCTACAGGAACCAGGTAGGCTGGAGGGGGATACATGAGGGATAGGGCACAGAGGCATGGAGCCCCCAGTTGGAGTTGTAAAAGTAGTCTGTCATTCATTCAGGGAAAGAATTTCTGCAGCTGGAACCATGACACCCCAGGCGGGAATACAGGGTGTGTTCCCAGGGCCAGAAGATCATACCCACAACTGGAACAGCCAGACCTATAATTTGGATGAATACTGTGTTATTTGCATTATTGTTGTTACTATCCCGGGGGTCCTTTTAAACCCTTGGCACATGCGTGTTGCATTAGCCGGATTGCGGGTAAAGGAACCCCCAACAAGGATAAGCAGGAAGAAGAGTGGGTGTTTTACGTTATGGAAAATGTCACATATGTTGTGTTGGATTTGCTAGAACAGTTGAATGTATGAGGGTCCCCTGTACATCCTTAGAAGTCATCCATGTTAGGACTAGGAGTAGAAGGGGTGCCTTCAACTTTATAGAGGGGTGAAGGGGAAAACAAAAAGATTGCAGAGATGAATGGTGTATAACAGGGTCTAAATAAAACATACAGAGCTGAACGGGATGGCAGATGGAAAGTGGAGGGGGTGCAGGGATGGTGAGAGGGCAGATCAGGATAATCTCTGCTATGGGGAAGCAAAGGTTTAAAACTGCGAGTATAGCATCACGCAGCTGGGAAGTACAAAGAGACAATGGATAAGCTGGATATGTCAAAGTCACCTCATGGATTGTGAGGAGCTTAAATTCCACCATAAAGAGGAAAAACAATTCTAAACAGACTAAAGTAAATGAAAATGCAAATAGCTTTCCTGCAGGAGACTAAACTGACAAAGACGGGGGCCCTGAAATTAAAGCGAGGCTGGGTAGGGTGGGAGGTACACAGCTCGGAGGGGAAAACCAGAAGAGGTGTGCCAATACTAGGTCATAAGCAGCTACAATGGAAGGCCATGGGTCAGAAAGTGGATACTAATGGAATGTGGGTGATGGCCAAGGTGGGGATGCAATTGTGCTGGCCAATATCTATGCCCGAATGAAGACTCCCCAGACTTTGACCATCAGGTCTCTTGGGCCATGATGGACATTCTGGAGGATGCTACGGAAATCATCCGGGGAAGACTGTAGCCTGGCCATAGACTATGTGTTCGACCACTCCAGCTCAACACCAGAGCCTCATGTGAAGTCAATTCAGGCCCTCAGGGAGCTATTAACCCTGCATAAACTGAGGGATGTCTGGTGTCTTATCCATCTGGCCGAGAGGGAGTAAACTTATTTTCTGAGTGCTAAAGTTGTGGCCAGCAGGTTGGACTATTGGTTCACCTCATCAAAGCTGACCCCCCAGGTATTGGATGTAACAATTGCCCCCCCTCTTCCTGTCTGATCATGCTCTGGTAATAATGACTGTAGCAATTGGACCAGCCACCCCCAGATCACTACAGTGGAGGCTTGTCCCCCTCTTGCTGGAAGATGAAGGTTTCCATGAGTGGTTAGTTACAGAGGTTAAGGATCATTTCTTAGATAATCCACAGGGATCGGCCATACCAGCAGCTATAAGGGAAGCTTTCAAAGCTACAATATGAGGCAAAATTATTAGCTTTGCATCCTATAGGAGAAAGCAGAGGGATAAACAGGACAAAATCCTAGAAAAAGAGGCTGGGGGAAAAAGAGAAGGTATACAAGAAGGACACAAGCAATCTGAATGACCAAGAGCTGCAGTATGGGTCTCATTGAGAATCCAACTGAACACCTTGGCTACTAGAAAAGCTGAATTGCAAATTGTACACACCCAGCACAAATTCCGCACTTATGGAGAGAAATCGGGTAAACTTCTGGCCTGTAGGCTGAAAAAGCAGCAAGCCGAAAGGTACATAGGGCAGCAGCAAAACAGCAAAGACATTTGTTGTACCACCCAAAGGGATCAGTAAGGTTATGCTGGAGTTCCATCAGGCCCTGTACACATCACAGGTACTGTAACATGGGACGCAGTGAAACTCAGTCTTTCTAAAAGGGGTTAAGTTATCCAAAATCTCAGAAGTCCAAACACAGCAACTCGAGGCCCTGTTTACTACACAGGAATTGGCTCAAGCCATCAGAAGTGTGGTGCCCAGCAAGTTGCTGGGGGGAGATGGCTTCCCGGTGGACTTTTATAAGATACTGCAGGACGTAGTACCCAGCCCCATGCTTGATATGCCAACAGAGGCCCTAGAGGAGGGAGGACTCCCAAAAACAATGAGGGAAGCCATCACTGTTCTGCCCAAGGAGGGCAAGGACCTTGTATTACTGGGGAGTTACAGGCCTATCTCCCTAGTTAATGCAGACACAAAGGTTTTGCCAAGGCCTTGGTGACCAGGCTGGAACAAGTGCTCCCATCACTGATCCACCCCTCATAGGTGGGATTCGTTAAGGGGAGAGCCAGTGTGGGCCATCTCAAGGCATTGATCTCGCTGATACAGGGTGCAGCACACTTGAACTTGCCCGTGGCTGCAATCTCAATAGATTTTGAGAAGATGTTGACTCCCTGGAGTGGGGATTCCTGCAGGACATACTTCAGTAGTTTGGGTTTGGTAAGGGATTTAGAGGCTGGATTAAAACACTGTATACAGACCCTGTAGCCTGGATTCTTACCAATCACACACACTCAGCCATTCAACCTAGACAGGGGAACCAGACAAGGGTGCCCACTCTCACCCATGCCGTTCATGTTGGCGACTGAATCCCTGTCCAGTGCATTGAGGGAGTACCCCCACATACAAGGCTTGAAAATGGGGAAGGGGGAACACTATGCTCTGCTATATGCTGACAACTGCCTGATGTTGACTAAAGATATGGAGGCCAGTGCCCCACACACAATGACCCTTCTAAGTGATTTTGCAGATGTATCAGGGCTAAAGACTAATAAAGGGAAAACTGAGGTGGTTCCTCGGAAAAAAAAAACGTCATGCCCCAGAGCATCAATAACACTGGCCTAGCCTGAGCTAAAGGGAAGATTAAGTATTTAGGGGTCAAGATCTCAGCCCAGGCACAGACTGATAGATAGGAACATTACCCCATCGCTGAAAAAGCTGCAGGCCAAAATAAACAGTTGGCAACACCTTCACCTATCCATGCCTGGGAAGAGAGCGGCAATTAAAATGATGACCGCACCCAGAATTCGTTACCTGCTAGTCCATATCCCTATAAGAATGCCAGCAACTTGGTTCCAGAAACAAGACTCCATGATAGGCAACTTACTGTGGGGGCCCATAAATCTGAGATATAGTAGGGCTAGGCTGCGTGCCCCCTGGAATGAGGGAGGGTGGGGGGCCTGCCACAATTTCAGCGATGCACTTGTGTTCTCAGTAGCTAGGACCTATAACATTTTCCAAGGGCAGGAACTAGACGTTTCAGCATGGCTGGACATAGAGACCGTGGTTCTACAAGACAGAGACCTATCCATACTGCTAGGTCTTCAACTACCAGCCCAATTCAAGAAATGGCTCGGAGTAGATGCCACACATAATGCTTGGCAAAAGTGGCAGCTCACCAGCTCTTGTTTGGGGTGGGGAACTTCACTGGCCTATGGAATAATCCAGAGTGGCCTACTGGGGGGAGTATAGTTGTGTGGAAGGAATTGGAAAAAAAAAAAAAAAAAAGTATCCATGGATTGCAAGACATCCTTACAGAAGATGAATCTACAGTAGGCTCTTTTTTGTCCCTGCAGGGATGTTATGGTTTACATAACTGCAGGTATTTCCAAAAATCTTGTTTAAGACACCTCTACCAGACAAGCAACAAAGGCCAGTGCCCCTGGATTAGGTGTGAGGATAAGAAGGCAGATATTGTCCAAAGAAATGCCTATTGGCCAGTGGTTATACAGCCCTAAAAGACTGGCAGGGAGGATATACAGAAGTATAGGGGCCAGTGGCCCTGATCCCTCAGCTGCAGCAAGGGCCAAATGGAAACAAATGCTTGATATGAGCATAAAGGAGGAGGAGACCAGGTGCTGGGCCAGAGCTAAGAAAGCATGTGGAGACCCATTCAGCCTCCTAATACAAAACAAAATGCAGCATGTATGGTACTGTACCCCTGAGCAACTTAAAACCATGGGCCTGGTACAGTTAGACAAGTGCTGGAGATGTAAAGTCAAAGGGGCTAACCTGCTACACATTTTATGGCAATGCCAGGTGAATAGGCCACTGTGGCGCAGGGTCATAAATTGCTGCTCAGAGATAATGGGGCACAAAATACCCATGCTTCCAGCCCTAATATTGTTGGGCCTAGTGCCCTCCAGTCTGCCACGGAAGAGTCAACAGAAATTCTGGTTGATGCAGGCATCATTGGAGGTTAAGAGACTTATCCTGAGGAGGTGGCGTACCTCAGCTGTTACAGTGTTCACATAATGGCTCACAGCTATGGAGAAACTCGCCACCTTCTCAAGGATGACATCTCACAGCCAACAACCAGATTTTCCTAGCTTATTGGTCCCCCTTTATACTATATGTGCAAGACAGGTCATTTAACTGTCAGACCCCTCAGAGCAAAGACAAGCTGAAACCCCCATGAAAGCCCAAACTGGACAGCAGACAGGTCTTATAGGCACCCTCACCTACTCCTGGAACGAAAGGCACTGACAAAAGTAAACAAGTAGTGAATAAATAATCCCTGCCTGATCTTTTTTAACTCAAAACTGTGGCGAATGCCATAATAATTAATGGCTTCCCCTTTTTCCCCATAGGGAAACTGTGGTGTAATTTTCCATTATACACACAAATTGCGTAAAGCCACCCTAAGTCACGCAAAGCTGCACGAGCAGTGCAAATCACCATTAATTATAAAAAATAAAATATGGGGTGTTGTGTGTAAACTTGAAGTTTACACACACCCTTGAGGTAGATGCTTGCACACAAACCCTTGAGCTTCGCTCTGGGCCCCGAGATATTCAAAAGGGTTGGGCACCATGTGCAACCCACCGATGTCTTGGCTGTACGTATTCAAAGGGAAAGTGCATGGCACAAATCGATGCACCAGAGTGCATCAGTAATGTATGCGAGCGGAGGGGTGCCATGCATACCTGCACAACCCGATATTCAGCCCAGGATGTTTCAGAGCCATATGTGCGCAACCCCTACCTGCACCAGCACAAAGCTGATCAAAAAAAAAAACCGAAACAACTGATGGCCACCCACATGTGAGCTGCCGCATTGCAGGGTGCAACACGGCAGCTGCCACCTGTGGGTGGCCACCCGAGCTCAGGCTGCACCTGGCAGCACCCCCCCATTCCTGATCGTGGGCATTTGTAATAAAGAAGCAGAATTCTGTCCAATATCCCTGATGGTCCAGTGGACCGCTGACTGCCCGATTGCAGGCATTTGTAATAAAAACTAATAATATGTCCAAAATCCATGGTGATCTAGGAGTACGCCCCACCCACCGCCACTAAGCCCACTGCCCTGCTCCTCCCGGTCAGCGGGCGGCAGCACCCCACCGACTGCCGCCCCCTGCCCGACACTATCGATGGGGCTATCGCCCATTGGTTCACAGTGTGAGCCAATGGGCTTGCAGCTTCCGATACTGTACTACGCATTCCAGATATGTGGTGGATCATTTCACGATATCTGGAATATGTAATACAGTACGAAACTTCTGCAACCATTAGCTCAACTGTGAACCAATGAACTGCTTCCATTGGTGTCAATCATGCGATGCGCTGAGGCGAAAGCAGTGATGGACGCCTCTGGCTGACCCGGAGGCAGGCGAGTGGGGCTCAGTGGTGGGCGAGGTGGGAGGGGCACCTCACACCACCACCGGATATTGGACATATTCATTTTATTACTAATGCCCACGACATACACAGCGGTCCACTGGACCACCAGGAAGTTTGGGGATATTTCATTATTACAAATGCCTGTGATCAGGCACACAGCGGTCCACTGGACCACCAGGGAGTTTGGGGATATTTCATTATTACAAATATCCACGATCGGGTAGGATATTGGACATATTTATTCATTTAAGTACAAATGCCCGCGATCGGGCAGTCAGTGGTCCACTGGACCACCAGGGATATTGCACATAGTTCTTCTTCTTTAACAAATTCCCGTGATCGGGCTGTGGAGCACATTGCCGGCTGCAGGGGGAATCAGTCCCCGACGACTGCTGCCTGGCAGGGTGCCAGGCGCAAGTCATCAGGGTTCGGTACACCTGCATACAAATGGGGGCCATAATGACATGTAAATGACCCCATTTGCACCTTGCATACATTATGGCTCCATTTGCATGTCAAGTTTTGAATATCGCGGTTCCTGTGCATAGCACAATGGAACTTGCGCTAGTGCATCCCCATGCTCCACTCTGGCCACTTGTGCTGGCACAGTGCCACTGCACCATGCACACTGCGGGTAGCTAGAGTGCGATATTCAACGATGCTGTGCCATGGTGCAGCTCCATTGAATATCGCCCAGTCAACGCTCCTGCGCAGTCAAGTTGAGCTGCGCCCAAGCTTGCACCACAGCCTGGCGCAGTTTGAATATCTGGGCCCAGGGGTTTATGTAGAATCTTACCCCTTGGGTGTGTGTAAACTTCTTGTTACATGCACTACCCCATACATTATTCTCTACATAATCCCTTTGGTACTATCTCACCCACACGTTGTATTCCTGATGTCTATTTGCTTGCGGTAACCATATGTTCTGAAGAAACCCTAATCACATTACTCTGTATGAAACACGAATGTAAATTGGCAGTCTAATGAATGTACTGTATATCTCTGTGAATCAATAAAAAGATTAACTGCAAATAAATAAGCCAAAAAGCTAAAAGATGTTCTCACCTAATGAGACCCGAGATACAACAATTTCTTTGTCTGAAAATAATAAAAAAAACTATTTTCTAGCTGGTCAAATATGTGTAATCATAGCAGCTAAATTTCAAAAGTTAAATGAATTTTTAAAAATGCAAAAAGAAAAACTTACATGTTAAAAACTTGCTATTTTCATAAATTGTTAACAATAACCCAATATGGTTTAATGTATTTATACTGAAAATACATAATTAAGCGGTCACCACAATCTGTTCAGTAAGTTCAGGTATATATCTTTTCTTAGCATCTTCCCTTACACAAGTACCACATTTATACATCACACCCATGGATATCACATTATAAAAACAGTTTTTTTCTTTAATTTATGAGTAACTATCTGAAATTCTTAATTATCATGCTACCACTCTTCACTGCAATTCTTTATACTGTCTTATAAACACCAAAAAGTACATACACTTTTAATTCATTACCACTGTGGTTTTCTATACTTTAACAGACTTAAAATCCAAACTTTGTATATCATTATGTATCTGAACGCTGTAGCTCTAACAGCATTTATTTATCTGTTTGTCAAAAAAACAGACTAGAGTACAACAGCTGCTCAGTACCAAGCTCCTAATTCTTACACTTACACATTGTACAATGATTCTCAGTTAGTAATTTCAAGTTCAGAACTTACTTTGTTTCTTCAGCGTTGCAGGACCTACTGCTCTCTGTGTGTAATGGAAGTGCAAAGATGGGGCTATATACTTCTTTTTATAGAGAATCAGGAGCTACACAACAAGTGAAGTCATGTGACAAATCCCTGTCAAATGATCAACGCTGTTCACCTGGGCACCCGACATGCAATCAGCAACACACTGTCATTACTGAGACAGTGTGTCCCTGCAATTACATCTGTAGTTAAGTGTTTTTTTTCTCATTTAGTTTCTGTTTTGAAGTAATATTCTCAGTGAGTATGCTCATCTTTTTGTATTTTATATATATATATATATATATATATATATATATATATATATAACATTTTTCTGTCTTTACCAATTTGGTAAAATACCACCCCCAGGAGGTCAAGGAGCACAATAGAGGTCATTAGTCTGAAAAGGGTAAAAATCAAGTAAGAGGGTATTTTTACATTATTCCATAAATAAAAATGGGCTGGTACAGAGTGGCAAAAATATCTACTTGCAGCTAAAGAAATAAATATTTATTTTAGAACTTTTTATGGAAAATATCATTTTGGGGAACAAAGTTCAAAACTAAATGGCTGACAATAAAAACAGAGAATTATACAACGGGCACAAAAAAATGGACAGAATCCTGCATTTTGATTTGCTGGCTGGCACCTTTTCAGCATTGTAAATCCTCCAGAGAACCCACTGGAAAAGGTGCCAGCCACCACTCAGCCGCATCAGGAACTCCCTGGAAAATCCCTCCATTCCTTGCAAACACACCACTACCAAGCACATGGATGGACGGCGAGATTACCTAGTGGTTAACCCAACATCTAATACTCCGCCGCTAGCCTCAAAACTTCACCAAAAGTGCTGCACCATTCCAGAAAAGCGACGCATCTGAAAACAAAAGGAAAAGAAAATGCGGTTGAGTTTCTTGACAGCAAATTAGCTAAAAAGATCCATAACAGTAGCGGTGGCAATCGGCAATCCTCCAGCACATGTGCAGACCTTGCAAAAAAATCCAAGCAGTCCATTAGCAGTGAAAAACAAACGAGCAGCAACTTTGAAAATCAAGGGACCTTTTAAATATTTTTTTTTCTACAAAAACAAACAGGGCCTTTGTATAATTGCAATATACCCTTCCAGGGAGTGGGTGTACTGGATGATTTACCACTACTGGTGTGGTAAATATTGTAGTATGCCCACACCCTGGAGGAGTATATTGCTTAATTATACAACACAAGGAAGCAGATGCGGTAGGTATACAAGTTACAGGAAACTGTCTTTGTTAACTGATAATAACTTCTTTGGGGACATGTATCAAATAATTATATATTTGGTTGCCAGTCAATGCAATCATTTAAACCATACCTAGGGTTTGTGGCCTGTAGTCTATCAATGTAATATGCCTCTCTAGTAAGTAATTTAGTTCAGTAATCTCCTCCCCTAGTGTCTGGTTTCACTTTTTCTAACCCCAAAAAATCTGAGATATGGTAGTTGGTGTCTAAATTCATTAAAATGCCTGGCTACTTGGAGAGGTTTCATCTCCCCTACGAATGTCACTCTTGTGCTCTCCTAGTCTAGCTTCAAGCATTCTCACTGTTTTACCAACATATATTTTATCGCATGGACATTTTAACATGTACACTACCCCAATGCTCTGGCAGTTAATGAATTCACCAATATTAATGTTGTTGTCACTGGCACTGTTCCTTATTTTTTTTCACTTTGTATGTGTTATAACAATGAACACAGTGCCCACATTGGAAGTTTCCTTTCAAATCAAATGTTGACATAAAATGTTGTGGTTTCTTATCCAGTATTAAGTGAACAGTGTTCACAGCTCTGCCTCTTACAGTACTATTCTTTTTTGGTACTATCATACCAACATACTAAAGAGCCAGCAGAATAGCCCAAATGATCTGTCTTGTCTGTTCAAAAGCCAGCAACCTAGTGGCTGCTTGCCTTACCACCCCCCCAGCCCCCAAGAGGGTCTTCTTCAGTTTCAGTTTCCCGTTGTACCTGTCCCACCCCTTCTTGAATATTTCACTGTGCCCTCCTCCACCAGCCTCCCAGGCAGTGCATTCCATGGCTCCACCACCTTCTCAGTGAAATAATGCCTCCTACGCTCCCCACTGCAGTTCCCCCCCTCCAGCTTCCACTCATGGCCCCTGGTTGTTCCCCCCTTCTTTAGCATAAAAAGCTCCTTGGTTCCACTCCTGGTTATTCCTTTTACATACTTGAAAACCTCTATCATATCTTCCCTGTCCCTCCCCTCCTCCAGTGAGTAAAGCCCAAGCTCTTCCACTCTCTCCTCATAAGGCCTCCTCTCCATACCCTGAATCATCCTGGTCGCTCTCCTCTGGACCCTCTCCAGCAGCGCTATGTCCTTCTTCAGATGAGGTCTCCAGAACTGTACACAGTACTCGAGCTACGGCCTGACCAAGGCATTATACAGAGGGAGGATCACCTCCCTCCTTCTGGATGTAATTCCCCTGGCTATGCGGCAAAGTATCCTGTTTGCTTTGGCTGCAGTTGTTCTACAATTTTCAGAGTTATTCATTTTGACAGCTATCACCACTCCTAAATCCCTTTCTCCCAATGTGGCTTGCAGTGTGACCCCCCCAGGGTGTATTCATGGCCCAGGTTTTTTTTCCCGGCATTAAATTTCAGTCCCCACCTCCTTGACCACCCCACCAGGGTATCCAGCTCCCCCTGGACCGCCTCCCTCACTTCTTCACAATCCACCAGTGCTCCCAGTTTTGAATCGTCCGCAAAGAGACTCAACCTATTCATAAACCCCCTCCCTATATCCGAGACATAGGCATTGAACTAGAATGGCCCCAATACCAAACCCTGAGGGACCCCACTGATTACCTTCCTGGGAGAGGACAGTATCCCACCCACCATTACCCTCTGTAAATGCCCCATGAGCCAATTTTCAACCCAAATGAGCTCCTGTCCTCCCACCCCCATCTCCCCCAGATTTTTTATTGGCCCATAATGTGGTACTGGATCAAACACTTTGCTGAAATCTAGGTATAGGACGTCCACTGGCCTATGTCTGTCCAAGGCCCCCCGTCACCCAGTCATAAAACTCTATGAGGCTGGACTGACACGATCTTCCCTGAACTAATCCATACTGTTTATCATCCTGGTGCTCTAACGATTCCAGCTGCCTCCCAATCCTCTCCTTGATAAAGCCCTCCATTACTTTACCTACCACAGATGTTATGCTGACAGGCCTATAATTCCCCATCTCTTCTCTAGACCCCTCTTTATGAATAGGCACTACATAAGCCACCTTCTAGTCTTGGGACACCCATCCTGTCTACAAAGATGAATTAAAGAGTGCAGCCAGTGGAGCTGCCAGCTCCTCCGCTAATTCCTTCACAACCCTCGGGTGTAGCCCATCCAACCCCGGCGCCTTATCAGTCTTTAGCTTCCGAAGAGCCTCCCTCACCCTATCCACTGTGATTTCTTCCTCCCATTCCTCCCCCTCACTCAACTTCCCCACCCCTTCCGGGTCTGGTCCTACCTGTACCCTAGCCTCATTTCATCCTCTGGTCACAGACCTACTTCTCACCTTAGCTGAATGCCCTTCCCTCCCATCAGCCTGTAGTGATCCCCAGTCCCCTTCCACATAGATTGAGGCAAAGTACTCATTTAGCACCTCTGCCTGTTCTCCTGCTTCCTGAGCCCATCCCACCATAATTTTAATCCTATTGATTTGCATACTCTCTTTTTGCTTCTCTGTTATTTATCTATAGAATCTCTCCCCCCCCCTCCAGATATCCCTAGCCAGGTTTTGCTCCATCCCTGCCTTGGCTGAATATGCCAGATGTTAACTGGAGCACCTTTGCTGCGGACACATCCAAGAGCAGGGTCATTTTTGATGCCCTACAGAGGGCATGCCTCAGACAGCTGGCGTTGGAACCCACTTGGGAGGGAGCAATCTTAGACCTGGTACTCTCAAATGGGGAAGGAGAAAGGATCTCAGATTTAGAAGTGGGTAGCCATCTGGGAACAAGTGACCAACAAACAGTGTGGCTCGCAATAAACACAGCCATAGAGTCAAGCCATACAAAAACAAGAGTATTGGACTTTAGGAAGCTGACTTTGGGAAAATGAGAGAGTGCCTTAGAAAAGCACTAGCAAATGGGCAAGAAGGAGGGTTGGGGAACAATGGGGAATAATCAAAACAGCCATCACAGAGGCAACAAGCCTTTGTGTGAAGCAAATCAATAAAACAAAATGAAGGAAAAAAACACTATGGTTCTCAAAAGAGGTGGCAGTGACAGTTAAGGAGAAAAGGATAGTATTCAGGAAATATAAGGAAACACAGAAGGAGCAGTACAGAGAACGTTATCAGTTAAAGCAGAAGGAGGCAGGGAAGGCAGTCATAATAGCAAAGGCACAAACTGAGGAAAAGATAGCCAACTCTGTAAGAAGGGGGATAAAACTTTTTATAGGTATATTAGGGAGTGAAGAAAGACCAAGGAAGGGATACAGAGACTTATTAAAGAGGAGAACATGTGGGCAGAGGGTGACAGTGAAAAAGCAGGGATACTGAATGAATATTTCTGCTCAGTATTCACACCAGATGAGGAGGGGGAGGTGCCTAAACCAAACAAGGGAGAAACTCTGAATGGGGGGGTCGATACCAGTCCATTCACAGAAGAAAGGGTTTTGAAAGAACTCTTGAAACTGAGGGTGGACAAAGCAATGGGGCCTGATTGGATTCACACAAGAATACTAAAAGAACTAAGGGTAGAACTAGTAACACCACTGACTACTCTCTTTAACAAATCATGGGAGGATGGAGTGGTACCTGAGGACTGGAGGAGGGCAAATGTGATTCCACTTCACAAAAGTGGGAGCAGGGCAGAGGCAGGAAACTACAGACCAGTTAGTTTGACTTCAGTGGTAGGGAAAATGATGGAATCACTTCTGAAGGAAAGAATTGTTGAGTGCCTAGAAGTCAGTGGGGCACAGGACCCAAGGCAGCATGGTTTCATAGCAGGAAGATCATGTCAGATGAACCTAATAGATTTCTTTGACTGGGTGACCAAAGTAGTAGACCAGGGAGGGGCTGTGGATATGGCCTACCTAGATTTTAGCAAGGCATTCGACACAGTCTCACACAAAAGATTAATATACAAGTTAGCCAGCCTTGGAGTGGGTCCCAAGGTGGTAGCCTGGATAAAAAACTGTCTGGACAACAGGACACAAAAGGTAATAGTAAACGGAGTCCACAGTGAAGAAAGAAGGGTAACTAGCGGGGTACCGCAGGGTTCGGTACTGGCACCTGTCCTCTTTCATATCTTTATAAGTGACATTGGAGAGCACCTGGAAGGAAATGTTTGCCTCTTTGCAGATGACACAAAGATCTGCAACAGGGTTGATACACAAGGTGGGGTGGAAAGAATGAAAAGGGACTTGGCAAGGTTGGAGGAATGGTCAAATACGTGGCTGCTCAGATTCAATGCAAAGAAGTGCAAGGTAATGCATCTGGGAAACAAAAACCCAGGGGAAGAGTACACAATGGAGGGTGAGTTAATAACAACAAAAATCGATAGAGACCTAGGAGTAATTATATCAGATGACCTAAAGGTGGGTAAGCAATGTGAGAAGGCAGTAAAGAGGGCTGGGGGGATACTGGGATGCATAGGGAGAGGCATCAACAGTAGAAAACAGGAAGTTGTTATCCCTCTCTACAGACAGTTAGTGAGACTCCATCTGGAGAACTGTGTGCAATTCTGGAGACCCCATCTCCGCAAAGACATAGACAGATTGGAGGCTGTTCAGACAAGGGCAACCAAAATGGTGCAAGGTCTGCACCAGAAGACATACGAGGAGAGACTAAAGCAGCTTAATATGTATACCCTTGAGGAAAGGAGGGAGAGAGGGGACATGATAGAAACTTTCAAGTATCTCAAGGGTATTAACAAGGTACAAGAGGGTAGAATCTTTCAGAAGAAGAGATGTGCAAGAAGAAGGGGGCACAATTTGAAGATAGAGGAGGGACAGCTCAGAGGTAATGTTAGAAAGTATTTTTTCACAGAGAGAGAGAATTGTGGATGCATGGAACAGCCTTCCTGAGGAGGTTGTGGAGTCAGAAACAATGGGAGAATTCAAGAATGCATGGGACTGGCATAAGGCAATTCTAGTGGAGGGCAAGAGGAAGTAAACTGTTGATTAACTAGAATCTGCAGCTTATCCATCAGGTAGGGAAATCGGCAGACTGGGTGGACCAAGCGGTCTTTTCTGCCATCAAATTCTATGTTTCTATGGCTCCCTTCACCACTCTGGTGACCCTCTTGGCCTATAATTCATACTCTCCTCGCTCCTTGTCCCCCCTTGAGCGTTTAAAATATACATAAGTGGCCTTTTTATCCCACACTGCCTCCTGCACCTCCCTAGTCCACCAACATGGCTTACTGGTTCTACCATGCTTTCGTCTTAATTTTGTACAGTACTTAGTAGCCTCTTGTACCCCTTTTTTAATGGTCTCCCACTATCTTCCAGCATCCATGTCCGGCCTAATCTTGTCCAGCCTCTCTCTTAGAATCCTACCCATGCCCATGAAATCCGCTCCCGTGAAGTCTACCACTACTGTGTTAGTGCGGTTTTCCTCACCCCCTATATACAGCAGAAACCAGACCACGGCATGGCCTCCATCCGCCAGTGGACTACACACCTCCATGCCTCTTATCTGATCACTGTCCGCTAGGACAACATCCAATATCCGTGCCTCTCTAGTAGGTTCCCCCACCTGTTAGATCAGGAAAGCATCCTGAAAAACATCCATTAGTTGCAGTTTCCTGGCTACAGAGGATGTCATGGTGTCCCAGTCCACCCCCGGCAAATTAAGGTCACCCATAACCACCACCCTACCCTTACCAAGGTCACAATGACCTTTGATGTTCTCAACCAGTTTTTCCTCCAGAGACTGCTCAATTGCAGGGGGCCTTTATACCACCCCATTTTAATTTTTTTCCTCCCCTCATTTGCAAGGTTACCCAAATCGCCTCCACTCCTCCTTCAGCCTCCTCCTCCTCCACTCACCACATCATTTCTGACTATCAATGCAACCCCTCCCCCTCTTCCCACTCCCCTATCTTTCCTGAATATCTTATAGCCCTCCAAATTTAGGTCCCAATCATTTCTCTGGGTGGCCCATGTCTCTGTAATTGCCGCCACATCCACTGATCCTTCAGCAAGCATAGCCTGTAACTCAGGCATTTTGTTGCTCATGTTTCTGGCATTAATCAGTACTGTCCTTCACCCCAACCTTTCCTCCCTACCCAATCTCCCCAGCCCTGCACAGTCCTTATTCTGCCCAATTTTCCTTAGATTTGCATCCCATTCCCCATCACTCTTCAATTGCCCTAGACCTGGACCCACAAACAGCTTCCCTGGGGCCTATCTTTTATTTGACCCTCTCCTCGTTACAAGTTTAAACCCCACCTCTCTCCTATAAAACCAGCAAGTTTTAGTTTCAAGATCTCCCTCCCTTCCAGATTGAGATGTAATCTATCCCTGGCATGTAGCCTCTTATCTTCCCAAGTATCTCCCAATCTCTCACCACCCCATACCCCGCTGCCTTGCACCAATCCCTAAACCACTGGTTTACCCCTCTAAGTTTTAGCTTGCTCTCCTCAGTTGCCCTTGGTACCAGCAGAATCTCAGAGAAGGAAATTTTGCTTCCTATAGAGTGACAAACCCTTGCCAATTCCCAGAACCTAGCCTGTATTTCTAGCTCACTGTTCTCTTCCAAGTCATTTGTCCCCAAATGTACTAGGAAGGCCAGGGATCCCCAACATTCCAGTGCTATTGAGTATAGGCGGACTACGGCCTTGTGTACAAATAATCCTGGCATACATTTAGCCTTGACTGGGCTGCTTTTATTGTCCCTCACCCCCTCCCACTGGATACCCCTAGTCATGGAATCCTCCAGCAGTATCACCTTTACCCCACCCCCCACTTTGTTAGCTCATATTGATCCTTCCAGACTCCTCCTTCTATCATCAAACCCCTGCTTACTCCTGCCTCTCCCGTCAGCCTGGGAATCTTTATTAGCCCATTTAGATACTTCCAGGCTCCTCCTTCTGTCGACAACCCCTGCTTACTTCCTCCCAACTCCATCAGCCTGGAGGCCACCCTCATATGCTAGCCCCACAGCATTTACCTCGACTGCCAGTTTGCTCCTCGCCCCCCCAATTTCCCAGGAGGCCAGAGAATGCCACCCAATTCCACCCCATCACCATTCTTGAGCTGTAATCCTCCAGTCCCCCACCTAAGCAACCTTCCACTAATTTTTCTTTCTCCTCCCTTCTGACCTGCACTCCCACCCATCAGCTGAAAATCCTCTACCCTACTCTCCCCACCTTCTGATGATTCTTTTCTCAAGGCTGACCTCTCTACGTGCCCCCTTGATTGACTTCCCCAACCTGGACATCGGCCTGACACATTCTTTGCCACCTTCCACCCTGTCCTCACTCAATGCTCCCCCATCTACCATTTTTCCAACCTAAGGCTCCTGTCCCTCCTCCATCCTTTCCTGTGGTTCCGCACCTCCCTCTGTCTCTCATCCCCTCGGCTTACTGACCAAACCCTCCCTGTCCTCTTGCCTCCCCACCATCAGCCTCCTCACATCATCTCCGGATATAATAGGTGAACGGTTTGTAAGTGTGATGCTTGGCCCACATTGCTCTCTTTGTCCCTCCTTTCCTCTTTTGCTCCTCCCAGCAGCCCTCCTGCAGAGTGCTTCCCGTACATTGCTTGTTCCACCCCCTCACCTCCAGAGTGACCATATGGTCCACCTCCCCTGAGATGTGCCCTTTTTGCCTATTCCACTTGCCCTTTAAGACATGCCATTTTGACCACGTCTAGTCACATATGATCCATACCCTATCTTACCTCCCCATCTCTCCTCTCTCCCCCATTCCAGCTGCCTTCTGATCCCCCTGATCTCCTTCCTAAGACCCTCCAGTTGAAAACACACTGGGCACCTTCCAAACCTCCATGCCCAATTTAATATTATGGCTGCCCCACACCCCGTACATCCTATTGCCCTACCCAAAGATGCCCACTCTGACTGCCCTCTTTAAGCCCCACCCTCATTCTTTAGTTATGAGCACTAAGTCCCCTCACTAGCACAATACACTGTAAAACTTACACAGCCCCCTAACAGTGATTAACATTACACACTAGATACCCCAGCAATAGACAGTTGTCATCAATGTGCCCTTTAATAATCTTCAGCAAGCCCAACACAATACCCCTCAATGTGCCCACAATTTACACCATCAAAGCCCAGCAAGACCCCAAGAATTAATCTGCAATCCCCACAGTAACCACTATGCCCAAGCCAGCACAGTATATGATAAGAAGCATATGCCCACCTCCCTCCAGCCAGCAACAAATCCGAGCTTTCAAAATCTCAGTCCCAGCCAGTCACACCATGTCCTCCCACAATGATCCACCACTCAGACCATTTAATAGAGGTTGGAGCTGGGGTGGGTGGTATGGGACACAATTACAGCTCCTTTAATGGGTGGTGAGGTGACTGGGCCCTTATGTAGCCCAGGCGCAAATCGAAAATGGCGCCCTCATTCCCGATTGGTCCTTTGAGTTCAACTGCTGCCTCTCAAGCCTTGGCCCACTGATGATTTCAGCTGCCGGGAAGTCTTCTCCAGTGCCCTCTCTTCACAGCTCATTGCCCTCTAGCCTTGGCCTACTGCCGAATGCAGCCGCTGGGAAGTCCACTCCGTCACCCCCGGTGCTTTCTTCAGCTGACGATTGCAGCCCCTGCTCCTCTTGCTTTCTAATGCCGCCAGGAATTTCAGCTCCCTGAAGCCCTGGCCCGCTGCTGAATGCAGCTGCCAGGAGTCTGCTCCGTCACCCCCTGATGCCTTCTTCAGCTGCTGATTTCGGACCCTACTCCTCCCACCTTCCAATGCCAGCAATTACAGCTACTTAATGGGTGGTGATGTGGCTGGGCCCTTATCTAGCCCAGCTGCAAATCGAAATTGGTGCCCTCACTCCCAATTGGTCTTCCGAGTTCAGCTGCTCCCTCTCAAGCCCTGGCCCACTGACGATTTCAGCCACCGGGAAGTCTTCTCCAGTGCCCTCTCTTCACAGCTCATTCAATCATCAATCAATCAATCAATCACTTTATTTAACCAGGCATAAACACCATTGAGCAAGCTCATTTTCAAGGTGGTCCTGGGCATTAATACAATAAAGTACACTTCATAAGATTACAATTACGGTGGACAGCGGTGCAAAAAAAAAAAAGAATTCAGCCCCTACTCCTCCTGCCTTCCAATGCCAGCAATTACAGCTCCTTAATGGGTGGTGAGGTGGCTGGGTCCTTATGTAGCCTTACTGAAGGTGCTTTCTCAAAAATGTGGTCCCCCATGTAGGTTGCCCTCAACACATCCCAATGTTTGACGGTAATATTTTTAATCTTGTAAAATTAGTCATTATATATTGTTGCAAATACAATTCTGCCTTCTGTTTTATCACTCTCCTTGTTCTGTGGACTCCCTACCAACAGTGTTTCCCACTCTCTGTTATTCATTTCGCCATTGCAGCCTGAAGAACATCTCCACTGTATCCTCTACTCTTAAATCTGTCTACTATGTCCTTAGCTGTATTCTCACATTCCATTGCACCCACGCAGTTCCTTTTAGCCCTTACCAGTCGTGCATATGGTATTGATTCTAATAAGTTTCGAGGATGAAAGCTTTCTACTCCAAGTAGAGCATTTTTGTCTGTTGGTTTTCTATGTAGTTTCATTGCTAACCTGTCATTGTCTTTATAGATCACAAGGTCTAAGTAAGGAATCTCAGTTTTTGCTATAATTCATAACAAACATTAAATGGTCCATACATGTGTCCAAGCAGTCATTAAAATAAGATATTTTTTTCAATCTCTCCTGTCCATATAATTAAAATGTCATCAATAAAACGCTTCCAAACATGAATATGGATACAAAATGGGTTTGCCTCATTAAAGACATGTTTCATTTTGAAATCATTCATGTAAATGTTGGGGTAAGATGAAGCCATACTTGAGTTCATGGCAGTACCACTTGTTGTAAAAAGAACTGTTTCTCAAACCTGAAAAAGTTTTGATTGAATACAGTTTCTGCCATTTGTACTAGAAGTTCATTAGGTGGTTTCTCTTCCTGTCTCTTCTCATTTAATGTGTCCATCAATACTTTTCAATCCTCTCGGTGTGTGGAATTGAAGTATATAAGTCTTTGAGGTCCCATGTCACTAACGTACAGTACTTAACATCTAAGCCAGTTTCATTCCCAGATTCAATAAGTTTAATGTCTCCTGAATCTTTAATATATGTTTTCATTCTTTCTACTAATGGCCTGATGTGGTGATCTACATACACTGACAGTGGTTCTAAAACAGAATTTATACCTGATATTATAGGCCTGCCTGGTGGGTTATTCAAATCTTTATGTATTTTTGGCAGTGTGTAGAACTGAGGTATAGATGGGTATGTCCTAAAAAGTACATTTTTCTCCCAATCATTAATCCAACTGTTCTCAAATGCTACAGTTAAAATACTTTTTCACTAATTCCTTAACCAGATCTGTTGGGTCTTTTTCCAGTTTCAGATAGTTATTTTCAGGGACCTTGGTTTTCCGTTTTTAATGGTAAAACCAGTAAAAATCCTAGAATCCTGCTTGGTTTGTGGATTTTGAATTCTTATACCAGTGTCTCACAGAAATTGCATGTCACTGCACAGAATCCTTAAGATTTCAGCATCGTTTTAAATTGTTTTTATTTTCTCTTTCTATGCCCCCCTTCTCACAGCATCAGGCTCTGCAGTTCAGCGATTCCTAGGCTTAGTATCCCCTGGCTTCACCCCAGATAATGCTCGGGAGCTCCTGTGGGCCTGCCCCCATCCTGCCCGGGTTGTATCCCCCCAGGGAGGAAGGGAGGGGACCGCAGGTCACCCTTCCACAGTCCCTTAGTGTGTGTTGGGCAGCCCAGTGGATCCCTCATGCCATCTGGTTATGAAGTCTGGGGCAGCTGGTTCCCTTCTACCAGCAGCTGATGTGGGGTGATTGCTACTGGTTTTCTGGTCTCTGTCCCTGATGGCACCAGCAATCGAGGGGATCCAAGGAGGTAGGGCACATAGAGATATGGCACCGCCCCAGATCCTGGTTAGCGTCCTCTCCTTTCAGTTGCTCTGCAGCCATGTTGCACCACTGCCCATGGTTACCCAGGTGGCGTTAAAGCAGCAAGACCTGCAGCCCCCCCCTTCCCAGAGGAGGAGAGCAGCCCCCCAGGTGCTTGATCCTACTCCCCTGACCAGACCTCTAGCAACCTGAGTTCATTTCTGACCCCGTGTCGCTGGCATTGCAAGCAGTAGCGCTACTGCAGGCTATTTACAGTGCTCTATCAACTATTCACCCACTTTGGTGTAAGAAAAAATAAGTAGATGGAGTGGCAAGTAATTCCATTTCAGTAAAATGTTGTAAAGTGTTTAATGTTCATAATTTGCACTGTAGGAAATGTGCACTATTATTGAAATCATATATTAAAACATTATATATGGGTGTTTTTATGGCTGGCATATAGCCTAGCGGTTACAGTAACAAACAATGATTGAACGGGGTACATCCAGCAGACCTGGGTTTGATTCCCACAGCCTTCACTTGCACATTGTGCGACTCTGAGCAAGTCACTTAACCTCCCCAGTGCTCCTGGGTCATCCCTGAAAACAGGGAGTTCTGCCTAGTGGGCCTTACCTGGTTTACAAAGAATATATATATATATATATATAAATATATATATATCATATATAATACCAATATATGTTTACTACATCATACAGTAGTCAGGGTACCATGTAATTTACCTAAGTTTTACTTGGGCTGCAATGATGTTGTATGGGTAAAGATAAATGTTCGGATACATTTTGTGTGTTTGATAAGCTTGTTTTTAGACTTTAGTCAGGTTTTTGTTGTATTCTTTGCATGTGAGCATCTAGGTTGTAGACTGCTGAGTGCAGGATCACTATTACCAACTAGTTTATTCAAGTTTATAATCAGCAGGGCCATCCAAAATCCTCAGTTGTCTGAATGAAAACCAGTCTGAATGAAAGTATGTTCACAAGGAAGAAACTACCTTACTATTTACAGAAAGACTTCACAATTATCACCCCATTTAGGTGAATGGAATAATTTGCACCTTTTCTCCCACCTGCTGTTTCAGTCTCTGTGACAACAAAAAGTTTTCTGATAGACGGCTTCAACAAAAAGCAAATGTTAAGTGTTTAAGTGTACTTATGCTTGGCCAGTGGATTTTGAAGCACATTCAAGGACACACAGAAGGTAGGACCCCAGGGGCTGTATGATGCTGGTGGGCAGAGTGGTGCTCAATTCACATCTGAACTCAGACATGAAAACAGACACCCTTTTCATGGAGCCCAAGTAAAAAAAAAAAAGGGCACCCCATGTTTGGAGATGCATGATTTTCCATTTGAAGGTCCTCCACTAATCACTTGTGGATTTTTAGGTGAAGACACTTTTCAGAGAAGCAAATTCAGGCAGTTTCTTTTTTGCTCCTCCTCCTACCCCCTGGCCATCCACTCCTTCAGGCCTGCCAAGGCCCCCTACCACCGCTGCTGAGTCCCAACCACTATCCACTGCCTCTTATTGCCGTGCTACCTGGTAACCCGAAGTAACCCTTCATTGGGTGGGCCCCTATCCCTGTGAGAGGCTACCAGGGGAGAAGAATTACCCCAAAGAGCTTCCTTTGTATCCTGGACATGGCAGGGGTCAGAACAGACACATGTGTCTGAGGCGTCAGGCTTATGGAGGGACCAGCAGCCACCCTCCAGTTGGCCAGCGGGTGTTTTCCCATTTTCTTGGGAGCATGACAGGCCATATGATGTCAAGGCACAAGCCGATGTCCATCAGGCTCCCTCCCGCAGTAAGGGCCAATGTGTTGCTGTGCCTCTGACCTCCACCAGGGGCCAGCAAACGCTGAGCCATGAACCCACCCTCCCTCTCAGGAGAAGGCGAGTGGCCTTTGGACACTCAAGCCTTCACCCCCCCAAGCCGGCCCTCCAACACCCAAGTCTGTTCCCAGACCCTGGTCAGTGGTGTCACAGGCAGAAATCCAATTCAGGCCGTTAAATGATAGAAAAAAACAAAGGTGGTCCACCTTAGTGGTGGTGATTCGGTTTAATTCACATCTGAGTTCTTACAAGCAAAGAGACCAAGTAATTTGTAATTTGTGCATGTGGGGTGTGGGTGTTGAAAGGGGATCATAGTGCTGTCACTACTGCCATCACCCCTGATGGATGTGGACTGCACTGTTGCTACTTCCATCAAACCTGAGGGGCGGGGGCTGTAGTGCTTCTGCCATCACCACTGGTGGATGGAGAATGTAGTACTGCTGCTGTCCCACCTGAGGGATGTGGCCCATGGTGCTGATGCTGCCATCACACCTGAGGGATGGGGAATGTAGTACTGCTGCCATCACACCTGAGGGATGGGGGCCATAGTGCTGATACTGCCATCACACCTAAGGGATGGGGAACATAGTACTGCTGCCATCACACCTGAGGGTTGGGTACCACAGTGCTGATGCTGCCATCACACCTGAGGGATGGGGAATGTAGTACTGCTACCATCACACCTGAGGGATGGGGGCCATAGTGCTGATACTGCCATCACACCTAAGGGATGGGGAACATAGTACTGCTGCCATCACACCTGAGGGTTGGGTACCACAGTGCTGATACTGCCATCACACCTGAGTAAAGTGGAATGTAGTACTGCTGTCATCACACCTGAGGGATGGGGGCCATAGTGCTGACACTGCCATCACACCTGAGGAATGGGGAATGTAGTACTGCTGCCATCACACCTAAGGGATGGGGGCCACAGTGCTGCTGCTTCTGTCACACTTGAGGTAGGGGGGCCGTAGTGCTGTTGCTGCTGCCATCACACCAGAGGGATGGGGGCCATAGTGCTGTTGGTGCTGCCATCGCACCTGAGGGATGGGGCCGTAGTCCTGCTGCTGCCATCACATCTTGTACCAAAAATAACTTTAAATTGATTCAAGGATGGAAGGATGTGCAATATAGGTCAAAATTGCTAAAATGCATGTTAGAAGAGTTAAAAATTGTTAAATAAAGTACACAAAACCAAACACTGGTAAAACCGAATTTTGGGATAGCAGACACCGATGACAATTCCATTTTTTACAATGTGCAAAATGGAATTTGCACTTTCTCAATCCCAGTAAATCAGTGTCCCTGGACTTATTTTTGGTCCACGAGAAGGTTTAGACACATTGTTTTATACTGCAAGTAGTTCATTACTACCACTGCTCCAACTTTGTCCGCATCATGGAGTTTGTTACTTAGTTCCATTTTTTTTGTTCCTGTACATTTTTTCTCAGTTTGTTCTGGCTGTTCATCATCACTGTGGTTTTCTGTAGTTTTTTTTAACAGACTTAAAATCCAAACCTTGTATATCATTATGTAACCGAATGCTGTAGCTTTAACAACATTTATTTCTCTGTTTGTCAATAAAAAGAGAATAGAGTACAACAGCTGCTCAGTACCAAGCTGCTAATTCTTACATTTACACAGTGTACAATGATTCTCAGTTAGTAATTTCAAGTTCAGAACTTACTTTATTTGTTTCTCCAGCGTTGCAGGACCTCCTGCTCTCTCTGTGTGATGGAAGTGCAGTACTGGGAGAGAAAAATACAGTCATAGTAGAAGCCCTGAAGGAAAATCTAGATAAGGTAAATACACAGTTAACAGATTTTGAGGAGGAATTAGGAGCGACAAAGTTACACAAATTCAAAAGAGATTTAACAGATTATAAAGAGAATGAGGTTTACACATACAAAAAATCCATAGGTTTTGACAATACATATAAATATAACTTGGAATCTGAATCCTCAGTACAATCATCTAGTAGTGAAACTGAATGGCAAACAACACACACACAAAGGGAAGTGATGGCCGCTTCTTTTGGTAGAGGTAGATTTCGGGGGAGAAGGGGTTTTCAAAACAGAATAAAATGGGGGTACCAGTATACAAAGGATACAACAAGGGGGGGAGAGGATATAGAAGAACAAGAGCCAGGACCCTCAGGTGCAACTGCAACAGAAAGAGATACAGGACTCGGCGCAAGGAGAAAAAAAAAGAAACAGCCAGGACCACTACAAGTAGTAACGAGATCACAGACCCCCAAAACCAGCTATAGTATATAACATATCAAATAAAGTTCTGACTAACATTGAACTTGAGGTCCTTTCTAAAGGCTTGTCTTTTGGCCCCAATACTCCATTAAATGAATTTGCATTACAACTTGAATTGAATAGATTTTACAGAAAATTGAAATTAAAATATTTTTGGGGGACTCAGCCAGAAAAAACTAAGAAAAATGTACAGGAAGAAAATAAAAAAATGGAACTAAGTAAGAAACTCCATTTAAAATCACAGTTCGTACCTCCAACAGTTCCACATATTATAGAAACATACATAAGCCTTGTGAATAGAGACACAGGAAAACGTATTAGTGAAGAAAAGAATATGGACAGAAGGACAAAGTTTAACTTGTTAGCAGCACAGTTTGGTGCCCTGAGAAAACTCGAAACTGACCCTGAAATAGTTATTAAGTGTGCAGACAAAGGTGGAGCAGTGGTAGTAATGAACTACATGCAGTATAAAAACAATGGCCCAGATATTCAAAAGGGTTGCGCCATGCGCAACAGGGTTGCGCATGCGCAAGTCCTACATTGCGCCATTCTGCGATATTCAGCAGGAGGCAGTTGCTCCACTGGCAACAGGTTGCGCAAAAGAGCAATGCAAATGAATGCATGCTCAACAGGAAGGGGAGGAACCATGCATAACCTGCGCAACCTGATATTCAGTCGGGTTGTGCAGAGTTGTCATCGCAACTCAACCTCGCCTGCACAACAGGCCAAAAAAGGATCAAGTTGAGGGCCACCCACAGGTGAGCTGCTGTATTGCAGGCGCCCAACATGCAGCTGCCACCTAGCTGGCCCCAACTGGGTCCCTGTGCCCCCACCAGCCAGTCGCGGGCATCACAGTTTATGAAACCCCCCACATCTCCCACAGCCCGATCCGCGGGCAGTACAAATATGAACCCCCACACACATCTCCACAGCCCGATCGCGGGAGCAGTTCCTTACCACTGTTTTCATGTCCTCACTGCTCTGCCCTCACTGCCACGGCCGTTACAAGGCCGTCAATCAACTATGCGCATGCCCTGACTGTTCCGGTTGTTAACCCATTGATGTGAAGTACCATTGATGGGTTAACAACATCGTGACGTCCCATCAATGGTAAAACATTGTTGTAAAAAGGTAGATTTCTACTTATAACAACGTTCTGCCATACATTATATACAGATTAAGCATGTGATTAAAAAAACATTTTCAAAGTTCCCCCCGTTGGCCTTTCACAGTTGGGCTCACATTGGTTGACTCCCGCCACTCAGTATTAGCCACTCAGGCATCCAGTCAGTAGGGTGGTTTGTTCTTTAAAATCTGAAGCTCCTTGTGGATGAAATATTTCATCCGCTGGTGTTAGTCACCAGGGCAGTGCTTGAAGCAGGAGTAACTGAATCTCGGTGCTGTGGACAGACT
The DNA here is from genome assembly GCA_016271365.2 of Neoceratodus forsteri. Taxonomy (NCBI): domain Eukaryota; kingdom Metazoa; phylum Chordata; order Ceratodontiformes; family Ceratodontidae; genus Neoceratodus; species Neoceratodus forsteri. Next base: position 36,114,338 of record JADMNL010000022.1, read on the forward strand.
TTCAGCCAGCAAATTTAACTGTTTTATAGTTTTGTGCTTTTACCCTCTGTACCACTCAGCCAGAACTATATTTTAGCAATTCTTTCCCTTCTTTCTTTATTACTGAGGGACGTGACATAAAAACGAGACTATTGCCCCTTGGACTTTATCAGCCTTGGCTCCTTGTCTACACATGACATCATAATGCCCTGTTTATAATATCATAATTATCTCCACAGCAAGAGATTGGGATGTCATAAATGGGTCTGCGGCTGCAGAAGTAGACAAGCAGACAGAACGAATAGGGTGGAGCTCCTGTTTCAGTGCAGATGTCCTTAGTAATAAACAAGTGAGGATGACAATTACAAGGAAGGGTGCAACATAAGCTACATCGTGTCTAGATACTATGTGTTTCAGAGTTGTCCCAACAACATCAGGTGCTCTGTAGTACCCTGCTACACTGCAAGCAAACATTCAGCACTGGCAAATGTTTGTTTAATGAATTATTGTATGTTACTCATTCCTAGGATAACAGACTGCTTTCTCATAGGCACTATCCTTATTTATATGGGTCACAAATCATTTGTTTCTAATGCATGGTTGCCTAATATGTTAACAAACATAAGATGACTTTTATGATTGAACCAGATTACTGTGCAGGTCATCTTAGTACCACTTGCCTGAGGGGCTCAGACTACTACGCTGGAAGAACTAGAGGGTCTGTGCTATGGTATGAGCTTGGATCTCCCTTCCTTGGTGATTTAGTTGTCAATAATTTTAATGCCTTATCTTTGCTTTCAACTAAGATTGTATGCTTAGTTCTTGTCTTTTATTCGCAGTACTGTATGTGATTGTGTGCTCCCAGGAGTCTTGCTCTCTGTACGTCTACCTGACCTGTATATTATGAGTACTTGGTATACCTTTAAAAGCCCTGGGCCAGAGGACCCCTGACTGAGGGTTCTGGAACTGAAATATTTTCCCCCCAAAATCCTGAGGATTGTGACAGAAGCCATTGCACATAACTACCCCAGTGGGTGAAGCCACTTCAGTGCAGCAGATTTCTGAGGGAACGCCCAACAATAAAGCAGGATAAAAGCAGAAACCACATAGCAATTTGGCAACTTAAAAAGGGGATCAGCACAGGACCTGCAATAAATCTACTAACATGAAATCCTAGCCTGTACCTGGGAAAGGTTGAGTGACTGTAATAATTGGTAACCAGTGCCCTGTCCTACAGAAATCATGAAAAGTCAGCAAGTAACTGGTTAAGGGTGAACTGCAAATATTAAGGATAAACCCTGAGCAGAGTTGGAAAGACGTTCAGATCTGTGGACCCTCAGAGGGCACCTGGGTCTTGTGGAATAGTATACCATTCTTGGATAGCAGTAATGTATGGCAATATGCTACTGGGCTCTCAACTTTGACGTGTGCTCTAACGGTAAAAAAATGACCTGTGTGGGTCAGATGACAAATAACAATACTGTAATAACTAGGGGACGTTTTTCTTGTAGGAGAAGATGGTTATAATTTGCTGTTATAACCCATGGGTTATAACGGTGAACACATGCCAGCTTCTCCTCAGCCCATGTTATAACGGCAAACACGTGCTGGCTTCTCCTTGGCCCACCTCGCGCTCACTCACTTTGCTCTAAAAACTGCCATCAATCGTCTGTAACACATACACCTCTGTGAAGCATACAGTGAGACAAGACACCGATAACATAACATAAAAAAGCGCCCCAAAATACATTGAACCCTCACTAACATTCTAACTGAGCACCAGTGTATTTAGACAATCCAGATTGCTGCATTGGTCCTCCCCTCTCTTGTTTCCATATAAACCACCATGAACTCTGACCTTTGTAGCTCACTGCTATATTGCCTTGACAACAATAACCTGTAGCAATCTAAACCGATTCAAAGTTAAACTAAAATATAAGTCTTCCTCAAGTTAATATTTTAAAACATGTCTTTTCATTTGCAACTGTTCTTGTGTAGTAACTGTTTTCTTAGTTTTAGATTTCACAAGCCGCTATATTTGGATAAGGATCGAAGGTCTTACCAATGGCATTTCCACAGTGTGTCAGTAAAAGTAAGCTCTTGAGCAAGCCATTTCTATTTATGTCAAACAATTATTCATTCACCAAAATATAAATAGGATGTGTGCTCCAATTTCTTATTTAATGCACTTTCATCTTCTGCTGAATAGACATGACACCCAGCTTAACAGACACTTTTTATTTAATGAAAGCTAGTTGGAGAAAAAATGTCTCCCAGCAATGACATAAAAGAACACTTGGTGATGGGTGTGTGTGCAAAACTCTAATTTAATGCATGTCCTCACTGTGGCATGCTTTTATAAACCCAACAAACTTTGCCCTCAGGGTTTATGTTGTATCCCACACTTTGGGTGTGCATTAAGTAAGCAATAATACATGACTGGGTGTGTGGTTATTGGTGAATTACCACACACCCCACTCTGGGTGGAGACATGAGGCGCTAGCCGAGTGCTTTTCAACCCTGGTGGGGTGTGCAGTAATTCATTGATAACCCACATCCAGAAGTCTATTATGCTTATAAATGGGGAAAAACAAATTACAACTGGTTGAGCAATGTCAAACAACATTTTATTTATCACTTAAAAAGAACAATATGTACTATGTAAGAAAACTATGAATCTTAAAATGGCACTAAAACATATTAACATACTAACAATGAACAACTAAATCGCTATTCAAATAAATAAGTAAACTAAATAAGTGATAAAATGTCAGTTTAGTACACTGGAGTCAGACTGGAAATCAAGAACCTGCACTTTCAGGATGATAGACAGAGCAGTGTGGTTAATGATCATTAACTGCACTGCTCTGGCCAACTTTTGACCAATCAGGTGATAAGATTTCTCTACTCCATTTTATAAATTCTCATTATGCACTCCCCCCATGTATTATTCTATATGTATAAGCATGAAATGGATTACTTAAAGAACTGTTGTGAGAGTGTATGCCTGGGTAGTGTGAGCATCCGTTTGGGTACTGTGAGAGAGCCCCGTGTAAATTGACAGCTAAATATTAAATTTAGGCTAGCATTTACCTTCCCCTATAGTCAGTCAGTAACATCAACTGTAACATTACCTCACACCTCAGAAAGGACATTAACCTACTGGAGAAGGTCCAGAGGAGGGCTACAATGATGATAGTGGGTCAGCAGGGTGGGACATACAAGGAGAGGTTGAGGACACTGAACATGTACTCCCTGGAAGGCAGGGGAGAGAGAGAGAGAGAGAGAGAGAGAGAGAAGGGACATGATTTGGACCTTCAAGTACTTGAAAGGGATAAATAAGGTTGATAAGGGGAGTCTCTTTAAGCTGTGTGGCAAACATAACACGAGGGGGCATAGTCTCAAGCTGGAGGGTGGAAGGTTTAGGAAGGAGGTCAGGAAGTACTTCTTCACAGAGAGGGTGGTGGGCACTTGGAATGCACTGCCGGAAGAGATCGTCTCATTGAAGATAGTGGGAAGCTCTAAGAAAGGCTCGGATAAACATAAGGGGAAAGTAAGGATCATTGGTAGCGAGGATGAGAGGAGTGGGGAGAGAGGGCAGGGACACTAGCTAAAGCTGTGGATCCTGCAATATGAGCAAACTTGAGAGACCAAATGGCCTTCTTCTGCTGGCTTCCTCGTATGCTTGTATTAACATCTGAACCTGATGAGACCTTACCCCCCCAAGTGGCAATATATTTTCCGAACACGGGGAAGTGAATGTAATGGAAACTGAATTATAACATTTGAATTATGCATGTGCTCCAGAATAATAATATGCTCATGAGTTGGGAACATCAGTAAACCTCTAGATGGAATTCTTAATAAGTTGTGAATAATCAGTTACTGAAAGACAAATGTTGTGTGTTAACCCCTATTGATTTGTAGCCCTGCACCAGCCTGAAGAAACCTCATTCAACAGGGAGGTCATCACGTATCTGGGAGGTCAAGATGATTCATTTGGTGTTTGCTCCCCTACCTGAAAACAAACTGTGCCATCAATACTCCTAGACTGGGGATGGGGCAATGGGGCATTACATATGAATATTTCAGTTGCTAGTAGATATAGTCAATGGTTCAAACCTATGTTTATAGTAGCAAGAATTATGTTACTGTTAGCATGGTATCAAATATGCATACTATTACAGTTCTGCTTTCAGTTGTGTTGTCTGTTTTGTCAACAAAATCCATTTCATGATTTATTTAGTACAGATATCATAGTAGAGCTCATTATACATGCCATTTTAGGAAAGAAGGGGGTGTGGATTTACCAACCTCTTCAGAACAAGCATTTGTCAATGCCGAATGTTTGCTTGCTGGCATTGGCAGTGGTAGTGTAGAAGTTACAGAGCTGCATAATAGGAATGGCAGTGAAGTATTGAACTGAAGCCAACCCCACCACCACCCTGCAGAGAGTGACAGGCATTTGGGTGTGCGTTTGGGTCGTCAGGCATAACGGCCATGCCATTTCACCACACCCCACCCTGCAGAGACTGACAAGTCTCACGGTGTTCCTTGTGGTCTTTGGCCCTTATGCACACCCCATTTCATTAGGAAATATAGTGAGATGGGTGCGATATAGGAGAATGGGGTGAAGTTTGGGGCCGAAGAGTCCAAGGCATATCTCGATGCCTCTCACTGACTGCAGGGTGTGGAATGGTATGAGCATCACAAGCAAGAATCCCAAGTCACACCCCTGATTCCTATCATTCTCTATAGGGTTGGGCGTTATAGTTGAAAACCCTAATACCTCAGGCATTCGTTGGTATTTTCATTCCAAATTTTCAACATGTTTGTTTTGTGACCCCACCTCATGAACAGGGGGAATATCAGTTTGTTAGCCAAAAGCTGCTTATGCACAGTGACTACGGCATTTAGCACCACAGGTGCAAAAATATTCCGAACAGGATGTAAAAAATGACAGCTGTACTCTTTCATGGGGAGGTGTAGAAAATGGCTATGTTGCAAATGTGTAGTAAAAATATTTAAAAAAATGGTGAAGTCACGAGCGTACATAGAAACTGCAATGCACACCAGTAATATAATTAGGTTGGGGATTTCTTACAGCAGATTGTCAACTCAGGCATTTTGGTGTCTCCAATCATGAACAGTGTCACTGTGATTTTCTTTATCTGTGCCGAACAATGATTTCCCACAGCGACCACACATCTCTGCACTGAAAGTGTGAAAACACACTACAGCCATGTTGTGAAAAATGGCAGCTGTACTGTTCATAAGGAAGTGTGGAAAAATGTCACTGGTGAAAATCTGGACTGAAAATATTACAAAGTCATGAACTAGCGAGGTGCATGGAAACTGCGCAATGCTCACTGTAACACAGTCATTTATGGACTTTTGTCAGCAAATTTTCAACATAGCCATCTTAAGACCTCTGCTCATGAACAGTGTAACTGTGATTTTCTTAATCTGTCCTAAACATTGCTTTCGCACCAACAGCACCATTGTGTGCTACATGTGCGAAAACACATTTGGGTGACATATGAAAATTGCAGCTGTACTGTTCATAAGGAAGTTTAATAAAATGGACATGTTGAAAATCTGGAGTGAAAATATTAAATTTGCAAACTTACGAGCATGCATAGGAATTGTGCAATGCACGCTCGTAAAAGTCATTTTTAGGAATTTTTTCACCAAATTTTCAACACAGCCATTTTAAGACATCTGCTCATGAACAGTGTCATGTGATTTTCTTAATTTGTCCTGTACATTGATTTACTTTACCGACTGCGCCATTGTGCGCTACATGGACAGAAACACATTTTGGGTGAGATATGAAAAATGACAGCTGTACTGCTCATAAGAAGGTGTGGTACAATGGCAATGTTGAAAATCTGGAGTGCAAATATTGAAAATTTGCGAACTAACGAGCGTGCGTAGGAACTGTACAACGCACGCTTGTAAAACAGTCATTTTTTGGAATTTTTTCACCAAATTTTCAATATAGCCATTTTAAGACCTTTGAGCATGAACAGCGTCACTGTGATTTTCTTAATTTATCCTGTACATTGATTTCACACCATGACTGTGCCATTGTGCGCTACATGGGTGGAAACACATTTTGGGTGAGATGTGAAAAATGACAGCTATACTACTCATAAGAAGGTGTGGCAAAATGGCAATGTTGGAAATCTGGAGTCAAAATATTGAAAAATCGCGAACTTACAAGTGTGCATAGGAACTGTACAACGCACGCTCGTAAAGTAATTTTTGGAATTTTTTCACCAAATTTTCAACATAGCCATTTTAACACCTCACCTCATGAACAGTGTCACTGTGATTTTCTTAATTTGTCCTGTACATTGATCTCGCACACCAACTGCGCCATTGTGTGCTAATGGGCGGAAACACATTTTGGGTGAGATGTGAAAAATGGCAGCTGTACTACTCATGAGAAGGTGTGGTAAAATGGCAATGTTGAAAATCTGGAGTGAAAATACTGAAAATTCATGACCTTACGAGCATGCGAGGAACTGCGCAATGCATCGTCAAAACAGTCATTTTAGGACTTTTCCCCAAATTTTCAACATAGCCATTTAAGATATCTGCTCATGAACAGTGTCACTGTGATTTTCTTAATTGTCCGTATATTGATTTCACACACCAACTGCGCCATTGTGCGCTACATGGTGGAAATACATTTTGGGTGAGATGTGAAAAATGAAAGCTATACTACTTATAAGAAGGTGTGGTAAAATGGCAATGTTGAAAATCTGGAGTCAAAATATTGAAAATTCGTGAACTTACGAGCCTACGTAGGAAGTGCGCAACGCACGCTCGTAATACAGTCATTTTTAGGACTTTTTTCACCAAATTTTCAACATAGCCATTTTAAGATGTCTGCTCATGAACAGTGTCACTGTAATTTTCTCAATTTATCCCATTCATTGATTTCGCACGCCGACTGCGCCATTGTGTGCCACATGGTAGGCTCACGTTTGGGTGAGATGTAAAAATGACAGCTGTACTACTCATAAGAAGGTGTGGCAAATGGCAATATTGGAAATCTGGAGTCAAAATATTGAAAATTCGCAAACTTACGAGCCTGCATAGGAACTGCGCAACACACGCTTATAAAACAGTCATTTTTGGGAATTTTGGCACCAAATTTTCAACATGGGGTTTCTGGGACCCCTTCTCATGATTGATGTCACTGTCATGGCATTATTCAGACTGGAAGGGTGATTTCGCAGTCACTGCACGAAATCACCCTGCGGGCCTGAATAACGCCATGACAGTGATATCATTCATGAGAAGGGGTCCCAAAAACCCCATGTTGAAAATTTGTCAAAATCAAAAAATGCCTGAGACATGCGATAAAGCTGAACCCCCTATCTAGCCCATTATACAGCTTACCGGCATTTCCTCAGTTGATGATGGCTTTGAAGAGTGCAGGCGTGTTCCCGGTCCACGAATCGTTGCGCGTGCTAGAGTAGTATGGGGTGAGGGGTTTGGGAAACTGGAGTGCGCAGTGGGTGGGTGTGGGTTGTGGGAGGGGCAGGGAGACTGGCCGTGGGACGTTTTTCTTTACAGGTAGAAAAAAAAAAGACGACGACGTGGGACATTTGCCAAGCTGGGGTGGGCTCCCAGCGTGGCACAAGGACGTTGGGGGGGGGACGTTCAGCCGATGGGGGATTGGGCACCCCCATTGGCCTAAGGAATAGATTGCCACGCTGGGGTGGGCTCTCAGCATGGCACTTACTACGGGGAGGACAATGCAGCCGACGGAGTTTGGGCACCCCGTCGGCTATATTATTAGTTGCCACGCTGGGGTGGGCACCCAGTGTGGCATTTGGAAAACCTTTGGGGGCGGGGGCATGGCGGCCGTGGGATTGCCCGTCGGCTGCCACAATCGTCTTGGGCGCGCCTTCGCCTGCGTGGGGCGCATGCGCGTGTGTGTGTGGGGAGCTGCGCATGAGTAGGCGATATCTTATCACTGCTCACTCAAGCATAGCTTCCCCTTTCAGCTGTATGCCACTGCATTTTGGAGCGTGTCATAGACAGCTCCAGAATGCATTGGCTTACAGGGGCCGTGCCTGCCAGCACACTGACTGAATTGGAGGAGGAGCTGACACACCTACGAAATCTCGGATGATGGCACTATGTTTCTTGCACATGCGTGCAAGGAAACATAAAAATGACAAAACTGAAAAACTGGAGAAGGCTAAATAAATTTGGTAGTAGGCTGGTCCTAGTAATATGTTGTTTTTTTTGCATTTTATGAGTGATGCAATAAATTAAATACCTTTACAACATGCAGCTTTTAAACTGATACTTTTTTCTTGGGTGAGGTAGACATTTCTATTAAATAATGTCATTGCCCTTTAAATAAGACATTGAAAGTACAAGTATGTAATACTGAAGAGACTTTGTTGGTATTGCAGTCTGAGGGATTGATATAACCACTCCTCCTTCTTTTTTTTAAATAGTTTGGTATAACTGTCCTATCAGGCAAAGTTACCAAAGTATTAGCAGGGAATGTATTCCTCAAAAATAAGAGACATTAATATACAAATATTGATGAGAGTTGAGGGACATAGGGATGAACTATTGACTGGCAATAGTTATTTGACTTTTTGGAAGTCACTAGCTCACCCTGAGGGGTTGATATTTTACCACAATGCAGCCTGTGCATTATGTGGCACAGGGTACATGTGGTTCAACACTCACGGACAAGCCTTTCCATGGCCCCAGCACCCCTGGTGCACTCGTACCCAGAGGATGGATCAATGGACATAGGTAGTCATCCAATCAGATGCCATCCTGGTCCAGACAGTGGATCCCCTGGTTTGTGCAGAGTAGGGGAGTGTGAGACAGCATGATACCGTGAATTCAGATTTGTCAAGCAACTTCCCAAATGGCTGTCCCCAGTCCTTCCAGTGTAACCAGAGGTCAGAGACAGCATGGGGGGTGACACACCTCCAAATTTCCAAGATGGCACTATGTTTCTTGCACAGGCTATGCTTCCCTGTAGCCAGTGGGGGTATTCTTGGGAGGCACACAATGGATATTGAGGATCCCCACTGCCATATCCCATGACCCTATTGCCTGTCACTCCATCCCTTGTGAAAGGGCAAAGTGTGGGCATGCCCCAGACACACCCTTGGATGAGCTGCATGTTTGGATGTGTGACAAGCCAAGGGATCTAGTACAGAAGGGACATGTGTCCTTTCCATGAATGCTGCTGGGGTCCTCAGGACCCCTAACATGGGCTTGATGACTTAGGGGTGCTACCATACCATGGATCTGTGATGCGTAGGCACAATGTCCCTTTGTGCATGAGGTCTATATTCCAAAAACTTGATCAATGTCTGTTTTATTAAGCCATCACTGGAGACCTATGGAATTTAAACACTCTGGCTGTAAGCAAATGTTGAACAACCAGCTGAGAACTGCCCTATTCTCCTGTTTTATATATTCATTTACCCTTTTTATGTTTGCTTGCATGCATGTGCAAGAAACATAGTGCCTTGATCGGAGATTTCGGAGGTGTGTCACCAACTCCTCCAATTCAGGCAGCCAGCTGGCAGGCACGGCCCCTGTAAGCCAATGCATTTTGGAGCTGTCTGTGACATGCTCCAAAATGCAGTAACACTCTGATTGAAGAGGCTGCAGCGAGTGAGCACCGATAAGATATCGGCTGCTCTCGCGCAGCTCCCCACGCTGAAACAGAGGTGCGGCGCCCCGTAATGAATAGCCGGCGGGTGCCCAATCCCGTCGGCTGAATGCCCCCACAAGTCCTTGTGCCACGCTGGGAGCCCACCCAGCGTGGCAAACCGTGTGCATTTTTATTTTGCTGATGGGGTGCCCAATCCACGTCGGCTGAGCGCTCCCCGCCCAAGTCTTTGTGCCCGCTGGGAGCCCACCCAAGCGTGGCAAGCGTCCTGACGTCTTTTATTTTAAAACCTGTAAAATAAAACGGTCCCTGCAGCGCTCCTCAGCCCCTCCCACAACCCGCACCCCACCACTGCGCACCTAGCCTCCCCACACCCTCACCCCATACTTACCCGGACTCCAGCGACGATCTTCGTGGACCGGGAACACGTCTGCACTCTTCAAAGCCAACCGCGAACTGAGGGAATGCCGGTAAGCTGTATAATGGGTTACATAGGGGGTTTCAACTTATTGCATATCTCGGTATTTTTGATTTCTAACCAAATTTCAACAGTTTAGACTTTTCTCATGAATGATATCATCAGATTAGCCCTCAAGGGTGATTTCCCACGCAGGACCGCGAAATCACCCTTCGGCCCGAATACCACCATGACAGTGACATCATTCTTGAGAAGGGGTCCCAAAACACCATGTTGAAAATTTGGTGCCAAAATTCCAAAAATTACTGTTTTACGAGGGTGCTGCTAAGCAGTTCCTAGGCAGGCTCAGAATTCGTGAAATTTCAATATTTTCACTCCAGATTTTCAACATTGCCATTTTACCACACCTTCTTATAAGTAGTATAGCTGTCATTTTTCACATCTCACCCAAATGTGTTTCACCCATGTAGCCGCAGAATGGCGAAGTCGATGTGAAATCAATGTGAAGGACAAATTAAGAAAATCACAGTGACACTGTTCATGAGCAGAGGTCTTAAATGGCTATGTTGAAAATTTTATGAAAAATTCCTGAAAATGACTGTTTTATCGAGGGTGCATTGCTAGTTCCCACGACACCGTAAGCTCGAATTATTCAATATTTTCACTCCAGATTTCCAACATTGCCATTTTATCACACCTTCTTATGAGCAGTACAGCTGTCATTTTTCACATGTCACCCAAAATGTGTTTCTGCCCATGTAGCACACAATGGCGCAGTCGGTGTGCGAGATCAATGTACGGGACAAATTAAGAAAATCACAGTGACACTGTTCATGAGCTCAGGTGTTAAAATGGCTATGTTGAAAATTTGGTGAAAAAATTCTAAAATGACTGTTTTATGAGCGTATGCTGCACAGCTCCTATGCACGCTCGTAAGTTCACAAATTTTCAATATTTTCACTCCAGATTTCCAACATTGCCATTTTACCACACCTTCTTATGAGTAGTATAGCTGTCATTTTTCACATCTCACCCAAAACATGTTTCCGCCCATGTAGCACACAATGGCACAGTCGGTATGCGAAATCAATGTACGGGACAAATTAAGAAAGTCACAGTGAGACTGTGAATGAGCAAAGGTCTTAAAATGGCTATGTTGAAAATTTGGTGAAAAAATTCCTAAAAATGACTGTTTTACGAGGGTGCATTGTGCAGCTCCTACGCACACTCATAAGTTCGCAAATTTTCAATATTTTCACTCCAGATTTTCAACATTGCCATTTTACCACACCTCCTTATGAGCAGTATAGCTGTCATTTTTCACATCTTGCCCAAAATGTGTTTCCACCCATGTAGTGCACAATGGCGCAGTATGTGCAAAATCAATGTATGGGACACATTAAGAAAATCACAGTGACACTGTTCATGAGCAGAGGTCTTAAAATGGCTATGTTGAAAATTTGGTGAAAAAATTCCTAAAAATGACTGTTTTACGAGCATGCGTTGCGCAGTTCCTATGCATGCTCGTAAGTTTGCAAATTTAATATTTTGACTCCAGATTTTCAACATTACCAGTTTATTACACTTCCTTATGAACAGTACAGCTGCCATTTTTCATATGTCACCCAAAATGTGTTTTCGCACATGTAGCGCACAATGGTGCTGTTGGTGTGCGAGAGCAATGTTTAGGACAGATTAAGAAAATCACAGTTACACTGTTCATGAGCAGAGGTCTTAAAATGGCTATGTTGAAAATTTTGTGACAAAAGTCCATAAAATGACTGTGTTACGAGTGAGCAATGCGCAGTTTCCACGCACCCTCGTAAGTTCATGACTTTGTAATATTTTCAGTCCAGATTTTCACCAGTGGCATTTTTTCACACTTCCTTATGAACAGTACAGCTGTCATTTTTCACAACATGGCTGAAGTGTGTTTCACACTTTCAGCGCTGAGATGCATGGTCGCTGTGGGGAATCATTGTTCGGCACAGATAAAGAAAATCACAGTGACACTGTTCATGATCGGAGGCACCAAAATGCCTGAGTTGACAATCTGCTGTAAATATCCCAACCTAATTATATTACGGTGTGCGTTGCACAGTTTCTATGTCACGCCTATGACTTCACCATTTTTTAAATATTTGTACTGCAGATTTGCAACATTGCCATTTTTACATCTCCCCATGAACAGTACAGCTGTCATTTTTTACATCCTATTCGGAATGTTTTTGCACCTGTGGTGCTAAATGCCGTACTCGCTGTGCATAAGCAGCTTTCGGCTAACAAACTGATATTCCCCCTGTTCATGAGGTGGGGTCACAAAAAAAAACATGTTGAAAATTTGGAGTGAAAATACCAATGAATGCCTGAGGTATTAGGGTTTCCAACCATAACGCCCAACCCTGTAGAGAATGACAGGCATCAGGGGTGTGACTTGGGATTCTTGCCTGTAATGCTCATACCATTCCACACCCTGCAGCCAGTGAGAGGTATCGAGGTATGCCTTGGACTCTTCAGCCCCAAAGTTCACCCCATTCTCCTATATCGCACCCATCTCACCGCATTTCCTAATGAAATGGGGTGCGCATAAGGGCCAAACACCCCAAGGAACACCGTGACACTTGTCAGTGTCTGCAGGGTGGGGTGTGGAAATGGCAAGGCCGTTATGCATGATGACCCAAATGCACTCCCCAATGCCTGTCACTCTGCAGGGTGCTGGTGGGGTTGGCTTCAGTTCAATACTTCACTGCCATTCTTATTACGCAGCTCTGTAACTTCTACATTACCACTGCCAATGCCAGCAAGCAAACATTCGCATTGACAAATGCTTGTTACTTTCCTTTTGGGATATTGTATATTCATTTTTTACGCGATTGTCTATATTATGTACTGAGATCAACTATTCCTTTTGCTTGTGTATAAGATGATACCTAGTCTGTAGAGTGATGTCCTGTTATTGTGATGCTGCTTGAAAGTTTTTCGAGTAAACTTTGATTTAAAATTAAAAGTCAGATTTAAAGCTGTAGCATTTTAAACAACTTAAGGGAGTAAGCAAGATTTTGTAGAGGTTTATTTCATGACTATAACTTTAAGTTATTTTTGTAACTTGTCTGTCTGAAACAAAGAACAAGGCAAACTAAGGATTTAGGTTCACAGCGGGAAGGTCATGCCAGACAAATCTGATAGATTTCTTTGACTGGGTGACCAAAGTAGTAGATCAGGGAGGGGCTGTGGACATGGTCTACCTAGACTTTAGCAAGGTATTTGACATGGTCCCACACAAAAGATTAATATACAAGTTAGCCAGCCTGGGAGTGGGTCCCAAGATGATAGCCTGGGTAAAGAATTGGCTGGAGAGTAGGACACGAGAGTAATAGTAAATGGGTCCACTCTATAGAAAGGGGTTACTAGTGAGGTACCGCAGTGTTCAGTATCAGGACCGGTCCTCTTCAATGTCTTTATAAGTGACATTGCAGAGGAACTGGAAGGAAAAGTATGTCTCTTTGCAGATGACACAAAGATCTGCAACAGAGTTGATGCACAAGGTGGGGTGGAAAGGATGAGAAGGGACTTGGCAAGGTTAGAGGAATGGTCAAATGTATGGCAGCTTAGATTCAAAGCTAAGAAGTGCAAGGTAATGCACCTGGGAAACAAAAACCTAGGGGAATAGTACACAATGGGGGGTGAGATACTAAAAACAACAAAAATGGAAAGGGACCTGGGGGTAGTCATATCAGAAGACCTAAAGGTGGGCAAGCAATGTGAGAGGGGCAGCAAGGAGGGCTGGGGGATACTGGGATGCATAGGGGAGGCATCACCAGTAGAAAACAGGAAGTTATTATCCCTCTGTACAGACAGCTGGTCAGACCCCATCTGAGTACTGCATGCAGTTCTGGAGACCCAATCTCCGCAAAGACATAGACAGGATGGAAGCTGTCCAGAGGAGGGCAACTAAAATGGTGCAGGGTCTGCACCGAAGACAGAGACTAAAGGAGCTTAATATCTATAGCCTCAAGGAAAGGAGGAGAGGGGACATGATAGAAACCTTCAAGTACCTCAAGGGAATCAACAAAGTCCAAGAGGGTAGCATCTTTCAAAAAAAGAGGTGTGCAAGAACAAGGGGGCACAATTTGAAGATGGGGGAGGGCGGCTCAGAGGTAATTTAAGGAAGTATTTTTTTCACGGAGAGGGTTGTGGATGCATGGAACGGCATTCTGGAGGAGGTTGTGGAGTCACAAACAGTGGTGGAATTCAAGCATGCATGGGACAGTCATAAGGCAATTCTAGGGTGTGGGGGTAGGAAGAAGTAGGTTGCTGGTTAACTAGGATGTGCAGCTTATCCATTAGGTAGGGAAATGGGCAGACTGGGTGGGCCAAGCGGTCCTTATCTGCCGTCAAATTCAAATTCTATGTCTAACCGAAATGCAATGAAATTCACAGTTGTGCTGAATAAATACGTTTATTATTTTTGTTTGCGCAGGCCAGTATTGGTTGACTCCCACCACAACTACTTCTGGGTGGCTGCTGTTTGTTTTGTGTTTGTATGCAGTAGTGTACGCTGTGTAGTGTGCACACTTATGTACGCTGTGTAGTGTGCATACTTGTGCACTCAGCTTGTTTGTACCTTCATGCCAAAGAAGAATTAGAAAAAAAATAAATTTTTTAGTCAGGCTTGACTATTAGTGTGTGAAACTTGGTCACAGTGAGTGACTATATTTCATTGTAATATAATTCAAATTTAATAACAGATTCTTCCTGTGAGGAACCCAGGCTCGGGTCCCTCTACTGCTGCTTGTGCAACAGTGAGTGGAGCACCACAGCTGGTAGGCTGGGACTACAGTAGTCAGCTGAACCCCTGTTTTGGGCAGCTAGCTGCCATTTGGTTCAGTATATGCACAGAGTGTGCACTCAAGACATTATTCTAAGTTTGCGACATTGTGTCTAAAGGGAAATTTAAAAAATAAATTTGTTCCTTCAGAGGATTTATTTACTTGTCAGGCTTGACTAGTGAGTGAGACTTATCTCACTGGCATTGCTGCAGAGCTTGTCTCTATTTAAGCAGTAATGCCCAACAGGGTGTGTGCCGTGCTGGGATAACGCCATGCCTCAGGTGGTTGGGCACCAGGTCAGAAATGAGGAGTCCAATACCGAAGCATGACGCCCCAAACACACACCCTGGAGTGGCATTGCTATTATACAATGGTTTGTTGTTCTATATAAATAAAAAAATAATTTTAAAGAATGTTTTTTATTAGTGTGGAAAAATATTTTTGTTTTTTAAGAGGAGATGCAAAAAAAGATATCTAACTCATATAGCTCATCTGCATTGGTCCACAGTGAGGCTGAGACTAGACCCGTGATGTTGTGCTGGGATAACATCATGGGTCCAGTCCCAGACTAGCCAATCAGAGACCAGGATTCTTTCTTGCCATTGTATAATTTATTATAATATACACTATCATCTTCCTGTAAGGAATGCAATGACAGACAGAGCAGGTACTAGAAAATGTATTTGGTACAGCCCCAGCAAAGCAGCAGTAGTAAAAGAGCAGCAAGCGAGGGTCAGATGAGTGCAGCGTGACAGTCAGAGTGCACGTGCCGCCCACAATTATTGTACATTACATTTTTCTGACCCACATATAACTTCTGTTCTTGTTGTTTTAATATAGGTCACTATTGCATATGTTTGTAAAGCGTGCACAGTAATTCAAGACATTGTTCTAAGTCTTTGGCTACATGCCTAAGAAGACAGTTAAAAAATATTTTTATTTTTCAGAAGATTTATTTACTAGTCAGGCCAGACTAGTGAATGAGACTTATCAGCTCATTGGCATTGCCGTAGCGAGCGATTACATTTTATAGTAATATACCAATAACTTAAATTTAAAGTAGCAGTATTTGCTAGTCCCCATATAATTTTTTTTTCAACAATAATATTTGTCTGGTAAAAATTTCAGGATAGCCATTTTTCTTTTAATTTTCTTTTATTCCTCAACCAAGGTACAGGGTTTTGAAGTTTTTGAAAGTTTGCTGTCCTGTGTCATGTCCACCATAAAAAAATGAATACCTTTATTTATTTATTTATTGAAAATTGGTAACTGGGAAGGGCACACTGAGCCAAAACCCATTTCCAGGTGCCACCTGCGGAAAGGAGATTGGGAAGAACAAGCACATTCAAAGATAATGTACGATGTAAACAAAAATGCAGTTTATAGGCAGACATGAATTGCCAAGTTTAATAAACAGCAGTAATCAGGCTATATGAAAGTGAAATAAAACAAAATAATTATAAAAAAAATGAATAATTAGAAAGAGAAGGACTGCTGGAAATATAATACAATGACTAACAGGCAGAGGCAAAAACAGAAGGAAATGGGAAATAGGAGTAGCATGTACTGTATCTTATAATAACATAATTATATAACATAATACATATAATTATATCATAAGAATATAAAAACATGTATCTTGATACTATGTTATGCTTTTTACCATCAGAAACATATGGTAACACCATCCTAATGCATCCACATTATGAGTCTAGCATGTATATTCAACAGGCAACCTCAATGGAAGAAATCTTTAAAAACTGTGAGTGGCTGCCGTCTTTACTGGCGTCATTAATTACAAAATTAGCTGTAAAAGTTGTTTTAACAATAACTGAGAAAACTAAAAATACACTGAGCATGAATGAAAGAATGTCAGAAATACATTTTGCTAAAAAACTATGATGCCATTTTTTGCTAACTTTGCTTTGAGTAAGTAATAAGACACAATGGAGTGTGCATTAGACAGTTCTAATGCACAGCTAGGGGGTGTAGTGAGGCATGAGGCCACAGGCCGAGTATGTCCAGCCACCTAGCCATGTGTTAGAACTGTCTAACGCACACCCTGAAGTGTCTTATTGCGCTTATAAAATGGGCTTCTGTATTTACATGAGTGCAAAAATCAAAAGTTTTATGATTAAATAGAAAACATTAAAATGTTTAGTGTCTTTTGATGTAAAATAGTTCCTCTGCCTGAAATTGACTGTATTTTTATTTTGCCTCTTTGGACTTTTGACCCACAGTGCCATCATAATTGAAGGTTGTTGCTATGGCATCCAGTTCCGTGCTGAACACACTCTTGAGTCCCTCACCCACTCACGCATCTTGAATGCCCAAAACACAGTAGCATGTTGTGTATTTTTTTAATTATGTTTTTTTTTTTCTTTTCCATTTGTTGCAATGTTAGCTTTGACGAGGAGCCAGTAAGGAGTGAGCAAGAGCGCACTTACCGCTGAAGAAGGAAACGGTAGCGCAGGGCAGCAACGTCTGCAGGTATCCATCACATTAATAGTGATTCTTTTTTTTATTTATTCTTCTTTAAACTGCCTTAAAATGTAGTGAAAGAGCTGAAAGGCACGACAGTTGCTGTGAACTGGAAGCACAGGACTCCCAGCCGTGGCCAATGAATTGGGAGCTCGAGTGCAAGCTCAACAGACTGCTTCTGTCCAAGGAGTTCAGTGAGTTTCTCTGTACTTTTAGTTGGAAAGTAAGTTGTAAATGTCACATTCATACAAAAAATTAAGTAAGCAAGGGAGCGAGGATGCATAGTAGGTATTGGGAGTGCGAGCAGGATAGAGTGGCAGTTAAAAAAAAAAAAGAATGCGTGGCTGCAGTACCAGCAGTGGACGGGCAGGACAAGATGAACAGGATCATTTAATTTATTTGAATATCTCACACCAGCAGGATTTTTAAGTCATTTTCTGAGTATGTTTAAAAAACATAAAAATACTTGAAATGGGAGGAATGCGACTGGCTGAGTAAGCACAGAAAAAGCAACCGGTAAAAGTTTAGAGGGGAAAAATTGCAGAAGTTCTAATAGCAAAAGGTTTGTTTTTTTAAGTTACTGTTTCTCCCTCTATCCTGGTTGGCCCACTATCCTGCCATCCTCCCAGCTCCATCCCCCTACCTTCAGGGTTACCCTCCCTTCTTGTCCCATGGCTTACCCTTCATGGCAGGGCAGCAGGGAGACCCCAACTCTACCCGCCAGGACCGGATCCAGTTCAGGGAGGTGCCTTCTCAGGGGCAGCACCTGTGGAGGATGGCCTTCCTCCAGCTTGACTGGGACCAGTTTTCCATTTCTTCTGCAGAGCGGAGCATGCAGTTCTGACAATGGCCGAGCTGTGCTTGCTTCCTCAAGCAACATGCCAGTTGGCTGCTCCACCTTCAAACCTCACTGTACAGGACCAACATGCCAACATCCAGCCACCGCTGGAGTGTCAGGCGGTGCTGGTCTCTGTTCCCCCACCCTCTGGGAGGAGGCTGTCCCTGGATGCTCGATCCTCTCCTCCCTGATGACCCACTCGCACCGCAAACACAGGTCGCCAGTGTGGCAGGAAGTAAGGCATGATGCCTTAGCCCTCCATGCCACTGGGCTAGCTCCCTGGCATAAGGAGTTTGAGCAAGTACTAGATCCAGGTTGGCAGGACTAGTTTTAGCTGTGTGTTACACACTTCTAATGCATGGCTAACAGCCAATGAGATTGCTCAAAATCCTTTGCCCATTTTATATCAGACATCTTCCTGTGAGGAATACAATAATGGCAAACAGAGCCAGTACTAGAAAACATAGTTGGTCCAGCCCCAGAAAAGCTGCTGAAGGTGACAAGCAGCATGCAGCAGGTCATGAACATAGTGCAGAACAACACTCAGGGCACATTCACTGCACAAAATTATTTTTCTACTGTGTCAAAGCCTGCATGGCTCAGTTGGTAGCAGTTGGAAGCACATTTGTCTTTGATCCAGAAGGTCGTGGGTTCTAGTCCCACACTGGGAGTGGGCTCATACTATATATACTGGCACCAGAGTGCAGTACTAGGGGGTGCTGTGCTGTACTGTTGGGGGCGCATCCTTTGGATGAGTCATTAAACTGAGGTCCCTTCTTCCCATTTCTGGTGCTATCCAGGTGAAGTAAAGAACCCAAGGCACTTTCTGCAAAAGTAGGGGATGTTTTTCTGTTGTTTTGGCCAACATTCCCATTCCCATAAACTGGTTCATACAGTTGTCTTGGCCAGTATGGTGCTGATGTTGAAATTTCTGCCATTACATGTTTACAGACATTTCACTACCAGTCATGCAAATGGCTACCACTACTCATTTGTTTTATTTATTTATTTTATTTGCTTTTGGTAACCATAGGTAGGTAATACTGAAGGCATATTGCCTATTTTCAGGCAACACCCAGGAAAGTACAAATTAAAATACATGGAATAGTAAAACATTGCAGTCACACGTACAAATTACAATTTACAGTCATGTCTTCTTTCTCTTCTTCTTCATCACCACCAATGTAAATGTGTCCTCTTTATCCCTTGTTGCTGCCACCAGTACCACCATCACTTCATCCTTAATAACCACAACTGCTCTGATTCCCAGTCATGTTCCAAATTTTCACCAGATTCACATTCCACATTTTCACGATTCACTTTCCACATTTTCACCAGATTCACTTTCCACATTTCACCAGATTCACTTTCCACATTTTCACTAGATTAATGTTCCACATTTTCACCAGGTTCATGTTCCACATTTCACCAGATTCATGTTCCACATTTTCACCAGATTCACTTTCTACATTTTCCCCACATTCACATTCCACATTTTCACAAGATTAACTTTCCACATTTCACCAGCTTCACTTTCCATACTTTCACCAGGTTAACGTCCCACATTTTCACCAGGTTCACATTCCACATTTTCACCAGATTCATGTTACACATTTTCACCAGATTCATTTTCCAAATTTTCCCCACATTCATATTTTCACCAGATTCATATTCCACATTTTCACCAGATTCACGTTCCACATTTTCCCAGATTCACGTTCCACATTTTCTCCAGATTCACGTTCCACATTTTCACCAGATTCATGTTCCACATTTTGACCAGATTCACGTTCCACATTTTCACCAGATTCACATTCCACATTTTAACAGGTTCCCAGTCATGTTCTACCCACTACCGAACTGTGCTGGATTGAACCAACAACTAAAAGGTTAAAGGCTCCTTATCCTGCTACCAATCCACAGAGCCATCCACTTCCCCATCACGTCCCACATTTCTACCAGCTTCACATCCAACATTTTCATCAGATTCACATTACACATGTTCACCTGATTCAGGGGTTAAATTGAGCAGAAAACCACAGGAACTCAGTTCCACCTCCTCTGACACCTTTCTCCATTGAATACTTTGAAAAGTACAACTCCTAGGGATGACAGTTCCACCTCCTACAAATGCAGAGGTTATAGTTCCACCTCCTAAACATTTCCAGTGTAACCACTAACCAGATCCCATCATGTTACACATTTTCAAAGAGTATGGTGCCAGAACAGCAGTTGCCACACTTCTCTCAGAGGCTGTGTGTGTGTGTGTGTGTGTGTGTGTGTGTGGTTGGGGCAGGGTCCACTGCACCACAGAAATCCGGAGCAGTACAAATTCCATGAATGTATATCTCTCCTCGACTGCACACTAGTGTGTGCAAATGCTTATGTCTCATTGCTGATTCTTCCTTCTCTCCTTGTGTCACTGGCTCTCCCTTCATCCCTCCACAATCTGCAGTCACCCAGGTCTGCTCTTCTTAGTGTGGGGCTAAGACAGAAAGACTACAGTATAAATCACTGAACATCCTGGCATTCATTCACAGCATGCCTCACTTTGGACAGTTGGTAGGTACCTACCAATATACATGTTTTTTTCATCATGTATAATATTGTAAACACAGTGAAACAAGTCAGTGACGGGGATTTCATTAGAAACATACTTTGACGGCAGATAAGGACCGCTTGGCCCACCCAGTCTGCCCATTTCCCTACCTATTGGATAAGCTGCATATCCTAGTTAACCAACAGCCTACTTCCTCCTACCCACCACTATAATTGTCTTATGTCTGTCCCATATATTCTTGAATTCCCAACTGTTTTGACCCACAACCTCCTGAGGAAGGCTGTTACATCGTCAACACACTTTCTGTAAAAAATACTTCCTCACATTGCCCCTGAGCTGTCCCCATCTTCTAACTGTGCCCCCTTGTTCTTGCACATTTCTTTTTCTGAAAGATGCTACCCTCTTGGACTTTGTTGATTCCCTTGAGGTACTTGAAAGTTTCTATCATGTCCCTCCTCTTCCTCCTTTCCTCGTCTTTAATATCACTTCGTATGGTTTCTAGTGCAGACCCTGTACCATTTTAGTTGCCCTCCTCTGGACTGCCTCCATTCTGCCTATGTCCTTGCGGAGACGGTGTCTCCAGAACTGCATGCAGTACTCCAGATGGGGTCTCACCAACTGTCTATACACAGGTATGATAACTTCCTGGTTTCTACAAGTGCTGTCTCTTCCAGTGCATCCCAGTATCCCCCCAGCCCTTCTTACTGCTTTTTCACATTGCCTGCCTACCTTTAGGTCATCTGATATGGCTAGCCTCAGGTCCCTTTCCATTTTTGTTGTTGTTAGTACCTACCCCCCACACTGTGTACTTTCCCCTGGGTTTTTGTTTTCCAGGTGCATTACTTTGCACTTCTTCACATTGAATCTAAGCTGCCATACCTTTGACCATTCTTCCAACCTTGCCAAGTCCCTTCTCATCCTTTCTACCTCCCCGTGCATCCACCCTGTTGCAGATCTTTGTGTCATCTGCAAAGAGGCATACTTTTCTTTCTAGCCCCTCCACAATGTCACTTATAAAGACATTAAAGAGGAGTGGTCCCAGTACTGAACCCTGCGGTACCCCACTAGTAACCCCCCCCTTCTTTGGAGCAGACACCGTTTACTATTACCCTCTACCTCCTGTTGTTCAGCCTATTTTTTACCTAGGCTACCACCCTGGGACCCACTCCTAGGCTGGATAACTTGTTTAATAATCTTTTGCATGAGACTGTGTCAAATGCCTTGCTAAAGTCTAGGTTGGCTATGTCCACAGCCCCTCCCTGGTATACTACTTTGATCACTGAGTCAAAGAAATCTATTAGATTCGTCTGACATGACCTTCCTGCTGTGAATCCATGCTGCCTTGGGTCCTGTGCCCTGCTGGCCTCTAATAACTCAACAGTTCTTTCTTTCAGA
Organism: Neoceratodus forsteri; assembly: GCA_016271365.2. Taxonomy (NCBI): domain Eukaryota; kingdom Metazoa; phylum Chordata; order Ceratodontiformes; family Ceratodontidae; genus Neoceratodus; species Neoceratodus forsteri. The sequence goes on from JADMNL010000022.1 coordinate 36,136,511, forward strand.
AGTGATTCCATCATTTTCCCTACCACTGAGGTCAAACTAACAGGTCTGTAGTTTCCTGCCTCTGTCCTGCTCCCACTTTTGTGAAGAGGAATCACATCCGCCTAGCATTAACATTAGTTGCTTTGCCTATACCTTAAACCTAGTGGTTACATCTGCGGTACATCACAGTTCTGAGGCTAGCAAGACTGTCTCCACAGAATGCTCCATCTGTGCTCATTTTCTTCACTCTGTAAAGGCGACTCACCAACTAAGAGAAGTGCAGCAATGCCTTCATCTTTTTCAACATTGCTTGATACAGGACGTGAGTACCTGATGGAATTCATCACACCTAATGCTGTGTAGATTGCTAGAACAGAAGCATTAGTTATTTTGAGCTATGTTCTAACAACAAATTTAAAATTTTGTAACCAGGAATAAGCGCTATGATACCCCATGTAAATGAGCATATTCTTGTTGCCTTGACTATAGATGTTACTACAGCTACTACTAGAAGTGGGCACTTCATGACATGTCAATGGAGTTTGACACTGGAGGAGTCTCAGGCCACCATGAGTGGTCACTGGATGATGCCACGGTGAAGGTACTTGGGTCATGTGAGAGGAGCACCAATGATTTAAGTGCATACAACATACTTTTTGTTCCTTCTCTAAATCCTAAGCTAGAAAGGTAATTTTTTCAAACATTTGTGTGAAACTTTTAGTGTTTCTCAGAACTGCTGGGAGAAATGTTTTTTTCCTAAAAGTGAAAACAAACTAGTACTACAAGGTCTGTTTGTGTTCGATAGCAATTGGTGACAGATGCACATTAAAGAACTGGGGCCAGATATTCAAACTGCGCTTTTCTTGGCGTGTAAGCCATGCAGCTGCCAAAATAGTTAACAGTGGTGTCCGGGTGATATTCAAAGGAGTTGCGCTATTGAGCAACTCCTTTGAATATTACCCCCCAGCCACAGCCACTGTGAATGGTGCAGTGGAACTTGCACCACCACAAGTTGACAGAGTGGAGCATTCAACTTGCGTTGGCGCAAGTACCATTGCGCCATGCGCAAAATTGCGATATTTAAAAGGTGACATGCAAATGGGGCCATAATTCATGCAAGGCGCAGGGAGGGCCATTTGCATCTGATTATGGCTCCATTTGCATGCCATTAGCATGTAGGTGCACCGATCCCCAGGACTTGCACTGGCGCCCTGCCAGGCAGCAACGCCGTCGAGGACCGGCGCCCCTGCAGCGGGACGCTGGCAAAACAGTGTCGAATCCCCCCCCCACTGGCCCGGTCGCGGGCATGGTTTAATTCCCCTCCAACAGCCCGATCGCGGGCAGCAATGGGCGTCCCCAAAGGTATCCCTGGTGGTCCAGTGGACCGAAGCCCGATCGCGGGCAGTATGTTTAATAACCCCCTCCTCCTCCGAAGGTATCCCTGGTGGTCCAGTGGACTGAAAGCCCGATCGCAGGCGGTATGTTTATAAACCCCCAGCGTATCCTGGTGGCTAGGTGTCCCCTCACCCCACCACCCGTGGCCCCACCACCCCACCCAGCGGCGGGCGGCAGCATCCCACCCGCCTGCCGCCTCATCGCCACCGACTGACTGCCGGTGGGGCTGCACGCTCGGTGGTAGGCAAGAGCCAATGGCGTGCAGCCATCCGACTAAGACAGTCCAGTTTTGTGAATGAGTCTATCTGCCAAAACTGGACTATCTTGTACAGTATAGGCTGCATGCCCATTGGCTCTTGCTCTCCACCAATGGCGCGGCAGCCCTACCGGCAGTCAGGTCAAGGGTGGCGGGCTGCAGGCAGGTGGGATGCTGCCGCCTCGCCGCTGCTGGGGGGCGGGGTGGTGGGGCTACGTGGGTGGGGGGACACTAGCCACCAGGGATACGTCTCGGGGTTATTGAAACATACTGCCGGCATCGGGCTGGGTCCACTGGACCACCAGGGATACCTGCGAGGAGGGGGTTTATTAAACATACTGCCCGCGGATCGGGCTTTGTCCACTGACCACCAGGGATGCGCTCGGGGACACATTGCCGCCCGCGATCGGGCTGGGGTGGGGAGTACACTGCGCCACGATCGGGCCAGTGGGGGATGGTGGGGGATTTACAGTCAGCTGCCCACGATCGGGCTGCAGGAGGGCACAGGGACTGGGTTGGGCCAGCCACAGGTGGCAGCTGCTGTGTTGCGCCCTGCAATGCAGCAGCTCACCTGTGGGTGGCCCTTGACTTAAGCCTCTTTTTTTGGCTCAAAGTCGTGCAGGCGCAGGTTGGGGGTTGCGCCTGCACAACTCTGAACAGCCCGGCTGAATATCGGGCTGTGCAGTTTATGCATGGTTCCTCCCCCTCCAGTTGAGCATGCATTCATTTGCATTGCACTGTTGCTCAGCCTGTTTTCAGTGGCACAACTGCCTCCTGCTGAATATCGCAGAATGGTGCAAATTTGAACTTGCGCATGCACAACCCTATTACGCATGGCGCAACCCTTTTGAATATCCCACCCCTAGTGTACTGCCGGAAACTAATATTAGTTTTTTTTTCCACCAGTAATTTGTGCTCCTTCTCCCCTGGTGGCCCCCATCTAATTGACCCCCCCCAAGTTCTGTCATCTGGCTGCTCCGGGATCTTACCTTCTCACTGTCCTGGTCACAAGACCTGGCTTGCCTGGCCACCGGTGCAGAGCCTGCAGTGGGGGGATTGATCATCATGCCTCTGCTGTGTTTTCCATCATTTTTCACCCCTTGACCCTGCCTGTTGCTGGGACGTGACACGCCGGCACGCATTCATGGAGGCGTATACATGCTGTGGAATCCCACAGCACCCACCCTTCATTGACATCCCTGTCCCATTTTACCCTCAGGCCTCCACATGGGGACAGTCAATTGGTGGGACTGACAAGCCACCTTCCCTGGGAGAGGAGAGCTGTCTTCCAGATGCTCGATCCTCTCCCACCCTGGCTGACTCCCAGTGACTAGCTCACACCATGAACACGGGTTGCCAGCATGGCAGGAGGTAAGGCACAGATGCCTCAGCTCTCCACACCACTGTGCCAGCCACTGATACTAGTTTTTAATAGCAGTCAGCATTTACCTTTTATATCTGGGGTACTTTTTCTTTCCATTTGATCAAGTAGAAGATTGTTTAGGTGATGTTAGTAGGTGTGTTGTGTGGGACAGCACTCTGTCTAGCAGCTGACTTATCTATCTCTGTTCCCCCCCAACGTCATCAGCATTGTGATCTCACTGACTGTGACATCACTGCTGCTTATGAATAGCATTCAGTAGCTCCCATGTTAGTCACCTGTTATGTCACTGTCAGTGAGATCACAATGCTGATAATGTCGTGGGAGGGGGATAGAAAAAGATATGTCAGCAGCCAGGCTAAAAGCTGTTTCACAGATCCAGCACAATACTGTCACATAGAAGTCTCTCTAATGAACAAAAGTAAAAGTGCTTCTGATATAAAAAGCTATGGCTATAGAGTTCTTTTTCCTCTCTGCTTCGGTGATGTCTGGTGGCACCCCACCACCACACCCAGCACCATCACTGACTTTCTCACAACCTTACAGGTTATGCACTACAGCTATTCAGGGCCACTATCTGCTCTGGATGGCCACTGTCAACAATGTCAGCCATGTGACAGCCTGCTGGGGGCATTTTCCTTCAAAGTCCTGGTTTTCTCCGTGGTGCAGTGCACAAAAATAAGCATCTATAGCCAGCCTTGTTGGGGGATAACAGCAGTGGACAAGAATGGGCAGGGCAATTTATATATTTATTTATTTGAAATTATTCCAACCAGGATAACCCCATGAGATCCAGCTTCTTACTTTCTAGGGGGTCCCAGGGAGGATAGATAGCAGCAGTCAGCAGGTTGACATAGTCCAGCAGGAATACTTACATACAGACTAAAATATACCTAGGAAAAACAAACAAACTCTAAAGGTAAGCATAATTGTGACACCTCCCAAATGCGGGCTTACCTTAATTGCCCGCTTGTGTTTCCCATCTGCTCCCATCCTTGGAGCACCTCCTCTCTGCTTCCTGATGTCTGTGGGTGTCCCCGAGTGTTCCTCTGTATCACCGCCATGGCCCAGGTCCGCAGTATGTGTGCCAGCATTTAGGCAGGCTGGTGGGCTCAATTGAGCGCAAAGAAATGCACCTTGGTTTCAGACTGGAACCACGGTTCAGGAATGGCTCCTCCGGTAGTCCCAGTCCCTTTAGAGTGCAGGCCAGACTCGGGCTGGACCAGAGGGAGCCATCATTTGAATTACATAACGAGTGCTGCGTGTGCTGTGAGCCCAGACTCTGCTCTATGAATATTAATGAGGGGCATTAATATTCATGAGCATGTCTGCCCTGTTCTGCAAGGAACTGCATGTTTCAGCAGCTGCTGCAGAAACCCAAGTGTAAATAAATGTACAGAAAAAAAATCAGCAGCCACCAGAATTAATAAGGGGGCATATGTAAATAAATAAATAATGTTAATGCTGGCTGAACCAGACAGTAGTGTTGGGACTCTCATAAACTGCCTGGCTGCTGCCTAGAACACTGTATTTCAGCAGCCGTGACAGGCTAAAGACTGATGTAGCCCCCCCCCCACCAATTTGGGGCTTACCCAAAGTAACTCCCTGGGCTCCATCAATGCCTACGGCCAGGCAGGCATCCTGCAGAGGTAGTAAATCCCTGGTTATTTTGTAATCCTATTAATCTGCATGAGAGTGCCATGATGTGCCACCACACCTGTCCCCTTAAGGCCTTAGCCAGTGTGTATACAGTAAATGGTCTGGGTTGGGTCCGAGTGCTTCATAATTCACAACCGGACAGGCACCGTCTTGATTTGCCCCACTTTGTGGTTGACAGCAAAGCAGAGGGAGCTGTAACTAGTGCTGTAAATATTTACTTCTAACTTGCTGTTATATTTAAATTAAAGTGCTTGTTTAACCTGCCTTCTTGCAGCTTAGGCATCGACGTGGAAGCCACCATGTTTGTTCTGGGACTTCCAGGAATTTGGACCAGTTTGGATGCAGTGACCTCAAGGGGTCCTTTGTTCAGGTGCCTTTTGGAGAAAAGCTGTAATTCTTGTAGTTTTATAGGTTGGCACCTAAACTGACAAATGGGAGCACCAGAAATATGATTGACAGCTCCTATAGCCAACCGGAATCCAGAAAAAACAGACTAGTTTGAGAACTGTTTGAAAAAAAGAGTTCAGTTGCTGTTAGAGTGCAGAGAGTGAGCAGTCTGAGCCATTGAGAAACAGCGCCAGGAAAGGGGCTGAGGAGAATTGGCAGGGAGAGGTCTGACATGCCTCCCTGCTATTATGTCCAGCATTGGACTGCCTTATAGCAGTAAAACAGACTAATCCGAAAACTAATCTTAAACTCAAGCTGTTGGACCGAGAGGAGCTTCTGTAGAGTGTTTGGCCCAGGAACTGTGACCAGAGACTGTTTCTACAGACTAAGAGGTTTGCTTAGTGAATCAACTGCAACTGCAAATTGGTCTAAAACCGAACTGAGAGGTAGAGAAGTGAATGCTGTTTCTATTAAATGTGCTGAATGCTTATTGTGAGTCAAGACCCACTGTTCAGAGACTCCTGATTGCCAAAAAGGAGCCTACCTTTACCAGTGACCGAACTGTCCGCCAACTGGAGGGGCCACCAGCAAAATAAACTGAACTTTTCCAGAAGTGTTTATCCAGCCTTGGGCTCATGCCAAACCTGGCCCAAGTCGCCTCTTCTTGCACCAGTTACTGTCTTCTCAGTGAGAGACCAGTTTGGGGATCTGGCCCCTGTGCAACAAGAAATTGCAGGTTGTGGCCACCTGGAGGAAAAGGCCGTGACACGGAGGTGAGTAGTGCAGGCCCAGCTTCCCCATGCTCTTCAGTATTCTGCAACAGGTCTCCATTTCGACAGACCTTCTTCTACCAACTGGCATTGTAAGTAAACTCAGGGTAGCTCTTTGCAACAGTTCTTTTAATCATTTTGTAGTACCATCTGATTTCTTCAGTGTGTTACAGGGTTACATTGGACTGGGCCAACTAGCCAAGGTTACAAATAGCCAAGGTTTTTGTTATTGCGAGTTTAACTGCCTTTCTCTAGCCACCAAAGTCTGGGTACCCAGCAGCTGCAAGACTATACAATGGGACAAAATGCATGCATGCAAAGTGCCCTGGTTTAAATCCAGTATAGTAATCATTCATCTAGATCTGCCCCGTCCTTGTTCAAATCCCCCTTAATAAATTGATTTGTTTCACTGTTTTGCCTCACGAATAGCTCATTGTCTGGGTGAAGGTTATTATTTGGGGAAATACATTTAAAGTGCATGCCTGTACTGAATACTGTTTTACAGGGGGTTCCAGGGGATTTGCTGAAGACCAGACCCTGGTGGTAAGTGCAAGGGGTGTGTGCATATTGTTAGTGTTCATTGCCAACTGTGTGTTAACTGCTGTAAAGGGCAGTTCCCCATTACCGAGTATGTGGTCACTAGGTGGGTATGTGAGTGGTTATAGCTTTCCAGAGGGCTACACCAGGTTAGGTAGATATCCCCACATATATTAGTCTGGGTGGAGGTACCAAAATATTGTGGTTACTGAGGGCAGATAAATCCTGGTAATTGTTAAGTTTGAACCCAGGACCCTCAGCCTGTTGTCCAAAGTACAGGCAGGGGTAGTAACCCTAGAGATAGCATTGCCTAGGTGTTACATTGAGACAAAATGTTTTATCTGGGCGGCGTTTAGGAGGGCACATGTGTGGCAACAGAAAGGGGGGGCAAGCAACTAAATAAAGCAATTAGTCTGGCTGTATCTGGACTTTATATTTGGGACTGTGGTAATCTGTGGAGTGACTGTGGGTTTGAGCAGCCGTTTCTGTGCAGCACAGCCAGTATGAAAGCCAGAATTTCAAGCCAGGGCTCTTGGGATTTTTGCAAGAGACTTATGGGACATTGTCAAGTGCTTGTGGGGAAGCTGCAGGGACCTAATGCAGGTGCCAAAACAGGGAGCCTATGGTGCATCAAATGAGGCTAATGAATATTTATTTTGTTGACGGTCAGGCAGATTCCGCCAATTATTGTGGGAGTATCTAGTGGTTTCAGCCAATTGGGAGCCGTAGAAGCACTCCATAAAAGACAAAGTTTTTCCAGGTTGAGCAGAGATCGAGTGGGAGCCCCCCCATGGGGGTGGGGGCTCAGGCCCTCAGCCAAGCAAAATGTGCCAGGTGATTCTGTGTGAAGCCCTCCACAGGGGAGGGGGGTTCTTCTTCTTCCCCCGCCAGAGAGACAAGTGGCTGCAAGCAGTAACAGTCGTTAGCTTGTGGGTTGCCAGAAGTTGTCCTCCAGGGCTAGCAAGCACCTTTCCAAGTTTTTGAGAAAATATGGATGAGCCTGAATCGCCAGCTGTGAGAGAGCTGCATGCATGTTTTGACTCAGCAGTGAAAGTGCTGACGAAGCCTGAAATCTCAGCAAAGGTTCTGAGTAAGTAAACCTCTACTTATAAGTGCAAGTTGTGAGATATCTGTAAGGGGCAGCAAAGTCCAATGAGATTAAAGAGTGACTGTCTGTCGGCACCCTGCATTTAACCAAGGCACAGAAAGGGTGTACATCTGCTATGTGATCAGAGAAGGGTCCAGATTGAGAATACTAATGTGACTGTTTCAAGAATGCCTACAGGACTGGAAGGGGAGTACTCATAGTGTGTGGCTCTTCCTGACATTGCCTGTGAGGTCCAGTAATTGTCCAGCTGGAGCTGATAACACCAGCAAATCCTTAAGGGGCTGAGTATAATGTAGTTTTGAGCCTGAGAGAGCTAATGAGATTAGTTTTGCCAAAACGTAAAGTGTCTCAAGTGTAAGAAACTTACAGTTTCAGCTCTGCAACCAAGTGAAGTCTACTAAAAGGGTAGGAAGCCATGCCTCAGGCTTTGTCTAGCTCAAGTTGTCTCAAGTGGTACTGAGCCTTGTCTCAAGCTTTGTCTAGCTCAGGTTGTCTCAAGTGGTACTGAGCTTTGTCTCAAGCCCCATCTGGCTGAAGTGTGCTAAAGAAACTGGATTTGTCTAGCATGGACTGTAAGCAGTCGGGTCACCCTAGCCTTAGGGAGGAAAGTACCCAGCCTGGTGAAAGTCTTGTTTCTAAAACTAAAAGGACGATGGTAGCCACACTGGCCCATGGTTGCAGTGGCTGCTAACTAAAAGTATAAATGTGCTGACTGATGAATGTACTGAATGCAACACAACCATCATAGATTGGCTTGGGACACAACCTGGTAGTGTGCCACCTAGGGCACTGCCATATGTGTTTCCCCTCAGGGGTACAGCCTAGACGTGGGGTTTGAAACATGTCGGCCTGGTCCCAGTCTGGTCTTCCAGAGAGTGATTTCAGCCCAGAGAGGGGCACTGCCAGCAGAAGTAAAGATGTGAGTTGCCATCTCAAAAGCTGTAAGATCCTGTAGTCAGTATAGGGGGCTGGCTGTTAGCCTGGGACCCATCTGTGTAATGGAGGGACTTGTAAATAGTTAATGTTGCCAAGTTCAGTAATCATAGTCTAAGTTCTTTAAATCAACAAAAAAGTTTCAAAACCTGTCCTTACACAGTCAGGATGTGATTCAAAAGTGAAAGATAAATGTTAATCTGCATATCATATTTCCTTTTAAGGACCCCAACTAGCCAGCCAACAACAGCAGCACCGAACAACAGGCCTACACCTTTAAAAACTTTAGTATTGGGTACCCAATTTGAATGTATGGGATTTCGGGGTCTTGATACAGTTTGAGGACTGATACCAGTGTGGGTTTTCTATTAACTGTGTCACCTTGTCTAGTTGCAGCTAGATTAGACAGCATCAGGGATCCAAATGCCTCAGAGGTTGACGAGTGGTCACTGTGATTGATGCCTAAAGGCAAAATGCCAAATGCTTCTTGTGATTTTACGCCAGTCTAAACTAATCAAACCAAATGTGAATATTGTAAATAGCTTTACTTCTTTTCCAATTCACCCATCCTAGACCTTCCCCATGTAAATAAACTGTTGTTTTTTACATAATTCTATCTCATGAGCATATTCTTAGTAGAGAGTCAATAATTACTAAACGTCTTCAATGGGGGGAAATATTTATTGGATTATGCTTGGGGTGCCATTATGGTAATATGGGTGGGAACAGCATCCCAGAGGGTTGTACCAGGTTACAGGCTAGCCCACATAAGAATACTCTGGGTGGAGGCACTGCTCATTATTGTTAACTTGAAAAAGAATCAGTCTAATATTCATTTTGGGAACCCAGGCCTCTCAACCTTGGTTAGGCCTACAAGGCAGGGGTAGTGTAGCCGTTCAGATACCCGGTGCTGGGGTACATAATGATGGCGTCATACACTCTATTATCTGTAGATCCACTTCTAAAGGCCAATCTGCATTCTCCTATCACCTACCCAAATTGTGGAACTCCCTCCCTCCACTCCTGCAACATGCCCCCTTCCCCTCTGCTCTCTCTCCTGTCTCCTTCACAAACTCCCTTCCCATATCTGTATCTCCTCCTAATTATTTCTCCTTCACCTTCGCCTTCTCCTCTTGGCTCACCTCCCTAAATCCCATTACTTACCCTCCCTCTAATTGTACCAGTAACATCCACCCTCTCCAAGGGCTGTCCAATGGTTCTGTCCATTCATGCAAATTATTCTCTTCAGCGCAATATGCTAGTAACAGTATTTATGTCTCTGTATCTCATTCAGCAATCACTGTACTGTTCATTCTTATTTTAGTAACTGCTGTGTTATTATGTATTGCATTTCCCTCAACCCCTTCCCCCAGGACACACCTGGAAATGAGCCTTGGCTCAGTGTGACTTCCTGGTGAAATGTTTAAAAATAAAAAAATAAAAAAATATGGTAATAACTTCCATACTGTGTGACCCTAAGAAGAGCAAGTCACTTAACCACACTAAAATATTATACCTTGCATCTGTTCTGTTCTCTTTTCTTCTCTTCCCCGTCTCCCAGGATGCATCGGGAAATGAGTTGATACCAGCTCAGTCTGACTTTCCTGGGAAAACTTTTGAAATAAATAAAATAAACAAATAAAATGATCCTGACACAAACCTGAAACTAGCGTCAGCTTAGTGTGCCTTTCTCAGCCAAAAATGGTAAAACAAAACAAGGACAGACTACCACTGGACAAACAGATGGTTGGTTAGGCCTTCTTCTGTTGGCCAGTTTCTACATTGTTTGTGTTTCTGACACCAGGCAGGGTAGGTAGTTGCAGTCTGTCACCAACTGATGTCTGTCACTCTCATTTTTGAGTTTTCGCTCTTTCAGATTCTTGCATTCACTCGTGGTTCCCTTGCAGTGTGTTGTTTGGAGGATCTCATTCTGTTTCAAAAACACGGCAGTGTTTCCCTTGTGCAGACCCTGAATCCTGCTTCTGTTTTTTCATGCTATTTAACATTGGGACATATATTAATAATAATAATAATAATACACAAAAATGTGCACAATGATGATGATAGGCCAGACCAGCCTGAGTTAAAAAGGTGTTTTACATTATAATAATATAATAATGCCTAGTTGCAGTCAAGTCAGAGGGTCATACGAAAAGGCACCTTGAGCACGAGTTAACAAGTACTAGACACAGAAAATGAAGAAGCGAGACACCAGTATAAATAAGACAAGCTAGGTTTGCAAAGCCTCCTTATTTTGATATAAATGACAAAGAAGACCTCATTAGATGTAGCAGCATAGAGAGGCCACTCCCTCGGCAGTTGCCGTTTGCACGAGACCAAAAAATACAGAACATTTCCAATATCATCTTGCTACATTTTTTTTCCATTAAAGCCACACCACACACATTCACCCCACTGTTTCACTGGTAGGGCTTGTTTAGGGGAGCGTTTTACTGTTTTCATCATCTTTCTTGCAATTAACCACAGAAACGAAAAAGGCTGCCTGCTTTTATTTGTCTCTTCACATCCTTTCATTTCATGTTGAAGGAGAGCCCTAAGGCAAGACCTCACAGAACATTTTCAATAAAGCATCATGTTGCTCTCCTTGCAGGGATTCCCGATCAACGCGGCACAGTCAAAATGTTTTGGTTGTGCGGCTGGACACCCTGATGGGTCACGTTCAGGAGAGAGTTGGGTCACCGTGTCAGTGAATGCAACAGCCTGACTGAAAAAAAAAACCTGCTTACTGTCTCTATGATGGCTCAGGGTACAGGGTATATATCCCTGTGTGATCTGAGGGCATATCCCTGTCTGATTACAGGGTATATCCCTGGTAAACAGCATGGAGGGGAAAATAATGGATTAGAAAAACAAGAAAAAGAAGCATTTTGATTTCTTAAAATAAGAAAGAGCTAGCCCCGTAGTGCTACAGTACCATTAGTACTGCTATCTACTCCTGTGAACCAAGTTGTCAGTGTCAGTGGCTCAGCAGGTAGCACACTCACCTCTGAGACCGGAAAATCAGAGGGCTGTCAGAGGGCTGTGAGTTCAATTCCCACACCTGGCAGAGGGGTGTCAGAGGGCTGTGGGTTACATTCCCACACCTGGCACTTGGGTTAATATCCCAATACTGACACTGTAGGGCAGCATGAGGGGGGTGCTCCACTTCTGAGGTGCTGTCTTTCAGATCAGACATTAAACTGAGGTTCCCATCTGCCTGTTCAGGTGGATGTTAAAGATTCTGTGGCACTTGTCAAAAAAGAATAGGGGAATTTTGTTGGGTTAAAAAGGAAATATGATTAAAAAAAATCAGTCATTCAAGCCATTATCTGAATGTCTTCTTTAATTTTCCTTTCCTGGTTCATAAGTATCTATTCCTCCACGTCACACTCCTGTTTCTTCTTGAACTGCACTCGATATAGGTTCACATGCTTGTCACAATTTTTGACACTTGGTTTTTGAAAATTTCTTACCATTTGATTCAAATGTTTGTTGAATTGAAATATACACATTTTTAAATAGTACTTCCTGGGGCATGCAGCATTGTTGGAGTACCCATTTGCACCTGGCTTGCCAAAGGGGATATTTCAAAATTGCAAATAGAACCTGCAGTGTTTCTTTAGCAAACTGTTTCCATCTGAGGGGGTTGCTCTGAATATATTACCTCTTTATAGGATATGGTCTAAAATTGATTTCTCTTCCATCTCTCTGTTAAATAGTCCTAAAATTTCCGGGCATCTTCACACTCAAAAAAAAAAAAAAAAGGTGCTCTTGTGTCCCCAGAATTTGTTGACAACTGGGTCTTAGACAATATCTTTCTCGAATAGGTTTCTGTTTATTGTTGCTCTTTACAATGAATTTCCCATGTATAGTTAACCATAAAAGGTCCCATGCAAATGCTGTAATCCTTTTATTTTGTAACTGACTAAAAGCCTCCTGATTTTGTTCCTGCCCGCAATATGGCAGTATTATATTCTCCTCGCACTGGGCCTGGATCACCTCTTCATAGATTCTGTTTTTATTTGGATATCCTGCTGTATTGTATTGCACTTTCCATTTGATTACTTGTTGCATTACCAGTTGCACAAATCCTGGTATTACTTGAGTTTGTCCTAGTAATCTACTTTTTCCCTTGTTCCCAGACATGTACACACGGACTTGCCCATTCTAACAAAGTTTCTTTCCATGCTTTGTCAGTATCATTAACTGGGTCAATAATGTCATAGTATAAAAATATACTACTATAGAAGGCCACTGGATGCAACATCCGTAATCCCCCTTCATGTAAACTTCTATATGGAATGAACCTTTTCACATGGTTTAATCAGTTCCCCCACAACGCTCTAAAGAAAATACTGTACAGCTTTGTCACCAGTTGCTGTGGTGGGAAAACATAACTGATGAATAAAAAAACTGGAATCAGCAAGGTCTTTATTAAAAGTATTCTCTTTTGTTTTGATAGTGCACCAAAAGCCCATCTTGCCGTAATTTGTTCTGCTCTTTTCATCTTCTCTCCCCAGTTTAGGGCAGCTAGTCTCCCTTTCCGAATTTGATACCTAAGATGGTAATGGGTTCAGTGGATAGCTGTATTACTGCATAAACCATCTTTTTTTGTGAAGCATTACCCAGCTGACAGCCTTTGCTCTTCTCTACATTAATACAGGACCCAGAAGCCTGGGAATATTCCCTGAATTGCATGATAATTTCACTCTCTTTGGTGGAGTCCTGCAACACTATTATGACATTGTCTGCATAAGCCAGTACTTTTAATGGGGGGGGGGGGTGTCATATGTGTTAGTTGGATTCCCACAATCTTGTTGTCCATTACCAGGGATTGTTGAAAGGGTTCTATTCCATACACGTATAATAACGGACTCATTGGGCATCTTTGCCTGACTCCTCTCTGCACGTATCTGGTTTCACCTACCCATCCATTGATTCTTGGTGTAACTATGGCTCTGTCATACAGACTTCTAAGCCATGATGCAAACTGTCGTGGGATTCCAAACTTCTTTAACACTGGGAATAAGTATTCCTGAGATAGGGGATCAAAAGCTTTTTGTTGACCAATACTGAGCACTATCCCAGTTTCAATTCCTGTTTGGCTCCTTTGAAACAGTTCTCTGAGCATAATGAGATTGTTGTGTATCCCTCTTTGTTGTACTGCACAAGACTGTGCTGTGCTAATCAGAGTACCTCAAACTTTTGCCAAGCAGTTAGTCAATATTTTGCGTAGTATTTTGTGATCTGTATTTAGTAAGCATATTGATCTCCAGTTATTCAATTGAGCCTTTTGACCTTTTTTTATACAAGAATATCAGGTCTGCTCCTACCATGGTTTTCGATATGCATTGCATGGATAAGATCTCATTAGATACCTTTGTCAACTCTGGAGCCACCAATGAAATAAATGATTTATAAAATTCTGATGGTAAACCATCTTGTCCAGATACTGTATTGTTTCTTAACTTTCCTGTCACTTCTTCCTCCATTATGGGTGCCACTAGGTCCTGTTCCCGTGTTGGAGTTAAGACTCTCAGATCTAGTTTCTCTATGTATTCCCTGTGATTTTTGATTTCCGGTGGGGTACTAAAAGTGTCCTTCACATATCTATTCACTACCTCCATAATCTTGTGTTTTGTTGTACATATCTTTCCTTGTTCATTTTCCAATTACCAAATTATTTTGTTTTCTACCCTCCAGTGACAGTCCTTATAAGGGTCAAAGGTCTGTTCTTTATTTGCTGTGCCAACACTTTGTTCTTGTTGTACTGATTTTGCTCTGTTGTATTTTTCGGTGGTGGTGGTGGTGGGGGGGCATGGTTGTTTGTATATGTGTGTCACCAGCTACAATCACTTCGCTGTGTGAGACCGTATGCTGGGCCACTGTATCTTCCACTATCTCTATTACCTCCATGTCTTGTTCTGGTTCTTGTTCTGGTATTGCAGCATGGTGCACAATTCCTGCTTTATTGCTAGTTTCTCCTTCAGTTTTTGGGGAAGGGCTCTGGTGTGTAATCAAGTTCTCACCTCCTTGTGGGTTATTAAAAATCTCTCAGGGTTTCTCCACTAGGGACATTGTACCTTCAGTCTCTTTCCCCATCTCTTTCTCTCTCTCCTTCTGCTGATGGATTTCTTGCATCCTTCTTTCCGATGCTTGTGCAAACCCTTTCTTTTGGGCCTGTGTTACTAGGGATTCATGGGACATTCCTTCTCCTGCATTGTGAGAGGTCCATGGACACTTTATGTAGGAGGGACCTTTTTCTTCACAAAGGTTACATCTAACCTGATTGCTGCATGTTGCAGCAAAATGACCTGTCTCTAGACAATGAGTACATTTTGTTGTATCACATGCGTTGCTGAGGTGCAGACATGAACCACATTTGTGGCAGGATTTAGGCTGCCCTGATTAAAACAGAGATCCCCTCTCCCTTCCTAGGAAAAAGCATCCAGGCCGATGTACTATGCTACTATTTACCATGAATAATTTGCACTTTATTCTCCACCCCCCCATCCAGAACTGTTCTGAGTTCATCACTGGGGTGGGGTGTTCCAATACCTCACACCACTTTTTTAGCCAAAATAAAATGTGTGATATGTCCACGTCTTCGTTTTTAAACATTATTGTTGTGGTCTTCACTGCAGACTTCATTATGGGAATGGCTAGAAAGGGGGTCCATAAAGCAATATCCTTTAGGGTGTTGTATTTCACCCAGAATCTATCTAAGGCCTCTTCCATTTTAAAGCTCATATCGTAGTTATGATCGTCCATATGGATTAAGGCAAAAATCTCGGATGCATAGAATTTTAGGGAATTTTTGAGCAGTTTGTGGCCTATGTACACCCCATCTGGGGGTAGTTCCAAGCATCCTTTATACATTAGCCATATAGTGTTTCTCCTTGGAGCAGGCTCTCTAGTACTGTTTTTAAATAAATCAGACATTCTCAGTAATGGTTTAAAGCAAGATTATTTCTTAGGGTCTTGCAAATTCTTTATGCTTAACCCAATCGGTAAAGGCTCATCTTGTATAATCTGTTTAGGGGCTGACTGGGCACTAGGCCTATCTGACTTATTTGCTGCCCTTACTGGAGTTGCCTCTCCTTGCTTCCCCATAGCATCAACAGGGGTGTTAATAATTACTTCAGGTTCAAGGGGGAAAACGATCCTTTGTTCCCTGACAGATACTGAAGTTTGATGGCCATAGTCTATTGTTCCTACGCTAGTACCTTGTATCACTTTTGTATGGGCTCCATCAAAATCAACAACATTTTCTGTCACTATAACACTATGCATTTCTGTTTCTATGTCACAATACATTTCATTCTTATTAGGAGATTGTAAGATTTTACCTGTGGTGCTGATCTCCTTGTCTGTAAAAAAAAAAAATGTACCTTCGGGTCTGCTGGGTCTGGTTTCCAGGTCCCATTGAGTTATGCTATCCACCCTGCACCTTGCAGAACTGTTGCAGCCAACTATTCTGGGTTTGAGTGTAATCCCTGTGTATTTGCTCCAGCCATGTGGTTTGTCATGCCCAAAGTTTTTTTCTGCACTATACCCAATGATTTTATTGCTGTAGCACTCGATATGTTGCTGTTTTCAGCTTTCCGAGTTCGGGGTTCCATTGCGCTGTGTCCTGTATCTGCTGACTTAATGATTTCAGCAGCCTGCTGTTGCCTATCAGCTGCCTCGCTATTACCTTCTCTTTCCAAGGGTTTTGCCTGCTGTAACACTGTTTGCTGCTTCAGACCTTTTGCTGCATGCGGTTCATTTCCTTCGCATATAATCTCCGGTATTTTGCCTACTGGCTTTCTTGATGTAGCATTTGCATCTGACATTTGCAGTGGGGCCTCTACGTGATCCACTGGCTCCTTGGCTGTTCCCAGTAAGCCCGTATCCACTACTAATTCTGCCTGTTCCTCTTTGTCAATTTCCATGTGCTGCTCTGTTTGTGAGAACAGTAGGGGTAAAAAAGTAACCCCATGCAAAGCGTCGGTCACTAGTTGAGAAGAGATAGAGGAGGAGACCCGCTCCCCAACCTCCTGAACATCCATCTCCTTCGGTAGTTTACCAGGACTGGCCATCGTGGCCAACAGTCAGCCGTTCCCCTTACAGTTCAGTAGTGGAAGTTCCCCAGTGTCCTGGCCAAATTTCCCCCAATCACTGGAAATACCATCAGCAGCTCAATCTGGTTCAAGGTCAGTTGGCACTCATCTGTGTGGGGGGGAGTCAAGGGAGGAGGGGCAGCTGCAAGTGGGGTGCTGGCTGCACACTTGAGCAGCCTAGATAGACCGTGTGGCCTGTTTCTGCTGGCAAGTAGTAAGTAAGTAAGTTTCAAATGGACCTTGGTCACATGGGGGACTTTCAGCCAGGGAGGATTGAGCATCCCATGGATGCCTTTTTTCTTACAAAGTGGGGGCACAATTAGTGCCCCCCTCTCATGGGACTGTGCCTAACTTAAGCTGGATGGCAGCAAACTGAATGTGTGCAAAAAGAAAATTAAATGGAAGGATTTTAAAGAGCAATAAAAGCAGGTAGCCTTTTTACATAGAAACATAGATACTAATGGCAGATAAGGACTGCTTGGCCCACCCATTCTGCCCATTTTTCCTTACCTACTGTAACACCGCAGACCCTACTTGAGCTCCAGCTTTAACCCCTCCTTTCCCTACCTCTAAAGTTCCATTATGTCTATCCCATCTATTCTTGAAGCCCATTATCTTTCTGCCCCCCACCACCTCCGCTGGGATGCTGTTCCAGGCATCCACCACTCTTTCTGTGAAGAAGTACTTCCTCACATCTGTCCTGACCCCCCCCAACTTCATAGCATGTCCCTTTGTTCTTGAGCATCTTTTCCTCTGAAAAGGCTTCCCTCTTGAACCTTATTTATACCCATGAGGTATTTGAAAGTTTGCATCATATCCCCCCCTCTCCCTCCTTTCCTCCAGGGTGTACATATTGAGGTCCTTCAGTCTCTCCTCATAGAGTTTTTGATGCAGACCCTGCACCCCTTTGGTTGCCCTCCTCTGGACTGCTTCTACCCTGTCTATATCCTTCTGGAGACAGGTTCATAGGTGTCATATAAGTCAGAAGGTCAAAGATCCATTTATCTATAACTCACCGCTAATTCGATGGCAATATCCCCATTTTAAGTCATCCATATGTTTATCCACAGCGCGTTTGAATCAATCAATAGATCTGCTCATGGCAACTTCCTCTGGGAGTGTATTCCATACTGACACTGAGATGTGGTCTCCAGAACTGGACACAGTACTCTAGGTGAGGTCTCACCAGTAATCTATACAGTGGTAACACTACCTCTCTCTTCCTGCTGGTGATACCCCTCCCTATGCAGCCTAACATCCCACTAGTTCTTCCCACTGCCTTGCCATACTGCCTGGCCACCTTTAGGTCATCAGAGATGATTTCCCACAGGTATATTTCCTATTTGGTGATGCTTAATACCACTCTCCCCATTTTGTACTCCGCCCCAGGGTTTCTGTGCCCCAAGTGCATGATTTTGTACTTTTTTGTATTGAAACTCATCTGCTACACCACTGGCACTCCTCTAGATTTCTTAGATCTCCATTTGTTTTTTCCACCATACCCTGGAGTGTCTACCTTGTTGCAGATTTTAGTGTCAGCTGTAAAGAGACATACCTTTCCTTCTAGCCCCTCTGCAATGTCGCTAATAAAGATGTTAAAGAGAACCAGCCCCTACTGATCCTGTGGCACCCACTGGTCACCCTCCCTTTCTTGGAGTGATCTCCCTTTACCACCACCCCTGTCTCCTGTCCCCTAACCAATTTCTCACACTGTTTAACACCTTTAGATGCACTCCCAGGCTTCCCAGCTTGTTTACAAGTCTCCAGTGTGGAACGGTGTTGGAAGCCTTACTGAAATCTAGGTAGGCGACATCCACCGCTCCACCCTGATCTACTTCCCTGGTCACAGCAGCTCAGATGTCTGTCTCTCTTGCTTGTAGCTTCTGCAAATGCTGAGTCACACTGGACTGCCTTCAGTGAGCTTCCAAAGTGGCCTCTGATTGGACAGAAGTCTCAGGAGATCTTGATCTTTTTCATACTGCTCTAGTGGAAATATCAAATAACAAAGCACAAATAACAAATAATTGGGCCCCCGATTTGCACACCCCTACCCTTCACCAAGGAGATGAACAGCAGAGACCCATTCATATGGAGATCCAGAATCCTGTGCCAGATGTCCTCATTAAAAGGAGAGGAGCACAACCAGTTATGCCTTCTAAGGACCACATCTACAGTAATGCTTTGAGCTCTCACATTTACCTGATCCATGGTGAACTACAGATGCTGTTTGTTCACCAGCATGACACACACGATGAGTTGAAAGACTTGCTCTAGGTGCTTTGGTGAAAGATCTACTTTCAGCTTAGTTGCTGCTGTCCATAGGGCATGATGGTAGCAGGCATGATAGCTCAAATAACTGTCCTTTTGCACACCCACTGCATGCATTCTATGGTCCTACTGGTCGAGGCACTTGGTCCAGTTGTGCCAGAACGGTTTGAAAAGTGGTAGGGCCAAGGATGTAAGGGGTAAATTTTCTCCTATTAAATATATTACCATGATAGCAAAAAGTGATAGGGCCACTTATGAAAGTGATAGGGCCATGGCCCTAGTGGCCCCCCCCCCCCGTTCCGGCACCTATGACTTGGTCCCTTTGCTCAGAGGGTGAGCAGTGGGAGCCCCCATCATCTTACTCTTGATCTGGTCACTGTCGACTGCCAGACCTAAAGATTTTGGTTGTTCTGTAAAGGCCTTAGAGCCCTTGGGGGGAACCACATGGATGAAACCACATCACTTTCACTGGATGGAGTATGGTGCTATTGACTGGCATGGCCAAGCACAAAGGGGCTGTCTTTAACAGGATCTCTAAATGCTTGTGCTTCTTAGGGCTGCAGTTGTCAATGGACTACAGGACCCAAGGCAGCATGGTTTCACCAGGGGGAGGACTTGTCAGACCAACCTCATTTAATTTTTTGACTGGGTGACTAGGGAGGTGATTGGGAGGCAGTGGACGCAGCCTATCTGGACTTCAGCAAGGCCTTTGACACTGTACACATAGAAGACTATTACACAAACTGGGAATATGGGTGTGAGCAGGACAGTAGTGTGGTGGGTAGGTAACTGGCTGGGCGGCAGGACACAGAGGGTGGTGGTAAATGGCTGTCACTCCACAGAGGGCAGAGTGACCAGTGGGGTACCACAGGGATCAGTGCTGGGACCGGTCCTATTCAACATCTTAATCAGTGACATTGCACAGGACCTAAAAGGCAGAATTTCACTGTTCGCTGATGACACAAAGCTCTGTAACAGAGTAGATACACCAGAGGGTGTAGACAGAATGAGAAGGGACCTGCAGAAACTTGAAGAATGGTCAGAGGTTTGGCAGTTGAAATTCAATGCAAAGAAGTGCAAGATAATGCATAGGGAGCACAAAAACCTGGCACAATATATCAGTTGGGGGTGAGGATATAGCATGCACCAAGCAGGGAAAGGATCTTTGGGGTTGTCATCTCCTGATGACCTCAAGGTAGGGAAACAGTGTGACAAGGCAGCAGGTAAAGCAAATAGGATGCTGGGATGCATAGGCAGGGGCATCACCAGCAGGAAAAGGGAGGTCATAATTCCACTATACAAGACACTAGTGAGGCCTCACCTGGAGTACAGTGTACAGTTCTGGAGTCCTTACCTACGTAAGGACGTAGACAGGTTAGAGAAGGTTCAGAACAGGGCAGCAAAGATGGTGCATGGATTGCATCACAAGTCCTATTAGGACAGGTTGAAGGAACTGAACCTGTACTCCCTGGAGGAGAGGAGGAAGAGAGGGGATATGATAGAGACATACAAGTATCTTACAAGGAGGAACAGGGTGCAGGAATACACTATTATTAAGCGAAAAAGATGTTCCAGGACTGGAGGGCATGGGATGAAGTTGGAGGGAGGATGATTCAGAGGAAACATGAGGAAGAATTTCTTCACAGAACGGGTGGTGGACAAGTGGAACACCCTGCCAGAGGAAGTGGTGGGGGCTGAAACAATCACAGGATTTAAGAATGCATGGGATAGACATAAAGGAATTCTGGAGGTCAGGGGTAAGGGGCAACAGACTTCTAGGAAAACATAAACTGAACTTACAAGCTCAAATGGGCAGACTGGGTGGGCCATAGGCCCTTTTCTGCCGACACTGTCTATGTATCTATGTAACCACTTCTGGTGAAACATCAAGGGAAGGCAAGATTCTATAAAGGAGGTGGGAGAAGGACTCCAGCTGTTCTGTTGGGTACCCATACTATTTATTATTAATTGTTTTTATTTAAAATGTTTTACGAGGAAAGCGATATGAGCTGATAACAGCTGTTATCCTCCAGATGCACCCTGGGGGGGAAGGGGTATGGAAGATAGTACAGTATGGAGAATAAAGTGAATGTACATTAAGAGAGATACATAAACAATAGACAATGCAAGCAATACAGTACATAAAAAAGGAACAAGGTAAAAAATGCTAGAGATGTACATACTAATCAACAGTGCAGGGAAAAACAGTACAACAAGGTGCTTATGATAGATAAAGTTGAGTTTGGATAGGCATAGCAAAATACCACATCAGGGAATGTGGTGGTGTGGGGGGGGGGGGCACAAGCAAAACAGGGCCAGAGAAATCAATGGAGGAGGGCGGAGAGGGGACACCTAAACAGGTGAGACTTCAGGCCTTTCTTGAAGGCCTTCACTGAGGGGACCTTCCTCAAGGATCTTGGGATCAAGTTCCACAGGGCCTGACCAGTAACCTCAAATGGCTGATCTCCTGATGATTTAAGACTGGCTTTGGGAATCATTAGGAGGCCCCCTTTGGAGGAGCAGAGAGGGCAATGGATATGATAGGGAGTCAAGAGGTCACTCAGATAGCCTGGTCCCAGTCCACATAGGACTTTATATGTCAGTAAACCGACCTTGAAAGTGATTTGCCACTTCACTGGCAGCCAGTGCAGGTCATGCAGGACTAGGGTCATGTGACAGGACCTTGGAAGGTCCATCAGCAACTTGGCCACTGTGTTCTGCACCAGCTGCAGAGGGATCTAGGACCCCCAAAACCTTGAGATTTAGAGTATTACAGCAGTCGAGTCTGGAAGTCACAAAAGCATCCACTAGTGATGTCAAGTCATCTGGTGGGATCAAGGCTTAAATCTGGGTGATGTTCCTGAGATGATAAAAACTATTCCAGACTACAAATGACACCTGAGCCTCAAGCGTCAGTCTCTCATCCAGAATGACCCCCAGATTCAGGTTTACCATAGGAGGCTGCAGTTGATCCAGTTTTGGGAGGAGGTTGTTTAGATGGGCAAACCACAATCCTTTGGGAAGCTGAAAGGGTGAAATGGGAAAGGGGTTCAGATTAAGTTCAATGTCACCTGCTACCGAAAACAGCAGGGAGACAAGGAACTTAATGGAACCAATAAGCTGTTTGGGGGAAGGAGGGAGGAGAAGAGAAGAAGAAGAATGGATAAGGGGAAAAGGGGACAGAATGCCCCAGAGGCCCTCAAGTTGAAGCCTAGCAGCAAGTAGGAGATAGCACTGAGGACATAAAGGGGAATAAGAAACAGAGGGTTAGAGGAGGAGGTGAGGGAAGGGGAAGAGGAGAGAGGGAGGCTGTAGGAGAGGGGAAGGAGCAGTGCAAGGGGGAGTGAGGAGAAGGAGGTGATGAAGGGGAGGAGAGCTAGTAAAGGTAAAATCATAGTGGAATTAATAGTGCAAGAAAACTGCAACATCTAAGCAGGAGGTGTTATGGGGGAGGATCTGACTCCTTTAGGCAGAAGTGAAGGATATAAGCCTTACCCAGACAGGCAGACTACAGAGGAGAAGGCCTGATCAGGTAGGGAGGATAAGGCGATTGCAGGCCAAATCCAGATAGGGAGGTTAAGGTGAATGTGGACATGACCCAGACAGGGAGGCTACCAGGGATGTGTGCCTTATCTAAAAGAAGGCTTTGGGGTGTAGGACAGACCCAAATAGGGATGATAATGCGGATGTAGGCAAAACTCTGTTAGGGAGGTTAAGGGGATGGAGGTCTGACCCAGATAGGGAGGCTCCCAGCTCTCCTCATCCAAATCAGACAAGACGGTGTCCAGACAAGGTGGTTGGTTGGAACTGACTGGCAACTGCATGTCTGGACACCCTTGAGAGACTGACACTGAGCTAGTCCTACAGTTAGCCTGCAGAAGCCTGCAGACCTCTACCCCCACCATATCTGACACTAAAATGCCAACTGCTCCCAAGGGACCCACTGGGGGTAGTGGCCAAACAAAGGTGGGGTGGAAGCGGTTTTGGCAAAAGCACCACTGGTTTCACTGGGGAGTGAAGGGACTGCCACAGTAATGCCACTTAGCCCAGTCAGGGGCTGAAGCACAGGGGGAGGTTGTCCAACGGTAGGAACTGACTTGGGGACTTTTCTAATTTTCAGGCATCTGGGCCAGGCATTTGACTTCTCCATGACCTTCTGGAGGAGTGTAATAATAATGTCCAGAGTCTTCTTGCATTTGACTATGAGCGAAGATACTGGCGGTGTGCTCTGCAATCAGCCAACCAGGGCCAAAAGCAATGCCAATTCTTGTAGCTCCAGTACCTATACCTCTAGCCCTTAGGCTTCTTCTTCTGCTTCTTTAAGTGCTGATGAGAAGTGCAGAAGGAGTTCCTGTATAAGATGGAGCCTGTCCTAGACTGATGCAATGAAGTTAAGGTTCTGGAGTGAGACCTCGATCATTTCCACGAATGGGGGTGGGGGGGTCCAACACAGGGAAGGACTTATCCATAGAACCCTCAGCTCCTGCAAAGTCTCATACTCACTTCCAGATGACTAGGACTCTGCACCCAACTTGGAGCCCAATGGGGTCTTCCTGGGAGAATTGCCCCATGCAGATATCCTTTGGAGATGGCTGATGACCAGTGACAATCACCATAAAGGGTGGGACCATAGGCATACCACCAGTAGGTCAATGGCCTGGACCTCACTGATGGGCTTAGTAGACCTGACAGGTTCAATACCTCAGTTCGGCTGAATGATTGACTGACAGGTCCAATGGGCACTCCCCTTCGAAAATGGTCATTGTCATGATAGTTCAAGGGCACATTTCTTCTCGAACGCTGCAGAGTGGGGATTGACTTTGATCGCAACTGATTGGTTTGGAGATCAGAGCATGGATTTGGCCTGCTGCACAGGTGCAAAGGAAGTCACCGAAGCAGATCTGTGGGGGGCTGTAACCACACCTACTTTCCTGATTGCCATGTAATCTGTGAACTGAGGCAGCTGGTGCTCACAGCATGTCAAAGACTCGGGCAGCATCGCCTGACAAAAGCAGCAGATCTTATCATGATAAGGACTGAGGTAGTACAGGCAGATATGTGGGTCAGTTCTCGACATCTTCTAATTGCAGCACTTACATTGCTTAAAACCAGGTTTTTAGCCTGACATGCCTTTGGAGTACAAAACTGAGTGATGAAGTCCTAAAAGAAATTCCTTGGGACGAGCATTGTGATGAAATCAACAGAGCTAACAGATTGAGGTACAGGCACTGCTGTTTTAATTTTTTCCTGGTGCCCCGGTGGGTGATTCCAGAGAAGCATGAGCAGTGAAAGCTGTACAAAACAAATACTATTTGGGTCAAATACACATACATACTGCGCCTTTTACAAATACAAATATCAGTCTTAAATACTACTACATAGAGTATTATTAGACCTTGGATGGGGCTGGCATGACTCACATATGGCAACAACTGCTCATAAGATCAATACCTAGTTTGCTGTTACTCTTAAACCCTTGGTCTTTTACTGTGCCATGATTAATAAAAGAAACAAGTCTGAAATGTAAAAAAAAATGGTAAACATAAATGGACTAATGCATACAAATAAAATGCAAATATCCATTGGGGACAAATATAAATACCAAAAATCTGCCCATGCACAGCCTTAGTACATGATACACTCTGTGAACTTCAGTGTGGCATGGGTTGGGGGGGCTCGTCCGTGGTCTCTGGCAGGGGAGGAGGGAGGCCCAAATAAGTGGAAAATTGCCTTGACAGGGCAGAGGATGTTGTGTCTACCATGCACACTTAATGAGACTGCATTGTCCCCATTGCTACCACCCCGCACACAGATATTGATTCCTTGATGAATGTTGTAATTTTGGAGCCCCAGTCCAAGGGAGTAATCTGATTAATGTACTGGGGAAGGTGGTATCTAGGTAGTGCAAGGAACTTCTCAGCTGGGATAATGGCCCTGGCAGCATTGGGAACATGTTTTCAGTCAAGGGAGAGAACAGGTGAGGGAACAAGCACAAGTAAAAAAAAGAGTTCCGGTACTAGGCTGGAGGAAGCACAGAGAGATTGTTCAAGAAGTCACATTGAGGGACAAAAGGCCCAAAGAAAGTGACTGGAAAATGGCCCTCAAAGGAGCCAGAAAGAGGCTGAAAGGAGTTGAACGGGTAAGCTATAAGTCACTCCAGGGTGGTGTTTGTTATAGGATAAGTGGATGTCCCAGCTGCAGAACAAGGCAAGAGGCGCTTACAGAGTGCCTTCAACATCTAGGAAGTGCATTTATCATGTATTAGAAAATGGGCAACAAAAAACTCAGAAGCTGATTGGCTAATCCCCCCTACCACCGGTGTTGTTATTTTTTAACAACGCCCGGCAAAAAACAAGTTCCTCTTCGCATCACCCATTACCACCTCGTATCCTTCTGCCCTCCTCAAACATTGCAGCGCTCAATTCTTTTTAAGCCGCTTAGCGAGCCACTGACCCAAAGGCCCCACCATGCAACTCAATCCTCCTCAGAGCACTCCTTACATGTTTGACACACAGAACCCTAAAAACAGCAAGCCCCTAAAGAGTTTTCGTTTATTTATAAACCTTAGTAAAACACCAGCGTTGACTCCGCCACTCTTATCTCCAATCAGCACCCTACTCTAACCACACACTACCCGACAGTGCCACTCCATCTCTGGGACTCAGTACAATAAACTACCGTTCCACTCAGGGCCAAACCACGATGAAACTTCGAAAAAACATCTCCCGCTTCGCCACAAACAGATGATTCCCCACACCAACAACATAAAAAAATACCTTTTTTTTCAGGTTGTTTCCAGACTTCATCAGCCTACTAGACTTGCATGTTCCCTCTTCGAGTGTGCCTAACTGACCTCCGCATTATTGTCGTCTGCTTCCACCGCAGACTTCCCAATCAAACCTTAAAAACAAAACTTTTTTTTTTTTTTTTAATCTCGGTATTGCCATGTCAAAACTCTTGCGAGGTTCCTAAAAATGCCAACAATAACAAAACACTGCCCTGTGTAAGACAAAAACTGCCTTCTCATAAGCAGCAGCACCCTCTAGTGGTAGTAAAGGAACTATTTTGCAGAACCTGCTATTTCTGTTAATTTTGTATTAATATCACCCCTCTTTTTTTTATAAACTTTGTTTAAAAAAATAACAATAATATTACACCATTTTCTAAGTGTAATAATACCCTCCAGGGTGGGCGTTATGGGATATAACGGACCTTCCAGGGGCTATAAGGCCCTCTGCCTGCAGCGTCGGGCCTCATTACGGCCCTGGGCGGTCTGTTATATCCCAATAACGTCCAAGCTGTCGGGTATTATTACTTACACAACCCACACCCTGGATTATCTTATTGCACTTATGAAGTGGATCAACAAGTAAATATTAAAAAATAGTTTTAACACGTTTAAAAAAAATTATTACGAAGATGGCAATGATCTAGGAAGGAGGCTGGGGAACTTCCAAAAAAGGGGTTGAAGGACACAGAAGGCACAGCAGACCTGACTATTGGGGTACCTGCTAAAGAACAAGCCGCTGGGGGAGGTAGGCCAGAGGTGAGATATCGGGCTCGTTCTGCTGAATGAAGTGGGGGGGCAGATGCTGATATTCCTATCTGTCGGGTGTGGGAAGCCCTCCAGTCCCTGAAAAAGGATAAATCTTCAGGGCCTGATGCTAATCATCCCAGAGTATTGAGGGAGTTGGCAGATGTTTTGGCTGCGCCATTGGTGAATCTCTAACTTGTCGCTCCAGACAGGGAAGGTGCCAAGGAACTGGAAGCAGGCGCATGTTGTGCCCATCAATAAAGGGGGATTGAGAGAAGAGCCAGGAAACTATAGACCCATCAGTTTGACGTCAGTGGTGGGGAAGGTAATGGATAGCATATTTAAGGAAAGGCTGGGAGGTTTCTTGGAGGAGATGGGTTACCTGGAAGTCCGGCAGCATGAGTTTGTGCCAGGTAGATCGTGTCAAACGAACCTTGTAGAGTTCTATGAGTGGGTGATATCAGCAGTCGACAGGGGGAGACCACTGGATGTACTGTTCCTGCATGTCAGCAAGGCATTTGATTTGGTCCCTCACATTGGCCTAAGGGAGAAGCTGGGGGGATGGGGGTAGGCCTAGTGATGGTTAGGTGGATTGGAAATTGGCTTTTAGGTCACACTCAGCTGGTATTGGTCAGAGGGGAGGTCTCGTCTCCTAGGGAGGTCATAAGTGGGGTCCCACAGGGATTAGTCCTGGGGCCATTCCTGTTTAACTCCTACATCTCCAATATCAGGGAAGGTATTGGGTGTGAAATGAGTCTCTTTGCGGATGACTCTAAACAGGGGGCGATGTGGAGGGGGAGGAAGGGAGATTGGCCCTGCAAGAGGACCTGGATACTCTGGATAGGTGGTCCTACACCTGAAAATTGAAATTTAACTCTTCCAAGTGCGAGGTGCTACACCTAGGGTGGGAAAACCCCAACTATGTGTACACCCTGGGGGGGGATAAGTTGCAGGCCATG
This sequence comes from Neoceratodus forsteri, assembly GCA_016271365.2. Lineage (NCBI taxonomy): Eukaryota > Metazoa > Chordata > Ceratodontiformes > Ceratodontidae > Neoceratodus > Neoceratodus forsteri. Next base: position 36,163,779 of record JADMNL010000022.1, read on the forward strand.
GCAGGGGAAAAAGATCTAGGAGTCTTGGTGGATGTTAACATGAATAATTCAGAGCAGTGCAGGAGGGCTGCGGTCAGGGCAAATAGGATGCTGGGATTCATCTCTAGGAGGATTACCTCAAGGAACAGGGAGGTGATTTTGCCACTGTGCAACAGCCTGGTTAGACCACATCTTGAGTACTGTGTGGAGTTCTGGAGGCCGCACCTAAGGAGGGACATCCAACTCCTGGAGCGGGTTCAGAGGAGAGCAACCAGAATGATCCGGGGCCTGGGGGATACGACATACGAGGAATGACTAGGGGAGCACAACCTGTTCTCGCTTGAGGAGAGGAGGGACTGGGGGGCCATGATTGAGGTCTTCAAGTACCTCAGGGGAGTAAATAAAATAAGCTGAGATACAATCTTTTGACTGAAGGAGGGTGGAATCACCAGAGGATACAGTTGGAAGATTGAGGGTGGTAGGATTAGGGGGGAAAGGAGGAGGAGGTACTTCACCGAGAGAGTGGTGGAACTGTGGAATATGCTGCCTGGGGAGCTGGTACAGGCAACTACAGTGGAGGGATTCAAAAGAGGACGGGACAGGTATAGGCAAGGGGTGAAGCAGAGGCTGGTTTGCTGGGGGGGGGTGCAGAACTGGGGGATGGAGTAACAGTGGAAGGAGACAGATAGAGGGCTACGGTACCCAATCAGGGTGCTGAAGCATGAGTAGACTTGATAGACCAACAGGCCTACTCTGCTGGCATCTACTATGTTAGTGTGTAAAAGATGCCAAATGAGTTTGTCCTTGCTACTATAGCTGTACATTTGGAGTGTGAGGGTTTTGTGTGCCACTAGGGGGCACTTGGCAGATTTGCAACATGCTGGCCTGCCTACTGTGTCCCTGCAGAGACTGTTGTAGCCTGACCCTAGGTTTTTTATGTTTTGGCCTGGTCTTCTCCCCCTAACCTCCACTTAGCCACTCAATGTGTAAATCAGTTGTGAAAGCGGCAGCTACATTATTCTCTCCTGCTGGTTATGCTCCTCTGGGGGAAATACAGTAAAGTTACATAGTGCCTGCTGGTACTGTAGTTCTCGGGGAGCCACAGTGTTTTCCTCGCTAGGCTACCCCTGTTGTTTTGTGGCTGTTATGACCTTGGCACTGTGTAGATTTTTACTTTACTTGGATCCAGTTTAATATGGCCGCTGTTGTGCTGATGTACTCTCCCGCATACTGCAAGAAATTAGCAGTTCTTTTTTTTTCCTTTTACTTATTATTTATGTTCCCTGTCTCCCTGGTGGGTTCTTGGTCTCATATCAGGACTCTGCACACTCCAACCCTGTCATCCTACCATCTCAGGATTTACCTTGTCCCACTCATCAACTCATGGCATCTCCTCCTCATGATGGAGGCCATTGGGCTGAACCAGGTCCCTCGAGATCAGGCAGGTCATTCAGTGACCAGAAGATTGCCCAAGCTGGTGCATGGGGAGTCTGTGGGCCATTTAGAACCATCATGCTGTGACAGCCAGGGCCTTTCCACTTTTTTCTTCCCACCCCATGGAGATGCTAGCTGAGAGTGGAACGTGCGTATGTTGTGCAACTTGTCCACCCCACACAACTGGCATCTCCCCACCCACAGAATCTGCTCCAACATGCAACACCACCCATGCTCATCCAGGTGATGACAGCATGGCGGAGAGTTACCCCTCCTTCCTCCCCTCGTGAAGTGTCCTGTGAGACAGTCAGTCTTCGTCTCCTGGCCAGCTCTCTGATGACCCAGGCTCATTCATGAAATCCTTTCTTTCTTTTCTTAAAAGGAGTGAAGGCCATCAAGTGTTTGTGCTTGTTGGGAAGGGGGAGGTGAATGAGTAAATGGGAGTGGGAGGCAGAGAGAATCAATGAGGAGGACTGAGAGAGTGAGTGAGCACCAGTAGTAAATGTGCTACTACAGAGAAGAGGAAGTTGGGAACAGAGGTTCAGGGGCCTAGAAGGTAAACTGAAAAAGATATATAAAAAGATGGGAGAAGGGTTTCTACAGTTGATTTTAAGAAATATTCAGTGGTTTTCATCTGTGCAGTGGGTTTGGGGTAAAAAAAAATTAAATTGTGTATTTGAAGTAATGCAAGTGAGGGGTAGTATTTTTTTTACAATATCAATATGGCTGCAAGAATTTTTTTTCAAATGTTTCTGGGATGCATTAATAGCTGGAAGTGCTGCATCCCGGTTGCTGGAAATGTGCAGGATGTAGTGCTTGTCACCCCATATGGACGTGGGTCAAGAGCCCTCATGACCAATCATGGCGCAATAAATTCCTTATCCATTGTATAACACCCACTAATACCAGCAGCAGGGAAGTCAGAAGGAAGAAAGAGATCAGCACGGGATCTGCATTAGGAAGGACCTCTTTTAAATTTTGAGTTCAACTGGGTCATTTTGTGTTACGGAAGGCACTGTGGCTTAGTGGTTAGAATTCAGAGCTGCAAACTTGGAAATCCATATTGGAATCCTACCACCGCGCACTCACTGTGTGACCTTGAGCAAGTTATATAGAACAGCAATATTTCTTAGTTGGCTAAACATCCTCATCTCACATACTGTATATATATATATATATATATATATATATATATATATATATATATATATATATATATATAATATGATGTATTTATGTCCAAAAAAATCAATGTGTACATTTTTCTTGGTTCCTGCTCTCTTGCCATGCCCACCCTGATAAAATAGAACATCTTTGGTGAGAAGCTGAGTTGTTTACCATCTAAAAGGTAAGGTAGCACCATCCTGATACAGCCACAGTATGACAGTAGTTTGTTCAGTTAAAACGTAGCCCTCGTGGAAGATATTTTTAAATATTACTAATGGTGGCCTTATTATTGACTTGAGTGATTAAGTATAAAAATTGTAATAAAATCATTGTTTTAATACCAAAGGGAACTGAAATTATACTGAAGATGAATCAAAGGATGACTGACAAACATCACTGCTGAAAAGTCTATATGGCTAAAGTTCTTGCTGACTAACAAATCCTTGTGCTTCACTTCCCCCTCACACTCTCTCTTGTGGTTAACCTCCCAGTGCCTTCCACTGACAAATACGTCTGCCTTAAAGGGGAACTCTCACAAGTAAACCGCTACATTTCTGTGCAAAATAAAATGTTTGCATTTATGGACTTTAGATATATTCAGCTCCTGTCTGGTTGATCTTGCTGTCCCCCAGCCCCAACATTTCAGTATCACAGCTGCTCTGCTAGCATCCCGGAATCTATCATGCTTGATATCAGAGCCAAGCTGCAGCTGCAGGAGATACAATTATCTTGAATGTGACATAGAGCTTTAATGTTTGCTGGGCCCAGTGTCCTCGTGAAGCTAAGGGCAGGTTGTCTGTCTGTCCTCCTGTCAGTCTGTCTATCTAATCTAGCTGACCAGTTTTGGAAAAGTCTATCTATCTATCTATCTAGTTGACCAGTTTTGAAAAACAACCTTCAGCTGCTACATGTGCACCAAATGAGCATCCACGTCCACTCTAGAATGTATCATGTCTACTCTTTCTTTAGAATGCACTGCCACAGGAGCTAGAGACTGATAACTGTCTTTGCGCTTTCAGCTCCTACCTGTGGACTCTCTTGTTATCCCAGTTTAAATGCAACCATTGACACCATGATTGGTTCTCCCCTGTCTATACTGTTTCTGACACCATCCTTTGTGTCTGTGTTGGGAATACCCCATGTATTGTAAATAGGCAAAACATGATAAGAAGTAGCGGAGATGGGTGGGGAGCTTCGTGACAGCCATTAAAACTGAGTCCGCTTGCTCATGAAAATTGTTCTTTGACCCATGGCCTTACCAGATTAAATATATAAATCAAATCAAAACAAACTTAGATTATTAAAATAAGGGTTGCTAGGTGTGAGGGGTTTGCTGCTTCCAACAGTGTGCACTTTGCAGATGACGCCAAGATCTGCAATAGGGTGGATACCAGGAGGAAGAGGAGAAAATGTGCAGGAATCTAAGGAAACTAGAGGGGTGGTAGAAGGCATTGCTGGGTTTGAATGCCAAAAAGTTCAAAATCATGCACCTAGAGCACAAGACCTGAAGTGCTAAGTATAGGTTGGGGGGAAGCGTTGGCAGTTACCTGGCAGGAAAGGGACCTTGGGGTTATTATTTCAAAACACCTCTAGGTGGCAGTGCAGTGTGACAAGGCCCTGGGCAGGGCTAGTGGGATGCTGGGATTCATAGGGAAGGGCATCACCAGCAGGAGGAGGGAGGTGGTGCTAACACTGTAGCACTCGCTGGTATGTCCCCATCTGGAATACTGTGTCCAGTTCGCAGGCCGCACCTCTGGAATACATAAGCAGGGTGGAGATGGTACTGAGAAGGGCAACCAGGATGGTGCAGGGGTTGCAAAGGAAGCCACATGAGAACAGACTGAGGAATCTCATTATGTAAACTCTGGAGGAAAGGAGGGTGAAGAATGACATGACTGAAACCTTTCAAGTACCTCGCAGGGGTGAACAGAGTGCAATGAAGGAGTCTCTTCTAAAAGAAGATGAGCTACAGGACTAGGGGACAGTCAATGAAATTGAAGAGGGTACATTTCAAGAAGGATGTGAGGAAATACTTCTTCACAGAAAGGGTGGTAGAAGCATGAAACTGACTGCTAGTCAAAGTTGTTAGCCTTGCTTGTAGAGCAGAAAGCAGCTAACTAAAAGAAGCTACATGTTCTTATTAATTTAACACTTATATCTCAGCAGGAGTCAGAGTCTGTTGAGACTAAGCAAACAGATACTTTATTAGAAGTAAAAGGGGTCTTATTTAGGGTTAAAAAAAGAAAGAAAAGATAGAAAGTCAGTGTGTGTTCTGTGCTGGGAAGGGTACTGTATCAGTTTACTTTGCTAAACTAGTAGGAGGAGAGAGAGAGCTTAATTGGGGGTGTGGCTTAGACACTATAAAAGCAGGTGACTCAAATTACAACTTCCTGTTGCTAGCCTTTTTTCTTACTAATTGCCCTCCATTCCACCCCTCCACCCACCCATGCACCCTAAGCCAGTTCTACTTTTATAGCCACTGGATTTGACTGTTAACAGGAACTTCCAGTTTGGCAGTAGGAAGGGAAGGATCATAGAGAAACCTTGGTTTTGTCAACCCTAAAGGAAAAAAGTTGCTCACTCTCCCCCCTAGCTGCTGGTGGTCTGACACTGAGCAAGGAAGAAGGAGGCTACTGAAGAATATAGGAAGTTGCTGTCCCAGAACAGGAAGGGTGAGAGTTGTAAGGAGAGAAGAGAGTAAGCATACAGAGAAACAGGAGAGGGGACACAAAATAAGACATGATAGGAGTGGTGCAGTGCAATGGCTGTGGGGTGGCAGTGTTCCGGGAGACATTCTGGAGGCTGCGATGCTGCCCTATTCACAAGCACCTCTCTGGTCTGAGGGAGAGGAGGTTACCCGTCTCCACGCTGACCTGGCAAGGATTCATGAAACCTCCTCCTCCACCCAGGGACCACCAGGGCCAATGCCACTACCTCAGAGGTTGCCAAGAAAAAGGAGTGACTGGACTAGGGTGGGCTCAGAGAGGGAGAGGGAGAGGGTGATGGAACAGAGTTGCATCCCTCCAGCTGTACCTCTCCACAATTCATTCGCTCTTCTGGTGGATAGTGGTTCCTCTACGGAGGTACCCGCAGTGGAGACCAAGGAGGATGCTGGGAACCTTCACAAAGGAGACCCACAGGAGGGTGGCATGAGACCTCACAGGGAAGGAAACAACTCCTGGTGGGGACTCAATCATTAGGGGTAAAAATGTGGGAGGAAGGGGAGAGGGAGATAAGGTGCCTGCCTGGTGCCATGGCTTGGAGGGATAGGAAGCGAATCCTCAGGATTGTGGGAGCAGCTGCATGAGGGAGGAAGCTGGATGTCATTGTCCACCTAGGGACAAATGACCTGGCTAGGAATGGGGTCAGAGCAGTGCAAGAGGAGTTTGTAGAGTTGGGGAGGTGCCTTAGACAAGTATCACATACAGTAACCTTCTCGGAGGTGCTGCCTATCTATGGCAAGGGTGATGCTAGGGTACTCCTCTCCACGGAATTCAATGAATGATTGAAAAACTGGTGTGGAGCTCAGGGTTTTGGCTTTACTGGGGACTGGGGAGCCACCTAGAGGGATGCAGACCTATACTTGTGCGATGGTCTGCATCTGTCCAGGGAAGGAACCAGGATCCTAGGTGAGAGGTTTAAATGCTTCATTGGCAAGCATTTAAACTAGCCAAGGGGGGAGACACTGAAGAAGAGCAGTAGCAGGGAAATCCCAGCCTCCTCCCACAAAACATGGTAATTAGTGAGGTAAACACCCAGGTAGAGAAGTCATTAGGGAGCAGGACAGAGGTAAATGTAAAAAAAGGCAAAGGCAATAAGGACAGGAATGGGGCTAAAAGGGGTAAGGCCATCAAAAAGTGGAGGGTGATGAGTACCAATGCCCATAGTCTGTGTAACAAGCTCCCTGAACTAGTGGTCTTGATGGAAGAGGGTTGCCTAGATATTGTGGCAGTCACAGAAATGTGGTACACAGAGAACCATGACTGGGATGTCAACATACCAGGATACACAATCTACAGGAGGGACAGGGAGGGTAAAAGAGGAGGAGGAGTAGTAGCTCTCTATCTAAAGGAAGGGATCAAAGCAACAGAACTAAAGAGTAAACAGGGAGCAGATGAGACACTCTGGGTCACCCTGGAGACAGGAAATGGCACCACAATCCGCATGGGGGTTGTATACAGACCCCCATCTCAGGATGAGGGAATGGACAAGGAAATGATAGAAGGCTTCCTTAGAATGGCAGAAAAAGGGAGATATTGTTAATGGAGGACCTGAATATGCCAGATGTTAACTGGAACACCTTTGCTGCAGGCACATCCAAGAGCGGGGTCATTCTTGATGCCCTATAGGGGGCATGCCTCAGACAGCTAGTATTGGAACCCACTCAGGAGGAAACAGTCTTAGACCTGGTACTCTCAAATGGGGACGGAGAAAGAATCTCAGATTTTGAAGTGGGTAGCCATCTGGGAACAAGCGACCACCAAACAGTATGGTTCACAATAAACACAGCCATACAATCAAGCAATACAAATGCAAGAGTATTGGACTTTAGGAGGGCAGACTTTGGGAAAATGAGAGAGTGCCTCAGAAAAGCACTAGCAAACAGGCAAGAAGGAGGGATGGAGGAACAATGGGGAGTAATCAAAACAGCCATCACAGAGGCAACAAGCCTTTGTGTAAAACAAATCAACAAAACACAACAAAGGAAAAAAATGCAGTGGTTCTCAAAAGAGGTGGCAGGGAAGGTTAAGGAGAAAAGGCTAGCTTTCAGGAAATATAAGGAAACACAGAGGGAGCAGGACAGAGAACTTTATCAGTTAAAGCAGAAAGAGGCTGGGAAGGCAGTCAGAATAGCAAAGGACCAAACCGAGGAAAGGATAGCCAACTCTGTTAAGAAGGGGGATAAGACCTTTTATAGGTACATTAAGGAGCGAAGAAAGATCAAAGGAGGGATACTGAGGCTTAATAAAGGGGAGGAATGTGGATAGAGGGTGACAGTGAAAAGCAGGGATACTGAACGAATATTTCTGCTCAGTATTCACAAAGGAAGAGGAGGGGGAGGTACCTAAACCAAACAAGAGAAACACTCTGAAGATGGGGTCGATACCAGTCCATTTACAGAAGAAAGGGTTCTCAAAGAACTAATAAAATTGAAGGTGGACAAAACAATGGGGCCTGATGGGATTCACCCAAGAATTCTAAAAGAACTAAAGGTAGAACTAATGACACCACTGACTACTGTTTTTAACAAATCATGGGAGGATGGGGTGGTACCTGAGGACTGGAGGATGGCGGATGTGATTCCTCTTCACAAAAGTGGGAGCAGGACAGAGACAGGAAACTACAGACCAGTTAGTTTGACCTCAGTGGTAGGGAAAATGATGGAATCACTTCTGAAGGAAAGAATTGTTGAGTACCTAGAGGCCAGAGGGGCACAGGACACAAGGCAGCATGGATTCATGATGGGAAGGTTGTGTCAGATGAATCTAATAGAATTCTTTGACTGGGTTACCAAAGTAGAAGACCAGGGAGTGGCTGTGGACATGACTTACCTAGATTTTAGCAAGGCATTTGATACAGTCCCACACAAAAGATTAATACACAAGTTAGCCAGCCTTGGAATGGGTCCCAAGGTGGTAGCCTGGATAAAAAATTGGCTAGACAACAGAACGTAAAGGGTAGTAATAAATGGAGTCCACAGTGAAGAAAAGAGGGTTACTAGTGGGGTACCGCAGGGTTCAGTACTGGGACCGGTCCTTTTTAATGTCTTTATAAGTGACATTGCAGAGAAACTGGAAGGAAAAGTATGTCTCGTTGCAGACAACACAAAGATCTACAGCAGGGTTGATACACCAGATGGGGCAGAAAGGATGAGAAGGGACTTGGCAAGGTTGGAGGAATAGTCAAATGTATGGCAGCTCAGATTCAATGCAAAGAAGTGCAAGGTAATGCACCTGGGAAACAAAAACCCAGGGGAAGAGTACACAATGGGGGGTGAGATACTGACAACAGTAAAAATGGAAAGGGACCTGGGGGTAATTATATCAGATAACCTAAAGGTGGGCAAGCAATGTGAGAAGGCAGTAAGGAAGGCTGGGGGGATACTGGGATGCATAGGAGAGGCATCAATAGTAGAAAACAGGAAGTTGTTATCCCTCTGTACAGACAGTTGGTGAGACCCCATCTGGAGTACTGTGTGCAGTTCTGGAGACCCCATCTCCACAAAGACATAGACAGAGTGGAGGCTGTCCAGAGGAGGGCAACCAAAATGGTGCAGGGTCTGCACCAGAAGACATATGAAGAAAGACTAAAGGAGCTTAATATGTATACCCTTGAGGAAAGGAGGGAGAGAAGGGACATGATAGAAACTTTCAAGTACCTCAAGGGAATCAACAAAGTCCAAGAGGGTGGCATCTTTCAGAAAAGAGATGTGCAGAACAAGGCACAATTTGAAGATAGAGAAGGGGGACGGCTCAGAGGTAATGTGAGGAAGTATTTTTTCACAGAGAGGGTTCTGGATGCATGGAACAGCCTCCCTGAGGAGGTTGTGGAGTCAAGAACAGTGGGGAAATTCAATAATTCATGGGACAGACATAAGGCAGTCCTAGTGGGGGGTAGGAGGAAGTAAGCTGTTGGTTAACTAGGATCTATAGCTTATCTGTTAGGTAGGAAAATGGGCAGACTAGGTGGGCCAAGCGGTCCTTATCTGCCGTCAAATTCTATGTTTCTATGTTTCTATGTTGTGAAGGCTAGAATTGTGGAGGACTTCAAGTATACATGGAATTGACACAGGAGCATATTAGTAGAGAAACAGGGAGGGTTTCTAGAGACCAGTTAGGGTACAGTAGATGGGAGATATTTGAGCAGATAGGGTGGGCCTAGTGGTACTTTTCTGCCGACTTTTTTCTACGTTTCTGTAAATTTGGGGAAAATATTCTACTCATAAAGTGTTATAAACCCATGACAAACTTACAAATAACAGATCCTTTGGGATATGAGGAGGGATTTTGTCCAAGAAAAATCAAACTTTGTCAATGTTAAGAGATATACTGGCAGATTTGAATGCTAGAACAGGATAGGCTGTGGACCAAGAGGTAACCAATAAGACTATGCTGGAAACATTGAATACAAGTGCAAGAAATGCTAAGGATAAATGGATTAAGAAAAAAAATTACTACATTTACTGAAAGGTTTAAATATGTTAACACTGTATGATAAGGTAAAAGGGGATTTAGAAGGGAAGTATACTTGTTATTCATCCAGAAACAGGAGTTTTATTGATTTATGTTATTTGTGAAATGTATAATTGGGACTCATTTGTCTCTCTGCAGATGTAATCAAGTGTGGGGACTGATTTTCCCATCATTTTCTAGTTTAATATGAACATACCGGACACCCTAGATGATAAGATTGCGAGAACATAAATACATCGGGAAGATTTAATATTGCCATAGTAAATAAATAAAGTCTAAGGTGGGAAAATGACCAAGAAAGCAAAATGTGAGAAATATTACAAAAAGATAAAATTGTAGATGTAATAGAAGAGATACTGGAAAATGAAAGAATAGAAACTTATAATGCAGTTGACAAATTACTGAATGAAGTCTGGGAAAGATTGCTTAAGCAACAGCCACAAAAGAAGCTTAAATTGGATGAGAAACAGTCTACTCCTCCTCAGAATGATTGGTTCAAAAATCATGTGAGAGACAGAGAGATAGAGAGAGAAAAGAAGACTAGACTGCTGAAAACTATAAAGAAAAGATTTAATAATGCAATTAATAAGTGACAGACCAATGAATGGAATAAATTCATATGTTTTTTAAATAGGAAAAAGAGTTGTTTAATATTGACAGATGGAACAAACTGGAGGAAGCAATAATTGCCAAATTAACTGAGGAATAATATGTAGGCCCGTAGTTCACCCTCCCAGTGGAAAGATTATTATATAGAGGACTATGCATGGGTGCCTGTGAATAACAAGCTGGTAATGTTGGCAACAGTTCAGAAGGGCCACTCAAAATGTCTGGTGCCCATGTAGCAAGACCGAATACAGTCCACATCAAATACATGGCACTCACTCCAAGTAACTTGTTATCCATACTGAGAAAGTGAATTGCAGTACTAAGGTTTATTTAGGGCAAACTTCATGTGAAATCAGATGACAGTGTAAAATGCCCCCAACGTTTCACTCTCAACTAGCCTTTTCAAGGGTGAAAAAGCTAACTGAGAAATGTGTGGGGTGTAGAAACATAGAAACATAGATTTTAATGACAGATAAGGACCGCTTGGCCCACCTAGTTTGCCCATTTCCCTACCTACAGGATAAGCTGCAGATCCTAGTTAACCAACAGCCTACTTCCTCCTACCTCCCACAAGAATTGCCTTATGTCTGTCCCATGCATTCTTGAATTCTCTCACAGTTTTAGACCCCACAACCTCTTCCTGAAGGCTGTTCCATGCATCCGACACCCTCTCTGTGAAAAAAATACTTCCTCACATTGCCCCTGAGCCATCCCCCTCTATCTTCAAACTGTGTCTCCTTGTTCTTGCAGATCTCTTTTTCTGAAAGATGCAACCCTCTTGGACTTTGTTGATTCCACTGAGGTACTTAAAAGTTTCTATCATGTCCTCCCTCTCCTTCCTTTCCTCAAGGGTATACATATTAAGCTCCTTTAGTCTCTCCTCGTATGGCTTCTCTTGAAGACCCTGCACCATTTTAGTTGCCCTCCTCTGGACTGCCTCCATCCTGTCTATGTCCTTGAGGAGATGGGGTCTCCAGATCGGGATGCAGTACTCCAGATAGGGTCTCACCAACTGTCTGTACAGAGGGATAACAACTTCCTGTTTTCTGCTGATGATGCCTCTCCCTATACATCCCAGTATCCCCCAGCCCTCCCTACTATATAACATTATATCCTTATAACATTGCTTGCTAACCTTAAGATCATCTGATATGATTACCCCAGGTCCCTTTCCATTTTTGCTGTTGTTACTACCCCCCATTGTGTAATCTTCCCCTGGGTTTTTGTTTCCCAGTGCATTATTTTGCACTTCTTTGCATTGAATCCAAGCTGCCATACTTCTGCCCATTCCTCCAACCTTGCCAAGTCTCTTCTCATCCTTTCCATGCCTCCTTGTGTATCAACCTTATTGCAGATCTTTGTGTCGTCTGCAAAGAGGCATACTTTTCCTTCCAGTCCCTCTGCAATGTCACTTATAAAGACATTAAAAAGGACTGGACCCAGTACTGAACCCTGTGGTACCCCACTAGTAACCCCTCTTTCTTCAGAGTGGACTCCATTTACAATTACCTTCTGTGTCCTGTTGTTCAGCCAATGTTTTACCCAGGCTACCACCCTGGGACCCACTCCAAGGCTGGTTAATTTGATTATTAATTTTTTTGTGTGGGACTGTGTCAAATGCTTTGCTAAACTCTAGGTAGGCCATGTCCACAGCCCCTTCCTGATCTACTACTTTGGTCACCCAGTTAAAGAAATCAATTAGATTCATCTGACATGACCTTCCCGCTGTGAACCCATGCTGCCTTGGGTCCTGTGCCCCACTGGCCTTTAAGTACTCAACAGTTCTTTCCTTCAGAAGTGATTCCATCACTTTTCCTACCACAGAAGTCAAACTAACAGGTCTGTAGTTTCCTGCCTCTGTCTTGCTCCCACTTTTGTGAAGGAGAATCACATCTGCCTTCCTCCAGTCCTCAGGTACCTTACCATCCTCCCATGATTTTTTAAAAAGGGTAGTCCGTAGTCCTCCCCTTAATTCTTTTAGAATTCTGGGGTGAATTCCGTCAGGCCCCACTGCTTTGTCCACCTTTAGTTTTAGGAGTTCTTTCAGAACCCTTTCTTCTGTGAAAGGACAGGGATCAACTCCCCTATCCAGAGTGCTTCATTAATTGGATTAGGCATCTCCTCCTCCTCTTTGTGAATACTGAGCAGAAGTATTCGCTCAGTATCCCTGCTTTTCACATCCTCTTGCCCACCCAACCTCATTCTATTCAGCCTCACTATCCTCCCTTTGTCTTTCTACACTCCCTGATGTACCTATACCATGTTTTATCCCTCTTCTTAACCGAAATGGCTATCTTTTCCTCAGTTTGGGCCTTTGCTATTCTGACTTCCCTTCCTGCTTCCTTCTGCCTTAACTGATACAGTTCCCTGATCTGCTCCTTCTGTGTTTCCTTGTACTTCCTAAATGCTATCTTTTTCTCCCTAACCTTCCCCACCACCTCTTTTGAGAACCATAGTGGCTTTTTCTTTCGTTTTGATTTGTTTATTTGCTTCACACAAAGGCTTGTTGCCTCTGTGATGGCAGTTTTGATATTTCCCCATTGTTGCTCCACCCCTCCTTCTAGCCTGTTCGCTAGTGCTTTTCTAAGGCATGCTCCCATCTTACCAAAGTCAGCCCTCCTGAAGTCCAGTACCCTCACTTTTGTATGGCTTGACTCTGTAGCTGAGTTTATCGTGAACTACACTGTTTGGTGGTCACTTGTTTCCTGATGGCTACCCACTTCTAGATCTGAGATCGTCTCACTGTCCCCATTTGAGAGTATGAGGTCTAAGATTGCTTCCTCATGAGTGGGTTTCAAAACTAGCTGTCTGAGGCATGCCAGCTGTATGGCATTGAGAATGGCCCTGCTCTTGGATGTGGCTGCAGCAAAGGTGCTCCAGTTAACATCTGGCATATTCAGGTCCCCCATCAACAGTATCTCTCCTTTCTCTGCCATCCTAAGGATGCCTTCTATCAAATCCTTGTCCATTCCCTCCCCCTGACATTGGGGTCTGTATACAACCCCTGTGCGGATTGTGGTGCCATTTCCAGTCTCTAAGGTGAACCACAGTGCCTCCTCTCCTCCCTGTTTATTCTTTTGTTCATTGCTTTTATCTCTTCCCTTACATAGAGAGCTACTCCTTCTCCTCTTCTACTCTCCCTGTCTTTCCTGTAGGTATTGCACCATTGTCTGGGCTTTAAATAAAACTTTTATACTACAATTCACTTTTTGAGCATGGACAACATATTACAAGTGGTGAGTGCAATGTATTTGATGTGGACTGAAGCTTGTAATTTCATCAAATGAAGCTGGGGATAGGAAAAAAATATGAGGTTGAAGGTTGAGTGACTTCTACTGCTCCCAGCTTCCCAAGATGGAATGTCCACCAAGTTCTTCACTTTTTTTGAATTGTTATGCTATAGTACATGGTAGAGATGAAAATAATTGCTGGAGCGTAAGTTTTTTTTAAAAATAATCCTGTCTAGGTGTTACCTAGAGCACTATATTTAGTTACCATGTTGTGATTAATAGTAGCCACAGACCAGGTTTTCTCGGTGCTGTACAAGTAGCTCTGGTCCAGGTATTCTCTGTGCTGTGCTTGACTGGATTCAGCTACTAATGGCTGCCTACTTGTCTGAGCCTGTGCTGGACTGATGTTTCACTTTCCTCTTCAAACATGTACATTTTTTCTGTTTGTTGTTCCTTTCAAATTAGGTGTGTTTTAATTACAGGGTTACTGTTTGTGTGTCAGTGAATTTGCTCATCGTGTAATCACGCATTTAATGAATTGTACATAATCCTTTTTTTTTTTCCCTGAAGTTTTGTTACATTGACTAGCATACTTAACCTGGCTAACAAGAACCAAATACATAAATTGTTTTTGTAGTTTAATGTTGGTATGTGTTTGTCATGACTCTTTCATTTAGTTTTGGTGTGTTAAATTGAGAGGCAATTTTAAATTGCTTCTGTTCTAGGCAAGTTTCTGATTCTTTGGTTTTTGTAGAAAGTTAAAAAGTTAAAACTCACCCACCCCACAGATGGGGGTGAGGGAAGTTGAAAGAGGGGGAAGGGAGAGAAACAGGGTTGGTGAAGGGGTTTGCTAACAAATGCCAGAAGTCTGGGTAATAAGATGGGGGATCTACTGGCGGTGGTGGCGGAGGATGATCTGAACCTAACTGCAGTTATGGAGACCTGGTGGACTGAAAACCACAGTTGGAAGGTGCAAATACTGGGGTATGTACTCCACAGGAGGGACAGGGCAGTAAAAAGAGGGGGGTGGCCCTTTATGTAAAGGATGGGATTAGAGCGATGATGTGCGGTGGAGAGGATGGACCAGCAGAGACTCTATGGGTCACTTTAAGTGAAACAAAGGGGAAGGTAGTGAGGGTAAGACTGGCCTACAGACCGCCAAGTCAGGGGGAGGAAGTATAGACAGATGGCAAGGGAGATACGGGGGATGGCCAGTAAAGGAGACGTCATGGTGGTGGGAGATTTAACCCAACCAGATGTGGATTGGGACATCCCGGCAGCATCCACAGAAAGGAGTAGGGATCTGCTGGAAGCCTTGCAAGGAGTGTTCATCAGCCAACTGGTATTGGAACCAACTAGGGGGAGGCCATACTTGACCTGGTTATGACGAATGGGGACAGTATCGAGGGGGTGGATGTTGGGGAAAACTTGGGCAACAGTGACCATAGAACAGTAAACTTGAGAATCAGGATAGGTCAGAATAAGTGTGGTTCCAACACTAGAGAATTATGACGTTCACCTTGGGCATTTAAACTACGAAAGGGGGAGTGCGGTGCTAGGAAACCCATCAGTGATAGACTCGAAGATGGGAACTTAAGTTGCCACTCCCCCACAACCAAGGTATGTTAGGTCGCACAACAAATACAATCAAAATAGGAAGAATAGGAAGAATAAGACTAAAAAGGAACAAAAAGGAGACCACGTATGTAGGAAATCCAAGAATATACCAGGTAGAAGCATTGATTCAGTTACTGGTTTATGGAAGGAGATGTGCATTAATGCCAGAAGTCTAGGAAACAAAATAAGAAGATCAGTGACCTTCTGGCATGGATGGCGGAGTCCTGTTTGGATCTTGTGTCTGTCACTGAAACTTGGGCATCTGGCAACAATGATTGGGATCTCTCAGCCCTGAGATATGTGCGCTATAGGAAGGATAGAAAGGGTGCCGGGGGGGCGCGTAGCACTTTATGTAAAGGAGGGAATAGAATCCACTTCATGTGATGTAAGCAGTACAGATGGGGTGGAATCACTGTGTATACAACTTAGTTCATCCTCAGGGAAAAGGATCCATATCAGGGTGGTATACAGACCTCTGAACCAATTGGAGGATAAAGACAGAAAGCTACTGGAAGAGAATAAAGGATTATCACTGAAAGGGGAACTAGTGGTGGTAGGGGACCTAAACATGCCAGATGTGGACTGGGGCAACAAAGTGGCCTGATCAGCTAGGCATCAATTGGTGGTGGATGCCTTACAGGATTGCTTTCTCATGCAGTTAGTCACTGACCCAGCTAGACAGAATAACTTCTTGGATATGGTCCTCGCCAACTTGGAAAAGGTCAGGGCAGTCAGGGTTGGGGAGTCACTGGCCAACAGTGACCACAACTCCGTTTGGTTTGAAATATCCCAGGGGGAGGTCAAATCACAGTCCAAGGAGGAAGTACTGATTTTCAGAGTGGCCAACTTTGATAAAATGAGGGATCTAGCAAGAAATAAACTATCCAAGATACAAGAACAGTTAGAGGTAGAAGACATTTGGGGAGTAATTAAACAAACTATCTTAGAGGCCACAAAGACATGTGCAAAGACAGTGGCAAAAAAACTCAGACACAAACACCCCATTTGGTTCATGAGTCAGGTAAAGGAAGCCATTAGGGTCAAGAGAGACGTCTACCACAACTTCAAAAGGAAGCCGGGAGACGATCTATGGGAGGAATATGTATTGAAGAACAAGGAGGCAATGTCAGCATTGGAACAGTCAAAGGTGGCAGCGGAATTGCAGATAGCAAATGGGGTCAGGGAAGGGAACAAGAAATTCTTCAGACATTTACAAGAGGAGAGGAAGAAAGGGGGAGGGGTAGTTAGGCTCAAGCACAGTGATAAGATAGTGGGAGAAGACAGAAAGAAGGCCACTGTTCTGAACAAATACTTCCGCTCAGTGATCACTAAGGAGCACAGTGTCCCAATACCAGACAGTAGCATCACAGCCCATGGCAGAGGGGTCCCACAAATGGGAAACATAGAAACATAGACTTTGACGTCAGATAAGGACCGCTTGACCCACATAGTCTGCCCATTTCCCTACCTAGAGGATAAGCTGCTGATCCTATTTAACCAACAGTCTATTTCTTCCTACCCCCCACAAAAATTGCCTTATGTCTGTCCCATGCATTCTTGAATTCTCCCACAGTTTTAGACCCCACAACCTCCTCAGGGAGGCTGTTCCATGCATCCACCACCCTCTCTGTGAAAAAATACTTCCTCACATTGCCCCTGAGCTGTCCCCTCTCTATCTTCAAATTGTGTCCCCTTGTTCTTGCACATCTCTTTTTCTGAAAGATGCGACCCTCTTGGACTTTGTTGATTCCACTGAGGTACTTAAACGTTTCTATCATGTCCCCCCCTTCCTCCTTTCCTCAAGGGTATACATAATTAAACTCCTTTAGTCTCTCCTCGTATGGCTTCTTTTGCAGACGCTGCACCATTTTAGTTGCCCTCCTCTGAACTGCCTCCATCCTGTCTATGTCCTTGAGGAGATAGGGTCTCCAGAACTGGACGCAGTACTCCAGATGGGGTCTCACCAACTGTCTGTACAGGGGGATAACAACTTCCTGTTTTCTGCTGGTGATACCTCTCACTTATACATCCCAGTATCCCCCCAGCCCTCCCTACCACCTTCTCGCATTGCTTGCCAACCTTACACCAATAATTACCACAGACCGGGTCAGGGAGGTGCTCGAGCAATTAAAACAGGACAAATCTTCTGGATTGGATGGAATACATCCAAGGATACTAAAGGAGTTAGCAGGTGAGTTATCTTATCCCTTAGTACACCTGTTTAACTACTCAGTTCAGTCGGGAGTCATGCCAAGGGACTGGAAAAGAGCTGACATAGTGCCCTTATGTAAGGGAGGGAGTAGGGATGAAGCTGGCAACTACAGACCGATCAGCCTCACATCAGTGACAGGAGAGCAAATGGAGGCCCTGATTAAACAGGACACAGATACAAAGTTGGGCAAGTATGGCCTACAGGATAATAAACAACATGGTTTTATGGCAGGCAGGTCATGCCAGACAAACCTGATTACTTTCTTTAATTGGGTGACTAGTCAAGTCAAGTCAACTTTATTTTTAAGTGCAGTTCCACAGTGATCAAAGCACTTTATATAATCCATAAATACATCAATAGAAGTTTTAAAAATCAGACTTTAAAACATAATCAGAAAATAGCTAATAATAAAAACTACCCATTACTTAAGTCAGGAAATGCCAAACTAAACAGATTTTTTTTTACAGCAACTTTAAAGCTCTCGACGGTCAGGCACTCTCTAATCCGATGAGACAGAGAATTCCACAGGTTGGGGGCTGCAAAAGAAAAAGAGTGGGTCCCGGAGGTCTTTAGTGAAACCCTGGGAACCTCCAGCAATCCCTCATCAGATGGACAGAGTGAGCAGCGGGAGCAATAGGGACAGAGAAGATATTGCAAGTAATGCGGTCCCTGACCGTGTAGGGATTTATAGGTCAATAACCTGACCTTGAAGGTGATCCTCCAATAAACAGGCAGCCAGTGCAGATCACGGAGCACAGGAGTGACATGGCAAGATCTTGATAAGCCAATCAACAACCTGGCCACCACATTCTGCACTAGCTGCAGTCGGCAGTTATCAACCCCTGGTAGCCCTAGGTATAGGGCATTGCAGTAATCAAGGCATGAGGTTACAAAGGCATGGACCAGTGTGGGAAGATTGCAGGTGGAACCAAGCACTTAATCTGGGCAATGTTCCTTCAAGAACCATAGCTGCATTCAAAAGAGGTTGGGATAAAGAATATGCTAGAAGCAAATCCAGTAGGAAAAGTATCAACTAGGCCTGGGATCTCCTAGGATCTTGGGATCTCATGGGCAGACTTGATGTACCCCTGGTCTCCCTCCACCATTGCCTTTCTATGTTTCTATGATATGGGGACAAAGCGCCATCCCCAAACAGAATTGTCAGAAACTAATTTTCTGAGACATTTATTAGGTCTTCCTGGAGCCCTACCAGCCCCACTGGTAAGAGCAGAGTGTGGACTTAATAAATTAACAAAGTATGGTGGGGGGTGGGCTTTAGGAAAAATAAACTATTGGCTAAGATGACAAAAATGGACAATGAAAGATCATCTAACATGCTATAAAGAGGAAATGGATAGATGTATAGTGTTCTGAGCGAGTTTTATTGAGCGTCTCAATTTGAGCGACTCAATAAAACCACTCAGAACAAGAGCGACTGTGAAAGAATGCCGAGCTGTAAGGGAGAACAAGTGTAGCAGTAAGGTGCACTCACTCAAAGAGGATATGGTGCTTTGTTTGGCCAAGCTCTGCCAAGCTGGCCATTTGGTGTAGTGGGTAAGGCCACTGCCTGCAAAGCTTGAGGAACCAGGTTTGGGTCCTGGTATAGAACGTGATTTGTTTTCCTGGGTTTTATTATTTTCTGAATCTGCCCCCCACCCCCGGAGTTAAGAATCATTTAGTTGGGGGAGTGCAGGTGGCGCAGCCCCCACCACATAAAAAAGTATTTTGTCTGGTAGTGTGAGCTTTTTGTGACCATGGTGGTTGCTCTCATGTTGCTCGCTGTGATGTGTCTGGGAGTTTTTTTTAGTTGCCATTATTGGTCGGTAACTTAAAAACCTTGCCCATATCACATAACACCAAATGGGTACAACTAAATGATTAAATATGTGCTAATAAAAAGGTATTATTGCTGTCATGAGTAAAAGTGAACATAGAGATATTTATTTATTTATTTTTTGTTGCCCAGGAAAGGAGGACTAAGCAATTCTACCCTTGTTATCCTTGCCAGAGGGGGCGGAGATACAGATGGAAACCAAGTGAAATTCAACCAGACTGAGCTGTTGGGATATCCTTTTTTTAGTGAACAGGACAAATTTGGCCAGGTCACCAGGAAACTTCCCCTACTGTTTTCAAGAAGTGCCATGGGATCTTTAATATCCACCTAATTGAACACCACAGACATGACCTCGATTTAACATCTCGTCCAAAAGACAGCAGCACCCCACCCCCAAATGCTGCATAACAGTATCAGTATTAGGATTCTACCCCAAGTTCCTGGTGTGGGGTTAGAATCTATAACCTTCTGATCATCCAATCTCAAAGGCAAGTGTGCAACCTGCTAAGCCACTGACACAGAGCTTCAAAAAATGCAGCACTTTTGTAATGCATTTACACTACTTACAACATAACTATTAGACTACATAAAATATGGTCTAATGTTTTGTTGAAAGTGCTATGAGTTTCACACAAAATATTATACATGGGTCCCAAAGAAAGGACACATGCATCATGTTGTTTACTGTAAAATGTGGAAATTGTTGTAACCTCACCCTCTTATAAGCACACTCTAAATCCCAAGCAAAAAATGTTCTTATAAGAGGGTTTCATTGATAACATGATTAACATGATGAAACTGGGCTCAAACTAGTTTTTAGAGACTCTATTATTGACAACTGTATACTATAGCTTTTAAAAAGCACTCTTGCCTGCACAATAAGAATATTTTTGTAAAGTTAATTTGGTGTCTGAGCTAACCATAAAAGATTGTGTGCTGCCTACTTTGTAGGGCATTTTTTACACACCCATTTACAACTTGGGTGACAGTTAATGAAACTAGATCCCGATTCAGCCGAGGCACTGCCCACTCAGAGATGATGGTGACCATCCACCACTGCCTCTGGAAAAAAACTGTTCTTATAAACAGGCTTTGCTGCTACTGAAAATAAGGGGCAAAAATCGACAGCCAAAAAAGGTTTTTATAAAAGGGATGTTCTTATATCCATGTGCTTATAAATGGGCACCACTGTATTTAAAAAGAGCCCATAAGTGTTTGGGCACCTTTAGGGTGCCACAGCTGTGTCAGATATTCTGCTGCAACTTTTGTGGCAAGAGTTTCAAGATTCCAGCCCATGGTATGGTTGGCAAAAATTGGGTAACCCACTAAACCAGCAAATAATGAGATCGAGAACTACAAATAGGACAGCCCAATAGCAGAAAGGTGGTGTTACCACTTGGTTTGCCACTGACCTGGGATATGGAACGGACTTGAGCCTTTCAGGGGCTGGCAGAGGAGGGAATGTCGAGTGTCCTGAAAACAACTGTCCTCCCTCAATGAGGGTAATTCCGTATCACACTGTTCTCCTAACACCCAGTGAAGGCAGGATGGTAACACAGTCAGAATACTCACACTTTGGGGAAGACCCAACCTTGGTGCTGCTATGTGCATGCGTGCCTCTCCCTGCAGGTATGTGCAGCATTCCATGGTTTATGGCCCTCGCCTGTGAAAACTACAGTGGGGAAAAAAAAACTACATCTGAATGAAACCTTGGTTCCTTGCTGGCCCTGCTCTACTGACTAGGCACCTCTGTTTCTGGATTGCGCACCTGAAGGTGGGGTTGGCCACACCCTCCAGTTCTGCCACAGTGAGTAATCGGTAGGAAACCCTGTAGAGAGGTAAGTCCTAAGGATGGTCCAGAGCAGAAGGGTGGAGTTCAAAAAAAAGGGGGCATAAACAATAGTGGGAAAAAAGAACAGATTATTACATTTTAATTAATTTTAATTAATAAATTACTGAATGGGGCTGACAGTATAGCCTAAAAGTTAAAGTAACAAGCCATGAATAAGCTTAATATATCCATCAGGCTTGGGTTTGATTTCCATAACCTCCACTTGCATATTGTGTGACTCTGAGCAAGTCACTTAACCTCCCCAGTGCTCCTGGGTCGCCCCTGAAAACAGGCATCTGTGCCTAGTGGGCCTTATCTGGTTACCAAAGAATAAATAAATTTCAACTAGCTAAAAAAAAAAATAGCATCCTGGAGTACATATTGAGACACCAGGATGATTTTCCGACCTCCTGGCATGACTCTCCTGCTCAGTCTCATGTACATGGCTTTCACCATGACTTTTGGAGACTGGCAATACTTCCAAATTATCTACTAATTCGGCTAAGTCAGGATACAGCCTGGTCGGCGTGGCAACTCAAAGTACCAACAAAGCATGTCCTGCACTGTGATCCAAATCACCTGCCATCACTATTCGATTGGATACTTAACTAACCAAGACTATTTGGTCTCGGTCCACAAATGCACTGTGTTCATTATCATCTAATTTTCCCTTATGGGCATGATTGGCCATAATCAGACAATGAGCTTGTCCTAGGTTCTCAAATATTCTTATATTTACTTTAAAGCCCTCGGTCTGCTTATGTTTAGGACAATCATATATCTTACACATCTGTCTCATATCAGAGTCTATAAGACACCATCCTAAATATTTATGTAGAAATTCTGGGCATGCCAAATCTGTACAATTAACTATATGAATATAACCAGGAATTGTAATTTTAATTGTGCCGGCATGACCTATGAAGCAGAAGTCTAAATTTGGCTTAGTTTTTAGTTTAACAAGTTCTAAATCATACCCTTAGGTGTATTAATTTAAACTGAGAAGCAGGACCAAAAGAGCCAGGATTCATGTTTAAAATAGTTTTTACTTTGATATTAAAGTTTAAGAATTACAAAGCAGTTTGTGCATTTATGCAAACAGTTAATTACAATTTTTCTGAACAGCAGTACAAGTGAAAATCATTTCTTCAGCGCACACCAAAATAGTTGCAATAAAAGAAATAAAATGTTGTGCAGGCATATGTTATCTCCAGATCCTATGCCTGGGGTAAAGACAACAATTCACCCACCAGTACCAACTGATGTCCACCTGAGGTTCTGGGAGCTGGGATGACTCTAGGTTCTCCCTCTGAAGGCTCTTACCTTGACTTGGTTTTTTGGATTTATATAGTCTTGTCAAGGCAAAAAATTAGTGGGTTAGTACTTTGACAGATTTTAGTCTTAATCCAGTTCTTACAGGCCAGGTGACCACTAATTGAGTGTCAGGTGTTGGAAAACTATCGGTAACTCAAAAACATTTAATTAATAGGGAAAAACAGTTGGGCTGTAACCTTGGTCTGACGTCATGGGATTACATCTGAGATGGCTGGGGAATTTTTCTTAAATACAGACTATAAGGTTGTGTTCTCAGGCGGACATACAGCCTGGGTATGTTGTGCTAAACCAGAGATGTAAGGACTCATATGGACATCTGACCACTTGTGTGGTTAGCTGTTTACGGGAAGGACCAGGTTGGTCTCCAGTTAACCCTTGTGGTTAGGCCAGACATTTGAAAATACACTGCCTGTGATTACCAGAGGGAAGTACCCAACAGGTGACAGAGGTTTAAAATGTCTCACTTCAGTGTTTATGTTGTTTAAGTTCAAAATCATCTTTAACAAAGGCTGAAAGGTTAAACCTTCAAAAGTTCATAATCAGTAATTAAGTCTGTTCTAAATTAAAGAAATAAGAAAAAATGCCTAAATATTGAACTTGGCTATGATCAATATCAAACACACACTGAAACTTATAAGTAAATATTAATTGCAAAATGTTAATTAATTATTATAAATGGCAAGAAAAAATCTAGAAATCTCATTGGCCAAGAGAGATCAGCTGACCATACATTAAATCTGTATATACACACAGTCATCCTTGTCCTAAACCACATCACACAATGAGCAAATCAGTCCTCCTACAACCAGAACTATCTTCCATCAATCTCCCTACAACTTGAACTGATCTTCAACCACAAACATGGCTGCTACCTTTACACTGTAGAAACCTTCAACTGGGCCCTAAAAATAAAACTACCTTAAATATAAAATAAAACAAATTAATTAAATGTTGTTTACCAGATCATCACACTCTCCTTACACACATAAACAAATTAGAAAAATTAAGTATTGTTTATAGTTTTCATTACAACTGTTTCTTTGTTAACAGTGAAAAATCCCCTTTCTATCTTTACCTGCTCATCAGGGAAATCTCTTCTGCTTTCCCTGACAGTGAGATAATTGAGTCTCTTGCTCTAAAACAGGCCTTTGTTGTCTGTGTGTATAACCCCCCTACAAATGGGGGTTCCCGAAAAGTCATCCTTGAGCTTGCCTAAATGCTCACTGCCAGGCTGGTGTCCTGCATTTTAGCAGTTTAAATGAGATTACCAGAGCCTGTATAGCCTCTGTGTACTGTCTCTTTAAGAGCTGCCTAATTGCAGCTTAAGTAACCTGAGAGGGAGCTCTGTTAAAAGATGTAACTATTTACTGAAAATCTTTTAGAGTGATAATGATAATGTAGTTTGTATAACCTGCTTTATTTGTAGCAAGGACTGTTTTGTTTGTCTCCACTATCTTGGTCCTGGACTGCAAATTGGACCAAACAGTACTGGTGGGACCTAAAATGTAGCTGGACTACAGGAGCTGTCTGAATTCAAAATCTGTAGGAACTGTAGTTTGGAGCTTTTTTGCACCTTTTTTTGCAACTGAAGGGGGAGCTCTTGCTTTGACTGACAGCCAAATCAGCCAACCAAATCTTTTGGATCTTGGGGAAGTCCTGGGCTGCTTGCAGTTTTTAGTTAGATTTAAGCTGGAAGCTGAACAAGAAGGAACTGAAGTGATTTTGGGCAGCAATCCTGAGTGGATTCACATGGGAAAACTGTAAAAGGGCTGAGTTTTTGGCTTGCATATCTGCTGCTGCTCTTGAGAGGGAGAGAAGATAATTATTTTGGACTAAATCCAAGTTTGTGTGACTAAAGTAAGCTACTGAAGTGGACCAGGCTCAACCTGAAGAAGACCAAAGATTTTGCTGAATGCAATCAGCCTGTCAGGAGTTCCAGCTACCCCTAAGCTCCCGGTGTATGCAGAGACTTTGCAATTGTGACCGGGGAGCGCTTTGCCTGGTACAGTAGAATTCCCGTACATGTAAATGTGCTATGAGCTGCTAGTGGGTTGTGAGTTAGTTCCCCACTGTGTGAACTGTGTTCTGCTTGCTGGAAGCTGTATCCAGCCCAAAATGGACTGCATCCAAATTTGTTTCCATGTGGTCTGGACCTTGGCAGACTAGCCCAGCTAGACTACCCGCTGCACAGAGAAGCCATTGACGAGAGACCTGCCTGGGGATCAGCCCGCTGCTCCACGCTTGAACAGGAACGACGCCTCTGCAACTCATGTGGACCCTGCTTCTCCTGGCATTCCAGATCAACCCACTGCAGTCTCGATTTTCGTCCAGCTTGTGTCCAGTCTTGGGTATCATGAGATAATACCAGGGTACCTCCCTGCAACAACAGCTTAATCTGAGTGTGTCATCTGATTGTCTTGTTGTTTCATTTATTTATGAACTGAGACCTCTGGCTCTGGATTACAAATATTGTGTACTGTGTATGTTGTGTTTTCCATCACAGGGCCCCAACCAGCTGCAACTCCAGGCAACAGTCCTGGCTAGCCCATCTCTTCTCCACCTGGGTACCCAGAGGTGTGACTGTGTGTGGGGGGGGGGGACTCAAAGCGCATGCATAACTGCTTGATTGATATAACCTTTAAGCTAATTAACCTGATTTTGCCCCTTCCTTGTTCAAGTCCCCTGAATAAATCAGATCTAACTTTTTCTGCATGAAATCTGACTGTGGTTCCAGTTTGTGCTCAAAGTACTGTACTGTTGCTATTTGCTGTGCATAACCCTGCTTTACAGGGGGTCCCTAGGGTCGAGCCAGAGGAACCAGCCCTGGTGGTAAGTGCAAACAGTGTGGTTACTTGTGTGGTGTACCAGGGGTATTGTGAAAGTGATTATTGTACAGTGCTCAGGCCACTAGAGGGGAAAAAAGGGGGTTACAGTGTCCCAGAGGGCTGTGCCCAGGTTAGCTTGACTACTACCAACCCTGACCTCTGGGTGGAGGCACCCATTTTAGAACTCAGGCCCCTTAACCTGCTACTAGCCAAGTAGGCAGGGGTAGTAGCCCTAGGGATAGCGCCACCTAGGGGTTACACAAGTACCTGTTTGCAGCTATTTTCACTGATTTCTGACCCGCTGGAAGCTGAAATCACATGCACTGTTTGGTTTGAAACCAGGTGACTGCTGATCTTGCTGTGTGGAGTGTGATAGGAGGCCAGCAGTAGCTTTGTTTATACCATAGGGGTGAGAGTATATTTCATGAAATATATTTATGTAAAACCACCCCATTGTATAACTTAGCAAAGACATACCCAGAGTGAAAAAACTCACACATACACCACTCTGGATACGTCACTGTAAAATAAACCGCTGCAGCTATGTCACACCCGACATATCTCCAGGACGTTCCCCGAAATAAAACTAAAAATTTAAACACACCTGAGCAACTATGAACATTTAAAAGCAGCACACAGTCCTTGTGCAGCAGAACAGCCGATAAGCACCTCCGTTGGAGAAGCAGGCAAACACAAACTGCACCTAGAGAAAATACATAATATATCCAGAAGCCACATCCTTCTACGTGAATGGAATCATAGAATGCCACACTCCTCAAAACTACAGCAACCAACAGAAAAAATGCTGCCACACACAGCAACCAATAAAAATATTAAACCCACTAATATCATCACTCACTAGGCAGCACAACCCACAGATACCGAAAGAAAACAACAAATAAAATAACAGAATGCCAGACAGCCGGAAAAAAACCCAAATAATTAAATGTGGAACACCAGAAAAGAAACACAAAACCCCAATGTAATATCACCAAAATAAACTACAAACCAACAGCAGGACCCTATTGCATAAACTGCACACGTGATGTGCGAGGGTGGAATATGGCAACACTATGGGACCTGGGAGAATCGAACCACTGCCCCAGATATCCTACATGCCGGGTGCTGGTGCTCTTGCCACTCCACCATGGGGGTGGCTCAACCAGGCACTGCACTGGCAGCCTCCTTGGCACTGTCCCATTTGACCGTACATTGCCAGGGGTAGCGATTATTCCCAGTTGCTGTAAACCCCTGTCGCTCTACTACCTTTAGTACTTTCTGCAGCGCAGTAATTCATGTGCTGTTTTGGCAGTGCTATGTTCACCCAGTACCATCTGAAATAGGGTTAGGATAGGGAGAATGGCAGAAGAGAGGGGGAGCAGGAATGCTGGTACAACTTGGTTTCAATGGTCTGGTGAATCGATCTGTGGAGATGGTGAAGAGGAACTTCCCAAGGCTGGGGGACAGACTGAAGAAGCACTCTGCTTCCTTAGCCTTTTCTTAGGTCCTTTCTGCTTGGGGTGGGGAGAATGGGAAGGAGGGAGTAAGGGTGGTAGAGACTGAGGAGTTCAACGGGTGGTTGAAGGGGTGGTGTCATGAACTGGGTCTTCTGGGACAGAAGGATCTTTAAATTTAATGGACTTCACTTGACAAGAGAGGAGACTAGTGCATTAGAGCAGAAGTTTGATGTCTACATTGGCAGACAATTAAGCTTGCTGTGGGGGAAGCTGGGCTGGGGATTCCACTGTGGAAGGAGGTACAGTAGGAAACCTAGCCAGGACTCCCCTGGGGATGGAGGTAAGAAGTTCAGGGAATAACATCTGAGGAATGAGTCTAGGGGACAGGGCAAGGTAGACACAATAGATGTGAAGGGGAAGGGAAACACAAGACACCAAGGTTATTAGAGAAGGGTGATGGGGGGGGCAAGTAAGAACCAATAGAAGTGCAGGCACATGAGGGAGAGTGGTGAGCTCAAGGCTTTGAAACTTGGGTCATTGTGAACAATGACTGGGACATAATGATCTCAGGCTACACCTTATATGGATGTGATAGAGGAATGGGTGGAGGGGTGGCCATCTACATCAGCAAAGGGATTGAGGCAGTAAAGACTGCTACCATCAGGGGGAAAGGGGAGCTGAAATCACTGTGGGTTTAGCTCACAGAGTCTTCTGGCAGAAAGACTCACTTAGGGGTGGTTTACAGATCACCAGGGCAGGGAGAAGAGAGAGATAATGAACTGGATGCTGAAGTAGGGAGGGGGCAGCAAAGAGGGGGGTTATATTAGTGGGATATCTCAACCTGCCAGACATCGACTGGGACATCCCAGTGGCTAGGAGTGCCAGAAGCTAGGCCTTGCTTGATGTCACACAGGACTGCATGCTGTTACAACAGATCAAGGATCCCACTAGACAGTCAGCCATTGTAGACATGGTACTCGCCAACTCGGAAAGAGTAGTCTGAATACGGGTAGGGGAACCACTGGGGTCCAGTGACCACAATACTGTATTTATTTATTTGCTTTTGTTAACCAGCTGAGCACACTAGACAACCAAGTGCCTATTTTCAGGTGCGACCCGGGAGATTACAATGGTACATTCTTGGACAGGCAAAACAATTAAGGTTACATTTAAAGTGCATCATAGAACAAGGTCAGTACAGGAAGACAGCAGGATTTTAACAATGCAGACAGCAGGTAGTATAACATTAGGGTAGTCTCAGGATAGGCAGGGGCCACCATTTCAGACAGCAACTCAATAAAAACTAGTAGGTAGGCAGAGAAGAAACAAACTAGGGTGGAGGAGGCCCAATGCGTAGTCTGGAAGTGGGACACTAGCTATGCACACACTGATTGAGCAGTTGGGCATAAAGTGGATTAATCTAACTAGTTGATCTCTCGCTTGGTAGTGGAATAATGGTGCGGTGGACCACTGCCATAGCCAGATAAGTTTGATG
Organism: Neoceratodus forsteri; assembly: GCA_016271365.2. Taxonomy (NCBI): domain Eukaryota; kingdom Metazoa; phylum Chordata; order Ceratodontiformes; family Ceratodontidae; genus Neoceratodus; species Neoceratodus forsteri. The sequence continues at coordinate 36,191,997 of JADMNL010000022.1, forward strand.
GCGACTCAGCCAGTCAGAGCAACAGAGGTTGAGTGGGTTTGTCTGGTGCATAGGCAGGTGGAGGCTGATTTGAGAAAGCCCCAGAGGGAGGCTTTAAGGCTGCGGTGGGAGGGGGAGGAGCAAGTGCTTGAGGGGAAGGAGTTCCACAACCTGGGCGCGTACACAGCAAAGGCCCAGTCGCCCATTTGGGTGCGAGTCTTGGGCACCAGGAGGGCCTGAGAGTCGCTGAATCTTGGAAGGTAGCTGGGGTTAGCCGGAACTAGATAGTCAGCGAGGGCTAAGGGGGTGGCAGACCTGACAACATTATCCATGAAATTGCCCAAGACATAGGAATGGTGCTTTTCCGGTGGGATCCACTCAAGCCGGGAGTAGAGCTCACAGCGGTGGGTAAGGCGGGGAGCTGAGAGCGCAAAGCAACATACGTTGTTATACGCAGTGTCCCATTTTGTGAGACTGGTTTTAGCAACGTAGGCGAAGGTGACAAGCCCATAGCAGAGCGTAGGTAGGAGGACTCCCCTGGCTAAGGCGAGTCAGGCAGCAGGGGTGAGGCAGTTTTTTGCTCTGTATGCCAGGCCCAACTTGCAATTTGAGGCCTTGCATGCATTGCTTATGTGCAAATTCAGATCCAGTTGAGGGTCAAGCGTCACCCCCAGGTACTTGACAGAATCTGTAACTTGCAGTGAGGACCCATCAGCACCTAAGATCTTAAGCAGGCCTGGGACAGCTTTTATCTTGGCTGTTGAGCCGAAGAGCATGGCCTGCGTCTTCTGCAGGTCAGTCTTGAGCTTGTGGGCCTTTAGCCAGGTTTGGATTCGATTAAAGTTGTAGTTTAGCTCGGCGTTGATGGTAGAGATGTCCCAGGAGATAGTCATAATGATTAGATCATCTGCGTACAGAGTGGTGAGCCCATGCACCGGGGCCAAGGGTAGCTCGTTTACAAAGAGGGAGAATAGTAGAGGCCCCAGGACAGAGCCCTGGGGGACCACGCAGCTAACCGGAGCTGGCTCAGACAGGGCCTTCTTGAACTTTATGTACTGCTGCCTGCCTGAGAGGCAATTATTAAACCAGGCAAGGGTGGGGGGGAGAAGCCAAGGGACAGGAGAAAGGAGCATAGTAGATTGCGGTCAACCTGGTCAAAGGCTTTCGAGAGGTCCACTAAGATGGCTCCAGACAGTTTGCCTTGGTCACCAGCAGTCCTGATAGCGCAGGTAACAGCTGCTAGGGCAGTGGAGGTGCTGTGCCCTTTTCTAAACCCATGCTGAGCTGGAGAGAGTAGATTGTGGGTCTGTAGATAGAGGATGAGCTGTGAGGCGACAGCCTTTTCCAGGAGTTTGCTGATCGCTGACAGGATCGCTATAGGGCCGTAATTCATTGTGTCTTTTGGGTCACCTTGTTTGGGGACCGGAATGACTTTGTCCACCTTCCAGATGTCTGGGACTATGCCCGAGGTAAGTGATGCATTGAAGATGTGGGTGATGGGTCGGGCTAGGTAGAACACCCCTAGCCTAAGTAGTTTGGGCTCAAGGCAGTCATGCCCATCGCCAGTATGGGGGTGAGGCCGGCAAGGAGCTTCTATGCCTCCATGACAGAGATGACCCTGAGGTAGAAGGGGTGGGGGCTTCTCCTGGGAGGGGGCGTGATCCTTAGGGTTGTATGTCTGGTTGGGGAGAGCTGGCAGGTTGGAGAACAGGAGGTTAAACTTATTGGCAATTGTACGGGGGTTGTTGCAGTTTACCCCGGCAACGTGCATATCAGTAACCTGAGCTCTGGTGGACCCCCCAACCGCATTCTTGATGTTCTGCCAGAAACTCCTCGGGCTTCTGGCCGTGGAGAGTAGGGCAGATTGACAGAACTCGCTTTTTGCAGATCGGATGGCTCTTTTGCATGAGTTTCTCAGCTGCCTGTACTCAATGAGGTCTGTACTGGAGAGGGAGTTCTTGTATCTCGCCCAGCATTTATCCCTTTGTTTCATTAGAGAAAAAAGGCCTCCATGGAACCACTTTGTGACAGTGCCCCTCACCCTCCTTTTTGTGAGAGGAGCATGTTTGTCTTGCAGTGGGGTGAAGACAGTCAGGAAGTTGTCAAGGGCCCTTGAGGGGTCATTTGTGACAGTGACCTGGGACCAGTCAGCATGCTGCAGGTCAGCAAGGTAGTCCCCAATGTTGAGTTTGGAGAAGTCCCTCATTTGGATCACCTAGCAGGGGATCTTAGGAGAGGAGATGCCCCATATGCAGTAGGTGGGAGAGTGATCCGATATAGCATCTGGGAGAATGCCAGAGGAAACAGTTTTCTTCGGTCTGTTGCTCAGCACCCAGTCAATGAGGGAACCCCTGTCTCCACGTGGGGAGAGCCTAGTGGGTTCAGAGATGAGTTGGCTGAGGGTGAGACTAGCCAGTAGGGGCTTGTATTGCTGGACGTTGGGGCCTACCCAGTTGAGGTTGAAGTTACCTAGGACTAGAAGCTCATTCAAGCCACCCATGGGGCTAAGACTGTCAAGAAGGGAGGAGAACCCTGGCACACCATCCTTTGGAGGGTTGTAGTCACAGACCAGGTGTACCTTCTTGGTGCTGCCTAGCAGGAGGAGGGCATGCAGGAACTCACAAGAATGGGATGGGGGTGGCACGTGTCCTATGACGGATACGTTTAGGTGCGTCTTATAGTATAGGAGTACCCCAACCCCTCTCTTGTTCCCTGCTCTGTCTTGCCTAATAAGATTGTAGCCGAGAAGGCACAGGCAGAGTCTGGAGTATGTGGCTTCAGCCAGGTCTCTGTGACCCCCATAATATCAGGGTTATAAAGTGCCACCCAAACTGTAAGCTCGGCGAGGTTGGGCAGCAGGCTGCATACATTTAGGTGCTCCAATCTCAAGCCTTTGGCAGATCTCCAGTTGAGAGGAGGGAGTTTTGGAGATGGTTTGGCAACCAGTGGACCGTGATTTGGGGCTGGGGTCCCAGCCAGACCGTGAAGCACGGAGCAGCTACTCAGAGGCGGCATCCTGTCAGACCTTGGGGGGGGGTAGAGGCCAGGGGAGGGGTGAGGTAAGTGCCCTTGGGCAGTTACTTCAGGGCTGCAGTAACAGGATCTAGCTCCCCTGGCAGGGTTATCCTAGTGGGTGGGAGGGGAGAGTATTCAGGGATAGGGGGCCCTGGAGTATTGACCTATCGCAGGCAATACAGAAGGTGGGTTGGTTGTAGCTTTAGTCTACCTGGGATTGTGGTGCATGCCCATGCAAAGTTATTGTCTCAAAGTTATGGTATCCCAAATAGCAATGGCTCCTGGTTCAAGAAAATTGCGAGTCATGCGCAGGTTACGCAGACAGTGACATTGGTTATTTATCTATCACCAATGATTATGTGTATGCTAGCATGAAACCTGAGTATTCTAACTTATTTATATATCTGGCCCAGGAATCACCCAAGGCAACATCCTAGGGAGATACAGACAGTTAGGGTATATGCTAGCATGAAACCTGAAGAACACTACTGCAACAGTACAGGGTAACTTTAAAGAGTAGACAGGAGTATTTAAAAATCAACTGGTACAGGAAAATGTTAGCAGTTTGAGGGAACGAAACCCCAAGCAATGAGAAATATCATTAGCTAGTGAAAAAGGCAAAGACAAAAGTTGTTTTCATTTTTTTAGCCACACCCAATCTGCTAATATGGTCCCTGAACAATTAAGGGAGGGGCTTACAAGCATTTAAGGTGAGGAGGGAATGGAGTGGCTGGCGGGACGAATTAGCCACAGTAGTAAGTCCTTGTCCAAGTGGGGAAGGAGGGGGTCCCAGCGAGGACCAGTCCACACCTCCAACCCCCGGCGCCAAAAACCAACTGCTGCAACTGGGGCTGAAGCCCTGCTATTTAAACTGCACAAGCAGTTTAAACTTGGCACCTTTTTTTTTCAGAATCTCTCGCTCTCCGCGGTCCGACTCCATTATGAAGGAGCCCCGTGAGAGAATTAGCCACAGTAGTAAGTCCTTGTCCAAGTGGGGAAGGAGGGGATTCCAGCGAGGACCAGTCCACACCTCCAACCCCTGACACCGAAAGCCCTTGTCTAAGGTTGACGTACTAGTCTTAGGGAAGTTCAGGTTTCAGCCATATGAGGGATATTGTGCTGGACAGGTTAGATGGGTTAAGCAGCACCAGGGAAGTGGAAGAAAGGGGACGGTTACACAAGGGGCTGTTCTTGAGACAACAACACCATGCACCAGCACAGTCAAGATAAACAAGTATGAGAGACCAATGTGGTTCTCTGAAAGGGTCAGGGAGGCAGTGAGGGCTAAAAAGAGGGCCTTTATAAGGTACAAAGAAAAGCAGAGAGATAAAGAATGGGACAAATAACAGGAAAAATGTAGAGATGGCAAAAGGGCAGTCAGGATCATAAAGGCAAATGCAAAGCTGCATATTGCACAGGGGTCAAGGGAGGAGAAAACACTTACTTAGATATATAAGAGAAACAAGAAAGATATTAGGGGGAATTGTCAGACTAATGGAGGGGGATAGGCAGAAAGCAACTGTACTAAATGACTACTTCTGCTTAGTATTCATTAGGGAGAATAGCAAGCCCTTGCCAGATAGCAGCATAAAGGCGGCTGATAGAGGGGTACTGAAAATGAAACTGCAAACATTTATGGGCGAAAGAGTTGAAAAAGGGGCTAGAAGCCCTGAAGGTAAACAAGGCCTAAGGGCTGGATGGGATGCATTCAGGTGTGCCAAGGTAACTGGATTTGTGTTAGCTGAACCTCTGGTAGCACTATTCAATAGCGCTATGCAGCAAGGGGTGGTTCCCAGGGACTAGAGGATGGTGGACAAGGTTCTGCTGCACAATGGAGAGGACAAGGAGCAGCTGGGAGACTATAGACCTGTCAGCCTTAGCTCAGTGGTAGGGAAACTGATGGAGGCACTAGTCAAAGAAGATCTATTGGAATAACTGGAGAAAAATGGACTTCAGGTTAGTAAGCAGCACGGATCTATTCTTTGGGTAACCAACATAGTTAATAAGGGTCACACAGTAGATGCACTCTGCTTCGACATTAGCAAGGCATTCAGCACGGTGCCACATCAATCAATCAATCAATCAATCAATCAATCAATCAATCAATCAGTCAAAGTCTTTATTTATCCAGGCGATCACCATAGAGCATGCTCATTTACAAGATGGACCTAATACACAAAGTAAACAAAGTATAACAAACACAATCCAAACAATGTAACGGTGTTGGGTAAGTTACTTTTTCTATTACTTTCTATTACTTTTGGAAACTTGTTCCAGGAGGCTCTGTGCAGTCACTAGCAAGGATGGAGAAGTACTAGAAAAAGTAATACACCTTACAGTTACAATTACTTATGTCTTTTTATACAAAAGAAATACATAACTGTAACTGATTACATTTATTTGAAAGTAACTAGTAACTAACCTATTACTGTCAAAAAATGTAATCTGTTATTGTTATTTGTTATTTTTGTATTGATTTTGTATAAAAAAAAATAAGTAATTGTAAGGTGTATTACTTTTTCTAGTACTTCTCCATCCTTGCTAGTGACTGCACAGAACCTCCTAGAACAAGTTTCCAAATGTAATAGAAAAGTAATAGAAAAAGTAACTTACCCAATGCTGCAATGTACAATATATACAGTTACACACATTGCAAAAACAGTGATACAGTGCAAAATTAGTGAACATTAGTAATCATATACAGGAATGAAGGATAGCTTGGGCTAAAGGTCCAGTTTGGTGAACGGATAATTATGGCCTTTCCATAAGCTGAGAGGTGACATACTGTATAATGGTTTAGGTGTTTTTGAGTATCATGCTTATCCTCTGGGAGCCAGGCGGGCAGTAGATTAAGAGGAGGGATAAGGACAGAAAAAGGGCAACAAGGGAGGGGATAGGAGTTGGGGCAGGAAAGGTGCAGGCAAAGTGGAGGGGGGATAACTCAGGACAGAAGGCCACAGGAGGGGCACATAGCAGGTGGGCATATAACACCACTGATAATTGGAGAAGGAGCAGGGAGGGCCACACAATCTAGGGTGTAGCGAGGGGCCCATGCAGACATAGTCGGCCAAAGTGCAGGTTTTAGAGACAGGGAAAGCAGTTGCAGATTTCTTTAACTGAATGGTCATATAAGGTCTTAAAGGAGGATATGCTGATCGGAGAACTACGCTTCAGTGTTTTTTGTAATGTATTCCACAAAGAAGGCAGCGCAAAACTTATAGCCATTCTCTCAAGGCATGTATTTAGCTTAGGTACTTACAGATGAATGAGGGAGTAGCTTCTCAAAGCATAGGTTCCAGGTTCATATAGCGGGAGACAATCGGAGATATAAGGGGGAAGTTTTCTGATGACGGCTCTGAAAGTCCAGAATAGAGCATTTCTGTTTCTCCTGAAGTGGAGGGAAGGCCACCCCATGGCTGTGTAAAGGGCACAGTGATGAGTGGCATGAGGTAGTCCAGTAATGAATCTCAGGGCCCTGTGATACAATGTATCCAGTTTAGCAAGATGCGAGGTGGGGCAGTGACTGTCAAGAAAGTCGGCATAGTCAAACAAAGAGAGAAATGTGGTTTGTACCAGCCGCCATTTGGTATTGCTGGTGAGGCTGTTATTAATCCTGAAGAAGAAGCCAAGCCTCTGTCTTAATTTCTTTAGGAAGTCTTTGATGTGATCCGTAAAAGAAAGTTTATAATCAAGCCACACCCCAAGATACTTGAATTTACTAACAAATTCTAAATTTTCACCCAGGATTGTGGTAATCTGTGGGATGGAGCCAGCAATGGCTGGGTTTGCATCCAGGAGAAAAGGAGAAAATAGCATAGCCTTGTTTTTTTTGTGTGTTTAATAACAGTTTTTTGTTTAGAAGTTGGCTCTGACGAAGGTAGAATTCTGATTGTAGGTCTTTGCAGGCTGTTTCAGGTGAGGAATGACTTAGATAGAGGACCGTATCATCTGCAAATAGATGAATATTAGCCTTAGTTATGTTATTGTCAGTGTTGTTCATGTAAATTGCAAACAGTAATGGACCCAGAATCGATCCCTGAGGGACCACTCTTTGCAGGGGTTTAAGGGGAGAAAGTTCACCATCTGACTTTTCTTGCTGCCACTGGTCAGAAAGGTAATCAGCAAACCAATGTAGGGACAGTGAATCCAGTCCTATTGCCTTAAGGGAGGAGAGGAGCAGGCCATGGTCGACAGTGTTGAAAGCCTTGTCGAAAGGATGCTGAAGAAGATGGGGGATCAGGGGACAGCTAAGGAAATAGTATAAGGTGGGTAAGAAATTGGTTGGAGGGGAGGCAGCAGTGAATGGGGTCAGATCAGAGGAAAGAGAGGTCATCAGCAGAGTACCCCAGGGATCTGTTCTGGGCCCAGTCCTCTTCAATATGTCCTTCAGCAACTTGGGAGAGGGAATCCAGGGCAGGTTCTGTCCATTCGCAGATGACATTCAACTCTGTGGTAGAGTTGACAACATGGAGGGGATAAAGGAGTTGCAGAGAGAACTGCAAATGCTGGGAAATTAGTCCACAATCTAGCAGCTGAAATTCAGTGCCAAAAAGTGCAAAGTTAAGCACTTAGGAAACAAAACACCCCAGAACAGAGTATTGGATGGGGGAAGAGGTTGATCTGGACACAACATCAGGGGAAAGGGACCTAGAAGTAATCGGTAGGGGCTCCCTTAAACAAATCAACCAATATAACAAGGCCTTCAGCAAGGCCTCTCTACCCATCTCCTAATATGTGTGATGTTGATACCTCAGCCCCCTCCCTCACCTGCCCCACATCGCAACTGTCGTAGTTCGTCTTAGCAGTGGGCAGAGTTTCCCCACCTGCCCTCCACACTAACTGCCCCTGCCATTAGGTGGGCCTGACTTGGAACTCTCCTCTACAGGCTTGCACTCTGCTCTGTTTTAGCACTTACTGTCCTACTGGAGGACATGCCTGGTAGTAGCTGACTCCCCACCCCCCTTATAGCCACCCCCAAGTCGGCTATTTTCAGTCCCCAACCCTGTTACCAGGACAAAGCCTGTCCTATGGGCTGCTGAGGTCCTTGCCTCTGTGTTCCTCCGTAAGCTCATAGTCGTACTCTGTTTAATGTTTTTTGGCGGTAGCTTCAGTAGCTGGTTACTTGTTATTCTGTACTTATATTCCGCATTATGTCTCTCTGTTTGCATTACCATTGCACTGTTTGTTTAAATGTTCCCTGAGTTGTTCTTATTGTGCACACTCCTTTCCATGAAGTGTGAACCACAGAGGGGGCAATTCTCCTTCTGTGTGTACTATGTATGTTGTGTACTTAAAGAAGAAGAAGAAGAATCAGCATTTATATAGTGCTTTTCATACACAGTGTATCCCAAAGCACTTTACAAGCAATGCTAGACTAGTAGTGAAGTGACTGAATGTGTGGTGGCGGCCATATCGCACATCATCACCCACACACAGCCTGGATAATTGCATGAACTGGTTTATGGGAAGCAGAATGTTGGCCAGGACACCGGGAATGTTCCCTACTCTTTGCAAAGAGTGCCTTGGGTTCTTTTACTTCCACCTGGACACCCAGCAGGACAGCACCAGGATGGGCAGAAGGGACCTCGGTTTAATGTCTCATCTGAAGGACGGCACACCCCAGCAGTACAGCACCCCCCAATACTGCACTCAGATGCCAGCAATTTTTTTTAGGTGCAAGTCCAATCCTGGTGTGGGACAAGAACCCACGACCTTCTGGTCCAGAGGCGGATGTGCTACAGACTGAGCCACGCTGACACCCGATGTGGAACCTTTACAAAAAAGCTTTCGCTCAAAGGTTTTTTTATGAACAAATAAATAAATAAATAACAAGGTGCTAGGGTGCTGCATCAGGAGAGGATTCAACATTAAAAAGCAGGAGGTACTATATCACTGGATATATGTCGCTGGTAGGGGCCACACCTGGAGAAGTGTGCCCAGTTCTTGAGTCCCCACCTGAAAAAGGACAGAAACAGGCTAGAGAAGGTACAATGTAGGATAGCCAAGATGATTCAGGGCCAGGAGGGCAGATCCTATGAGGGTTGGCTAAAGGCACTGAACATGTATTCACTGGAAACCAGAAGAGAAAGGGGGGGATATGATAGAGACCTTCAAGTTCCTGAAAGGAATTAACACTGTAGACTGTGAGGAGCTACTGTATTTACCAGGAACCGAAAAGCTAGGACATGGGGGTCATGAGTGGAGGTTAATTGGGGGATTTAAAAAGGATATAAAAAAAGTATTATTTTACAGAAAAGTGGCTGAGCCACAAACTGGGCTGCTTGCAGAAGTAGTGGGTGCCAAATCCATGCATGGGCCTGGTGGCGCAGAGGGCTGAGGCGCTGGACACCACACCTCGAACCACGCCAGTGACCCGGGTTCGGGAACGGACTCAGGCGCTTGGGGTTGGCAGGGGAAGGGTAGGATTGAGCAGATGACGTTGGTGCAGAGGGCTGAGGTGCTGGACACACTTCGAACCATGCTGGCAACCCAGATTCAGGAATGGACTCGGGCGCTGGGGGTCGGCAGGGGAAGGGGTAGGATTGAGCATCCGTGGGACTACTCTCCTCCCCTGGGATGGGTTGGGGATGCATGGTTGCTCTGCAGCGGCCCCCAGTGGAGACCGGGAGCACAGCAGAGGGATCGCACTAAGGGGAACACCACAGAAAAGTGGAAACTGCACTGGGATCGGCTGGATGATGGTGGCCGTCCCCGACGATGCCCTCGAGCAATCCCGGCAGAATAATGTCTGCCTCAGCAGCATGCTGGCAAGAAAGAAAATAGTGTGCTGGAGTCCCCCCGGCCAGTGCCTTCTCTCTCAAAGAAGGGGGACCCTCCTGGCAAAGGGATATGCTGGACTATCCCAAAGGAAGGCTGCAAATATGAGGTAGGCAGCTCTAGGAGAATTGCAGGAAGGGGCCGCTGATGGTATTAGGTGGCTTGAAGGAGAAGCGGGTCCCAGCCTGTGACAGAGAAAAAAAAAAAAGATTCTCCAAATCCATGCATGACTTCATTCACAGCTGGGATAGATTCAAGGGGAAATGAACTACTCAGTGGGAAGTGGGGGCTGAAACACAGCAAACAAAAGGGGGGAACAGTGTAAGCAAAGACCCCACAGAGACAGTAGATCCTGGGGTATGATAAGGTAGTATGGGCAGACTGGATGAACCATTGGTCTTTTTCTGCTGTCATCGTCTATGTTTCTACATTTCCGAGATTAGTTCTGTTTTATGGGAAGGTCAAGGAAAGTGACTGTGACATATATTACCTCTAGATAAATATTTCTCTGGAGGTTAGATGGTATGATAAGCAACTGCATCAGGGAAAATTTCTCTCCACTGGTGTTGTATAAAGTAAGATCACTTTTAGATAACTTAAGGTTAGAACCTAAGTCAGAGTGAGCATACCGGAAGGGCAGTCTGAATGGAAAGTAGTACATGGGCACCATAAAGGCATGCTAGGAGAGAGCTATCAAGCTGAATAAAGCAAAATCAGGTTCCGTCCGCTTGACTGGTTTGAATTATTTGAATGGAATGAGGATTGTTGATGCCTATTTTAAGGTCATGTAATATGTTATGTATCTGGATGATATGCACAGTGGTATCTATGCACCAATGCGGGCCGGTTACATGCAATAGGTATGTACCTGGCCCATACAGCTCTGCACCCATGGACAGGCATGTGGGATATGATCATGAGCGTCCGCTGAGTGCCTGTTCATGGCTAACCCCCCAGCATGTTGGTGCACAGGGGTGGATTAGTGGACACAGGAAGGCATCTAATTGGATGACCACCCTGGTTTGATAGTGGATCCCCTGCTCCACATGGAGCAGGGGATTGTGGCACACTGTGTTTCCCAGTAAATACAGACAACAGGGCAATTGCCCCAGCAGCTGCCTCCACCCTCCCTGCTGGACCAGAGGGCTTGGGCAGTATAATGGGGGGGAGGGGTTCTGGTCCTGCTGTGGCTGGCAGGTGATGTCTATGAATGTGTGCGCTGCGGCTACGGCAGGGTCCCTGCCCACATAGCCTGCCTTCCCCCATCCGCACTCCACACTTAAGCGAATGATGTGAGTGCAGACACTTCCCTGGCCATTCCCCCAGACTATTCGTGCACATAACTGCATGAATGTCTGGGGGATCAAGAGCAGAAGGGGTGCTTTCCCCTTTTGTGAATGCCACAGAGGTTCACAGGACCCCCGATGTGTGGCTCTCAGACTTAGGGTTGCCTGTGCACCACATAGGTTTTTAATTTTTTGGTGCATAGGCGCCATTGTTTTTATCCATTTCTATTGTATTAGCCAGTGGCATCTGTACAATAAAATATTATCTGAATGTTACAGAAGATGCGTGTGAATTGCCAGCTTTATGTTTCTGGGGGTCCCCAGCAAAGTTGGTCACTGGGGGCCCTTGCACGTACTTTACTGAGCATCAACATATGGCATTATAGGTTGTGAGAAAGAGTGCTGAAGACCAATCAAAATGTTGCATTCTCCTGAGCACAAGAAGCTCTTATTCAGCAACAAATATCTTGTACACAGCTGCCATGACAACGGGTAAGTTTGGATCATAGATGTTTTGCATTTGCTTTTGAGATATTTTAAAACAGCTGCACTCCCTTGATCTATATTGTGTTGCTGCATTTCACAGCACCACTCATTGCAATATATGAGTGCTTTCACTTCATCCACCTGGTGATAAAACAGCTCAACTTTGCTGTTGTTTTACCTTAGCAAATGCCCAACAGACCACTCATATTGCAGTAAGTGGGTCTATAGGAGGACGTAGTAACACATATCATAATGCAGTTTGGAAGTTTCTGCCCATCCCAGAGATGCCCCTTGTAGGGGTGCACAAATACCTTATTTTGAATACATGGCTGAGTATTTGTATTCACGGGCTCAAAATATTCGAGTATTCTATATTCGTTGTTTGTCTGTGTGCGGGGGGGGGCAGGTAAAAACATCAAACAACCCTATTTCCCTCACCTTGGGGCCAGTGCTAATCTCCTGGCCACCCTCCCAGTAAATTTCAATTCTTTGCCACTCACCACCCCGTTTCCCAAGTGACCTGGAGAGGAGGTATTTTATTGTCAGCTCCTTGCATCCTACCAGGAGCTGACAGCGTTTTTTCAGTCACTTGTGTCTTCCACCCTAGCCCGACTTCCCATTCTCATTTTTTTTTTATTGATTTATTTTTTGCTGGGCTCCAAGTCTGCCTGCCATCTATTCAAGCACGCTACACCCCGCATCCCCACCTTGGGACTTACCCTACTCCCGAACACCCCCCCCGTCTTACAGCCCAGGGGCGGAGCCCTTCCCTCTGATGGAGACTGGTCAGTAGCATGGGAGTGGGAGCTGGGGTGACAGCGTGGGATCTGCTATGTGGGGCAGACCTCATGTTGCAGAGGCAGAACCTCCATTTTTTCTGCAGTTTTCTCCCCAGGAGATGTGTCGTGCAATGACATTAGGATGGCATGCCGAAAGTCTGACATGTCTCCCAACAGATGCAGTCATGGCTGCTGAAACCCTAGCTGCCATGCGGGGTCACCCACGCACAGGTGACTTCCCCCCCAACCCCAAGAGGAGGAGAGCAGTTCATAGGATGCTCGATCCTCCTCCCCACGGAAGGCCGTCCAACTACTCAAGCTTGTTCCTGAACCCGGGTTGTTCGCGTTGCGAGTGGTAGCACTACCGCTGTGCCAGTAGGCCAGCATTCCCCATTCTCATTTCATTTTTTGTTTATTTCAGCCCCCTTTGACCCCTTACCTTGATTTGATAGGGGATCTAGTGGCAGTTACATGTATCTAAGCTATAGAGTCTTCCCCCTCCCACAATGTTCTCACCCAGTCTGCCGCTGCTGAGTTCTTGCTCTGCATCTTTGTGTCCCTCCCACCAGGTAAGATCTGACCATTAATTAAAGTACAATGCCGAATTTACAATAATCGAAGTTGCACTTGATGTGGTTGCAATTGTTAGCGGGTGCACTAACTTTTCAATATCGGGTCCCACATTGTTTTCTTGTTAGCACAAATTGAAGAGTTGTTCATTCATTCATTCATTCATTCAAGTTTTATTTAGTATAGTGCAATTCTCATTTTGATTCAAAACACTTTACATAAAATTTAAAAGCAATAGAATGACTGACACTAAAGACACATGCAGTCATAAAGATTTAAAGAAAAGGGAAGCTAGATTTTATCTGCATGCAGTATCTCGCTCTCAGTATTTGAGAGACAAATGTATTCCGAGGGGTTTAAGAATTCAAAAACCTCTCTCATTCGTAGTTCCTGACCTGACAGCCAAATGCAATTAAACATTTCCTAAATCATTTTACACTGAGTCCCTGTTGCAAGGGCAGACCCTGAATGTATTCACAGTTTCGATTCTATATGCAGGACTCATCTTTCACAGCTTGCGCTGGTGCCTCTTAGCTGTCTGGTCAATATCTCCAGTCTCTCACTTTTGTTTCTCTCTGTTTCAGTCAGTCTCTCACCATGCACCTGGAATGGCAAAGCAGCTTTGAGGTTTTGCTGTCCTCCAGCTGGTCAAGCCACCACAGATCCACACCACCCACCACGTCAAGACATCTAGTCCTGAGATATGGTGATAGCTGGTACCAGTCAACAGTACCCACTGGGCAGATCTGGCATTTCAGGTCTTTCTCTGGCTCTTTGCTGTCAATGCTCAGGAACGATGGCATGCTTGGCTAGCACAAGAATGCCTCCTTCTGTGTGGCAGGGAATCTGCTCACAGTATTTATTTTGTTTATTTATTGAAATGTTTCACCAGGAAGGCACACTGAGCAACAAGTTGCTCATCTCCCGGTGTGACCTGGGGGTAGGGGAACATGAGGATAGTTTTACAGAGATTTGTTACACAATAAAAATTTACAATAGATTACAGACTGTGCAGGAGTAATGAAATGGCAGGATGCTAGCAGTTTTGAACTAGACAGATACTATGCCAACACTTTTGATCTAGATAGATACAACAACACAAAATAACATTTAGGCATACACTAAATGGCACATAATTGTGTAGCTGGAAAATAACTAAATAGAATTGTTGTAGTTTGATCTAGGGAAGTTAGTGAGGAGTAAACACAGGCAGAACAGGTTGGCTAAGGTATAACAGAAGTGCAAGTTAACTACAAGTGCATTAGAGATTAGGGGTCAGCCATGGCTAGGGCTACATAAGGGGGAGATGGGAAGGTGAGAGAAAGGTATGTCGGTAGGCAGAGAAGCGGGGGTGGTGGAAGGAGGAGGCGAAGGAAGAGGTAGGAGGAGAAAGGTCTGCTGGGGCCTGACCCCTCCAGTATGTTGAGTACCCTGCCTGCACAAGGCAGGGGTCAAGTATGACAGGAAGGAAGCAAGTTGTGGCAGCGAGAGGTAGAGTACGATAGGAGGGATGCAGGTTGTGGCAGCGAGGGGGAAATGGCTTCAGAAGAACAGAAGAGAGGGTGAAGGTGTGAGAGAGAAGAGAGTCCAAATCCCAGCCCTTCATGATGTGGAGAAATGGAGGGAAGAGTTGGGTTCATGGTGTAAGGATAGGGTAGGGACAGGCCCTTGGTAGAACTTTGGATGACTGAGAAATCACAGTAAGAGAACAATGGAAGGTCTGAAGGGAGGGAATCGGAGGAAGGGAAGGAATGCTGTTTTTTAGGTGGGTGGGAGGTGGAGCTACAGCAGGGCATTGCATGGGTACTGAAGAGGGGTAGATTTGTCATGCGAGAGGGGGTGTTAGGGAGGGTCATAGCAGAAACAGCTAGGTGCAAGGAAATTTTTGAGGGCAGAGCTGATGGAATAGTAGGAGGATGAGTGACAAATTTGAGGGGGGAAGGAATTCCACATTTTTGGGAGGTGGTAAAAGTAACTGGATTGGCCGATGAGGGTGGTTCTGAGGGGGACCGCCAGACTACGGGAGTCGGATGATCTAAGGGAGTGAGAGGAAGTTGGGGGTGTTGTAAATGAGGTGGAGATGTGGAGAGGTAGGAAGGGAGTTCACCCAGCCAATGCTTGAAGGTGAATTTAGCGACAAAAAAGTGGAATGAGCAGGCATGATGGCATCCATATTCAACCTCGGCAATACCAGAGGCAAGCATGTGGCATCAATACTGGGAACATTTCAAGTGTGTGTCAATTTCCACAGATTTCTCGTTTGCATGGCTCCCAGGAATATTCTCTTTGGTCATCACAATTACAGCTGTAGTATTCATTTTACACACTGTTATACTGCAAGTGAGTGCTCCGCCTTTAGTCTTTGTCCTGAGGTCTATAAAGCCACATTCTTCTGCAGTATGAACCATTGCATCTCTGATCATGGAGCACCTAATGCCAGCCACGGTCGCACCACTGGCAAATAAATGATCCCAGTTGTCACTTTCAATTTCTTGAGGCTAAAGCATTGATAACTTTCCGCCCTGAACAGCAGCCCAGACGGTCTTATCTTTGAGACCCGTGTTGGTCGCGTCCTTCAATTCATCGCTTGACATCATATTATCAGTATAAGTATTCCAGCCGGACATGGTGCTCCTAAAGTTGGTGTTACAATATATAGCAGAAAAAAAATGAAGAAATGGAGGGAGGAGATGTGCAAAACGTGAAGAGTCTGCAGCTGCTGCCTTCGCACTGAGTTAGATCCTAGAGGGGCGAGTGGCTTTTTGGGGCACCCCTCCTCCGGCAGAGCTCGGCTGCTGTACTCAAACCTTGTTGCTGCTGAAGTGGACACCCAGTCACCCAGTTCATCAATGGCAGAAGCACAGCTCATCAAGCAGCATTAATCAGCAGGTTCTTCTTCTCCTCCACCCTCTTGTCACAAACAGACTGAATGGGCCATAGCACAACCCTTGCTGTTCTCTGGGAAACATAAACTCACCAGTGGTCTTTGCAGCTGTCAGTCATCCTGGGCCTGGCTGGAGGTCCATCACACAACAGGGGACTAGCTCCGGATTTGTGCCCAGAATCCTGCAGTTCTCCAGTGTCCCAGGGTCACTCTTAGCTAGTTTATCAGCTCTTCAGCCTAATTGGTTACTGCTGCAACCCCAGACATCAGTTGTCATGGAGACTGGGTTCATAGAGTACAATATGGTAGTTATTTTGTGCTGCTAAAGGGCACTGTCCTGAAATGTCTTTATTTTAAAAGGGTTGCTGCCCTTTAACAATTATCTGGTGCCCAGTTGTTGTTTGTGTAGTTGTGCTTCGCAGTTTGGTCCAGTCAGGCAGTGTGGTAGGAGATTTCCTGCTCCATCAGCAATGCTGTCACTCAGTTTGTCAGTGGCAGTGGACTGAGCTGCAGATGTGTGGTGGGAGATGCAGAGCTGTGCTGGCATGGATGGCATTGATGAATCCTGGCTCCCTTTCCTCACCCAGCTCTCCTCTGGTCTCCCTGCCACAGAGAACATCCTCAGGGCTGGAGAGAGCATAAAAGCATGGCAGCATTTCAAGTTGGGACTCTGTGAATCCTTTTTGGCACCCCCTATGCCAGTAGCGGTGGTTACTCCTGCTATTAGTATCAGTAGTAGGAGTGCCTTCTGTTAGTATCAGTAGTAGTACTGTGTCTTTAATATATCAGTCAAAGAAGTACCTGCTATTAGTATCTGTCATCAAGGCACAGGCCAGGAAGCAGAGGAAAACCAGGAGCAGTTTCAAAATTCGCAAATAGCGTTTTTATAATAGCAAAATAAAAAATTAAAATTATTCAGTATAACTATTTACAAGGCAGTGTAAACAGAAAAAAAACTAAGTCTTTCTTCTGAGGGTATCTCTTAATTCCAAGTTTGAGTCTCTCAGTCTCTCACTCTCCTTGTCTCTCTGGCAAAAGCATTGCTACCCTTTTTATAAGTTTTTGGGAACCCGTTAAGAGAGCCTGCTTCTCACAGAATGTTTTTGTATGTTTACAGAATGTTCTGGGTAGTTTCATTCCTTGCAGGTGCAACAAAAAGAACATAGTGACCCAGAACTGACCTCTTGTTTATAGCTCTGCAAAAGGCTTAAAATTTGCATCTCAGGTTAACACCTTGAGTTGCAAATAGCTTTAATCATTTCAGCAGTATAACTATATACAGTTTTAAACAAAGGGATCCCAGCATCAGTGACATTTCCACATAAAAATTCACATATATTGTTATATCTGTAGATATGCAAAGGGGAAGAAAAGACAGAAAGAGCAAGGGAAGGCAAAGAGATAGCGAGAGGCAGAGAATTGTGAAACTGTCAAAGTGATCAGTTCCTAGGTCTCATGAGAAAATTTGGTTGCACAACCAGACAGACAAGAGACAGAAAAGGAGAGGATAGAACAGACCCTTGCATTTAAACTATTTCTGCATAACAAATGGAGCTGGGCTTTATTCAACCCTGTCACATACCCCCTCTTTAAGAGGGAACCTGTTTTACAAAAACAGGTTTCCGAAACTTTTTTAAATTTTCTTCTAGCATTAGCTTATAACTTTTATAGTTCAGTGCATATGCAGCATAGCAAACAGAGATGTTTCAACTCACATTTTTTTTCAACCTTTGTAATTCTCATTTCCTGATCCATATCTTGACAGAAGATCAGCACTGATGTTCTCTTTCCCAGATTTGTGCATCACTTTAAATTTAAATGGCTGTGGTGCCAGGTACCACTGTGTGATTCTAGAATGTTTATCCTTCATTTGGTTAAGCCAACAGAGAGGACTGTGATCTGTTACAAGTACAAAATCAGCTCCTAGTACATAAAACTTAAGGGACTCCATGGCCTACTTTACTGCAAGGCATTCCTTTTCAATGGTGGAGTACCTTTTCTCTCTCTGTCTTGTAATTTCCTACTTATGGATAGAATAGGATGTTCTTTCCCATCTATATGCTGACTCAAGACTGCACCTAGGCCTACCTCTGTTGCATCAGTCTGTAACATAAATTGTTTCTCAAAATCTGGGCTTCTTGAAACAGGGGCTGAACAAAATGCAGCCTTAATGGCCCAAAAAGCCTTGTCACTCTCTGGGGTGCATTTCACATTATTCGGGAACTGTTTCTTTGTGAGTTCAGTGAGGGGAGTAGCTAACTCGGCAAAGTTAGGAACAAATCTCTGATAATAACCAGCCAGCCCCAAAAATGACCCAACACGTTTCTTGGTTTTCGGGACAGAGTTGTTAGCTACGGCTTCTTTCTTGGAAACCACTGGCTTGACTTCTCCATTAGCCAAAACAGTGCCCAAATATCTGATTTCCTGCATGCCCAATGCACACTTGGTAGGATTAATTGTCAGGCCTGCCTTTTTGATTGATTGGATAACTGCTCGTAGGTGTTCCAGGTGGCTTTTACAGTCTGGACTGTACACCACGACATCATCCAGGTATGCAGCACAATAACCGGTGTGAGGGGATAAAATTACATCCATGCACCGTTGGAATGTAGTGGGGGTGCCATGTAAACCAAATGGCATGGTGACGAACTGATAGAATCCAAGAGGAGTGGCAAATGCAGTTTTGTCTCTGGATTCTTTAGCCACAGTGAATTGCCAGTAACCCTTGATGAGTTTGAGGGTACTGATACACTTGGCACTCCCCAGTCTGTCTACCAAATCATCTATTCTGGGAACAAGATAACTGTCAAATTTTGACACTTGATTGTTTCCTAAAATCAAGGCAGATTCTTACACCCCTTTCTTTTTTGTTTACAATCACCATTGGTGATGACCAAGCACTTCTCGACTCTTCTATGATACCCAATTCTTTCATTTTTTTTATTTCCTGAACCACGTCAGTTCTTAACTGCTCTGGTAATCCGTATGTCTTTGTTCTGATGGGGCGAGCATTCCCTGTCACTATTACATGCTCAACCACTTTTGCTCAACCTGGTACTGTTATAAAAGTACTGTTAAATGTCTTTAGCAACTTACAAATGTCTGTGGTTTGTTTAGAGAGTAAGGAAACATTCACCTTTACGGCATCAGCAGTTACAGTTTGTTCCAGTCTATCATAAGCTACATCAATATCTTCTTTATCAGTTTCTGGTAAAACCAGCAAAACAGCTTTTGGTGTTTTTCAACCCATTTCTTGAGGACGTTATCATGGTAAATCTTAGTAGGATTTTTCCTATCAGGGGTCTTAGTCTCATAGTAACTGTGCCAGTACATCTAAGCACTTTAGAAGGCCCTTTCCACTTCAGTAACAGTTTATTTTCTGTAGTGAGTAACAGTAGCAAGACCTTTTCACCTGGCTCAAAAACTTTTTCTTTTACCTCATGGTCATAATACAACATCTGCTGGTTTTGGGCCCCTTCCTGATTACTATGGGCAATTTCAACTTATTTTGCCAGCTTATTTCTCAGGGCACACATATAAGTTGTAATATATAGTTTCTGATGGGTGTTATCTTCCCACGTTTCTTTTATTACATCTAGTGGCCCTCTAGGTTGTCTACTATACAGCATTTCAAATGGTGAAAAACCTGTTGATGCCTGTGGCACTTTCTGTAAACAAAAAGCCAGTAAGGTAAGTATTGGTCCCAGTCTTTCCCATCCCCTTTTACAAACCTTTTTAACATGCATTTTAGGGTTTGAGAAAAATGCTCAACAAGACTATGTCTAAGGGTGATAAGGGGAGGTTCTTATGGCAGTGATACCTAGTAGTCGGTACAGCTCCTTCAGTAATGAAGCACCAAAATTATTACCCTGATCAGTAATAATCTCTTTAGGTGTGCCCACCCTGCTAAAATTGTTGGCAAGCTCTGCTGCCACTTTTGGGGCTGTGACAGTATGCACTGGAACTGCCTCTGAGTATCGAGAAGCATAGTCACATGCTACCAAAATGAATCGATTACCCTTTTTACTTTTGTCTAAGAGTCCAACCATGTCCATTGAAATTCCCTCAAAAGGCACATCTATCAAGGGTAGGGGCACCAGGTCATAGTTTTCTGACTGTGCAGTGTCCATATTGCTGTAGGCAAGTTGGGCTTTCCCCCGTCAAATAAGTGACCAGTCTGAATGCTCATTGCTGCTTTGGCCACTGGCAGGCTGTGGCAACCCTTTCTGAAGTTGTCAGGTGTGCTTCAATATCATCCAAGGGACACAACTTTGTAAGTTTAATGTATTTTAAGTTGTTTGTGTCTTGTTGGTCTGCTGGACCAGTGCCAGATCCTCCAGCTTTGATAACTTGCAAGGCATCCCTCCATCGCTGCACCTCTTCTCTTCTTGGTCAGATGTCAGTGTGGCTCAGTTGGTAGCACATCCGCCTCTGGACCAGAAGATTGTGGGTTCTCATCTCACACTGGGATTGGACTTACACCTAAAAATTGCTGGCATCCGAGTGCAGTATTGGGGGGTGCTGTACTGCTGGGGTGTGCCGTCCTTCGGATAAGACGTTAAACTGAGGTTCCTTCTGCCCATTCTGGTGTTGTCCTGGTGGGTGTCCAGGTGGAAGTAAAAGAACCCAGGGCACTCTTTGCAAAGAGCAGGGAACATTCCCGGTGTCTTGGCCAACAGTCTTCTTCCCATAAACCGGTTCATGCAATTATCCAGGCTGTGTGTGGGTGATGATGTGCGATATGGCTGCCACCACACATTCAGTCACTTCATTACCAGTCTAGCATTGCGTGTAAAGTGCTTTGGAATACTGTGTATGAAAAGTGCTACATAAATGCTGATTCTTCTTCTCATCCATTTTCCCTGTTTGCAGCTGAGTAGTGGGGTGGTGGACATGGCCCACTTGGACTTCAACAAAGCCTTCAACACCATACCACATAGGAGGCTTATAAGGAAACTGGGCAGTTTGGGACTTGGACCAAAGGTGGTAAAGTGGGTATGGAACTGGTTGATGGATAGGTGACAGAGGATGGTGGTAAATGGCACTCAGTCTAGTGAGGGGAGCATGACCAGCGAGGTACGTCTTCAATGTCTTCATAAGTGACATTGCAGAAGAGCTGGAAGGGAAGGTATGTCTCTTTGCAGATGGCACCACAACCTGCAATAGGGTTGATACTCAGGAGGGGGTGGAGAGAATGAGTGAAGACCTGAGAAAACTCAAGAAGTAGTCGAGGGTATTGCAACTGGGTTTCAATGCAAAAAGAGTGCAAAATCATACACCTAGGGCACAAGGACCCAGAGATGGTGTATGCAATGGGGGAAGAGATATTGATGGTCATTCAACAGGAAAGGAACCTTGGGGTTATATTTGATGACCTCAAGGTGGCATGGCAGTGTGACAAGGCAGTAGTCAGGGCCAGCAGGATACTGTGATGCACAGGGAGGAGAATCACCAGCACAAGGAGAGAGTTGGCATTACCACTGTATCAATCATTGGTGAGACCCCACCTGGATTAATGTGTCCAATTCTGGAGAGCACATCTCAGGCAAGACATAGAGAGGGTAGTGGAAGTCCAGAGAAGGGCAACTAAAATTGTGTAAGAGGTGCATCACAACTCTAATAAAGAAAGACTGAGGAATCTCAATACATACACCCTGGAGGAGGGGGGAGGACATGATAGAGACCTATAAGTACCTTACAGGGGAGAATAAGGTACAGGAGGGGAATATTTTTCAAAAGAAAAGGTGCACAAGACAAGGGGACATGGAATTAAGCCAGAAGAGGGGAAATTTAGGAAGGATGTCAAGAAGAAATTATTCACTGAAAGAGTGGTGGATACCTGGAACAGTCTTCCAGCAGAAGTGGTGGGAGTGAAAACAGTGGTGTGTTTAAAGCATGCATGGGATAGGCACTAAGGAAACTTGGTAAGAAAGTGAGGGGGTGAAGTAGATGGAGATCAGATAGGATCTGTGGTGACAGTATAGGCAGGGACAAAATGGGCAGACTATGTGGGCCAAGGTTTGTAAAAAAAAAAAAAGCTTCATAATGAACAGATGCCTATTGATTATTTTCTATGTAATTTTTGACCGGAAAAAGCACACCAAACTATTACTTATCAAAACAGACACATTTTTGCTTCTTGATCATATTCCAAAAATAAAATGCTTATTTATCTAACAATCTTGTTACTTAGGCTAGTAGAGTGGATAAATATGCATACATTTAAATGTGTGACTTAATCCTTTCTCTCAAGGCCATCTCTTCCTTTGGAACAGGATTGCAAAGTACTGACTCCCTTTTCCAGTACCTAGATAAAAATAACTTTGCCCTGGTGATCTAGCCAGAGAGAGTGATTCAGTTGTGGTTTGCCTTCCTACGCCTTTCGTTCCTGAGGCTGGTTTTAAAAATACAACTCCAGTCAAAGTGCAGATCAGCAATTAACTGGATTGAACTGGCACTATCTTGATAGCAGTGTGTGTGAGAGTTTGTAAAACAATTAGCTGTAAGATGCTGGTGACATTACAGCTCTTCCCCCAGAGGAAGATGATGTTTTCGACTTGTTTCAATACCCACATTCCCCATGTAATAACTGGGCTGCCCTGTCTTATATCGCCATTGTTATTCGATCAGATGGGTGAGTAAAGGCTGGACGTTAGCACTGATAAGGGTAACTGCCGCTTTAATGGCTGCAGTAAACTAACAAATAGCTGCTGTTTCTTTAAATAAGAATCTGACTTCTATCCCGTAAAATCTTCAGTGTCAAAATCATCGTGCCTATTCCACCTCCATTCAGTACACAATGTATCATGACCTCTTTGCCCAGCTGTTCACCAGAGGGAATGTTGATTTTTAACTGCTTATTTTCTAGTTCTAAGTAAAAGTTTTATTGCGCTCATGAAATTGTGCGAAATTACTGATTTTGCATTTGCAAATCTGGCATAATTGCCCCATTGCTTTTTTAAACAAATGGCACATTTTCCACAGAAATTACACATTTTTAAAAATGGGCAATTTCAGCAAAGAGTATCTTTTTTCCAAACTGCACATTTTTTAAAATAATTTTTTTTTTTTTTATAAAAATTGGTAATTTCTACCAGAATTCACTATTTTATGCACATGGTTCTAGTTCGTGAAATTGCTCAAAAATGATACAAAATTGGCACAAGTTTGCAAAAAGTGCACAAAACTGATTTTTCTTATTTCACCAACCACTATTACTTGCGTAGGGTAGCCCAACTGGGGTGTAACATCTGTTAGTGGGGTTCTGCTTCATCCCAATTACACAGCTGGGAAGGCTGAGAGTAAGGAGGTCAAGGGTCTTGCTAAAGGTCACACACAATGAGCCAGTGACTGTGGTGGGATTAGAACCTGCGGCCTCCTGTTTTAGAGTTCAGTGCTCTAACCACCAGACAATACTGCCTTTCCTGAAAGTCAGCTAAGATGCTGTCAGCGCAGCCCCTCAAATGTGAATTGTGAAGGGGGGGGGCAAAAGTCAAAAAAAGGTGAATCAGTGTTGTTTCCACAGAGAGAGAGAGAGAGAGAGAGAGAGAAAACACTTGCTAACAAAAGGAGTTGTGATCACATGGGCAGCTAACCCCAACGAAAGCCACAAATAGCAACATCAGTGACCACACTCACTGCAAAAAGCTGAAGCTAAAGAAAACAAGCACTGGTCAATGCTGACCTCTTGCTTTCATGTGTTTATAATGCAGATGTAGTGTGAACAAAAGGAGGAGACACACATAATGACAAGTGTTTAGGTCATTGCCTTCCTTGCCTGCGGGGGAGGGGGGCTGGACCCAGTGACAAGGTCAGAGACTGCCAGATTTCTTTTTTAACAATATATTTACCTAGGACAGCTCAGCTGAGATGCGGCACTTCATTTTCTGCTGGATCCTGCATCTGCACTTTTCTGCTGCTGGGTGGACTAGAGCACAGGAAGGTTAGGTGATTTGCTCAGGGTTCACATAATGAATATTAGCAATAATAGCAGGATTTGAACCTGCGATCTCTCAGTTCCCAATGGTGCTCTTACCACTAGACCACATGGTCTCCCCAGGCTGTGAGGGATGGGATGAAGAAAGGCCGCTGACTGCTGGCAGTGTTTTGTTAGTTTCTTTTTCACAATTTATTTACTCACTACAGCCCAGCTGAGATGCAGCATCTCATTTTTAGTAGGGTTCTGTGTCTACCTGTTTTAGCAGCTGCATGGACTGGAGTACTAGGAGATTAAACTGGCTGTTGAAGGTCACACTGTGAGTATTTGGCTGTAGAGGGGTTTGAACTTGCAATCTCCTGGTTCCCAACAGTACTATACCCATTAGGTCACACTACCTACACAGCTCACAGGAGGGGCCAAGACCAGAAAAAACATCACTTCCTGACTATATATATATATATTGTGGTAAACTCAGGTACTGGAGGAGAGGGGGTTTCCTACAGTGAGATAGTCAGGGTACAGCTGCAGCTGATTTGGCTGATTAGCTGCAGCTGCACATATAGGAGAGCTTTAAAAACAGGAAGGAAAACCCAGCAGGCAGTTGCTGCAGGGGTAGAGGGCTGACAAGCTGCTTGCATGTGTTCCAGAACAGGTGTCCCTTAAGCAACCCTCAGGAGATTGGTCTCCTGAATTAGGCCAAAAAGAAAAACATTATTTCCATTGTGAGTTTTCCGTTTTACTGTTTGTGTTCTTCCAGAAGGTCTAGCCTTATGGAAAAGGGGGGTTTCTAGTTAGGGTCGGGGATTGTTTAGTCAGCGCTCCCACCCGGAGTTAGGCCTCTTCATTTCGGTTTTTGTTTCATTTTCCCCGGTGGGGCTTAAAAAGGGAAAGGGCAGAAGCCCAAAGTTCTGTGTCACCAACCATATTAAGAAAATAAAAATATACCTGGTTGGTTTGATGTTAACAAACTGGTCTTCCTAAGACTTCTTAACCACCGCAAAGCTGATCCTGAATCCCATGGCGAAGTTGAGCCTTGTCACAATATGTATATATATATGTATTTTACAGTTTGCTTATTCAGGATAGTCCAATTGAGAAGCAACATCTAGTTTACTGTAGGGTCCTGCTTTGATCTATTTTTACAATGTATTTACCCAGCATAGCCCAGCTGACACATAACATCCCCTGTTTTCAGTAGGTTCCTGCTTCTACCCATTTCCACAGCTGGGTGGACTGGAGCACTGGGAGATTAAGTGACTTGCTCGGGGTCACACAGTGAGTATTTGGCACTCGTCGGGATTTGAACCTGCGATCTCCCAGTTTCCAGCAATGCTCTAACCACTATAATGCACTGACTGCACTGCTGGGGAGGGAGAGGAAAAGGGACCATAGAAGGCCACTGACTGCCAGCACTGGGTTTTGTTTTGCAATTTATTTACACAGACTAGCCCAGCTAAGATGAACATCTTGGGCTCGATTCTTGAATGATTTGGAATGTTGCAAGCCCCAGGCGCTACGAACCCATGGTGCATGTGGCTTGTGGCATGCCCTGGTCATCACCTGGGACTCTTAATCCCGTGCTCCACTTATTGCGAGTTAGACCAACTTTTGCTGGTCTAACTATGCGTCAAAGAGGGGACCTTTTTACTGGGTTTGTGCCACATATTTGGTGCAAGTCTGAGTCTCCATAAAAAGGGATCCAGTGTCTCAAGTGCGCATGACTGCTGAGAATCTGGCGCAAGGTGCACTAAATGTGTTGGGCGCAGCAGCAGGGTTTGGCATAGGGCTTGTGCAAGCCCTACGCCAACCTTTTGAGAATTGAGCTACTCCTCTCCAGTGGGGTCTCTTTCTACCCATTTCCATAGCTGCTTAGACTCAAGCAGCAGGAGTTTAAGTGACATGGCTATGGGTCACACAGATAGTATTTGGGAGTAGCAGGGTTTGAACCTGCAATCTCCTGCTACCAGCAATGATCTGACCACTAGAAAACATTGCCTCTACTGCCTGCATGGCGGGGGAACACTAAAATGTCAGTGGCTGCTGGCAATGTTTTTTGAAACTTTCTTTTACTAGTCATCAAATACATTCACTAATTACATTGCATCATCCTGTTACATTTAATTTAACAGTAAAATAATCAGAGTAGATTAAACAGGGCATGCCATGATCTCCAATTGTTTTCTCGTTTGCTCACTTGGGGCACGAGGTAAGACTCACATGAACGGTGTTATGGTGGTATGAGTCATACTTATCTAACAGAGTACAGCAGGTGGCACTAGGCTTTTTCATCTCGAGCAATGTTATACCTTGTTGTGGAGTGCCTCAGGGGTCAGTTGTAGCCCCCATGTTATTTGCTGGATATATGCTGCCATTAGGGGAGATCATTAGATGCTGTGGCTTACGATATCAAGCAGCTTGTGTCTTGTGCTCGTGATGGGAGTGCTGCAATCTCTTGTTTAAGCAAGTGCCTTAGGGAAATTCAGTACTGAATGGTAGCTAGCTGGCTAAGACTTAACCCTTTGAAGATGGTGGTGTTACTTGTGGAGCCAGGTCGCCATGTTCGGCATTGATGAGTGGCAATGCTTTCCTTCCATCTCCAGATAGTGTCATGCTCAGAGCTGTTTCATTGTGGATCCCAAGCTGCCTTTAGAAAAGGCGGTATCTGCTGTTGTCCGATGTGGCTTTTACCATCTCCTGAACATCTCCCAGATCAAATGCTTTCTGGAACTGTCTGACCTGGTAACCCTGGTGCATGCCCTGATTACCTCTAGACTGGTTTACTGTAACGCTCAGTACGTAGGGTTATCCATGAGGCTGGTGTGTTGCTTGCAGTTGGTTCAGAATGTGGCAGCCTGGCTGGTTGCTGGAACCTCTCAGTTTCAGCACATCATGTCAGTTGTCCTTGTTCTGTATTGGCTGCCAGTGTGATGGTGCAGCAACTTCAAGTTATGCTTGTTAGCATATAAAGCTATGCATGGTCTGAGTCTGGGCTACATGAAAGACCTCCTGATTCCTTACAGTCCTGGCTACCAACATACAAGGCTCTGCATGGTCTGGGCCTGGGTACTTGAAAGATCTCCTGATTTTGTACACTCCTGGCCACCAACTTACAATGCTCTGCACAGTCTGGGCTACATGAAAGACCTCCTGATTTCATAAGCTGTTGGCCACTAACCTACAAGGCTATGCATGGTCTGGGCAACATGAAAGACCTCCTGATTTCATACACTCCTGGCTGCCCACTTCGGTCAGTGGAGGTGAGTCTCCTCACGGTTCTAAGGTCAAAGCTTAAGTCCTGGGGGGATCAGGTGTTCAGTGTGTTTGCTCCAATTTTGTGGAGCACCCTTCCCCCAGAGATCAGTGCCTCAGAAGTCAATTTTTGGCCCCATATGAGACAATGGGCAGAGACCTGAAAATTCAAGCACTGGTCTGAGGTATGGCAGCAAAGTTTCAATGTAACAATGTGCAAAATCATGCACCTAGGGTACAGAAACCCAGAGGCAGACTATAAAATGGGGAAGAGGCATGTGATCAGCTATTTACTATTCAAACAAATACGGGAGCACTTCCATTCACAAGAAGGTGGCCACTGCTCCCTCGCTGTTGGGTTTCCTGCTCCCATGCACCCACCCTGTGGAGCAAGGCAGGGCACAACACTGTATTCTTTTTATGTTGGTTGTGCGCATGCGCAAGAAACATATTGCGGCAGCTTTCCAGAAGCTGGTTGTGCAGGCGCGGCACTGTTGGATTAATGTGTCCAATTCTGGAGAGCACGCTTATCCAATGCCGTGGCAGGCTGCTGCTGAGCCAGCATGCCACCACCTTGAAACGTTTCAGCTGCTGCAATCAGGGGCCGCCTCGTCATTGCAGCGTCAGCCATTCGCTGCAATGAGGGAGTGACCCGTCATTGCTGGGTGGAACATTGGCAAGTGTAATATTGTTTGTGACCATGGCGGCGGTTTGCCGCCTTGTTTACAAACAATATTATGAATCCCCAGTGCTGATGGGGTGCCCAATCCCCCTCGGCAGCATGTGCACCCCCCCCACAACAGTGTGTGTTTGGCGATGGGAGCCCCAATCCCCGTCGGTTTCAGTGCCCCTGCCCTGTACTTTGATGTTGCTGATGGGGGAGGCCACTCCACATCGGCATAATGCCCCCCAACAAACACCCAGTAGATTTGTGCCGAGGGGGTGCCCAATCCCCCTTTGCTCTTGCGCATCCCTCTTTTGTGCCGACGGGGGTGCCCAGTCCCCGTCGGCTACAGCTGCCCCCCAAAAAAAACACTCAATTGGCATGCTGGGCGCCACCCCAGTGTGCAACATGCCCTTGTTTTAAAAAAAAGTCCCGTGTTTTTTTTTTTTTTTTTAACCTGTGGAAAAGAAATCTGTCCCTCGGGTCTCCTGCCCCTCCCACAACCCGCGCCCACCCACTACACACCCTGCCTCCCCATACAACCCCCTCATCCCATACTTACCTCCGGAGTCAGGCGTGAAGATCTTTGGTGGACTGGGAACACGTCTGCACTCTTCAAAGCCGACTGCAAACTGAGGAAATGCTGGTAAGCTGTATAATGGAATAAATAGGGTTTTTCCAACTTTGATGCATATCTCAGGCATTTTTTGGAATTTTGGCACCAAATTTTCAACATGGGGTTTTTAGGACCCCTCCTCATGAATTCTGCCACTGTCATGGTGTTATTCGGCCCCGAAAGGTGATTTTGCGGTCACTGCGCAGGAATCCCTGTCGGGACCGATTAACAAACGACAGTGCCAGAGTTCATGAGGTGGGCTCTCAAAAAGCCTATGTTGCAAATTTGGTGGAAAAATCCCAAAATGACTTTTTTCGAGCATGCGCTGCGCAGTTGCTACGCACGTTTGTAACTTTGCGAATTTGCAATATTTTCACGCCAGATTTTCAACATTGGCATTTATTCACACCTCCTTGTGAACAGTACAGCTGTCATTTTTCACATCCTGGCCGAAATGTGTTTTTGCTCTTCTGGTGCAGAATAGCGTGGTAGCCATGGGAAATCAGTGTTCGGGACAGATTAAGAAAATGACAGTGACACTGTTCATGAGCAGAGGTCCTAAAATGCCTATGTTGAAAATTTGGTGATGATATTCTATAAAATGACTGTAGTACGAGCGTGTGTTGTGCAGTTTGCACGTACGCTCTTAACTTCGTGAATTAATAATATTTTCAATCCAGATTTTCAACATTGCCATTCTTCTGCACCTACGTATGAACAGTATAGCTGTCATTTCTCACATCCTGGCCAAAAATGTATTTTCGCAGTTCTGGCGCAGAATAGAGCGGTTGCTGTGGGAAATCTGTGTTCGGGACACATTATGAAAATGACAGTGACACTGTTCATTAGCAGAGGTCCTAAAATGCCTATGTTGAAAATTTGGTGATGAAAGTCCATAAAATGAGTGTGTTACATGCGTGCGTTGTGCAGTTTCCACGTACGCTCGTATCTTCGCAACTTTGCAATATTTTCACTCCAGATTTTCAACATTGCCATTTTTCCACATCTCCTTATGAATAGTGCAGCTGTCATTTTTCATATCCTGGCGTAAATGAGTTTTCCGTCTTCCGGCGCACGATAGCACGGTTGCTGTGGGAAATCGGTGTTTGGGACACATTAAGAAAATCACACTGACATTGTTCACGAGCAGAGGTCCTAAAATGCCTATGTTGAAAATTTTGTGATGAAACTCCATAAAATGATTGTGTTACGAGCGTGCGTTGTGCAGTTTCCATGCACCCTTGTAAGTTCGCAATTAGTAGTATTTTCATGTCAGACTTTCAACACTGACATTTTGTCACACTTCCTTATGAAGAGTATAGCTTTCATTTTTCACAGCCTGGCTGAAATGTGTTTTCACTCTTTCGGTGCACAATACTGCAGTCACTGTCGGAAATCAGTGTTTGGGACAGATTAGGATCGAGTGAGTGGGGGGGGGGAGTGACCAAGCTCTGTCGGGACTGCTGCAGATTTCTTTGTGGGCAGGAAAAGCCACCAATGCAGGCAGGAGCCCAGTACAAAAGGGCAGATTGCAGCGCCGGGAGACACAGAACGAGTGAGTGAGGGAGTGGGAATGAATGAGCTCAATGGAGCTCTGTCGGGACAGCTGCGGATTTCTTTGTGGGTAGAAAAAGGCCAACGCAGGCAGGAGCCCAGTACAAAAGGGCAGCCTGCAGCGCTGGGAGAAACACAACAAGCGAATGAGAGAGGGGGAGTGAGCGAGCTCAATGAAGGTCTATCGTGACTGCTGCAGACTTCTTTGTGGGCAGGAAAAGGCGGCAATGCAGGCAGGAGCCCAGTACAAAAGGCCAGCCTGCAGCGCCAGCAGAAACGAATGAGCGAGTGAGAGAGGAGGAGTGAGTGAGCTCAATGGAGCTGTGTCGGGACTGCTGCAGATTTCTTTGTGGCCAGAAAAAGCCGCCAATGAAGGCAGGAGCCCAGTACAAAAGGGCAGCCTGCAGCAGCGGGAGACACAGAATGAGCCAATGAGGGAGGGGGAGTGAGTGAGCTCAACGGAGCTCAGTTGGGAGTGCTGTGGATTTCTTTGTGGGCAGAAAAAGGAGCAATGCACACAGGGGGCTCGGTACAAATGGGCAGCCTGCAGCAGCGGGAGAAACAGAATGAGTGAGTGAGAGAGGGGGACTGAGTGAGCTCAACAGAGCTCTATTGTAACTGCTGCAGTTTCTTTGTGGGCAGAACAAGGCAGCAATGCAGGCAGGAGCCCAGTACAACAGGCCAGTCTGCAGTGCTGGCAGAAATGGAACGAGCGAGTGAGAGAGGGGGAAGGAGTGAGCAAGGTCAATGGACCTGTGTCAGGACTGCTGCAGATTTCTTTGTGTGCAGAAAAAGCCGCCAACAGACGCAAGAGCCCAGTGCAAAAGGGCAGCCTGCAGTGCCAGGAGAAACAGAATGAGCGAGTGAGAGAGGGCCAGTGAGCCACCTCAACGGAGCTCTGTCGGGACAGCTGCAGATTTCTTTGTGGACAGAAAAAGGTGCCAATGCAGGCAGGAGCCCAGCACAAAAGAGCAGCCTGCAGCACTTGGAGAAACAGAATGAGCGAGTGACAGTGGGGCACTAAGCGAGCTCAATGGACCAACGCAATCAACATTCGGCATTGACAAATGCTTGGTGCAGTGTGCACCCATCTGCTGTCCCAGCTCATTGGGATGTTAATTACATGCACAAAGGTGTGGTGTTCCTGTCACTGGACTGGATACCCTGATACAGTGTGAATGTTTACCATTGCCTCCCCCCCCAAAAAATATCTAAAAGTGTAAATGATTGAAAGAAATGTTATTGGTTGTTAGCCATGTGTCCAATTCATGTAATGCATGCTTAAAAGTAGAAACACCTTTTATAATTCACAGAGTCATGTAGTGAGTGCAATAAACCCATTGAGGGCTGTCCATTACAGCATTGTAATGCAGTGCTATAGGACTGTACGTAGTCGCCCTGCAGTCTCGTGGCTCACAACGCCCTGTAGCTGTGCATCATAATTGTGTAACGCACATCCCCGTAGTGGGTTATTGCTTAGTTCATGCTCAGTTAACAACCAATCTGATTGCTCTATGTTATTTTCCCATTGTGTTATTTGTTTGTGGAGGCCATGGTCACCCTTCACATTGCATGTGGGTATCCCGTCCACTGCTATGATGTGATTGAAAAGGTGTCTTTATGCCCCCCCCCAACAGCAACAGCATTTCTTACTGTTTTGTTACTCTTTTACTTTTTGCCATTAATTTGATGACATAAGCTGTTACTGATTTTTTTTTTTTTTTTTTAGGGATCAAATCGATCCTGGAGGAACATGCTTCAACGTCTAGCTCTACTCAGAATACTGCAGTTTCATTTCAGTCTTTTTCTGATGCAGTGTTGATGGCACCTGACGATAATACTGAAGTTGAGGAGTCAGATTCTGCAGTAACAGTCACAGCCACGGATACTGTCACAGATACTGAAGTGTTCTGTTCTGCACATGTAGAGGTTTGTACGATGTAACATATATCTGTCTGTATATCTATTCTTTCTGCAGAAAAATGTTTTTGAACAAGTGGAATTGAAAATGTTAAATATTTCCTCATCATTTACGCAGCTGAAGCCATGTTTACTATACCGGTGTAATATGGGATCACAGGTAATTGATGCATTGCATATACTCACACCTTTGACATGTTGACAATGTGATCTATACTGACACCTGAGACATTGTGACACTCTGGTGTACACTTATAAGTGACAGATGCTGATACTGTAAGCTATATTCACACGTGACATTTTCACACTATGGTGTATACACGTCACTGGTGAAACAGACATTTATATTTAGAGTTTGTGTGTAGGCCTCTGTGTCAGCATGTGTCACTTTAGATCAGAGACCCACGTGTCAGATTCTGTCAGTTGCTAGTTAGTGCATCTACCCGTCCTGATGATGTCCCATGTGCAAGTATAAACCCTAGTGTCATGATGTATCGATTGTTATTTGAAATCCCATTGTCAGCGTGTCTCTGTTGTTAGCTTATCAGAGATGGGGAAGGACCTGGGAGTGATGATCACTAGTGACCAGAAGCACTCCACGCAGTGCAAGAAAGGAGCATGAAAGACAAACAAGACACTGGGATGCATAGCTAGGGGGATCAGTAGTAGGAGAGAGGAGGTTATACTGACCTCGTACTGCTCACTGGTAAGGATGCATCTATAGTATGGAGTTCAGTACTGGTGCCCACACCTCAAAAAGGACATTAACCTGCTGGAGAAGGTCCACAGGAGGGGTATAAAGATGATGGCCAGTCATCAGGGCAAAGCAGATGAGGATAGGCTCAGGGCAATGAACATGTACTCTCTGGAGAGGGGGAGAGAGAGAGAGATCTTCAAGTACATGCAAGGGATACATAAGGTTTATAAGGAGAATCTCTTTAAGCTGAGTGGCAACCCCCACACGAGGGGGCACAGTCTTAAGCTTGGGGGTGTGAGGTTTAGGAGGGAGGCCAGGAAGCACTGCTTCACAGACAGGGTGCTGCACACTTGGAAATGCGCTGCCAGAAGAGATAATGTCGTTGAAGGTGGTGTGCAGTATTGTTACCAGAGGGTGGGATTGGCATACGGGAAAGATTACGATCGTTGGTAGGTTGGATGGGAGGAGTAGGGAAGGAGTGTAGGACATTGGCTGAAGCTGTGGGCTTGTTATATTACATCCCATAGTCAGCATGTCTCTGTTAGCTTATCAGAGGAGGGGTTAAGGACCTGGGAGTGATGATCACTAGTGACCAGAAGCTCTCCATGCAGTGCAAGAAAGGATCATCAAAGGCAAACAAGAAAGTAGGATGCATACCTAGGGGGATCTGTAGTAGGAGAGAAGAGGTTATACTGACCTCGTACTGCTCACTGGTAAGACTGCATCTTTAGTATGGAGTTCAGTACTTGCTCCCACACCTCAACAAGCATTTGTCAATGCCGAACGTTTACTTGCAGGTATTTACAGTGGTGTTTGGCATGTATGGTGCTTTACCCTAATGCCCTGTGCGATTGCTGGTATTTGCACAATAAATTTTCAGCATGACCTTTTTGTTACCCCCATTGTGCGCTACATAGGCGGAAACACGTTTTGGGCAGGATGTGAAAAATGACAGCTGTACTGCTCATAAGGAAGTGTGGTAAAATGGCAGTGTTGAAAATCTGGAGTGGAAATATTGAAAATTCGCAAACCTATGGCCGTGTGGGAACTGTGCAATGCACGCTCGTAAAACAGTCATTGTTAGGAATTTTTTCACCAAATTGTCAACATTGGCATTTTAAAACCTCTGCTAATGAAAAGTGTCACTGTGATTGTCTCACTGTGTGCCATACATTGACTTTGCACACCGACTGCGCCATTGTGCACTACATGGGCGGAAGCACATTTTGGGCAGGATGTGGAAAATGACAGCTATACTGCTCATATGGAGGTGTGGTAAAATGGCAATGTTGAAAATCTGGAGTGGAAATATTGAAAATTACAGAGATTACGAATGCGTAGGAACTGCACAATGCACAGCTAAATAAAACAGTTATTTTAGAATTTGTTCCAAATTTTCAACACAGCCATTTAAGACCTCTGCTCATGATCAGTATCACTGTGATTTTCTTAATGTGTCCCATACATTGAGTTAGCACACCGACTGCGCCATTGTGCGCTACATGGGTGGAAACACGTTTTGGGCAGGATGTGAAAATGACAGCTGTACTGTTCATAAGGAGGTGTTAGAAAATCTGGAGTGAAAATATTGAAAATTCGCGAACTACGAGCCTACGTAGGAACTCATAGCATACCTTCGTAAAGTCATTTTGGAATTTCTGCACCAAATTTTCAACATGGGGTTTTTGAGACACCTTCTCATGAATGATGTCACTGTCATGGTGTTATTCGGGCTCAAAGGGTGATTTCACACAGTGACTGCGCAGTGACTGCGAAATCACCCTTCGGGCCCAAATAACGCCATGACAGGGACATCATTCATGAGAAGGGGCCCCAAAAACCCCATGTTAAAAATTTGGTGCAAAAATTCCAAAATATGTCTGAGATATGCAATAAAGTTGAAACCCCCCTATCTAGCCCATTATACAGCTTACGGCATTTCCTCAGTTCGCGGTCGGTTTGAAGAGTGCAGGCGTGTTCCCAGTCCACGAAGATTGTCGCTGAGCTCTGGAGGTAAGTATGGGGTGAGGGGGTGTGGGGAGGCTGGGTGCGCAGTGGGTGGGTGCGGGTTGTGGGAGGAGGACTGGGAGACTACGTGGGACCGTTTTCTTTACAGGTTTAAAAACAAAACAAAGAACTATGTGGGACATTTGCCACGCTGGGTGGGCTCCCAGCAGGCAGAAGATGACTGGGGGACGAGGAGCCGATGAGATTGGGCACCCATCGGCAAAACAACTGGATTGCTTGCCACGCTGGGGTTGGCTCCCAGCGTGGCAGAAGGTTGGCTTGTGGGGCTGGAGCCGACAGGGGATTGGGCACCCCGTCGGCAAACAACGCTTGCCACGCCTGGGGGCCCCAGCGTGGCACCAAAGCTTTGGGGAGGCAGCGTGGCCGGGGGGAGCGCGTGACACGAGGGGGGCGGCATGACTCGGTGCTCGGTATGACAGTGGTGGTTTTCTTTGAAGCGAAGACCACCGCTGTCATACAGAGCTCCTGCACCCATTGGTGCAGGACCGCCACGCCTGCTCAATGGAGCACTGGATTGTAAGGGAGAGGCACACCTCCAAAGTGTGCTACTCTCCCAAAACGTTCCTTGCGCATGCGCGAAAACGATTGTAAAAAGGACATTAACCTACTGGAGAAGGTCCAGGGGAGGGGTATAAAGATGATGGCCAGTCATAAGGGCAAAGCAGATGACAGGTTCAGGGCAATGAACATGTACTCCATGGAACAGAGGAGACAGAGATAGAGAGGGGACATGATTGTGATCTTCAAGTACATGACAGGGATAAATAAGGTTGATAAGGAGAGTCTGTTTAAGCTGAGTGGCGACCCCGAAATGAGGGGGCACAGTCTTAAGCTGGGGGTGTGAGGTTTAGGAGAGTGGACAGGAAGCACTGCTTCACAGACAGAGTGCTGCACACTTGGAATGCGCTGCCAGAGGAGGTAATGTCGTTGAAGGTAGTGTGCAGCATTGTTACCAGAGGGTGGGATTGGCATAGGGGGAAGGCTGCGATCATGGGTAGGGAGGATGGGAGGAGTGGGGAGGGAGTGCAGGGACATTAGCTGAAGCTGTGGTCCTTGCAAGACAAGCATACTTGATAGACCAAATGTGCTTCCTCTGCTGGCTTGTTCTTATGTTCGTATTACAGGAAGCTGGAATTTTGCCAGGAGGTTGCAGTTTGTGAGATGGTACCTGGCCCGAATACAGCTTGGTACGGAGACTAAACAGAGATAGGATGTAATAAAGAAGGGTATAGTACAAGGTAGAAAATCCTGCATCAGGACTCACAGTAGCAATGGCAGTACCAAAAGGTCAAATTGGTTGAGCACTGCGGTGATGGATAAGGTGAGGAGGAAAGGTAAGCCTTTAGGGCCTTTAGGAGATACAGGAAAACATCAAGGGGTGAGGATCATGGATATTACCTGAAGGAAGCAAGGTAGGTTACTAGGTGAGTAATAGCATAAAAGGTGTACAAGGAAATGAGTGTGGTGCAAGGTAGCTTCTTCCAGTATATTAGGTAGAAAAGTAGCTATAAAGAACAGATCCCTGAACAGATCGTACTGAATAGGAAGGATGGTGGATGGGTGGATAAGAGTGGTGAAAAGGCAGAAGCACTGAATGAATACTTCTGCGCAGTATTTACTAAAGAAAGGGTGGTGTTGGTTCTCAAGGCTATTTTGGGGACATTAGCCATTGGTGGTGGACTGACGCATGTGGCCTTTGTAAATCCTCTGATAATCAACGTCAAAGGTGCCAGCCTGCCACAGTCATGTGCCAGCCTAAAAATAAATCAATCTGACACTTCAACCTTGGTATAATCACAATAAGCCACTCGGAGGATGTAGGTTATGGAGTGATTTACCACAGCTGTCGGGGATCAGCTGTGGTAAATCCCCCGATAACCCACACACCCTCGTGGCTTGTTGCTTAACTATGCAACAGGGACACACGGCATCCACCACAGGTACTGAAGGAACTGGCAGAGGTCCTAGCAGGGCCCTTTGCAGATCTGTTCAGTGACTCAGTGGACAAGGGTAGAGCACCTCAGTATTGTATGATGGCTCATGTGGTTCAACTCCATAAGAGTGGCACAAAGTATGAACAATAGAAGTATACCCCATTGTAACATGGCAAAAGAAATGTACATGAAATACAGAACCACATTGGTGCAAGGAGAACACATGGTACAAACTGAAGCTGTGATTCATTTCATACTAATGTCCAGCACCATCGAGAGTCCAGGTTCCCGGAGGTGATGTGGGGTTACGACCTCTGCACCTGCTTTCGCCTACCAATGGTGGTTGTGGTTTTCTTGTGACTGTTTTGGACATGCAAGGATGTGCAGTGCAGCGCAGGCACTCTTCCACACCTGCCTGCAGGATGTCAACCACATCCACAATATCCGGTACTGCGTGCACTGTTTAGCCAAGCCACTGACCATTAGGGGACTCCAAAGCTGCAAAGAGCATGCTCTCCCCTCCCTGGAGAAGGAGAGCTGCCAAGTGTCTGCTCGATCAAGGTCCCTGTCCTTCCCACCCCCCCTGCCAACCTCCAACAGCCTGAGTCCATTCCCGAACTCGGGTAGGCTGCATGGTGCTAGGTGTGTTGTCCAGCGGCTCAACCCTATGCGCCATTGTGGCTGCCAAAAAGTGCAGACTTGAAGAGCATAAACTATTTAATACAGCAATATTATCAGTTGCTCTTCATGTGTTTCTCACATGTAAGTTATCTGTAACAGCACTCATCTTGCACTTGCCATGTTACAAGTGCATTCATCCACTCCAAAGTTTTGCTGTACTATAGAATTAATGCCTGGTTGTTGGTTGTAGTGACTCAGCCTGCGGCATCATGCCACAACCAGCCCCCCCACTACCTGTTATTAATTGCCTAGCATAGCTTGACTTTGGAGTGGATTAATGCTTACTCGAGCATCATAGCCATCCTGAGTAAGCTGAAGTAGACAATCCATAATGATAGACTGGTGTCTAATCTGGAAAACAGTCAGATGCATGGCACCAAACAGCATGTCTGTTTCATTGCCAGTTCCTGTCAGACCAAACTCGTACAATAGTACTACTGGGTAACAACACAGTTTCATCAGGGGCCAAACAGTGGATGTCATGTAGCTGGAGTTCAGCAACACATAAAGTCCTAACTGTTCAACTCATCCAGGTAAGTCATTTGCACACACGTTTTCTATTTAAAGTAGTTATACACATGAAGTAACACTGTACATGGTTGCAGTGTCCCACATCATAATGCTTACTCATTGCAGAGCAATGCAGTTGATGGCTTCTACTACATGGAGCTGGAGAGGCTAAAAAAAGCTGTGCACTTCCTAGAAGAGAATGGAGTCTACGTTTCCCAGATCGTGAGTGACAGGCATCCTTCCATCAACAAATGGCTCCGTGAAAGCCTGCCTACAGCCATACATCAATTTGATATTTGGCATACTGCCAAAGGTATGTAACAGACATTTTAACTGTTTCACGAAGACATGTAGTCAGTAGCAACTGTAAGGAGTTTTGCATGAGGTCATATTCCCACCATTGAAGATGGGAGTTCACCAGTGTCCCGCTGGCGCAGTGGTTGGATTTCTGTCTGTGACACCAGCGACCCTGGTTCGGGAACAGACTCTGGTTGATGGAGGGCAGGCCGGGGAGAAGAAAATGAGCGTCTGATGACAGCTCGCCTTCTCTGGGGAGGGGGGATACGCGGCTCTGTGCCTGCTGACTCCTGTTGGAGGCTGGGAGTACAGCAGGATGTCGGCCCCAATACACTAGGGAGTGACAGACGTCAGCGTATGCCTTGACGTCAGTGGCACATCACTCTCAGGGGAGCAAAGTGAAAAAATGGCGCTGTGCTGATCAGGTGATGGCCCTCCAGAACCCTCACCACCGGGCCCCCGGACCTCGATATGCCATCTGAGCAGCACCTCAGGATCATTGGTTGGCCACAAGAGCCATTCTCCTACGGAGGTAAGAGACCCGTCCACTGAAAGGATACACTGGGGTTACATGAGGCTGGCTGCGATGTGGATTAGTAGGGGTCAGGAGCTGCCGTGATGGGGCAGTTCATGTGGGGGCCTGAAAGAGAGACTGGCCAGGTGCGGGGGAGTCAAAAAAAAAAAAGGAAAAAGAAAATGGGAGTTAAGAACCTGAGGTAGGTGCCCAACACAATGAAGTAACTGCCACCGACTTCATGCTTCATAACGCACCTAGTTGTGCATAGAAACATAGACTTTGATGGCAGATAAGGACCAGTTGGCCCACCTAGTCTGCCCGTTTCCCTACCTACAGGATAAGCTGCAGATCCTATTTAACCAACAGCCTATTTCTTCCTACCCCCCACAGAAAATTGCCTTATGTCTGTTCTATGCATTCTTGAATTCTCCCACAGTTTTAGACCCCACAACCTCCTCAGGAAGGCTGTTCCATGCATCCACTACCCTCTCTGTGAAATAATACTTCCTCATATTGCCCCTGAACTGCCCCCCCATCTTTAAATTGTGTCTCCTTGTTCTTGTACGTCTCTTTTTCTGAGATGGACTTTGTTGATTCCACTGAGGTACTTAAAAGTTTCTATCATGTCCCCGATCTCCCTCCTTTCCTCAAGAGTATACATATTAAGCTCCTTTAGTCTCTCCTCATATGGCTTCTCTTGCAGACCCTGTACCATTTTAGTTGCCTTCCTCTGGACTGCGTCCATTCTGTCTCTGTCCTTGCAGAGATGAGGTCTCCAGAACTGGATGCAGTATTCCAGATGGGGTCTCATCAACTGTCTGTACTGGGGGATAATAACTTCCTGTTTTCTGCTGGTGATGCCTCTCCCTATACATCCCAGCATCCCCCCAGCCCTCCCTACTGCCTTCTCACATTGCTTACCAACCTTAAGGTCATCTGATATGACTACCACCAGGTCCCTTTCCATTTTTGTTGTTGTTACTAGCTACCCCCCATTGTGTAATCTTCCCCTGGGTTTTTGTTTCCCAGGTGCATTATTTTACACTTCTTTGCATTGAATCCAATTGAATGCCATACTTCTGAGCATTCCTCCAACCTAGCCAAGTCCCTTCTCATCCTTTCCACGTCTTCTTGTGTATCAACCCTGTTGCAGATCTTTGTGTCATCTGCAAAGAGGCATACTTTTCCTTCCAGTCCCTCTGCAATGTCACTTATAAAGACATTAAAAAGAACTGGACCCAGTACTGAACCCTGCTGTTCCCCACTAGTAACCCCATCTATCTTCAGAGTGTACTCCATTTACAATTACCTTCTGTGTCCTGTTGTCCAGCCAATGTTTTACCCAGGCTACCACCCTGGGACCCACTCCCAGGCTGCTTAATTTGACTATTAATCTTTTGTGTGGGACTGTGTCAAATGCCTTGCTAAAGTCTAGGTAGGCCATGTCCACAGCCCCTCCC
This sequence comes from Neoceratodus forsteri, assembly GCA_016271365.2. Taxonomy (NCBI): domain Eukaryota; kingdom Metazoa; phylum Chordata; order Ceratodontiformes; family Ceratodontidae; genus Neoceratodus; species Neoceratodus forsteri. The sequence continues at coordinate 36,231,839 of JADMNL010000022.1, forward strand.
TGGTCTACCACTTTGGATGCATGAATCCACAATAACAGCACACCCTAGCATGGGTTATTGATTACGTATTGCTGCCAGTGGAATAGAACAACATGAAATATATCCTGTTTGACATCATTTATGATGTAGGTACATTTAGATTCCTTGTGTTATGTTCATGCATATTATTTTAGCTGAGTACTAAGTTTATGAACAGCTTGTACAGTATTCTTCATGTGCCATTCTGGTTCCTGACGTAAATCCATATTTCATAGGGCCAAAGAAACAGACTGCAGCCACATTCAAACAAAGGGACTGTGATGCATTGATGTCCTGGCAAAAGAGCATAATAAACCATCTGTACTGGTCGTGCATCTCCACAGTTGTTGACAACAAAGATATGATTGTGTAGAAATAGACCTCAATCGTCAATCACATCCAGGACATACATGAGGGACATGGTGACCTGTTCCCAAAATGTATGCACGGAGACCTTTCACAGCAAGACCGGACAAACGTTTGCATTGCACCAGGTAACTGCTCAATGCAATTCATTATAGGAACAGAGATGTGTGAATAATGTTTATTTGCCCAGACAATTGAAAAACTCTGCTGTGCCTTTATCGATGTGGGTCGAGTTAATGGACACCACATGTCTCCACACAGGTGACCATGGTCCAGAAATGCAGTTGTAGTGGGGGTAGGGGAGCAGGGGATGGAAGTTATTTAGCGTCCGGAGGACTGCTCTCCAGTCCTTGTGCTGGTTATTGGACTTACTGTACGGTGCTGATTAGTGGCCCCTGATGGAGATTGGTTTCCTTGCATTGATGTGCACCATGACTGTAGGGTACAGCAACGGCAGACGTCAACATGTTTTTTTGTTTTTCAATTTCTTTTTCACTCCAGTTGCGGTCTGGGGGGCCTCTCTCAGGCATCCCACCTGCTTCTGCCCTGCCTGAAGTCCTCCTACCTGTGCCTCCTCCTCTGTCCACGGTCAGCACCCCCTGCTTAACCCCTCTGGGGTGGGGCCATCCCTCCTCTTGGGCACACTTAATATTCAGACTCCGACTTGGGAGAGGACCTGGGTGGCAGAACCTGGATGGCTAGGCCAGATGTACCTAGATGTAGGCATGGGGGCTGGTGCTGTTGCCTACCCCGCAGATTGTGCTTTTCCTTGTTCTGGTGATCTCTCCCTCCTCTCGTGCGTGTGCACATCCCTGATGCTAGGCACAACGGCAACCCCTGCCTGTGTCAGAGAATGCTGATTACATGCAGCTGAGCATGCTGCAGCATCCTCAGTGTCCACCATGAGCCGCTGGCACGCCATACGATCCCCAACCTCCACCCCCATGGAGGAGAGCAGCCCAACAGGTGCTCAATCCTCACCTGCCCCTGCCATCCCCCCACGGTACAAGCTCGATACCAAACCCGGGTCACGGGAGTGGCGCGAGGTGTTGAGTCCAGCACCTCAAACCTCAGCACCACAGGCACAGCACGACGTTGACATGTTACTGCTACAATGTCATTGCATGTGCGCATAGGTGCCAGGTTGTATGGGCCCATGGAGCATGTGTCCCATCAATATTTATTGAGCTGGGCTGAGCCCCAGCAATATTTTGCTATGCTGCTGCTTTTTTGTTTTTTCCCCTCTTGGCCCCTTTAAATTGCTTGTGCATGCGGCGTGTGCCCTGTGGTGCTGCCTGTGACCCGCGCCGGCATGATTCGCCTGTCCCACCATGCCCCCGCCATTTCATTTGCTGGAGCTGCAGTGGGCGTGCTGGCAATGGGCATTATTTAAAAATTTGCGCCAAGGAGGTTTAGGTTTGTTTGAACCCCCCCCCATCGTATGACTGCTACAGTCTGTCTGCTTCTGGTTGGTGGCAGCATTTTTCATTAGCCAGCGTTGCCGCCTGTGATTGGCCACTGGGAGGATTTATAGGCGCCATACGCGTGTGGGTGTGAAACGAGGCGGCGAAAGAAAAAGGGAGGGGATGAGTCGAGTTCAATGAGGAGGAGGAGCGGTACTAGCAGTCGACTTGACACACTTGGGAGTCGTGACTGAGGAGTCAAGGACTGGAGTCGGGAGGGACTGGAAGTGACTGAGTGAGTCACAGTCACACACGCGGCCGGCGCTGGTGAGGTGCAAAACAAAAGGCAGCTGCACAGGCTCCAGCAACCTTTTTGCTAAGAGGTAGCAGGGGGGCTTGAGCTTCCAATCATTTGGTGGGCCTGCCCTGCAGCCAGATTTGGAGTCACAGTCACAAGTCGCGGTGCATCGGTGCGGGTCAGGTGTCAGTCACCGGTTGTGAACTTGCGGTTGCTGGTTGAGAGAAGTGGAAGTCCGACTCCAGGACTGGGAGTGAAGAGAAGGAGAGAGAGAGAGCAGTAGCAGGGCAGGCTGAGGCTCAGTGAGAGCCAGCAACAGCAATCTAGTCTCAGACTGGCTGCGGACAAAAGGTGAGTGTCACTGCCATGGGTTGGTAACTGGGCCGCCTGGCTGCTGGTGTTGTGTCAACTAGATATGTCTTCTACCAGGGAAAGCAGTGATCTTTACATCACACCTAATGCTACCAGATAGAAAACACTCTAATGAACAAAAGGGGAAAAAAATAATTCAGGAATAAAAAAATTGGAACTCACTACTTTTAAAAATTATTAGTACTATTCTGGCTCTATTTTTAGGTCCTTGTAGCTCTTTAAATGGGGTTACTTGGGATTTTATTGTGGATTCTTTGGCAGAACTGGTGTGCATCACTAAGATTCACCTGTGGGATGACTCTGGTTCTGTGCTGGAGCTGGCAATCCCGGCCTGTTTCTTGGTGGTGGTGGTGCACTGCCTGAAGTGAGCGTGTGAGAAGGGCAGGGTTGTTGTCTGTCTTAAATCCATACTCCAGTACACTACCTCCTTGATGTACAGACCACATTATATCAATGGGTAGATGTTAAATGTGTAGTTGGTACTGGGTGCTTGAAAGAACCTCCATGTCTATCATCTTTCGGGCGGGGGGGTAGTGGATATTCCTATCAGAGGGCATTGTGTGTAGTCCTGGACGTGGTTTGGAGTCACTGTTGCCCATTCAGAGCTCCCCATTCACCAATACACCCACCCAATGCTGTTATTTACCATTCAGTCACAGCCTGTGCTCTCATTCGCCCACCCAATGGTATTACTTACTCAGTCAGTGAAGTCCCCCAGCAATTCAAACTACAACAAAGATAACCGACAGCCTGCTGTGACACAGAGCGTGCAGTGTTGTAAGGGGCCAAAGTAGCATAACTTCAGTGCTATGCTAATAGCAGAGTCCCGGGGTGGTCCAATAATGCACACATTCACCAGTTATAGGTAATCTTACATGCTTCAGAATACAGTAGTATTTATTTGGGGCTGTGGCCCAGTGCAGTAGAGTTCACTGTGATTTGCAGGCCAGCACAGCACATGTGCACAGTTCCACCCGACCTTATTTAAAAAGTTACTGCTGACTAATTAAAAATGCATAGTTGCCTGTCTGCCTGTTTTGTCCCCACTGGCTCTTTGAGTAGGAGAGGATGTTTTGGCCCTGTATTGTGTTTTCATTTCTGTTAAAGTAACTGTCTGTTCTGTGTTTCTGTTGTCCATCGTACCCGACATCCATTGTTGATTGGGCTTTTAAGGAGTATTCTCAATTTTTTTCTCATGCCTGAGGCCAGGGACTTAATTCCCAGACCCGTGTTACCGCACGAGTGGGATCTGTTCCTCATAGACTCCTGCTGGGGGGGGCATTGACCTCTGACCCTTGGGCCGGGTGGGTCTTTGACCCTGAACGCTACCAAATATTTTACAAACCTGGCTCCTATGCATATGCGCAGTACAGGTGGCAATAATTATTGAAAATGCCACGGTGGACCATGGAGACAATGCATGCTTTATGGGCATAGCCAAGACACACAATGTCGGACCATGACTACGCCACCTCTCTCAACGTCACCTAAGCAGGAATGACAGTCTAAGTGGACAGATTCTGCCTCCCATATGTGTGGTGGGAAATTCACAGGGTGATTACTTTGTGAGGGGGTGGGAAGGTCATTGGGATGGTGGTGGGCAGCAGTCTCGTTCGTGGGTGATGGAGGTTTTGGGTGTATGACATTCATCTCTTGAGTTGTCACTTCATAGAGCTGCCATGGTGCAGTGTAGCATTGAAACATTCATTATCACACAGGAAAAAAGTAATATTATTAGACTGTTTCACAACCTTCAAAACCATGAAGTGAGTGAGATGTTTTCTATTTCCCATGTCCATAGGTAGTATGCCAGCAATTAAACTGGAGGAAATAGTTTGCCGTAAATGATTACTTGAAGACATTTCATGTATGTCACCAGACATGCAAACCAGTGCGATTGAGGGGTACCACAGTGTGATACTGCAGTTTGCTCCGAAACACACTGCCTTTAGTTATTTTGGAATGAAAAGTCGGTAAGACCAAGAAGTGTTTCCTTATTTGAATACCTAGAGCTCTTCATTTGTAATGTGAACAAATTGGCCTTGATGCAAGTGTCATGCAATGAAACTGCATATTTGCATAGACATTAACGTTACACAATCCAACTAAATATTGCATATTGTTATATTACCATATAAGTATAAAGTATGGTCTTTATTTAAAACCACGCTGTACACAGTTATTGAGGTTGCCATGCCATCACTGTAAACCTGGAAAGCACTGCTCTATAGGTCATCAGTTGTCATGACAACATTGACGAGTGTTTTCTGCACGGTTCTCAACCTAGATTAACAAACACTATACATTACAAATGAACATACGAACAAGCCAGCAGAAGAAGGCCATGTGGTGTATGATGTCTGCTCATATTGCACGGTCCACAGCTTGAGCTAATGTCCATGCCCTCCCTTCCCACTTCTCCCATCCTCCATGGGCATGATCGTTACCTTCCCGCAAAGCCTATCACAGCCTCTCTTAAAGCTGCCCACTGTCTTCAACGAGATGACCTCTTCTGGCACTGCATTGCAAGTGTCCCAATCATGTCTCCCTCCCCCCCCGTCTTCCATGGAGGAGATGTTCAGTGCCCTGAACCTATCCTCATTTGTTTTGCCCTGATGACTGGCTATCATCTTTATAGTCCTCCTCTGGACCTTTTCCAGGCAGGTTAATGTGCTTTTGAAGTGTGGGCACCAGTACTGAACTACATACTCTACATGCAGCCTTACTAGTGACCTTTAAAAATACATTGTATAGTGTATGGCATACCAACATTGTGTAATCAAAGATCGAAGAATGACAGACTGTGATAATTATATATTTTCGGTCTAACTGCATTTTTCAAACATAGTCCACAGTCGGCTCTCAGTACCTGGCAACCCTTGCTCCATTTACGATCCATCCCACACCTACCTCCATCTTTGTGTCATCATCATTCTACACCCACTGCTTGACACCCATGTTGTGGTGGCGAGCCCACTAGCTACCCAATGAGGACCTTATCAAATAACAGTGATGATCTCTGTTGATGATGCATTCCTGGCGGATGACAAGCAAGGCGCATGACTAGAGCCACCACTGCCTACATGTTCAGTTATTCATTGAAGTTTACTTTAAGTATAGCATCGAGGTTGGATGGCAGGAGGGTGGCACAGCTAACTACCAGGCCATGTTGGTGGTATTGTTTTTGAAATGTACAGTCTGTGATTGGAGTAGTTACCAGTGAACTACCATAGTTGTTCCAATGTCAATGTTCTCTTAAGAAATAGTCAACGTGGACTGGGATAGCCGGTGAGTGGATTTGGGCCAGTGTTGAAAAAGGTTTGGTAACATGGTATATGCCATCCCAGACCACATCATTGCTGAGTTGAAGTGTGTATAGGCATGTGTTAGAAAACATAGGTCTGTGATTAATCTCATTAACTGAGGCTTGACAGATGTCATGACTCATTACCATTGTGCACATGTCATGACTATTGTTTACCTTTCAGGCTGATGCTTGCTGCACTACATTTCAATGAGAACTGTGGCAGACAGATTGCAACAACCAGGGATGGAAGAGAAAGATATAGGGTGTGTTACCCCAAGCATAAGAAGGGCGGTTTTGCAGTTCGGAAAATTCATGTTGAGAGCACATATGGTATGATTACCATGGTTACTCAGTAAATATAATTCGCTGTCTTTTTCACTGTACATCACACTTAATGTATGTTTCATCCTATCCACAGAATATGTGACAGAACCAATGGAAGAGGTCATCAAAATCAAAGAGAATGGACCTCAGCCTTCTTCAACTGTACTAGGGAACCCACAGAGCCTTGAACGAGAGTCACAGCCACCTCCGCTGTGTGCTGCATTTACAAGACTGAATAAGGAAGAAGCTGTACGTCTACACCATTCACGACATGCCAAAAAAGAGTAACATTGGACTGTTGCACAGTGCATATTTATGAAACTTAAAATGGACTTATGCACGTTGTAGTCACTGTTTTCTGGACTCTAAACAGTTATTAGTCTTTCATCCATAAAAAAGTGAACTGTTTGATTAAAGTAAACACTTGCTGTATTGGTTGCTGGTGATGATGTTATAACATTTACTGCTGGTAACCTAATGACAACACCACAAAGTAAGGCATTGAAACCAAGTTATGTAACCAATAAGACACTCCAGGGTGTGCATGGAACATATTGAACCCCACGGACAGGTGCGTAATAAGGTACGAAGTCCCTGGCCGAGTTACATTCGCCACTGGCGTGCAGTAAAATATGTTCCATGTGCACCCTGTAGTGTCTTATTGCACTTATAAAATTGGCTCCTTCTCCAAACAAAGTTTTTACACTGAGGACATGACTTTTTAAATATAGCGAATACTATTTGCTTATCATTGTATCATAATATCATAGTGAAAGCCAGCAGAATAGGCCCCATGGTCTATCATGTCTGCTCGGAAGCCAGCCCCCTACTGGGAGCTTGCTCTGCCACCCCCCCAGCCCCAGAGGTGGTCTTCCCCGGCTTCAGCATCCCCCTGTACCTGTCCCAACCCTTCTTGAATCCTTCCACTGTGTTGTCTTCCACCAGACTCCTGGGCAGTACTGTCCATGGTTCCACCACCCTGTCGCTGAAGAAGTGTCTCCTGCACTCTCTCCTGTACTTTCTCCCCTTCCAGCTTCTACTCATGCCCCCTGGTATTCTCTCCCCCCCCCAAGCCTGAACACTTCCCTGGCTCCACCCTTATTTATCCCATTTACTGTACATACTTGAAAACCTCAATCCTGTCCCTCCTCTCTTCCAATGTGTACAGATTGAATTCTTCCAGTCTCTCCTCATAGGGTCTACCCTCCATTCCCTGAAACATCCTGGTCGCTCTCCTCTGCACCCTCTACAGCAGCGCTATGTCTTTCTAAAGATGGGGTCTCCAGAACTGCACACAGTACTCAAGATGCAGCCTAACCATGGCATTACACAGAGGGAGGATGAACTCCCTCCTCCTGGAAGTAATCCTCTTAGTTATGCAGCCCACTATTCTGTTAACTTTTGCGGCCGTTCTTCGACAATTCTCTTTGTTGTTCATTTTGCTGCCCACCACTACCCCTAGGTGCAGCACCCTACAGTTACCTGCATTGTACTTCAGTCCCCACTTCCTTGACCACCCATCAGGGTATCTACATCCCCCTGGAGGGCCTCTCTTCCCTCCTCCCTTTCCGCCACTGCTCCCAGTTTTCAGTTATCCACAAAGACAGTCTGCTCACTCCTAACACTTCTCCCTATGTCCAAGACATAGGAATTAAATAGGAGTGGCCCCATGACCGAACCCTGGTGTACCCCACTGATGACCCTTCTGGGGGAGGAGACTATCTCTTCACCCACCACTCTCTGTATTCGCCACGTAAGCCAATGTTCCACCCACTTGAGCAACTGCCCCCACCCTCATTCCCCCCAGCTTTGTTAGCAGTCCATTATGGAGTACTGAATCGAATGCCTTTCTGAAATCCAGATAGAGGACGTCCACCGGCCTATGTTGGACCAGGGCACCTGTCACCCAGTCAAAACACTCCACCAGGTTGCTCTGGCACAACCTCCATGGAACAAAACCATACTACCTGTTGTCCAGGTGACCTAACCTTTCCAGCTGCCCCCCCAAGCCTCTCCTTGATAATATCCTCCATAAGCTTGCCTACCACAGACGTTAGGCTAACAGACCTATAATTCCCCATCTCCTCTTTGGACCCCCCTTTGTGGATAGGCACCACATGAGCCACCTTGCAATCTTGAAGCACCCACCCTGTCATTAGAGACATGCTTAGGAGTGAGGCCAGTGGAGCTGCCAGAACATTCGTCAGTTCCTTCAGTACCCTTGGATGCAGCCCATCTTGCCCCAGCGCCTTCTCAGTCTTTAGCAACTGAAGGGCCTCTCTCACCCTGTCCACTGTGATTTTGCCCTCCCATCCTCCCATCCCACCTCCTCATGCAGAAGCCCCCCCCTTCCAGATACAACCCATCTCCTGCCCTAGCATCATACAGTCCTTCAGTCTCTAACTGACCTCCTGGTTCAGTGGGCTCCCCTTCCCTCCCATTGGGTTGGAAGGATCCCCCACCTCCCCCAGTAAAGATTGAGGCAAAGGACTCATTAAGCACCTCTGCTTGTTTCCCAGCTTCCTGCACCCATCCCACCCAAGTCCTAATCCTGCTGATCTATGCCCTCGATTGTCTTTTCTCCTCTATGTATCTATAGAACCCCTTCCCTCCCTGTGGATATCCCTTGCCAGGTTTGGCTCCTTCTTCAGTTCAGCCCCTCTTACCACCCTGGTGGCCCTCCTAGCCAGGAACTCATACTTTCCCTAACTACCCTTGAGCACTTTAAGAACGCAAAAGCAGCATTTTTATCCCTCACTGCCTCCTGCACCTCACGGGTCCACCAACACGGCTTTATGCCCCTACACTGCTTCTGCTTTACTTTTCTGCAGGCCCTCGTAACCTCCTGCACCCCCTTCTTAATGGTCTCCCACAAGCTATCAGCATCCAAGCACACTGTAAGAATCTTTCCCATGCCCTCAAAGTCCGCTCTCCCCTGAAATCTATTACTACTGTGTTAGTGCAAATTTCCTCTCCCCATAGTAACAGAAGAAACCACACTGTGCCATAGTCACTGCCTGCCAATGGGCTGTTTACCTCCAGGCCCCTTATCTGGTCATTATCTGCTAGGAACAATGTCCAGTATCATGTCCTGATTTAAGATAAAATAGCCCCTCTGCCCGCTACATGATGACATCATCATGATGTCATTCTGTATGCACTCTACAAAGTGAAACAGAACTACATTCCTGATATTCAGAATTGCGCCCGGCAATAGCGCATAACGTGGTGCCATGCTACAAGCTGTTGCACTGCTGGAGCAGAGGATATATTCAAGGACATGAGGTAATAGGCATCTCCTCTGAATATATCCGGTAATGCACACTGCGCATATACAATGCGCTTGAGCATGACCCACACAGGGCTGAACACCAGGAATGGCATCTGTGCAAGCGCAACAGTGTTGCACTCTTTGCAAGTTCCTGATATACAGTCGTGAGTATGCAAATGAGCCATAACGAATGCAAGATGCAAATAGGGCCATTTGCATGTCATTATGGCACCAATTGCATACGTTTTGCAGGGCAGGACAGTAAAAGGCACATGGTGGCCTTCACAGCGAGTGGTGCCGCTGGAGGGGGTGTAGAGGTACCCTTGCCCCGGCCCCCGAGCCATGATAACTCATAAAGCTGTGCCACAGACGTCCCTGGTAGTCCAGTGGCACCCCCCCACCTCCCCCACCATTGGCGGGCAGTATAAACCCACCCGCATACTGCCCTGCTGGCTGCTGACTGTCATCTTACAGTAGCAGATGTAAGCCTATTGGTACACACTGTGGACCAATGGGCTTGCAGTGCATACTATAATTCATTCACAAATCCATGCATGTAGTAATTCATTCACAGATGTGTGAATGAGTATTGCGTTATGCACTGCAAGCCCATTGGTTCACATTGTGGAACAATAGGCTTACAGCTGCTACTGTAATCTGTACCCCCTATAACAATCTGATGTCCTTGTTCAGGAACATGCGCCAGTACTGCACAGAGCACTACACATGGTGCCTGACCAGCCTACCTACTTCTGGAGGTGATCCCTGTAGATAAATGTTTAGCTGTTTCCTGCAATGTGATATTGTACTACTCTCTTAGTTAGTGTTTTGGTGTTATATATACTTGTATTACTACTGAATACTGTACACTGCTTGTAACATTTTGTATGTTCTGTTACGCTGTTTCTGTAATTCTCCCATATCGTGTCTGAAAATAGTCACAGTTGTGGCTAATGCACACACCTGGTGAAAAAAAGATTGAAATAAATACACCACAGCATTTTGTTGGGTTTTGCTACCGCACTTCTTCATTGAACAGGGACACCATCATTGTGCGCAGTAAGCTGTCCATCTCAGCATCCGCCTGTGACACCATGACGTCAGTGCTGACATTACCTTTATGGCCACACTCTTCCATAACTCCACTGTTTTACAGAAGCACCACATCACTGTTTCTGCCTTGTCTTTCTCTCATAATACTCCTGCAACTACCCTTTTGCACTCCCCCACATTCAACAGTTTCTTCTTCCTAGGTGTTACCTGTACAATGTTTTGTCCACTGTATTCAGCGAATGAGGTAATGATTCCTAAATATAGCATGACAGGGAGTGGGTATATGGGTGGATTTACCACATCTGGTGTGGTTAAGTCACTTGGCTGTGCCTCGCGACCAAACCACACCAGGCATGGTAAATACCCCAATATACCCACTCCCTGTCATGGTATATTGCTTAAGTAAGAGACTTGGCACTCATCAGATAGATCACAGAAGTTCACGATGCAGTATTGTTTATTCAATATGTCACATTTAGTTACTGACATTACTTGCACATAAAGCCAACATTCTGTGACATGTCATCCACTTTGTAGATGTTTATTCAGGAACCATGTATGTAATGTATTAACTGATAAACCTGAAACATAATTGGTAATAGGCAACTATTGCGTATAGCGCTTCAGTCCAAATCTGCATAGCAGAATTCTGAGTACTTCACAGAGGGGAACGTCTCTAATCTTCAGTACGGCACACGCAGGAAGAACAACACGGATCTTTTGTCCAAGCCATCCCCAGCACCACTGGGCCAGTTGTCGGTACGCTATGTACCGATACTTCCTGTGAAAAATAAAAGTAATTTTGGTTAGCAAGACAGACAGTGCAGAACATTAAAATCAGTGTCCGTCAAAAGTCACATCACCTCAATATCTACAATAACAAGTTTGATACACTTGAAATGGTCAGCACATTTAAGTACCTTGGTGTCTACCTTGACAGCTCTCTCTCCTACAGCCAGCACATAGACCATGTTGCCAAGGCAGCTAGTGCCAGACTAGGTCAGCTCTACCGGCATAGGCAGTTCCTCACCGAAAGTGCCATCAATCTTGCAGTTAACAGCTCCGTGCTCTCTATCATAGATTATGGACTGGTAGTCTACGGAGCCGGTACCGATACAGCACTTAGGTGAATCAAGATTGTCTTAAACAAAACCTGCAGACTAGTCCTTGGTGCAGACTATTTAACTCACACTTGCGATCTGTACTTAAGCACTGGTTGGTTAAACTTGAATACCAGAATTCAGTACCAAGTCTGTCTATTAGCTAAATATCCCCCCTAGGTCTTGCTCCCCCTGTAGTGAGGCAACTGCTAAGAAAGTCCACTTCCTCCAGACTAACTAGGAGGTCCAGTAAAGCTGCCTTCATTAGGCCATTCCGACGGACCTCACTAGGGCAATGGTCTTTTGAATACAGGGCCCCCTGCTGGCTAAATTCCCTTAACTCTGAGCTGATTGAGGAAATGACACTATGCCCATTTAAGGCCAAGCTGCTGCAGTACCTGCCCACTCTTAGTAACTGCGACTGTGTCACCTGTGCCTAATTCTACTGTTATTGATAGTTTATCTGTCCTGCATAGCACCCATCCCCCCCCCACTTCCTCCCCTGACTGGTGTGACCCCACTGGGCACTTACCCCACATCCCCTCTTTATCCCGCCCTGCCTTCCTGCTTTCTCTTCACAAATATTAACCCCACCTCAATATTTACCCACTTCCCCTGGTTTCACCATCACCTCACCACCCCAATTTAAAACTCTTTCCCTTATCCCTCTCTCCCCCAACATTACCCAGACCTGTCCCACACTGGGCATCTGTGTGCCCTTGTCCCATACACTGCACCAAGATTTACCAGCACTTAGCAGCTCTTTACAGAGAAATCTGTGATTTACAGATACTTTGTGTTTCTTTGCATGAATTGCAACTCTCTCCCTTCTGTCCTCCAAGGCTCTGGCTGCCATGACTAGGAGCTACACAGTGGACCGCTGCTATGGCGCTGTCTGCATGGCCTTCCCACCCTCTCAACAGAATGACAGTGTGCCTACATGGACACACTGCTAAGCCACATCATGCCAACAATGTATGCGCTTACTGCACTGCTCGAAGCTGCATGCATGTCCAAAATGGACTTATTAATCAGAAGGTAGAGAAAGGAATGTGTAACCCCCCTGCAAATGGGGGTTCCCAAAAGACTTCCAGGAGCTTGCTTGAATGCTCCAAGCCTGAATGGTGTTTGGCGTTTAAGCCATTTATCAGTGAGTGTTTTAGAGCCTCTGGTACTGTCTCTTTAAGAGCTGTCTGCTTGCAGACATAATTAGTTGTATGGGAGGTTTGTGCTTCTCTGTTTGAGTACCACTCGAGCTGCTGCCAATTCACTCCATTTTGCAGTCACCAGGAGTGCAAAGGGAACCTATCTGAAAGATGTAACTGTTTGCCAGAAATCATTTACAGTAATAATGAAATTACAGTTTGTCTAACCTGCTTTCTTTGCAGTCAGAACTGTGTCTGCCTAGTTCCCATTCTGGTTTGAACTGCTGAACTGGACCAATCAGTGTGGGGTAAGCTAGCTCTAAAATGGTGCCTTGGACGAATCAGAACTTGGACTCATAATCTGAGCCAGCCACAAGAGGATTGTATGGGCAGTGACTCTAGAGATGTAGTTTAGACTTGAGCCTTTTGGACCAACAGGAGCAGTCTATTGTGAGTGACAGCCAATCCAGTCAAGAACTGGGAGGAACTCAAGGAAGTGCCGGTTTTGTCTGTTGGAGTTTCAGTTTAGCTCTGGAGTGAAGAAGGAAGGGCCCTGTGCTTTTCAGTGTGCAGTTTCAGTCAAAAAAGCGTGTGTAAGCCCAGAGTTCCGGTCTGCAGCTTGTGTAACTGCTTGTTAGGACTGAATCCGTCCTGTGAAAAGAATCAAGGATCTCTGAAGTAGAAACCAGGCTCACCTGTGAAGACTGGAGAAATTGTTGAGATTGCACTCGGTCTGTCAGGAACTGAATCTGCTGTGTGTTCTCCGGGTATTGTGCAGTAATTGCGATCGGGATGAAAGCAGCCTGCCTGGTATAGTACTTTCTTTTTACCATATAAATGTGTGAAAGTCTCGTGGGGCTCAAGGTAGCCCTGCTGCGTTGAAGGACCCTATCTTGTTTGGAGGTGTGAGTACTAATTCAGGGTCGCTCCTGTTGAATGCCACATTAAATCCAAATGGAATCACTGTACTGCTGACTGTTAAACTAATTTTTCTTTTCACTGTGTGAAAGGGCCCCTACCAGCTGCCACGGTTTGGACTAGCCACTAGGGCTTGGGTACCCAGGGACAGTAACTGGTAGGGATAGGCCTGTGCACAGAGCCATGAGGTAGATAGTAAGTGATAAGCTAATTAACCTGATTTCCCCCTGTCCTTGTTATATCCCCTAAATAAATCAGAGCTGCTTGTTTCAGCAAAGTTATACTGCCTGAGGTATTTGTCTATGTTAAAGTACTGTACTGTGATTGTTGCACTGTATCTTATTTACAGGAGGTCCCAGTGCGGAACTAGTCCTGGGGGTAAGTGTATCGGTGAAGGTAATTCTGATATATTGTGTGGGCCACTAGTGGGAAGAAAGGGGGTTACAGTGTCCCAGAGGGCTGTGACCAAGTAAGTTTAACTATTGCAAACCCTGACCTCTGGGTGGAAGCACCGCCATTGGATCAGGCCCCTCAACCTGTTAGTGGCAAATCAGGCAGGGTAGTAGCCCTGGGTAGTGCCATCTAGGGGTTACATCTTGGAGGCTCACCGCTGGGATTGTGTGTCCTCTAGTGGCCATATTCTGAACCACTGTTAAGAAAAAAAATGGGTACCCGACAAGTGGCTGTGCACCGGCTGGTGGAGTGGTGTACTGGGAGGAGATTGACCCCAAAATGCTATGCTTATCCTGGACATCCCCTGGGTATCAATACGGACACTGTACAGGGAGTACTTTCCAAGATAGAAGGTTTACAAAACCCTGTGGTGGTGGGTCGGCATGCTAATCTGCTCACCCACACTTTCTGGCCCTAGTGAGTTTAAGGATCCCATAGATGGCTCCAAAGTGCCACAGACCATTACCCCAGAGGGAGCCCTCACTGCCTGGAGAGTGATAACTAAGTACAGTAAAGACCGGGGGGAATGAGCCCCCACCACTGTCTGAAACTTTTGAGGAGAAATTTGCTAAATGGTTGCTGGGAAGGGAAAACTGTGAAGGACTTGAAGAAACTATTCTTGCCACCTGGGGTGTTCCTCCCCAACACCCTCTCCGCTCCAGTACCCGTAATGGTGGCTGAGACCAATGCAGATTCCTATTTCTGCACCTGCCATTAGTCCGACTCTTACCGAAGGTTGAGGATCTTCTCTGGCACCTCCCACCCCCAAGGGAGGATGACTGGGAGACCTGGATAGACTATGTTGCCCCCAAGTGCTAGAATGGCAATGCTAGGAAGCCGAAAGTGAAAGAGGGTTAGTGAGAGCCTCCGAGGTCCTGCCCTGGCTACCATCCGTGCTAAGCGGGCCCAGTAACCCTGAAGTGACTGCACAGGCCTATCTTGAGGCCTTGGAGAATGTGTATGGGAGCCCAGATTCTGATGAGGATCTATGGTGAGAGTAAGAAATGCACAACAGTACCAAGGAGTTGTTGTCTGTGTATGTATCTCGGCTGGAAAAATTGTTGCAAGAATGCCTCAGAAAGGTAGTTTGCCAGCGATTGAACTGGACTAAACCAGGCTAGACAGGATCCTTAAGTCTGCCCCCTTCTCAGAACTGCTGTTGCTTCAATTCGCCTGGCAAATCGACTGGAATCCCCACCCTCCTATGATGAGTTAATAGAGAAATTCGAGGAGTTGAGAAAAGGCGACCTCGGAGGACCTGCACCAATAGCTGCTGACTACGACCAGGTGACTGAGGGTGGCCCATCAAGTGAAGTTCAGGGCAGAGGTTGGCAGTCAATGAGGTGCTCTGACAAGGAAAAGATATGCCACAATGGGGCCGAACTGTTGAAGAGATCTGGAATTCAAAACAGTCCCTTTATGAAGGCCCGCCTGCAAGTACGGGCCCTGACCTATATCCGACTGCATCTGCTATGGGGTGGGGTACCCACCCATGTATCTCCTATGATAACAGCTCCAAACTCAATTCCTTGACCATGGAAGTGGAGAAACTGACGAGATGTCTCCAAATGCTTATCATGCCACAGACAGAGATGGCACCAAGGTTTCCAGTTAGTAATACCCCGCCCTGGCTCCCAGTGTGGTGCCTCGGCCAGCTCAAACTCCAGAAAGTATGTTTTGTATATAATTGTGGGAAGGATGGGCACATGAAAAGGGAATGCCGTCCCCAAAAGACACTGACAAAGTTGCATATAGGCTACAGGAGAGCTTCGGAGAACACATCAGTGGTTAAGAGGTGCGAAATGATCCCAGTGAGGGCACCAAAATGCTAACTCACGTACTTTTGTGGCAGGTCAGTTGCCCAGGCCCCACTATCGCCTCTCCAGACTGGTCCAGAATAGTGGGTCCCTCCATGGAGACCACTGTAAAGGTGAATGGAGTGTCTACAAGAGCTGTATTAGACAGTGGCTCCCAAGTGACAATTATGTTCCAGGATTGGTATCAGAAGCATTTGTCAGGCGTACCCTTACAACCATTAGAAGGACTGCATGTATGAGGGGTTAAGTGAGAAGGCCTACCCTATTCTGGGTATATCCGAATTTGGCTGTCTTTCCCCACCTCCGTGGCTGGAGTGGCCGAACAAGTGAGACTCTAGCCTTAGTGTGTCCCCCACTGGACTGTATGATGGTGTCCCTTTGTTGATTGGAACAAATGCTCATATGTTCGGAAGGCTGGCACAGTTGTGTTATGAAAAACAGGGGTCAAAAACTAGTAGAGCTTTAAGAGTTCCAGCTTAATTAAGAAGGCCTATGAGGCACAGAGAGATGCTGAAAAAATAGAACCAGAGGAACCAGTCAGAATTGTATGGAAGAAGGATCCAAGTCTCTGATCCTGGCGCCAAATGCCCAGTGTACCTTACAGGAGAGGTCTGTATCAGAAAGGATGTTAAGAATAAAATATTAATGTTGGATGCACCAGGCGATGGAAAATTGCCAGAGGGACTGCTGGTCAAGCCTAGTATTTTGCCGCTAGAGCCCATGCTTATGCCAGAAGGTAATGGTCCAAGTTCATAATGTGTCTGAAAGAGACATTGAGTAAATAGAGGTTGCATCCTGCTAATGTGCATTGTGCGACACTGCAGTGCTACCCAGCAGCAAGAGTTCGAGGAAGAATGACAGAGTAACGCCTGACTTGTTTGATTTCAGCGACTCCCGTGCCAGCTGAATGGAAAAGTGAGGATCAGTGAAAAGCTTGCCCAGAGAGCCAGGTGTTTTCTTTAAAGGAATGGGACGTAGGATGCGTGCAAGGAGCTGAGCACAATATCCGGCTGCATGACGAAAGACCATTTCGTGAGAGGTCTCGGCACCTGGCACCTGCTGACATAGATGATGTGAGACGGCATCTGCAAGAGATGTTAGCTGCTGGTGTAATACAAGAATCCAGAAGCCCTTATGCTTCCCCCATTGTGGTAGTGAGGAAAAAGAATGGGACAGTAAGGATGTGTGGATTATCGCACCTTAAACCGGCGGACTATCCTGATCAGTACACAATGCCCATTCAGGATGCTTTGGACTGCCTAAGCAGGGAGCAAGTGGTTCTCTGTGTTGGATCTCTGCAGTGGGTACTACCAGATCGATGGCCCCAGAGGACCGTGGAGAAGACAGCCTTTATCTGTCCGGCAGCTTCTATGAATTCATGAGGATGCCTCAAAGTTTCAGGTGCCCCAGCCACTTTTCAACGATTGATGGAGCGTGCAGTGGGGACATGAACTTACTAGGTGCCTGGTATACCTAGATGATGTTATTGTGTTTGGCAGCTCACTGGAGGAACATGAGAGCAGATTATTTAAGGTATTGGACCGACTGGAGGACTTTGGCCTTAAATTGTCCATTGATAAGTGTCAATTCTTTCAAACATCAGTAAAGTATGTGGGACACATAGTATCCACCGAGGGAATAGAGACCGACCCAAGTAAAGTTGAGGCCTTGACCACCTGGCCACAGCCCAAAAATCTAAAAGAACTGCAAAGATTCCTGGGATTCTGTGGTTATTATCGGTCGCTTCATCAAGGACTATTCAAGAGTGATCCGCCTTTACTTACCTTACTCAAGGGTATCCCCAACCCACAAAAATACCAAAGTCAAGTCCTCGAGACTGAAAGAGTGTATTTTCATCCAGTGAAGTATTTGGGGCCCGCTGGACTCCTGATTGTGAGACTGCTTTTCATGAGATCATATATCAACTTACCCATGCTCCAGTGCTGGCCTATGCCAATCCAAAAAACCTACGTCCTGCCACACTGATGCTAGCTTGCAAGGGTTGGGGCTGTGTTGTACCAAGAGCACGAGAATGGCCTGAGACCAGTGGCCTTTGCCAGTAGAAGCCTGACCCCATCCGAAAAGAACTATCCTGTACATAAGTTAGAGTTCCTAGCTTTGAAGTGGCTATGTTGACCAATTCCATGAGTACTTGTATGGGGCTAAAATACTAGTAAAACTGACAATAATCCTTTGACCTATGTGCAGACCTCAGCTAAGTTGGATGCCACTGGCCATAGGTGGCTTTCTGCATTATCTACATATAACTATCTCTCGAATACCGAGCAAGTCTGAACCACATAGATGCTGATGCTCTCTCCCGGAGTCTGTTCCTCAGAATGATTGGGTCCGATTGGCAGAACCTGACATTGGGCACTCTGCGGAAGTTTGACAGGAGGACAATGTCCGCAGGGCGCAGTGGACTGCATGGTGGGTGGCTTGGGACCCTCTGAGAATTGCATACCTGCTTGTGCACACTTTTCTGCAATAGACATTGGTGCACTGCCTCAGCTGGACAATGACAGTATTAGGCGGGCTCAATCCCGCGATCCCCATGATCAAAGCAGCTTTAGAAGCCCTCTATGTAGGAAAGATGTGTCAAATTACGCTCCACTGATTTGAGAACTGCACTGTTATACAAGAAGGTCCTAAGTTGAAACTGATCAATAAACTGTTATACAGAGAAACAGTAGACAGAGGGGACAAGTAGACAAACAACAACTAGTGCTGCCACTGCCTTTCGAGACTCAGTACTGAGGTCCTTGCACAACCACATGGGGCACCTTGGTATAGACAGAACACTTGACTTGGTGAGATCCAGATTCTATTGGCCTAAGATGGGGCTGATGTGGAGCAACACATTGAACTTGTAGTCGCTGCTTACAGAGAAAGCTTTGCCCGAGGGCTTCCCCTTGTTAACATCACCAACAGTGCACCCATGGAGCTGGTCTGTATTGATTTTCTGAGTTTGGAGTCAGATCAAAGAAATATCAGTAATGTGCTGGTGGTCACTGACCATTTCACGAGATATGCCCAAGCTTTCCCACCAAAGACCAGAAAGCATCCACTGTGGCCAAAGTACTTGTAGAAAACTTTTTGTTCACTATGGGGCTCCACAAAAATCCATTCTGATCAAGGGAGACTTTGAGAGTCGTCTGATCAAGAGATGCTTTCTCTGTGGGAGTCAAAGTCCAGAACCACTCCTTACTACCCCCAGGGGACCCACAGCCTGAACGTTTCAACCGCACTTTGCTAGATATGCTAGGCACCCTGCACCCAAAGGACAAGCCTAGATGGAGCCAACAAATTAGCACCCTGGTACATGCCTATAACTGCACCAAAAGTGATGCCACTGGGTTCTCCCCTACCGCCTGATGTTTGGAAGAGGCTAGACTACCAGTAGATGTGTTTGGGGTCTCTCCTGATGGGGTTCAAGCTGACAACTATTTACAGTATGTGCAAAAGTTAAACCGAAGCTAACTCATGCGTGCCAACTGGCTCAAACCATGGCTGCCAAAGAAATCTGGCCAACAAAGAACGGTATGATAAAAGGTGAAAGCACAGGAACTCCAGGAGGGAAATCGGGTATTGCTAAGAAATCTGGGACTGCATGGCAAACACAAGATTGCTGACAGATGGCACCATCTCCCTCACATTGTAGTGGGCAAACTAGATGATCTGCCACTGTACAAAGTAAGGCCTGAGAACAATTGAAAAGATGTAAAAACAATGCATAGAAATCATTTACTGCCCATTGGGCAAATCCTGATTGAGTCTAAGCCCCCAGCTTCATCCCTGGAGCCAATGCTCCCAGAAAGTGAGGTGCAAAGCATCAGATCAGATGAAATGGAATCATTGTGCATGGTTGAACTGTTTGAGCTTTCAGGGGAGGAAAATGATAGATTGGGGCAGACTGGTGATACACCCGAACAAGAAGAGTATTTTGAGTGCCCTGACAGTCCACTGCCAGTGTCCGAAAGCTCTCCATGCGAGCCAAATGTTGTGGACTCAGAAACTGTAACTCCTGGAGCTGAAAGTGCCCCAAGTTCTAGCCTCTCTACCCCATGGAGACTCCCTGACAAGTGAGGACAATGCTGAAAATGAGGCTCAGAGTGCAGAGACTGTAACAGTTCCCCTAGAAAGACTGGTCGAGCTGTAAAGCCTGTGGTGCACCTCAGTTATGATTCACTTGGGAGGCCTGTGGACTTGCCTCTCAATGTTGTCCATAAAGGAGTGTATGTGTCCCCGAGCTCATTGCCCAAACTGAGCATCAGTGCTAACTCCAAGTTACTTGTGTTGCCCTCTAAGTATGGTGCCCTTGCCCCGTCCAGCCCCAAGGTAACTGATAGGGAAGGGCCCCATCTCTTCAGGTTTCATGTACAAGAGGTAATAACTTGAGTTATGGTACAATGTGTGTGTAATACTGTGTAAAGAGTGACGTACTGCAATGTTTCAGAAATGTGTTCTTGGTAAAATGATATATTGACTGATGATTACATGTGAGACCTAATGCAAATGTATATGGTTGCAGTTGAAACTTATAGAGTGTACTTGCTTGCATGGACGTCAAGCTTTCCCAGGCCAGGAAGGTGTAACCCCTGCAAATGGGGGTTCCCAAAAGACTTCCAGGAGCTGGCTTGAATGCTCCAAGCCTGAATGATGTTTGGCGTTTAAGCCATTTATCAGTGAGTGTTTTTAGAGCCTCTGGTACTGTCTCTTTAAGAGCTGTCTGCTTGCAGACATAATTAGTTTGTATGGGGGACTGTGTGCTTCTCTGTTTGAGTACCACTGAGCTGCTGCCAATTCACTCCATTTTTGCAGTCACTAGGAGTGCAAAGGGAACCTATCTGAAAGATGTAACTGTTTGCCAGAAATTATTTACAGTAATAATGAAATTACAGTTTGTCTAACCTGCTTTCTTTGCAGTCAGAACTGTGTCTGCCTAGTTCCCCATTCTGGTTTTGAACTGCTGAACTGGACCAATCAGTGTGGGGTAAGCTAGCTCTAAAATGGTGCCTTGGACGAATCAGAACTTGGACTCATAATCTGAGCCAGCCACAAGAGGATTGTATGGGCAGTGACTCTGGGAGATGTAGTTTAGACTTCGGCGCCTTTTTGGACCAACAGGAGCAGTCTATTGTGAGTGACAGCTAATCCAGTCAAGAACTGGGAGGAACTCAAAGGAAGTGCCGGTTTTGTCTGTTGGAGTTTCAGTTTAGCTCTGGAGTGAAGAAGGAAGGAGCCCTGTGCTTTTTCAGTGTGCAGTTTCAGTCAAAAAAACGTGTGTAAGGCCCAGAGTTCCGGTCTGCAGCTTGTGTAACTGCTTGTTAGGACTGAATCCGTCCTGTGAAAAGACTCAAAGGATCTCTGAAGAGTAGAAACCAGGCTCACCCTGTAGAAGACTGGAGAAATTGTTGAATTGCACTCGGTCTGTCAGGAACTGAATCTGCTGTGTGTTCTCCCGGGTATTGTGCAGTAATTGCGATCGGGATAGAGAAGCAGCCTGCCTGGTATAGTACTTTCTTTTTACCATATAAATGTGTGAAGAGTCTAGTGGAGCTCAAGAGTGAGTCCTGCTGACGTTGAAGGACCCTATCTTGTTTGGAGGTCGTGAGTACTAATTCAGGGTCGCTCCTGTTGGATTGCCACATTAAATCCAAATGGAATCACTGTACTGCTGACTGTTTAAACTAATTTTCTTTTCACTGTGTAGAAAGGGCTACCAACTGCCACAGTTTGGACTAGCCACTAGGGCTTGGGTACCCAGGGACAGTAACTGGTAGGGATAGGCTATGCACAGAGCCATAGGTAGATAGTAAAGTGATAAGCTAATTAACCTGATTCCCCTGTCCTTGTTATATCCCCTAAATAAATCAGAGCTGCTTGTTTCAGCAAAGTTATACTGCCTGAGGTATTTGTCTATGTTAAAGTACTGTACTGTGATTGTTGCACTGTATCTTATTTCACAGGAGGTCCCAGTGCGGAACTAGTCCTGGGGATAAGTGTATATCGGTGAAGGTAATTCTGATATATTGTGTGGGCCACTAGTGGGAAGAAAGGGGGGTTGCAGTGTCCCAGAGGGCTGTGACCAAGTAAGTTTAACTATTGCAAACCCTGACCTCTGGGTGGAGGCACCCGCCATTGGATCCAGGCCCCTCAACCTGTTAGTGGCAAATCAGGCAGGGGTAGTAGCCCCTGGGATAGCGCCATCTAGGGGTTACAAATGGAACCTGTAACAAGGGTGTTGACTTGTCAAACAGTGCTGTGTAATTAAATAATATCTGTAATGTCTTTCTAAATTACATTGCAGAGGAGATGGAAAAGCATGTCTGCCTCTTTGCACATAAATCCAATAATGGCAATTGGGTGAACATTGTAGGGGGAGTATAAAGGAGGAGAAAAGGCAACAGAAAACCAGAGGAGCAGTGAGGGGTATGGCAAGTGCGTATCCAATGACAATAACTGAAACATAATGCATTTAGGGAACATAAACCAAGTGACAAGGCACAACACCGGTGGTGTGGTCTTTCGAACCTCAAAGAACTAAATATACCTGAGGGGTAATCATATCACGTGTCGGACAACTGGAAAAGCAGTGGAACTAGGCACTGCGTAAATCAAGTTGGAGGATGGGGGTGCATGGGCAGTGGTATCACAAGAAGAAATAAAGAGACAGAGTTTCTGTAACATCTGTATACATCACTGTAAGAGCACACCAGTACCACTGTCTCCAGTTCCGCAGAACACATGTCCACAAGGACTAATGGCAGGGTTCATTAAACAGTGCAAGCCGATTGGTCGACAGTGTCCACCAATGGGCTTCCAGTAGTACTCTTGCTGTTATTGTCACAACTCTGTCGGCAGGCAGCCCTGGCAGGATACGGGTGGGTCTTTCTGCCCTCTGATCATCAGTGCTTGCTTGGGGGGCGGGCTGCATTGCGGGTGTCTGACTGGGTTGATGTGGGTGGGGGCACCACTACACCACCAGGGTATACAGTTGTTGGGCCATATTATGGACATGGTTCATGTTTGGTGGTGGGACAACGGACCACAATGACAGTGTTGCTGTTTCAGTGCAGTCTGGAATTGGGTCTGCATGGTTAGGGGGTGGGTTCTGTTACCTCACCTCTACCGCCACAGCGTGTGGCATGTTTCAGGGAATACGGGCAGGGAAGGTGTGGTCTATGCTCTGTACAGTTTTGCAGCGCTTAAAGACTTGACAGTGGGGATGCAGGCAGGGTGGGGGATTCAGTGTACAGAGCTAGTCTGCAGCATGATGTGGCTTCAAAAAGGGGACTCGGGCAGAGACTGGGGTGTTGCACAACAGACAGGAGTGGTGGGTGTGTGCCTGTACTGCTGCACGTGCAGGGTGCATGGTGCATTACGACATGTGCATCAGTGCACAGCGCATGCCAATGGGGCCATAATGACTTGAAAATAGCCCCATTGCGACCTGCACACCTAATGGCCACATTTGCATATTGTTGTCTCTGAATGGCATCATTAGGTACAGCGCATCTTCAGGTGCACAGCAACATTGAATTGCAAGTGAGACCCAGGCAGTACGCCTTTGCATCCAGGTATGGGCAAAAGTGCACTATTCACAGTGTGTATGTGCAGGGGCATTACCTGGCACATGTTCTATGAATACCACAGTTGGCGCTCGGTGCATCTCAGTTGCGCTGGGGCATGTGAGACGTGACAAACGCCAATTGTTTGTCAGTCTTGGAAATGGAGTTTAAGCTGTACAGGGTAATGAAAGTAAAACAATGAATACACTCCATCAAAACCTATACAACCAAAGGCGGAAGTAAGTGAATATGTATAGCATGGGCAAAAAGGGGTGGACTAACCAAACTCGAACCACAGAGTGATCACTTGTCATAGTAACCAAACAGTACTGTGTAATGTGTTACAAGCAACACTGGCATCATGGTGTCATTATGGAACATGAAAGTATCAGAGCAGCAAAATGGTACACGCGGAGCAGTCTGACATGATCTGGAATACTGTTCATGACGAACCATTTCTCAGCAATGGCATGACAGTAAGGTGGAGGGGTAGACCTGTATTTAGCAGAATTCTCCAACTTATGCACTCAAGGAGATGTCTACCACCACACGTTTCATGGGAAACAGTTTGTGGTGGTAGAAGGCGGTGTGAAGTAATTGTTGTAAGGAGCTGTTGCATGGACCATAGTAGATGTCAAACTGTGTCTGAAAGTCATTTTTTGGAACTAGTTGTTGATACATACTAACATACTAATTGCTTACAGATTAGGCCTTGTGGTCTATCAAGTCTGCTCGAACCTCAGATCCCTAGTTGGGTGCCGAGGCCCCCCCCTTGTGTTCCAGAAACCCTTATCATCCATCCCCACCCCCCTGGTCCAGGCCATCATCTGATACATTCGTTTTCTGTGTCTGTCCCACCCTCTCTTGAAGCCCTCCACTGTGGATCTCTGAACCAGCTCGCCAGGCAGCGCATTCCAAGGGTCCACCACCCTCTCAGTGAAAAACCTCCTCCTCTTTCCCCCCTCACCCTTCCACCTTCCAACTTCAAACCATGCCTTCTGGTGATACCTCCCTGCTTTAGTCTAAAGATCCCCTCCATGTTTACCCTATTTATTCCTTTGAGGTACTTGAAGACCTCAATCATGCCCCCCTGTCTCCTCTCCTCCAATGAAAACAGGCAGAGCTCCTCAAGTCTGTCCTCATATGTCAAATCCCTAGTCCTCATCATCTTAGTTGCCCTCCTCTGTACCCTCTCCAGGGCTGTATGTCCCTCTTCAAGTGTGGTCTCAGTACTATACACAGTACTCAGGTGTGGTCTAACCAGTCCATTGTACAGTGGCAGAATCACTTCCCTGCTCCTATAAGTGATCCCCCTTACGATGCATCCCAACATCCTATTTGCCTTGCTAGCCGCTCTCCTGCACTGCTCAGAGTTATTCATACATGCATCCACCATGACCCCTAGGTATTTTTGCCCTGTTGAGGCCTCCAGTGCCTCCCCTCCCCTCCCCTCCCAGGGTGTACCTGTGTTTTAGGGTTTCCCCGCCCAAGATGTAACACCTTACACTTGGTGATATTGAAATTTAATTTCCATGTGTAAGCCCAGCTTTCTAGGGTTTTCATTGATTTACATTCAGTACGATGTCTATACCTTACAAGTATGTGACTGTACTGTTGCAGCAAGTTTGTGTTCCATGTGTGAAAAATTCCCAGCATTTAGCTAAACAACATGAAGCACTATCACTTGCATTGTCACGCTTATGGCAGTGATCATCACAAAATGCAAGCACACAATACCCCATGTAGTTAGGACACTATATGGATATTGTTTGGCCCCAACACATACACATCACAGTTGCTGCTGGAGAGAATTGTGAAGGAGAGAGGAGGATTACTGACAGTGAGTCAGGCAACACTGTTTCACCAAGAAATGTCAACAAACTACTTGCAGACACAGTTTGAGATATAGTACAGTAACTGCAAAGTCAGTAAGTCACTTCAAGAAACTGTTTGGAACATTGTGTTCAGTGCATAATGTTAACCTGACCACAATGACCCACAGTGTGACTTATAGAAGGGTAGTAGTGATTACAGCTCACTTACTCATGTATATCTTGCTCCTCCGGACGACCATGTTCCTGGCGAAACTGTTAATAAGCCGTTTCAAGAACAGGGATTCGAAGACACACATCCTGGAAGCCAAATCCCAAACCCCATAACATCTTCATTCCCTACACTGTTTCTGACCTTATAGGTGTCAGTTTCTGCCCTCTCTTCTTGCACTTACCTGTCCAATGCAACTTCTAATGCACTTGCCCTGTGTCTGTCCTGACAAGGCCCCTCGGCTGCCTCATCCTGACCCTCTACACCCTATGCCTTCCCCTACCCTCAGCCCTCTCCCCTTCTTGCCCTCTTCCTCCTATTGTTTCTTGAGTTACTCATCACTCACTCTGATTTTGTCAAGCAAAGTTACTGTCTAAAACCATGTACATGTAACTGTTTTATGTTTTAGTGTCTGTTACCCTGTAACCAGCATGACGTGGAACCTTTGTAAAAGAGCCTTGGCTCAAAGGTACTTTGTAATCCTAGACACAAATAAATAAAAATAAAAAAATAAATAAAAATAAAGTGTTCTGTGATGCAACCTTCCATTTGGTACTCTGCAAATTTATTAACAACTTCATTTATTTCTTTACAGCGTCAACATTCACGTTCCATAGGCATAGTCTGACAGTTTCCACGTGAACACCTAAACAACAATATAATGACATACATTTTTTTAAAAACACATCATTAAATGGCACAATCATGTTCATTACTCAGAAAATAACATTATCATGCAAAAGCATTACATGTTGACAACATGCACTGAAAACAAATTGAAACAGAAACATAAGTCAACAGGCAGTGTCACAGCACAGCGGTGGAACTTATGATATGGAGTTAAAAAGACATGGCTGATATAGGGGATTGTTGACAAGAAGGTATATAAGCAATTGGTGACTGATTGAGCTCACAATACAGTAATGTGTCTTGCAGTATATGAACAAACAGCAGTAACACCTGTTGTGACACACGGCTCAGTAATCGCTACGGTAGCCTGTAATGATGGTGACCACAATTGAGCGCTTTAAAAACTAGGCAACTCTGTTATGGTGCATGTGCACAGGGCCACCAGGAATGGAGTGTGACTGGATGTGGAGGTTCGGTGAACACAGTGACAGAATGTCACTACAGATACACACACATGCAGTGGGGGACTTCGGGAGTGACCACGCCGTGCAATGGGCGGAAGGGTTTGTGGAGTGTACTGCGGTGGTGTGTTGCTGAGCTGGACATGTGGAGAGGTGGCTTGGTGGCAGGCTAGGGTTGGGAGAAGTCTGGGTTCGGTTCTGGCATGCTCGTTTTTTGCTACAGGTCCAGGATTTCTTTTTTCTTTGTTGCCCACACCCACCAACACTCACCCCTGGAGTTCACAATACTTTAGTCGGGTGGTGTGGTGGGGGCAAGACTCACATGGGAGGGGGGCAGAGACTTGCACATAAAAAAATCTCGGTCTCCGGCACCCTCTTTGTGTTTGCCGAAAGTGTACATCACCCAAATTGATTTTCGGCAAAGTACACTCCCAGAAAAAGCGATCACCTTTCAGCTGTTGCTGTTATCACATGGAACCATCGGTAGCTGTACTGTTAAACATTTTCTGTTACAATACTTAGCCTGGGAAAACAAATAATGTATTTAAAGCAGCACCTGTTTGCAAGATGGCCACAAGTAGAAACAATAGCAGGGTTTGTGTGTCATTTGTTCAGCACTGAATGAACGTAAAGAAGGCTCAGGGATCAGATGGCACAACAGCACAGAGTCATTGCATTCATCTGCGGCGCGCACATCCATTGTTCTGGAATGAACACAGTGGTCCCAGTGACAGAAGGAGGGAGATGGACTGAGTAACCAGAGCACATCTATCCTTCTACAGGGGAGGTGTCCTCATTGTCCAGGGCAATAGGGACACCTGATGGAGGCCTGTGGGTTCCACAGTGGATGTCGCCATTAAGAAGGGGCCGGGAAGATGTTGGTCTGCGTTGCATGTCAACACACATGGGTGGGCTTTAATATTACAAAATGTGCCACACATGTATGAAGCCTCCATCAACACTTGCCCACCAGTGCCCACCGGGGGGGGCACTCCTGGAGCACAAACCTAGGTGGTAAGTTGGATCCTGACAACAGTGTCTTTCTGGAGAGGATTCACACCTGGCAGTCATACATTGGTGGGGGGGGGGAGTCAGATCATTTTGTGGCAGCTGGGAGAAGCTAGAGGGGTTTCCCTGAGAACAAAAAATCCAAACAAAAATAAATAAGGCTGTGGGATCATGGGCGATAGTGGAGAGTGTCGGACCAGTGCTATGCTACTAGAGTAAAACGTTGTGAATACAGCACATGTTTGCGCTTACTGTTGATGTTGTTGTGTCAGTTTGTTTGAGTTTGGGGGACTTTGCCCCCCCACACCCCCCCCTTTTTTTTTTTTAATGGGGTTGTTGGGACTGAAGCCCACCAACTCAAATAAACTACTAAAAATAACCCAACGACTGATTTAAGACAGTAGCGTAACTTGCTCTCACGCTAATAGCGTAGGTCCGTTGATGGTCCGATACACTCCACTATCTCCGGATCATGATGGTAGTGTAGTGTGGCATCACTTCATACAATGGCCTGATTGATTGCTACAGTACACGGTGATGTAGGTGACGTCAGACTCCATATCAGACCTATCACATCACATGCTAAGACACAACATTGTGATAATGAGCAATTAACAGACATTGAGGGACAGCAAGCGACAAACTCACCAGGCTATGATGATGTGTGAGATCTGCAGACACAGCCGTAAAAGCATGCATTAAAACTCGCAACACAGACTGTGAACTGTGGTCACAATAAGTAGTACTTGAAGCAAACTCTGTGACCCACAGTAAACAGGCATACAATGATACAGCAGGAGAGTGAGAGTGCATCACCAGGACAGCCCCGCACCTGGGAGGCAGTATAGCGCAGCGGTTTAAGGCTCTGAACTGCAAATCTGGTGACATCCAGCAGACTAGAGCTGGGTTTGAATCCCACAGCTTCCGCTTGCATACTGTGTGACCCTGAGCAAGTCACTTAACTTCCCTGTGCTCCCAGGTCACTCCTGTAAAAAAGCTTTCAGCTTAGTGTGCTACACCTGGTTAAATAACTAAAAAAAAAAAAGTGCACACAATACCAGCCACACGTTGTGGTAACACCCACAAAACATAAATATGCACAATGGGCCATTACATACACTGGTGACTGGTGTAGCACCTATCTCTGCCATGTATGCATCACACACTGTTAGAGACAGCATCGTTGATTGCCGGGGACATGTGCAACATAACATAACATGGTGGTAGTGGGGGGATGTAGGAGGGTCGAACCAGTGCATTCAGGAAAATACAACCCTGTGGGAGTGGCTCGTCTCCTACGTTGAGATGCTGAAAGTGTTTTTTTCTTTCTGTCTTTTATTATGAAATATGCATATTGTGAAATATCTATGAATATGACGATAAGGAATGTGTACTGATCTGTTAATTTTGATGCAGTTAAATGGTTTTTATAATACAAAAAAGGAAAAGGGGTGGAGCTTTGTTTACCACATGGTAGGGTTCTGGTATAAAAGAGCTCTGCTTACAGCTTTAGTCAGTTGGTTGTAGTGTATTGACCCTATCAGTCCCCTAGC
The DNA here is from genome assembly GCA_016271365.2 of Neoceratodus forsteri. Taxonomy (NCBI): domain Eukaryota; kingdom Metazoa; phylum Chordata; order Ceratodontiformes; family Ceratodontidae; genus Neoceratodus; species Neoceratodus forsteri. The sequence goes on from JADMNL010000022.1 coordinate 36,260,950, forward strand.
CTGCTTCTAGGTGGTACTGTACACAGTGCTGTTAACTATGATAATTTTTGTGTTACTTTGAATTGCTGTTTTGATTTTTATTGCTTTGCCATTTCAAGTCTGCTTATGTTTATACTTCTGCAAGAATAAATTTTTTTGGTTTTTGCATCCTGACAAGTGTTGAAGCAGTCATCATTTCCCACAATTCTCACATCTCCCAGTCAATGTCAGGCACGTTTAGGTCCCCTACCACTACCACTTTGCCACCCCTCTTCTAATTTTCTTCTCAAGTACTCTGTCCTGTTCCTCCCCTTGACCCGGCGGCCTATAGACCACCCCTAATCTTATCTTTCTGCCCGAGACCACCACGAATTCCACCCATATAGACTCAGTTTCCCAATCTGTACCTCTAATGCCCCATCTTCAGTGACTTCAATGCCCTCCCTGACATAAAGGGTGACCCCCCCCCACCTGATCTGTGATCACTCCTGAATAATGTATATCCAGGGACCGCCATCTCCCAGTCATCGTTTTCTGTGGCCCATGTTTCTGTGATGGCCGCAAGGTCTATCTCAGTGTGTGCCATCATTGCCTGGTGCTCGCTAAGTTTGTTCCCTAGGATCCTGGCATTAATGCACACCCACTTCTACGTGGCCCCTACTCTGACTCTACTACTGCCCATCAGACTGCTATGTTTTCTCCCCTCTCCCTTAGTGTCTTTGCCTGCAGTTCTTTCTCTTACAACCATTCCCCCCCTTACTGTCATAACCCCTACATTGTTTCCTGCACCCCGTATCCAGCTACTTTCTCCTGGGTGTGGGGGGGGGATATTAACTTCAATCCCTTTCTGCTTGCCTTCCATTGTGGATCCTGTAGATCTAGACTCCCTCACGGTCAGTTTAAATGCCTGATACAGGCATCAAACCTCTGCCCCAGTGCACTGGCCCCATCTCTTGTCAGGTGAAGCCCATCACCTTTGAAGAGTCATCTGCCCCAGAAATCCCCCCAATCCCCTACAAAGTGGTACCCCATGTCCCAACACCACCCCTTGAATCAACTATTAAATTTTGCTATCTCAGCACTCCAATCCTGTCCTGCCTCCCCGCCCAGCCCCATACAGAGAGGACTTCGGAGAGAACCAGGGAAGCCGAGTGTGCCGCCAATCTGTGCCCCAGTCAATGGAAACTCTGCTTCACTGCCTCTACTGACTGGTTGGCCAGATAGTTGGTACCTAGGTGCACCAGCACCCCAGATACCCACCTTCCCTCTCCACCATCCTCCCTATTCTATCTATGTTCCAGTTGGCTGATGCTCCAGGCAGGCATTGAACAACCCTCCTCCATCTGCTCCCCCAGCACCCTGTCCATACCTCTAACCATTGAGTCCCCGATCACTAGGATCTTCTTTGCAGTCTTACCCTCCTTGGGTGCCAATGTGTTGTCTGGTCCGTTACCTGAGACTGCCTCAGAGTCCCCCCCTTGTGGAGCAAGGAGCTTGAGCCTCCTCCAGGGGTGTGAAATGATTCACCATCTGGATTCAACTGGACTTTAGGCTGCCCCTTCTAACCCTCCTGCTCCCCACCACTGTCCACCCCACCCAGAGCAGTGGGTCTCTGGGGGAGTGGGGGTGAGGGAGGCAAGCCCCTGCTGAGCTGAGTGCGGAACTGGGTAATTTGTATCCTGGTTGCCACTGTCTGAGCACAGAGCTCTGCTATGGTCATGCAGAAGGAACAGTGTCTCCTGCTCCAGAGTACTTCCCTGGAGAAGATCGTCCCACAGTCACTACAACTGAGTGCCTCCCCCCATACTACATTTTACCAAGAACTGTATTGATGAGAGAGACATTTAAGTAGTACCAACTATGATTAGAAGGCAACCCCTTCCAGGTGGAAGAGTCTAGTAACACTGGCTAGTTCAGCTGTATGGTGACAGCAATTATATCTAACCCCCGATCCCTTCCCCAGTGGGACACTGATGATACTGTACAGATCACTTTCCCAGTTTGGCACCACTGATGGCAACTGGCATTTAGGCACTGGACAGTCTACACACTTATTTTGTCTAGGGTATTTTCCTGGCTGTAATCCCGAGAGAAAGGGGCACACAAAAACATTTGCATTTTACCAGGAACTGGGGTGGACCATGGAACTGGGGGCACCAGAAATCCCACAGTCACTCACAAACAGATGTCCACAAGCTGGGAATACAGCCAACTAGTAGATTTTATTCCGACAAGCTGGACTAGATACATAGATACTGTCGGCATATAAGGACCGCCAGGCCCATGCAGTCTGCCTGTTTGTGCTACCTGACAGAAAAATGTTTGCCCACAGGTGCTGCAGGTGCAGAAACAGGTACAATGAAAGTCCGCAAATCCACAGTAGTGCTTTACTACAGTTTACATGTTCGAGTCTCACCCCTGCTTTAGAGGGTGCAAAGGCTACCTTCCTGTCCATCCCTCTTCTGGGCTATAGACACAACAACTTGTTCAGAATTAAATGAGACAACTTCAGGTTCACATAACCGAGGGGAAAACACCTGGGTTCCCCCATTACCAATGTTTCCAAATTCACAGAATCTTTTCCCAGGACAGTGCATGTCCTAAAACTGTGTTGAACAGTTTCAGTGAAACTCATCCCAAGACAACAAGAAACTTTCTCCTCCTGTGCCAGTTAGAACAGAAGCGTGTCAGTTCCAACTCTGGATAGAGGGGAGGCATCTCTTTTCCCAAACTGATGATTCATGAGAGTGTTAGGGCAAATCCTGGGCAGCACTTGAACATTCAAAAGTCTCTCAGCCATGGCGGACTGTGAAAAAAGGGGACAAGACATTCTATAGGTACATCAGCGATAGAAGAAAAACTGGGGGGTGGGATTGTGAGGCTCAAAGAGGAGGAGGGAGAGTGCAAGGAGGAGGATCTAGACAAGGCAGAAATACTGAACAAATACTTCTGTTCAGTATTCACTGGCGCTTGCTAAGTTTGTTCCCTAGGATCCTGGCATTAATGCACACCTACTTCTACGTGGCCCCTACTCTGACTCTACTACTGTCCATCTGCCTGCTATGTTTTCTCCCCTCTCCCTTAGTGTCTTTGCCTGCAGTTCTTTCTCTTACAACCATTCCCCCCCTTACTGTCGTAACCCCTACATTGTTTCCTGCACCCCGTATCCAGCTACTGTCCCCTGGGCGTGGGGGGGTATTAACTTTGATCCCTTTCTGCTTGCCCTCCATTGTGGATCCCGTAGACCTGGACGAAGAGGCCTAGAGGCGGGAGAGGGTCAAGGACCACAGTTGGGCAGCAGAGGCAATCGGGGGGGGGAGAAGTGGACACCAGTCCATTCACAGTGGAGAGAGAGTTCAGGAGGAACTCACAAAGCTGAAGGTGGATAAAGCCGTGGAGCCAGATGACATACACCTGAGGATATTAAGGGAGCTGCAGAGGGAACTAGCAGTGCCTCTAGCCACCCTGTTCACAGAGTCACTCACCACAGGCATGGTTCCAAAGGACTGGAAGTGGCAGTAGGGTGCAAGCGGGGAACTACAGGCCAGTCAGCCTCACCACAGTGGTGGAGAAGATCAGAGAGACACTGCTGAAAGAAAGGATAGCGGCACACCTGGAATCCATTGGTGCCCAGGATCTGAGGCAGCATGGATTCACATCAGAAGGTCTTGTCAAATGAATCTGATAGAATGTTTTGATTGGGTGACTAGGGAAGTGAATCAGGAAGGGGCCACAGATGTCACCTACCTGGATTTCAGAAAAAAAGCCTTCGATACTGTCCCACACAGAAGGCTGGTTAACAAGATGAGTAGTCTGGGCATGGGGCATAAGGTGATACAGTGTGTTAGAAACTGGCTGACGGACAAAAGGCAGAGGGTGGTGGTAAATGGGATCCAATCTGGGGAGAGAGGGTTGACCAGTGGAGTGCCACAAGGATCAGTACGGGGACCAGATCTGTTCAATGTCTTCACTAGTGACATTGCAGAGGGGCTGAAAGGAAAGGTCTGCCTATTTGCAGATGACATCAAGATCTGCAACAGGGTGGATACTCCAGAAGGGGTGCAGAAAATGGAGAGGGACCTGGAGAAGCTTGAAAGATGAAACATAGAAACATAGAATTTGACGGCAGATAAGGACCGCTTGGCCCACCCAGTCTGCCCATTTCTCTACCTAATGGATAAGCTGCAGATCCTAGTTAACCAACAGCCTACTCCTTCCTACTCCTTCCTACTCCCACCCCCTAGAATTGCCTTATGACTGTCCCATGCATTCTTGAATTCCACCACTGTTTTTGACTCCACAACCTCCTCCGGAAGGCTGTTCCATGCATCCACAACCCTCTCTGTGAAAAATACTTCCTACATTACCTCTGAGCCACCCCTCTATCTTCAAATTGTGCCCCTTGTTCTTGCACACCTCTTTTCTGAAAGAAGCTACCCTCTTGGACTTTGTTGATTCCCTTGAGGTACTTGAAAGTTTCTATCTTGTCCCCCCTCTCCCTCCTTTCCTCGAGGCTATACATATTAAGCTCCTTAAGTCTCACTTCATATGTCTTCTGGTGCAGACCCTGCATCATTTTAGTTGCCCTCTTCTGGACTGCCTCCATCCTGCTTGTCTTTGTGGAGACTGGGTCTCCAGAACTGTACGCAGTACTCCAGATGGGGTCTCACCAGCTGTCTGTACAGAGGGATAACAACTTCCTGTTTTCTACTGGTGAGGCCTCTCCCTATGCATCTCAGTATCCCCCCAACCCTCCTTACTGTCCTCTCACATTGCTTGCCCACCTTTAGGTCATCTGATATGACTACCCCAGGTCCCTTTCCATTTTTGTTGTCGTCAGTATCTCACCCCCGATTGTGTACTCTTCTCCTGGGTTTTTGTTTCCCAGGTGCATTACCTTGCACTTCATAGCACTGAATCTAAGCTGCCATACATTTGACCATTCCTCCAACTTTGCCAAGTCCCTTCTCATCCTTTCCACGCCACCTTGTGTATCAACTCTGTTGCAGATCTTTGTGTTGTCTGCAAAGAGACATACTTTTCCTTCCAGTCCCTCTGCAATGTCGCTTATAAAGGAATTGAAGAGGACTGGTCCTAGTACTGAACCCTGCAGTACCCCACTAGTAACCCCCCTTTCTTCAGAGTGGACTCCTTTTACTATTACCCTCTGTGTCCTGTTCTCCAGCCAATTCTTTACCCAGGCTACCATCTTGGGACCTACTCCCAGGCTAGCTGACTTGTATATTAATCTTTTGTGTGGGACTGTGTCAAATACCTTGCTAAAGTCTAGGTAGGCCATGTCCACAGCCCCTCCCTGATCTACTACTTTGGTCACCCAGTCAAAGAAATCTATTATGTAACCCCCAGGTGGAGCTGTCCCAAGGGCTACTACCCTTGCCTGGTTGACTACTAACAGGTTGAGGGGCCTAGGTTCTATGACAGGTGCCTCCCAGAGGTCAGGGTTTATAGTGGTTAGACTAGCTTGGTCACAGCCCTCTGGGACACCGTGAACCCCTTTTATTCCCTCTAGTGGCTCACACAGTACACAGGAGTTACAGTCCCAATACCCCACATATACACACTGTTCACTCATAAGGTACCTCTTAGCCTCGAGACTGATTCTGCAGCACGTCTCTAAGGATCCCCTGTAAAACAAGGTTAATCAACATCCACAACCCAATACAATGCTTGTTCTATAGGTACTGACACTTCAGACAGCATAAAGTTCAATAACATCAAATCTGGTTTATTTAGGGGAATGGAACACGGGAGGGGGAAATTAGGTTAATTGGCAGTATTCAAATCACAGTACTGTGCACACATACAGGGTCTGAAAAGTCAAACTCTGGGTACCCAGGTTGGGGGGAGCTAGCCAGGTCCATTGCCCGGGGTTGGCCGGCAGGTGCAGATGGATGGGGCCCTGAAGAAGAAAAATATATTCACAACACCCAATTGTAATCCGGAGCCAGATGGCTCAGTCCATGAAGAAGTGAAACAACAAGAATTAGATGACACACTTGTAATTGATAACCAGCTGCAGGGGAATACCCTGATTTGTACTCACAATACCCAAGCAGAGAACCGGATGGTGGATGTTCTTCTGGATTTCCAGAATCAACAGGGCATGGAGACAAGGTCCTTGTGACTGGACCCCAAGGCAGTTGATGCAAACGGATTTAGTCCGAGACAAGCTGGGGTTTTCTTCCAGCTTCAACACACAGCACAGTACAGGGGATAGGAAACAGCGATTCCCCACAAGCTCTACGCACGTTCATATGTAAAAGGAAAGTACTATACCAGGCAGGCTGCTCCTCGATCCCAATGGCAATTACTGCAAAATACCCGGGAGCACGCACAGCAGCTTCAATTCCTGACAGACCGAGTGCGATTCAGCAATATCTCCAGTCTTCTACAGGATGAGCCTGGTTTCCACTCTCCAGCCTTCCTTTTCCTCAGGAACTCGGATTCAGTCCGACTATCTCTTACAACGGCTGTAGGCTGACTTCAAGGCCTCTCACGCGCTTCCCGTGCGAACTGTACACTGCAGAAAAATACAGAGCTCCTACTCCTTTTACTGCCACTAATGATCTGCTTCTCCAGCTTCAGTTCAGGGCATTTCCCTTAGGTTCCAACAGGTCCAGCTGGAGGATTCGGCTATCAATCACTCCAGAGCTCCCTCTGTTGGTGCAAAAAGGTGCAGAGGTCCAAACTACAATTCCCATAAGCACTAGCCATACATTCCCCTTGTAATCCAGCTCCAGTGAGAGTCCCAATTCTGGCTGGCCCAAGCAGTCTCCATTTTCGAGCTTCCTTAACCCAATTGGCCCAGCACAGCAGTTCAAGTCCAAAATGGAGGGGCAACACACACAGAGTCCCAGCTGCATTAAAGGCAGGTTAGACAAACTGCAATTTCACTAACGCTTTAAATGATTACAGGCAAACAGTTACATTTTTTGGATGGGCTCCCTTTGTGCTTTCAGTGACTGCAAAATGGAGCGATTACACCACAGCCCAGGCGGGATTCAAGCAGGGAAACACCAGTCCCCCCCATAAGCATTAATTAAGTCTGCAAGCAGACAGCTCTTAAAGAGACAGTATGTGGAGGCTCTACAAGCACTCACAGTGCCATTCAAATGGCTTAAATGCTGAATGCCAGCAGGCAGCAGAACCCTTAGGCAAGCTCCTAGGGAGGCTTTTAGGAACCCCCATTTGTAGGGTGGTTACAAATAGATTCATCTGACATGACCTTCCTGCTGTGAATCCATGCTGCCTTTGGTCTTGTGCCCCTCTGGCCTCTAGGTACTCAACAATTCTTTCCTTCAGAAGTGATTCCATCATTTTCCCTATCACTGAGGTTAAACTAACAGGTCTGTAGTTGCCTGCTTCTGCCCTGCTCCCATTTTTTGCAAAGTGGAATAACATCTGCCCTCCTCCAGTCCTCAGGTACCACCCCATCCTCCCATGATTTGTTAAAGAGGGTAGTCAGTGGTGTCACTAGTTCTACCCTTAGTTCTTTTAGAATTCTGGGATGAATCCCATCAAGCCCCATTGCTTTGTCCACCTTCAGTTTTAAGAGTTCTTTCAGAACCCTTTCTTCTGTGAATGGGCTGGAATCAACTCCTGTATCCAGAGTGTTTCTGTTGTTTGGTTTAGGTACCTCCCCCCTCTTCATTTGTGAATACTGAGCAAAAATATTTTGTTTAGTATCTCTGCCTTTTCACAGTCACCCTCTGCCCACCCCCCTCCCTTTTATTAAGCCTCACTATCCCTCCCTTGGTCTTCCTTCGCTCCCTGATGTACCTACAAAAGGTTTTATCCCCTTTCTTAACTGAGTTGGCTATCTTTTCCTCGGTTTGGGGCTTTGCTGTTCTGACTGCCTTCCCAGCTTCCTTTTGCTTTAACTGATACAATTCTCTGTCCTGCTCCTTCTGTGATTTCTTGTACTTCCTGAATGCTTTCTTTTCCTCTAGAACCTTCCCCTGCTACCTCCTTTGAGAACCATAGTGGTTTCTTACATCATTTTATTTTGTTCATTTGCTTCACACAAAGGTTTGTTGCCTCTGTGGTGGCAGTTTTGATTATTCCACATTGTTCTTCCACCTCTCCTTCCTGCCCATTTGCTAGTGCATTCCTTAGCCACTCACCCATTTTGGCAAAGTCAGCCCTCCTAAAATCCAGTACCTTTGCCTTTGTATGGCTTGACTCTAATGCTGTGTTTATCGTGAACCATACTGTTCAATGGTCGCTAGTTCTCTGATGGCTACCCACTTCTACATCTGTGATCCTCTCACCATCTCCATTTGAGAGTACCAGGTCTAAGATTGCTCCCTCTCGAGTGGGTTCCAATATTAGTTGTCTAAGGCATACCCCCTGTAGGGCATCTAGAATAACCCCACTCTTAGAAGTGGCTGCTGCAGCTGCACTCCAGTTAACATGATGGTTGGAGGTGTGGCAACTGAGGTTCAGTGCGAAAACATGCAAGATAATGCACCTGGGAAAGGGGAACCCTGGGGAGAGCTACAGGATGGGGGGAGTTGCTGACCATCACCAAAAAGGAGAGGGAAGGGTAGGGGAAATTGTTGAACCAGGAAAGGCACACTAAGCCGGAGCTTGTTTCCAGGTGTGACCTAGGAGCACAAGGAAGTTAAGTGACTTGCTCAGGGTCACACAGTATACAAGTGGAAGCTGTGGGATTCAAACCCAGGTCTGGTCAGCTGGATGTCACCAGATTTGCAGCTCAGAGCCTTAGGCCACTGTGCTATACTAGTTAGAGACCTAGGGGTTATCATATCTGATGACCTTAAGGTATCAAAGCAGTGTGCAAAGGCTGCAGGGAGGGCCAGTGGCATGCTGGGTTGCATAGGCAGAGGTATTACTAGTAGGAGGCAGAAAGTGGTGATGCCATTGTATGAAACACTGGTAAGGCCTTACCTGGAGTACTACATGCAGTACTGGAGACCACACTTGCGTAAGGACATAAACAAGTTGGAGGCTGTTGAGAGAAGGGTGACAAAGATGGTGCTGGTGTGCACCACAAAACATATGAGGAGAGACTAAGAGAACTCAATATCTACTCATTGGAGGAGAGGGAGAGAAAGGGGCGACATGATAGAAACTTTTAAGTACCTCAAGGGCATAAACAAGGTGCAGGTGGGAGATCTTTTCCAATGTAGCAAATATGCCAGAATGAGGGGGCACGTTATGAAATTGGAGGGGGGGGGTAGATTAAGGGGTAACATGAGGAAGTTTTTCTACACAGAGAGGGTGGTAAATGCTTGGAATAGTCTGCAACAAGAGGTGGTAGGGGCAAGCACAGTGGAGGGGTTTAAACATGCCTAGGACAAGCACAGGGGAATCTTGGGCGGGAAGGGAGTGATGAAAAGCCATTGACCACTTAGGGTGAGTGGATGCATATACATGTATAGGGCCTACGGGTAGACTGGATGGGTCTAGCGGTCCTTATCTGCTGACAATTTCTATGTTTCTATGTCCCCATATTACTCACTGTTACAGGAAACACATCCATTCAGGATTCTTCACCCCCTCAAGGGCACGGCACAGTAGACAACCACCACCACTGCTCAGTGCAGTCTCTCTTTTGGTCGACATTGGAGCTGGCAGGGACAGGGGAGAGGAGTTACCTCCCCTGAGGCTCTCCTCAGCCAGCACACACAAACAATCTCCCCAACAGGCAAAAAACTACTGCCTGCAACATTCCAAAGTGGCTTGTGCTGCTGCGAGAGTTCCATCCACTTGGATCCTCTGCCAGGTGATTGACAGGGGCTGCCAAGGGAGTCCAAGCAAACCCACTACATTACCAGGGTTCTGGTAACCCTAGGGGGAACCTGAGAGTTACATATACAAGCATACAAGTATGTCCTAGAGTTGTTAGGTTCTCAGGCTAAACCCCAGCTGCAGACAAGAGATCAACAACCCTGCAGAATCCTTTCACACCAAGAAACAGACACCCAAACAGCAGGGTATTTTAAGCACCACAATACCACAATTCTAAACCACCGAACCTTAGAAATATATGACTGAGTTCCAACAAGCTTTCGAAAGCAACTACCTAGCCATGGAACTGCCCCTACTAGACGTAAACAGATCACTTATAATAATCCTCTTTCACTGTGCAATTTTGCAACAACTTAGCAATTTCTTCTTACCTCAATGCCATGTATAGTTTGCATCAACTCCTCTCCACTAAGCACTTCCTTCTCTCTGCAGGTATACTTGGAGTCTGGGCAGCAGGGTCCGCCTGGTCTTCCTGGATCAGCTGAGGTACAGAGTGTCTGGCTGCCAGCTGCCTTGTTGGGCAGACTCCACTGTTCTTTTCACATGGGTCCTTCACGCAGGGGGCTGCAGCGTGGGGGCCACTTGATGGCCTTATCCTTATGTAGGCCCCTGCTCTTCCTGTATTGTGCTGCAGCCACTCTGACTGGCTGCTGTTCGGGGAAGGAGATGCAGCTGTTAGTCGATTGGCTCCTTCACCGGGCATTACTGATCCTCCGAGCTCTGCTCCCAGTGCCTTCTCCTACTGATCCTGGTGACAGGGGGTTGGTCCAATCCCCCCACCCATCATTCTGGCTAACTGCCCATGCTCTGGCTCTCCTTTTGCTTCTTGGGCTATTTAAAGCCCATTCTTCCCACTTCCTATATTGTGCTGCAGCTGCTGTGACTGGCTGCTGCTGGGGGAGGGAGGCGTGGCTCTGATACAATTGGCTCCTTCTTGGATCCTTGCTGATCCTCCAAGTTCCTCTCCTGGTGTCTTCTCCTACTGATCCTGGTGACAGGGGGCTGTTCTGATCCCTCCACCCATCATTCTGGCTAACAGCCCTTGCTCTGGCTCTTCTTTGCTTCTTTGGCTCTTTAAAGCCCATTCTTCCCACTTCCTGTATTGTGCTGCAGCCACTGTGATTGGCTGTTGCTGGGGGAAGGAGGGAGGGAGGCGTGGCTCTGATACAGTTGGCTCCTTCTCGGAGCCTTGCTGATCCTCCAAGTTCCTCTCCTGGTGTCTTCTCCTACTGATCCTGGTGACAGGGGGCTGTTCTGATCCCCCCACCCATCATTCTGGCTAACAGCCCTTGCTCTGGCTCTTCTTTTGCTTCTTGGGCTATTTAAAGCCCATTCTTCCCACTTCCTATATTGTGCTGCAGCTGCTGTGACTGGCTGCTGCTGGGGAGGGGAGGAGGGAGGCGTGGCTCTGATACAATTGGCTCCTTCTCGGAGCCTTGCTGATCCTCCAAGTTCCTCTCCTGGTGTCTTCTCCTACTGATCCTGGTGACAGGGGGCTGTTCTGATCCCCCCGCCCATCATTCTGGCTAACAGCCCTTGCTCTGGCTCTTCTTTGCTTCTTGGGCTCTTTAAAGCCCATTCTTCCCACTTCCTGTATTGTGCTGCAGCCACTGTGATTGGCTGTTGCTGGGGGAGAAAGGCGCAGCTCTGATTTGATTGGCACCTTAGTGATCCTCCAAGCTCTGCTCCCAGTGTCTTCTTCTACTGATCCTCATGACCGGTGGCTGGTCCGATCTCCCTGCCCATCACTTTGGCTAACAGCGCTTGCTGGATATGGACATGCCACAGATGCATTTTTCAGGTATCTCCAGGCTAGAACATTGCTTAGGACACTGCTGGCTAAGTGGCCAGACAAGTCAGAGACACACTATCTGATGCAGTTTAGTTATCAGCATGCTGAAATGTCAGATTTCTACCAAACAGATTTTTTCCTGAATCTTTCAGGCCATAATAAAATTGCAGGGACACTCAACTATTTCGGTACAGGGGCATGGTAAAAGATTTGGGTAAAATCATTACAGATCAGCAGTGTGACAACTGCCTTCAGATTCTACACAGTGATACATCATCCCACTTGTGGAAACAATTTTCCTGGAAAATGGTAGTCAGGTTTTTTATTACCCTTGACAGGCAAGTGAAATACGGACCACAACTGGGGGTAGGATGGTGGAGGCATTGTGGTTCGTCTACGGCCTCACATGGGCATATTTTTTGGACCTGTCCCCAACTAGTACCTTTCTATGCAACTTTACAACACAGAGAAATTTTGGGGGAGAACTAGGAGTTAGATACTACGATGCTGTCATTAGATACTTCAGTAAGTCAATCAATCAATCAATCTTTATAAAAAGTGCAATTCCATAAAATGACCAAAGCGTTTGTACAATAAGATATTGAATTAAAATAAATAAAGATATAGTAAAAGAGCAGAATAAAACTAATAAATACAACTTACAAATTAATTAAAATCTGGAAAGGCAAGGGTAAAAAGATGGGTCATAAGAGCTGATATAAAGCTTCAACAGTCAAGCACTCCCTTACTCGACGAGGTAGAGTTCCACAGGGTAGGGGCTGCAAAAGCGAAGGAGCAAGCACCAGAGGTCTTAAGTCGAACCCTGGGAACCTCCAGCAATCCCTCATCAGAGGAGCAGAGGGGCTGGAGGGGGTGGTAGGGGACGAGAAGGTCTTGCAGGTAACAATCCAGAGACTAGAAAACTTAAACATAATGATTGTAATCGCTCAAAAAGGCAATAACTAAGTTGTGGTTCATGCAAATTGTGCCAATTATCACCAACTGGAGCTGTTTATCATATGGAAATATTGACAGCTAGCCTGAACAATAGATATCCGGCTTTTGAACATAAATGGAGAAGATGGATCATGTGCATAATGATGCACAAACCAGATTCCATTCCTTGAATGTAGCTCTTTTTATTGACAAGACTAACAGCAAGTTTAAATATAATGCTATACCAGACTCCATACTTTTTAAGGAACACTAGCAGAGGATGGGTCTGTTCAAGAACAACAGAATGGACATAGGAGCATATACAATGAATAAGGTCAACAAAGTAACCTTTACAAGTTAAGTGTTTATTTTCTTGAATGCATGTCCACTTCAATTGTCGCTTAAGTATCTGACGGCAGCTCTGTTTTTTGTTGTGAATGTCTTTATGCACCTAAAATGGAAACAATAAAAAGTTATTTGCAAAAAAAGAGACACAATAACTGTACATATAGACATATATTATAAATACAAAACCTTGTGAGTACGGCTCCCATATTTCCCGGAGTTTTGGCCTCCCTCACTATTAATGTTTTCACTGGCTGTATTATGCTTTATTATTTGTATTCTGATACCAATTATTGTGATCATCCATGTCGTGGTCCTGTATGTTTATTCACATCTGGCAGGATGGTGATATTCCGTGCAGTTGTTACTTGTTTCTGGTTTATCTGAAAAGCAATATAATCTGATTAAAAAAAAGAAACACAGAGGTTTATTTTTCAACATGAACTTGAGGAGGAGTGCGTTTCATCTTTGGGTGCTGTTGCTACATCAGCTGGTGACCTTGTAGACTGTTTATCTCTAACGATGGAGAGGGATCCTAGAACTGAGAAAATGGAAGTGTCAGACCACTATGTCCTAGCCACAATGCTGAACCCTTGGTTTAAAGCAGAAATAATAGTTAGTCACCATATTTTTTTTCCAGCAGCAATGTTTGTCTGTTAAAAAATATCAAGATGCCCATTTTTCTTTTCATTCTCTTTCATTCCTGATCCAAAATGCAGAATTAATTTTTTTTTTAAAGTTCCAACTTCCGTGTCATGCCCGCTATGGAAAATTTAAATATTCTGGTGTAGTGCAGTGCTGTTTACCATCAGAAACATGTGATAACACCATGCTAATACCGCCATACAATGAACCTAGCATGTACATTCAAGAGGTAACCTCAATGGAAGAGTTCACTTAAAAACAATGAGTGGCAGCCATCTTTAATGACATGAGCCATTTATTACAAAATTAGCTACAGAAGTTGTTTGAACAATATCTGAGAAAACCAGAAATGCACTGAGGATGAACCTAAGGCTGTTGGAAAAACTATTTTTGCTAAAGCACTGCATGATTGCATTTTTTGCTACTACTGCTGCTTTAAACACAACATACAGTTGAACCCACTAGGGAACAATGCAGTATCACAGATTTCTGCCTGACAAAAGGGATTAACTGCCATTGAAACTGCCTTGTTTCCAGCAGTAACTCTGCTGTAAAATTCTGCGATATTGCATTGCATCTTGGTGGGATCCACTGTAGCATTTTAACTTCCACATGGTACAAATACAGAGACATTCTAATTCTGAAAGTTGCAGCCGAAATGGAAAGTCAGACTGATGAAGATGAGGGATCTTCCATTTTGTCCAGCGAGAGCAGAGTAGGAAGCATGACATCCACTAGACCACAGCAAGAAAATAAAGGTATGCATCACAAGCTGATGAAATTCAGCAAGGTCAGTCTCTTGTGTTTGATGGTGCTGAACAAAAGAATAACAGCAGGGTAGGCCTACACCTCATCACTACAGATGTGCTGAAGTTTTAATTTGCCGGCAAAGTTGCCAAGATTAGCATTCATGGAGTTTTGTGAAGTTTTCCCTGCCCTCAGCAACTTCGACTATGCCTGCATTGCTAAGTTATTGTCACAAAGTGTGGAATTTCATGGCGAAGTGTGAAATTTCACCCACAAAATTCTGGACTTCATGGGCGAAATTCTGCACTACGTGTCATAACTTCGCAGATCGAACCACAATCTGCGAATTGCACTAAATTTGTGGATTAAACGCGCGGAGCGAATTTTCCCAACTTCACCCATCTCCACTCGTCACAAAAATCTCTACTCCACACCAAGATAGAATTGCACCATTTTAATCAGCCACAATTATGGCTGAAGACTACTTAAGAGATCCTAAATAGCTACATACAGTATTAGGGATAATCCTTTCAGAAACTTGCATGGGAAAAGAAAATCGCATTAATGCTGACTGACAGCTCAGACTGAACTGTCATTCATGGGATGCGTACTCTATACGATACACGCTCAGTGACAGCTCAGTCAGCAACCAGCTGTGGTGGAAAAAGGAGGGCTGCGTGAGTCGCTGACTGGGGTTCAGATAGGGGAGAGGGTGGTGGGTCACTACCTGCCAGGGTGGGGGTCCACTAGACCACCAGGGAAATGATAACTTTATTCTACAAGGGATCGGCATAGGAAGGGGCACACTGGACACCAGAGGCAATATTTTATATATATTGGGTGGGGGAGGGACTGCTAGCACCAGGAACCTTTGATTATATATTGGGCAAGGGATCGGGTAGAGGGATGGATCGCTAGCCACCAGGGAACCTCTTATTATATATTGGGCAAGGGATTAGGTTGGGGAGGACAACTAGCCACCAGGGAACTTTCTGTTACATATTGGGCAAGGGATCGGGTGGGGAGAGAGTTGCTAGCCACCAGGAACATTTATTATATATATTGGGTTAGGGATTGGGTGGGGGGAGGGACCGCTGGCCACCAGGGAAACTATGTAGTGTATAAAGGGCTGACGATTGTGATCATGGGGGGGGCAGGGTGGAACCACTACCACCATGGAAACTATTTAGTTTATAACAGACTGGTGATTGGAGATTGGCGGAGGGGAGGGACTGCTAGCCACCAGGCAATGTTATTTCTATTTCAGGCAGAGTTTCGGGTAGGGGTCACTGGACACCAGGGAAATCTTTTAGGTTTAATATCGGTCTGGCAGTCGGTGAGGGAGTGGACCACTAGACCACCAGGGTATGTATTTATTTAGATTGGGATGATGATCAGCGAAGTAGGGGACCACTAGATCACCAGAGATTATCTTACTTTGGATCAGGCTGGCGAACAGCGGTTAGGGGTCATGCTATGCTCCTTGCAGCCTATGCAAATGGGCCCATAATGGACATGCAAATGGCTGCCTAGCACTTGCAGACCCAATGGGCTGATTTGCGTGGCTGCCTCTGTGAATAGGAAATAGCGTCCAGAGCTCTTCCTTGGGGGCCCATGCTTCTGGCTGCATGTCGGGGTGGTGCTACTGGGTTAGCACTGGCGGTCCTGGAGTTACTACTGCCTCTGACTACCCCCATTCACAGACAGATAGTGCAGTGCACTGTCTGACTATGAATAGCAGTCTTTGACACCTGGGCAACCGGAAAAGCACAACACAAAATTGTATGTCGCCTTTGCAAATTTTTATGAATCTTGTCCCTGGTTGTTTGCCACAACCTTGGCGCAAGAGGGCTTAGGTGCAGTGGCATTAGGATTTGACAGAGGCTACTTTAGAAAACTGTGTTTGATGCAAGTCACCCCTTGCATCAAAGTCTTTTGACGCAAGTCCCTTGCGTCGATCTAACACGTTTGAAAATCGGGCCCATTGAGTCTATTCTCAGTAATAACCAGTTGCTTTAAGTTACCTAACCATCTTGGTTGTCCTTTTCTGGACCCACTCAATTCTTCTTATATCATTTTTTAGGTTAGGTGACCAAAACTGGTCATAGTACTTAAGTGTGGTTAGATAAAATCCCTAAATCTCGAGAGAGAGAGAGAGAGAGAGAGAGAGAGAGAGAGAGAGAGAGAGAGAGAGATTATCCCGGCTTCTACCTACTGACAAAGCTTCTTTGATACATGCTACTAGCTTGTTGCATTTACATAGGAATATAGAAATTTCAAATGCGAGGATGCTTTAGGCCATTAAACTTGCCCACTGTTATTCAACAGGAATTAGCCAGTTATCCTGCCCTCCTGTAGATGTCTACGTTTTCTTTGAAACTAGCCAGATTCTCACTATCTACTACTTTACTAGACAGCCTATTCCATGCAGTTAGTATGAGCTGCAAGAACCACGCTGTTCGTCTGTCGGTTCTGAATAGCTGACCTTCAAACTGATACCTATGGTCTCTAGTCTGAAAACTTGACTTTGGAACTCTACTGTAAGTGCGTACTTTGTCTCATATTCTCATTTCTGGTGGCAATGTAAACTGCTATAAGGTCACATCTCAGTCTCCTCATTTTTAATTTATATAGACCCAAACCTGTCAATCTCTCCGGATAGGTCTTTTTTGTCCTTTTATTTAGTTTGTTGTTCTTCTCTGTACTCCTTTCAATCTCTGTATATGTAAGGTTTGAGTTGTGTTTGCAAAAGAATTTCACTCGAGCCTTCAGATTATTTCTAAGTTTATTGCAGTTGTTCATCTTCACATACAAGGTTGTTTCATTTCATCAATAGTGGTGCTGCTTAGTGGTGCTACTTATTTAGTTTACATGCAGTGATTTATATATAAAATTGTTATCTTGATAAAGCCAACACCCCAGTATAAACCAATCATAAAACAAAATAACATATTGATCTTAGGGTGTGGTGCATTTCAGTCAAAACATTGATATGACTTTATGTCTTACATTTTCTTAGACGTGTTTACCACATTTCTTGCCTAACTCTTTCACAACTCTCTCTGTTGTATTCTGTCTTTAACAGGTAAATACCATCCTAATAAGGGCACACCATCCTGTTGAGTATCATTATAGGACATTTGGATGTTATATGTTGTGAAATTTAAAAATGCTGCATCCTTATGAGGTTACTACCAAACATATCCATTTCCTGCTACACACTGGGAAATGATATACAAGGTGAAAGCTAAATATATCAATGTTACAAATATAAATGTATTTAAACTTTATGTTACAATCCCCCTTTGTGACTCTCTATCCTTGGAGATAACGCAAGATGCTGTTGCCATTGTAGCATTTGTATTTGTTTGAACATCTGTCTCATCTTACGATACAAGAACACTTGTACTATAACAAGGAAACAGATTACTGCAATACTGCATATTACCACTTTTAGGGTTGGACTAGTACCCAAAACAGCCGAGCCCCAATCCCACCAGAATATAATAGGCATATAAAACAACTGCTTCTCTACCTCTACAGCAGAGGCCTTTTGTGAGAAAATAAGTCCTTCAGTTTGTTGACGATACAACAAGGCACCAAGTGTCAATTTATTAATTTTGGGTAATACAAGATGAGATGGAGTTGCCAAATCAGTGAGTAAATCCAAGGCCATACTGGAACCATCAATATGGGTAACATTTGTTCGGCTATATGCAGGATGTTCCCAGAGGGGTCCAATTTGCTACCCACCAGGTCTTGTCACTACACCCCCATACATTCCAAGGTTGGCCTGCGATTACACACCATGATTGGTTCTATCTCATAGCTTGGCGGTATTCATTTGCAGATGTTAGGTAAATTTACATTGTTTAGGAAACCATGGGGTGGTTGATGTCTTTTTCAATCAATCAATCAATCAATCAATCAAAATCTTTATTTATCCATGTGAACATCATTGAGCAGAGCTCTTTTACAAGATGGACCTGGTTAGAACAGGGTTGGGTAACATCCATCATAAAAACATATAAATACATGTAAATAAGTATATAAACACAAACACAATGGTGCAGTAATAGGGGCGTCAAATGATAAAAGGAAGACAAGGCAAGCCATAACAGAGGAGGATTCAAATACAAAGGGGGCAGGTCCACCATTGAACCATGCAACTGTATATAAACCATGTTCTCTGTATAGAAGTACCAGTTAGTTCATTTACCAAGGGCAGTCACTAGTACTAGCCATGAAAATGGCTTGGAGAACCACCAACTAATGGCAGATGGGGTACCAGGAGGGGTATGTAATATGTAAGCGAAGGATAAATATTGTGAGAAGTGAAGTCCCAAGGATAGGTCAGTAGAACTGATGCGGTGGTGGGGGCCTACAGGGAGAGGGAAAGAGGGGAGTTAGGACTTTTATAGTATGATTGCGTGTAGATTGTGGATGAGTGCAGCATACAGTTGTGAAAAGAAGGCTGGAGAAAATGGGAAGATATACCAGTATCAAAGGGAGGACAGAGGCATCAAGGTGTTACATGAAAGCATGTTGACAGACCAGGGCCAAGGAGGAGACAAGCACTAGAAGTAATTCGTTCATGGTTAAATGGTACAAGTTAGCATGATGACAATTCATGGTCATGGGAAACAATTGCACTGATCATTTCTGAGACATGAATATAAGAGCTTGAAAGATGAGATGCTGATGGGTGACCTCAGTTTCAGTTTTTTTGCAATTTATTCCACAAGAAGGACAGTGTAAAGCTTATAGCAGCCCTGCCAAAGCAAGAGTTAACTTTGGGAACCATCAGTAGGAGAGATTTGCAACTTCTTAGGGCGTAATAGCCTATTGGTTTTATAGGAAGACAGTCTGTAATGTATTGGGGCAGTTTTTTGGAGATGGCTCTCAGGGTCCATAAGCCTGCATTTTTATCATGCCTGAATTGAAGAGAACTCCACCCCACTGATTGATATAGGGAGCAGTGGTGAGTGGAATAAGGCAGGCCTGTGATGAACCTCAAAGCTCTATGATATAATGTGTCAAGTTTGGTGAGGTAGGAAATGGAACAGTGACTGTAGAGGATGTCAGCATAATCTATCAAGGATAGAAAGGTTGATTGTACCAGCTGTAGTTTGGCATCTCTAGTTAAGAAGCGGGCTATCCTAAAGAACAGGCCAAGTCTCTGTCATAATGTTTTGAGTAATTCTTCATCGTGCTCTATAAAGGAGAGCCTATGGTCCAGCCTTACTCCCAGGTATTTGAATTCAAGGACAAATTCCAACTTCTCGCCAAGAATTGTAATAATCTGTGGAACAGGATCTGATAGGGCTGAATTTACCATTTGGGCAGAGGGAGAAAAGAGCATTGCTTTTGTTTTCTTGGTGTTAAGTAATAGTTTTTTGTTTAGGAGTTGGTGTTGCAGCAGGTTGAACTCAGATTGAAGGTCATTACATGCAGATTGTAATGACGGGTGGCTTACGTAAAGAACTGTGTCATCTGCAAACCGATGAATGTTAGCCTTAGTTATGCTTTCATCAATATTGTTGATGTATATTGCAAATAAGATTGGTCCTAAGATAGAACCCTGGGGAACACCTCTTAGGAGAGGTTTGAGAGTTGAGAGATCTCCTTCCGTTTTCACCTGCTGGAAACGATCAGAGAGGTAGTTGTTGAACCACTGTAAAGATAATGGGTCAGCACCTAGTAAGGTCAGGGAAGAGAGTAGCAGAGAACGGTTGACAGTGTCGAAGGCCTAGCTCAGGTCCAAGAATATGGCGCAGGTGTAATTCCTGTTGTCTAGCTCTCTTTGCCAGTCATTAGTCACTTTGGAAAGTGCTGTGATGGTGCTATGCTTAGCTCTAAACCCTGATTGGACTGGATTAAGCAGGTTATTAGCTTCTAGATACTGCCTTAGCTGGTTACTTACGACTTTTTCCAGTAATTTTGACAAGACCGGGAGAATCGAAATTGGTCTGTAATTATTTAAATCACAGGGATTTCCAGACTTGAACAGGGGTATGATGTGCACTGTTTTCCATATTGAAGGAATGGATCCTTGAGTTAATGATAGGTTAAATAAATGGGTTATGGGCACGGCTAACACATGGATGGCCACCTTCAAAAAATATGGGTCGAGGGTATCCGCACCAGCACTTTTTTTTTACATCCAGTTTTAGCAATAGGTCTTCAACTTCTTTCAGAGTAGTAGGATGCGAGGAGAAGACTGGATCGGTGGCACTAGGATCTGCACCTTGATTATCCACCTGAGAGCGTATCAGATTCACAGGAGAATTGTCGAAGGCTAAGCCTGCAGTCACAAAGTGATTATTGAAGGCATCCAGAACTTCCAGTCTGTCACTAATGGTGTTATAGTTTAAGGAGATTTCATCAGGTAGTGAGCCACCGGACGTGTGACCAGACAAGTCCTTGACGGTTTTCCAAAATTTCAGCAAAATCGTGCCATGCTGTTTGATTAACATTACATGCCATACCTGGCCATCGTGCACTGCTAGTATAAGTTAACAAAGAATATTTATTTGCTAATTGCAAAATTGCTTTAACCCTACTGTATAATTTGCCGCAATAGTTGTATTATATAAAATAATGCCACATATTACGTCTTGAACCAGTATAAGATGCATTCAACAATGTAATATTAGGTATATAGTGAAACATGTCCTTTAGTTTTATTTAAAATAAATTTTGTCCTTCTTTTGTCAGAGTCATAGTATCCCCCAAAGTAGAATGTATATAGATCCCTCTCTGGGCTGTAGAGTTCACCACACACATCACCGTACCAGGCCAGGCTCCTGGCGAGCATCCTCAAGTCACATTTTGACATTGTCCATAACAAATAAAGTACCATTTCATAAGAAGATATCCAATGTGTTCATGTCGTTCTCCCAACAATACTGGAATACCCCATACAGTATGATTAACATAGTTCTTGTTATATAAACTGTCCTATATATATATATGCCCTTGACATCCATTGTATCGGTCAGAAGTTGCCAGGATCAGTAAAGTACTGCACAGTAAAAGTAAATGGAACATCTTTGTCCTTCACCTATTGGGAAAAATAGAGCAGTATCAATTGTCATCAATTAAAGGCTGATACAATTTACATTGGTCCACATGGACCCATTTGGTCTCAGTAGACCCTTGTCAAATTTGTCGGACCTGAATGACCCATGGCCCCAAAACATCAATGATGTCATAGGGTCCCATCCAATTAGCGTCTCATGGTCCCTTTTGACCAAAATTTTTAATCATGATGTGATGACCCCTTTCAATGGGAGGTATCACTATTTCATCATGTCTGTTTGTTTTTTCAATGAATCTGTGCCATATTTCTGGCAGCATGGGACAAATACAGAGCTAACTGCTCCTGTATTTGTTGTAAAAATACATCAGTTTTGATGCAATCTAACACAGGTGATGATAGATCTGGATCCAAAGGATAATACAGCAGCATATCCCGTCCAGTCATCATTTGGTATGGCTATAGCCAGTACTTTTATTTTTTGCATCTCTAATACCTATTAGGATTCCTGGTAAGTGCGTCACCCACCCTTTACCAGTATCCAACACTGCTTTTTTAGTGTGTTTTTCAGAGTGTGATTAAATTTTTCTACCATTCCCGAAGATTGTGGATGGTAGGGTAGATGCAAACGTTGAGTGATACCTAAGATATCACACAAAGCTGTCATTATTTTCGCTGTAAAGTGAGTTTCTCTATCACTTTCAAGTATTCTGGGAAAACACCATCATGAGAACACTTGTTCCCACAACATTTTTGCAGTAGCTTGTGCGCTATCATTTCTAACTGGTAGTGCGTCTACCTATTTGGAAAATATGTCAACAATGACTAATAAATATCAGAACCCCCCCTTTTGCAGTAGGCAAGGGCCCCACATAATCAGTTTGTAAGCTGGACCAAGGACCATCTGCCAGGGGTATACACCCTAACAGAACCCCAGGCACTGGAGGATTCATCTGTGCACAGATGAGACAAGCCTCCAGGCATTGTTTGACATCTTTTCCCATTTTTGGCCACCAATATTTTTGTGCCAACATTTTACATGTTTTGTGGAGTCCACAATGACCTCCAATATGATGATTATCCATGATAATATCTTTTTCAAATGAAGTGGGTGGGATCCACTTCCTAAACCCTGATTGTCGTTCCCATATTGCGATATCTTCCCATATGGTAACATGTTTGGTGGTACACTGTCCTGTATCTTTCCATTGGTTCTGACAATCAAGAAGCCAAGCATCAGTATCTTGGATTCACCCCAAACTAGGGGCTTGATTATGCTGATATCCATTTTGGATGATTTTTATCATACTCTTTAGCTTCCCACAATTGTGTAGAGTCATCTCCTAGAGGGTCTACCCATAATTTTGTTTGTTTCGCAGCTACCAGAGCCAAATTATCCACTAAATTATTGTTTAACTCATGGATATTCTTTGGATTCTTTTGGTGGGCTTTTACTTTACAGATTGATATTTTTAAAGGTATCTGAGCTCCTATATCCCATATATGTTGTAATATGGGAGCAAATTTGACAGATTCTCCAGATGCTGTCAGCATTCCTTGTTTAGTCCATATTGGCAAAAAGTCCAATAAGGAGTTAACTACAAAAGCACAGTCTGAGAAGATATTAATAGCCTCCCATGGGTAAGCCATAATAGTGCCACGGACTGCCTCTAATTCTGCTCTGGGGCAGAAAATGATGATGGGCATCGTACTAATATTTCTTGATTAGTACACGGTGTCCATATGGCATATCCTGTGTGGAAATGTCCATCCTCCCAAAAGCGAGAGCTATCTACATAAACATCTCTTGCTTCAGTATTTGGTTCTTCAGCAAATATGGGTTTAAAATCAATTCCCATTACATTTCCACAATCATGTGCCTCTCCTGCTCATGCCATTAATTTAACTAACATAGGTGAGGTACATTTTTATGTTGATTGTGCGTAGCGCAAGAAACATATTGGCACAGCTTGCTAAGAAGCAGGCTGTGGAGGCACGGCACTGTTGTGGCCAATGCCCCCACAGCCTGCAAAGGCTTGTCCCACTTCCCCCAATGCCGTTGCAGGCTGCTGGTGACACAAATTTGGAAGTTCACACCAACTTGTGACAAATCAGTCGCTGCAATCAGGGGCCACCTCGTCATTGCAGCGGAAGCCATCCGCTGCAATGAGGGAGTGACCCGTCATTGCAGGGCGGATCTAGCAAGCCTGATATTGTTTGTGTACATGGCGATGGGTTGCCGCCCTGTTCACAAACAATATAACCCCCCCGCCCACAATGTTTATCTGCTGATGGGGGAGCCCACTCCCCATCGGCATAATGTGCCCCCCCATTTCATTGTCTGCTGACGGGTGCCCAATCCCCATCGGCAAAGGAATTATCCCCCCTTTGTTATTTGCCGATGGGGTGCCCAATTCCCCGTCAGCTACAGCACCCCCCCGAAAAAGTGAGACTACAAATGCCCCTGTGAAGTTAAAAACCATCCTGTGTTGTCTTTTTTTTTACCTGTAAAGAAAAAACGGTCCCTCCCGGTCTCCCAGACCCCCTTCCCACAACCCGCGCCCACCCACTGCGCACCCTGCCTCCC
Organism: Neoceratodus forsteri; assembly: GCA_016271365.2. Classification (NCBI taxonomy): domain Eukaryota; kingdom Metazoa; phylum Chordata; order Ceratodontiformes; family Ceratodontidae; genus Neoceratodus; species Neoceratodus forsteri. Next base: position 36,284,815 of record JADMNL010000022.1, read on the forward strand.
CACACCCCCCTCACCCCATACTTACCTCCGGAGTCTGGCACAACGATCTTTGGTGGACCAGGAACACGTCTGCACTCTTCAAAGGCGACCGCGAACTGAGGAAATGCCGGTAAGCTGTATAATGGAGTAAATAGGGTTTTTCAACTTTGCTGCATATCTCAGGCATTTTTTGGAATTTTTTCACCAGATTTTCAACATGGGGTTTTTGGGATCCCTCCTCAAGAATACTTCAACTGTCATGACGTTAATTGGCCCGAAAGGTGATTTCGTGGTCGGTGCGTGGAATCACCTTTGGGGCTGATTAATGAAATGACAGTGCCAGTGTTCATGAGGTGGGCTCTCAAAAAGCCTATGTTGCAAATTTGGTGGGAAAAATCCCAAAAATGACTGTTTTACCAGCGTGCACTGCACAGTTGCACACACACACTCGTAACTTTGTGAATTTGAAATATTTTGATGCCAGATTTTCAACATTGGCATTTTGTCACACCTCCTCATGAAGAGTACAGCTGTCACTGTTCATATCCTGGTGGAAATGTGTTTTCGCAATTCCGGCGCAGAATAGCGTGGTCGCTGTTGGAAATCAGTGTTCGGGACAGATTAAGAAAATGACAGTGACACTGTTCATAAGTAGAGGTCCTGAAATGGCTATATATTGAAAATTTGTAGCGATACTCCATAAAATGACTGTATTCACGAGCATCGTATGCGCGGTTTACCGCATACTACGTAACCGCCAAATGTATAATATTTTCACTACAGATTTTCAGCATTGCCATTTTCCCACACCTACTTATGAACAGCACTGCTGTCATTTTTCCCATCCTGGCCAAAATGTGTTTTCGCAGTTCCGGCATAGAATAGAGTGGTCGCAGTGAGAAAATCACTGTCCTGGACAAAGTAATAAAATGACAGTGACACTGTTTATGAGTAGAGGTCCTAAAATGCCTGTGTTGAAAATTTGGTGATAATAGCCCATCAAATGACTGTGTTACAAGTGTGCATTGCACACTTTTCACACACCCTTGTAACTTTGCAGATTCATAATATTGTCATGCCACATTTTCAACAATGGCAATTTTTCACACCTCCTTATGAGCAGTACAGCTGTCATTTTTCACATTCAGAGTGAAATGTGGTTTCACAGTTGCGGCACAGAATAACGTGGTCGGTGTGGGAAATCAGTGTTCGAGACAGATTAAGAAAATGACAGTGGCACTGTTCATGAGCAGAGGTCCTAAAATCACTATGTTGGAAACTTGGTGTCAAAACTCCATAACATGACTGTGTTACAAGCGTGCATTCAACTGTTTCCACGCACCCTTGTAACTTTGCAAATCTGTAATATTTTCATGCCACATTTTCAACAGTGGCATTCTTTCACATCTCCTTATGAACAGTACAGCTGTGATTTTTCACATCCTGGCTAAAATATGTTTTTGCACTCCTGACGGAGAATAGCACGGTCACTGTGGTACATCAGTGTTTGGGACAGATTAAGATGGAACGAGTGATGGGGGGAGTGACTGAGCTCAACCGAGCTCTGTCGGGACTGCTCCAGATTTGTTTGTGGGCAGAAAAAGGCCCCAATGCAAGAGGCCAGTACTAAAGGGCAGCCTGCAGCACTGGGAGAAACAGAACAAGAGAGTGAGTGAGGGAGGGAGAGTGAGTGAAATCACCAGAGTGCTGTCAGGACTGCTGCGGATTTCTTTTTGGGCAGAAAAAGGCATCAATGCAGGCAGGGGCCCAGTAGAAAAGGCCAGCCTGCAGTGATGGGAGAAACAGTACAAGTGAGTGAGACAGGGGGACTGAGTGAGCTCAACGGAGCTCTATCAGGACTGCTGTACATTTCTTTGTTGGCAGAAAAAGGCACCAATGCAGGCAGGGGCCGCTTGCAGTGCCAGGACAAACAGAATGAGCGCGTGACAGAGGGAGACTGAGCTACCTCAATGGAGCTCTGTTGGGACAGCTGCAGATTTATTTGTGGACAGACAAAGGTGCCAACGCAGCCAGGAGCCCCATGCACAAGCACAGCCTGCAGCACCAAGAGAAACAGAATGAGTGAGTGACAGAGCGGTACTGAGCGAGCTCAACGGGAGCTCTATTGTGATTGCTGTGGATTTCTTTGTTGGCAGAAAATGCGGCAACACAGGCAGGAGCCCAGTACAAAAGGCCAGCTTGCAGCACGGGCAGAAACGGAATGAGTGAGTGAGACAGGAGGAATAAGAGAGCTCAATGGAGCTGTGTTGGGACTGCTTCAGACTTCTTTCTGGCCAGAACAAACCACCAGTGCAGGCAGGAGCCCAGTACAAAAGGGCAGCCTGCAGCGGCAGGAGACACAGAATGAGCGAGTGAGGGAGGGGGAGTGAGTGAGCTCAACGGAGCTCTGTTGGGACTGCTGCAGATTTGTTTGTGGGCAGAAAAAGGCAGCAATGCATGCAGGGGCCCAGTACAAATTGGCAGCCTGCAGTGGCAGAAAAACCAGAATGAGTGAGTGGGTGAGTGAGAGAGGGGGAGTGAGTGAGCTGAACAGAGCTGTATTGTAACTGTTGCAAATGGCAGCAACCCAGGCAGGAGCCCAATAGAAAAGGGCAGCCTGCAATGCCACCAGAAACGGGATGAGCGAGTGAGAGAAGGGGACTGAGTGAGCTCAATGGAGCATTGTTCAGACTGCTGCAGATTTCTTTGTGGGCAGAAAAAGGCGCCAACAGAGCCAGGAGCCCACTACAAAAGGGCAGGCTGCAGCGCCAGGAGAAACAGAATGAGTGAGTGACACAGGGGGAGTGAGCGCCCTCAACGGAGCTCTGTCGGGACAGCTGTGGATTTCTTTGTGGGCAGAAAAAGGTGCCAACAGAGGCAGAAGCCCGGTACAACAGGGCAGCCTGCAACGCCGGCAGAAATGGAATGAGTGAGTGAGAGAGGGGGACTCAGCAGGCTCAACAGACCTGTGTTGGGACTGCTGCAGATTTCTTTGTGGGCAGAAAAAGCCACCAACAGAGGCAGGAGCCCAGTACAAATGGGCAGCCTGCAGCGCCAGGAGAAACAGAATGAGTGAGTGAGTGAGTAAGAGAGGGGGAGTGAGCCACCTCAATGCAGCTCTGTTGGGACAGCTGCGGATTTCTTAATGGGCAGAACAAGGTGCCAATGCAGGCAGGAGCACAGTACAAAACAGCAGCCTGCAGCACCGGGAGAAACAGACTGGGCGAGTGACAGAGGGGCAGTGAGCGAGCTCAACACACAAGCGCAATCAACATTCGGCATTGACAAATGCTTGTTTTTTACTGTGATATTTTTCCCTTGTTGGGTCAATGCCCACTTCACCAGACTCTGAGAGGATACTCCCCTTACATCCTTTTCTAAGAGAAATTTTACAGGTGTATATGAGGTTTGCAAAACAATGTGCTTGTTTAAGAGCCATAAAAGATGTTACAAGAAAAAATCATAGAAAAAAATTTCTTTTTAAGCTAGAAACATAGAAACATAGACCTTGATGGCAGATAAGAACCGCTTGGCCCATCTAGTCTGCCCATTTCCCTACCTACAGTATAGGCCACAGATCCTAGTTAACCAACAGCCTATTTTTTCCTACCCCCCCACAAGAATTGCCTTATGTCTGTCCCATGCATTCTTGAATTATCCCACAGTTTTAGACCCCACAACCTCCTCAGGAAGGCTCTTCCATGCATCCACTACCCTCTCTGTGAAATAATACTTCCTCATATTGCCCCTGAACTGCCCCCCCATCTTTAAATTGTGTCTCCTTGTTCTTGTACGTCTCTTTTTCTGAGATGGACTTTGTTGATTCCACTGAGGTACTTAAAAGTTTCTATCATGTCCCCCCTCTCCCTTCTTTCCTCAAGGGTATAGATATTAAGCTCCTTTAGTCTCTCCTCATACGGCTTCTCTTGCAGACCCTGCACCATTTTAGTTGCCCTCCTCTGGACTGCCTCTATCCTGTCTACGTCCTTGCGGGAGATGGGGTCTCCAGAACTGGACACAGTACTCCAGATGGGGTCTCACCAACTGTCTGTACAGAGGGATAACAACTTCCTGTTTTCTGCTGCTGATGCCTCTCCCTATGCATCCCAGTATACCCCCAGCCCTCCCTACTGTCTTCTCACATTCCTTGCTAACCTTAAGGTAATCTGATATGATTACCTTCAGGTCCCTTTCCTTTTTTGTTGTTCTTATGACCTCCCCCCCCATTGTGTATTCTTCCCCTGGGTTCTTGTTTCCCAGGTGCATTATTTTGCACTTCTTTGCATTGAATCCTAGCTGCCATACTTCTGACCATTCCTCCAACCTTGCCAAGTCCCTTCTCATCCTTTCCACGCCTTCTTGTGTATCAACCCTGTTGCAGATCTTTGTGTCATCTGCAAAGAGGCATACTTTTCCTTCCAGTCCCTCTGCAATGTCACTTATGAAAACATTAAAAAGGACTAGACCCAATACTGAACCCTGCAGTACCCCACTAGTAACCCCTCTTTCTTCAGAGTGGACTCCAGCTAGTTGACATGTGAGAGATTTAAATAAATCTTGATTACTTCTTTTTAGACAACAGCTTGCAATACAGCAAGACCTGGAAATGTATATTAAATATATATTAAATCCTGACAAAATAATGGACTCAACTTAGATCAAACATGGAAGGTCAAGTTGTGTTGCAAAAGGTCACCAATTTTAACAAGGTGAAAATTACCATATTTTTATTACTGTTTTGACAGCTTTTTGCTCAGTTGAACACTTATTTAGATAAATGAGGTCGTTATTCTGCCTTAAGTCTAAGGAGATTTGGAACTGCAGCTGTGCCTTTGTTTGTAATGTACACAAGGACTGTTTCTTATATGAGAGGTTCTGGGCGTGCACCTGATTGGCATGATCTAATAATCTCTTTAACTGATTGCTTAGGGGAGCCACCCCATCCTCATACCCCATCCAGTGCTACATGTCTACCACATCTGCAACTGCACTCACATATTTGTATGCACATCAGTTAAACAAACCACCTATTTGAAAGATTGAACGTTTGCAGACACTGTGCCAACACTACAAACCGGAACATGTCATTGGATGAAACATAAAAAATCCACACATTAAAATCCAGGATGGCACATTTAACACTATGCTACTAACGAGGATTAACCTAGAATAAAAAAAACAAAAGTCTCTCAACTAAAGAAAACAATAATGGTCTTTAAGTGAATAAAAGACAGACTTCACTCCGGCATCATTACAGTTAATGAAGCTGATATCATGAAACCATAACATTCCTTACTGAATACAGTAATGTTTTTGCAATTATTTTTTTAAACATTCTCCAAGTAAGTAATAACAAAAATTCAGAGAACAGCGTGACCTTGGGCACTACATAACAAGATAGGGTGTACTACAATCAAACGTAGTGCTTTTCCTAAAGTGAGTGGCAAGGAACAGCTGTAATTGCCTAGCCAATTCATTAATTTGAACCTGACTTTGTTTATTTACAAATCTGAGATTCTCTTCTAACTGATTATTCTTAATTTTTAAACCACAAACTTCCCCTTGTGCCACATTTAATTTATACTCTATTTCTTTGGTATCAGTGGTACATTTTTGTAGCTCCTTCTCTGCTTTTTCTTCCATACCTTTAATTTCTGCAGCATATTTCTGCAACTCTTTTTCCTGAAGGGCTACACCTTCATAACACTACATTTCTAACAACTGCCTCTTCATGTTACACATCCCAGCTATTATTTCACACTGATATTGTACATATATTTGACAGATGTTGGCTATCTTTGTTTCTACAAATTTAACTTGCTCATTTCTGTCCCTACATTGTTTAGTAAAACATAGATATGCATCTTCCTGTTTCTCAGGAGAGCGATACAGACCTTCCTTTAAAATAAATATTTACATAATATGGTATCCATACGTATGTCTATTTTGACTGGCAAATCACGTCTGACTTCACCCAGTCCAACTGAGTCCCTTTTCGACTCCCTTCTGTACTTGATTGATCAGGTCAGGTGCGGTAAGGAATTCCCCGCAGCTTGGTCTATTCGGTTCTTTTGATGTCATCAGCAACCATATAGACTGTCTTCAGACATCCGAGTCACGGCACTAATTGTAAGGTTTGTGTTGTGTTTGCAAAAGAATTTCACTCGAGCCTTCAGATTACTTCTAAGTTTATTGTGGTTATTCATCTTCACATACAAGGTCATTTCATCAATAGTGGTGCTGCTTAGTGGTGCTACTTATTTAGTTTACATGCAGTGGTTTATATATAAAATTGTTATCTTGATAAAGCCAGCACCCCAGTATAAACCAATCATAAAACAAAATAACATATTGATCTTAGGGTGTGGTGCATTTCAGTCAAAACATAGATATGACTTTATGTCTTACATTTTCTTAGAAGTTTTTACCACATTTCTTGCCTAACTCTTTCACAACTCTCTCTGTTGTATTCTGTCTTTAACAGGTAAATACCATCCTAATAAGGGCACACCATCCTGTTAAGTATTATTATAGGACATTTGGATGATATATGTTGTGAAATTTAAAAATGCTGTGTCATTATGAGGTTACTACCAAACATCCATTTCCTGCTACACACTGGGAAATGATATACAAGGTGAAAACTAAATATATTAATGTTACAAATATAAATGTATTTAAACTTTATGCTACAGTATATCTGCCTTATGATGGGGTGACCAGAACCGCCCCCAGTATTCTAGGTGTGGTCTAACCATGGCCCAGTAGATTGGGAGGATGATGTCCCTAGCCTCACTATCTATATTTCTCCTTATGCTCCCCACTTTCTTGTTGTATTTCAAAACAACCTGCTCACACTGGCTGGAATGTTTGAGATAGTTATTCATGGTAATGCTAAAATCTCTTTCACTATTTGATTTTCTTAAAAGAGTACCACCCAACCAATATGCTGTCCTGGGGTTATGATGACCAAAGTGCAGCACTGCACACATATTAGTGTTGAATCCCATCATGCTCTGTTTGGCCCAGTTATCAAATTCATCCTTCTTAGAATTTAACTTTTTCCTCTTGGGTATCCACAATGTGTCCAGTCTTCACATCGTCTGCAAATTTCACCATCCATCCTCCTTTGCTGATTGCCACTGGGGATATATACTGTAGGTATTAAATAGTGATGGGTTCAAGACTGATCCCTGCAGGACACCACTGGTTACCATAACTCAATTTGAATTACAACCATTTATTTTTTACAAATTGTCTGCAATCACTCAACCATGATCTAATCCACCTTGTGTTTTAATTTGATTTTGACTAGTTGTTTAATCAGGTATGCATGAGGGATGGTGTCAAACACCTTACTGAAATTGAGGTAGACAACATCAAGGCTAAATTGACCCTGTCAAAGAAGTTGAGTAAATCAGTCATACAGGACCTTTCTTTCCTGAAGCATGCTGAATATTATCTCTTAGGTTGTTTTCATCAATGAAGCTTTCTATCTGATCTGTAATGTGGGATTTTAACATTTTCTGAACCACTGACATTAAGCTGATTGGTTTGTATTCTGCCTTGTCAGCCCTGCTGCCTTTTTACGGCTACATGGGTGGAGCTCCGAAGACGTATTGCGATCACTTTAGGTGAACAATGGGACTGTGAGCGGAGCGTGTCCCTATGTTCTCCTGCAGTGATGCAGTCAGTTCTGTATAGCATTGACTCAGTTGGCACTGGCTACCATGGATGGAGTTCCCCTTCGTGGCATGGTGGCCCCCCCATGTGTGCACTGCTTAACTGTGGCACTTGTGGCACAATCGCAAATGCATGACACAACTATGCATGTATGGTCCATCATCACTGCCATTTTGTGAATGGCTTATCTCTGCCGCTCTGATAGCTGTTCCATCCGCTCTGAAACCACCACTGCTGCCACTCTGATAGCTGTGCACTGCTGCAAGTAAAAGCTCTGTGCAGTCATATCAGCTCTGACCAGAGTTTGTTTGTATATCGGCACTACCAGTGCTTACCTCCATAAAATTGAGACTTCTTCCTCCATTGATTTGTTAAATATTAATGTTAATGGCCCTGTCTGTACTGTTGCCAAGGTCTTCAAACCTCTTGGGTGTATCATATTTGAACCCTATGTATGATTTTCATTCAGGTTATACATTAGCCTCAAGTCACGCTCCTCCTTTATTGCCAGTTGTCTTTTGTATGGTAAATTCCCCATACTACTTAAACTTGAGTCTTGTAAAACTGACCCAAATACGTTATTTAAAGTGGTAGCCATATCTTCCTCTTTGTTTAGCAGTCTCCTATTTTCAATTAGGGGACCAACAGCCCTATTACACCCCTTTTTGATCAACATATATCCAGAAACATTTTGAGTTATGTTTGGAGAGAAAAAGTGTGCCCCACTGGGAACCAAACCCAGACCCTGGCAATGTCGCTCCAGTGCTCCAGCCACCAAGCTACAATTCTCACACGGCTAGATGGCCTGACAGGCCCTCCCTCTGAACATACACTCCATTTCTCTAGTGTTCCCAGTGGGGTACACTTTTCTTGTCTCATTTCTATCCTTGATTTAAAAATGCCAAGCAGAGGTTAATCTGCATAGAAGAGGAGTGTCTGGTTGTGACGTGTCCCTGAGTTGCTGGTTTCACAACACTAGAGAGAGGGAGTGTGTGTTCAGAGGGAGGGCCTGTCAGGCCATCTAGCTCTGTGGGCCCTGTAGCTTGGTGGCTGAAGCACTGGAGTGGTATTGCCAGGGGTCTGGGCTCGGTTCCTAGTGGGGTGCACTTTTCCGCTCTCATTTCTTTCCAAATGATATTGTAACATTCAGCTCTGGGTTTTATAAGCTCCTCAACCCATAAACCATTTTTAATATATAATTCTGCTACTCCTCCTTTCCTTCCTTCTCTGTCTTTTCTGCACAGCTTATATCCCTCAGTGGACTTGTTCCATGTATCAGCAACTGACCACTGTGTCTCGGTAATACCTATGATGTCTGTCTTTTCAACCCTTAATACTGTTTCTATCTCTCCAAACTTATTATTGAGACTTCTTGCATATATCAATGGACATATTCGCCCTTTGCTTCTTGATTTACCCCTTTTGTATCTTTCCTTGGGTATGAGATTACTTTATTGGGGAGGGGGGTTTGCTTTTTAGGATTGCTATTTTCCAACTAGTGTTTCCATTGCTTGTTAACATGCCTCCTCCCCATACCTTTCTTATTTAAATTAAATGCTTTGAAATATATTTAACACGTCTGTCCCCCAGAGTTCAAGATCCCCAATCTATTTAGATGCTGGCCATCACCCCAGTAGAAATCTGGTTCTTTTTGACGTCTCCCAGTTTTTAATAAAATCAAAACCTTTACATTTTGTCCAATTTCAGATCCACAAGTTAATTTTCATGATTGTTCTCATCATTTCTATCCCAGCTCTTGGGAAAGGAAGGATTTCAGACACTATTACTGTACAACCTTTTTCTTTGACTCTCATCCCTATATTTTCATAATCCCATTTAATAACATAATTTAACTAACCACGTATGTCATTTACTTCGACATGTAATGCCACAATCAGTTTCTCACCAGACCCATTAAGTAGCCCATCAAGGTTATTCCAGATATCACAAACCTTAAAGCAGCAGTGCAACAAAAATGTTTTCCCAAAAAAGCTAGTTACAGTTAAGAAAAATATTAGCATACCTGTCAAATGTACTTGTCAAGGTACCTCATTTGCTGCACGCCGCAAGTCTTTTTTTTAATTTTTTTCATTTTTTTGATCCTAACCCTTGCCAGGCCTACAGTGCTATTTATATGCAAAATGTGTTGGTCATCTTTTTTTCTTGAGAAAAATTCAATGCAAACATTTATAAAATACTCAAATGTTGGTCGAATTAGAAAATTGTACCACCAAATAAAACTGGAAGAAGCCTGGAATCTTTCCTAGTTAAAGTAAGGGAGGGCCAAATATTTTGCCCAATTTCGTTGCACTGCTGCTTTGACAGCCAGTTGGCAACTTACAGGTACACTTTCCTAATTATCTTGACAGATTGTTGCATTGGTATATGTAATATAATTGTCAATCACCACTACATTTTTATCTTTTTGCACCTATACTGATTGTGTCTCTCTAGAACCATCAGTTGCTGGTGACTCTTTATTAGTTCACTCAATCTGATCAACAATTTCTAGTTTTTATGTTTGCTTGCGTACATGCACAAGAAACATTATGTGGCAGCTTAGGAGAGAAACGGGTTGTGGAGGTGCGGCACTGTGGCGGCCAGTGCCACCACTGCATTTGTGGGCTTGGCCATCTTTATCCAATGCAGTGGCATGCTGCTGCTGACACTAGTTCAGCAAGCATGCCACCAACTTGAAAGAAACTGGCCACTGCAATGATGGAGTGCCCCATCATTGCAGGACATGCCTTGCCTGCCAAAATATTTCTGTCCACCCCATTCCCTCTGTTCCCCATCCCTGCACCAGGAGTGCAAATACACCCTTCCGCTCCCTCCCACTGCGTGCTTACTGCACCACTCCCTTCATTTCCCATCCCAACACCCAGAGTGCAAGTAAACCCTCTCGCTCCCTCCCACAGCGTGCTGTCAACCCCTCTCCCTCTGTTCTCTGTGCCAGCACCTACAATGTAAGTAAACCCTCTCACTCCCTCCCACTGCATGCTGTCCACCCCGCTCCCTCCGTTCCCTCTCCCTGCACCCGGAGTGTAAGTAAACCCTCCTGCTGCCTCCCACTGCATGCTGTCTGCCCCACTCCCTCCTTCACTGTCCCAGCATCCAGAGTGTAAGTAAACCCTCCCGCTCCCTCTCACTGCATGCTGTCTGCCCCGCTCCTTCCATTCCCTATCCCGGCACCCAGAGTGCAAGTAAACCCTCCTGCTCCCTCCCACTGTGTGCTGTCTGCCCCACTCCCTCCATTCCCCTGTGTGTTGGCTTCACCCCTGATATACTGTAAAGAAAAACCTGGCATGCATACAGTACCACACAGAGCCGAGCACTCACCCCTCTTATCACACGGACATCAGAGATTTGTGGAAAATAATGACATTTATTGTTTAAAACATTGCACGCCTGCTGCATTTTGAATCATAATGGATCCTTTATCAGCCTTTGATAAGGATCCATCATTATCTAAGCGGCGTCAGGTATGTGATGTTTTAAATAATGCATCATTATTCACAAATCTGTATGTGATAGGAGTATTAGTCTTAACCTCTTTTTTTAATGATTTTAGTTTGCCAGAGCACCACTGTCCCGGTGCAAAACCTTTTTGTTTTTTCAGTACCACAATGAGACCTCAAGGTAAGAGCTAAAAGGGGTCTGTGGGTTTAATCCTGAGGAGGTTGATAAGCTTGACAGACCACAATGGTAAGTTGGAAAATGGGATGCATCACGTCTTCAAAATGTAGGTAAGATAACTTATTGTAAAATAAGTATTTTGCTACATAGATAGTCATTTTAATTTGTTCAGTTTTTAAAACAACTCATACCCAATTCTGTGTGTGTATACTTAAAGCTGAAAAATATTGAGGGCTGTCACAAGTGCTTAATTTATATTTTGACTAATAGTGGGTGACTGAGTGATGCATTTTTTCATTTTTTTTACGATACCCAAGCAACATGACTGTTTTGGAGTCCAAACTAAGGCTATGGTCAACAGTATTCTATTTTTAAAATCATGTCTTTGAGAAAAAAAAATGTTGCATAAAATAGCACAGTACCTTGCTTTTTGTATTTATTTTATTGATAAAGGGAACAGTAATATGCTAAAATAAAAATAGCCATTTTAAGAAATTGCTCCTCAGACCCAAGTGATTGCCAGTCATTTTTATGTTTGCTTGCGTGTGAAGCACACAAGAAACATACTGAGGTTAGTAGAGCATTACAGAGGTGTGGCAGTGTTGTGGCAAATGCAGGGGATGCTTTAATGAGTGTGTCCCTCAGCCGCTAATCAACAGGGATTCTACCAATGATGGCAGTTTCAGAGAGAGCACTGGACTTGAAAGAAATCTGCCGATCCAATCAGGAGTGTTTTGTTATCACAGCAGCAGATCTCTTCCCCTCCTTTCCCGGCAACCAGGCACATTCTAGCCATGCGCTTTACAGTGCACAGTAACACACATGGCTGGAGTTATGAGCAACTCATTTGCTCAATGTGCCTTTTCAACATTGGGATGCCCAATTCCTGTGTTGGCATGTTAAAATAATTGAAAGTAATGTGATTCCTCGATCATGGAAGGCCAACATAATTATACCATTGCATAAGAAAGGGAATCCTGAATTTCCAGAAAATTTTGGGCATATTAGTCTTCTGGATAGTCTGAGCAAGATTTTCACAAGAGTTTTATTGGACAGAATACAGATTTGGTTGCAAGAAACAAATATAATCAATGATTTTCAAGCAGGATTCAGAAAAAATCATTCAACAGTGGACCAATGTATATATTATCACATATTATCGAGAAGTAATACAGAAAAAAGCAAATTCCAATTTACATGACAGTTGTTGATTTTCAAGGTGCCTTTGATAGAGTTAATAGGTAAATATTATGGCAAAAACTTAAAAATCTACAGATAAATCAAACCATATTAAGGATAATAATAAACTTATAATCAGGAAACAGAACACAAATACGATATGACATAGCAGGAAATTTAACAGGGGCTTTTCATACAAATCCGGTGTTAAACAAGGCTATAATTTAGCCCCAACATTATTCAATTTATTTATAAATGATTTTCCAGAAAACTAATACCTATATCCAGCCATTCACCTACAGTGGCTGGAACTGTAGTGCCTATTTTGATCTATGCCGATGATCTGGCCCTTATACCGCTTTCCCCAATAGGTATGGGAAAGTAATTAAAGCAATTGCAAACATATTAGAAGAAAACGGGTTAACAATAAACATGGACAAAACACAAATAATGATAATAGGTAAGAAATCAACTAAATATAAATGGTCTATAAATAATATTCCACTTCACATAACAACAGAGTACAGATATCTTGGATTACAAATAGCTAGCAATTGCAGATTTGCAAAACAAAGGATATATACAGTATATAAGTTAACACAGGCAAAGGCACATCCCAACACCTGTTAGTCTCTGCAGGGTGGGGTTGGTTTTTCAATACTTCACTGCCATTCCAATTATGCATCTCTTTAACTCCTGCAGTACCAATGCCAATACCAGCAAGCAAACATTTGACATTGACAAATGCTTGTTCTTCTTGTTCTGACACCAAAAAAATGTTATAGGTGCCGTATTGGTCCTTTTAAGAACAGATCCAGAAACAAATAATTTGATACCTTTTATTGGACCAACATGGATTTGTTCTTTTCTGTAACATCCATGTTGGTCCAATAAAAGGTATCAAATCATTTGTTTCTGGATCTGTTCTGACACCAATAATACTTGGTATCGATTATCCATATTCAATGAATGGCAGTCAGCCATCTTCCCTTCTTCCTTCTTTTCCCTCTGTCTACCACTGTCCATGGTGGTAGTTCACCTTGGTCTATCTCTTCCCCTTCATCATCCTCATTACACTTCCTTTTTTCACCCCTTCCCAAATGTGGGTCTACTGGCATCTCTGTCACTATTGATTCACCATTTAGAATTTTTGCTCTGCTGGCTCCTCAAATATACTATCTACAAATGTTCCTAGCTCAGTAACGCTTGGCATATCATTCTGGTTTATTACTTAATCTATTTATTTCCTCTTCTAATTATTTAAGTCAGACCCCTAGCGGAGGCTGGGGGTCTCGCAGTAACCGGCACCTAAATACCTTAGGAGGTGTCATTGCATGTCATGTCTCCTCCTTAAAGGGGAAAAATCAGCAGCCGCCTCTGTGACATCCTACCTGCTTTCCCCAGCCATGATCATCAGCCCTTGGCACTCCGACCAGATGACCTATCCTGTTGTCTATGGTATCCAATACCCCTCCATGCCCCACCCCTGGGAGGCAAGCCATGGAGAGCACTGCGGATGGTACCCTGTCGACACACTTCTTCCATCGTCATGGGGTCAAGCTGGTGAGATGGCTCCACCCTGGGGGGCAATCCAGGGGGTATTGCCTATAGAATAAGTCCCAAGGGGGCGAGGACTGGGTCTAGGGGTCGGCGAGGGCTGAGGTGCAAAAATGTGGCAGAAAAAGCATAATAAATAAAAATATATATTTTCTATCTATCCATCTGTCTGTCTGTCTGTCTCTCTATCTATCTGTCTCTCTATCTATCTAGTTATCTGTCTGTCTGTCTGTCTGTCTCTCCATCCATCCATCCATCTATCTATCTATCTATCTATCTATCTATCTATCTATCTATCTATCTATCTATCTGTCTATCTATCTATCTATTTATCTACCTACACACATTTAGTACAAGTGTACTCTTCAAATGTATCTTCTTCTTTACCCCATATAAACATGTTACAATGAATGCCTTCGGTTTCCTTTTCTGGCTCCATCTTTTTGTTTCATTCTAACTTCCAACTTAAAACACTGTACACAAAACTCTGCCTGTTTACTTACAACTTCTTGATGGTGTTGGGACATTTTGAGACTGTTCATGACCCTTACCTCAAGATGCCTTAGCATTTTCATAGCCCTTAAATGGACACCGCCAATATTTTTGCATCATATTATTTCTCATTGAAACCCACATTTTATGATTGCTTACCTTCTTTAAAATTCATTGAGGCTGCTGGTTCTTTTAGAAGCTTCCTTTCGTAATACAACGGAAATACATGGTTATGGTGTAATTATACTGAACATTGTATTGTTTCAAATCCTTGAACAGCTCTTACTGTACACGTCCTGAACACCATGAAGACCCCCAAACAGCAGAGCCACTCATGATGCAATAGTCTCCTCTTCTCACACTGCATAATGAGTGGCTAGACTGTGTGGAGATGTTCCGAAGTCCAGAAAGAGGCAGTGGAAATTTACCAACGAATGCAAGCAAACACATTTTTGTGCGGTAACACCAGTATGGGAGGCAGTCATTTTTTCACTTTTAGAGAGAGAAAAAGGAATCAGACTCAAACAACCAGATACATCAGCGATCATTACAGAATGTGAGCAATCATAAAATGTGTTTTTTTAACTAGGGACAATGTGAGTCCTAAGGGGGTTCCTTCCATCAAGTTTGCATGTCCAGCCTGTATTATGTGCGCCAAAATACATCACAGCACATTCCTCAGCATAGAATTGCATTTTAGATCTTTTAGACCAATCAAAGAGCTTATTTAAGTTTACTTGTGGTTTGGGCTTTTGTTTATGTGTATCTACATTGCGCCAGTACATAAGTACATTCTTGATAATAGTAGGTTTAAGTCATGGAATGATCAGAAGCAGTATTCTGTGGCAGGGCATGTTAAACAAGCATTTGTCAATGCCGAATGTTGCTTGCTTATATCTGCTGTTTAGGTATTTGGAAGTGAAAGTACCATGCCTATGAACTAAGAACTAAGAAGCCCCCCCAAGACATCCGTTGTATTATTACAGCAGTTATAACAGCATAGCTCAGTACTTAGCTCAGTTAGAGAAATAAACAGAACAACTCAGTCTGTATTATTACAGCAATCCTAAAAGTATCGAATCATTGCTTTGTGTCCACTCCAGAGACCCTGCTGTAATAAAGGACCACAGAGGACCCTGGGTGGGAGGGTGTGCAACTCTAAAGTCCCTGCAAAGCTGCTTTGAGCTCACTCACTCCCCCCTCCACTCGCTTGTTCTATTTCTCCCGATGCTGCAGGCTGTCCTTTTCTACTGGGCTCCTGCGTGTGTTGGCACCTTTTTCTGCCCACAAAGAAATCCACAGCAGTCCTGACAAAGCTCCATTAAGCTTGCTCATTCCCTGTCTCTCACTCACTCATTCTGTTTCTCCCGGAGCTGCAGGCTGCCCTTTTCTATTAGGCTCCTGCCTGCGTTGGCACCTTTTTCTGCTCACAAAGAAATGTGCAGCAGTCCCGACAGAGCTCCATGGAGCTCGCTTCCTTCCCCTCTGTCACTCGATCATTCTGTTTCTCCCAGCGCTGCAGGCTGCCCTTTTGTACTGGGCTCCTGCCTCCATTGGCACCTTTTTCTGCCCACAAAGAAATCTGAAGCAGTCCCAACAGAGCTCCATTGAGCTCGCTCACTCCCCCTCTCTCAGTCACTCATTCCATTTCTTCTGGAGCTGCAGGCTGCCCTTTTTGTACTGTGCTCCAGCCTGTGTCAGCGCCTTTTTCTGCCCACAAAGAAATCTGCAGCAGTCCTGACAGAGCTCCAGCTGAACTCCACTCCTCCCCTCTCTCACTTACTCATTCCGCTTCTCCTGGCGCTGCAGACTGCCCCTTTGTACTGGGCTCCCGCCTGCATTGCGCCTCTTTTCTCCACACAAAGAAATCCACAGCAGTTCCAATAGAGTCTGCTGAGCTCGATCACCCCTCTCTCACTCGCCCATTCTGTCTCCCGCTGCTGCAGGATGCCCTTTGTACTGGGTCCCAGCCTGCACTGACGCCTTTTTCTGCCCACAAAGAAATCCGCAGCAGTCCCAACAGAGCTCCACTGAGGTTGCTCACTCCCAATCCCTCACTCACTCATTGTTTCTCCCAGCGCTGCAGGCTGCCCTTTTGTACTGGGTTCCTGCCTGCATTGGCACCTTTTCTGCTCACAATAAAATCCACAGCAGTCCCAACAGAGCTCAGTTGAGCTCAGTCCCTCCCCTCTCTCACTCAATCTTAATCTGTTCCAAACACTGATTTCCCCGTGACTGCGCTAGTCTGCGCATGGAATGTGAAAACTTATTTCAGTTAGGATGTGAAAATGACAGCTGCACTGTTCATAAGGAGGTGTGAAAAAATGCCAGTGTTGAAAATCTGTAGTGAAAATATTACTAATTTTGGGTTACAAGGGTGCCTGAATACTGTGCAACGACGCTATAACACAGTCATTTTATGGACCTTCATCACAAAATTTTCAACATAGGCATTTTAGGACTTCTGCTCATGAACAGTGTCACTGTGATTTTCTTAATGTGTCCTGAACACTGATTTCCACAGCTACCGCTGCTTATTCTGCACCACAAGTGTGAAAACACATTTCGGCCAGGATGTGAAAAATGACAGCTGTACTGTTATTAAGGAGGTGCAGAAAAATGCCAGTGTAGAAAATCTGGAGTGAAAATATTGCAAATTCGTGAAGTTACAAGCTTGCATAGCAACTGTGCAATGCACGCTCATAAAAGAGTCATTTTTTTTTGAGTTTCCCACCAAATTTGCAACATAGGCTTCTTGAGAGCCCACCTCATGAACACTGGCACTGTCGTTTTGTTGATTAGTCCTGAAAGGTGATTCTGCGCAGTGACCGCAAGATCACCTTTTGGGACTGAATAACATCATGTCAGTGGCTGAATTCATGAGGAGCGGTCCCAATAACCCCGTGTTGAAAATTTGGTGCCAAAATTCCCCAAAATGCCTGAGATATGCACCAAAGTTGAAAAAATCCTATTTACTGTATGCCATTATACAGCTTACTGGCATATCCTCAGTCTGCGGTCGACTTTGAAGAGTGCAGATGTGTTCCCTGTTCACCGAACATCATGGCCCTGGCTCCAGAGGTAAGTATGGAGTGAAGAGGGGTGTGTGGGGAGGCAGAGCATGCAGAGGGTGGGCATGGGTTGGGGAGATGGCAAGGAGACTGCGAGGGACCGTTTTCTTTTTTAATAGGTTTAAAAAAAACATCACAGGACAGTTTTTCTTTCTATGGGGCATTTAGCATGCTGGGGTGGGCTCCCAGCATGCCACCTGAGTATATTTTTGGGGATCTGTAGCCGACTGGGGATTGGGCACCCTTGTTGGCACAAACCGAAGGGGGGGACACTAAAGCTGAAGGGGATTGGGCACCCCCCTCAGCACAGAATGAAAGCATGGTGGGGAGACTTATGCTGACAGGGAGTGGGCTCCCCCATTGGCAAGGGGAAGGGGGACTGAAGCCGATGGGGATTGGGTGCCCTGTCGGCAACCCTGCAATGTGGGTCGCTTCCTCATTGCAGTGGATGATGCTGCAATGACCAGGCGGCCCCTGATTGCAGCAGCTAAAATGCTTCAAGGTGGTGGCACACTGGCTGAACTAGTGTCAGCAGCAGCGTGTCACCCCATTGGGGAATGCGGGCCATGCCTCCAAAGGCAGTGGGGGCATTGGCCACAACATTGCCGCACCTGCACAACCTGCTTCTGCAGCAAGCTACCGCAACATGTTTCTTGCGCATGCACACAAGCAACATAAAAAGGGATGAGCTACTTTAGGACAGAGTAAGGCAGTGGATATTAAAATGTGATTAAAATAAATTATGAAATGGGTAGAAAGAATGCTTACTCCCGATTGGCCAAAAGGTACTTTTAGCCAGGCCATTATCCCAGCACAAAAGCCTGGCTGAAAGAAGCTCAACAAAAATATGTTTACAAAGTACAGATAATTTACTAGAAAGGACCCATTTCATAATCACAATAAGGCACTCCAGGGGATGTGTTAGTGTGGGCTAACAGCTCTTCTCAGGTGGTGGCAGCACTTCTTGCCTCATTTTTCATCCCACCTGAAGAGGGCCTTTATGTCATCATAACACACCCCTGCCATCCCTTATTGCTTAACTACAATGTCAGTGGATATGCTACTACACCTTTAAGAAGGTAATGCATTTAAGACGTGTACTCTTGCATAGATGCCAGCCGCTGCAAAAGTGCTGTAGTGGAACAAAATGCCAGGATAGTGGACTGAGGTTTGTAATTTCCTTACTGCAGAAAACACTTTATGCACAAGCTTTGACTGTCCTGTCTGAGCACGCCCACCATTTGTTGTTGTTTTGTTGTTGTCGCCAAGGTGACGCCTCCAGTTACATACAGCACATGTTCCTTAGTGTGTTGTTCCTGTTGAGGTTCTTTACACTGTCGTGTAGTGTTTCCCAGGTGGCCAGGGCTGTGATGGTGAAGGCCTCACTAATTTGCTCTGATTGACTTGTGTGCACCAGGCTGAAGCAGGAAAATTTGCAGACTGGTAAACAATTGATAGTTCTGGATTGGGCTGGAGAGGAGGAATAGAAACCCTGGGCACATAAGGGTGTCCAATCTGAGCTCCTTCTTTCATCTTGGGAAGAAGTGCAGCTTATAATGGAGAGTGCAGTGATAAGGCTCTTATCACATGCAAATGCAAACCAGCATGAGTTGTTAAAAGCAGCAGTTATTTTCAATGAAGCATTGGTACTGAATGTCCTGTAGATTTCCTCCATTTTCTAAGGCTGGATGTAAAGATTGCCATAGTAAAAGCTTCTAGGTGTTTAGGTTAAGACAACTTTTATTGCAATAGAGGAAACCTATTGGCTTGCGAGCCAACATCTTGCGGTAGTGCAGATTTAGAGGCGTGGTCACTGTTGGGCGAATGCAGGGCATGCACCAGTAGGTGCATTCCGCATTCCCTAATAAGCCAGCAGCAGGGGCCGACACCCTGCCTAGCTAACGAGGCAAAGACATGAGAGAAAAGGTCCACTGCAATGAGAGTGAAGCTGTCATGCAGTGTGACCACAACACGTCTCTCCCTAAGTGCAGGCAACATGGTGGCAGTGACTGCCGCTGTTGCCTGTCAATGCCCCCATTTATTGTGTTACAATGGGGGTGCCCAACTCGCCGGGCATTATGTAACCTTTTTGATTGCCGAGGAGGTGCCTAATCCCCTCGGCATCATATGCCCCCCAACAGTTTTTCTTGCCGACGGGGCTCAACCCTGTCGGCATGTATCCTCCCTCCCTTGAATTTTGCAGATGGGGAGCCCACTCCCGTGGCATAATATGTTCCTCCCTCTGTTGCTTGCCGAGGGTGCCTAATCCCCCTCGGCTCCTGCAGACCTCCCCTTACCTTATTTGCCGACGGGGGTTCCCAATCCCCCATCGGCTAAAGCACCCACACACACACACTCAGGTGGCATGCTGGGAGCCCACCCCAATGTGCCAAAGCACGTATTAAAATGAAAACGGTCCCCCGATGTCTTTTATTTTTATTTTTTCACCTGTAAAGCAAAAACAGTCCCTCGTACTCTTCCAACCCCCCTACCGCACCCACCCACTGTGCACCCTGCCTCCCCACACCCTCACCCCATACTTACCTCTCGAGTCCGCGCGATGATATTCGTGGACTGGAAACACATCTGCACTCTTCAAAGTCGACCGCGAACTGTGGAAATGCCGTAAGCTGTATAATGGAATAAATAGGGTTTTTCAACTTTAATGCATATCTCAGGCATTTTGGGAATTTTAGACCAAATTTTCAACATGGGTTTTTGGGACCCTCCTCATGAATTCTGGCACTGTCATATTGTTAATCAGTCCCAAAGGTGATTTCACAGTCACTGCAGAGAATCACCTTTCGGGACCGATTAACGAGATGACAGTGCCACTGTTCATAAGGTGGGTTTCAAAAGCCTATTTTGCACATTTGGTGGACAAATCAAAAAATGGCTGTTTTAGAAATGTATCGTCATACAGCTGCTATGCAGGCTCATAACTTCGTGAATTTGCAATATTTTCACACCAGATTTTCAACGTTGTCATTTTTGTACACCTCCTTGTGAATAGTACAGCTGTCATTTTTCATATGCTGGCCGAAATGTGTTTCCACACTTCGGGCGCACAATTGCGCAGTCGCTGTGGGAAATCAGAGTTTGGGCCAGATTATGAAAATGACAGTGACACTGTTCATGAGCAGAGGTCCTAAAATGCCTATGTTGAAAATTTGGTGACGATACTCCATAAAATGACTGTGTTACGAGCGTGCGTTGGCAGATTGCATGCACGATCGTTACATCATGCATTTGTAATATTTTCACTCTGGATTTTCATCATTGGCATTTTTCCACACCTCTTGATGAACAGTACAGCTGTCATTTCACATATGCTGCCCAAAATGTGTTTTCGCACGTCCGGAGCAGAATAGCGCGGTCTCTGTGTGAAATCACTTTTTTGGACAGTTTGAGGAAATAACAGCGACACTGTACATGAGCAGAGGTGCTAAAATGCCTATGTTGAAAATCTGGTGCTGAACGTCCATAAATGACTGTGTTATAAGCATGTGTTGCGATTTCCCACGACTCTTGTAACTCGCAAATTTGTAATATTTACATGCCACATTTTCAACACTGGCACTTTTTATACCTCTTATGAACTGTACAGCTGTCATTTTTCACGTCCTGCCCAAAATGTTTTCCGCACTGCACTACCAAGCCAATGCTAGTGTGACAACATTCAGCATTGACAAATGCTTGTTAATCCAGCCACAATCCAAGATTTTGAATTGTTGTAGAACTTCCAATACGTGTTCCATGCAGTGGATAAATTTGAAGAGACTTGTTTGGGGATGAGGTTCCACACTAAATAGCATGACTTTTGTTTTGCAGTTATTTATCAGGAGGCAGTTGGTAGCAGAGAAGCATGGGTTGCATCAAAGTCAGATTGTAGTGGTGGAGGAGGGTGCTGTGAAGCACACCTGTAGAGCAGACGTGTTTTTTCACAGTTCTGCATCTTATGTCAGAATTTCTACTTTTTAATTCTCTACAAATTGAAATAATTGCTATATCTATTCAGCATTGGATTCCTGACTTGGTGCTGAACAGTTTGGTGTGCGATAGTATTATGGGGTGCTCTAATAAAGGAGGTCCGAATACTTCAAAATCTCAGCAGCTGGCCGAGCCGCAGGCCTCTACTTCAATGGGTGCAACTGGCAATGTGGAGCCACCATGGAAGGCCTTGCAGCTGTCTATGCAGGCCATAGATGAGAAAGTGAGAACTATCCTGCAAAGGCTTTGGGAGCAAGATGTTAAAACAGAGATCACTACCAAGACTGCAACTGTGGTTGAGACCCAAGCCACTAAAGCCTTATCCACCAGACCAAAGTTAATGCAAGAGAATGGCCACTTGTGTTACAGATTAGAGGCCTTGGAGAATGCTAATCAAGCTCTGAACATCCATTTGGTTGGATTGCCTGAGGGGTCAGAGGAACTGGGCATTTTAACTTTATTAAAAAAACTGGTTACCTACAGTGCTAAAATTGGACTCTGACTTTGGGCTTCATTTCATTAAGGCGTATCGGATCTTGCCAAGGTCAGCAGAGGTACAGAGGGACCTCCACAGATCAGTTCTCCTCATCACTGAGGGGGTGGTGGCTGAGAGCTTCTGCAGGTGGCCCGTGGAGTAGAGCAGCTGAATTTTAATGGGCATATACTACATCTTTTCCCAGACCTTTCCTACGCCACTTGTGCATGGCGAAGAAGTTTGATGGTGTCCGGGCCAAGTTACGGACTTTGGGAGTGGTGCATTTGCTGCTTATGCCAGCCTGCCTGTAAATTTATAATGGGGGGCACACATTTCAGTTTACAGACCATGAAGAAACCAGCAGGAGAGTGGAACAAATTCAAAAAGAATTCGAGGCTTCCAGGGATCGCCTCATGATTGACCCGTGCTTGGATGAGGATGAAACCTGAAGATGGTAAGCTACAGGGTGTGAGCTGTTCAGGGATGGTCCCTTTCTGATAAAGGCTCCTCCAAGACTGTCATCTGTGTTGTTTGCATCCCCTTGCATAGCCCTGTTTCAGTGTGCTGGACTGAGATCGGAAGGTGTCCCTCTCTTGTTTATATTCTAGTTTTGAACTTTTTCCTCCATTGGGACAGTTAGTTATGGTCTGTTTAAAGTTATTCTATAAACTGATGCCTATGCTGAACGTATGGGTTTGTAGTTTGCTCTGCTATACTTAGATGTAGTTGCTGATGAAAACATTACTAATGCTGTGATGTTTTATATGTTTGGTCCGGGGTCACATCAGCACTGTTTATTGACTTCACCTCATGTTTGTGTAATATTGTTTTGGATTGACCACGTTTCTTGTAAGGTGCACCTATGTATTAATATGTTTATATTAAGAAAGTTTACTATTGTACTTATCCCCATATTCATAATCAAATAGCACAGATTTCTGTATTATATTCCATTTGATGGCTCCTGTACTATCTTTGATATTTGGCATTTGAGACTGTATTGTTATGTTTATTTCTGTACAAGTAATAACAAAGAGTACAAAAAACAGACCGATTGTAGTGAAGTGTTGAGATTGCTGTTAGGTTTAGATTTGGTGCAGAAGACTTTGTCAGCATGCTTGTATTTGTGGAATTGCAGGCTGAAAAGAGAATGAATAGTAGGGGCCCAAGATGGAATCTTCAAAACCCCAAGATTAAAAGGGCAGGGCATGGCCTCTCCATTCACTTTGATGACTTCGGGATTGGTTATGAAGGTAATTCTTGATCCAAAGCAATGGAGTAGTTGAGATTCCCATGGAGTGGTGTTTATGGAGTAGAAGACTGTGGTTGACTGTCTCAAAAAGCATTTGTAAGGTCAATAAAGATGGAGCTGGTATGATATCCCTCATCCAAGCCAATTGTCAGATCATTGGTAAGAGTACAGTTCACATTGCTTTGTCACACCAAGGAACTGTTCAACTCTTTGCCAGCTTAAGAGCCATTTTTATGAGTTGTTTTTGCAACTTAACTACAGTGCATCTGCAGTTCTGTCACAATGCAATGCAAAACGGAGCTGCAGCTCTTAGGCAACTGTTTTGTAAGACTTTGTAATGCATCCAGCAACACTTACACAACTTGTTGAAAAATGCAAAAGCAAGTCACTTGCGGGACAGTTTAATGTGATTTGCACTGTACTTTTAATAGGGCTGTGTTGGCTGAATGTTTGGGACAAAAGCCTGATTGTTTGACGGTTAGAGGTGGTGTTCCAGGATCTGTCTATGTTGCCTATGAATTAACTTCCTAGAAGAATGTATAAACAAATACTGCTAAGTGGATACCTGTCTTCAAATTGTAATGGTTGCACTGAACAAAAGGGTCTCCATTCAGTAGCATAACCATTTGGAATGTAATCAAGTGGATCAAAATACTCGGTTTCCAGACTTTTTTAATGAAATGTGTAGGGTGTACTCAGAGCATTTGTATTTAACAGAATGGAATAGAATAGAAAATGGGCCATGAAAATCCTGTAACCTCATTGGTCAAAACACATCACATGACCATTGATTAGTTTCTCACAATCGCAGACCTCACCTGAACTGCAGATTTTATTTTTTTTTTGACAAATAAAAGTCCATTTCATAAGTGGGATAATGCACTCCAGGGTTTGTGGTCATATGGGAATGCTGCACTTCTAGTGGTTGTGGCAGTCAGGTATTCCTCGCCCTAACAACTACCCAAGGTGTGCATGATTCCTTATAACTGCACACATCTATTATGTGTTATACCTAAATGGAATAAAGAAGTATAGAATTTAGCTGTATAGAGCTTTTCATACACACTGTATTTTGAAATGCCTTTCACACCAATGAATAAGATGAGTAGTGGATGGCTTCTCTCCCAACTTCTTAAAATTGGTGCTTCAGTGATAGCTGTCCCCATTGAACTCATTGTCAATTGGTCCCTATGCATGAGTTCCTTCTCATGCAGCTGGTAGCATGCATTGGTAGTACCAATCCATAAAGGTGGCCCTGCTGATTTACCTTCAAACTACTGCCCCATCTCTCTCTGCTACCTATCCTTTCAAACACCCTTGAGCGATTTGTCAGTAAGCAGCTATCTAACTTTTATGTGCAAACCGGATTCCTAACATCATACCAATTCGGCTTCTACTCCAACCACTCGACCTCTGCCTCTTTACTCAGAGTCATTGACCACATTCACACCAATATGGACAAAGGGCTGAGCACTGGGGACATATTTGGTAGACCTAGCAAAGGCCTTTGAAACCATGGGCCATCAACTGCTCCTACTCAAACTAGTAGACTCTGGCGTCTCCCCAACAGCCCTTACATGGTTGCAATTCTACTTGTTCAAGTGCACCTAATCTGTCAATCTTGACCCAAACTCCTACCCTGCCCTACCAGTCTCCCTAGGGGTTCCACAAGGCTCAGTCTTGGTAGCCTTGCTGTTCACTATCTTTAGAAATGATCTCCCTCTACCGATTTCCACCAGCAGCATCCACATGTATGCTGATGATACAATAATCTACTCATTGGGCTCCTCCGCTCCTTCCATCAGAAATCCTTCCAACAGGACTTTACTGTAGTCCAAAATGGTTCCCGGACAACCAGCATGTAAGGAACCAAAGAAAACAGTCCCCATGCTGTTCACCACCAGGAAATGGCTCAGCTCCCTCCCCACACCTTGACCTTCGTTCCTGGATGGAGCATATTTATACTCATCATCCACCTATAAATACCTTGACTTCCCTAGACCAGCTACTAGACTATACAGGCATAACTCCCAGGTAGAAGCCAAGCCTTTTGCCAAGTTTGGTGCCCCTAAAGAGTAAAAGGCTGCTTCCAATTGGACAATAGGAAACAGACTGTTGAGCAATTAATCCTTCACCTTCTGGCCTATGGGGACGTAGTCTACGCAGATGGAAATGCTACCTCCCTCAACAAAGTAACCGCTCTTTTCCTTTTTGCAGGTTTGTATTAGGATGCCCCCCCCCATACTCATCACTGTTACATGTACAATGAGCTAGGCTGTGCCCCCTTCCTTGAGGCAAGCAATGCACCCTGCTGTCAAGGGAGTCAACTATTGGATAGATAAACTGCCAGTTAGCTGTCTGTCCTCTTCTCCCCATTTCTGAATCCTACTTACGACTCATATCTGAGGCAAGTCACTACTGCTTGCATTGGCGCCTTTCTGCCCACAAAGAAACCGCAGCAGTCCCGATAGAGCTCTGTTGAGCTTGCTCACTCCCCTCTCACTCGCCATTCTGTTTCTCCCACCGCTGCAGGCTGCCCTTTGTACTGGGACCCTGCCTGCATTGACACCTTTTTCTGCCCACAAAGAAATCTGCAGCAGTCCCGACAGAGCTCCGTTGAGCTCGCTCACTCCCTCCCTCACTCGCTCGTTCTGTTTCTTCTGGCGCTGCAGGCTGCCCTTTTGTACTGGGCTCCTGCCTGCATTGTCACCTTTTCTGCCCACAAAGAAATCTGCAGCAGTCCTGACAGAGCTCGGTTGAAACTCGGTCACTTTCCCTCTCACCCGATCTTAATCTGTCCTAAACATTGATTTCTCAAAGTGACTGCGCTATTCTGTGCTGAACAGCGAAAACTTATTTCAGCCAGGATGGTGAAAAATGACAGCTGCACTGTTCATAAGGAGGTGTGCTAAAATGCCAGTGTTGAAAATCTGGCGTGAAAATATTACTAATTTGCAAAGTTATAAGGGTGCGTGGCAACTGCGCAACACATGCTCGTAACACAGTCATTTTATGGACTTTCATCACAAAATTTTCAGCATAGGCGTTTTAGGACCTCTACTCATGAACAGTGTCACTGTGATTTTCTTAATGTGTCCGAACACTGATTTCCCACAGCAACTGAGCCATTCTGCACCGCAAGTGCAAAAACACATTTTGGCCAGGATATGAAAAATGACAGCTGTACTGTTCATAAGGAGGTGAAGAAAAATGGCAGTGTTGAAAATCTGAAGTGAATATTGCAAATACAGCGAAATTCTGACGTCGCGTAACAACTACATAACACGGCTAGTAAAACAGTCACTTTTTTATTTTTCCACTAATTTGCAACATAGGCTTCTTGAGAACCCACATCATGAACACTGGCACTGTCATTTCGATAATTGGTCCCAAAAGGTGATTCCACACAGTGACCAAGAAATCACCTTTTGGGACAGAATAACGCCATGACAGTGACTGAATTCATGAGGAGGGGTCCCAGTAACCCCATGTTGAAAATCTGGTACCACAATTCCCAAAAATGCCTGAGATATGCGCCAAAGTTGAAAAAAACCCTGTTTATGCCATTATACAGCTTACCGGCATTTCTTCAGTTTGCGGTCGGCTTTGAAGAGTACAGACGTGTTCTTGGTCCACTGAAGATCATTGTGCCGGGTTCTGGAGGTAAGTATGAGGTGAGGGGGGGGTGTGGGAAGGCAGAGTGCGCTGAAGGTGGGTGTGGGTTGGGGGAGGGAGCAGAACAGACCAGAGGGACCGTTTTCTGTTTTACAGAGTACAATAAAAAAAACATTGTGGGACTTTTTTTTTCAAAGGGCATTTGGCATGCTGTGTTGAGATCCCAGCGTAAGCACCCGAATGTGTTTTTTTGGGGGCAGTAGTCGAGAGGATTGGGCACCCCATTGGCACATACAGGCGGGACAAGAGCCGTGATTGGACACCCTCTCAGCAGAAAACAAAGGTTTTTTTTGGCGGGGGACTGGCTTCATCAGATTGGGCCTCTGCCGACAAACAAAAGACTGTTTGGGGCAAGCATAGCGTTTAGGATTGGGTACTTTGGCAGTGGGGGCTGGATAATATTGTTTGGGAACATGGAGGCGCTTGCCGCCGTTCACAAACACAGTTACATTAGAACGTTCGCCTGCAAAGACGGGAGTCACTCCCTCATTGCATGGAATGGCTGATGTGCTGCAATGATGAGGCGGCCCCTGATTGCAGCGGTTAAAACGCTAGGTGGTGGCATGCTGGCTGAACTAGTGTCAGCAGCAGCGCAACCCCATTGGGGAACGCGGGCCAAGCCTCAAAAGGCAGTGGGGGACTGCCACAACAGTGCCGACTCTCCATAACCTGCTTCTGCAGCAAGTTGTTACAATATGTTTTTGCGCATGCACGCAAGCAACATAAAAATAAAAACAGTTAAAAAATAGATAGAAATTAGATTAACTCTCAGCGAATGAGCCAGGGTTGAGCTTGCTATGTCCTTAAGCCTTCCACTCTAATGGCAGCCTGTATGGCATGGGGGTGTTTGTGCCTGTGGGTAATGCCAGCCAGGCAGTAGGATGTTTTCCTCCCTAAAGCATCTCCCTCTTGCTGCATCCCACCCGTAGGCACCCATTTTCTGGCCTTGTAGTTGCGGGTCAACGTGTGAGGGCCTCAAGGAATCTTCAGTGTCAGTTTCTCTATGCAGCACATCCTTGCCCTTCTGATCTTATGAAAGGGAACACATAACCCCTCCTCTGGGCACCCTTCTTGGCAATGCCACCTTGCACTTGTATCACCTGATCACAGTCCAGACTGTTTTCTGCCTTTGCCTGCATCATCTGACTGATGAACTGGCCCGACACTGCCTGTTCAGAGATATGCCATTTCTGTCTCATGCCAAGGACCGCAAGCTACCTAAATGGGCTTCACAGCCATATGCCTACCAC
Source organism: Neoceratodus forsteri (assembly GCA_016271365.2). Lineage (NCBI taxonomy): Eukaryota > Metazoa > Chordata > Ceratodontiformes > Ceratodontidae > Neoceratodus > Neoceratodus forsteri. Next base: position 36,313,054 of record JADMNL010000022.1, read on the forward strand.
AACTGCTAGCCACCAGGGGCAGGCATGTGCCGATGGAGTGCAGCCCACCTCCTTGAAGGTTGTGTGGGACCTCTGGCAAAGCACACAGACCTTCCACCACTTCTGCTGAGAGTCTGTACTGTGGATACAAACCCAAAGCCCCTGTATGTCTGGTGAGCCTCATGCCACTAAGCCATCATGGTGGCCCCACCCAGGTCACTTGTTAACAGCAGAAGCTTCTCCACCATCAGTATCAGCTCGTCCTGGACCTTAACACCCAAATTGCAAGCCAATGACAGATTACATTCAGAACAGAGTTAACCACTGTTTCAAAGTGTGCTGCTGTTATTACATGGCTAGGTGAGTAATAAACCATGTGTTGTAAATGTCACAGCAGGCTGCAATGTAATTGCTCTCGAGTCCTGTAGCACTGATATAGAACTTTTGTGCCAAGTCGCTGCTCGTAGCAGTCCAGAGTATGAGATAGGGCTTCTGTTGGTTGGATCAAAGTTCCTCCAAGTTAATTGGAAGATGCACTCAGTCTTCAAAACTGGGTTGATAAGTTACAAGTTGTTTACTGCAAGCTTCACAGTCAGAGAAGATTGGTGGCACGAGAGCTGAAGATTTCACCCAGGGCTGATTAATTATTAATAAGGGCTCGTACAAGGAGGTCAAAGGAAAGCTGTATTGCTTTCTACTAAACTTGAGCAAAGTTTAATATTACAATGCTGGGAGGAGAACTTGGGGGATCCCACCAGAACTGGTTTTGTTTTGCTGGGGTCTGAGCTCTGAACCTCAGTCTGGGTTACAAACTTGAGGAGGTTTTGCTCCAACCCCTTCTGATCCCAGTGGATGTGACTGAGTTAGAGGAATTAAGCCAAATGTGAATGGAAGAGTATTCATTTTATTTTTGTCATAGTTTTTAGTACAATATATCCAGGAATAATTTAAAGAAAGAGGGTGTAGGCCAGCTTTATGCTGCATCATTCAATTCAGACTGGTACAAGTGTGTGAAACACTGGAATAGTTTGGCAGTGGTACTGAAGTTATTCCTGTGCGTAAGCCTGCCCTGTAGAAGCAGCAGAGACAGACAAGACAGACAGACAGACATACAGACAGACAAAGAAACTGATCTCTACTTAGGGATCCCACCTCTCCCTAACCATCACATTATACATCTAGTTCTTCCAGTGAATTGAGGAAAAGATTGATAATAATAGCTGAGTCTGACTGTCCTTTATTTTAGTTTTCCTTTACATGTGAGCTGCGGGAGACACTTATTAACTAGCTGGTTATCACTGCCCTTATTTTTTACAGTTTGCTGTATATGTGAGCTTAGGGAAGGAGAGTTATGTAATCCGATTTGACTTTCCCTTAGTTTCACTCCTTGTGGACTGAGGAGAAGGTGGTGACTGCCCTTATTTTTCACTTTCCATGTGGGTCGAAGGAAAGGTGGGTTAGTCAAGTTTAGCTGTTCTTTTTTTAAGCTGTAGCTTAGAGCCTTAAAGGAGAGATTAGCAGATGTGTATACCTGGACTTAAACATTCCTTTTCCATCATGAAAGCAGTATTCCACCAGTCCACTAGAAAGGGGTCACTTAAAGGTCCACTTGATTTTTCTGTGGGAAGGGCCAGTACACAACTTATCATTGAACTGCAACATCTATGGTTAATGAATCCCCCACCATGAGTTATTGAACAAGGGCCCTCAACAATAAGGTAGGAGTGGTATACAGTCATCTATGGTGATCCGTGGTGGTTGAGCAAGCTTTCTGATGGCAGACCTTGCACGTGATGTGAGCACATAAGGGGTAGAGCCAGGGCTGCTTCATGGACTCTGTGTGGTGGGTGTGGCTCAAAAAAGAGTGGTCTACCTACTTAGCTTTCTAACTGGTCCCCAAAGCATAGCTGGGAAGCGGCAGAAGAACAGACATGCACCCAGGTCACATAGAGCGTATTATGGGGCATACATTCTGCCCTAAGGCTCTGGTGTTTCCAAATGGGCCCTTCCCCTTCTGCTCACAAATGCGCACATAAGGAAGTTGGTATGTGGAGGGGAAGTTCTGGATGCTGGGATGATGGTGGTACATCTGTGTGGCCCCCAAGAAGCAAGGCACCCCAGTAGGTCTACTGGTCTTGAATGGGCTAACTTCAGCCCGCTTTGGGACTCCAGGCAAGCTAGACTGGCTGGGAGTCCTGGGGGTGGGGGGGTGGCCATCTACCTGGGACTGATGAGTCATAGGGAGTTTTTTAGCTTTAGTTTGTGGAGGAGTTTGAATAAGCTGCATGCTGCTGCTTGGACAGCTGAGGACCTTGCTGGAAGTGAATCCCACCAAATCCTTTAGAGATAGTGGCAACATCGGTCTCACTGGGCCCCTCATGGGTTGAATCCCCACGATAGTGCTGATCTTCAAGGGAAACCTATTTTCTACATTATCAGATAAGTTGCAGCCTCTGAGGAACAATGTAATCTGTTTACACTAAACGAACTGTTAAGGGTACCCCTTGGTGCACTCCCCTTTGTTGTGAGGCCTGAATATAAGCATATGACACATTATAGGTAACTGGGCTCTCTCCTAGCCAATTCTGATTTGTGTGACAATCCACACATGTCCTGCAGATGCAGAAACATAATCTGGAAGCTGTTTTTTATGTTGATTGCACGCATGCACAAGAAACTTGTTCCGGCAGCTTGCTGCAGGAGCGGGTTGTGGAGGCATAGCACTGTTGTGGCCAGTGCCCACACTGCCTTTTGAGGCTTGGCCCCTGTTCCCCAATGGGGTGGCACGCTGCTGCTGACACTTGTTCAGCCAGCGTGCCACCAGCTTGTAACATTTTCTTAAAATCTACAGATAAATCAAACCATATTAAGGATAATAATAAACTTATAATCAGGAAACAGAACACAAATACGATATGACATAGCAGGAAATTTAACAGGGGCTTTTCATACAAATCCGGGTGTTAAACAAGGCTATAATTTAGCCCCAACATTATTCAATTTATTTATAAATGATTTTCCAGAAAAACTAATACCTATATCCAGCCATTCACCTACAGTGGCTGGAACTGTGGTGCCTATTTTGATCTATGCCGATGATCTGGCCCTTATACCGCTTTCCCCAATAGGTATGGGAAAGTAATTAAAGCAATTGCAAACATATTGCGAAGAAAACGGGTTAACAATAAACATGGACAAAACACAAATAATGATAATAGGTAAGAAATCAACTAAATATAAATGGTCTATAAATAATATTCCACTTCACATAACAACAGAGTACAGATATCTTGGATTACAAATAGCTAGCAATTGCAGATTTGCAAAACAAAGGATATATACAGTATATAAGTTAACACAGGCAAAGGCACATCCCAACACCTGTTAGTCTCTGCAGGGTGGGGGTTGGTGTTTTTTTCAATACTTCACTGCCATTCCAATTATGCATCTCTTTAACTCCTGCAGTACCAATGCCAATACCAGCAAGCAAACATTTGACATTGACAAATGCTTGTTCTTCTTGTTCTGACACCAAAAAAATGTTATAGGTGCCGTATTGGTCCTTTTAAGAACAGATCCAGAAACAAATAATTTGATACCTTTTATTGGACCAACATGGATTTGTTCTTTTCTGTAACATCCATGTTGGTCCAATAAAAGGTATCAAATCATTTGTTTCTGGATCTGTTCTGACACCAATAATACTTGGTATCGATTATCCATATTCAATGAATGGCAGTCAGCCATCTTCCCTTCTTCCTTCTTTTCCCTCTGTCTACCACTGTCCATGGTGGTAGTTCACCTTGGTCTATCTCTTCCCCTTCATCATCCTCATTACACTTCCTTTTTTCACCCCTTCCCAAATGTGGGTCTACTGGCATCTCTGTCACTATTGATTCACCATTTAGAATTTTTTGCTCTGCTGGCTCCTCAAATATACTATCTACAAATGTTCCTAGCTCAGTAACGCTTGGCATATCATTCTGGTTTATTACTTAATCTATTTATTTCCTCTTCTAATTATTTAAGTCAGACCCCTAGCGGAGGCTGGGGGTCTCGCAGTAACCGGCACCTAAATACCTTAGGAGGTGTCATTGCATGTCATGTCTCCTCCTTAAAGGGGAAAAATCAGCAGCCGCCTCTGTGACATCCTACCTGCTTTCCCAGCCATGATCATCAGCCCTTGGCACTCCCGACCAGATGACCTATCCTGTTGTCTATGGTATCCAGCCACCTCCATGCCCCACCCTGGGAGGCAAGCCATGGAGGCACTGCCGGTTGGTACCCCTGTCGGCACACTTCTTCCATCGTCATGGGGTCAAGCTGGTGAGATGGCTCCACCCTGGGGGGCAATCCAGGGGGTATTGCCTATAGAATAAGTCCCAAGGGGGCGAGGACTGGGTCTAGGGGTCGTCGAGGGCTGAGGTGCAAAAATGTGGCAGAAAAAGCATAATAAATAAAAATATATATTTTCTATCTATCCATCTGTCTGTCTGTCTGTCTCTCTATCTATCTGTCTCTCTATCTATCTAGTTATCTGTCTGTCTGTCTGTCTGTCTCTCCATCCATCCATCCATCTATCTATCTATCTATCTATCTATCTATCTATCTATCTATCTATCTATCTATCTGTCTATCTATCTATCTATTTATCTACCTACACACATTTAGTACAAGTGTACTCTTCAAATGTATCTTCTTCTTTACCCCATATAAACATGTTACAATGAATGCCTTCGGTTTCCTTTTCTGGCTCCATCTTTTTGTTTCATTCTAACTTCCAACTTAAAACACTGTACACAAAACTCTGCCTGTTTACTTACAACTTCTTGATGGTGTTGGGACATTTTGAGACTGTTCATGACCCTTACCTCAAGATGCCTTAGCATTTTCATAGCCCTTAAATGGACACCGCCAATATTTTTGCATCATATTATTTCTCATTGGAAACCCACATTTTATGATTGCTTACCTTCTTTAAAATTCATTGAGGCTGCTGGTTCTTTTAGAAGCTTCCTTTCGTAATACAACGGAAATACATGGTTATGGTGTAATTATACTGAACATTGTATTGTTTCAAATCCTTGAACAGCTCTTACTGTACACGTCCTGAACACCATGAAGACCCCCAAACAGCAGAGCCACTCATGATGCAATAGTCTCCTCTTCTCACACTGCATAATGAGTGGCTAGACTGTGTGGAGATGTTCAAGTCCAGAAAGAGGCAGTGGAAATTTACCAACGAATGCAAGCAAACACATTTTTTGCGGTAACACCAGTATGGGAGGCAGTCATTTTTCACTTTTAGAGAGAGAAAAGAATCAGACTCAAACAACCAGATACATCAGCGATCATTACAGAATGTGAGCAATCATAAAATGTGTTTTTAACTAGGGACAATGTGAGTCCTAAGGGGGTTCCTTCCATCAAGTTTGCATGTCCAGCCTGTATTATGTGCTCCAAAATACATCACAGCACATTCCTCAGCATAGAATTGCATTTTAGATCTTTTAGACCAATCAAAGAGCTTATTTAAGTTTACTTGTGGTTTGGGCTTTTGTTTATGTGTATCTACATTGCGCCAGTACATAAGTACATTCTTGATAATAGTAGGTTTAAGTCATGGAATGATCAGAAGCAGTATTCTGTGGCAGGGCATGTTAAACAAGCATTTGTCAATGCCGAATGTTGCTTGCTTATATCTGCTGTTTAGGTATTTGGAAGTGAAAGTACCATGCCTATGAACTAAGAACTAAAAGCCCCCAAGACATCCGTTGTATTATTACAGCAGTTATAACAGCATAGCTCAGTACTTAGCTCAGTTAGAGAAATAAACAGAACAACTCAGTCTGTATTATTACAGCAATCCTAAAAAGTATCGAATCATTGCTTTGTGTCCACTCCAGAGACCCTGCTGTAATAAAGGACCACAGAGGACCCTGGGTGGGAGGGTGTGCAACTCTAAAGTCCCTGCAAAGCTGCTTTGAGCTCACTCACTCCCCCCTCCACTCGCTTGTTCTATTTCTCCCGATGCTGCAGGCTGTCCTTTTCTACTGGGCTCCTGCGTGTGTTGGCACCTTTTTCTGCCCACAAAGAAATCCACAGCAGTCCTGACAAAGCTCCATTAAGCTTGCTCACTCCCTGTCTCTCACTCACTCATTCTGTTTCTCCCGGAGCTGCAGGCTGCCCTTTTCTAATAGGCTCCTGCCTGGTTGGCACCTTTTTGCTCACAAAGAAATGTGCAGCAGTCCCGACAGAACTCCATGGAGCTTGCCTCTCCCTCTGTCACTCGATCATTCTGTTTTCCCAGCTGCAGGCTGCCCTTTTGTACTGGGCTCCTGCCTCCATTGGCACCTTTTTCTGCCCACAAAGAAATCTGAAGCAGTCCCAACAGAGCTCCATTGAGCTCGCTCACTCCCCCTCTCTCAGTCACTCATTCCATTTCTTCTGGAGCTGCAGGCTGCCCTTTTTGTACTGTGCTCCAGCCTGTGTCAGCGCCTTTTTCTGCCCACAAAGAAATCTGCAGCAGTCCTGACAGAGCTCCGCTGAACTCACTCACTCCCCCTCTCTCACTTACTCATTCCGTTTCTCCTGGCGCTGCAGACTGCCCTTTTGTACTGGGCTCCTGCCTGCATTGGCGCCCTTTTCTGCCCACAAAGAAATCCACAGCAGTTCCAATAGAGCTCCGTTGAGCTCGATCACTCCCCCTCTCTCACTCGCTCATTCTGTCTCTCCCGCTGCTGCAGGATGCCCTTTTGTACTGGGTCCCAGCCTGCACTGACGCCTTTTTCTGCCCACAAAGAAATCCGCAGCAGTCCCAACAGAGCTCCACTGAGGTTGCTCACTCCCAATCCCTCACTCACTCATTGTTTCTCCCAGCGCTGCAGGCTGCCCTTTTGTACTGGGTTCCTGCCTGCATTGGCACCTTTTTCTGCTCACAATAAAATCCACAGCAGTCCCAACAGAGCTCAGTTGAGCTCAGTCACTCCCCCTCTCTCACTCAATCTTAATCTGTTCCAAACACTGATTTCCCAAAGCGACTGCGCTAGTCTGCGCTGGAAGTGTGAAAACTTATTTCAGTTAGGATGTGAAAAATGACAGCTGCACTGTTCATAAGGAGGTGTGAAAAAATGCCAGTGTTGAAAATCTGTAGTGAAAATATTACTAATTTGCGAAGTTACAAGGGTGCCTGAATACTGTGCAACGCACGCTCATAACACAGTCATTTTATGGACCTTCATCACAAAATTTTCAACATAGGCATTTTAGGACTTCTGCTCATGAACAGTGTCACTGTGATTTTCTTAATGTGTCCTGAACACTGATTTCCCACAGCTACCGCGCTATTCTGCACCACAAGTGTGAAAACACATTTCGGCCAGGATGTGAAAAATGACAGCTGTACTGTTATTAAGGAGGTGCAGAAAAATGCCAGTGTAGAAAATCTGGAGTGAAAATATTGCAAATTCGCGAAGTTACAAGCTTGCATAGCAACTGTGCAATGCACGCTCATAAAAGAGTCATTTTTTTTTAAGTTTCCCACCAAATTTGCAACATAGGCTTTGAGAGCCCACCTCATGAACACTGGCACTGTCGTTTTGTTGATTAGTCCTGAAAGGTGATTCTGCGCAGTGACCGCAAGATCACCTTTTGGGACTGAATAACATCATGTCAGTGGCTGAATTCATGAGGAGCGGTCCCAATAACCCCGTGTTGAAAATTTGGTGCCAAAATTCCCCAAAATGCCTGAGATATGCACCAAAGTTGAAAAAATCCTATTTACTGTATGCCATTATACAGCTTACTGGCATATCCTCAGTCTGCGGTCGACTTTGAAGAGTGCAGATGTGTTCCTGTTCACGAACATCATGGCCTGGCTCCAGAGGTAAGTATGGAGTGAAGAGGGGTGTGGGGAGGCAGAGCATGCAGAGGGTGGGCATGGGTTGGGGAGATGGCAAGGAGACTGCTAGGGACCGCTTTTCTTTTTTAATAGGTTTAAAAACATCACAGGACAGTTTTTCTTTCTATGGGCATTTAGCATGCTGGGGTGGGCCCCAGCATGCCACCTGAGTATATTTTGGGGATCGTATCGACTGGGGATTGGGCACCCTTGTTGGCACAAACCGAAGGGGGGACACTAAAGCTGAAGGGATTGGGCACCCTCAGCACAGAATGAAAGCATGGTGGGGAGACTTATGCTGACAGGGAGTGGCTCCCCCATTGGCAAGGGGAAGGGGGACTGAAGCCGATGGGGATTGGGTGCCCTGTCGGCAAACCCTGCAATGTGGGGTCGCTCCCTCATTGCAGTGGATGATGCTGCAATGACGAGGCGGCCCCTGATTGCAGCAGCTAAAATGCTTCAAGGTGGTGGCACACTGGCTGAACTAGTGTCAGCAGCAGCGTGTCACCCCATTGGGGAATGCGGGCTAAGCCTCCAAAGGCAGTGGGGGCATTGCACAACATTGCCGGACCTGCACAACCTGCTTCTGCAGCAAGTTACCAAGAATATGTTTCTTGCGCATGCACACAAGCAACATAAAAGGATGAGCTACTTTAGGACAGAGTAAGGCAGTGGATATTAAAATGTGATTAAAATAAATTATGAAATGGGTAGAAAGAATGCTTACTCCCGATTGGCCAAAAGGTACTTTTAGCCAGGCCATTATCCCAGCACAAAAGCCTGGCTGAAAGAAGCTCAACAAAAATATGTTTACAAAGTACAGATAATTTACTAGAAAGGACCCATTTCATAATCACAATAAGGCACTCCAGGGGATGTGTTATTGTGGGCTAACAGCTCTTCTCAGGTGGTGGCAGCACTTCGCCTTGCCTCATTTTTCATCCCACCTGAAGAGGGCCTTTATGTCATCATAACACACCCCCTGCCATCCCTTATTGCTTAACTACAATGCCGTGGATATGCTACTACACCTTTAAGAAGGTAATGCATTTAAGACGTGTACTCTTGCATAGATGCCAGCCGCTGCAAAAGTGCTGTAGTGGAACAAAATGCCAGGATAGTGGACTGAGGTTTGTTAATTTCCTTACTGCAGAAAAACACTTTATGCACAAGCTTTGACTGTCCTGTCTGAGCACGTCCACCATTTGTTGTTGTTTTGTTGTTGTCGCCCAAGGTGACGCTCCAGTTACATACAGCACATGTTCCTTAGTGTGTTGTTCCTGCTGAGGTTCTTTACACTGTCGTGTAGTGTTTCCCAGGTGGCCAGGGCTGTGATGGTGAAGGCCTTCACTAATTTGCTCTGATTGACTTGTGTGCACCAGGCTGAAGCAGGAAAATTTGCAGACTGGTAACACAATTGATAGTTCTGGATTGGGCTGGAGAGGAGGGAATAGAAACCCTGGGCACATAAGGGTGTCCAATCTGAGCTCCCTTCTTTCATCTTGGGGAAGAAGTGCAGCTTTACAATGGAGAGTGCAGTGATAAGGCCTCTTATCACATGCAAATGCAAACCAGCATGAGTTGTTAAAAGCAGCAGTTATTTTCAATGAAGCATTGGTACTGAATGTCCTGTAGATTTCCTTCCCATTTTCTAAGGCTGGATGTAAAGATTGCCATAGTAAAAGCTTCTAGGTGTTTAGGTTAAGACAACTTTTATTGCAATAGAGGAAACCTATTGGCTTGCGCAGCCAACATCTTGCGGTAGTGCAGATTTAGAGGCGTGGTCACTGTTGGGCGAATGCAGGGCATGCACCAGTAGGTGCATTCCGCATTCCCTAATAAGCCAGCAGCAGGGGCCGACACCCTGCCTAGCTAACGAGGCAAAGACATGAGAGAAAAGGTCCACTGCACTGAGAGTGAAGCTGTCATGCAGTGTGACCACAACACGTCTCTCCCTAAGTGCAGGCAACATGGTGGCAGTGACTGCCGCTGTTGCCTGTCAATGCCCCCATTTATTGTGTTACAATGGGGGTGCCCAATCCCCGTCGGCATTATGTAACTCCCCCCCTTTTTTTGATTGCCGAGGAGGTGCCCAATCCCCTCGGCATCATATGCCCCCCAACAGTTTTTCTTTGCCGACGGGGCTCAACCCTGTCGGCATGTATCCTCCCTCCCTTGAATTTTGCAGATGGGGAGCCCACTCCCTGGCATAATATGTTCTCCCTCTGCTTTTGCTTGCCGAGGGGTGCCCAATCCCCTCGGCTCCTGCAGACCTCCCTTACCTTTATTTGCCGACGGGGTTCCTAATCCCCCATCGCTAAAGCACCCACACACACACACTCAGGTGGCATGCTGGGAGCCCACCCTAATGTGCCAAAGCACGTATTAAAATGAAAACGGTCCTCGATGTCTTTTATTTTATTTTTCACCTGTAAAGCAAAACAGTCCTCGTGACTCTTCCAACCCCCTACCGCACCCACCCACTGTGCACCCTGCCTCCCCACCCCACCCCATACTTACCTCTGGAGTCCGCGCGATGATATTCGTGGACGGGAACACATCTGCACTCTTCAAAGTCGACCGCGAACTGTGGAAATGCCGGTAAGCTGTATAATGGAATAAATAGGGTTTTTCAACTTTAATGCATATCTCAGGCATTTTTGGGAATTTTTAGACCAAATTTTCAACATGGGGTTTTTGGGACCCCTCCTCATGAATTCTGGCACTGTCATATTGTTAATCAGTCCCAAAAGGTGATTTCACAGTCACTGCGCAGAATCACCTTTCGGGACCGATTAACGAGATGACAGTGCCACTGTTCATAAGGTGGGCTCTCAAAAAGCCTATTTTGCACATTTGGTGGGACAAATCAAAAAAATGGCTGTTTTAGAAATGTACGTCATACAGCTGCTATGCAGGCTCATAACTTCGTGAATTTGCAATATTTTCACACCAGATTTTCAACGTTGTCATTTTTGTACACCTCCTTGTGAATAGTACAGCTGTCATTTTTCATATGCTGGCCGAAATGTGTTTCCACACTTCCGGCGCACAATTGCTCAGTCGCTGTGGGAAATCAGAGTTTGGGCCAGATTATGAAAATGACAGTGACACTGTTCATGAGCAGAGGTCCTAAAATGCCTATGTTGAAAATTTGGTGACGATACTCCATAAAATGACTGTGTTACGAGCGTGCGTTGGCAGATTGCATGCACGATCGTTACATCATGCATTTGTAATATTTTCACTCTGGATTTTCATCATTGGCATTTTTCCACACCTCTTGATGAACAGTACAGCTGTCATTTCACATATGCTGCCCAAAATGTGTTTTCGCACGTCCGGAGCAGAATAGCGCGGTCTCTGTGTGAAATCACTTTTTTGGACAGTTTGAGGAAATAACAGCGACACTGTACATGAGCAGAGGTGCTAAAATGCCTATGTTGAAAATCTGGTGCTGAACGTCCATAAAATGACTGTGTTACAAGCATGTGTTGCGCATTTCCCACGCACTCTTGTAACTTCGCAAATTTGCAATATTTACATGCCACATTTTCAACACTGGCACTTTTTTATACCTCTTATGAACTGTACAGCTGTCATTTTTCACGTCCTGCCCAAAATGTTTTCCCGCACTGCACTACCAAAGCCAATGCCAGTGTGACAACATTCAGCATTGACAAATGCTTGTTAATCCAGCCACAATCCAAGATTTTTGAATTGTTGTAGAACTTCCAATACGTGTTCCATGCAGTGGATAAATTTGAAGAGACTTGTTTGGGGATGAGGTTCCACACTAAATAGCATGACTTTTGTTTTGCAGTTATTTATCAGGAGGCAGTTGGTAGCAGAGAAGCATGGGTTGCATCAAAGTCAGATTGTAGTGGTGGAGGAGGGTGCTGTGAAGCACACCTGTAGAGCAGACGTGTTTTTTCACAGTTCTGCATCTTATGTCAGAATTTCTACTTTTTAATTCTCTACAAATTGAAATAATTGCTATATCTATTCAGCATTGGATTCCTGACTTGGTGCTGAACAGTTTGTGTGCGATAGTATTATGGGGTGCTCTAATAAAGGAGGTCCGAATACTTCAAAATCTCAGCAGCTGGCCGAGCCGCAGGCCTCTACTTCAATGGGTGCAACTGGCAATGTGAGCCACCATGGAAGGCCTTGCAGCTGTCATGCAGGCCATAGATGAGAAAGTGAGAACTATCCTGCAAAGGCTTTGGGAGCAAGATGTTAAAACAGAGATCACTACCAAGACTGCAACTGTGGTTGAGACCAAGCCACTAAAGCCTTATCCACCAGACCAAAGTTAATGCAAGAGAATGGCCACTTGTGTTACAGATTAGAGGCCTTGGAGAATGCTAATCAAGCTCTGAACATCCATTTGGTTGGATTGCCTGAGGGGTCAGAGGAACTGGGCATTTTAACTTTATTAAAAAAACTGGTTACCTACAGTGCTAAAATTGGACTCTGACTTTGGGCTTCATTTCATTAAGGCGTATCGGATCTTGCCAAGGTCAGCAGAGGTACAGAGGGACCTCCACAGATCAGTTCTCCTCATCACTGAGGGGGTGGTGGCTAAGGAGCAGCTTCTGCAGGTGGCCCGTGGAGTAGAGCAGCTGAATTTTAATGGGCATATACTACATCTTTTCCCAGACCTTTCCTACGCCACTTGTGCATGGCGCAAGAAGTTTGATGGTGTCCGGGCCAAGTTACGGACTTTGGGAGTGGTGCATTTGCTGCTTATGCCAGCCTGCCTGTAAATTTATAATGGGGGGCACACATTTCAGTTTACAGACCATGAAGAAACCAGCAGGAGAGTGGAACAAATTCAAAAAGAATTCGAGGCTTCCAGGGATCGCCTCATGATTGACCCGTGCTTGGATGAGGATGAAACCTGAAGATGGTAAGCTACAGGGTGTGAGCTGTTCAGGGATGGTCCCTTTCTGATAAAGGCTCCTCAAGACTGTCATCTGTGTTGTTTGCATCCCCTTGCATAGCCCTGTTTCAGTGTGCTGGACTGAGATCGGAAGGTGTCCCTCTCTTGTTTATATTCTAGTTTTGAACTTTTTCCTCCATTGGGACAGTTACGTTATGGTCTGTTTAAAGTTATTCTATAAACTGGATGCCTATGCTGAACGTATGGGTTTGTAGTTTGCTCTGCTATACTTAGATGTAGTTGCTGATGAAAAACATTACTAATGCTGTGATGTTTTACATGTTTGGTCCGGGGTCACATCAGCACTGTTTATTGACTTCACCTCATGTTTGTGTAATATTGTTTTGGATTGACCACGTTTTCTTGTAAGGTGCACCTATGTATTAATATGTTTATATTAAGAAAGTTTACTATTGTACTTATCCCCATATTCATAATCAAATAGCACAGATTTCTGTATTATATTCCATTTGATGGCTCCTGTACTATCTTTGATATTTGGCATTTGGAGACTGTATTGTTATGTTTATTTCTGTACAAGTAATAACCAAAGAGTACAAAAAAAAACAGACCGATTGTAGTGAAGTGTTGAGATTGCTGTTAGGTTTAGATTTGGTGCAGAAGACTTTGTCAGCATGCTTGTATTTGTGGAATTGCAGGCTGAAAAAGAGAATGAATAGTAGGGGGCCCAAGATGGAATCTTTCAAAACCCCAAGATTAAAAGGGCAGGGCAAGGGCGTCTCTCCATTCACTTTGATGACTTCGGGATTGGTTATGAAGGTAATTCTTGATCCAAAGCAATGGAGTAGTTGAGATTCCCATGGAGTGGTGTTTATGGAGTAGAAGACTGTGGTTGACTGTCTCAAAAAGCATTTGTAAGGTCAATAAAGATGGAGCTGGTATGATATCCCTCATCCAAGCCAATTGTCAGATCATTGGTAAGAGTACAGTTCACATTGCTTTGTCACACCAAGGAACTGTTCAACTCTTTGCCAGCTTAAGAGCCATTTTTATGAGTTGTTTTTGCAACTTAACTACAGTGCATCTGCAGTTCTGTCACAATGCAATGCAAAACGGAGCTGCAGCTCTTAGGCAACTGTTTTGTAAGACTTTGTAATGCATCCAGCAACACTTACACAACTTGTTGAAAAATGCAAAAGCAAGTCACTTTCGGGACAGTTTAATGTGATTTGCACTGTACTTTTAATAGGGCTGTGTTGGCTGAATGTTTGGGACAAAAGCCTGATTGTTTGACGGTTAGGAGGTGGTGTTCCAGGATCTGGTTCATAAGTTGCCTATGAATTAACTTCCCTAGAAGAATGTATAAACAAATACTGCGAAGTGGATACCTGCTCTTCAAATTGTAATGGTTGCACTGAACAAAAGGGTCTCCATTCAGTAGCATAACCATTTGGAATGTAATCAAGTGGATCAAAATACTCGGTTTCCAGACTTTTTTAATGAAATGTGTAGGGTGTACTCAGAGCATTTGTATTTAACAGAATGGAATAGAATAGAAAATGGGCCATGAAAATCCTGTAACCTCATTGGTCAAAACACATCACATGACCATTGATTAGTTTCTCACAATCGCAGACCTCACCTGAACTGCAGATTTTATTTTTTTTTTGACAAATAAAAGTCCATTTCATAAGTGGGATAATGCACTCCAGGGTTTGTGGTCATATGGGAATGCTGCACTTCTCAAGTGGTTGTGGCAGTCAGGTATTCCTCGCCCCTAACAACCACCCAAGGTGTGCATGATTCCCTTATAACTGCACACCCTATTATGTGTTATACCTTAAATGGAATAAAGAAGTATAGAATTTAGCTGTATAGAGCTTTTCATACACACTGTATTTTGAAATGCCTTTCACACCAATGAATAAGATGAGTAGTGGATGGCTTCTCTCCCAACTTCTTAAAATTGGTGCTTCAGTGATAGCTGTCCCCATTGAACTCATTGTCAATTGGTCCCTATGCATGAGTTCCTTCTCATGCAGCTGGTAGCATGCATTGGTAGTACCAATCCATAAAGGTGGCCCTGCTGATTTACCTTCAAACTACTGCCCCATCTCTCTCTGCTACCTATCCTTTCAAACACCCTTGAGCGATTTGTCAGTAAGCAGCTATCTAACTTTATGTACAAACGGATTCTAACATCATACCAATTCGGCTTCTACTCCAACCACTCGACCTCTGCCTCTTTACTCAGAGTCATTGACCACATTCACACCAATATGGACAAAGGGCTGAGCACTGGGGACATATTTGGTAGACCTAGCAAAGGCCTTTGAAACCATGGGCCATCAACTGCTCCTACTCAAACTAGTAGACTCTGGCCTCCC
The DNA here is from genome assembly GCA_016271365.2 of Neoceratodus forsteri. Taxonomy (NCBI): domain Eukaryota; kingdom Metazoa; phylum Chordata; order Ceratodontiformes; family Ceratodontidae; genus Neoceratodus; species Neoceratodus forsteri. The sequence goes on from JADMNL010000022.1 coordinate 36,328,226, forward strand.
AACAGCCCTTACATGGTTGCAATTCTACTTGTTCAAGTGCACCTAATCTGTCAATCTTGACCCAAACTCCTACCCTGCCCTACCAGTCTCCCTAGGGGTTCCACAAGGCTCAGTCTTGGTAGCCTTGCTGTTCACTATCTTTAGAAATGATCTCCCTCTACCGATTTCCACCAGCAGCATCCACATGTATGCTGATGATACAATAATCTACTCATTGGGCTCCTCCGCTCCTTCCATCGAGAAATCCTTCCAACAGGACTTTACTGTAGTCCAAAAATGGTTCCCGGACAACCAGCATGTAAGGAACCAAAAGAAAACAGTCCCCATGCTGTTCACCACCAGGAAATGGCTCAGCTCCCCCTCCCCACACCTTGACCCTTCGTTCCCTGGATGGAGCATATTTATACTCATCATCCACCTATAAATACCTTGGACTTCCCCTAGACCAGCTACTAGACTATACAGGGCATAACTCCCAGGTAGAAGCCAAGCCTTTTGCCAAGTTTGGTGCCCTCTAAAGAGTAAAAGGCTGCTTCCAATTGGACAATAGGAAACAGACTGTTGAGCAATTAATCCTTCACCTTCTGGCCTATGGGGACGTAGTCTACGCAGATGGAAATGCTACCTCCCTCAACAAAGTAACCGCTCTTTTCCTTTTTGCAGGTTTGTATTAGGATGCCCCCCCCCATACTCATCACTGTTACATGTACAATGAGCTAGGCTGTGCCCCCTTCCTTGAGGCAAGCAATGCACCCTGCTGTCAAGGGAGTCAACTATTGGATAGATAAACTGCCTAGTTAGCTGTCTGTCCTCTTCTCCCCATTTCTGAATCCTACTTACGCACTCATATCTGAGGCAAGTCACTACTGCTTGCATTGGCGCCTTTTTCTGCCCACAAAGAAATCCGCAGCAGTCCCGATAGAGCTCTGTTGAGCTTGCTCACTCCCCCTCTCTCACTCGCTCATTCTGTTTCTCCCACCGCTGCAGGCTGCCCTTTTGTACTGGGACCCTGCCTGCATTGATGCCTTTTTCTGCCCACAAAGAAATCTGCAGCAGTCCTGACAGAGCTCCGTTGAGGTTGCTCACTCCCCCTCCCTCACTCGCTCGTTCTGTTTCTTCTGGCGCTGCAGGCTTCCCTTTTGTACTGGGCTCCTGCCTGCATTGTCACCTTTTTCTGCCCACAAAGAAATCTGCAGCAGTCCTGACAGAGCTCGGTTGAACTCGGTCACTTTCCCCTCTCACCCGATCTTAATCTGTCCTAAACATTGATTTCTCAAAGTGACTGCGCTATTCTGTGCTGAACAGCGAAAACTTATTTCAGCCAGGATGGTGAAAAATGACAGCTGCACTGTTCATAAGGAGGTGTGCTAAAATGCCAGTGTTGAAAATCTGGCGTGAAAATATTACTAATTTGCAAAGTTATAAGGGTGCGTGGCAACTGCGCAACACATGCTCGTAACACAGTCATTTTATGGACTTTCATCACAAAATTTTCAGCATAGGCGTTTTAGGACCTCTACTCATGAACAGTGTCACTGATTTTCTTAATGTGTCCGAACACTGATTTCCACACAACTGAGCCATTCTCGCGCAAAGTGCAAAACATTTTGGCCAGGATATGAAAAATGACAGCTGTACTGTTCATAAGGAGGTGAAGAAAAATGGCAGTGTTGAAAATCTGAAGTGAATATTGCAAATACAGCGAAATTCTGACGTCGCGTAACAACTACATAACACGGCTAGTAAAACAGTCACTTTTTTATTTTTCCGCAAATTTGCAACATAGGCTTCTTGAGAACCCACATCATGAACACTGGCACTGTCATTTCGTTAATTGGTCCCAAAAGGTGATTCCACACAGTGACCAAGAAATCACCTTTTGGGACAGAATAACGCCATGACAGTGACTGAATTCATGAGGAGGGGTCCCAGTAACCCCATGTTGAAAATCTGGTACCACAATTCCCCAAAATGCCTGAGATATGCGCCAAAGTTGAAAAAACCCTATTTATGCCATTATACAGCTTACCGGCATTTCTTCAGTTTGCGTCGGCTTTGAAGAGTACAGACGTGTTCTTGGTCCACTGAAGATCATTGTGCCGGTTCTGGAGGTAAGTATGAGGTGAGGGGGGTGGGAAGGCAGAGTGCGAGAAGGTGGGTGTGGGTTGGGGAGGAGCAGAACAGACCAGAGGGACCGTTTTCTGTTTACAGAGTACAATAAAAAAAAACATTGTGGGACTTTTTTTTCAAAAGGGCATTTGGCATGTGTGTTGAGATCCCAGCGTAAGCACCCGAATGTGTTTTTTTGGGGGCAGTAGTCGAGAGGATTGGGCACCCCATTGGCACATACAGGGCGGGACAAGAGCCGTGATTGGACACCCCCTCAGCAGAAAACAAAGGTTTTTTTTGCGGGGGGACTGGCTTCATCAGATTGGGCCTCTGCCGACAAACAAAAGACTGTTTGGGGCAAGCATAGCGTTTAGGATTGGGCACCCTTGGCAGTGGGGGCTGGATAATATTGTTTGGGAACATGGAGGCGCTTGCCGCCGTTCACAAACAATATTACACTAGGAAACGTTCGGCCCTGCAAAGACGGGTCACTCCCTCATTGCATCGGAATGGCTGATGCTGCAATGATGAGGCGGCCCCTGATTGCAGCGGCTAAAACGTTTCAAGGTGGTGGCATGCTGGCTGAACTAGTGTCAGCAGCAGCGTGCCACCCCATTGGGGAACGCGGGCCAAGCCTCAAAAGGCAGTGGGGGCACTGGCCACAACAGTGCCGCACCTCCACAACCTGCTTCTGCAGCAAGCTGCTACAACATGTTTCTTGCGCATGCACGCAAGCAACATAAAAATAAAAACAGTTAAAAAATAGATAGAAATTAGATTAACTCTCAGCGAATGAGCCAGGGTTGAGCTTGCTATGTCCTTAAGCCTTCCACTCTAATGGCAGCCTGTATGGCATGGGGGTGTTTGTGCCTGTGGGTAATGCCAGCCAGGCAGTAGGATGTTTTCCTCCCTAAAAGCATCTCCCTCCTTGCTGCATCCCCACCCGTAGCACCCTACATTTTCTGGCCTTGTAGTTGCGGGTCAACGTGTGAGGGCCTCAAGGAATCTTCAGTGTCAGTTTCTCTATGCAGCACATCCTTGCCCTTCTGATCTTATGAAAGGGAACACATAACCCCTCCTCTGGGCACCCTTCTTGGCAATGCCACCTTGCACTTGTATCACCTGATCACAGTCCAGACTGTTTTCTGCCTTTGCCTGCATCATCTGACTGATGAACTGGCCCGACACTGCCTGTTCAGAGATATGCCATTTCTGTCTCATGCCAAGGACCGCAAGCTACCTAAATGGGGCTTCACAGCCATATGCCTACCACAACTGCTAGCCACCAGGGGGCAGGCATGTGCCGATGAGTGCAGCCCACCCTCCCTGAAGGTTGTGTGGGACCTCTGGCAAAGCACACAGACCTTCCACCACTTCTGCTGAGAGTCTGTACTGTGGATACAAACCCAAAGCCCCCTGTATGTCTGGTGAGCCTCATGCCACTAAGCCATCATGGTGGCCCCACCCAGGTCACTTGTTAACAGCAGAAGCTTCTCCACCATCAGTATCAGCTCGTCCTGGACCTTAACACCCAAATTGCAAGCCAATGACAGATTACATTCAGAACAGAGTTAACCACTGTTTCAAAGTGTGCTGCTGTTATTACATGGCTAGGTGAGTAATAAACCATGTGTTGTAAATGTCACAGGCTGCAATGTAATTGCTCGAGTCCTGTAGCACTGATATAGAACTTTTGTGCCAAGTCGCTGCTCGGTAGCAGTCCAGAGTATGAGATAGGGCTTCTGTTGGTTGGATCAAAGTTCCCTCCAAGTTAATTGGAAGATGCACTCAGTCTTCAAAACTGGGTTGATAAGTTACAAGTTGTTTACTGCAAGCTTCACAGTCAGAGAAGATTGGTGGCACGAGAGCTGAAGATTTCACCCAGGGCTGATTAATTATTAATAAGGGCTCGTATAAGGAGGTCAAAGGAAAGCTGTATTGCTTTCACTAAACTTGAGCAAAGTTTAATATTACAATGCTGGGAGGAGAACTTGGGGGATCCCACCAGAACTGGTTTTGTTTTGCTGGGGTCTGAGCTCTGAACCTCAGTCTGGGTTACAAACTTGAGGAGGTTTTGCTCCAACCCCTTCTGATCCCAGTGGATGTGACTGAGTTAGAGGAATTAAGCCAAATGTGAATGGAAGAGTATTCATTTTATTTTTGTCATAGTTTTTTAGTACAATATATCCAGGAATAATTTAAAGAAAGAGGGGTGTAGGCCAGCTTTATGCTGCATCATTCAATTCAGACTGGTACAAGTGTGTGAAACACTGGAATAGTTTGGCAGTGGTACTGAAGTTATTCCTGTGCGTAAGCCTGCCCTGTAGAAGCAGCAGAGACAGACAAGACAGACAGACAGACATACAGACAGACAAAGAAACTGATCTCTACTTAGGGATCCCACCTCTCCCTAACCATCACATTATACATCTAGTTCTTCCAGTGAATTGAGGAAAAGATTGATAATAATAGCTGAGTCTGACTGTCCTTTATTTTAGTTTTTCCCTTTACATGTGAGCTGCGGGAGACACTTATTAACTAGCTGGTTATCACTGCCCCTTATTTTTTTACAGTTTGCTGTATATGTGAGCTTAGGGAAGGGAGAGTTATGTAATCCGATTTGACTTTCCCTTAGTTTCACTCCTTGTGGACTGAGGAGAAGGTGGTGACTGCCCCTTATTTTTCACTTTCCATGTGGGTCGAAGGAAAGGTGGGTTAGTCAAGTTTAGCTGTTCTTTTTTTAAGCTGTAGCTTAGAGCCTTAAAGGAGAGATTAGCAGATGTGTATACCTGGACTTAAACATTCCTTTTCCATCATGAAAGCAGTATTCCACCAGTCCACTAGAAAGGGGTCACTTAAAGGTCCACTTGATTTTTCTGTGGGAGGGCCAGTACAACTTATCATTGAACTGCAACATCTATGGTTAATGAATCCCCACCATGAGTTATTGAACAAGGGCCCTCAACAATAAGGTAGGAGTGGTATACAGTCATCTATGGTGATCCGTGGTGGTTGAGCAAGCTTTCTGATGGCAGACCTTGCACGTGATGTGAGCACATAAGGGGTAGAGCCAGGGCTGCTTCATGGACTCTGGTGTTGGGTGTGGCTCAAAAGAAGTGGTCTACCCTACTTAGCTTTCTAACCCCCCGGGTCCCCAAAGCATAGCTGGGAAACGGCAGAAGAACAGACATGCACCCAGGTCACATAGAGCGTATTATGGGGCATACATTCTGCCCTAAGGCTCTGGTGTTTCCAAATGGGCCCTTCCCCTTCTGCTCACAAATGCGCACATAAGGAAGTTGGTATGTGGAGGGGAAGTTCTGGATGCTGGGATGATGGTGGTACATCTGTGTGGCCCCCAAGAAGCAAGGCACCCCAGTAGGTCTACTGGTCTTGAATGGGCTAACTTCAGCCCGCTTTGGGACTCCAGGCAAGCTAGACTGGCTGGGAGTCCTGGGGGTGGGGGGGTGGCCATCTACCTGGGACTGATGAGTCATAGGGAGTTTTTTAGCTTTAGTTTGTGGAGGAGTTTGAATAAGCTGCATGCTGCTGCTTGGACAGCTGAGGACCTTGCTGGAGTAGATCACCAAATCCTTTAGAAGGTAGCAACATCGGTCTCACTGGGCCCCTCATGGGTTGAATCCCCACGATAGTGCTGATCTTCAAGGAAACCTATTTTCTACATTATCAGATAAGTTGCAGCCTCTGAGGAACAATGAATCTGTTTACACTAAACGAACTGTTAAGGGTACCCCTTGGTCACCCCCTTGTTGTGAGGCCTGAATATAAGCATATGACACATTATAGGTAACTGGGCTCTCTCTAGCCAATTCTGATTTGTGTGACAATCCACACATGTCCTGCAGATGCAGAAACATAATCTGAAGCTGTTTTTTATGTTGATTGCACGCACAGAAACTTGTTCGGCAGCTTGCTGCAGGAGCGGGTTGTGGAGGCATAGCACTGTTGTGGCCAGTGCCCACACTGCCTTTTGAGGCTTGGCCCCTGTTCCCCAATGGGGTGTACGCTGCTGCTGACACTTGTTCAGCCAGCGTGCCACCAGCTTGTAACATTTTTGCCGCAGCAATCAGGGACCACCTTGTCATTGCAGCCTCAGCAATTCACTGCAATAAGGAGCAACCCGCTCCTGCTCGGTGGAATTGCCAGATATTGTTTGTGAACATGGCGGGCGACTTACCGCCATGTTCACAAACAATATTAAAGCACCCCCACTGCTGAGGGGGTACCCAATCCCCCTTGGCAGCATGTGTCCCCTCAATGTGTTTGTTTGCCGATGGGGGGCCCCAATCTCCATCGGCTTCAGTGCCCTAACATTGATATTGCCAACAGGGGAGCCCACTCCCCAATGGCATTATGTCCTTCCCCCCAGTGTCATTTGCTGAAGGGGAAGCCCACTCCTCATTGGCATAATTCCCCCCCAAACACACACTACCAGTTGTGCAGTGTCAATCATCTAACTCTGTGCCCCCCCTTTGTGTGCGATGGGGTGCCTAACTCGTCAGCCACAGCTGCCCCCAAACAAACACTCTGTTGGCACCCAGCATGTCAATGGCCCTGCAAAAAAAGTCCCACAATGTTTTTGTTTTTTTTCCCCATACCTGTCAAAAGAAAATGGTCCCTCGCGGTCTCCCTGCCCCCTCCCACAACCCGCAGCCACCCTCTGCGCACCCTGCCCCCACCCCCTCACCCTAGACTTACCTAGAGAAGTCCAGTGCAAAGATCTTGGTGGACCGGAACACGTCTGCACTCTTCAAAGCTGACCGCAAACTGAGGAAATGCCGGTAAGCTGTATAATGGCATAAATTGGGATTTTCATCTTTGGTGCATATCTCAGGCATGCTTCGGAATTTTGGCACCAAATTTTCAATATGGGGTTTTTGGGAACCTTCCTCTTGAATTCTGCCACTGTCATAGAAACATAGAAACATAGACTTTGATGGCAGATAAGGACCGCTTGGCCCATCTAGTCTGCCCATTTCCCTACCTACAGGATAGGCCGCAGATCCTAGTTAACCAACAGCCTATTTCTTCCCACCCCCCACAAGAATTGCCTTATGTCTGTCCCATGTATTCTTGAATTCTCCCAGAGTTTTAGACCCCACAACCTCCTCAGGAAGGCTGTTCCATGCATCCACTACCCTCTCTGTGAAATAATACTTCCTCACATTGCCCCTGAACCGCACTCCTTCTGTCTTTAAATTGTGTCCCCTTGTTCTTGCACGTCTCTTTTTCTGAAAGATGTTACCCTCTTGGACTTTGTTGATTCCACTGAGGTACTTAAAAGTTTCTATCATGTCCCCCCCTCTCCCTTCTTTCCTCAAGGGTATACATATTTTACACATAGTTTAGGGAAGCAGGACGAGAAGGCAGCATGGCCAGCAGAAGATATGAGAGAGAGCAAGTGGGCAAAAGCAAGCGCTACTTTATCTATAGCCATTAATAAAAAGATTGAAAGAAAATATCAGGTGAACAGAAAAGAAGTGGAATACCTGTTTGCACACCCTGATCACCAAGGTGTGGTCCAGGCTGCTGCTTGCAAGACAGCAAAAGTCACACTCTCTGTGCAGCTTCCAGAACAGGACTCCAAAAAATTGGATGATGTGGCCAAGTTTATACTACAGCTTCACTGCTCATTAGACAGACAGCTTGTTTAGCATTTATAGTACAGGACCAGAAAGCATTGTAGAACACAAGTCTGGCACTTGCTGATAGAGCAGACAGTGATCTGGCACAAGACTTGGTTGCCACAACAAGATCTGCCTTGGATGCCACTACGTACCATTCCATGCATCCACTACCCTCTCTGTGAAATAATACTTCCTCACATAGCCCCTGAATCGCCCCCCCTCTATCTTTAAATTGTGTCCCCTGGTTCTTACACGTCTCTTTTTCTGAAAGATGCTACCCTCTTGGACTTTGTTGATTCCACTGAGGTACTTAAAAGTTTCTATCATGTCCCCCCTCTCCCTTCTTTCCTCAAGGGTATACATATTAAGCTTCTTTAGTATCTCCTCATACGGCTTCTCTTGCAGACCCTGCACCATTTTAGTTGCCCTCCTCTGGACTACCTCTATCCTGTCTATGTTCTTGCAGAGATGGGGTCTCCAGAACTGGACACAGTACTCCAGATGGGGTCTCACCAACTGCCTGTACAGAGGGATAACAACTTCCTGTTTTCTGCTGCTGATGCCTCTCCTATACATCCCAATATACCCCAGCCCTCCCTACTGCCTTCTCACATTGCTTGCTAACCTTAAGGTCATCTGATATGATTACCCCAGGTCCCTTTCCATTTTGTTGTTGTTACTACCTCCCACCCATTATGTATTCTTCCCTGGGTTCTTGTTTCCCAGGTGCATTATTTGCACTTCTTTGCATTGAATCCTAGCTGCCATACTTCTGACCATTCCTCCAACCTTGCCAAGTCCTTCTCATCCTTTCCACGCCTCCTTGTGTATCAAAGCTTGTTGCAGATCTTTGTGTCATCTGCAAAGAGGCATACTTTTCCTTCCAGTCCCTCTGCAATGTCATTTATGAAGACGTTAAAAAGGACTGGACCCAATACTGAACCCTGCAGTACCCCACTAGTAACCCCTCTTTCTTCAGAGTGGACTCAATTTACAATTACCTTCTGTGTCCTGTTGTTCAGCCAATGTTTTACCCAGGCTACCACCCTGGGACCCAATCCCAGGCTGGTTAATTTGACTATTAATCTTTTGTGTGGGACTGTGTCAAATGTCTTGCTAAAGTCTAGGTAGGCCATGTCCACAGCCCCTTCCTGGTCTACTACTTTGGTCACCCAGTCAAAGAAATCTATTAGATTCATCTGACATGACCTTCCCGCTGTGAACCCATGCTGTCTTGGGTCCTGTGCCCCACTGGCCTCTAGGTACTCAACTATTCTTTCCTTCGGAGTGACTCCATCACTTTCCCTACCACAGAGGTCAGACTGACAGGTCTGTAGTTTCCTGCCTCTGTCTTGGTCCCACTTTTGTGAAGGAGAATCACATCCGCCTTCCTCCAGTCTTCGGGTACCACCCATCCTCCATGATTTATTAAAGAGTAGCCAGTGGTTTCACTAGTTCCTCCCTTAATTCTTTTAGAATTCTGGGTGAATTCCATCAGGCCCCATTGCTTTGTCCACCTTCAGTTTTAGGAGTTCTTGCAGAGCCCTTTCTTCTGTGAAAGGACTGGGATCGACCCCCTATCAAGAGTGCTTCTGTTAATTGGATTAGGCACTTCCCTCCTCTTTTGTGAACACTGAGCAGAAATATTCGTTCAGTATCCCTGCTTTTCATTGTCCCCTCTGCCCACCCACTGTTCATTCTATTCAGCCTCACTATCCCTCCTTTGTCTTTCTATGCTCGCTGATGTACCTATAAAGGTTTTCTCCCCTTTAACCAGAGTTGGCTATCTTTTCCTCAGTTTGGGCCTTTGCTATTCTGATTTCCCTCCCTGCTTCCTTCTGCCTTAACTGGTACAGCTTTCTGTCCTGCTCCTTCTGTGTTTCCTTATACTTCCGGAATGCTATCTTTTTCTTCCTGACTTTCACAGACACCTCTTTTGAGAACCATAGTGGCTTTTTCTTTTGCTTTGATTTGTTTATTTGCTTCACACAAAGGCTTTTTGCTCTGTGATGACAGTTTTGATGATTCCCCATTGCTACTCCACACCTCTTTCTAGCCTGTTTGCTAGTGCTTTTCTGAGGCACTCTCCCATCTTGCCAAAGTCAGCCCTCCTGAAGTCCAGTACCCTCACTTTTGTATGGCTTGACTCTGTAGCCGAGTCTAACATGAACCACACTGTTTGTTGGCCACTTGTTCCCAGATAGCAACCCACTTCTAGATCTGAGATCCTCTCACTGCCCCCGTTTGAGAGTACGAGGTCTAAGATTGCTCCCTCATGAGTGGGTTCCGAAACTAGCTGTCTGAGGCCTGCCACCTGTAGGGCATCAAGAATGGCCCTGCTCTTGGATGTGGCTGCAGCAAATGTGCTCCAGTTAACATTTGTCATTGTGTTATTCGGCCCCGAAAAGTGATTTTGCGGTCGTTGCACGGAATCACCTTTCGGGACCGATTAACGAAACAACAGTGCCCGTGTTCATGAGGTGAGCTCTCAAAAAGCCTATGTTGCAAATTTGTGGAAAAAAAAATTACTGTTTTTCGAGCGTGCATTGCGCAGTTGCTACGCACGCTCATAACTTCACGAATTTGCAATATTATCATGCCAGATTTTCAACATTGGCATTATTTCACACCTCCTTGTGAACAGTACAGCTGTATTTTTTCACATCCTGGTTGAAATGTGTTTTGGCACTTCCAGAGCAGAATAGTACAGTCGCTGTGGGAAATCAGTGTTCGGGAAAGATTAAGAAAATAACAGTGATACTGTTCATGAGCGGAGGTCCTAAAATCCTTATGTTGAACATGTGGTGATGAAACTCCAATGACTGTGTTACAAGTGTGCGTTGAACTGTTTCCACGCACCCTTGTAACATAGCAAATTTGTAATATTTTCATGCCACATTTTGAACACTGGCATTTTTTCACACCTCCTTATGAACAGTACAGCTGTCATTTTTCACATCCTGGCTATAATATGTTTTTGCACTCCTGCCACAGAATAGCGCGGTCGCTGTGGGAAATCAGTGTTCAGGACAGATTAAGAAAATAACAGTGATAATGTTCATGAGCAGAGGTCCTAAAATGCCTTTGTTGAAAATTTGATGACGATACTCCATAAAATGACTCTGTTACAAGTGTGCGTTGCACGCACGCTCATAATTTCGTGAATTTATGATAGTTTCACTCCAGATTTTCAACATTGCCATTTTCACACACTTACTTATGAAGAGTACAGCTGTCATTTTTTTCATCCTGGCCGAAGTGTCTTTTCGCACTTCCAGCGCAGAATAGCGTGGTTGCTGTGGGAAATCAGTGTTCGGGACAGCTTAAGAAAATGACAGTGATACTGTTCATGAGCTTATGTCCTAAAAAGACTATGTTGAAAATTTGGTGATGATAGCCCATCAAGTGACTGTGTTACAAGTGTGCGTTGCTCAGTTTCCACGCACCCTTGTAACTTTGCAGATTTGTAATATTGTCACACCAGATTTTTAACATTGGCATTTTTTTACACCTCCTTGTGAACAGTGCAGCTGTCATTTTGCACATCATGACCGAAATGTGTTTTTGCGTTTCTGGCGCAGAATAGCGCGGTTGCTGTGGGAAATCAGTGTTCGGGACAGATTAAGAAAATGACAGTGACACTGTTCATGAGCAGAGGTCTTAAAATCCCTGTGTTGAACATGTGGTGATGAAACTCCATAAAATTACTGTCTTACAAGTGTGCGTTGAACTGTTTCCATGCATCCTTGTAACTTGGCAAATCTGTAATATTTTCACCCCACATTTTGAACACTGGCATTTTTTCACACCTCCTTATGAACAGTACAGCTGTCATTTTTCACATCCTGGCAATAATATGTTTTTGCACTCCTGCCACAGAATAGCATGGTTGCTGTGAGAAATCAGTGTTTGGGACAGATTAAGATAGAGTGAGTGAGAGGGGGCAGTGACCGAGCTCAAGTGAGCTCTGCCGGGACTGCTGATGATTTCTTTGTGGGCAGAAAAAGGCCCCAACGCAGGTGCCAGTACAAAAGGCAGCCTGCAGCAGTGGGAGAAACAGAACGAGAGAGCGAATGAGGGAGGGGGAGTGAGCTTACTCAATGGAGCTCTGTTGGGACTGCTGCGAATTTCTTTGTGGGCAGAAAAAGGCATCAATCCAGTTAGGGGCCCAGTACAAAAGGGCAGCCTGCAGTGGTGGGAGAAGCAGTATGAGCAAGTGAGAGAGGGGGACTGACTGAGCTCAACGTAGCTCTATCAGGACTGCTGTGGATTTCTTTGGGGGCAGAAAAAGGCGCCAATACAGGCAAGAGCCCAGTACAAAAGGACTGCCTGCAGCGCAGGAAGAAATGGAACGAGTGACTGAGAGCGGAGGTGTGAGTGAGCTCAATGGAGCTCTGTTGGGACTGCAGTGGATTTCTTTGTGGGCAGAAAAAGGTGCCAATGGAGGCAGGAGCCCAGTATAAAAGGGCATCCTGCAGCACCAAGACAAGCAGAATGAGCGATGAGAGAGTGGGAGTGAGCGACCTCAACAGAGCTCTGTTGGGACAGCTATGAACTTCTTTGTGGGCAGAAAAAGGCGCCAACATGGGCAGGAGCCCAGTACAAAAGGGCAGCCTGCAGCATCGGGAGAAATAGAAGAAAAAGAGTGAGAGAGGGGGAGTGAGCGAGCTCAATGGAGCTGTGCCGGAACTTTAGAGTTGCCCACCCTTCCACCCAGGTCCTCTGTGGTCCTATATTACAGCAGGGTCTCTGGAGTGGAGACAAAGCAATGATTGGATACTTTCAGGACTGCTGTAATAATACACATTAAGTTTTTCTGTTTATTTCTCTAACTAAGCTAAGTACTGACCTGTACTGTTATGATTGCTGTAATAATACATATTTATTTATGTTTATTTCTCTAACTGAGCTGAGTAATAAATGTGGTAGAAAATATCCAGAAAATGACTGTTTCACGAGTGTGAGTTGCACAGTTGCTACGCATGCTCGTAACTTTGCAAATCTGCAATATTTTCACCCCAGATTTTCAACATTGACATTTTTACACACCTCCTTATGAACAGTATAGCTGTCATTTTTCACATCCTGGCTGAAATGCGTTTTCGCACTTCCGGTGCAGAATAGTGTGATCGCTGTGAGAAATCAGTGTTCGGGACAAATTAAGAAAATCACAGTGACACTGTTCATGAGCAGAGGTCCTAAAATGCCTCTGTTGAAAATTTTGTGATGAAAGTCCATAAAATGACTGTGTTACGAGTGTGCATTGTGCAGTTTCCACGCACCCTTGTAACTTCGCAAATTAGTAATATTTTCATGACAGATTTTCAACACTGCCATTTTTTCACACCTCTTTATGAACAGTACAGCTGTCATTTTTCATATGCCAGCCAAAATGTGTTTTTGCGCTTCCAGGCGCAGAATAGCGCAGTCGCTTTGGGAAATCAGTGTTTGGGGCAGATTAGGATCGAGTGAGTGAGAGAGGGGGAGTGAGCAAGCTCAACAGAGCTCTATTGGGGCTGCTGCAGATTTCTTTGTGGGCAGAAAAAGGCACCAATGCAGGCAGCAGCCCAGTACAAAAGGGCAGCCTACAGTGCCAGGAGAAACGGAACAAGCAAGTGAGAGAGAAGGAGTGAGCAAGCTCAACGGAGCTCTTTCGGGACTGCTGCAGATTTCTTTGTGGGCCAAAAAGGTGCCAATGGAGGCAGAAGCCCAGTACAAAGGGCAGCCTGCAGCGCCAGGAGAAACACAATGAGCGAGCGAGAGAGGGGGAGTGAGCGAACTCAACGGAGCTCTGTCGGGACAGCTGTGAACTTCTTTGTGGGCAGAAAAAGGTGCCAACGCAGGCAGGAGCCGAGTACAAAAGGGCAGCCTGCAGCTCTGGGAGAAACAGAATGAGCGAGTGAGAGGGGGGGACTGAGCGAGCTCAACGGAGCTGTGTCAGGATTACTGCAGATTTCTTTGTGGGCAGAAAAAGATACCAATGCAGGCAGGAGCCCAGTACAATAGGGCAGCCTGCAGCTCCAGGAGAAATAGAACAAGCAAGAGTGAGAGAGGGGGAGTGAGTGAGCTCAATGGAGCTCTGCCGGGACTTTACAGTTGCCCACCCTCCCACCCATGGTCGTCCTGTGGACCTATATTACAGCAGGGTCTCTTTAGTCGAGACAAAGCAATGATTGGATACTTTAGGATTTCTGTAATAATACAGATTTACTTCTTCTGTTTCTTTCTCTAACTGAGCTAAGTACTGAGCTATATTGTTATGATTGCTGTAATAATACATATTTATTTGTTCTGTTTATTTCTCTAACTGAGTTGAGTAATACTTGATGTGCAAATAGGATTTCTAACTGGGCTAAGTCAAACTATATGAGAGACGAGAACGAAAAGTATGGTTGCTGAGGGGTGAAAAACGGACAAGAAGGCTTTAGCATTGCTACAGTCATACAGTATCTAATGGATGTCATTTGAGCCTGAATTACCCCCGTCGGCAAGGGGTCAGTAGTGGGAGTAGTGTGGGGGGACAGGAATTTGAGCAAATAGGGGCCTAGCACTTGTAGTACAGTACAGAACCTGGCAGTAAGAGCCCCTAACATAACATGGGGGCCAAAATGGGTCAGGTGCCACATGTCAATAGGGCGGGCATCTTTGGAAGGGTGGAGGGGTGTACAGGGTGTGGGTGTGCCATGATCCTGGACTGGGCTTGGAGGATGGAGGGGTGTATGGTCTGTAGATAACTGGCTAGTTTGAGGGAGGAACTGTGGAGATTAGGGAGGAGTGTAAGTGGCAGGGAAGATGAGTATGGTAGGCATCCTGAGGGGGGGAATAGGGGATGGCAAAGCGGGACGGAGGAAGAATAACTAGGGACTGAAACTGACCCCAGTATCAGAGGCACGAGCAGGAAAGGGAGGAGAAGGGAGGGGGTGCCCAAGGCGAGGCCGGGGCTGCCTTCTGATGGGGGAGGAAGAGACCACGAGGAGAACTGGGGGGAGAGCAGATGGCTGTGATTAGGGAGGCACCAGGAGTGGGACGGAGGGGAACAAGCAGGAGGGGGGAACTAATAAAGGACAGGTATTGAATATGAATAGATTCGAACCTCTGCTATGGGACAGAGAGGGGGAGCAGTAACATACTGAAGGGGGGAGGACAAGCTGGGCATGGGAGGGATGGCAACAGGTACGAGAAGAGATAGCGAGGACAAAAGGGTAGAAGGGGGCTAGTAAGGAAGGAGGGGGTGGTGACTGAAGGAGAGAAGGCTACAGGAAGGGGAAGAATGGGAGGGGCATCGCTGTTGGGGTAGAAGGGAATGGGGGCTCTAAATCAACAACAGAAGAGATAAGAGAGGGGTTGGAAATCAGCAGGGGAGATGGAGAGGTTGACATGCAAAGCCCAGTAGGAAGTAGTCAGGCTGGGAAGGGGTTCAAGGGGGTTGGGAGGAATAAGGCAGAGAAAAGGGGTGAGGCAGAAGTAGGGAGTACAGATATAGAAGTCACAGATGGTGCAGTTGGCAGGGTTAAAGGACAGGGAAGAATGAATACTGGGGTGGTGGAAGGGGCATTATAAGAGAAAAGGGGTAAGGGTTGGGGGATACTCGTCCTGGGGGATTCTATACTGAAATGGGTGAGGTGGAGCAGAAAGGGGGAAAGGCACAGCCATATTTGGATTAAAGCTGTCCCCAGGTTGACTGCAGGAGGGGCATGGCAGGCACTGCTGAAGTGTGCAGTGAGGGGCAGGAAGAAACCTCATTTACTGTTGCATGTGGGCACAAATGACTTGGCGGGGGACACTGTGGAAGTAGTGAGGGGAAGGTTTGAGTACTTGGGCAGGCAGTGTGAGGGGGTGGGGAAGTCAGTGGCATTCTTGGAGGTACTGCCAGTACCAGAGCCCCCCCCCACACACACATACTTCCCCGAAAAGCTGCTTAAAGCCTGCAATTCATTCAAATCAATTCCATTTTCTTACTTACTTGGAGTTCAATGCCAACCAGTGTAAAATCATGTACCTAGGGCATAGGAGCCCCAATGCTGAGTATAGGATGGGGGAGGTACTGATACTCACTAGACATGGAAAGGTCCTTGAGGTTATTATATCAGAGGACCTCAAGATGGCAGTACAGTGTGACAAGGCTATGGGCAGGGCAAATTGTATTTTTGGGTGCATAAGGACTGGCATCTCCAGTAGGAGGAGGAGGGATGTTGCGCTGCCATTGTATCACTCCCTGCTGTACCCCCAGCTGGAGTACTGTGTTCAGTTTTACAGTCCACACTTCAGAAAGGACATAAGGTGGAGGTTTTCTAGAGGAGGGCAACTAAAATGGTTCAGAATTTTCACAGGAATCCCTACAAGGAAAGGCTGAAGAATCTCAACATGTACAATATGGAAGAGAGGAGGGCGAGAGGTGACATGATCAAGACCTACAAAGTACCTCACAGGGGTAAATAGGGTACAGTTGGGGAGTTTCCTTCAAATAAGGATGAGCACCCAAACCAAGGGACATACAATGAAGCTGGGGGGAGTTCAGGATAGATGTGAAGAAATATTTCTTTATTGAAAGGGTGGTAGATGCCTTGAACAGACTGCCAGGAGAAGTGGTAGAAGCTAAAATGGTAGGGGGCATGAAGCATGCATGGGATAAACATAGGGGTATATCAGAAAAAGGGGAAGGAGGGGGTCAATGGAGATCAATAGGGCTATGGAAGTGGAGTAGGTCCAAGTTCATTGCAGGACAAATCCATTAAGCAAGCTCATTCACAAGGAGGTCCTAATGGACACAGGCAGAATAAGACATGCAGTAACATATACAGGCAGGAGTTACAAGTAGGTAGAGAACACTTGGCCAGACTGGGTAGACTGAGCGGTCCTTTTCTGCTCACAAATTCTATGTTTCTTTCGCATCATGTGTTAATTCAGGTGCAGTGTTTATTTCGAGTTGGGCCTACCATATATTCAGATGTAAGGTACAGTAAATTACTGGATTTGATGCAGCCCACTTACAGTACAATACACAGAATCCCAGTGCTTTGAGAAGCCTTTACTCTTCATAAGGCTGCTTAAAGAGCTGGGGTTCTATTTGCAGTGTCCACACCAGTATGCTGATCCTAAAATCGACACAACATCTGAATGAGTACTTGATTCTTGCTCACTCCATTTCTTCCCCACTTTGAAACCTGCTTGTTCTGAGTTAGTTTTGGGCTGGCAGCACCTCGCCTGTGTTGGAAGATGGCCAATAAGTGGCACTGAAAGATGTCAGACTTCACAGATTGTGAAGGCAGCTGCTCATGGACAGACATAAGGCAATTCTACTGGGGAATAGGAGGAAGTAAGCTGTTGATTAACTAGAATCTGCAGCTTATCCATCAGGTAGGGAAATGGGCATACTAGGTGGGCCATGCGGGTCCTTATCTGCTGTCAAATTCTATGTTTCTCACCCACCATCTTGGCAAGAAGAAGGCTGAAGCTGTGTCCACTGATGACTGTTGGGGTGTGGGGATGGGGGTACCCAAGGGGACAGACATAAGGAGATAAAATCATAATAAAAATTGTGAGACCTTCACCAGCTTTCCAAAACACTTACCAGTAAAAGAACACTCTATCAAGTTTTTCAAATGGCAACACTAGCTGGTGAGCCCTCTGTCTGCCATCTGACACCAGGCATCAACCAGCATAAAATTGCCTAAAGAAGGCAGTGTGGTCATGTGGTTACTGAAATACTGGAGATTACAGATTTATAAGAACAAAAGAATATCACACAGAAGCTGGCATGTATGCCTATAGCAGCTGTCTCCTGCTTCTCAGTACTTATATTTATACCCTGGAGCTACTTGAATGTTTCTATCATATCCCCTCTTTCCCTCCTCTCTTCCACTGAGTACATATTGAGGTCCCTTAATTTCTCCTCATAAGTCTTGTGTTGCAAGCTGTGTACCATCTCATTCGCCCTTCTCTGGACCATCTCCAGCCTGTTAATATCCTTACGAAGGTGCAACCTCCAGAACTGCACACAGTACTCCATGTGAAGCCTGACCATGGTTTTATATAATGGCATCACTACCTCCCTCCTTATGCTGGTGATACCCCTGCCTATGCACCCCAGCATGTCACTGGCCTTCCCAGCTGCCTTACCCCTTTAACATTTTCAGGTCCTCTGAAGTAAGAACCCCCAGGTCCCTTTCCTTCGTTGTGACTGCTAGCAACTCCCCCCCACCCATCCTGTACCTTTCCCCAGGGTTTCTGTGTCCCAGGTGCATTATTTTTCACTTTTTTTAATTAAAGTTCAGTTTCCAGTCCTCAAACCATTTCTCAAGCTTCCCCAGGTCCCTCCTCATATTCTCCACCCCCTCTGGGGTATCCACTGTGTTACAGATCTTAGTGTCATCTGCAAACAGGCAGACCTTTCCCTTCAGCCGCAATGTCACTAATGGAGACATTGAACAGGACTGGCCCCAGGACCAATCCCTGCGACACCCCATTGGTTACCCCCTCTCCCCAGACTACGCCCCATTTACCACCATGCTCTGCCTCCTATCTCTTACCCAGTTTCTAACCCACTTTACCACCTTTTCCCCCATGCCCACCCTACTCAGCTACTTTATCAGCCTCCTATGCAGGACAGTGTCAACAACTTTGCTTACATCGAGGTAAGCGTTGTCCACTGCCCCACCCTGATTTCCTTCCTTTGTCACCCAGTCAAAGAGATCAACCAGATTTGTCTGACATGGCCTCCCCACTGTGAATTGATGTTGCCTATGGTCCTTGGCTCCAATGGCTTCTACATGCCCCACTATCCTTTCTTTAACCAGTGTTGTCATGATCTTCCCCACTACTGAAGTGAGACTGACAGGCCTATAGTTCCCCGCCTCCTCCCTACTGCTGGATTTCTATAGAGGGACCACATGTGCCCTCCTCCAACTCTCTGGTACCACCCCTGTGTTGAATGACTCAGTGAACATGGCTGCCATAGGTACTGATATTTCCCTTCACAGTTCTTTTAATATCCTTGGGTGTATGCCACCTGCTCCCATCGCTTTGTCCACCTTCAATTTACTCACCTTCTGCAGGATTCTTCTGCCTCTGAATGGACTATTGTCCACCTCTTCATGCCTTTGAACTGCTGTACTGCTGTGGTCCTTGTCCCTCCCCCTCTTCTGTGAATACTGAACAGAAAGACACAGTGGATGTCTTGGGGGGGCAATACCTAAGCAGCACATATAAGCAATCAACATTCGGCATTGACAAATGCTTCTTTAGTTTGGCCTGGGACTCTCTGCACTACAGGAATCATGCTTGGGAAAGGGAAAAATATATGATCTGTGCTGTCTTGGACCCTTGGGGGTGACTGCCTTTCCTTGCCAATTATAAATTATGTGGCTATCCACGTTAGTGCAGTTGGAACCAGGATGCAGTAATGTTTTAAAGTAGTAAAAATCTGCTTATACCTAAATCTATCTTATGCTGGGTCCTGTTATTATTGTGGGTGCTTGCAACACACGCTGGCTATCTGAGGCCTGCTAACTGCCAAATTTGTTGTACTCCTGGGTTGTAAGAAGCCCCTAATTGTGTGGGCTTTTACATCTATGTGGAATATATGGACTTAATTATGGATGGTGTTACCATCTACCTTTCCTCTTGCATCCAGTTTGAACCTGCGCTGTCTCACCCCCCCCCCTCCGCCTATGAGATGCACCTCTGAAACTTTCCCTCCCATTCTCAGTACTCATATTCATTGCTGGATTTTACTGCTGTCTTTGCATCTGTCCCTCATTAGTCACTAAGCTCCACACTGGAGTTGTCAGAACCCACTAAAGTTCTGGTTCTGGTCTAGAACTTTGCAAATAATTCTAGGGTTCTAAACTTTTGTAGAACTCAAACTCTTCTGAGTATAGGACTGAAGAGAAGAAAAAAATACTCACCTTAGTAATTATGTTTCTTCTAATGGAGTCTTGCTGTATTCTGACTATTCCAGTTAGCCCCAGCACTCAAACTGCCCCGGAGAGTAGAGGGTTAATTTCTATGCAGAGCATAGAACGTTGAGCTTGAGCTTGGTTCAAACCTCTGTCTGCTGCACATTGAAGCACAACTGTCAGATTCTTACGAGCTAATACTAACTAACTACTATATGGAAATTGTAAAATATTTACTAGCCAAATGGCAACCAAATATTTTGTATCCCCAAAAGACTCAAGTCAAGAAATCCAAAATCAAAAACCAGGTAGTGAACAACTTAAGACTGTTAAAATAATAATATAACCCACTCCCCCTCTCTAAAAGTAGGGAGTACCCAAATGCACTCCTGGGGTGCAACAGTACACCTGCCAGCCCACTTCCCAAAAACAGGTTCTGAGAGGGGAGGCAGGAAGGGAGGTCAGAATGCAGCAAGACTCCATTAGAAGAAACATAATTACTAAGGTGAGTAAATTTTTTCTTCAAACAACATGAAGTCTTGCTGTATTCTGACTATTGCAGACTACCAAGCAGTACCTCCATGGAGGAGGGAATCAAACCTACCTTGGGAATAGGCTCTGCAGTACTGCTGTACCAAACCAAGCATCACTTCTAGCCTGGATGTCCAGGGAGTAATGCTAGGTAAATGTATGGACTGTTTTCAAGGCGGCTGCTTTACATATCTCTAGTAAAGGAATATCCCTGGCCACAGCCAGGAAAGCAGCTGTACCTCTAGTTGAATTACCCTCAGACCTGAGGGAGGTATTTTGCCTAGCATCTCACAGCAGAATTGAATACAAGAGACATTCCACCTGGTGATAGTTCTCTTAGTGGCAGGTTTGCCCTTGCCTGCTTCCCCATAAGTGAGAAACAACTGGAGGGAGTCAAACATGTGAGCCTTAGTATGCTCAATGTAGTAACTAAGGGCTCTTTTAACATCCAAACTATGTAAACTTCTTTCTCCTGAAGAAGAATGATCAGTGAAGAACACAAGGAGAGACATAGATTGGTTCAGATGAAAATCTGAAACCACTTTAGGTAAAAACCTCCTATTAGTTCTAAGGACCACCTTATCTCTATGGAATGAGATAAAATCAGGCTCCACTGACAGAGCTTGCAATTCACTGATACGCCTGGCAGAGGTAATAGCTACCAGGAACACAGTTTTCCAAGACAAGTACTTAAGCTCTGCTAATGACAATGGCTCAAAAGGGGGTTGCATAAGCTGAGCAATGCAAACATTAAGATCCCAAGCAGGGGTAGGATCCCTAAAGGGGGGGATTGGTACAAAGCAATCCCTTGAAAAATTTACAGAATACAGAGTAAGATGACAGTGAGGAAGGCTTTCCCACTGACAGAAAAGCAGAAACAGCTGACAAATGTACTTTGAGAGTAGCTGGTCTGAGGCCTAGGCCATTAAGATGAACCATATAATCCAGAACTGTAGACAATTCAGCAGTGTCTGGGGATATATGCTTCTTGGAACAGCAAATGCTGAATCTTTTCCATTTGGAGTTCTAAGTTTTTCTGGTGGCAGGCCTTTGAGAGGCTTTGAGAATATCCAGAACCCCTTTGGACAGATGCAAATCTGCATACTCTAACTCTTCAAAAGCCATGCCTTGAGACTGAGAGACCGAAGACTGGGGTACTAAATCATCCCGTGAGAGGAGGTTAACAGGTTGTAATTCCTGGGAAGAGACAGGGGAGGATGGACTGCTAAGGACAGCAACAGGGGGTACACCAAGGCCTGGCCCAGTCTGGAGCAATCAGAATCACTTTGCAAGGTTGTGACCTTACCTTGACCAGGACCTTGAACAACAGAGGGAAAAGAGGGAAGGCATATAGAAATTTCCCTTCCCAGTTCAAAATCAGAGCATCCAGAGGGACTGAGCCCAAGACTGGGGGTCTGCAACAAAACAGAGGAAGTTGGTGATTGTCTGGGGCTGCAAAGAGATCTATCTCTAGCGTGCCCCACCTTGAAAAAATCACTTTCAACACCAGAGGGTCCAGGGACCATTTGTGATGGCCCTGGGAGATCCTGCTCAATGCATCTGCTAGCACATTGTCCTTCCCTGGAAGGTGGACTGCTATCAGAGAGGTCTGCATATAATAAGCTAGGGACCACAATTTCATGGCTTCCATGCACATGGCCATGGACCAAATGCCTCCCTGCTTGTTGATGTACCACATGGTGGTGGTGTTGTCTGTCCTGACCTGAAACACCTTGTTCTGCACTGACTGAGAGAAAACTTGCAGGGCCAGAAAGACCACCCTGAGTTTCAAGAGATTGATATGAAAAAGGGATTCCTGAAGGGATCACAGTCCCTGGGCTGTGAGAGCCCCCAGATGGGCTCCCCACCCCAATAGAGAAGCATCCGTAGTTAGGACCACACAGTGAGACTGAGTGATGAATTTGACTCCTTGCCTGAGGTTGCCCTGATCCTGCCATCATTGGAGAGCCTGGATCAGAACCTGAGTCACTGGAACTAGTCTGGTTAGAGAATCTTTCTTCTGAGACCAAAAGGCCCTCAGGTGAAACTGAATGTCCCTCATCTGAAATCTGGCCCCTTGGACCACTGCTGTAGAAGCTGCCATGCAGCCCAGAAGCTGAAGAAAGTGCCTTGCTGGCCAAGAGACCAGAAGGTGGAATGAAGAGGCCAGCTCTACAGTAGCCGTTGCCCTTTCCAGGGGAAGAAAAGCTCTTTCTTTGACTGTATCTAACTCTGCCCCATGAAGGTGAGGAGCTGTACAGGCTCAAGAACTGACTTGGGAAGATTGAGAAGGAATCCTAGGGAAGTGAGCACTTGTCTGAGTCACTTGAAGGTCTGACTTGACTTGGTTTGGGAACTGACCCACAATGAGCCAGTTGTCCAGCTATGGAGATATGGAAATATTTTTCCTTCTTAAAAAGGCTACTATTACTGCTAGGCATTTTGTGAATACCCTTGGAGCTGATGTCAGGCCGAAGGGCATAGCTTTGAACTGATAATGGCCTGAAGGCAATTTGAACCTCAAGTACTTTCTGTGGGAGCACCTGATGGGAATGTGAAAGTAGGCATCTTTTAAGTCCAGGGAGGCTAGCCAGTCCCCTGTCCTTAGAGAGGGAAGGATTATTCCCAGAGTCACCATTTTGAATTTTTGGCTTTAAAAGATGTTTGTTCAGGTATCTTAAGTCTAGAATAGGTCGCCACTCCCCTGTCTTTTTTGGGGTAAGGAAGCACCTGGAGTACAGACCTTTGCCCCTGTGCAATGTAGGAACTCTCTCTCTACAGCCTTTAGAGCCAGTAGAGATGAAACCTCTGCCTCTAGGGCAATGGTTTCGGAGATGCTTGCAGGTGGGAAAGATCTGGCCCTCAGCTTTGGAAATTTCTTGAAGCTGAGAACCAGCCCCTGGCTTACCACCTCCAGGACCCACTTGTCTGAGGTAACAGACATCCAGTCCTGGATGAAGTAAGCCAGCCTGCCTCCTGCAGGACTGGGGGAGTCAACCCAGGCTGACACATCAGGGTGTCTCCCTGGCAGGAGCCTTAGGTTGAGGGATGGATGCAGCCCTGCTAATCCCCCTTTTGCCTCTTTCTCTGAAGAACCCCCTCTGAGGAAAGGGAGAAGAGGCCTGTGCTTGGTAGAAAGGCCTATGAAAAGGCCTGCCTCTGCCCCTAGCCTGCTGCCTTTGAGGAGTTGCCTGCCTTTCCTTGGCCTGTGCACTCCTATAGGTGGTCCTTTACTCATCCATCCTTTTCATGTAATTCTCTGTCTGCTCCCCAAACAGAGAATTACCCACCACAGAGAAATCCATGGCCTTAGCCTGGGTATCCTGTGAGAGGCTAGTGTATCTGAGCCAAGCCATTCTCCGAAGAGCCTCTGATGTAGCCATGACTCTAAATAACACATCATTGGAGTCCACATCAGCATGGAACTGTACCTTAGATGCCTCAATCCCAATCAGCAGCCACCCCCTCCAGCTCCGAGGCTAGCTGGGGGGAGGCCTGCTGAGCCAGTGCCAGTACAGTGTCCCACCTGGACTTCTGGTACCTGGCTGCATAGGCCATATAATTAGCCTTCCTGAGTCCCAAGGTGGATGCCATGTACTGTTTTTTTGCCATGGCATCCAGCTTCCTAGAGTCTTAATCGGGGTGTGTGAAACCAAGGGTATGTTAGCCTTATCACAGGATGTAGCCTGCACAACCCCAACATGGCTACATTGTTGATACAAGTACTCTGTACCTGAACCTGATAAGGTATACCTTTTGTCCATCCTTCTGTTGACAGGAGGTACAGAATTTGGAGTTTTTAAAATCTTTTGTATCTGTTTCCCAAAAGACTTATGAAGGGGAATAGATAGTCTTGTGGACTCTGGGATGTCCATCATCGCCACATAATCAGGTTCCTCTTGTTCCTCTACAGTTTCTTCCACAGGAGGGTTTTTGCCACTTTCCCTGTAAAACATGTAGTGGGAAGGGGACTCAGAAAGCCTAGGAGGGGAAACACCAGAAGGCCTGTCTGGGGAGATGTCCGGTTCAATGGGCTCAACCAGACCTTCCACACCATCGTCATCGTCATCATCATCGTCATCGTAATCTTCATCCCCTTCCAAATCTGGTTCATAGAAATGTTCAGGGGCATAATCTTGAAATGGAGGAACCGACCGAACTGAGCGCCTGCCAGAAGGTGCCGGATCAGATGAAACCGGGCAAAGTGATTCTACAATCCTTATCACTTTGGCAATCTCGTTGGCGGTCAGAAAATGGGTCTCTGGATCTGAATCGGCCGATTTTTCTTTTCTTTTTCTTTTGTAGGAACCGATCCCTCTGGATTGGCTCTCCTCTTGCCCGATGAAGTATCTATCACCTTGGTCAGAGAGCACTCCCTCGGGTTCGATCGGAACCAAACCGGGCTGGCCATCTGGGTCAGCGGACTTCTCGGCCTCCTTATCCCTAAGCCTACCTAATCTTTTTTGCAGGGTAGACATAGGGAACTTTTTACAGATTTGGCAGTCTGAATCATGGTGGTCAAACCCCAGACAATAAACACAGGTGTTGTGGGGATCAGCCTTAGCAAAGACCTCCCCACACACACTGCAGTGTTGAAACCCAGTGGGCCTGGTTTTTCTTTTGGGTTTCTCAGACGTAGCCATCCTAACCACAGACTTACCCTTTTGATGGCAAACAACCAAGCAAGGCACCCTTATCAGTTTCTAACTGTGTCACGGGTATTGGAAAAAACCACAAGAAAATACGGGTTTTTTAAAACCGATAAGGACTGGTAACCACGCTCTAAGTTTAGAAACAAAGGCAGAATATATAATTCACTAAATTGCCGGTTCAGTTGAACCGGTCAAAAAATTAATTTTTACAATTCCCACAAGTTTACTATGTCTAGTTTACTACCTAGTACTTACTGTACCACAGACAGAGATCTGAACCAAAACTTGTGAAAAATAATCGATAAAACCGAGGACTTTAACCGACTTTCGAACCGCAAGCAAAGGAGAAATCTCTAGAGCAGCCGTTCAGTTAGGCGGAGTAAAGAATCTGACAGTTGCACTTCAAAGTGCAGCAGACAGAGGTTTGAACCGAGCTCAAGCTCAACGTTCTATGCTCTGCCTAGAAATTAACCCTCTACTGTCCGGGGTAGTTTGAGTGCTGGGGCTAACTGCAATAGTCAGAATACAGCAAGACTTCATGTTGTTTGAAAGAACAAATATAGATACTGAGAGGAGAAAAAAAACCATAAATAAAAGACCTGCCCTCTCAGCACACCAATAATATTGTTTCACTGTACATGCAGAAAGGAGAGACACATTGTGCCTTTCAAAACGCAAACGTCAAGTGTCACAGTTCCATGCATTTGGCACATCTGCGTATGAGCAGCATATTCTCACATTGCCTCTTTCTAAAACACTTTTAGATGTAATTTCCAATAATTAACTTGTTTTCCAGGCTGGCATCTCCTGTTTTGAAATGTCTGAGCAAAAAAGCAGTTTATTTTGTATTTAGAACTCTTAATACTTGAAATCTATAGATGTTCTAGTTCTAAACTGGAACTCAAACCCCTGGGTTCTAAAAGTGTTCTAATGTTTATAGAACTAATTCTGACAACCCTACTCCTCACCACCTAATCCTGTCCTGCCTCCTCTGGTAAGCTGCTTATCCTAGGTGAGTTTAATCTCAATTGGCTCTCCCCTCCCGTTTGCAAATGATGCCAAAATATAAAGTCCCTCCAGCTGTAATAACTAATCTCTGATCCTACTAGGCTCAATCACAAATCCCTCAACCACTCAGTCCTGGACTGGGTTCTGTTCTCTCACCCCCATTGTATAGCGGATGTCGGTACCCTCCTCAATGCCCACAGTGACCATCATATGTGTGTGCACAAGAGACGTCATCCCAAAGCCCCCCCCCCAAATTCATACAGTTCAGATCTTTCTGATCTCTGGACCTGTCCTCCTTTCATGGTTGGTAACCTGGTGGCTACCAATTGGTTTCACATTTCAGCTGCTGGCAACATCAACAAGGCCCTCAAATTCTTTAACTCCAAGTTCTTGTCAGTCTGGGATCACCATGCCCCTCCGCAAAAAACTAGGAACATAAAAACACAGAATTTGATGGCAGATGAGCTCTTGACCCACCCAGTCTGCCCATCTTTTCCCTGGCTATACTGTCGCCACTGACCCTATTTGATCTCTAGCTCCCTACCTCCCCCTGATACTTCCCACTAAGATTCCCTTGTGCCTATCGCATACATGTTTGTGCCCCCACCACCTCTGCTGGAAGACGATTCCAGGCATCTACCACTCTTTCAGTGAAGAAGTACTTCCTCATATCTCTCTGGAATTTACCCCCTTCCAGCTTTAATCATGTCTCCTTGTTCTTGTGAATCTTTCCTCTGAAAAATACTCCTCTCCTTAACTTATTTACCCCTCTGAGGTATTTAAAGAGCTCTGCCATACTCCATTTCCCCTCTCTGTTCCGTGGTGTTTATATTGAGGTCCTTCTGTCTCTCCTCAGAGGGCTTCTGATGCAGACTCTGTAACATTTTAGTTGCCCTCCTCTGGACTGCCTCTGCTCTGTCTATGTCCTTCCTGAGATGTGGTCTCTAGAACTGGACACGGTACTCCAGGTGGGGTCTCACCAGTGATCTATACAGTGGCGTCACCACCTCCCTCCTTCTACTGGTGATACCCCTCTCCATACACCCCAGTATCCCACTGGCCTTCCTACTGCCTTGCTGCACTGCCCTGCCACCTTGAGAGTATCAGAAATGATTACTCCCAGGTAGGGCTGCGAAAATCTCCTGAACTTGGACTGCGGGAACTTTGGCTATCGAGTTGCGTAAAGTTTACCAAAGTTCTTTTAGCGGTAAACTAGTTTGCACTGGTTTGACTATTAAAAAGCATTAGGAAATGGAATAACACAATAATCGAGTGCACTAGGCTGATGACACACCCAAAACAGCAGGATGGTGCAATGTGCCACATCGAGGACTAATGGTTACAAAAACGGTGTTTCTTTGGCCAGTGACGAACATGGACCATGCTTAATCAGTAAGAAAGAGTACGTAGTTAAGTAATAATAATGCACAAATAAAAAATAAAATGCTTGTAGTTGTAAGGTCTGTGTATGCCCTTAAAAATATCAGCACAGCATCCCACAGTGTGGGCTACTTGTTCCAAAAACTGTGTGCCCATTAGGACAGTGCCACACATCGGCAAGGCTTCCTGTTATGCCATGGCTAAGTGCTGTACAGACTGGGTTCATGGGAAATATTGTCCCAAAAATTATTTACTTGGCCTGTGTAGGCCTGGTAAAAATAGACCAAACATTAATCTGATGAAGATTGAGTGAAGACAACAGTGCAGCATGCCACAGTGTGTGTCTAGGCTACCGGTTCAGAAAAAAAAACTAATGCAGACAGGAGCCTTCCCCAGCCACCTCCTCCTCCTCCTCTGTTAGACTGGCTGGAAGTGTATGAGATTCATCATCCATAAACCATGGCAAAAAGGACTTTGGGAAAAGGGGCAGGTGAATTTTTAAAAAAGTGAGCATCCCTACGTTTTTGGATTAAAAGGCATGTTCTCCTGTTGGTGACAATATTGCCTACAGCACTGAAAATCCTCTCTATGTACAGTACTTGCAGGTGGGCAACTGAGATGTTCAACAGCTACCTGGGCCAAAGAAGGCCAGATGGCCTTTCTTTTATACCGGTACAACGGAGGCTCATCTAGAGGCTCATCTCCTTTGGCTAGAGGCTCATCTCCTTTGGCTAGAGGCTCATCTCCTTTGGCTAGAGGCACATTCTTATCCAGATCATCCTGCGCCATTTCATTTGCCGGCATCGCTGTGTCCAAAAGTGACTTGCCATGCTTTTTATCAAACCCATAGCCAGACAGTTGTTCCCATACTGGTTTGCCATCATTAGGGATGAGACGTTAAACCGAGGTCCCATCTGCATGTTCTGGTGGTAGTTCAGGTGGATGTTAAAGATCCCATGGCACTTCTCAAAAAGAGCAGGGGAATTTCCCCGGTGCCCTGGTCAAATTCCTCCATTCACGAAAAATACCACCAACAGCTTAATCTGGTTCAAGGTCAGTTGGCATTCATCTGTATCCTCTCCCCCGGGTCCTGCCTGAAAATAGGTAGGATTTGTCTAGTGCACTTACCCGGTCAACAAACACTAAATAAATAAATAAATAAATTTGCTGTCTTTTGGAGGTGGGGTGGGGTGCAGCAGCAGCAACACTAGTAGCAGGTTGACTTGAAGACAAAACTGAGTAATTCCTGTGATGTTCAGTAGCAGTAGAAACACATTGGGATCTTCCTTCTTCGGTCTCTTCCACCTGGCCTGTCAGTGTGATTGCAACAAGGGATTATGCCGAGTATTGTTCTTCTGCTCTATTTGTGTTCCTGTTCTTGTTTTGTGTCCTACACACAGAGACCAGTTTTATAAGCAAGCAATAAGACACAACAGGGTGTGCATTGTGCTGCGATAACCGCATGCCTGACCTGATATTCTTACCCATCTGATGAGCAAGTTTTTATAGTGCTGCTGATTTTTGCCAGATTCTTGGGCTTCAAAGAATGTCTCAAATGTGTCTTTGAACACAGGGTCCAAGAAAGTGGGCAGGATGTAGTGGTCATCTGTACACATTTGTGAAATGTGTGTTGCACTCCAGAAATTTGATCTGATGCTTTCTACTAGATTGAGAGCAGTGGTATCCTCCTTCCACTTACCCCTCTTGTGGCCTCCTCAAAGGGTTTCAACACAGTGCAGAGGGTCTCTATCGGGTGTCACTGATTTGGGCTGATGTTTACGTCTCCCTTGTCAATACCATGGTGTATGGCATACTGGTGGATAGCCGTATGTTGTCTTAGTAGCCGTTCCATCATGCAATAGATGGAATTCTATCTTGCTGCCACATCCTGTTTCGTGTGGTTGAGGGGAAGGAGATTTCACCACTGAATGTGTCATAATAGTGTACAGGCCTTTACAGAATGGTTAAAATGACCTCAGACTTTTTTGGCCAGACCTACACATATCTGCTCAGTGGTGCCTTCCCATCTAGAAATCCCCGAACTACCAGATGTATACAGTGAGCACAACATGGAACATGTATACTCCCCATCCTCATCTACCTTTACAACGTTCTTTGCATTATCTGATACTATAAGATAAAGCACAAGTAGCCATTCATATGCCGAAATGCAAGAAATGCATTCGGCTCAACACCAGAGGTGAATATATTTCTTGCATTCTGGCGTATGAATGACAGCTTGTGCTTTACTTTTGCTTTGAATGCCGGGATCTCTTGTGACTGGTTTCATTGCTGTGGGCTGGCTGCCCTTCTCCAACACCTGCCCTGCACCACTGTCATCGCTGCACCACCCAGGACTCCTTCTGATACTATAAAACCTGGTGTTAATGTGTGTGGTGTCACCCACCTGTCAAACGTCTGCTGAAGGAAATGTAACAAGTTCTCTGCAGGATGGTCATTGTCAAAGCCAGCAATATACATAAAGCATCCTGCTTGCAGAGGTTGGGGGGCTGTGGTGACTTGTGGCTACTGTTACTGGCACTTAATTCAGAAGAGAAAGAGGAGGGGAATGAAGAGAGGAAATGGACCCAATGGAGAGTCACTGCCATGCAATCAGCACTCTGACCACTGGTCCACATGTCAGTGGTGATGTGAACAGCTGTAATATATTATGCTTTCATGGCATGTGACACAGCCTTGAAGACACTGTGATTGAAATTAGAAAGAGCCATTATAGAAAAGTAGGTATGGCTGGACACTTGATACCTTGACACAGCAACTTGCATTAGCGATAGAAACCCAGCGTTGCTCACAATGGAGAATGGCAGCAAGTTGGTGACTAGCATTTCCACAATTACTGTTAACATTTTTACCT
The DNA here is from genome assembly GCA_016271365.2 of Neoceratodus forsteri. Taxonomy (NCBI): domain Eukaryota; kingdom Metazoa; phylum Chordata; order Ceratodontiformes; family Ceratodontidae; genus Neoceratodus; species Neoceratodus forsteri. Next base: position 36,358,326 of record JADMNL010000022.1, read on the forward strand.
TAGATCTATTTGCTTTATATTTCTGACCCATTTCCAGGGACTAGAACAGTGAGAGTTAAGTGCATTTTTTCCCTTGGACATGACAGTTGGCTTCTATTTGTACTGCCCCGGGGGTGAAAGTGGCCCCTCGAATGTGTGGTAGTCAATGGGCTAATGAATTAATGAATGGAAGATGTTGGAGTTATGCATCGGCTATCATTTGAAAGACTTTCTTCCTCTTCCTCTCTGCTTGGTCTCCTAATATTCTCCTCTCCCTGGCCACCATCTTTATCATCATCATCATCTGCCCACTGCCTGGTAGTGCTACTACTGCCACTGTGCATTGGCATGCCTTTTCATGCTGAGATCTGTGTGGCTTCAGCAAATGCCTTGTCATGGTAGATGTTCCCAGCCTTGTTCACTCCTTACCTTGACTCAGCCTGTCTTTACATAACAGATACACTACATGTGTCTGTGATTCTTTGCCCACTCTAAACAAATCCCACACCACTGACATCACCAGTTTGCTGTTCCCTACTGGTACTCTCGGTTGTTGCCAAATGGGTGGGCCATTGCAGGCTGCCTCCACGTCATCACCCTCTTCATGCTCTTCCTCTCCCAGTTCTCTAGGGTCAGGGAACAGTTCTTCTTTCACTACTATGTGTCCTGGGCCACCAGTTTTGCCTGTGTCTTCATCTACTGTCATTTTACATGCTTGTTGTTGCATTTCCCCTTGTTCTTTTGTGGTCTTTTGTTTTATGGCTGCGTGACCAGAGCCATGGACATGTATTGCTATTACATAATAGAAGAAGGGGCTGTGGAAGCATGTGACTGGATACCTAGACTGTGTCCTTGCACAATGGAGATGAAGCACATGTGGTCCTTTAATTCACCACAGTGCTGTTCCTTTCTCTCTCTCTCTCCCTCCCTTCTGCTGTGGCACTATTTTCTTGCTCTGTGCTCACTTTTGTAACACAATACTCCCATAAACAGTGGAAAGCTGGCACTTAAAACTCACTCTGTTACAGGTTTGCTAGTTTTATTGCAATGTTAGGTAGAGCTCAGCAGTGTATTGTTAAGAAACATACTGAGCGTCTGACTTCCATAAACATTGGAAAGTTGGTTTTCTTTCCACAGCACTCTGTTCTCCCCCCTCCTCCAGTAATAGAGCTGTTCAGCAACACTCTGTCCCACATTCCACTGTCCTTCTCACATGTTCAGCATTCAGGTCTCAGTGCTTAAGCTTGATTCAGCATTATAGCTAAATATAGAGGGGCTAGCTGCACAAATGAGCAGACTCGATAGACCATGTGGCCTGTTTCTGCTGACATTTCGTATGTTCGTAGTATAAGTCTGTGTCTTTAAAACCTGATTCTTGCCACAGCGCCACACACTTTTCTTTTTTTCCGTCAGAAAAGAGATTGCTACCGCAATTGCTACGGATTTTACTGATTCTCCTAAAAAGTGAAAAAAAACCCTCTGCTGCCTGCTTACCAGGTGACAGTTCAGATAGCAAGCTCCAGTTTTGCAGTGACATGTAGGTAAAAGGCACCTCCCTGATATAACTCAGGCTGTAGTAGCCTGCTGTTTGCTCCTGGATTTTACCTCTTGATGGAAAAACAGTATCTTTTCATGTCAGTAGGTCACACAAATAACTGAGCTATCTAAATGGCATGCAGTCGCAGGCAGATTACATTTTCGAGTATTTACATGAGATGCTGTCTTTCAACTTTTTGCATCCCCCAACACACACACACACACACACACACACACACACACATACACACACACACACACACACACACACACACACACCAGACATGTCAGCACTGCTAGAAATCTATCTCTTCGCTGAGGCAATGCTTATGATATACCACTTCCAATCCCACACCCTAGGAGTCAGAGGCTTTAAATGGATATTGTCTACTTTTGTCCCTCATTAAAAACATAGACAGACATGATGTAAAACATGTGTAAAGGCAGTATTCCTGATAAGAGGGAGTCAAGCCTTTCTACGGCAGACTACAGTAGACTACAGAGCATACATGATTAGTAAACACAAATCTATTTATGGATACTGCATGTTCTGCAGTCTACTGTAGTCTACTATAGGAAGGCTTGGCTCCCTCTTATCAGAAACTCCGTTTACACATGTTTTACTTCGCGTCATGGATGTGGGGGAAAAAAACAAGAGGAACGTCCCTCTGTGGCAACGCTGCAAACTGATAATATCTGATGCAGAAACTTTAAGTTTCTCTGGTTTTAAATGGCCAACTGACCAAACAGCCTGTTAAAGTATTGTGTTAATGTACTCAAAATCATAAACAAAACCTTGCCTTTTGAAATAATTGATCTATTTTTGCATTATGATTATACAGTGTTTGTGGTCAGTGTGTCAGTGAGAAATCAACACTTGCAGATTGTGTTCCAGAGTTCTGTATCAGGGGCTATTTCTACTTCACACTGCAGGTAGATGCAGGATTCCACTGAAAATGAAATTTTGCAATTCATTTGTGCTGTTCTAGGTAAATAAATTGTAAACATTACGGTGCTCGCCATGATGTCAGCACCTCACCAGCTCCGTATTTCCATGCTGACATCATAAATCACTATCTTCTACTGAAATGAAAAATTGTGTAAATAACTACCTGCATTCGACATAAGCAAGATCCCTCTAAAAACAACATACTTCATCTCAGCTAGTCACTGTTGGGAAAATACATTGTAACAATAGGTACAATCAGGACCGCAGTGAAAATGAGACACTGTATATTAAATTATCTATCCTGGGTAACTACTTTGTGAAAATGTATAAAAGCAGGACCTCAGTAAAAATTAGATTTTGCATTGCTAACTTTACTAAATACACTGCAAAATGTGTAAATCAGGACCCTACTGAAAATAAAATATCGTAGCTCAGCTGCAGAATCCTGTTAATTACACTGACCGTCTTTGTGTGCACACAACAGTTATAACAGTGTATGTGTGTTCTGTGTATTTTCAAGGAGTTGTGTATTTCCAGAAAAAAAAAAAACACTGTTCACTGCATTGCCTTGAAGTTTATGGTTTTGTTTTTCTACTACTGCAGGGTATTAAATAAGCTGTAACAACTGATTAGCAGCTTTGCACATGAAAGTGCAACTTGATTTTGCAAATGTATAGCTCTTGCCTCAATTTAATTAGCAAAATCAAAAATATTATAATGTATGTACATACAACATTTAAAAAAAATATTTTAACCCAAATAAAATCCTTAATTAAAATTAGTTCTGTCTTTACTTCATCTGTTTCAATAACCCCAGTACACACACACACACACACACACACACACACACACACACACACACACACACACACACACACTCTCACTCACTCACTCGCTCACTCTCACTTATCTTTCAGGGAGATGCAGACTGCTTTCAGGTACCTCTCCAATTGAGGCACCAGCTGACATACCTCTCAACTGTCCTTGATTATGAGGCATGTCCCTCATTTCAACTCTCAAAATGTCTTTGTTCCTCACCCCTCCCTCACAAAAAATTCACTACCCACACAAATTCAGGCTTTAATGCAAAATTTCATAATATTCTAAGATGATGAATAAACAAAATAAATGTATATTCAAGTACCCGAAATGTTTTTTCAGTGTTCTGAACATTTAACTTCATATTTAAGGATGTGCCCCTCACTCTGAGGGCTTGTGTCCCTCATTTCAGTGACAAAAGGTTAAGAGGCATGCCAGCTCATAGTAGCCCTGATCCCATGTACTGCAACACCCTCCCCCACCCATCTTAGTACCACCTCCCTCACCACTCACTTCTCCTGTTAAAGCCCCAATCCTATGTATGCCAAAACCCTCCTCACCATCTCAGCCCCTCCACCCTCCCCATCCATGTCCCCAGAGATGCTCACCCACAAGTAGTTAACTGTTCTCCAGTGATCTGCATGGTGCTGCAAATTGTTTGCTAATAGTCTCACCACCATGGCCTGAATTCCAACAATTGCTTATGATACTGCAAAGCACTACTGGAAGTGAATGCTGGTGTTTGTAGCCATTGCACTGAGACCTGCTAGTGTGGGTGAGTGTGGGGACATGGGTGGAGAAAGTGGTGGGGCTGAGATGGGGAGGTCACAGAATGGATTGCATTTATTTGCTATTCAGAATTAAAAATTGATCGCATGAGCAGCTGGTTCACATCACTATTCCAACTATTTAATACCCTACTATTGAGGTGGAAATGTGGGACTTTTACAACACAATAATGCAAATGCAACTAAGTCACATGTGCATTCTATATCTCTTCCACAATATCAGTTATTCCCTTAGTTTTTATTTTGTTAAGCTGATAACTATTTAATTGTTCTTTGGTCAGATCTGCAACTTACTGCTTGGTAACTTATTGTCAATTTAGTCTTAAGCATAGTTGTCCTATTTATTTTTGTTATACTTATTCCATTTCTATGTATTTCATATTTTATATGTGTTATTGTTTCCCCTTTCACCTTCCCAGGATGCATCTGAAAATGAGCTGCTACCTGCTCAGTATGTCTCTTCTGGTAAAACCTTTAAAATACATATATATATATACATACATAAATACATGTTTTATCATATTAATGCATTAGCATTGTGGCTCTGACTGGATCTTTTTTTATGGCTGTAGTGGGCATAGTCCTGCAGACATATGTTACAGTAGAAAAAGGGAGCTGTCCAGATTCCTAAATGACTAGATAAAATTGGAGGTTTTGTGCTATCACTCTGCTGATTAATTAGTTCATTCAGCTGAGCAGTGTTGCAAAGCGCTATTTTGTGTGCTAGGCTTCAATCTGGGTAGAATTCTCTTTCAAGAAAGTCTCATAGCTCATAAACATGTCAAGCCACTCAGCCTTTCCCAAGCATAAATGGTAACTGAGTGTGAGGAAGGTGGTTTCAGATTTCAGATGCTATGGGGAAAGGTCTCAGACACAGAAACAAGTGCAGCTTGTGCATAACAATGTGGCTGGCTTGCCTTTACCTGGAGCAATACAAAATAGTCCAGGAAGTCCAGTTTCAATTTTTAAGTTCTTTTAAAATGGTCCAACAGAGGCCAGACAAAAACTGAAGCATAAATGAGAACTCAGATCAGAGAGCTACTTTCAGATGAAGTGCATAGTTTTATTTTTCATCAGCCAATATTCTTTAATCCAAACCATGCAACATTTTGAGATCATAAAAACTTTGTCCTCAGGGAACTGGCTGAAATTCACATAATAATCATAAAATTAGTATGTAATTTTTCACTACTAACATACCTCACAAAATAATTCATATAATCATGTTTTTTATTCTTTGGTAACTGGGTAAGGCCCACTAGGCACAACTGAATGTTTTCAAGGGCAACCTGGGAGCACTGGTGTGGTTATGTGACTTACTCAGAGTTGCACAGTAAGATGGTGGAGGTTGTGGGAATCATACCCAGGTCTGCTGGATGTACCAAGCTCATTCATAGCTCATTAACCTCTAGACCTCTGCCAGCCTCAGTTGTAATATGGAGTGGAATAGTCTCCACATTACCTTAATAGTTCTACAATGTATGCACTTCCTTATCTGCTTTCTTTAAACATTTTTTCAAAAAATCTGTGTGTATTAACATATATCAAATTATGCTCCTAAATATCAATATGGACACTGCAAAATCACTAAAACATGTTATTTAAACTTGTTAATGGCACACAACTGTTTACAAAATTAATGAATTTTTAAATGATGTATCAGTTTTAAGAAAAATGTGCACTCACTGCTGATGACTGCTGAATCCATAAAATGCAGAGTTACCACACCGCTCATCCCATTACTAAGCCACCATGCTGGGAACATCACCTCCTCTCTTCCCCATCCCTCGGCTCGACCACCAGTTTGCAGCATGCTGCTGTGGGGTTGGCCCTCGGTGACTTCAGGGCTTGTCTGCTGTTAACCGTCTGACAGGTCAGTCAGGAGTCATTTCACCTCTCTTGGCTGCACTTTCCCTACGGGCTCTGGAAACTTCATGCCGCACCCCTTGACCCAGCCAGCCATAGAAAACTGCGTACTTGTAGCCATTCAGACTAGTGTCTTCCAGCACTGTGTCTCCATGGCAACCACCCCATTTGCCAACACTGTGCCCTCCTGCCTGCTCCCCTCTCAAAGGGACAGCACTTTCCTGCATTCCTCCAGCAGCAAACTCTGGGGCAGGGGGCAGTTGCATGCAGTGATGATGCCCAGCTGGTGAGCCCCCTCCCAAATGTGGGCTTCCTTCTTGTGCTCTGTTTATACCAGTGATGCATTTTGTATGTCTCAGTTATATCCTCCCCTGCCTCCTTTCCTCCAAGGAATACATATTTAGCTCCTTTATCCTTTCTTCATAGGTCTTATGCCACAGGTGCTGCACCAGTTTATTTGCCCTCCAATGCATCATTCCACCCTGTCTGTTTTCTTTCTCAGATGGTTCCCCCAGACCTGGATGCAGTATTCCAGGTGTGGTCTCGTGAGTGTCTTACACGGGGCAAGATGACCTCCTCTTTATACTCCTGATACTCCCTCCCTGTGCATCCAAGCATCTGGCTAGCCTTTCCAGCTGACTTATCACACTGCCTAGTTTCTGTTAGGTCCTTTGAGTTAATTACACCCAGATCCAGTTCTTGCTTCATGACTGTCAGCACCTCCCCATCTAGTTTGTACGTTGCCCTTGGTTCTTGTGCCCTGTGTACATTATCCTGCACTTCTTTGCATTGAATTCTAGCTGCCATTCTTAAGACAATTTCTCCAGTTTATTAAGGTCTTCTCTCATTCTTTCTACACCCCCTACCATATTCATCCTACTGCATACCTTTGCATCATCTGCAAAGAGGCATGTCTTCCCCTCCAGTCCCTTTGCAATGTCCCCAATAAAGATATTGAAGAGAACTAGCCCCAGTACCGACTTCAGCAACCTGCTCATCACCTCTCCCTCCCCAAAGTACTCCCTGTTTACCACAACCCTCTGACTCCTGCCATTCAGCTGGTTCTCCACCCAAATAACTATTTTAGGATCCACTCCTACGCTGCGCAGTTTGTTAATCAGCCTTCTATGGAGGACAGTGCTGAAGGCCTTTCTGAAGTTCAGATAGGCCACATCCACCACACCTCCCTTGTCCTCTACCTTAGTTACCCAGTCATGCCATAGATTTGTACAATGAGTTAGTGCAAAACACAGTGCTTATCTTAAATACAGTAAATGGTAGGGTTAGATGTATAAGTAAATAAATGCCATATAAGGCAGTGTATGTGTGTTAGTGTGGCAATGCTTTGTGTGTGTAGACAGTGTACTGCTACTGTATATTATACTGCAATATACATGCATATATGCATCAGTCAGTGTGTGTGTATCACAGCAGTTAGAAAATGCAGTTAGGTGACTCAGTGGTTAGTGCAAAAATTGCTAGTCTACATTCCTCTGCTAGATAGATCATTTTTTAGCCTTATGCATGTCATTGCTGTTTTAAATGAGGTGTCTAACGGCAACCCTCCCACCTTCTAATGTCCCTTGGAGCCTGAAAAGAAGAAAACGGTCTCTCAATGTCTTTTTTTAAATCTGTAAAAATGTGCGCATACAGTGCACTGCTATGTTATACTGCAATATATATGCATATACAGTATGTGTATATGTATTAGTCAGTGTGTGTATCACAACAATTAGTAAGTGCAGTTTGGTGGCTCAGTGATAACTGCAAAAATTGCTAGTTCACACATTTCTCACTGCCCACATTACCAATATTTTGCAGCTGTATTGGCTCGTGCTAGAATTTATTTTGCTGTACCACCACTTTTGGTCTTTTTTGATTTCTTATCTGCATTTCTCCCAAGCTGAACTCCCACCTGTTCCACCTCTTCTTCCTCCTCCTCCTCCTTCTCAGAACTGCTGCTGCTGCTATCACTTTTATTGGGTAATCTGTATCTCTGTCCCCGAGCAATGCCAAATTACTTTGCTCCTCCTCCTCCTCCTCTGCCTGTGCCACTACCTCACACACTCCTTTCATATGCTTTTTTCTACAATGATTGCTCACGTTGCAGTCCTTGCAGTGCCACTGTGAGTGGCTCCTACAATGTGAGATACTTTATGGACTGTTCAACCACTACTGGCATCTCCCTCTACACTTGCAGTTCCCACTGAGGCAGAAGGTATATCACCAATCCCTCTATGCTTTTGTTTTTCTTTGTGACTGATTCCATGCCACTGTCTCCTTCACCTCTCTGTTGCTAATTTCATAATGCTTGCAATACCGCTCAGCCACTTGGGTGATAAATGATGAAGAGTAAGACTTTATTTTATTTAATTTTTTGTGTTTTTTTTATCATTTTTATTTTATTTTTAATTTTTTATTTGGTCGTTTTATATTTTTATTTTAGTTTTTATTTCTAATTTATTTTTTATGTTTATTTTATCAATGGGATGCCACCAAGGATTACCAGAGGCCGAGCACCAACTCGTTGCCAACCTGGCACACACTTGCTGCCAACTGTGCGGATCACACTGCAGTAGCACAGCTCAGGATGGCATGCACCAGCTGCTTCAGTACTCAGGGACAGGTGAAGGAAGGGACTTCAGTAACTTGAGAAAATGTGGAGAATTTTGTTTTTTTGTTTTACTCTTTTTTTATGACATGCCACAAAGGTCCCAATTATCAGGGGCCAGGTACCGGCACACTGCCGGCTGGCACACACACTTGCTGCCCACTGCCCAGATCATATTGCAACAGCACAGCTCAGGACAACGCACACAGACACTTCAGGAAGAGGAGGAGGATGAAGGAGCTTCAGCAACTTGTGGAAATGTGGAGAATTCTTTTTTTATTTGACTTTTTTTTTCACTTTTTTATGGGATGCCACAAAGGTGCCTGCTACCAGGGGCCGGGCACCAGCATGCTGTCAGCTGGCACACATTTGCTGTCCACTGCCCGTATCACGTAACCGCACAGCTCAGGGTGACACCCACGCACACAGGCTGCATCAGCACTCAGGAGGAGGAGGAGGAGAAAGGAACATCAATAACCTGAGGGAATGCAGAGAATGTTATTTTATTTTTTATGGGATACCACCAAAGTGCCATCGACCAGGGGCCAGGCATCAGCACACAGCAAGCTAGCACACACTTGCTGCCCTGCCCACTGCTGAGATCATACTGCAAAAGGCTCCTTCAGGACCCAGGAGGAGGAAGAAAAAAGTAATTGCTCTGCTGCAGCCTGCAAGCAAGCCTGCAACTTGAGCAAATGTATTATAAAGAAAGAGTTTTAAACTCCCACAAAGAGAAATGTGAATAAAAGTGAAGAATTATTTTTTACAGGATGCCACCAAGATGCCCATTATGAGTTGCCATGCACTGTCCTGATGCCAGCTGTCACACACTTGAGTAAAATTACTACTTCACCCGAACAAAATTGCATCAGGCGTCTGCCAGGGGCATCAAAAAATTTTTTTTTTTAATTTGTAATGCCCTACTAAAATGAGAGTTTGCAGCAAAAAAAGAAAGGCGCGCTGCACTGCTGAGATTCAATTATTTTATTTTTAAGACAACAAGTGGACACTGGAAGACTGCCATCTCATTCCTTTTCTGCCCACTGCCCAGACCCAAGCACACTCCATCCTCCTCCAGTCCCTTAGAGTACAGCCTTTATCCCAGCTCCACTCTCAAGCAAGCCCCTAGTCTCACGAGCCTGTTGCAGGCCTGCAACACTGCTGCTGCTCAGGCTGCCTTTTCATTTTTTCCTTCTTTTTTCTCTAATATACCCCTTCAGCAGCCCTGCTAATAGGACTAACCTTTGATTCAAGAAGATTTTTTCAGGTATGAACAATTTCCTAGCTAATCTAACTAATCAATCACACAGCCCTGCCTGAGCTACCTAACAGCCTGATGATGAGCACACATGAGAGAACTTCCCTCTGACCCACATGATGCAGAGCAAAGGATCTCCATAATGAGACTGGAGTCTTTGAATCACAGTGTAGTCATTTAACTGTTACAGAATTGTGGATCACGGTTTGACTGATCTGCACTGTTCCATATCATAACCGCGTTCGCCAAATGACGATCGCCGAAAATAAAAATGGCGATGTACACTCGTGCCAAAGACAACTGCTCCAACATCTCTATGTATGTGGGGGGCTGTGTCCCCTACACCCCCAACTACAGATTCTCAACTCCAGGGGGGGTGCATGCCGGGGGGGAGGTGAAACTCGCAACAAAAAAAAACTACAGCTGACTGTAAAATTACTCACGCTCTCCAGACCTGAACCCTGTACCCTCCCAACCATAGCCAGCCACCCTCACTACCACATAACATGGCCAGCTCAGCAGCCTTCTGCTGCACTGCCTCCCACATATCTTCCCTCCTCTTCTGTTCCCCATGGTGTGGATCGGGTTGCCTTCCCTTTCACCCATTGCTACCTTTACAGGGTTGCTCAAAACTCATGCTCTGAGATTGTGTCACTCATATCTGAGTTGCTCAATCTCAGTCGCCCATATGACGGTATACCAGTCTGCACCATTTGGACCAGGTCAAACCAATCTTACCTAAAGTCCATAGATTTCTCTGGAAAGTTCACCAACATTCACAAGAATTGAACACCCTAAGTTTGAGATGTTTGATTCTTTGGTAGAACTGAACGTGCAACTGTACTCCCAGGTAAGTTTCTTGTTTGGTGACCATCAATACCTCTTCTCCCATATTGTACTCCGCCTCTGGGTTTCTGTGTCCTAAGTACATGACTTTGCACATTTTCACATTGAAACCCAGCTACCATGCCCTTGACCACTCCCTCGAGCTTTCTCAGGTTTCTAATCATTCCTTCCATCCCTTATAAAGTGTCCATGTATTGCAGAATTTGTCATCCACAAAGAGGCAGACCTTTCCTTCTAGCTCATCTACAAAGTCAATGATTACATACTTTCTGGTATGGATCAGGGTTTGGTCATCTCAGACATTTTTGTCGACCTGGCCAAAGCCTTCAACACTGTTGCTCACAGTATCCTTCTGGGCGAGCTTAAGGCAGAGGGGCTCTCTACTACTCAGTTGAGTGGTTGTGCAGGTCTCAGGCTGGTTGTATTGGTGAAGTCCTACTCCTCCTCTCCATATCTGCTCAGGTGTTCCCCAAAGTTCCATACTTGGCTTTATTCTATACTCCATATTCCTGAATGACCTTCCCTCAGCCTGTTCCTCTGCATCCATTCATACCTATGCAGATGAAATGGTCCTTTATTCCTCTGGATCCTCAACCTCTGACCTCATGGCCTGGCTCCAACTAAATTTCACCTACATCCAGCACTGGTTTTGGGCCACCAGCTATCCCCGAATGCTAAGAGATTGGTTTCCATGACTTTTGGCACAAGGCAGAGACTAGCTAGGCTCACCCCCCTTCCCTACCCTCAATAGTATTAGTAGAATGTTTTATCCTTTAAATACCATGGGTCTTGTTGGATCATCACCTCGATTTTACTGTTCATGTGGATGCCATCCACCAGAAGCTCCGCCTTTAACTGGATGTGCTTTACATGAATAAAGCAAGTATCCCACTTCCTACCCACTGATAGATCTACTTGAAGATGAGTCTCCCTATCTTCAATTACATTGACACTGTGTACAGTGCTGCTCCTAAATCCACCCTAGGCAGACTGGATCCACTATTTTACTCCTTCTGCTGCTTTGCCCTTAACTGATGCCCTAAAATCCACCACTGCTTCCTGCACTCCTCTCTCTCCTTTCCTTCCTGTGATACCAGATGCCTCACTCAATGCACTCAATGCGCTATTTTAATAGTGAAAATTTAGCTTGGGTTCCACCCCACCACCTCCTACTCTCTTCACAGCTCTGACTCTCACTCTGTGGTCTCCTCTCCATAAAATCCACTGCTGGACAAGCTGCCTTCTCCTTCCACTTTCCCAAACTATGGGGCTCTCTTGCCATTACCAGTCAGGCTGCTTCATCCTTCTACTCACTTAAATCTCTCCTCTGTGAATTTACTACACTCTCCCACAGTTGTCTCTGATCCTGTGTTGCATTTTGCCACCCGACAATTTTTCCACCCTACTGCCACTACTCATGTCCTAATTCACTCCTCTCTGCCCCCCATTGCTCCCATCCATCCCTGCTGTACTTAAGAAGAAGAAGAATCAGCATTTATATAGTGCTTTTCATACACAGTATCTCAAGGAGCTTTACAAGCAATGCTAGACTGGTAGTGAAGTGACTGAATGCACCTACAGTACTTCATTTCACCCTTTGAATTGCTGCCAGCTGTACTTTAACACTACAACTAGCAGTGCCTTATCACACTTCAGTTATATTCAATTTGCAGTTATATTTGTTGCTCCTCAGATACTCTGCCTAGCTCATCTTGTTCATGTGTTGCTACAATACTATTTAACTTTTATTTTGTTATTTTGATTTGTGTAATCCACTGTTATAACTTATTGCTGAACTCTTCCTATTCCCCCATCCCCCCAGGACGCATACGGAAACAAGCTATTTCAGCTCAGTATCTTTTTCCTGGTGAATTTTTTTAAATACATAAATTAATAAATAGATATTCCCCATGGAAGTGATTTTCTTTCAGTGTATGTAAGATGTTCATGGCTCTATTTTATTAAAAATGTTTTTTGTTTGGACTTTACATTTGCTTTTGGACACTCAACTGTTATTGCCAAGTATTATGCCTGCTAACCCGTTTGTCTGCAACTTGCAGTAGCTCTGAGAGTGTCTGTGCACCCAGGCAGTCATCCCAGACCCAAGAGGTCAAGTAAGTGGTTTTGTGTGAGTTCCCATCCTAAAAGTGACATGTGCCATCTGTCTCAATTGCACTGAGCAGGCCAAGCCCTCTGCTGCCACACTGCCAACCTCCGAGTGCTATAGTGAACAGGTAACAGACAGGGTAACCCTCCTGTCTGCTTTTGGGTCCAAAACACCTTTAGTCTCAAGTTCTGGGGGGATTCAAACTGTGAACATTTTGCTAGCATACTCAAATGTACAGGTTCGGATACATACCCTCTTCGGGGATTGCGGTACAATCTTTTTCCAGGGGCACCAAGCCAGGCTTCCAAAACAAACCCTTAAAACTCTATAAGAGACCTTAGGTATATTCTTACCTTTTCCCAGTTTGGTAACACCATCAAGCCCTTGAACAATTGTCAGACTTAACCATCTATATGTCACATGCAAAAAAAAAAAAAAAAAAAAGAACTGTCAGACACACAGGCAGTCTCTTAAGAATAGGTTTACTAAAAATGGATAAAACAGTAAGATAAAATACAGAACAAATCTCAAAGAGCATCACAATCACATAGAAGAAAAACAGGGAAAACTACAGAACAAACTCCTACCAAAACACATTTAGATCTTTTCTGTTTAATGTATTACCTCTGTAAGTGCTTTTAAAGTTAGAGAGCTGTGTTGCTTTCTCTCTAGAGTCCCAAGATGGTACATCAAACAGTTCAGACACAAGTATTAGTTTAAACTGTGTCTCCACACCCCTTCTGTGAGTCATCTAGCTCCTCTTTTTAGAATATAAAATTACAAAAAATGATTTCCTCTCAGGAGATACTTTAAATAATGTGACTTCAGAAGGAAAAAGACATTTCCTAAATTATGACAGTCTTTAATCAAGCCTTTCCTTTGAACTGGTGTTTGGTTCCTGTTTTCCCAAGGACACCAAAGGGTTTTACAACTTTTAACACCATGTTAGTATCAAATGGTCTTCCTCTTAAGACGTCATAAAAGTTTATTATGCTCATCCTCTGGCAGATGGCCATAAAATGCAATTTCTCAAGGAAGTTAATTACATTACAGAGATCTCCTGGTCAGTTAACATATCCTGTAGCTCCATTGAAACCTGCAGGGGTGGGGGAGGGCCCTGGAAGCACAGACTCACATACTGTATTTTAATATTACAAATATCATGCAACAACCATAACCAGCTGGCCAAGCATCACACCATCAAAACCACTAGGTTGGGTGAGAAGGCTTCATCTATTTCAATCAAAATTAAAAGTGGGCACCAGAGAGGCTGATGTAGAACTGCTAGACAGGAGAAACAAAGTAACTAAATCAGTTCTGAACAGATTTAAATGGTGAAACTGTTACTGAATCAGTTCAGAGCAGGTTTAGACAAGGGGCTCAATTTTCAAAGGGGGACACAGGGCTTGTGGCAAACCTTGCATCAGACCCTTTTTTGGTGTATCTGTGCCAAACCCCTTTGATGCAATGGCACACGATTTTAATACCTCAGGCACAGCTGTGACAGTTTCCTCAAAAGGTCCCCCAAATGGTGCGAATTAGACCTCAGGAAAGCTGGTCTAATTTGCAGCGCTTGGTGCCCGGGATTGAAAATCCCAGTCACTAGCTAGGAGAATGCCGCAAACCCTATGCGCCAAATGATTGGGTCTCTGAAAATCAAGTCTAAGGAAACTAACTGAAACAGTTCAGAGCAGGTTTAAACATAGAAACAATGTAATTCAGTCAGTTCAGGGCAGATTTAGATGCAAAACTAACTGAAGCAGATCAGACCAAGTTTAGATGGGGAAACGGTGTAACTGAATTGGTTCAGGACAGGCTGAGATGGGAAAACAGTGTTACTGAATCAGTTCAGAGCAGGTTTAGACAGGGAAACTGTAACAGAATCAGTTCAGAGCTGGTTTAGATAGTGGAAACAGTGTAACTGAATCAGTTCAGAGCAGGTTTAGACAGGGAAATATTGTAACTGAATTAATTCAGGACAGGTTTAGATGGGGAGCAGTGTAACTGAATCAGTTTGGGGCAGGCTTAGATGGGGAGCAGTATAACTGAATTATTTCAGGACAGGTTTAGATGGGGGAACAGTGTAACTGAATTAGTTCAGATCAGGTTTAGACAAGGGAACAGTGTAACTGAATCAGTTCAGAGCAGGTTTAGACAGGGAAACATTGTAACTGAATACATTTGGAGCAGGTTTAGATGGGAAAACAGTGTAACTGAATCAGTTCAGAGCAGGTTTAGACAGGGAAACAGTGTAAATGAATCAATTTGGGACAGGTTTACATAGGGGAGCAGTGTAACTGAATCAGTTCAGGACAGGTTTAGATGGGGAACAGTATAACTGAATCATTTCAGAGCGGGTTTAGACATGGAAATAGTGCAACTGAATCAATTTGGGACAGGTTTAGATGGGCAAGCAGTGTAACTGAATCAGTTCAGGACAGGTTTAGATGGGGGAACAGTGTAACTGAATCAATTTGGGACAAGTTTAGATGGGGAGCAATGTAGATGAATCAGTTCAGGACAGGTTTAGACTGGGGCCACAGTGTAACTGAATCAGTTAAGTACAGGTTCCGACTGGAGAAACAGTGTAACTGAATCAGTTCAGAGCAGGTTTTAACAGGGAAAACAGTGTAATAGTATTATGTCACAGCAGACGGGAAACAGTTTAACTGAGCATTACAGTGAATTATAAATAGAATAATAGATAGATAGGTATCTATTACAAGGCAATAAGACCATCGAGAGATTTTGGGGATTTGGAACCTCGAGAGCGAAGCTCGAGAGGTTCCCAAATTCCCCAAAACCTCGAGATGGTCTTACTGCCTTGTAATAGATACTTATCTATTTGTTATTTTTTGTAATATATGGATCCAGTTCGAAATTCTGCGTTTTTTTCCCTGTGAGCTGGCCAGCTGATCGCAGCACTGAAGACACGCTTGCGCTCCGCCGACTGTCCCATCGGAGACTGACTAGGTTGCTGTCATTCCCCCACCACTCCCTCCATATCTATTAATATTTTACTTTTTTAGATTTGTGGTCATATCTTTTAGTTTCCCATTCTTCGGGTAATGCAGGATTAACCAGATAATCCAAAGACATGAGAAAAAAAGCTGAAGAAACGACGTACACACATTTGACTCGCTAAGCCAGACTAACCAGCCGCCATGTTTTCAAAATTGCTCTGCCCATTCACAGTGGAAAAGTGGTAAATCACAATGCACGCTGTGCAGGAAAGGACTTGGGACCATGGCAACTGGTTAATATGGCCAGACTTATGCAGCCGCAGGAGCTTTCTGTGATAATACTATCGTTCAGAGCTCTGAACGATAGTATTGCAGGCTCTGAACGATAGTATTATCGGTCAGCAATGATGGTATTATCACTGGAGCTCCAGTGTATTACCAGGAATTTTTTGCATGCTTTTCGATTATATTATTTTCATTATCCGTATATTACAAATGACTTATGTGATTTTAGCTCATCGGTGCGCAGAGCAACTGCAGCTCATATCCTGTGTTCAGTGGTTTCTCATGCAGGAACATAAGGAGAGGAGTGTTCCATAGAAGTTAAAGGTGCTATATCTGGGAACATATACTTCTTCCAAGATTAAAAAAAATGCCTAACTCAATGTTTCTCAGATCAAAATGGTGTCTCATTTTAAGTTACTATAAGCTATTTTTCTGCCTTGTTTAATTAAGTTGAGACCCCTTAAATTCAGCTGACCTGTGAAAGTTCACCCCTTCTCGCAGGCCTGGGGCCTCATATGTTCCATTGCCTGAAGGTGCTACCCTGGTGGTACGACTGGGTGCTCTTCTCTATCTTCTGGTGTGGGCACTTGACTCAAGCCTCTGGTGGCCATCCCAGATGTGGATGGCGGGCTCGCATCTTACTTACTGCTGTTGCTGCATTATTTAAACAATAAGGCACAACAGGATGTGGGTTATTTGGGATTTACCCACGCCTTGTGTGGTGTGTCACGAGGCACAGCTGAGTGACTTAACCACACAAGAAGTGGGTAAATCACCCAATAACTCATACCCTGGAGTGCCTTATTGCAATTATACAATGGACCCATGTGTAAAATAAATTTAAAATGAGTTTAAATATGTTTTTATAAATGCCATTCCTCAGCCGTGGGTTATGCAGGATTTACCCACAGTCATGTGACATGTTTTGACCAATGAGGTTACAGGATTTTGACACACCATTGTATAATATTCAATTTATTGCCCTGGACTGACCTTCTCACTCATGCTGGGACCTTAGGCTTGGAGGACACCTCTGGCCCGGAAGTACACCCACTGTATGGGTGACACACCTCAGATGGCCATCCCAGATGTAGGTGGCAGGCTCATATCCCACCCACAGGACTTACTTCACTTGCCACATTGTGACTCAATGTAGTACACTGTGTTGTCCTTCTCACCAGCAGGGAAGCTCTAGCTATACTGGGACCTTAAGCTTGGAACACATCTCAGGCCTGCAAGTCCACCCACTGTGTGGGTACTCCACCTCAGGCACATGCCTCAGAACTCAGACTCAGAACTAAGACTGATATCTGGAACTCTGGAAAGTGATGGGGACTATATATGCCCACTCCTGGACCAAAGCAAAAGAGGCCCATTATCAAGGATACTTTGGACCACTCCATAACCCTGAATTTGTAAGGATCATTATCAGTGTAAATCCTAAAACTGTGAGCAGAGTTTAGTGCAGGAAATATTTGACATTAAAATGCAAAATGGGGCAGTTTCTATAGCAGAGAATGGAGTTCAGCACTGGGAACAGGGAATATTTCTTACACTGAGATTAAACGAGAGCAGTTTCCGAAATCAGAACTGGAACTCCGGGCAGGCCAGTATCCAAGCTCCGTACACTTGCACACTCACAGTTAAGTTGTTCATCAGTCCCATTTTCAACCTGAAAAAGATCCATCATGTATTATTTTCTCCCTAAATATTATTTTCCATGGCTCACTGGGATCTCCAACAGAATGGGGCTTATTGCATGAAATCCCATAATGGTTGCCCTGGTGACAAGCTGGGGATATATCAGCTGGCCTGCGATTATTGAATAATTGGATTTGTGTCACGTACACCATCAATGATGCTCCTTCTGTCACATGGGGATCTGATTTCTCTCCCTGAGAGCTTTCCTGCCTTCAAACTAATAATGGGTGACTGCTTGAACACCCCCCATGGCTCATCAGTGCTTAGATGCTAGGGGGGGCTGTCTCCTCACAGCAGAGATTAAAGTATTCATGGAAAAAGATTATCATAATCATATTGACACTGAAATGGATGGGACATGTGTTTCTATTTTTCTTGAAAGATTACATTTATATTAGACCTGTGAGGGAGCTTTTTGTGGGAAGGGGTATCCAAAACCAGCCAGATCTTACAGTTTGTGATACTTTTAACGTCATTCATTTCTGAAAACCTTCCTTTTTAACCAAGTATTGTAAATAGCAAATTCTAAGTTTCACCTTCAAAATGGCCTTGTGTGAAACCACTATAATGCCACCCATGGATGAAAGGAAACAGAGAATTGAATAATTCTCATAAGCTGTACTAGTTTTTATTGTTTGACACTTAAATCATTATAAATGAAAACACAATCTGTGTATAACATACAAAGACACATACTGTATATAAACATATATTATAGGGACACGGTAGTGTTCTTGTATTAGGGTTAAGGAGGCAGTTTAATGTTAAACTTCAATTTTTGCACCTTAATAACATGTCTTATCCTGAAGCGAATAGCCTGAAATCTGATATGAATGGAGTCAGTGCCAAGATCTGAGGATTCTGTAAATTTGGTAATGGTCAGTAGCAATTTAAAAGTTCTAGAAGGTTGAAAACTGCTAACAATATGAAAATTAAGACTTTTTTTTGCTCATGGCTAGCATAAAAACAGCTATGAGTTGACACCTGAAACTTCAGGTTCATTAGAGTTCAGTTCAAGGATGATTCTTTGATAGGTGGTTTTACTGAAAAATGTATCACTTTTAAATTGTTTAGAAAATACAGTTCCATTATTATCATACATGTGCAGTAATTTTTTTGAACGATCTAATGATAATTGTATTTTTGCAAAACTGATGTTATGTAGGGGGGGCAAAATTGGTGACTCAAACTGCTGTTTCAAGTTATAAGTTGTACTTTGTCATTCAATTTGGTGGGATTCCCAAGGGTAGTGGATGATGTGGGGTGGGGGAGTTAGGGTTCAAAAACATCACATTTCCTAAGTTTTGTGGCTTTAATAATAAACCCTAACTTGTTTGTAATGTCGTTTTTTGCAATAAATATATGGGATATGCAATTTCCTTACTCAAAACATGCATTTTATCTTCAGTGTGAGTGGGCAGGGCCATAAGTCATGAGTGACAAAGCCACTAGTGAGTTATGAAAGTCCTGCCCCCTCAAAAGTGATGACAAACTGGGTATTTTGAGTCAAACCACTGCACATTCGATTTATACAACATCAGTTTAATAGTTATAGCACTTAAGCCCGCTGTTTATTTAAGATTGATGGTTGTTTCTCCTTTATTTCAGCTGATTGCTTCACTGCTGCAATAGGCAATTGTAATGTCAACAGCATTGTGACAGCTGCTCTCTGATTGGTTCAGTACTCCGCTATGATAAAACTAACCTTCAAGTTTTCAATATAAATAATTATAAAATGGTAGGAGAAAATTCTGAAATCTGATTGGCTGTTGTTCATGTAGCAATTATGTTCCATGCATGGAAAATAAAAAGTGCCGCCAAATGTGGACTGATCACCACTGGAATCATTACGCTAATAGAATGTCAAGAATTCAACTGGCAGCCATTGTTTTTTGCAACGTAACTGTAAACATTACATTTACTTGCACTGGGCCCTAGATATAAAACTACCTTCAATACAAAATAAAACAGATTAATTAAATGTTTCCCTGATCATCACATTCTCCTTACACACATAAACAAATTAGAAACATGCAGTATTGCTTATAGTTTTCATTACAGCTGTTTCTTTGCTGACAATGAAAAATCCTCCTTCTATCTTTACCTGCTCATCAGGGAAATCTCTTCTCCTTGCCCTGACAATGAGATAATTGAGTCTCTGACTGTAACAGAGGCCTTTGTGTGTGTGTGTGTGTGTGTGTGTGTGTGTATAGTAAGTTAGGAGAGTAACATTCTAGCAGTGAAAGTGAACAGAATTTTAAATCAATGTGTTCCATTGTAAACATTCCATGACAAACATTCCATATCTTGAATGTGGGGAAAAACAGGAAGAAGAAAGTAGGTACCAGTACAATTACATCATCAATGACATCATTTGCAGTGGGCGGAAGGACTATTTTATCATAAATGCTCACAAGTAAATCTGTTGTTTCTACATATAAACATGCTTTTCCCAACTGTAAAAGTTTTAAAAAGGAGCCTTATATAGGTAATAAGGCATTCGATGGAACATACCGCATCACTATCAGCTAAATTCACTCGGCCTTCAACCTCGTGCCTTATTACACCTCTGGCCGTGCAGTAAAATGTGTTCAATACACACCCCATCATGCCTTATTGCTTACACTAAGAACAAGATGTCATGATATCTTGGGGTTAGCAATGAAGATATCACTTGTTACCTGTCATGTGTATCTCCACTGGTGGTGTATAAGTACAGGATATGTGTTGGCTTTGAAGGTATCAAAAATATTTTCATGAGTTATTCTTCAAATCTGACCTCATGAGTGGCAGAGCCACGAATAAGAGCCATAAAGGTCAATGACAACACATAATGGTAGTTCTGGTATCCTTTATTAAACCAGCATGTACTGGATGCATACACCAGTGTACTGTATTTCCATTTCAGCATTTTTGACATTTCAGCATTTTTGGCAAGAGGAAATGTCGTTGAAATTGTTTAGTGCAATTGGTTAATGAGTGTGAGTAGGATGTTTTTAGCTAGTGAAATAGTAATATTGTCTGAGGGTAACACCATCGTTAACTAATGACATCTCCAGAGTATGACATTTATTCATTATGTTTGCTTGCACGCATGTGCAAGAAACATAGTGCCATCATCGGAGATTTTGGAGGTGTGTCACCTCCTCCTCCAATTCAGTCAGTGTGCTGGCAGGCGCGGCCCCTGTAAGCCAATGCATTTTGGAGCTGTCTATGACAAGCTCCAAAGTGCAGTGGCATACAGTTGAAAGGGGGAGCTACGCTTGAGTGAGCAGTGATAAGATAAGGCTGCTCACGCGCAGCTCCCCCCACAGACGCCCGCAGGCGGCGTGCGTGCCCCGCATGCACACACTGTATAGCCCACGGGTGCCCAATCCCCATCGGCCGCCGCGCCTCCGCCCCCAAAGGTTTAAAATGCCACGCTGGGTTCCACCCCAGCGTGGCAACTAATCATATAGCCGGATGGGGTGCCCAATCCCCATTGGCTGCACTGTCCTCCCCTCACAGAGTTGAGTGCCACGCTGGAGCCCACCCCAGCGTGGCAAGCACTCGTAGGTTGACGGGTACCCAATCTCTGGCCGGCTGAAGGCCCCCAACGTCCTTGTGCATGCTGGGAGCCCACCCCAGCGTGGCAAACGGTCCCACGCCGCCTTTTTTAATTTTACCTGAAAACGAAACTGTCCCACGGCGTGTCTCCACCCTCCCCACAACCCGCACTCCACCCATGCGCACCCAGCTTCCCCACACCCTCACCCCATACTTACCTCCGGAGCTCGGGCGCGATGATCTTCGGTGGACCGGGAACACGCCTGCACTCTTCAAAGGCGACCGCGAACTGAGGAAATGCCGTAAGCTGTATAATGGGATAAATAGGAGGGTTCAACTTTGTTGCATATTTCAGGTATTTTTGAATTTAGCGCAAATTTTCAACATGGGGTTTTAGACTCATGAATGATGTCACTGTCATGGCGTTATTCGGTCCGAAGTATGATTTCGCGCAGTGACTGAACAGTGACTGCGAAATCACCCTTCAGGCCTGAATGATGCCATGACAGTGACATCAATCATGATAAGGGGTCTCAAAAACCCCACATTGAAAATTTGGTGCCAAAATTCCCAAAAATGACTGTTTTATGAGCGTGCGTTGCGTAGTTCCTACGCAGGCTCGTAAGTTCGCGAATTTTCAATATTTTCACTCCAGATTTTCAACATTGCCATTTTATCACACCTTCTTATGAGTAGTACAGCTGTCATTTTTCACATCTCACCCAAAATGTGCTTCCGCCCATGTAGCATGCAATGGCGCAGTCGGTGTGCGAAATCAATGTACAGGACAAATTAAGAAAATCACAGTGACACAGTTCATGAGCAGGCATCTTAAAATGGCTATGTTGAAAATTTGGTGAAAAAAGTCCTAAAAATGACTGTTTTACGAGCGTGCATTGCGCGAAGTTCCTACGCGACGCTATAAGGTCGTGAATTTTCAATATTTTCACTCCAGATTTTCAACATTACCATTTTGCCACACCTTCTTATGAGTAGTACAGCTGCCATTTTTCACATCTCACCCAAAACGTGTTTCCGCCCATGTAGCGCAGAATGGCGCAGTTGGTGTGCGAGAGCAATGTATGGGACAAATTAAGAAAATCACAGTGACACTGTTCATGAGGTGAGGTGTTGAAATGGCTATGTTGAAAATTTGGTGAAAAAATTCCAAAAAATGACTGTTTTACGAGCGTGCGTTGTACAGTTCCTACTCACGCTCATTAGTTTGCAAATTTTCAATATTTTCACTCCAGATTTTCAACATTGCCATTGTACCACACCTTCTTATGAGTAGTACAGCTGTCATTTTTCACATCTCACCCAAAATGTGTTTCCGCCCATGTAGCGCACAATGGCGCAGTCGATGTGCGAAATGAATGTACGGGACAAATTAAGAAAATCACAGTGGCACTGTTCATGAGCAGACATCTTAAAATGGCTATGTTGAAAATTTGGTGAAAAAATTCCTAAAAATTACTTTTACGAGCGCGCGTTGCACAGTTCCTATGCATGCTCGTAAGTTTGCAAATTTAATATTTTCACTCCAGATTTTCAACATGTCCATTTTATTAAACTTCCTTATGAACAGTACAGCTGCAATTTTTCATATGTCGCCTAAAATGTGTTTTCAGACATGTAGCGTAAATGGTGCTGTTGGTGTGCTAAAGCAATGTTTAGGACAGATTAAGAAAATCACAGTTACACTGTTCGTGAGCAGAGGTCTTAAAATGGCTATGTTGAAAATTTGGTGACAAAAGTCCACGAAATGACTGTGTTACGAGTGAGCATTGCACAGTTTCCACGCACCCTCGTTAGTTCATGACTTTGTAATATTTTCAGTCCAGATTTTCACCAGTGGCATTTTTCCACACTTCCTTATGAACAGTACAGCTGCCATTTTTCACAACATGGCCAAAGTGTGTTTTCACACTTTCAGTGCAGAGATGTGTGGTCACTGTGGGAAATCATTGTTCGGCACAGATAAAGAAAATCACAGTGACACTGTTCATGATCGGAGGCACCAAAATGCCTGAGTTGACAATCTGCTGTAAGAAATCCCCAACCTAATTATATTACGGTTGTGCATTGCACAGTTTCTATGTACGCCGTGACTTCACCATTTTTTTAATATTTTACTTACACATTTGCAACATAGCCATTTTTTACACCTCCCATGAAAGAGTACAGCTGTAATTTTACATCCTGTTCGAATATTTTTGCACCTGTGGTGCTAAATGCCATAGTCACTGTGCATAAGCAGGCCAGTTAACAACTGATATTCCCCTCTTCATGAGGTGGGGTCACAAAACAAACATGTTGAAAATTTGGAGTGAAAATACCGACGAATGCCTGAGGTATTAGGGTTTTCAACTATAAAGCCCAACCCTACAGAGAATGACAGGAATCAGGGGTGTGCATTGGGATTCTTGCCTGTGATGCTCATACCATTCCACACCCTGCAGTCACTGAGAGGCATCGAGGTATGCCTTGGACTCTTCGGCCCCAAAGTTCACCCCATTCTCCTATATTGCACCCATCTCACCATATTTCCTAATGAAATGGGGTGCGCATAAGGGCCAAAGACCACAAGGAACACTGTGGCACTTGTCAGCGTCTGCAGGGTGGGGTGTGGTGAAATGGCATGGCCGTTATGCCTGATGACCCAAACGCACACTCCAATGCCTGTCACTCTCTGCAGGGTGGTGGTGGGGTTGGCTTCAGTTCAATACTTCACTGCCATTCCTATTACGCAGCTCTGTAACTTCTACACTACCACTGCCAATGCCAGCAAGCAAACATTCGGCATTGACAAATGCTTGTTTTTATTTATTTTTTGTTGCCCAAGAAGGGAGGGCAAGTTAATTCTGCCTATTTTCAGCCTCGCCCGGGGTGGGTGGGTGTGGGGGGGTGGATTGAACCAGATTAAGCTGTTGGTTAGCTGTATTTTTTTTTTGTGAAATTACAGTATTAATTAGTGATATATTTTGCTTATGACAACATTCACTGGTGATATATTGATATCTTTTAAGTCAAAGGTGATAGGAAATCGTTTTTTACATCTCTAGATGCCCTCTTATTTTCCTTTTTGTGTCTAACATTCTGAAATGTTTTGACCTTTTTTGTTCATGTAATCTCATTGTTTGCCTTGTTTTACTACCCTGAGCCCAATTTTCAAATGATCTGCGAATGCCACAAGCTCCTGGTACAACGATCATGCGGCACAGGGGGCTTGTGGCAGTCTCTTGGTGCTGATTGGGATTTTCATCCCGGTGCACAGAATGCCACACATCAGACCAGTTCTCCCTGGTAAAACTTGTGCCATTTGGTGAACCCTTTTTATGGGGCTTGTGCCAAATCTTTGGCACGAGCTGCTGTAAAGTGGGGAAACTGTCATAACTGCACCCACTGTACTAAAATTGGGCGCAGTTTCGTCAAAGGAGTTTGGCGCAGCTGCGCCAAACAATGGTGTTGATACAGGGCTTGACAAAAGCCCTACATCAACCTTTAAAAATCGGGCTCCCTGAATCCCTCTCTCCTTGGCAATTGCTGTTCTCTCTTTTTGTACAGCCTGAATGTTCTATGAATTCAGTAACACCATTCTTCCAGGCCATCCAGATGAACAGCATGAAAAGGTGATGCTTATGTCATAGAATGTCATAGAAATATGCAAAGAAAGAGGAGCAGCTTCTGATGAGAATGAAACTCTATGTAGATCTGAGGGCAGTCCAAAGCTAAATTATTTATTTATCATAAAACTGGTCAAAGTATATCAGAATACATAACTGGCATGGAAAGGAAAATGGCAGGGCAGTGAACTATCTAAAATAATTTCCTACTAGCTTTAAGTAGGCAAGGCAAGGCAAAATTTATTTAAAAAGACGCCCATTCCTGGAGGCTGTGTGCGCCATACAAATAAATAAACACATGTTCAGAGATACATCAATAAAAATACTAAAATAATTATAAACATATAAATAATTCATATAAACATTAGGCAAAATAGCAGATTATCGACATCTATACTCAGATCAGGATTTATAGATTAAATAGCTTAATCTAAGCATGCCTGGGCGAATAGGAGGGCCTTAAGATGGGCCTTGAATACCTCCAAGGTGGGGGCTCCCTTAACCCCAGAGGGGAGCGAGTTCCACAGGATGAGGGCAGTGACACTAAAAGCCCTATCACCAGCTGATTTCAACCTCAAACTGAGAACTGCTAGGGGGCCTCCACAGGAGGAACGGAGGGGGCGAACTGAGACAGCAGGTACAAGAAGGTCTAACAGGTAACCAGGGCCCTGACCATGTAGGGCCTTATAGGTGAGAAGCCCCACCTTAAAGAGGATCCTCCACCTGACTGGCAGCCAGCGCAGCTCACGCAACACTGGTGCAATATGGCAAAACTCCGGCTACCCAGTAAGTAACCGGGCAGCTGCGTTCTGCACTAGCTGCAGTCCGCGGAGAGATCCTCCCATGACCCCAAGGTAGAGTGCATTACAGTAGTCAAGCCTCGATGTAGCTAAGGCATGCATCAAAGTGAGGAGGTCCAGAGGTGGAACAAGTGGCTTTATCCTGGTGATATTTCTGAGATGGAAAAAGCAGGAGTGGACAACGGAGGATATCTGCACCTCCATAGTCAGACTCCTATCCAGAATGATGCCAAGATTTCGCACCTTAGAGGAGGCCGTCAATGAAATAGAACCCAGAACAAGTCCAGTCTCTGAATCAGAGGCCAGCCTATCACACACTCTGTTCGACTCCACCACCAATACCTCCGTCTTATCGGGGTTCAGTCACAACCAGCTAGAGGACATCCAGTTGTTGATCTCAGCAAGGCAGCTGTTTAGCACATCCACCGCGTTAGATGTTCCTGGGGCAAATGATAAGTATAGCTGGGTATCATCAGCATAGCAATTAAAACCCAAGCCATACTTCCTAATGATCCCCCCTCCAGGGGCAACATGTACACTGCGAACAACCCTGGGGCCAGGACCGATCCCTGAGGTACTCTGCAAGATAGGGGGCTAGGGGTGGAGGAGAAATTCCCCATCACAACCCGTTGCCTTCTGTTGGTTAAAAGGGACTCAAACCAGCAGATGACAGTGCTGGTGAGTCCGCAGAGCTCCCCAAGGCAGTCAAGCAACATATAATAGTCCACAGTGTCAAATGTTGAAGAGAGATCAAGGAGAACAAGAATTGTCCTTTCTCCTCAATCTCTAGCCCTGAGGAGATCATTCTGCACCGAAACAAGCATGGTTTCTGTGCTATGCCTTGCCCAAAACCTCGACTGGAACTATTCATACAACTCATGGGTCATGAGGTGGTCCTCCAACTGAAGCGCCACTACCTTCTCCACAACCTTAGCCAAAAAGGGGAGATTGGAGATAGGTCGGTAATTTGCCCTGATATCCAGGTCCAAAGAAGGTTTCTTTAAGAGTGGTCTCACCAATGCCTCCTTCAAGGCATTAGGAAAGACCCCCTCAGATAAGGAACACCGGACAATCACAGCAAACACCGGGCCAGTGGTGTTGATACATCTCATCAAGAAATGCGTTGGCACCGGATCCAGTTCACAACAAGTGTGCTTCAGATTGGTCGCCACCCCGATAACCTCACTTGCCTCCACTGGTGTAAACTCCCCACAACCAGGTGGATTGCACTTAGAGCACTTCTGGTGACAACTGCCAGCTATGGCATTGCTGACTGAAGAAACTCCCTGCTGGATAACGGGCACTCTGTCCGAGAAGAACCGAGCAAACTCTTCACATTCAGCATCCAAAAAAACCTTCTTCAGCTGTAGACAGGCTGGGCAAAGTAGCCTGTCCACAGTCCTAAAAAGTATAGCGGGTTGGTTCTTCCTGGCAGCAATCTCCCTGGACAGGAACACTGCCTTCTTATGGTTGATTGCCCCGTGGTATGCATTATAATGCACATGCAGGGCCAGTTTGTCCTCCTCCAGGCTGGACCTTCTCCAGCAGCGCTCTAACCTCCGACCCTTTCTCTTCATCTCCCTGAGGTCCCCATCAACCCATGGGGACCTCAGGTAGGAAGATTTGGGTCATACACGGACAGGTGCGAGGGAGTCAATGGAGTCAGATAGCACTCTATTATAAGAGTCCACCATAGCACCAATGCCTCCAACGCATACATTACCCACATCAGACAGATCAGCTGCCACAAAAAAACCCTCCAGGGTCAACCTCCGCAAAGGACAACAGCTCATCATCTCTGTAAGGGGACAGCATCCAGTGGGAGCCCTGAACATGTACTGCACCGTGCAATGAGTGAACCAAACAACCCGATCAGTCCTGAGATTATTTATCTCAAGCCCCAGTGAGAACACCAGGTCCAACGTATGGTTGCCCTGATGAGTCGCAGCAGAAACAACTTGTGACAGGTCTAAAGATGACGTAGTCTGGAGGAGGTTATGACTAAGCCGAGAAAATTTGTCTTCGGCCCAAACATTGAAATCCCCCAAGACAATACATCTGGGGGCTTCCAGTGTTTCGCCGGCACTAAATTTGGCGACCTCCTGCAGTAAGTTCCCCGCTGCCCCAGAGGGGCGATAAACAAGGAAAAGCCTGCAGCCTGTGCCTGGACCCCCACAAATGGCCACACATTCAAAAGAACCTGAGGTTCTCACCAGGTGCATGGTGAAGCCCAAGTTGGATCTAAAACAGATGGCTACACCACCACCCCTACGTTCCTGTCTGGGGTAGTGCACCACGTTATACCGGGGGGGGGGGGTGGCTATAACTTTATCTCCACTAGTATTGTGTGTGCGTATATATATATTCTTTCCAGAAAACTGCATTAACATACGAACATACAAAATTTGCCAGCAGATAAAGGCCTAGAGGTCTATCAAGTCTGCTCGAATGTGCAGCTAGCACCCCTTATTCTGCAGCTGCCCCCCCCTTCCACCCTTCCCCTTCATTAACCCTCCCCCTTGTCCTGTCCCATCCTCGTTTGAAGCAGTCCACTGTTCTACTGCATACCACTTCAGCAGGTAACGATTCCACCCAGCCACCACCCTCTCTGTAAAAAAGTGTCTCCTCATCTCCCTCCTGAACCTTCCTCACTCCAGTCTCATATCATGGCCCCTGGTGGCCCACCCTTCCCTTACTTTGAACAGCCCCTCTGTACCCATCTTGTTTATTCCTTTCATGTATTTAAAGGTTTCAATCATGTCACCCCTGTCTCTCCTCTCCTCCAGTGAGTACATGTTCAACTCTTTCAAACTCCTCTTGTATGATAAGTCCCCCAGCCCCTTGATCGTCTTTGTCACTCTGCGCTGCACCCCCTCCAGTAACTTAATGTCCTTCCTCAGATACGGACGCCAGTACTGCACACAGTACTCCAGGTGTGATCTAACTAATGACCTATACTGTGGCAGAATCACCTCCTCCCTCCTCGAGGATATACCCCCTTGCAATACAACCCAGCATTTTGTTGGCCTTTGCAGCTGCCTTCCTACATTGTGCCGAGTTGTTCATTGATCCTGTAATGAGGACACCCAGATCCTTCTCCTCCTCTATCTGGGCTAGCTGCACTCCCCCTAGCTGGTAACTCCTCCTTGGGTTCTTCATCCCAAAATGCAGCACCTTGCACTTTTTGGCATTAAAGCCCAGTTGCCAGGTGTCTGACCAGGTTTCAAGCTTTGCCAGATCATCCTGCAACCCCTGCCATCCCCCTAGGTCATCCACCACCGCGCCTACCTTGGTATCATCAGCAAACAGACTGATCTTGCTCTTGATGTCCCATGATATGTCTGCAATGAATATCCCAAACAACACTGGTCCCAACACTGAGCCCTGTGGAACACCACTGTCACTGCCCTTGGGTGTGAGAGCTCCCCCCCACCACCACCCTCTGTTGCCTTCCCTGCAGCCAGTTTCCTACCCATCTCACCAGCTTTGCACCCGCCCCTGTGCCTACTAACTTCCTTCCCAGCCTTCCATGTGGCACTGAGTCGAATGCCTTACTGAAGTCCAGATACAGGACATCCACTGCATGGCCCCTGTCCAGTTGCCTAGCTACTCAGTCATAGAACTCGACCAGGTTGGTTTGGCAGGATCTGCCACGTATGAAGCCATGCTGTCTGCTGTCCTGTAGTCCTTTGGCCTCTAGGAGGGCCACCAGCCTCTCCTTCAGGATAGTTTCCATTAGCTTACCCACGATGGATGTGAGGCTCACTGGTCTATAGTTTCTCGGTTCATCCTTGGGGCCACTCTTGTGGAGGGGCACCACATGAGCCATCCTCCAGTCCTGAGGTACACACCCTGAATGTAGTTAGGCATTAAATAGGTTTGCCAAAGGTCCTGCAAGAGCCTCTGCCAGCTCCTTCAGTACCCTGGGGTGGATGCCATCTGGGCCTGTTAACGCACCAGTTAGGGTTCAAGTTAATACCCCAAAAGTTGTGAAACGTGGTATTTGTGTTTCCAACCCTAACTCCCCATCCCCCCTCCCCAAGCAGCAAAAGTAAAAAAACATTAGGGTTTTGGGTCTGGGGAGTCTTGGCGAATCAGTAGCAGGGTCTTCCTTGAGGTTGTCAGCCTTAACATTCACTCATCCCTCCAGCCTGTAGCATCCTGTCTGAAGCACAAGGTACATCTGCAAGCCAGTGCCTTATAGTGATACAGTCTTTAAAGGTAGAGAAGTATGTCTTGCCACATGTGGCTTCCACAATCTGTTGTAGCTTTCTTCACACAGGGCCCAGCGTGCCTTATGTGAAGAAATGGGATCAAATCTTACATTGTTTGCTCAAGGAACAGGGAGGGCATTACCACTGATTTGCCAAGATTCAGAAGACCCAAACTCTAATAATGTTTGCTTTTGCTGCTTGGGTGTGGGAAGTTAGAGTGGAAAATCCTAACGCCACATTTTCCTACTTTCATAGCATTAAATTGAACCCTAAATGGTGCATTAATGAAGTTTTTTGCAAAGAATTTCCTTTCTTTTTATGTTTGCTTGCACGCTTGTGCAAGAAACATAGTGCTACCATATGAGAATTCGTAGGTGTGCCTCCCCCACTTCCAATGCCCTGCTGCCTTTTGCAGGCATGGACCCACCACACCAATGAATGTAAGAGCTGTCTATGACAGCGTTTGCAAATGCAGTGGCGAACAGTTGAAAGAAAGAACCACAGCTTGTAGGCAATTTGCATACTGCCACAGTCGGCAGTATGTAAAGTGCGTACACGTCAGCACTGCAGTGAAAGAGCTGTCATAGCAGCTCCTCCCCCCTAAACAAGTAGTACACTGGGAGCTCACCCCAGCGTGCTCATGTGCCCCCCCCACACACACAGTATGGCCGATGGGGGTGCTCAATCCCCCTTTGACTGCGCTGCGCTCCCTCCCAACAGAGTTTTAGGTGCCACGCTGGGAGCCCACCCCAGCGTGGCAACAATCTGTAAGGCCGATGGGGGTGCCCAATCCCCCATCGGCTCCACTGCCCCCCCAAACAGCCTTCCAGGAGCTATGCTGGGAGTCCACCACAGCGTGGCAAACATTCATCTCCTGCCCCCCCAACACACTTCCAGGTGCCACGCTGGGAGCCCACCCTTGCGTGGCAAACCTCTCTGTGGCCGATGGGGGTGCCCAATCCCCACTGGCTCCACTGGCCCCCCCAAAAAACTTCCTTTGCCACGCTGGGAGCTCACCGCAGCGTGGCAAATGTCCCGCGCCATCTTCCTAAAAGGAAAAAAAACCTAGAAAGAAAAATGGTCCCTCACTGTCTTGCCCCTCCCCACCCACGCCCACCCTCTGTGCACCCTGCCTCCCCACACCCCTCACCCTATACTTACCTCTGGAGTCCGGCGAAATGATCTTCGGTGGATCGAGAACATGTCTGCACTCTTCAAAGCCGACCGCGAACTGAGGAAATGCAGGTAAGTTGTATAATGGAATAAATAGGGTTTTTTCAACTTTGATGCATATCTCAGGCATTTTTTGGAATTATTTTACCAAATTTTCAACATGGGGTTTTTGGGACCCCAACTCATGAATTCTGGCACTGTCATTTTGTTATTCAGTCCCAAAAGGTGAATTTGCGGTCACTGCGTGAAACCACCTTTCAGGAGTGATGTATGAAACAATAGTGTCACAGTTCATGAGGTAGGCCCCCAAAAACCCTATGTTGAAAATTTTGGGGAAAAATTACCCAAAATTACTGTTTTACGAGCGTGCGTTGAGCAGTTCCTTCGCAAGCTCGTAAGTTCACATATTTTTAATATTTGCACTCCAGATTTTCAACATTGCCATTTTACCACACCTCCCTATGAGCAGTACAGCTGTCATTTTTCACATCTCACCTAAAATGTGTTTCCACGCATGTAGCGCACAATGGCGCAGTCGGTGTGCAAAATCAATGTTTGGGACAGATTAAGAAAATCACAGCGACGCTATTCATGAGCTGAGGTCTTAAAATGGCTATGTTGAAAATTTGGTGACAAAAGTCCATAAAATGACTGTGTTATGAGTGAGCATTTCACTGTTTCCACGCACCCTCGTAAGTTCATGAATTTGTAATATTTTCCATCCAGATTTTCACCACTGGCATTTTTCCACACTTCCTTATAAACAGTACAGCTGTACTTTTTCACAACATGGCCGACATGTGTTTTAACACTTTCTGCACAGAAATGCGTGGTCGCTGTGAGAAATCACTGTTTGGGACAGATTAAGAAAATGACAGTGACAACTTTTCATGAGCGGAGGTCCCAAAATGCCTGTGTTGACAATCTGCTGTAAAAAAAGAAAACTAATTACATTAAAGGTGTGCATTGCGCAGTTTCTACGCGCGCTCATGACTTCATCAGTTTTTTTACTATTTTCATTGCAGATTTTCAACATTGCCATTTTTTACACCTCCCCATGAACAGTATAGCTGTCATTTTTCACATCCTGTTCGAAATGTATTTTCGCACTTGTGGTCTCAAATGCCGTAGCCATTGTGCAAAATCATCTTTTGGCTAACAAACTGATATTACCACTGTTCATAAGGTGGGGGTCACAAAAAATCCATGTTGAAAATTTGGAGTGAAAATACCAACGAACGCCTGAGGCGTTAGGGTTTCCGACCATAACGCCTCACCCTGTAGAGACTGACAGGCATCAGGGGTGTGACTTGGGATTGTCGCCTGTAATGCTCATACCATTCCACCCCCACCCACACCCTGCAGCCAGTGAGAGGCATCGAGGTGTGCCTTGGATTCTTCGGCCCCAAAGTTCACCTCATTCTCCTATACTGCACCCATCTCACTGTATTTACTGATGGAATGGGGTGAGCATAAGGGCCAAAGACCCAAGGCACACCGTGACACTTGCCGGTGTCTGCAGGATAGGGTGTGGTGAAATGGTGTGGCCGTTATGCCTGACGACCCAAAGGCACACCCCACCAATGCCAATGTCAGCAAGCAAACATTCGGCATTGACAAATGATCGTTTAGATAATGACATCGTATACTCATTCACGTAGGTCCCTTTGGGACCTGCATTAACAGCTACAGATGCACAGGGCCCTCTGGGAGTGCAGGGACAGGGATGTCAATAATTCATGTGACTGTCTGCTGCATTGGGAAAGCCAAGGCCCTTTTGTCCATGCGCTGCCATGTGGCCACAGAAATAGACACTCAGAGTAAAGAATCCATCTGTCAGCCAATGCACAAAGCACTCTGCCACCCATTGGTGCAGAGGTGCAGGGCTCTATGCCAAAAGGAGAGTTGTCTTCACTATATGGTACTCAGGCCCATGTGGGCAACCTTGCAGCTTTCATTCCATGGCTTGGAGAATGTCTCATAACAGCACTATTCCCCACCTTCACCTGATGTAGCTGGCTCACTGAGCTTGTCTCTAATCTCAGCTTACGGGCATGGGATCACAAAGCATACCCACTGGGGGGGGAGACTGGCACTATACACAAAGGGTGGGATATTCAAACTGCGCCATTCATAGGCGCAAGCCCTTGAGCTGCACAAAATAGTTGTGCAGGGGTGTGTCCGGGGCGATATTCAAAGGAGTTGCGCTATTGAGCAACTCCTTTGAATATCACCCCCCAGCCACAGCCACTGTGCATGGCGCAGTGGAACTTGCGCCACCGCAAGTTGACAGAGTGGAGTATTCAACTTGCGGTGGCGCAAGTACCATTGCGCCATGCGCAAAATCATGATATTCAAAAGGTGACATGCAAATGGGGCTATAATTCATGCAAGACACAGGGGGGACCATTTGCATGTGATTATGTCCCCATTTGCATGCCATTAGCATGTAGGTGCGCCGATCCCCGAGGACTTGCGCCTGGCGCCCTACCAGGCAGCAGCTGTCGGGGACCGACGCCCCTGCAGCCTGATCGCGGCATAGTGTACTTCCCCACCAGCCCGATCATGGCGCAATGTGGCCCCCGACATATCCCTGGTGGTCCAGTGGACCGAAATGCCCGATCGCTGGCGGTATGTGTAATAACCCCCGAACATAGCCCGGTGGTCCAGTGGACGAAATGCCTGATCGCGGGCGGTATGTGTGGTCAAATTCCCCTCCCCAAATATAGCTCCTGGTGGGTCTAGTGACCAAAATGTCGCATCAAGGGCGGTATGTGATTAATCCTCTGCTTCGTTGTTCAGGCGTTGGTCCAGTGCTGGCGCTCAAGGGCGTATGTGTCTTCAGTGTTCAGGCGTGATGGTCGCCGATCGCTGGCGGGTAATAAAACCACCACCCCAAACATAGCCCTGGGGCTGGTGTCCCCACCCCACCTACTCCACGAGTCCCCACTACCTCGCCCTCTATCAGCCGGGCGGGCGGTAGTATCCCATCTGCCTCGCTTGCCGCTTCGCCGAGCTGACGTTCGATGAACATTGAGATGCGAAGAGTTGTGCTGGCATGCAGTTTACAGCCGCATGATAAAGTTCAGACGGTGAATGAACATCATTCATAAATCTGGACCGTCATGTACAGTATGGCTGCATGCCCATTGGCCTCGCCTGCACCAATGGACGTGCAGCCCTACCGGCAGTCAGTCGGCGGGCGCGGGCGGCAGGCGGGTGGATGCTGCCGCCCGCCGCCGCCGGGGAGCGGGGTGGTGGGCTTCGTGGGTGGTGGGGTGGGGATACTAGCTACCAAGGCTATGTTCGGGGTGGTTTTTATTACACATACTGCCCGCTGATCGGGCATTTCGTCCACTGGACCACCAAGGATATGTACGGAGGGGTGGTTTTTATTACACATACCGCCCGCGATCGGGCATTTCGCCCACTGACCACCAGGATATGTGTACGGGAGGTGGGTTTATTAGACATACCGCCTGCTGATCGGGCATTTCGTCCACTGGACCACCAGGGATATGTACGGGAGGAGGGGAGCTACATTGCTGCCCGCGATTGGGCTGGTGGGGTACACTATGCCCGCGATCGGGCTGCGGGGGGCACAGGGATCGGGTTGGGCCAGCCATGGGTGGCAGCTGCTGTGTTGGCGCCCCTGCAATACAGCAGCTCACCCTGTGTGGCCTCACTTAAGCCTTTTTTGGCTCAAAGTCCTGCAGGCGCAGGTTGGGGTTGCGCCAGATAACTCTGCACAGCCCGGCTGAATATCGGGCTGTGCAGTTTATGCATGGTTCCCCCCCTTCCAGTTGAGCATGCATTCATTTGCATTGCGCTGTTGCTCAGCCTGTTTTCAGTGGCGCAACTGCCTCCTGCTGAATTTTGCAGAATGGCGCAATTTCAGACTTGCGCATGCGCAACCCTATTGCACATGACGCAACCCTTTTGAATATCCCACCCAAAGTTTCTTAATAATTATAATTATACAATGGCAAAAAAAAATCCTGGTCTTTGATTGGTCAGTCTGGGACTGGACCCATGATGTTATCCCAGCACAACATCATGGCTCTAGTCTCAGCCTCACTGTGAACCAATGTAGATGACCTTACGGCCATTGATGATCCCTTTTTTTGCACCTCCTCTTAAGAAACAAAAATATTTTTCCACACTAATAAAAACATTCTTTAAAACTATTTTTTTATTTTATATATAACAATGAGCAATTGTATAATAGCAATAATGCCCTCCAGGGTGTGTGTCATTTGGGATAACGTCACATCTCAGTTGTTGGACGCACTCGTGCTGCGGCCTTGTGCCCAACCACCTGAGCTGTGACATTGTCCCAGCACGACACACATGCTGTTGGGCATTATTGCTTAATTTTTTTATTTTGACCCCAAATTTTCATGATAGTTATTTTCAGACTCCCCCTTATAAACATGACATGTGGCATTTACATGTAAGCCCCCATTCTGGGCTTACCTGTTGTGTCTCCCGGTTCCCATCTGTGTCCTCATGCCACCATGCCCAGGTTTGGGTGAGCCCCTCATCCCCTCTATCTGGCCCCAACATATTTTCCTTGTTGAATGGGGCCAGAGGAGTAAAGCTGCGGAACCGCCGCACAGCTCTCTGCATGAATGTGCGTGCGGCAGTCCGCACATGCGTCGTAGCACTCTTCAGTTTTCTCATTGCTACTGCTTCTTACCAAATGCTCCCTCTATGCTCCTGACCCACCGAATCTATACATTAGGGTCCAGAGACATGAGCGAGGTGACTTAAAAGCACCAAAAGTGTTTATTTTAAGAGCTCCCATCAATGCTTTGGGGGACCGGTTCATAAATAATAATGAGGGCACTGATTATTAATGAGTTTGCCTGGTGCCCAGGGGGACAGTGCAAAATGGCAGCAGCAACAGGCAGGGACAATTGTTTAAATGTATAACTCTGCAGGGAAACTAAAGGCATGAGGGGCTATTATTAGACATTGGGGAAATAAATGTTAACAATAGTCATTTTAGCTGCAAAAGACTCTAAGAGTTGGGACTTTGGCTGGGACTGCATGTGTCCTGGAAGTGCTGCAGCCATATCTGTTACTCTTAACCCCTGCGCCAGCCAGTCAGAGAGCCAGGATTCAGCAAAAGGACCCATGGGACTCAAAAAGTGGACTCCTGGGAGTAAAAGCAGGGCCAATTCTTGATGGCCAAATTAAGGACCAATTAGGCACCAAGTGAGAAAAATGAATATTAATTTGTTCTGCTGGACAACTGTTGTAGCCAATCAGAAGGGGCTGCTGAAAAAGCTGATGGGGAGGGGGGTTGCCCCCAGAGGGGGGTTCCTGGGTGCTGAGCCAGAGAGTGCAGAGGAGAGAATCTACAGGGGGCCTGCTAACCCTGAAGGCCTGCTGGTTTATCCAAAGGACTTGCTGGGCCCCAGTACTGGACCAGCTGCAGAATGCCAGGAAGTAGATAGCTTCTGGGAATTAATATGGACTGTGTGAGGTTCCCAGGGTGAGATTTGAACCTGTGGGTGAGTGAATTTGCTGCTGAGAAGTTGAAAGTTGCTACTGAGAATTTGAGAGCTGCTGCTAGGATTTGAACCTGTGGCTTGAAAGAAAGACTCCACAGCTAGGGTTGAGAGACTGTAGAGATCTGCTGCCAGAGACAAAGAGCTGTGTGTCATGAAGTGCAGAGAGAGAGAGAGAGAGAGAGAGAGGAGTGCGAGCACCAGCGTAGTTTGCAGCTAAACAGCAGAGACTATAGAGGGTGCATTCTAATGCTACGGTGTCTGCAGTGGAAAGTAAAAGTGACCTGTAAGCTGTGTCCCCCCTCCTCGGTGGAGTAAGTGCATTAGAGATTGCTTCTGCTGCAATCTGGAGTGACTGTCCTTGCTGGGAATAAAGACTGGGCCACATTTCCCAGTTCCTGTGCTGTATCAGAGAAAGTGTGTGCCAGCCATCAGTTTGGGGAACCACCAGTCTGCTCCATTCCCCAGACTGAAGAGGAGAGAACCAGAAAGGTAGACGTCTAGAGGCTTGCCAGATGAACACCACATACAAAGGCTCTGGGGGTGAAGACTGGAAAGGCCTAGCAGGTGAAGACCAGCATTCGTCACTTCTTCGGCTATCTGCTGCTGCGATGCACCTACAACTGCCGACACCAGCACAGTACCATGAGTCAAGTTTCTGCCAATCCCCCTGTGAATC
Organism: Neoceratodus forsteri; assembly: GCA_016271365.2. NCBI lineage: Eukaryota > Metazoa > Chordata > Ceratodontiformes > Ceratodontidae > Neoceratodus > Neoceratodus forsteri. The sequence goes on from JADMNL010000022.1 coordinate 36,395,588, forward strand.
TACAGAACTGTAAGTACCCCAGGTGCAGCTTTGGGGAAGATTTATTTAGCTAGCTAGTTAGAATTGAGGGAGTTAAGTCCTGGGCAGGACTGCACTGAGAATAAAGCTGCATCCAGGCAGGAAAGTAGAGTTTTGCATCAGTTGCTACTGCCTAAAGTATTTGGGCTCCCATGAAAGATCCCCAGCATCTTATACACGGCAGTGTGGTACCCACCTAAAGGACTGCATAGACTTTCTGGCAGCTACCAAGGGAAAGACGGGTGCACCCGCAGGTGGCAGGTGGGGATTGTTGGGGAGCAGAAGTGTTAGCTAGTTGTTATTGTTGGTGCTGTTTTATTTCTCCTTTTCTTCCCCATCCCTCACAATAAAATACTGTTGTTCATATTAAGTGCTGCTATAGAGTGTTTCTGTATAGAAGGGGGATATTGTCAGAGTGTGTGGGGAACTGTTTGGAGGGCAGCTAATGTATTTTTTTTTGGGGTAGTAACCTGTTATTTGCCCACAGGTATTCCCTATCACTTCCTCAGGTGAAGGCACCACACCATGCTACATCTACCTATCTTAACCCCAGGCCAGCCCCCTTGAAGGCGATTGCTGTGAGGACCTTGAGGGCACTGGAACAGCCAAAGGTGAGTCAAGGGCTGTTCCATACAGTATATTGTGCAAAATGTAATTTTGCACATCTCATCCAGGATTTTAAAAATTACATCTGTCATGTTTATGAGGTGATGTGAAAAAATGAATGCGTTGAAAGTTTGGAGTTAAAATATTGAAAATGAGTGACGTTATGAGTGAATGTTGAAATATTACTATGTTCACTCATAACCTGGGCATGTTAACATATTTCCACAACACATTTTCGGCATAGCCTTCTTATTACCCCACTTAATGACCCTGATAGGTGAAATGTTTCATACCTCTGCCAAAATGTCATTCTGCACCACAGGTGCAAAAATACATGTTGGCCAGGATTCAAAAGATGACAACTGTCACGTTCATAATATGGTGTGAAAAAATGGCTATGTTGAAAATTTGGAGTCAACATATTTAAAATTAGCAAAGTTATGAGTAAGTGTAGAAAAATTTCAATGCACACTCATAACTTTGTCATTTTTACGTTCACTTGCACGCATGCTCAAGGAACATTTTGGGAGAGTAGCACACTTTGGAGGTGTGCCTCTCCTGTTAAATCCACTGCTCAGTTGAGCAGGCGTGGCGGTCCTGCACCAATGGGTGTGGGAGCTGTGTATGACAGCGGTGGTCTTCGCTTCAAAGAAAACCACCGCTGTCATACAGAGCACCGTCACGCTGCCCCGCATCACGCCGCCCCCCCCAAATCCTTGCTGCCACGCTGGGAGCCCACCCCAGCATGGCAAACATCCTGCGTTGTTTGCCACGGGGTGCCCAATCCCCGTCAGCTCCATCGCCCCCCAGCTGAGTCCCTCTGCCACGCTGGGAGCCCACCCCAGCGTGGCAAACGCCCTCAAGAGTTTGCCGACGGGTGCCCAATCCCTGCCGGCTTCTGCCCCCCAGCCATCCTTGTGCTATGCTGGGAGCCCACCCCAGTGTGGCAAACGTCCCACGTCATTAATTAAAAACCCTGTAAGTAAAAACAGTCCCACGAGTCTCCCCGCCCTCCCACAACCCGCACCCACCCACTGCGCACTCTGCCTCCCCACCCTCCCACCCCATACTTACTCGGAGCTCGGTGCGACGATCTTCGGTGGACCGGAACGATCTGCACTCTTCAAAGCCGACCGCGAACTGAGGAAATGCCGTAAGCTGTATGATGGGCTAGATAGGGGGTTTCAACTTTATTGCATATCTCATTTTTTGAGCTTTTAGGACAATTTTCAACATGCGTTGGGACCTTCTCATGAATGATGTCACTGTCATGGTGTTATTCGGGCCCGAAGGGTGATTTCTCAGTCACTGCACAGTCACTGCGTGAAATCACCCTTTAGGCCCAAATAATGCCATGACAGTGACATCATTCATGAGAAGGGGTCCCAAAAACTCCATGTTGAAAATTTGGTGCAAAAATTCCAAAAAATGACTGTTTTACGAGTGTGCGTTGCGCAGTTCCTACACAGGCTCATAAGTTCGCGAATTTTCAATACTTTCACTCCAGATTTTCAACATTGCCATTTTACCATACCTCCTTATGAGCAGTACAGCTGTCATTTTTCACATCCTGCTCAAAACGTGTTTCTGCCCATGTAGTGCACAACGGCACAGTCGGTGTGCGAAATCAATGTATGGGATGCATTAAGAAAATCAGGGTGACACTGTTCATTAGCAGAGGTCTTAAAATGGCTATGTTGAAAATTTGGTGAAAAAATTCCTAAAAATGACTGTTTTACAAGCATGTGTTGCGCAGTTCCTATGCACTCTCGTAGGTTTGCGGATTTTCAATATTTCCACTCCAGATTTTCAACATTGCCATTTTACCACACCTCCTTATGAGTAGTACAGCTGTCATTTTTCACATCTTACCCAAAATGTGTTTCCGCCCATGTAGCGCACAATGGCGCAGTCGGTGTGCGAAATCAATGTATGGGACACAGTAAGAAAATCACAGTGACACTAATCATGAGCAGAGGTCTTAAAATGGCTGTATTGAAAATTTGTTGAAAAAATTCCTAAAAATGACTGTTTTACAAGTCTGCGTTGCGCAGTTCCTACGCACGCTCGTAAGTTTGCAAATTTAAATATTTTCACTCCAGATTTTCAACATTGCCATTTTACCACACCTCCTTATGAGCAGTACCGCTGTCATTTTTCACATCCTGCCCAAATCGTGTTTCCGCCTATGTAGCGCACAATGGGGTTAACAAAAAGGTCATGCTGAAATTTTACTGTGCAAATACCAGCAATCGCACAGGGCATTAGGGTAAAGCACCATACATGCCAAACACCACTGCAAATACCTGCAAGTGAACGTTCAGCATTGACAAATGCTTGTTACTTTTTTTTGACTCCAAAATTTCAACATGGCCTACTTATGACCACACCTCGTGAACAATGGTGGTGACATTTTTCTAATCCTGCCTGAAATGTGATTTCACAGAGTGACCGTGAAATCATATTTTGGCCATATTGCCATAATTTCACTGCCATTGGTCATGAAGTGGAGTCCCAAAAGGGCCATGTTGAAATTTTGGTGTAAAGATATTCAAAAATGATAAAGTTATGACTGAAAGTTCCAACCCAGTTGAAATACATTAAACTGCTCTTACCTGAGTTTCTCATATCACAGTTGTCCATTTTAGCAGCAAGACGTGTCTTCGATCAGAATGTGGATCTACACCATGGAACATGTTCAAGTGGGTGAGGGTGTGTGGGGTGGTGGGTGCTGAGGAGGTCGGGTGGTGGGGTATGTGTGTGTGTGTGTGGGGGGGTGAGATCAGTGAGGGACCATTTTCTTTTTACAGGTTTTAGAAAAAATCATCAAAGGATTTATTTCATTTCTCATTCCAACACTGGAGATTGGGCATCCCAGTGTCGGGCTACTATCTGGGTTATGGGAGTGGGCAACCTGGAGGGAAGGGGAGTCAAAAGAATGGGTACCAGGGTGGGCACCCTGGTCTGCTAAATTAAATATAAAAATATATAAATGCTGGGAAGGGCAGGCGGGTGACCTGGTGGGGAGGGGGAGAAAGAAGCATTACCGGGGGTGGGCAATCCAGTGCACTTAAATCTTGAATGTTTTAAGATAGATTGATAGATATATACAGATAGCTAGATACAGATATATAGATGGCTAGATAGATAAATAGATTGAAGGGATATACGATGGTGAGCTGTCAGATAAATGATTATCTACACAAGTGCTGTTTCACCTTGCACCCCACGTAAGTGGCGTGTCACGAGTGAGATGTGTCAGAGGTCAAACAGCACTTGTGTAGATAATCATTTATCTGACAGCTCACCATTATATATTTCATTTATGCAATAGGGATGCTTTCTGTCAGTGCAGAGACATTTGCTTTTGATTGTTTATCTTTTTTTGCATATGTTTGTCAAAAAAGTGAACAAAAAATTGCATGTTCTGCTCTTTTTTGCTAATTATAAAAAAATCTATAAAGTATCTATGAATGAGATACCACTCATTTTGTATAGAAAGGTTTGTGCTGCACAACTTTCATGCTCACAGCACGATGCTATCTTTTTTCGTTTAAGTTATTTGCATTAGAATATAGTTGGTACTGGTACTGAGGCTGAACATTTTAAATGAGTGCCGGAGTGATTGTGACATATCTACTATGTATATAAATCTGTGATGTTGCGTCTACTATGTGAATAAATGTAACATTTTGAATTTATCTCATAGTAGCTCAGATTTATCACATAGGATTTATGTCCATGCCTATTGCATAAAGACAGATACTGTAGATAGATAGATAGACAGACAGACAGGCAGGCAGACAGACTGGGGGATCGCTGGCTCACTGCTTCAACTGAAGATTGCAGCATGACTTCCAGCTACAGTTTCAGCATTCAAGAGAGTCCTGTTCTTCTAACACAGAGAATGTGGGCAAATGCCTCCTCTCGCTAAGTTAGACACCCTTGATTTTGGGGCACCCAGAAAAGGTACTTCTGGCCATTTTTAAAAATGGCCAACACCAGAATGTGGCTAAACAGATCCCATTTAGCTAGGTTCAGGTGTTTGGTTTTTAAAATTGTAAATAGTTTATGTATTTCTCATGGTTTTTATTTCGGGTGAGAGGACAAGATGGTAGTTGTCCCAACACAAAAACCTTTTCTCTTGCTGTGAGAAGCAAGTGGTGAGAAAACAGAAACAGTCTGTGACGAGGAAAGTTTTCATGTCATGTCAAAATGCTGTCCCAAAAATCCTACTGAGCATGCTCAGAACAGCAAAAAACAAAACTTTAAATCCTTATAACTCTGGAACCCTTTAATATTTTTTCATGAAATATTTCAAAGGTACTACCTTGGCACAACATGCTTGTACCCTAAACATTTTGGGGGAAAAATTCCATTCTTTGTAGGCTGTATGTGAGTGCAAACCAAAAAAAAACATGTTTAATATAGGAAAACAATCAGACAACTACAGGAAAATGACGAATGCAGATCTCAGAAACTGCACAAGCTGCTGTGACAAAACTTTCCACATATTTAGATCTTGTCTACGAAATAAAGCACACAACATAGATACATAGAAATGTGACAGCAGAAAAGGACCGTCAGGCCCACCTAGTCTGCCTACTTGCCTAGTTATGTGCTAGGACATGCAACATTTCAACTAGTTTTTTCAAACGTTGTCAAAGCTATTAAGGTGCAAAGTTGGGGCTTTAATATATAACCTGTCACTCAACCCTAACTATACTAGCGCTACCGTATTATATAAGGGATATGTAATGGGGACCTTGTGATAAATGTTTTATCTACAGTATACAAGCGCTGTATGACCTTGGGTAACCTCATAAGTGGCATAAGCCATGAGTGATGCGCCTGAGGCCAAACAACACAAATATAGATAAAACGTTTATCCCACACGGTTCTCATTGCATATTCCAGTTGTCCAGAAGGTTGGGACCTTTTGCGTATCTTTATTTTTTGGAATTAAAAAAAAAATCTAATTGTGTGCATCTTTTTTTTTATTGTCTTTATGCCTCATTTACATCCTGTTGCCATGGCCATAGCCGTGAATACGCCGTAAGGACAGTGGGGTGATGCCGCAATGCCATAGCTCATTGGTGGAGCAAGTGGTACACTTAATGTATTCTGAAAAACATGGTCACCACTTCTAGCAAGCATTCATTTTAGTGAGTAGGACTGAATGCTGGCAGCCAGTTCAAGGAAGAATATGATGTTTCTGTGCTGGTTTGGGGTTTATTTAAAAAAAAAAGAAAAGTTTAACTGTTCAGAATTGTTGGGAGCATGATTTGCAGTGATAATTATGAGTGGAATCTCCATGTTTTGTTCCCATTTGCCATATGACAGGGGACTGGAGTGCAGCTACCAGAGGATGTAGATGATGAGTGTGGAAAAAAGCTTTGTAATCAGGAGGTACATTTTTTAAGGGGATCAGGAAACAGCAGCTACAATAAGTGGGGAGTGTGAGGAAAAGTGGAAGTGTGTGTGTGTGTGTGTGTGTGTAGAATAAATTATGGGTAGTGTGTGTAGAATAAATGATAGGTAAGTGTGTGTGTGTGTGTGTGTAGAGAAGGTGTGTGTAGAATAAATGATGGTGTGTGTGTGTGTGTAGAATAAATGATGGTGTGTGTGTAGAATAAATGATGGTGTGTGTGTAGAATAAAATGATGTGTGTGTGAATAAATGATGGTGTGTGTGTGTAGAATAAATGATGGTGTGTGTGTGTGTGTGTGTGTGTAGAATAAATGATGGGTGTGTGTGTGTGTGTGTGTGTAAGAATAAATGATGGTGGTGTGTGTGTGTTGTAGAATAAATGATGGGTGTGTGTGTGTGTAGAATAAATGATGTGTGTGTGTGTGTGTGTGTAGAATAAATATGAGTGTGTGTGTGTGTAGAATAAATGATGGTGTGTGTGTGTGTGTGCAGAATAAATGATGGTAGTGTGTGTGTGTGTGTGTGTGTAGAATAAATGATGGTGTGTGTGTGTGTGTGTAGAATAAATGATGGGTGTGTGTGTGTGTGTGTAGAATAAATGATGGGTGTGTGTGTGTGTGAGAATAAATGATGGGTGTGTGTGTGTGTGTGTGTGTAGAATAAATGATGGGTGTGTGTGTGTGTAGAATAAATGATGGGTGTGTGTGTGTGTGTGTGTGCAGAATAAATGATGGGTGTGTGTGTGTGTGTAGAATAAATGATGGGTGTGTGTGTGTGCAGAATAAATGATGGGTGTGTGTGTGTGTGTGTAGAATAAATGATGGGTGTGTGTGTGTGTGTGCAGAATAAATGATGGTGTGTGTGTGTGTGTGCAGAATAAATGATGGGTGTGTGTGTTGTAGAATAAATGATGGGTGTGTGTGTGTGTGTGTGTGTGTAGAATAAATGATGGGTGTGTGTGTGTGTGTGTAGAATAAATGATGGGTGTGTGTGTGTGTGTGTGTGTGTGCAGAATAAATGATGGGTGTGTGTGTGTGTGAATAAATGATGTGTGTGTGTGTGTGTAGAATAAATGATGTGTGTGTGTGTGTGTAGAATAAATGATGTGTGTGTGTGTGTGTGTGTAGAATAAATGATGTGTGTGTGTTGTGTAGAATAAATGATGGGTGTGTGTGTGTGTGTAGAATAAATGATGGGTGTGTGTGTGTGTGTGTAGAATAAATGATGGGTGTGTGTGTGTGTGTGTGTGTGTGTGTAGAATAAATGATGGGTGTGTGTGTGTGTAGAATAAATGATGGTGTGTGTGTGTGTGTGTAGAATAAATGATGTGTGTGTGTGTGTAGAATAAATAGATGTGTGTGTGTGTGTGTGTGTGTGTAGAATAAATGATGTGTGTGTGTGTGTGTAGAATAAATGATGGGTGTGTGTGTGTGTGTAGAATAAATGATGTGTGTGTGTGTGTGTAGAATAAATGATGTGTGTGTGTGTGTGTAGAATAAATGATGTGTGTGTGTGTGTGTGTAGAATAAATGGTGTGTGTGTGTGTGTGCAGAATAAATGATGAGTGTGTGTGTGTGTGTAGAATAAATGATGTGTGTGTGTGTGTGTGTGTGTGTGTGTAGAATAAATGATGGTGTGTGTGTGTGTGTAGAATAAATGATGGGTGTGTGTGTGTGTGTAGAATAAATGATGTGTGTGTGTGTGTGTGTGTAGAATAAATGATGGTGTGTGTGTGTAGAATAAATGATGGGTGTGTGTGTGTGTGTAGAATAAATGATGGGTGTGTGTGTGTATAGAATAAATGAATGTGTGTGTGTGTAGAATAAATGATGGTGTGTGTGTGTGTAGAATAAATGATGGGTGTGTGTGTGTGTGTGTGTTAGAATAAATGATGTGTGTGTGTGTGTGTAGAATAAATGATGGTGTGTGTGTGTGTGTAGAATAAATGATGTGTGTGTGTGTGTGTGTAGAATAAATGATGTGTGTGTGTGTAGAATAAATGATGTGTGTGTGTGTGTGTGTGAATAATAAGATATGTGTGTGTGTGTGTGTGTGTAGAATAAATATGTGTGTGTGTGTGTGTGTGTAGAATAAATGATGAGTACATGTGTGTGTGTGTATAGAATAAATGATGTGTGTGTGTGTGTGTGTGTGCAGAATAAATGATGAGTGTGTGTGTGTGTGTGTGTGTAGAATAAATGATGGGTGTGTGTGTGTAGAATAAATGATGGGTGTGTTTGTGTGTGTGTGTGTAGAATAAATGATGGTGTGTGTGTGTGTGTGTAGAATAAATGATGTGTGTGTGTGTGTGTGTGTAGAATAAATGATGGGTGTGTGTGTGTGTAGAATAAATGATGTGTGTGTGTGTGTGTGTAGAAAAAATGATGGGGGTGTGTGTGTGTGTGTGTAGAATAAATGATGGGTGTGTGTGTGTGTGTGTGTGTAGAATAAATGATGTGTGTGTGTGTGTGTGTGTGTAGAATAAATGATGGGTGTGTGTGTGTGTGTGTGTGTGTGTGTGTAGAATAAATGATGGGTGTGTGTGTGTGTAGAATAAATGATGGGTAAGTGTGGTATATAAGGAACTAAACCTATCTACGGGGCTAACCAGATCATAAAGCCAAGAGCACAAATATAGAGTAGATATATAGCAAAAACTATGTTAATGTAGACATTAGAGTTGAAGAATACAAACTGGATAAAGTAAGGAAATGAAAAATATTAGGGTTTGAGTTTCAGGAGTCTTCGAATCGGTGGTGTGCTGTTACTTGGGGTTGTCAACCTTAATGCCTGCTGCCGCATCCAGTAGCCTCTTGTCCAAAGCCCATGGTATGGCTCCAAGAAAATGCCTCACAGGCATATACTCTCAGGAGGCAGAGAAGTACGCCACATGTGGCCAACAGAATCAGATGTAACTGCAGGCCCTGTGTGTAGCAAGAGATCATATATAACATTGTTTGTTCTTGGGAGAAGTGGGATTACAGTTGGAAACATCAAGTAACATAACACCGATTCGTCAAGACTCCTGAGATTTCAAACCCCATTTTCCTACTTTGTTCAGTTCATGTTCTTCAAACCTAATGTCTGCATTAATGTAGTTTTTTCAAAGACTTTACTTTCTTGTTGAAATAGTAGAATAGTACCCTTATTAATGCAGGTGTCCATGGCCCTCCGGAAGGGTGCATCTGCTTGCCCATGCAAGGAATCCTTGGGGCTGTGGAAGCGTAGGGACCAGAGAACCTTGCCCTTCCATGTGGGTACAGATGCAGAAGAACAGAGTCAACAGTCCTCTGGGTCCTGTGCTTCTGTACAGGTACAGATGCTTAGGTACAAGGACCTCTGGGCCCTATGCAGTCAACACTGCATCATCCCTCCCCATGCTCGGAGTGGTGCCACATGACATCACTTCCTCCCCACCTTGGATGATGCAGCTGACTCACTGAGCTCACTCCAGAACTCCTGTAACTGGCATGGGGTCACACCATGCTTCCCACTAGACCAAAGCCTGACCCTGCGTACACTGTTTTTTCATATTTTTTTTTGTTTGCATTTTGACCTCAAATTTTAATCATCATATTTTTATGACCCCCCTTTCTGGACATAGCAGGTGTAATTTAAAAAATATTTCCTAAACATCATTTTGTGCCACGAGTTTGAAAACACATTTTGGGCAGAATTTATAAAATGACACCCAGAGTTATTTCAGTAGCGTAGAGGGCTGAGGCATTATGGGCACATTACCTCATCCCATGCTGATGACCCAGGTTCGAGAACAGACATAGGTCACTCGGAGGATGTCCAGCAGAGAGAGGATTGAGTGTCCCTAGGACTGCTCTCCTGCCTCAGGGAGAGGGGAACTCATGCCTCACTGCTTGACTTCCATCTGGAGGTATCCAGATAGCGGTGCATATGGGACACAGTGGGGGAGGGTGAACAGTCAGAGCACTGGGGGTGTCTCTGCAGAGGCAGAGCTTGCACAACATGCTCATTGCATGTCCGTGCTGCCCAACGGGAGAAAAACACAGGAAAAAGAGCCCGTCTGTCCGTTGCTGTGTGTGATGGCCCACGGCACTCTCAAATCCTGCTCCATTTCGGTCCCCACTGATGAGACACCTGTCACATTCATGAGGTAGTGTGAAAAAATGACTATGTTGAAAATTTGGTGTAAAAATACTGTAAAATTGTAGTTATGAGTGAATATTGAGAAATGTCAACATTCATTCAGAGCATTGTTGTTTCTGATATTTTCACTCCTAGAATGGCAATGAAGAGACATTGATGGATGGTTTTCTTAATTGCATGTTTTAAAATAAAAAAAAGACTATGAGGTACAGTTTTGTATTTGCAGGCACCGACACTGGGAATTGGGCAGTGCAGTGTTGTAACGAGTTAGGCAGCACAGGAGGTGAGCACCCTGGTGTCGTATACTATAGGTGGGGCAGGAGGGCATTATTGAAGAAAGGGGTGGCAGTAGCATGGAAAAAAATGAGCAGTACTCGGGGTGGGCATCCCAGTGTCACCAATTCAATAGAACATAATGGAGAGATCTGTCACTAGCACCATGGATTGTGTACCTGGTGTTAGTACATAAGATACCGGTGGTAGAATCAAGCATCTGCCACTGGTATCATATTATGATAAATGAAAGCAATGTGTATATGGGGGTGATGGTAGAGGATACTGGTGGAAGAATTGGGCACCTGCTGCTGGTATATTTTGTTTTCTTCTTTTTAGTGCCTGGTCCCTGGTAGCACAGCCCCCATTCCCCTGGTCCTTACTCACCCCTAGGACTTACCTTGGTGATGGTCCTCCCAGGCTTCTCCCCTGATACTGTACCCAGTTCCTGGTAGATCCTCCAACTATCGGTGTTCCTTCCTGGCTTATCCCCCAGGGCAGAGCTGCAGGTTTGGGCTGTTTCCATGGAGGACTGTACTCAGTCACCAGCCAAGTGTCATTGGCAGGCATAGTGGGACCAGAGAAGTGGGGCATCATCAATGGGGCTGGCATTTTTTTGCTAGTATTTTTCCCCAGGAAGCTTGGCATGCAATGATGTAGTAAGCCAAATTGCTGGTGTCCTACACACCTCTTCTTTGTCTCAGCTCTGGAAGCTGCTTTTCTTTTCCACCACCAGGGGTCAATCACACACTGAGTGCCCACCCTCTCGGAGGAGGAGAGCAGTCCATGGGATGCTCAATCCTCGTCCCTCAGGCTAGCACTCTGACTTCTTGGGTCTGTTCCCAAATCTGGGGCATCAGCATCGGAAGCAGCAGCCCTACTGCTGTGCTGGCAGGCTTGTTTATTTAAAAAAAAAAGCCTCATGTAAACAGACAGAACAAGACTTATCTCAGCAGTGGTATACAGTGAGAACCCACTGCAAATTTGTACTTTTAAAGGCTATCTGTGAGTGGGCCATAATGGCAGCTGCAGTAGCTGCAACAATCAAGGAAGCTGGGCAGTGTCAGCACACATGGAGATGTTGATGCAGCCCAACCCCCTGACAACTGTGGCATGATGCGCTAAATGAAATCTTTAGCACACCATGCTGCCAGAGTCTATGAAAGCGTGCTGTGATGGTCTTGCCAAACAAAACCATCACAACATACTTTTGTAAAATTCTAGTTTTCTGAAAAAACAAACAAACTACTGAGCATGCTTAGAAAAACAGAACACTATTTTTAAAATATTTTAAACACTGCTCAACCTATGAGCCCCAAAAATAGCAAACACACCCACTTTGGGCCAAACTATCCAACCTAAAAGTTTTAGGTTTGAAATCAAAACCATTTTTGAGTTACAGGTAAGTTAAAAAGAGACTTTTACCATATTTGCACCTCTGTATCTCTGACACCCCTGGACCAATCAGAGCTAAATTTGCAAAATCCAGAAACATTGGTTCCAACACTGTTTCTTCCAAATTTCATGCCAACTGGTTGAATGGGAACTAAGTTATCAAGGTGCACAAATCATGACTTAACATTAAAGTGTTTACTCAACCCTCACAAACAGCCACGACCATGCCTATATAATATATTATAGGGGCGTGGTAGCACCTCTATAGTTAGGGTTGAGTAGGGTGTTTAATGTAAAACCCTTAATTTTGTACCTTAATAGCTTCATCCCCATTCAATGGAATCACATGAAAGTTTGCATGTGTGGTCTGGGGAGCAAGCTTTCTTGATGTGGAAAGTTTCATGATGGTTAGATGTCCAGATTTAGAGATCCAGATAGGGCAAAAAGAGGAAAAATTTAGTTTTTGCTGGTTTTTTTTGCCCTCACCTACAGCAAGATGGTTTGTAATTTGGTTCTGAAATTTTCAGAGTAGAAGGGGTTCACTCTATAATGGTGTCTTTTGTTGGTTTGGTGAAAAAATATGTTTGAAAAAAGAAATGTGGTAGTCGCGTTAGTCCAGTCAACGATGTAGAAGAGGGAAAAACACAACAACAAATATGTTGCAGGTGTTACCTTTTAGTGTACTAACAAAATTATTTCCCAATAAATAATAAAATAAGTTTATTAGTCCAATAAAAGGTATCATCTGCAACATATTTATTGTTTTCTCCCCTTTACAGTGAAAAAATATTAATGTGTTCCCAAGTTATAAGGATTTGAAAGTTTCATTCTGAGCATGCTCAGTAGGGTCTTTCAGATAGGTGTTTGATATGAAAGAAGAATTTCTGGCTCATGAAAGAAGGTTCTTCTTTGTGAGCAAAAATCCTTGTTTAGTAAGAACAATTATTCTTTCATATGGCAGCCATCTTGCTCCTGTTTAAAAAAAATGTGAAATCCCTTAAAAATTATGTCCTGGAGAGAAACAAACACATGACTGTAGCTAAGCAGGACGCATTTAACTTGATTCTGGACTTATGTTTTGGAAAAAGGACTCAGAAACATGGTTTTGGGACACCTGAAAAATCCTTAGCAGGGCTTGTTTCATGAGCCAATTTTCTTGTTATGTGAGGCTCACAAAAGAAGAATGCAGCCTCATGAAACAAGAATTTCATCTCATGACACAAGATGTTGGACTTTGTTTTTCATCTTGTCTTGTCAGCCAACGTGTGGTTTCATGAATCATGAAACCAGATGGTGGACTTAGTTTTTTTCTCCGTCCTGCTTCCTGAGCTGCCCTATTGTTTTGTAACTCATGAAACAACTCACGAAGCACGGAGGTCGGCTCACAAAACATGATGGTGGACTTAGTTTTTTCCCGATCTTGTTTCGTGAGACAACTTTCTTTTTCATGAGTTGTTTTGTGAGTAACAAAATAACAGGCCAGTTCATGAAACAAGACTGGAAAAAAAAAACTTCTGTCTGCAGAAGCATGGGCCCCTGTGGGGTCTGCACTTCTGCTGCTGTATGCAGAAATCCATGATACTCAAATTGTAACACTACTTCTGTTTGCAGAAGCCACGTGTACTCATGCACACTGTAAGACATACATGCACACTTCTGGCTGCACAATGCCAGTTCTCTGTGGGACCTGTGCTTCTGCAGCCACAGATACACAACCACAAAGGTAGCACATCAGTGTTACTGCATTTATGTCATCTGGAAACAGGTGCATGCTGTTTGGTTTACCTAATGATGGCTGTCTCTGGTTGTTTGTGTGGTCTTGTCCTTTTGCTGCCACATTTCCCTACTTTTGTGACATTAAGTTGAACTCTAGTGCATTAATAATTTTTTTTTAATTTATTTATTAGATTCTAGGATTACAATTACCTTTGAGCCAAGGCTCTTTTACAAAGGTTCCATGCCAGGATGAGAACAAACAAGCAGGACATTAATTATTACAGGATAACAGGTTACAGTTGTTTATCATCACATGAGTACATACCGATTAGGCGGTACTAGGGGCATGCACAGGACAGGGATAACATTGATAACAAGAACTTGGTGAGACGAGAAGAAGATGCTGCCAGAGGCAATTGTCAAAACACACAGGAAGTGCAAGTGGAAAGTGCAAGGAAGAAGAGGAGGAGGGGGGAAGGTAGAGGGGGAGAGTAGAGGGGTGGGTGAGAAGGAACAGGTGCCAAAAAGGGAACAGCAGGTTACAGAAGACAGTCGCATGTGCTAGAGACAGAGAGGAATAGGCGGATGTTATATTTGAACTGGCCTAGCTTAGGTAGGGAGGAGATGTCCCTGGTGAGACCATTTAGCCAGTTAGGAGCTCTGTAGGCAAAGGAATTTTGTCCCTGTGAGGTCCGGCATCTTGGAATATGCAGTAATTGAGATTCAGAGCCCCCAGTGAGGTGGGGATTCTGTGCAGGTTGTAGTAGAGCTTGCGCTCCAGGGGAGGCAAAGCCCATCAATGTTTTTTTAGCCATTATACATGTCAGATACTTGATGTGGCTTGAGAGTTGAAGCCAACCAGTTTGGGCGTATAGGTCACACGTATGGGTGAGCCGATGGGATCCAGTGATGCGTCCTAGGGCAGTGGTGGAAGCGGAACCGTAGATGATGAGGCCATAGTCAACAGTTGAGATCACTGAGCTCTGAACTGTGATCCTTAAGGCTTCTGGAGTTAGGCATTGCCTATGCCTGTAAAGCAGGCCAATACGTGTGCTAGTCACTTTGACAACATTGTCGATGTGAGCCACATAGGGTAGACAACTGTCAAGAGTGATTCCAAAGTATTTGAAGGTCTGCACTTGTTCTAGGATTGCACCTAGGAGGTTTGCAATAGTGAGGAGGTGGTCCTGGTGCTTGTTTTGCGAGCTGCAGAAGAGCATGGACTTTGTTTTTTTTATAGTTGAGGACAAGTTTGTGTTTACTGAACCAGTTTTCAAATGAGGAGAAGCCATGCTGTAGTTTGCTTTGCAGGAGGTGGGGGTCCTTGTGGGTGGAGTGGATGACAGCGTCATCAGCATATAGGAGGAGTTGCTCCAGACAGGAATGTGGAAGACTATTTAGGAAGATGCTGAAAAGAAGAGGCCCAAGGATTGACCCTTGTGGCACTCCAGAGTGCATTGATCTGGCATCAGAGAGAAAGTTAGCTATTTTCACTCTTTGTGAGTGTTTTTTTTTTCAGGTAGCTCTTAAACCAGGATGTAGATTCAGGGGACAGGAATTTAATCACTAAATTATCATAACATGGGGAGAGGCATTGTTAGGATGACAAAAAAAGAGGTGGACCTAGGTCTCTAGATACCAGGGGTGAACTGTGTACTTTTTTTAATCCACTAATGTAAAAAGATTATTTCAGTAGCAGCCTATATTAAAACACCAGGGACTCAAGTAAGTTCTTGAGACCCGGGTCTAACAATGTCCCTGATCATAAGAGCGCATGCCTATCTTTACTCGGTCAGTTAATCAGTTTACTTTTTGTTTTCTTCCAGTAACTCCAAACTTTCCTTGAGACATCACAAATACGGGCAGGCTAAAGACAGCAGAGGACATTCCAAGGACCCCAGATTTAAATGCTAAAACTGCCTCTTATTTAATGTGGTTTCCAAGCCAAGCCCTGCCTTACACTCCCACCATGCTGTCAGGTATGTTGCAGTGGCTCCTGTGTTTGGAGGTTCACTACCCATGAAGGGGGCTTTTGTTTTCACAGCACTCTATGCATACGGTGTCTCCACCCAGAGGAACTGTACATGATTGTGGGTTAGCTGATAAATTAGTACAACCTTCTGGAAAGCTGCACCTACCCACCACCCATTTACAGCAACTGCCTCCCTGATGGTCTTATTCTTTTTCCATATAGATTTTCCTCCCCTGATGCTCCTTTGCCTAACTTTGGGCCCCTTTTGACCATCCCCCCCTCAGCCCCAACTGCCTCTCCTCCCACTGTCCAGCCAATGGGGAATTGCATGGTGTGGGGTCTGAGAACACTGAGGGCTGTCATGATCGGCAGTAGGCAGACATAGTTTTTTGGTTTTTCTCCTCCCCCTTTGGTATCCTGATGCAGGCCATGCATCCCCAT
Source organism: Neoceratodus forsteri (assembly GCA_016271365.2). NCBI lineage: Eukaryota > Metazoa > Chordata > Ceratodontiformes > Ceratodontidae > Neoceratodus > Neoceratodus forsteri. The sequence continues at coordinate 36,411,561 of JADMNL010000022.1, forward strand.
GCATGGACCCTCACAAGACATGTAGCAATGCCTATGGAGGAGACAGCTCCCTTGGACCACCATAGGGTTTGCTATGGCAGCAGAATCTTGATGCCACCCTCCAATGGCTGGGAGCACTGTTGCATGGCAGTAGCACCCCAGACCCTCAACCATCCAACCCAATTCCCACATTTTTTCTTGAACCTGGGCCATCAGCTCAAGAGTGTGTAGTGCTGCTACTGGGCCATCAAGTAGCCCCTGACTGCCTTATTGAACAGCTCATTATAAACAGGCAAGGTTCCAGAGGACTGGAGGAGAGCAGATGTGGTCCTTCTCAATAAGAGCAGCAAGCAGGGATGGAGCTAGCAACTATGGGCTGGTCAGTCTCATATCAGTGGTGGGGAAATTAATGGAAACCCTGTTAAAGAAAGGTTGACAGAGTATCTTGGAATCCAATGAGCTAGAAAACCAAATGCAGCAGTAATTCATGAGGAGGAGGTCACGCCAGACAAATCTGATTGATTTCTTTGACTGGGTGACCAGGAAAATAGATCTGGTGAGAGCAGTGGTCATGGCCTATCTGGACTTTAGCCAAGTTTTCGACACTGTAGCACACAAGAGACTGATACAAGGATTGGGTAGCCTACGGGTGCGATCCAAAGTAATGAACTGGGTAAGAAACTGGTTAATGGATAGGTGACATAGGGTGGTCGTTTAAAACCCTCACTCTATTAATAGGAGAGTGACTGGTGGGATGCTGCAAGGCTCAGTACTGGGACCAGTCCTCTTCAATGTCTTCATAAGTGATATTGCACAAGAATTGGAAGGGAAGGTATGCCTTTTTGCAGATGACACCAAAATCTGTAATAGGATGGACACTCAGCAAGGGGTGGAGAGAATGCATAGGGACCTTTGGAAACTCGAGAAGTAGTCGAGAGAGCGCATAGGAACCTTTGGAAACTCAAGAAGTGGTCAAGAGCATGGCAGTTGTGGTTCAATGCCAGAAAGTGCAAATCATGCACATAGGGCATAGGAACCCGAGAACTGAGTATAGGATGGGGGATACTCACAGTCACTAAGCAGTAAAGAGATCTTGGGGTTATCATATCTGATTATTACCTTAATGTGGCAGGGCAGTGTGACAAACCAGTGGGTAGGGCCAGTGGGATGCTGGGATTCATAAGAAGAGGTATCTCCAGTAGGAGGAGGGAGGTGGTGTTGCCACTGTATCTCTCGCTTGTGAGACTCCACCTGGTGTATTGTGTCCAGTTCTGGAGGCAGCACATTGGAAAGGACACAGACATGGTGGAGGCAGTCCACAGGGGGGCAACTGAAAGGGTGCAGGGGCTGCATCAAAAGCCCCATGACGAAACTAAAGGATCTCAACATGTACACCCGGGAAGAGAGAGGCACGTGAGAGGGGCCATGATAGAGGCAACAAGTACTTCATGAGGGTGAACAGAGTACAGCAGGGGAGTCTACAGCAAATGAAAATTGTACCATGACCAGAGAGCATGTGAGAGCCTGGATAGGGGGAAGTTTAAGAGAGATGTTGATGTGAGGAAGTACTGCTTCACTGAGAGAGTGGCATATGCCTGGAACAAACTGCCAGCAGATGTGGTAGAGGTGAAAACAGTAGGGGGCTTCAAGAATGCATTGGTTAGACATAGAGGAATATTAGTAAATAGGCAGGGGGAAGGGAGCCTCACCACAGACCAGTTAGGGTCTGTGGAGAATGACTAGGCAGGGACCATCTAAGCAGACTGGGTGGGGGAAGCGGTTCTTTTCTGCTGACAAATTCTGTTTTCCACCAGTGCTGTACAATACATAGAAACAAAGAAGTTGATGGCAGATAAGGACCACAAGGCCCATCCAGTCTGCCCATTTCTTTTTCTACCTTATAAATGTACCATCTGCCTTTGCTCTGTCAGTAGTCTATCTATTCATACTCATCTGTATTGCTCCTTTATGCCTATCCCATGCCTGTTTGAAGCCCTGCACTGTATTCATATCCACCACTTCCTGAGGTAGGCCGTTCAATGCATCCACCACCCTTTCTGTAAAAAAGAATTTCCTCACATTCCCCCTTAATTGGCCTCCCTCTAGTCTCATGCTGTGTCCTCTTGTCCTGCTATTTTTCTTATATTTAAACATGTTAGATTCTTTCACCTTGTGAATGCCCTTAAGGTGTTTGAATGTTTCGATCATATCACCTCTCTCCCTCCTTTGCTCAAGGGTATACATATTGAGCTCTGTTAATCTGTCCTCATATGTCTTCTGACGCAGTCCCTGCACCATTTTGGTTGCCCTTCTCTGGACTGCCTCAATTTGGTTGATGTCCTTGTGAAGGTGTGGCTTCCAGTACTGCACACTGTACTCCAGATGGGGCCTAACCAGTGTCTTGTAAAGAGGGATTAATACAACTGTTCAGACAATAAGAACACCGACATAGCATAAAACACATTTTATTACAGCACCAGCATGTGCCGGGGAAAATGGTTTCGTACAGACACTTTCATATCCGATCACTCCCTGTTAGGTGCCCATGTAGGCAGGGTGAAAGATAGTGGCGAACCGCTATTTAGGCAAACCCTTACTTGGCAAGTGATAGGGAATATTACCTTTAGTGGTAGTTAACAAGGCCCAGCTAGACCCTGCTGCACCCATCTCCAGACATGCAAATTACAAACTCTCCACAGAAATAGATCATCTATACTGCTGTCTCCCATCTGCTACCAGGATTTTCGGTTGGATGCAGTGGGAGCTCCTTCACAGCAGTCCCTGGGCACCCAGTGTTGAACCATGCCAGGCCCATGGATGTTACCATGTTTTGGCTGGCATTGTTATGTTTAAATTGAAAACACAGCCTTTACTTTCCCAAAAGCCCTCAGGCCATGCAAGTGCTTAAATGGCTTTTGAACCTCTTGAAACGTAGGTATTCCTAATCCGGCTCGATGTGCAACTTGGAAAACCTAGTGTAAACGCTCATAGAATGTAAATGACAAACCACTCCCCGCAGTTACTCACGGTGACCAGGAATGGCTCTGCAGTGCAGCAGCTTGACTTTCTTGATTAATTTAGCTACCTCTGTTACTCTCTGATACCAGGTCCAAGACTACACATTTCAGCTTGTTGCCACGGCTCACCGCTTCCCCGGAAAGTCGTCACTCAGGTGTCGAGACACATTAAAGTCTATTCTACTCTGCCGCAGGCTAAGCACTTGTCTTCAGTTGTCATTTATTGAATAGGTTGACATGCATGTGCCACTTGAACTACTATTCTTCCAGACACAGGATACCTATTGCTTCGTGACTGCAACACAATGTCTGCTTACTTCAGGATTCTGTAGAGATCTGCCTCCCTAGAGCCATTCCCACTTTTATACATGAGTCTTGACACATGGTTCCAATTGATCTCATCACTTGCCACTCAGCCTCCTTAACACCTGATAGGACTTCAGACGGTATCACCACAATGCCCCTTCCACTAGAGTCTTTTCAAGGGTTCTTGGACCCAGGAAAGTCATGGATTTATCATCCCAAAGGTCGTAATGTTGCAAAATGGCAGCCCCCATGGAGTCTTACAGTTTACATAGAAACATAGACGTTAATGGCAGATAAGGACCTCAAGGCCCATCCAGTCCGCCCATTCCTTTTTCTACCTTATAAATGTGCCATCGGTCTTTGCTCTGTCAGTGGCCTATCTATACGTACTCATCTGTATTGCTCCCTTATACCTATCCCATGCCTGTTTGAAGCCCTGCACTGTATTCATAGTCACCACTTCCCTGAGGTAGGCTGTTCCATGCATCCACAACCCTTTCTGTGAAAAGGAATTTCCTCACATTCCCCCTTAATCGGCCTCCCTCTAATCTCATGCTGTGTCCTCTTATCCTGCTGTTTTTCTTATATTTAAACATGTTCGACTCTTTCACCTCGTTAATGTCCTTAAGGTGTTTGAATGTCTCGATCATATCACCTCTCTCCCTCCTTTGCTCAAGGGTATACATATTGAGCTCGGTTAATCTGTCCTCATATGTCTTCTGATGCAGTCCCTGCACCATTTTGTTTGCCCTTCTCTGGACTGCCTCAATTTGGTTAATGTCCTTGTGAAGGTGTGGTCTCCAGTACTGCGTGCAGTACTCCAGATGGAGCCTAGCCAGTGTCTTATAAAGCGGGATTATTACCTCCCTCTTACGACTTGTGATACCTCTACTAATACACCCTAACATCCCCTAGCCTTACCTACTGCTTTAGAGGTCTGCTTGGATGGTTTCAGGTCATCGGTGATGATGATGCCCAAGTCTCTTTCTTCCTTTGTGACTGTCAGCAACTGCCCTCCCAGCCTATAGGTGGCTTCAGGGGTTCTCTTCCCTGTTTGCATGATCTTGCACTTCTTTGCATTAAATCCCAGTTGCCACTCTTCTGACCATTTTGCTAGTTTATCCAGATCTCTTCTCATTCTGCCCACCCCATCTGGATCATCTACTCTATTGTAGATCTTGGTGTCATCTGTAAACAGACAAGCCTTACCCTCTAGTCCATCTGTAATGTCACTAATGAAGATATTGAAGAGGACTGGCCCCAGGACTGATCCCTGAGGTACCCCACTTGTGACTTGCATCTCTTGTGACTGTATACCATTTACCACCACTCTCTGTTTTCTGCCCTTCAACCAGTTTGCTACCCAGTTGACCAACTTCTGACCCACCCCGAGCCTACCCAGCTTATTTATCAATCTTCTATGTGGAACAGTGTCAAAAGCTTTGCTGAAGCCAAGGTAGGTGACATCAGTTGCTCCCCCTTGGTCCACAACTCTGGTTACCCAGTCAAAGAAATCTATGAGATTAGTTTGACAGGACCTTCGTTTTGTAAACCCATGCTGTCTTGGATCCTGTGCTCCTATGGATTACAGGTGTTGCACTATCCTTTCCTTAAGGAGTGCCTCCATAATCTTGCCCACTACTGAGGTAAGACTGACTGGTCTGTAGTTCCCCGCCTCCTCCCTGCTACCACTCTTGTGGAACGGGATCACATGAGCCCTTCTCCAGTCTTCTGGGACCTCTCCTGTGCTCAGAGACTCACTAAACAGTTCTGTTAATGGCTCTGCTAGTTCCACCCTTAGCTCCTTAAGTACCCTGGGATGTATGCCATGAGGTCCCATTACCTTGTCCACCCTGAGCTTAGCGAGCTCTTGTAGGATCCTTTCTTTTGTGAAGGAATAGTGCTCACCTCCCTCCCGTGTCCATGGTGCTGAGCTGTGGGCCTGCCCTCCTCTCTTCAGTAAATACTGAGCAAAAGTATCTATTTAGGATAGATGCTTTACAGGGTCCTCCTCCTCACATGCCCCCTTTCTCCTTTGAACTTAGTAATACCCTCTGGACTTTCTCCTTTCACTAATGTATCTACAGAAAGTCTTGTCACCTTCTTTACTGTTGTGTACTAGTGTTTCCTCAGTTTGGGACTTTACCTGCCTTACTGCCTTCCCTGCTTCCCTTAGGGAAGTTTGGTATGCTTCTCTGTCTTCATCCTGCTGTGTTCCCCTTTATTTCCTCAAGGCCGGCATTTTGGCTCTGACCTTTTCTGCTACTGTGTTTGAGAACCAAAGTGGTTTCCTTCTTTTTTTGCACTTCCTTTTCTAAAACAGTGGGATGTTGCTTCAAGTATTGCATCCTTAATGCTTGCCCACTTTGCCTGTACCCCTCACTTGTGTTTCTTTTTGCCAGGGCTAGCTTAACTCTGATGGCCATCTTATCAAAGTCAACTCTCTGATGTCCCATATTTTTGCCTTGGAATGGGATGATTTAGATGTAGTGGCCAAATTGAACCATACCATGTGATGGTCACCAGGCTAGGTGACCTTCTACCTGGAGATCTGTATCCTTCCCGTTAGTAAGTACTAGATCTAGGATAGCCCTGTCTCTTGTGGGTTGTTGTACCAGTTGTTTGAGGCCCTTCCCCTGCAGGGAATCCACCATGTGTCTAGTTCTGGCAGATGTTCCTGCTGGTATTGACCAATCTGTATCAGGCATGTTGAAGTCTCCCATTATCAGAACCTCCCTTTAGCTGTCATGTTTTGAGTATCTTCTAACAGTAATGTGTCTGTGTCCTCCACCTGGTCTGGTGGCCTGTAGACAACCCCAGTTCTTATGGCTGCCCCATTTCCTGTTTCCAGGGTGACCAAAAGTTCTTCTGGCTCCTTATGTGTATTCTGAATTTCTGTAGCTTTGATTTTTCATTGACATACAGGTCCACTCCACCCCCTCTTTTTGCACCTCGGTCTCTTCTGAACAGTACATAGCCAGGTACTGAAGTCTCCCAAGTGTGGTTACTGGTAAACCACATCTCACTAATTGCTACTATGTCCAGTTTAGCCTCTGACATTATTGCCTGCAGGTCTGGGATCCTATTTCCCAGGCTGTGAGCATTTGTGTACATGATTTTCCATTGGCCAGATTTCGGTGCGTTAGTTGTTGGGTGAGGTTTGGCATTTCCCCTGTGCGTCGTATGGGGAGATGGACCTTTTTTCTTACCTGGTGATGCAAATGAACTGCAAACACGCTGAATCTCTGTTTGATCACTAGCTGAGGGGGGAGGGGTGTTTTTCCCATGCGACGTATGGGGTGCTGCACCCCTCTCCCCATTTGCTAGTTTAAATATTCTGCAAAGACATCAAACTCCTGCCCCAATGCACTGACTCCCTACTTAGTCAGATGCAGTCCATCAAATTTAAAGAACTTTTGCTCCCAGAACTGTTGCCAGTTCCCTACAAATCTGTGTCCTTTTTCCACAACTGCCCATTCAGCAGAAATCTTTCATCCAAACTGATCCCCCACTGCTCTTCAGGAGTTATGAGGGTTGGGTTCACACAGGAGTAGCCTTAACTCTGCAAAAGTATTTACTTTCTGGGAGACACTGAGCAAGTCCCTTTACCACCCTGTGCATAATTATCTTCCCTTCCCTGTGCCTAACCCCCTTTGACCTTTTTCCTGTCAGTACACACCTGATGGCTGCTGCTAACTATTTATAAATTGTAAAGTGCTTTGGAATACAGTGTATATGAAAATAGCTATACAGAACCAAATACTTTGCCTTCTTCTCTTTCCTATTCACAGGGCCTGTCTCTAAACATGGACCTAGCTTTCCCTATAGCCTGTGTTACTCATAGTTTGTCTGTCTGATCACAGGGTCGGTCTATAAACATGGGCCCAGTGGTATCTACAGGCTGTGTTACACAGTGTTCTAAGAAGGCAGTGGTCTAGTCAGTGCCATAATTCTCAAGTGAGACTACTAGGATAGAACATGGCCACCAGCACAATTCTGGGTGGCCACAGAGGTATTTTTAAGTTCCTAAACCTAAGTGAATATGGGAGAGCACGGGTAATTTTGCACTTTACAAAACATGGTAAAATGTAGCAGGATCCTGATCGTCTATATACTGTGTGAAAAGAGATGTATTGTTTGTTTTCTCCCCTCACTACATAGCTCAATGACTGAGGTCCGTGATGTCAGTCTGGGCCCTTGTCTCTGTACCGTTTCCTCTTTGGCAGCAATTTTAATTAGTGACATCACTGGGGGTAGGGAACCTTCCGATGTCCCCCTGTGCTGCCCCCAACCTGCAATGCCCTGGCAGCTTTGAGTTCCAAGATACTGCTGCCAGTGCCCTCATTTTCGCTCACTCAGTCACTCTTCCTTTCCTTTCCTTTCCTTTCCTTTCCTTTCCTTTCCTTTCCTTACCCTACAGCTCCCTCTGCCTTTGCCTGCCCTAGCAGGGTGTGGATAGCAAATAGGGGTGGGAGGGACTTTTGTTGCCCCCCCCCCAGTAACCCAGTCTGTCACTACCTTTTCTTGCTTGACCAAGTGGATCCCTCCACCCACCTTACTTCTGCCGCTACCTCAGCTGCCATTGCCTGCAGTAAGTCTTGGCACTTCCAAGTGTAAAGCATTTTAATTCTCACAGCTGTCCTGCAAAATACTAATATTATATATCTGAGAACAAAGACATCATGTGTGTGTAATATTTTCTTGCAGTGGAAGATATTTATTTTACTACATTAAATGTGCCATCAGATAATGGGGACCAGAGACCAGGACACAGAACTGCCAACCTGATATCCTTGGTTTAAATCCCACCAGAGCCATTGGTGGGTACAGCATTAGTCCATCAGTCCCACCAGCTGTAACATTTATCTAGAAGTACAGTAAGACCCCAGCAAAAACAAGGTTTTGAATTTCAACGGGGCTATTCTTGGTCATATGTGATTGCCCCTGACTCCCTCCAACAGTATGTTGTCCTATATCTCACACAACATACTGCTTCCGATCCCTGTGACTAAATCCCACCTATATTACTATATGACTATCAGCTTGTTACAGAACCTACTGCAACTATATGGCCATGCTAAAATACTGAATCATTTACTGTCCTTGACTGTATGCCTCCTACTGAACAACAATGTATTCAAATACCTGTCATGTAATGCAATGTATTGTAATACGTAATGTAATGTACTGTCATCTCTGTAACATGTGTTACCCTGTACCTTAATGTATGACGTAGAACCTTTGTAAATGAGTCTTTGACTCAAAGTTCTTTCTGAATATCTCAATAAATAAATAAATACAAATTATAATGTAAAACACATAGAAATAAAATCCCCACAATATTTTCCTAAGCTTGCTTAGAAAAGCTCTGGAATGTCTCCATCATGAAATTTACATACAAAATTCACAGCAGTTTTTTTTTTTTTTATAGAATATGTCACAGCTGTTTCTGTGGGCCATAGTCCTGAAATGTTCCAGTTTTAGAGAGATTCCACCAATGCTTTTATGGAATTAGATCATTTATGTTTTTTAAGTTGTTCATGCCCATCTTCTGACCTTCGACTTGGCCCCTGTCTGCCTCAGGCAGCCACCCAGCCCCATCAAACCTACCCGTAGCAGCTCTTCTTCTCACCCTGTTACCCCCCCACCCACTGTGGCTGAGAGGAAGGGGCAGCTTCCTCTTCCATGGCACCCAGGGTGGAGGTGACTTGGTTTTGCAGAGCTCAAGTATAGCAGGCACCCTCCTGCTGTGAGTCAGGGAGTTTCTTACTTGTTCCATGGTTCCATCCTCTAGCAGGTGATGCTGTGGTACCAGAAACATGCCTGCAGTGTGTGATGCAGAAGGCTTGTCAATACCCCTCCAGTCTCCTGGTGGCACTGCCACCCGAGGTCACACATGAGGCAGTAGTGCAGCACTGCCAGCAAGCCTCCTTCCCCAAAGGAGAAGGGTATCCTTTGGGATACTCAATCCTCCTTTCTCTGATGGCCCAGGCTGGGCTCATTTCCAAAGCTGGGTCTGCCGGTGTCACCAGCAGCAACACTGGCACAGCACCAGCATGCTGGCCATCCTCCGTGAATTGGGAGATTCCCCGGGTTAAAAAGAAAGTGGGTAGGCACACTTTTGCACTCTCTCTGAGCCAGAATCATTGAACAAACTTCCTGAAGATCTCAAGCCTGCTACCACCCCACCTGCTTTCAAGACATGCTGTGCCTTTTCTTTTGTTTGAAGGAACATGGGATGTATTTACACATACCTCTTGGAAGCATGGATTTAACTGTTTTGTTGCACTTCCCCTCTTACTGTTTACCCCCCTTTGGGTTGCACCTGGAAACAAACCTCTGCCAGTTACCAATTTCTAAGTCAATATGCTGATGATAAGGAGACAATGTGGTTTAGTAGCAGGCAGTAGGGTCTAGTGGTTCAGGCTCCAGCTTGGGAACCAGAAGATCACAAGTTCAATCCCCACTACAGCCAAATACTCACCGTGTGACTTTGGGCAAGTTGTTTTATCTCCCAGTGCTCCAGTGCACCCAGTTGTGGAAATGGATAGAAGCAGGACCCCACTAAAAAGAAAATATTGCATCCTAGCTGGATACCCTGTGCAAATAAACTTTAAAAAGATGATCATTTGCTAAATATATTATTACTATTTTGTGAACTCCTAATGTAAAGTTATATTTTTCTGATACTTACTGTGCGTTATTTAATGTTTACTGTACTTTAGCGTAGTAGTATATCTTTGAGGTTAGAGTACCAAGCTGTGAACCTGGCGCCCAAGCAGGCCTGGGTTTTAATTCCACAACCTCCACGTGCATACTGTGTGACCCTGAGCTCACCATTCCTGGTCACAGTTGGAAATTAGTTTTGGCTCAATGCTTTTGCTGGGCCAAAATTCAAAATAAAAAAAACAAGCAAATAAACAAAGAAATAAATTATATATTTTTGTGTCTTACTGTATAGGAACAAATTCTGCTTGTTGTCCGTGGCTGTCTCCCCAGGACCCCCCTGAAAATGAGATGCTGCACTTCATGGTGTTAACCTGGTTGGAACTAATTTTATTTATTATTTGTTTCAAAGGTTTTATCAGGTAATACATGTTGAGCTAGTAACAGCTCATTTCTAAATGCGTCCTTTGGGAAAGAGGGGAAAAGATAACAGATACAAAAATACAGACTATATAATACAAAAAATAGAATACAGTAAGTTTAACAAAAAATAAACAGGACAATTATGTCTAAGAATAGATTGACAAAAAAAGTTACCACACAATAAATTGTGAACTGAACAAAATTAAATAAATGGTTATCAACTTAAAACACAAACAATGGAGGAATGACTGATACTGGGGAACAGGAACAGAGAAATAGGTAAGTAACAGGAGGAAGTAAACCCAATATCAGACACAACTGCAGGAATGAGTAGAGAACTCATGGAGAAGAGCTTTAAGAGCAGGAACTGAAGGAACAGAGTGAATAAAAAGGGGACGGGAACCCGAAAGTTTGAATGAGAAGGCTGCCAGGCCAGCAGTAGACTTCATCTGAGGGAATGCAAAAGAGCAAAAGCAAGCATTATGAAAAGAGTAGGAAGATGAAGGGGAAGGGAGAGGAGAGAGGTTAAAAACAAGGGGAGAGAGCCAAACCACAGTTTGGAGAGAAGGGCCACACAGTGGGTGAAGAGCCTGGCATCAAGAGAAGGAAGGAGAAAGGGAAGAATACAAGGTACTGTGATGAGTACGCATGGGCTTATCAGGGGCAAAGCAACAGAAAGAGTGAAAGAGAGGATCCAGTCTAGCCTAGTTTTAAAAAAAGAAATTTAAATTAATGTAACAGTGTCATCTCATGGTACCGTCTGGCTCAGCTCCCGAGTGTCTGGCCATGTAAACTTTGTGTGTGTGTGTGTGCGTGTGTGCATGCATGCATGCATGTGTGTGTATGCATGCATGCATGTGTGTGTGGGGGAGGAAAAGGGGGGAGAAAAAGCAGAATATAAATATCTGTTCACCAGAGATGAACCCTGATTCTGCTGGCTAGGAGTTTTAGTCCATTAGGTGATTATCAGGAAGCAAACAGCCTTTCTTGTTGTAATTAAAGTCTCCAAAGCCACTTAGCAGACAGTGTAAGACAAATAGATTTCCCCCTAAGCTTATTTACTTCACCTTTCTTGGCAGCTAAAGGGTTTTATCCGCTTTTCCTAGTTAACAAAAAAGATGTCCCTTAGTTACTGTGGTAGCTGCCTTGCATATGTGCCTGCATGAGCGAGAGGGGCTTCTGTGGTGTTTCATGCCCAGTGGCACATGTCCACACAGTGGGCGGACATGCGTGCCTGTCAGTACCACTCAGAGGTCTGTGCCTGGAGATGTTTATAAAAGGCACCCGTGTGTGTGCTGTTGATAATACCTGCCAAAGTTTAGGCTTATCTGCATCTGTTGCTCTTGTCACTTTAAGAAGGATGAGGTGTATTTTAATATAGTCTGTTTATGCTGCAAAGGCATCGAGGCAGGTTGCCTGTTTCAGAGGTGGCGGAGCCATTGTATTGTGTCACAACCATACTACTGCACTCAGGTGTGAGTTCAGATTGGTAGCTGCCTGGCATATGTGCCTGCATGAATGAGGGCACCCTCTGTGGTGTTCCACACCGGGCAGCACATCTATTTTCATATCTGATTGTAATCTGGCCAAATTAATACTGCACTTGCCCTCTTTGGTTCGCGTTGCACATCATCTTCTTTCCATCGGCAGCCTAGGGCTGGGATTGCTCCTGTGGATTTGCTATCCAACCAAGGGTCCATAACTTTGGTCCCTGGCCTCTGCTCATCGTATATTAACAGTGTTTTACATTATCTTGTGTTTTTGTGATGTTCTTTACTGTTTTATTCTAGTTTGTTTAGCTTGGCTCCTGAAGATGTGCCTTTGGCTGGCAGCCTAGGGTCGGGCTTGCTCCTGTGACTTTGCTCCCCGGGGCTCATAACTTTGGTCTCTGGTCTCTGCACACTGTATGCAGAACAAGATAAAGAGAGCACTTGCAAGTATCCCAATAAATATATTTTATTTAGTCATGAAAGTGGCATAAGTCAGAACAGATCAGTGAAAAAAATTGCAACCATGGACACCAGAAACCTCATGTACACTTAACGCTGACACACACCTTCCTCAGCTCTTCTAGCTGTATATTAAAGCAGCAGTACTGGGATAATCAGGAAGTGATTATCAAAATTCAAGTATTTTTTTCTAGCGATCTTTAGTTTTTACTGTATTTCCATTGTTGAGGCTCCACAGCAAATATAACTGGTGCTTAATTTGTAGCCGCGCTCCCCCCTCATGTCATATCAAGTCTTTTGTTTACTTCCATGGGACCCTGTGCTGCACATTCCCACTGTCATTCTGTAGTACTGCATGTCATGAGCATGTGCAGTTGCCAGCAGAGGGTTCCAGTTCAATATGGCGGGTGAGAGAAATGTAAACAAAAATAAAGAAAAACGAAGCAAATTATGGGGTAATAGTACAGCGAAAATAAGAACGATTACCAGGTAAGTGTTCAATGGAGCACAGGGAACAAACCGTTGCAAATGATCCATATTTTTATGTTTGCTTGCACGCATGTGCAAGAAACATAGTGCCATCATCCAAATTTTTGTAGGTGTGGCACCCTGTCTTCCAATTCAGTCAGTGTGTTTGCAGGCACGGCCACAGTTCGCCAATGAATGCTGCAGCTGTCTATGACAGCAGTTGAAAATGCAGCGCCATCCAGTTGAAAAGGAGAGCTCTGCTTCAGTGAGCAGCGATAACATAGTGTTGATTAGTATGTTGCCGGCAGTCCTGCTTGTATATGTCTCTGCTTTCTCTTCCTGGAACATAAATTCAGTTTGAAGTGAAATTTTCCTTGGACTGTCTTTCCGAGAGGAGGCAGCGAGGTGCCCAATCCCTGTCAGTTCAATTAAACCCCAAAAGAAATAGACTTCCAGTTGCCACGCTAGGAGCCCACCCCAGCATGGCACACATCTGTGTAATATGGGGTGCCTAACTCCCGCTCCACTGCCCCTCAAAAATCTTCCAGCTGCCATGCTGGGAGCCCACCCCAGTGTGACACAAGTCCCGCGTCATCATCCTCAGTTCCACTGCCCCCCCAAAAAATCTTCCAGCTGCCACGCTGGGAGCCCACCCCAGCATGGCACAAGTCCCGTGTCATCCTCCTAAAACAAAAACAAACACCTGAAAAGAAAAAAATGGTCCCTCATTGATTATCTTGCCCCCCAACCCACGCCCACCCTCTGTGCATCCACCTCCCCACACCCCACTTCACCCCATCCTTATCTCCGGAGACCGGCGAGATGATCTTCGGTGGACCAGGAACATGTCTGGACTCTTTAAAGCCGATCGCGAACTGAAGAAATGCCGGTAAGCTGTATAATGGAATAAATAGTTTTTTTTTTAACGTTGATGCATATCTCAGGCATTTATTGGAATTTTGGCACCAAATATTTAACATGGGGTTTTTGGGACCCCCCTCATGAATTCTGGCACTGTCATGGCATTAATCAGCCCTGAATGGTGATTTCGCAGTCACAGCACGGAACTACATTTCGGGACCGATTTGCGAATGACAGTGCCACGAGATCATAATTGTTCAAAACCCTATGTTAAATTCAATGAAAAGAATCCCAAAACGATTTATGAGCGTAAGTTAAAATTTTAATATTTTCACTCCAGATTTTCAACATTGCCATTTTACCACACCTCCTTATGAGTAGTACAGCTGTCATTTTTCACATCTTGCCCAAAATGTGTTTCCTCGCATGTAGCGCACAATGTCAGTGTGCAAAATCAATGTTCAGAACAGATTAAGAAAATCACAGTGACACTGTTCATGAGCAGAGGTCTTAAAATGGCAATGTTAAAAATTTTGTGGCAAAAGTCCGTAAAATGACTGTGTTACGAGCGAGCATTGAGCAGTTTCCACGTACCCTCGTAAGTTCATGAATTTGTAATATTTTCAGTCCAGATTTTCACCACTGGCATTTTTCCACACTTCTTTATGAACAGTACAGCTGTCATTTTTCACACCATGGCTGAAATGTATTTTTGCACTTCCAGTGCAGAAATGTGTGTTCGCTGTTGGAAATCACTGTTCGGAACAGATTAAGAAAATCACAGCGACACTGTTCATGAGAAGAAGTCCCAAAATGCCTGTGTTGACAATCTGCTGTAAAAAATCCCCAAACTAATTACATTACGGGTGTGCGATGCACAGTTTCTATGCACACTCGTGACTGCACCAGTTTTTTTAATTTTTAATATTTTCACAGCAGATTTTCAACATTGCCATTTTTTACATCTCTCCATGAATAGTACAGCTGTCATTTTTCACATCCTGTTCGAAATGTGTTTTCGCACCTGTGGTTCCAAATGGCGTAGTTGCTGTGCAAAAGCAGCTTTCGGCTAACAAACTGATATTGCCACTGTTCGTGAGGTGGGGGTCACAAAAAAAACATGTTGAAAATTTGGAGTGAAAATACCAACGAACGCCTGAGGCATTACCATTTCCAACCATAATGCCCCATCCTATAGAGAATGACAGGCATCAGGGGTGTGACTTGGGATTGTCGCCTGTAATGCTCATGCCATTCCACCCCCAACCACACCCTGCAGCCAGGGAGAGGTATCGAGGTGTGCCTTGGACTCTTCGGCCCCAAAGTTCACCCCATACTCCTATACTGCACCCATCTCACCGTATTTCCTGATGGAATGGGGTGAACATAAGGGCCAAAGACTCCAAGGAACACCATGACACTTGTCAGTGTCTGCAGGGTAGGGTGTGGTGAAATGGTGTGGCCGTTATGCCTGACGACCCCAAGGCACACCCCAATGCCTGTCAGTATTTGCAGGGTGGTGGTGGGGTTGGCTTCAGTTCAATACTTCACTGCCATTCCTATTACGCAGCTCTGTAACTTCTACACTACCAATGCCAATGCCAGCAAGCAAACATTCGGCATCGACAAATGCTTGTTTTAACTAGTACTGCTGCTTTACCATTGTTTTATTTTATCTTGTATTTTGTAATTGTTCTTGACTGTTTATCCTAATTTATTTAGGATGTCGCCTTAATTATTCTTTTCTAGTTGTATCTTATTGCTGTGTTGTTTCATTACCTAGTCCCACAGTTATTTCTCTGGTAGCTCTGTAACACATCACCCTGTTGTAGCCTCTTGAGTCGTACCTGTAATTATAAATCACTCACGTGATTTCAGCCAATCAGGGAGTAGAGCCTTTGTACCTCTTATCCTGTGTACTGTGTGCTCTCGTGTGGGAGTATTAGGAGGTAGCATTCTACTTCAGTGTCAGGGTGAGGATGGCGCAATAAAAAAAAAGCTCTTATGAATCACCTGCGCTAAACCTGAGTGACTTTGAAAAGATAATAGGGCCGCTGCGTGATGTATTCTATAGTATTAGAAACCCCTCTCATGAGGTTTGGGCAGCCAGAACTGTATGGCTTTGCATTGTGTCATCTTGCCCAAACCTCACGCTTTCAGTCTCTTATACTGTATGAAACACTCCTCAGAGGCCCTATTATACAATGGCAAGAAAATTTCCTGGACTCTGATTGGTCAGTATATCCCTGGCACAGTGAGGTTATCCCAGCACAACCTCACTGTATTGATTTGGATGACCATTTTTCCTCCTAGATACATTATGCAGTGATGAGTGCAGGGAGGATAGTTCACAGAAACTGACAAAACTGCATTATATTGCCACAAAAAAAATCTACTAAAAACATTGTTTTATTTTTTTATTTTGTTTAACAACAAGCCATTGTATAATAGCAATAATGCACTCCAGGGTGTGGGTTGTGCTGGGATAACTTCACTTCTGGGATGTTGGACGCACTCGGCCTGCGGCCTTGTGCCCAACCACGCAGGCGTGAGGTTATCCCAGCACAACCCACACCCTGTCGTGGCTTATTGCTTAATTAACTTATAATAGGCATTCAGTTATCTTGTGTACCTATCTGGTAACAAAAAAAAAAATAACCAAATCATTTAATGAATCTCAGTTGCATGGTGCTTGGGTATGTTGATCTAAACTGTACTCAGTAGCTGTGAGTTCCATCCAGGCAGACTTGTGCTCTGGTCTGCCTATGTCACCACATTTGCAGGAGAAGTATGATTTTCCAAACTGGGGATGTAGTGGGTCCTGGCAGGTTAGTTGTTTTTTTTTAATTACATATTTTGCGTTCAGATTGAAGTTTGATGTGATAATCCTGTGATACTGCTGCTTGCATCTTTGTTCGGAAATACTTCCCATAACCCCACTGTGACAAATGTCATGGTCAAACTCGGGCAACAGGTGGCTTCACTGGTTCATTCACATATCTGGACTGTGTAGTACAGTACGGTCTGCATGCCCATTGGCCCATGTGGTGGACCATTCGGCGTACAGCCGTACTGTATGCTGTCAGTCGGTGGGTGGCTGGGCAGCTTGCGGACCGGGGTGTAGGAGCGTGGGCTCAGTGGGTGGGTGGGGAGGGGGTACCGCTGGGTCACCAGGGTTCTTATTTACATTTGCTCACGATCGGGCAGGAGGTTGGGTCCACTAGACCACCAGGGTTCTTAATTACATTTGCCCGTGATCAGGCAGGAGATCGGGTCCTCTGGACCACCAGGGTAAGTTATTTACAATGCCCACGATCAGGCGATGGGGTAAGGTCCACTGGACCACCAGGGATATTATATTCATATGCCCGTGATTGGGCAGGAGAACGGGTCCACTGGACCACCTGGGCTATTATATTTACATGTCCGCGATCGGGCGGGGGGGCACAATGCCCGGACTGTGTCCCGGGAGGTCAGGTGGCCACCCACAGCAGGCGCCTGCCGTGTTGCACCAAGCAATATGGTGGCCTGCCTGTGGATGTCCCCCGACATGTTCCTGTTTTTTACGGGCACATCTTTGTGCCAATTATTTCGCCTGCTTCTTCCATCTAGGTCCTCCAGTTTCCCCTCCATCTTAACCAGCTTTTGCTTAAGTGATGTAATCTGCATATCAGTTCTGTCCCTCCAACCTTCCACCGAGGTAATGTGGGCTTCTGCTTCACCCACTCTCCTAGTTGTCAGATTCAGGTCTCCCCTAAGTGTTTTCAGCTCCTCAGTAAATGTATGCACCAAATCCTTAAAAGGTTGCAGCTTAGCCAAGAAGTGCTCCTCTGAGAGCTGCTAGGGCTGCCAAGATATAGTAGTAGTGTGAGTGGAGGAGCCCCCTTGCGACTTTACTTTTTTATTGCCTTTCTCTGGGGTTGCATGCGGTGTGTGCAAAGGTAAGGCCCGCCTCATCTCGGCATCCATCCCAGCATGACCAGAGCGACGACTAGGACGAATCAATGACCGGATGACACCCGGAGGTTTCTACAATTAGTTCGTGATGCAAAACCAGCAAAAAAGGAACAGAAAGCTGCTGGTAATAGGCGGGAGGTGCGGGAGCAGACTGGGAGCGCAGCCACTAGCTGGAAGGCATCATGTGAGTCCTCCTCACTTTGCAATATTGGAAGCAACCCCTCCCAGACCAGACCCTTGGTCCCCAACCACTCAGTCTGGATGACCTCCCATAGCAGAGACAGGTTACTTCCCCCTGGCTGACTGATTGCCCTCTGAGCCACCCACCAGATGAATGCGGGGCCACATATCCAAATACACATAAGGTCTTCCCTAGGGCCTGTAAGAGACAATAAACAATTACTGTAGGTGTGGTCTCACATAGCGCAGGAATGCCTGAGACATCCAGTGTCCCAAGGCCTGAATCTCAGAATCTGATAAGCCCCTGCCCCTGGCAGTCATCGCTGCCCCAATGCGGAACAAATGGGTCCCATTATCCCCGGTGTGTAGCCCCAGCTCCTGGCTAGCCTTCCGCAGGATGAACCAGAACTGGTAAGCCGTCACCAGTTCACCTGGTAAGCTGTCACCAGTTCACCTGGTAAGCTGTCACCACATTGCCATCCTGATGCCTGAATAAGGCCTCCCCGTTTTCGGAGCAGCATGTCCAATAGTCAGTCAGACTATGGGCTGCATGCCACTGCTCTCCGGCTGGAGCCTTAATTTCATGCCAGCGGCCTGCTCCCCTCTCTTCCATCTTGGATCTGCGGAGATGCAGGAATACCTTGTTCCCTACCATCACCACATCCTGTGACATCATGTTCAGGATGCCCCGGTCCTTGGAGGGTTTTGTTAGCTCCAAAACCCTGAAGTTCCCACAGAAAGCGACCAGGAGCATGGTGCCGAACAGCCAGGCTTCATCCTCATCCCTACAAACCTTTGGCAAGGCCCCCCAAATGGCTTCTAATTTAACTGGCGTAATGGGCCGTCTAGCATCAGGAGTGGAGATAACCTCCCTATGCCACCTTTCCAATAGCTTCCTCACCTTAAAGGCACCCGTGGTGTCTGCCATCCCCATGGCTTTCATCACCCATGACAAGCCCGTGAGGTGACGTGCCACCACTCCTGGTGAGAAACCCTCTGCTCTCCCTACCATGACATATTTGCAAAGCTGATCTACTGGGATGGGCCAAATGTCCTGCCACTGCTTGGCCTCTTGAGTGGCTAGGTAGCATTCGACTCCCTGGCAGTACGCCTCTTTTGTACTGGGTGCAATGGAGTTACCTATGCATTTCCAAGCCTGTCAGCCACTATCTCCCACAGGAGGGGAGGTACCTGCTGTTGCTTCTTGTCCGCTCTTGGTGCCAACCAGAAGAATCTGTCCCACTGTGAATGAGATAAGGCATCGGCAATGCCGCTGTCAATTCCTGGGACATGTATAGCTTGGAATGTAAGGTTATGCAACATACATTTTAAGACAAATACCTGCATCAAGTCTTCCATTGGTCCCAACTGATCCAGCTGCCTACTGATGGTATGGGCCACCCCCATGTTATCTGACCTGAAGTGCAGTATCTGGTTGCAGAATCTGTGACCCCAGGTGCACAGGGCCACTAAGATTGGGAAGAACTCCAACAGAGTGATCTGTTTCCCTACCCTGGCCTCCCGCCAAGCCACTGGCCACTTCCCTGTGCACCATTGCCCCTGAAAATAATCCCAGAACCTCAGACCACCCACTGCATCCATGTACAGCTCCAAGGGCATATCCCCCATGGCATTTGCCACAAGGCTGTCCCATTGAAGTGGTCTAGGAACATCTTCCAAACCTGCAAGTCCTCTTGGAACTGCTTTGAGACTTGAATCCTGTGATGGGGTCTTGTACAGCCAGCCCCTCTCCTGGCCAGCTGTCGCAAGAAAATCCTCCTCACCGGTATGACCCTACATGTGAAGCTGAGGTGCCCAACTAACTGTTGTAATTCCTTCAGAGAAACCATTCTTGCTCCCCAATATTCTACACAACAGAGACCGAAGTGTGGTCAATTTGTCCAGTGGCAGGTGACACAGTCTATTCGTGGAATCAATTTCTATGCCCAAGAAGGTGAGAGAGGTTCTTGGCGGTTTGGATTTTCCATTGCTAAAGGAACTCCAAACTCCCTGCACAAGTATTTGAAGGCCCTGACTAAGTGCCCACACACTGGAGACTGTGCTGTGTCCACAAACAGGAAATAATCGAGATAGTGTACTATGCCATCAGTGTCCGCTGTTTGTGCGGTAACCCAATGCAAGAAGGTGCTGAAACTCTCAAACACAGCACAGGCCACTGAGCAGCCCATAGGCATGCAATTATCCATGTGGTATGCATTCTTGAACTTCATGCCCAACAGTACCCTATCCTCCTGATGCACTGGCAATAGCTTGAACACAGACTCGATGTCCGCCTTAGCCATCAGGGTGCTTGGCCTTGCTGCCTGCACCACCTCCACTGCCCAGTCGAATGACTGGTAGTGAACCGATGTGTACTGTTGGTCAATATGATCGTTCACCGATTCCCTCACTGGGTGTAACAAGTGATTAATCAGCCTATATTCTCCCAGAACCTTCTTGGGCACCAGGCCAATCGGTGAAACCCTTAGGTTTGGCAGTGGTGGCCTAGCAAAGGGGCCACTCATCCGCTCGAGCCGCCGCGCTTTTTCCAGTTTCCCCTGGACATGTGGCAGGCCTCTGGCCGACTTCAAGTTCTCAGCCTCATACTGCCGGTGAGGACCAGAGTATGGGATCCTGAAGCCCTCCAAACACCCTGCCTCCAACAATTGTGTGGCTCCTCTGTCTGGTTACTGGTCCAGCCATGGTTTAATCTTTTTAATCTATACTGGAGTGGGAAGGCTTTCTACTTTGAGACTTCCTAAACCTGCCTCTACCCCCTTCCCAATCCTATTCCCCCCGTGTGGAGGAGCACTGCAGAAAGGGGTGCTGTCAGCCTCAGGCTAGGCATGCATGTTTGAACTGGCAGCTGGAGCATGAGTGGGCCAATTGATTATATGCATAGCACAGCTGGGAGGAGGCGCTGTCCCCCCCTTGTGGTGCCAGGGCATGGATTGGGAGCCTATCGGTGTGCTGCACTCCCCCACCCTGCATCACATCCACCAACAGTGGCATGTCCAGCTTGCCCCAACTGATGACAGAATGTACCTGCCATCTACGATAAACTCCTCGTAATCCAGCAAAGCCATGCTGCCTTTCTTGTGATGCATCAAAGAGATGTGATGCATATAGTTAAGAATTTCCACCCACTGTTTTCCATCACCCTCCAACACCACAGTGGCACAGATTAAAAAAGCCATGACCCAGTTGTCATACGTACGGGGAACCTTAACCTTTTCCGGGTCCCGGTCCTCCCCTTTATCCTTCTCCTTTTTCTT
Source organism: Neoceratodus forsteri (assembly GCA_016271365.2). NCBI lineage: Eukaryota > Metazoa > Chordata > Ceratodontiformes > Ceratodontidae > Neoceratodus > Neoceratodus forsteri. The sequence continues at coordinate 36,432,642 of JADMNL010000022.1, forward strand.
CTCCGTGTTTTCAGCGGGGCGATTAAGGAGGGAAAATATGTCTATGTATTCCCTATTCATAATCAGTTGCTTGATCTTGTCAGTCAAGTGAGTCCCCACTGGGGAGTCCAGACCAGCATATGGGTTCACTGGTGGTGGAGACGCCAGCTTATCTGGTGCCTGGTCTTCCAGCCCTGTGCCTGCCCCCTTGCGGGTGAAGCCAACAACCGATTTTTAATCTCCATCACTAGGTCTGCGACCACCCCTACCAACTGTTTCAAGTGTTCATCGGCTGCTGCCCACAGACTGGTGTCTGGCAAGGGCTACTGTCCACCCAACTCCTCCCCTTCTGATCCGTCGGGGTCACTCCTGGCTTCATCTCTGTCAGAATCCAGAGTGTATGCTACTAGTGTACCCTTGACCTCACTATCTGATGACTCTTCCCCAACTGGTGACTCTCCCCTCACTGCCCCCAACATGTCTTACCTGGCTGGCCCCAACCTGGGGGCCTTCCAATAACTCCTTACCTGCGGGGCGGGAAAGTTTTGCTGGTGGCAGTGACTTCTGGCCACCTACTCTCTTCTTCTTGCTGGGTGTTGAGGACTGCTTCAGCCCTTCCTGGCATGCCTGCAGCCAGGCCACTCCATTCCTCCTATACAGGGTGCGTAGCTTGTCTTCGGCAGCTTGGATGTGGGCACCTGCTTCCTGGCAGACATGTTCTTAAATGACAACTATTTCCCCCCCCCCCAAGAAACATGGTTAGTAATTGTCATGACCTGGCCACCCCCCGACATTGTCAGGAGGCCCCCTCACCTGCTTGTGAGCCAGCTTAGTAACATTGCGACCTGCCATGCTTTTCAAAACTATTACTTGTATGCCTCATTCCGTGTGGCAACACTACAGGGAGAGTGTGCTGCTCCTGTTGTTTTATCATCTTTCACTGTTAATCTAGGTTTTAGGGTTACCCCAGCTCAGGGGAATTCCATTCTGAGGACTGGAGTAGAGAGGGAGGAGAAGCAGCACCAGGACTAGAACCACCATCCGGTACCTTGAGCCCTGCTGCTCAGCCCCAGTGACTCTAATTGCTGTGGCCCAAGGCAGTGCGCCACCATTGTGATGGGGTGGGGCAGTATTGGAATTGTCTGCCTATAGGCCGCGGATCGGCGAGGGGCTGACCTGGCTCACACAGGTGAGGCCTGAGCAGGTTCTCCAGCATGCCATGCAAAATGTTTGCCATTGATGACTAAGCTTAAACAGGGCTCCACCCCTGCTCAGTAGCCACCTGCCACTCGTGGGCACCCACCCCCTCCCACCGGAAGTCACTCACAGAGCCGCCCCAATTGCCAGAGGAACCTAAAGGAGACCCTGTGGGGATGGCACAAACGCCAAGACCATCCTGGCCTTCTCAACCATGGAAGACTGTAGACCCCTGCAAGCCAGTGTTCCCAGCTGTCCACTATCCAGTAGAGCTATGGACATCGACCAGGATCACCAGGCCACCATCCACTGGCTGGGGTAAAAGAGACTCCATCCCAGGTGTTCGCACATGCCAGGCTCCTAGCATGCAGTTCCAAGCCTCCACCACTAAGCCCAACTGTCCACCCGGTCGATGATGCATGGTGCATCATTGAGCAAGCCCTGGGCCCACCCAAGATGGCCACCATGATCTTGCAAGTGTTCACACGAGATCTGCAACGGGCCTATGTCCTAATGGGCTGATCTCGTGGGAATTGCGGGACAGCATGACCTACAGCCTCTTGTTTCATTTTTATATATTTTTTTTTATTTCCTGCTTGTTTCCATGCTGTGGTCTGCCTAGTCTGAATGTGCCACAGCATGAACTGACCCCCGCCCCGATTAGCGATGGCTGGCTGCGTGGTGAACTGTCACTCATGGGCCTTTGGGAGGGCCCAAAACATCATGGGACATGTAGTCTCAAGTGCCTACAACCACTGGAAAGTGGCCACTGCCCTTCAAGTGAGCCCCTACTGAAATGCCGCTCCCCACAGGTGATCCCATCCTGGACCACCCCCTGACCTGCAGGCTGGGACTCGCAGACAAGTGCGGGGAGTCCCCATGGACCCAACTGGTGGGCAAATGCCCACGCCAGCCACTAACCGGACTCGGGCCTCACTCATCGAAGCAGACTAATCCCCGGCAGCCCAGCATGGTGACAGGGCAGAATGCCTATGAACAGAGGGGAACCAACAGGCCAGGTAAGCCCTATTTGCAGCAGAGAACTCAGGAGGTCAACTGAATACCCTGAGATTTTCTTTTTTGTTTTTTTTTGTGGTTCTTCTGCTGCTGCCGCGTGGAAGAGCAGCAACCGTGAGGGAAGACTGGCAACTCAGGGGACTGGCAGCAAGCCTGTAGCAATGGTTGCTTCTGCAGAGCATCCCAGAGGCCGCTTGGCTACCTGGCAACCCGTCCACACTCGTACAAGGAGCAGCCTTGTAGCTGTGCTATTATTAGACCCAAAATGATATATCTGGGACTTGAACCTAGGACCATTAACCAGAGGCAGATAATTTGTGAGCTCTGCCACAAGTTCACCATGCAGGATCCTACTCCGCCTTTAGCAGCTACTTGCAGCTACCAAGGCCCTCTTACTCCCAACCTCCCAGCTACCTTATCTTGTGTTGGGAGTCTGATGTCTTGATCCGGGGGGGGGGAGGAAGAGCAAGAAGGCTGGAATCCAGCCTGCCAGCTAGTTTTATTTGTCTCCTCCCCTCGGACTCCCCCCATTTGGAGGGGCTAGCTATGCCCTAACCCTGCCTATGTCCCGAGGCTGCTGGCCACTCCCCTGGGCTGGTTTCCAGCAGCCCCTGGTCATTGGCCATGGAGAGGGGGAAGGAGGGGTCCGGACAAAGGGACGGCTACTGCAATGTTTGGGCAGCCTATGCATTCTCTCACACTTCATTACTTATTACTTATGAATTTTACATGAAAACAGGATTGCTGTTACCCAATCATCTGCTCTGGCTGCTCATCTGCAAGTGACGTCGTAATCCTCGCCTATGACATCTAAAGTTTAGCGGAATGTGGAATTCCAGCTGCAGAATTCAAAACTGTTTTTCTGAAGTTTTTTAATTCCACAAAATTCTGAAAAACAATTCTATGTAAACCGCGGAATAATATTCTGTGGAGTATATAATCCGCAGAATATTATTCTGGTTTGCAGAAAATGAATCCTCAGTTTATGTAAACTGCTGAGTCCTATTTCGCAATTTATGTAAACTGCAGATTACCAATATATAGTTTTAATGAAAAATATTCCACATTCAGAATTGTGGAATTCCTGTTCTGACAGAATTCCTGGGAATTTGGTGGAATTTCTGACATTCCACAGAACTCTGGCAGAAGCAGAATTTGAAAATTCCGTACTGCTCTAATGACATCACAACTGATTACTGTAGAAGTGATTACGATGTCATTTGTAGGCAAGCAGACAGAACAGATAAAGACCAAAGGTCCCATTTTCAAAGGGGAAGCATGGGTAAAACCCAGGATGTGCTGTGCAAACTTGGAAATGTGACAGCTGTCGGGGATGTGCCCATATTTAAATGGCACAGATGCATGGCACCCCCCTGACAGTGCCGACATGCACAATATTGTGCTGTGGCTATGCAAATGAGGGGTTCCCCGTACATGTGTGGTGCAGCACAATATTGAAATGTTTCAGAAGTGCAAAATGGCCCCCAGCTGCAGTGCAGATTTACACTTCTGAAACTCTGCCCTAACCGGTGCTCAGACCCGGCTGCCCACTGTTCAGGGCAGGGAACCCTGATGGTACAGTGGTCCCTTCCTGATCCTGAGCACTGTGATAATAATAAAACTCCCTCCCACTCCCCATACCCATGGTAGTTTAGTAGGTCCCCCCTCCCCAGCCCCGATCACCGTCATAATAGTAAAATCCCTCCCAATCCCCATATCCCCAGTTGTTTAGTAGGTCCCCCTCCCCAGCCCTGATCACTGTCATAATAGTAAAATCCCTCCCGATCCCCATATCCCTGGTAGTTTAGTAGGTCTCCCTCCGCAGCCCCGATCACTGTCATAATAGTAAAATCCCTCCCAATCCCCATATCCCTGGTAGTTTAGTGGGTCCCCCCTCCCCAGCCCCAATCACTGTCATAATAGTAAAATCCCTCCCGATCCCCATATCCCTGGTAGTTTAGTGGGTCCCCCCTCCCCAGCCCCAATCACTGTCATAATAGTAAAATCCCTCCTGATCCCCATATCCCCAGTAGTCTAGTGGCCCCCCTGGCCTCGATCACCATCAGAACAATAAGAGATCTCCTGATCTCCACATCCCTGGTAGACTAGTGGTTCCCCCTGGCCCCAATCATCATCAGAATGATAAGAACCCTCTCAGTTCCCTCAGATCTCGGTAGTCTGTGGTTCCCTAGCCTTATCACCATCAGAATAATAAAACCCCAATCCCCATATCCCTGTTAGTCTAGTGATTTCTCTCTTCCCAGCCCTGATTCGTATAATAATAATAACAATAAAATTACCCAGTCCCACAGAATGATAAGAAACACCCCCGATCCTCAATTATGGCCCAGATTGATTGATCAACTAATGGGCGTGTACTGAATACTATATGCGCTCCTGTACAGTTTAGTCCATGGCTGGCTGGTACGGTGTGAGGTAGGCTGTGCCAGTCATAGGCTTTGGTCAGGTTGGGGAGCAGGGTAGTGGGTCACTGCCTTACAGGGGGGGTGGGCCACTTGACTACCAGGGACCGGGACTTTTTTATTATACAGATTGAGGGGCACTAGACTACCAGAGATATGGGAATTGGGGGTGTTCTTATTATTCCAATGGAGGCTGGGCTGGGGACCCCAAGAGACTACCAGGGATTCGGGACCGGAGGTTCATTTTATTCTGACAGTGATCAGGGCTGGAGGTAACACTAGACTACCAGGGATATGGGGATCAGGGGAGTTTCTTATCACTCTGATGGTGATCTGGGCTGAGGTGGGAACACTAGACTACTGGGGATATGGGGGTTTAAAATTATGGAAGCAGGAAGGGAGCAAGAAGCAAGCGGCTGCTGTGGTTCAATAGGGAAGTTGTGAGGGTGATGGGGCAGACGAAGGGCATTCAGGAAATACAAGGGATCGCGGAGGGAAGAAGACAGGGAGGCCTACAGGGAAACAAGGAGGTTAGCAAGGAGGGTGATTAGGAGGGCAATGGCTGAAACAGAGGAACGGATAGAAAGGCAGGTCAAGGGGGTTAAGAAGACTTTCTTCAGATATGTGAGAGATAGGAGGAAGACCAGACAAGGGATCGCAAGGCTCTGGGGGAGGGATGGGAGTCAATAGAGGATGACTGCAAGAAAGCAGAAGTACTAAATAAGTAGTTCTGCTCAAATTTTATGAAGGAGAGGGAGGGTAGGAGACCAGAGTTAAGGATGAGGGGGGAGTATAGGGGAGAAGATGAGTCCCTTTAGCATAGGGAGAGTGTCAGGGAGGAGCTGAGCAGGGTGAGGGTGGACAAGGCCATGGGACCGGATGGACTGCACCCGAGGGTTATCTGGGAACTAAGAGAGGAGTTGACTGCCCCACTGGCAAGGCTATTCAACCTGTCCTTGGACACAGAAAGGGTTCCAGAAGACTGGAGAAGGGCTACAGTCATGCCAAAACACAAGGAGGGGGAGCAGAGAAGCAAGGGAGAACTATCATCCTGTCAGCCTCACTGCAGTGGTGGGGAAGATCATGGAGGCGCTTGTCAAGGAGAGGGTAACACAGTACCTGGAGGGGAACAGATTGGTAAATGACATCCAGAACGGGTTCACTAGAGGAAATCCTGCCTGTCCAGTCTAATAGAATTCTTCAACTGGGTGACTCGGAAAATAGACGGGGGGGGGGGACTGTGGACATGGCCTACCTGGACTTCAGCAAGGCCTTCAGTATCATCCCCCACAGAAGGTTGGTCAACAAACTGGGAAGTACAGGGGTGAGGGACAAGATAACTAGATGGGTGAAAAACTGGCTAGCACACAGGATCCAGTGGGTGGTAATTAATGGGGTGCACTTTAGGACGGGGTGGGTGACAAGTGGGTTGCCCCAGGGGTCTGTGTTGGGGCCGCTCCTCTTCAGTATCTACATCTGCAACATAACAGAGAGACTGGAAGGATGGGTGGCACTCTTTATGGATGATATGAAAATCTGCAGTAGGGTGGACTCTGAAAGAGGGATGGAAGACATGAGATGGGACCTGAAGGCACTGGAGGAGTGGGCGGAGACCTGGCAGCTGAACTTCAACATTAAGAAATGTGCTGTCATACACCTGGGACACAAGAACCCGAGGGCAGATTACAAATGGGGGGAGGGAGGAGATCAGGACATCGGAGCAGGAGAAGGACTTGGGTATATTAGTCACCAGTGACCTTAAGATGGGGAAGTAGTAAACTAGGGTGGTGGGGAAGGCATATGGAATGCTGGCAAGTATAGGCAGGGGAATCACCAGCAGAATGAGGGAAGTCCTGGTGCCCCTGAACCAGGCTATGGTGAGACCGCACTTGGAATATGGAGTGCAGTTCTGGAGGCCTTACTTGTGCAAGGGCATAGATCTGATCGAAAGGGTTCAGCAAAGAGTGACCAGGATGGTGCATGGGATGGAAAGCATACCATATGAGCAGAGATGCAAAGAGCTGGGGCTGTTCACACTGGAGACCAGAAGGGAGAGAGGGGACATGATTGAGGCCTTCAAATATGTTAAAGGGATAAATAAGCTGGGACCGGGGAGTGTATTCCAAATGAAAAAGGACACCATGGCAAGGACACTTCAAAGAGAACATGAGAAGAAAGTTCTTTATAGAAAGGGTGGTGGATGCCTGGAACGGGCTTCTGGATTAGGACATGGGGTGGAGACAGTGACAGGATTCAAGAAGGCTTGGGACAGGCACAAAGGATTACTAGGGAGTGCGTTGGGTAACCAAGGGGGGAAGCAAGTAGTTTAGCATGGGGAAAAGGGCAGACTAGATGGACCATGGGGTTCTTTTCTGCCATCAAGTTCTATGATATGATTCTATGACAGTGATTGGGGCTGGAGAGGGGGGACTCCCTAGACTACCAGGGATATAGGGAACGGGAGGGCTTTTTTTATTATTCTGAAAGTGATCAGGGCCAGGAAGGGGTCCACCAGACTACCAGGGACACTGGGTGGGATATGTGTAGTGATGAGGATCGGGGCTGGGGGGTACTGGCCCAGTACACTCCATGGCAGTGCATGCATGCAGATGAGCCCATAATAGGCATGTAAATAACCCCGTTGTGCCATGCATGCCCAATGGGTTCATCTGCATGTTTAGGCTGAATATTGCCCATGGGGTGTGCGCCACGCAGTACCTCTATGGGAGGTCGTCAGTCATGCACCCTGGTTGTGCTGCACAGAACATGGTGGCCCACTGCTATGTGCTGCGCAACCAGGGTCTGTTATTCAAACAGCTTGTATGTGTGACAGGGAGCTCCTGTCACTTTTGAGGACTGATCATTTCTTAAATCTGTTAAAACAGTTCTTCTATTTCTTAGCCTAATCTACCCTTTACAATTTCTAGTCTATAAGGTTGGCCACCTATGGGCACCCCCTTCCCTTTCTTGACTATGCTATAGTGTCCGCTTAAAATTTTCCTTTTCCCTCTCAGGTCCTCGTACAGGCAGGTTATTGTTGTGACTGTCAAACTTGATACAAAACAACAGGCTGTGATTATCATTGTTGGGTTTAGTATGCAATGACACTATGTCATAAAATACTTTAATGTATATACCTTATGTGTATAAAACCTGTAAATGTTGAAAATACCATGGCACTAGGTATTTTTGATAAAGGTAACAAGTTACTAGGGACTGTATGATGAAAATTAAGTTAGTTGTGCTATTTAAAATGCATGTAAATTGCTGTAAACTGAGCAAGTCTGAAATTTCATGGTGATTTGCATATATCTCATGATGCTTTGCATTTTGGGAGTGTGTGTGATGTTGTGTTTCTTTGAAACTTGGTTTATTGTCAATGTCCTTTGGGGTAACCCTTGTTTCAGTACTTCTGCACTGAGGTTCTTTGTCTTTAGCTTGTTTTTTTTTACTTGAGCCCTCACCACCCAAGCAAACAAGGCCCACATAAGGGAGGCTAAATCTCAACAGATAAGTTAGATCGGAGATCAGTGAGTTAGTAGGTGCTGGCTAAGTGTAGAGGAAAGACTTTCATAGTCTATTGCTACAAACTGATGTACTGAAGAAGGGCTATGCCATTGCTGAAGGTTATCCTCTGCATTTTGAATAAACATCACACAGAGATTGTGTGTTGAGCTTGAGGTTTGGTGTCTGGTCCATCTGTTATCCCACAACCCCGCCACAACGTGGTCAGTTCAGTTCAGATCACGCAGTCTGTTTGAATATGGCACCAGGGCCAGTCAGACCAAGTTTTATGTGTGACGTACAATTTTGTGCACGCATCTGTCCGGCTTTGAATATGGGGCCCCAAGTGACAGAGATGCTGTTTTCATGCAAATGTCCTAAATGATAAAGACTAAATGGAAGGTAAGTACAGGAAATAGCTAAATTATAAGTTCAATTCTGACTAAAGAATATGGCCCAGATTTTGAAAAGGCCAGCTGGTGCATTTTGCCACAACTGCATCCAAAGTGGGAATGCTGCTTGCCCCATAAGATAGTTATGCACGTGCCGCTATTCTGATGCAATTTGCCACAGAGCATGGAAGCTTACATCCAAATAATTATGTATGTGTCACATTCTGATGCAAATCATGTCCAAAGTTCAGACTCCCAAGTTTGGATGCTGTTTGCCAGACACTGGTGCAGGGATTGCATCAATGTCTGCCTCAGTTGAAAATCTGGCCTTAGGTTGTTTTGTTTGAAATGTTCCCCTGTAACAGCAGGAGCTCCTTCAAGGTGATGTTGTTAAAGCTCTCCCAAGAATATGCTGGTCAGTTTGACTGGGGTACTCGGGACTCCACATTGTCACTGTACGTTAACACGAGTCTGAATCCAGTAGTCACCTTGTGGAATAACTTTTATGATCTATGAGCTCTGTGCAGAGTTCAGCTGCATTTCCCTGAACACAGATACTGCTAGGGTAATAAAAAGCACAGGACAGGATAAATGTTAGATTTAAATGTCTCTCCATGTCTATGCTATGACAGACTGTGTCCGCCTGGGGAATTTGGCAATAAACATGCAGGGCTTTCTCAACTCAACCAAGGAAGGTCATAGTTGTTTGACACTCTTCCCTTAGAAGTTGAGGGTCAATTCAGATAATCTGGGTATCTGACATCTGTTGAGAGATCATGCGCTACACAGTCTGACCCATTTGTTGCTACTGATACATGTTCACACTTTTCAATGTAGAGGGTTTGTGCTGGAGTGCAGCTTTTGATTTTCGGTTACCCTTTATTTTAAAGGGACACTGTCGATCCCCTTAAGCCTCAGAGTGTCCCTAGTTCAAACAAACTCTGGTCAGAACCGATATGGCTGTGGAGAGCTTTTGGGATGCTTTTACCCATTATTTCTAATGAATTTGCACAATGCAGATCTGCAGAGAGGCAGTTTTAATGTGGTCTTCCTTTTATACATTTTTACAATGTATTTTCCTATAATATGCCTGCTGATTGCTATATATTTAGCTTGGATAGCTTACAGAAGAAATTACATCTTATTTTCGGATGGCGGAGCACTGGCAGTAGGATGCTGGAATGTGTCATACATAGGCATGAGGTGTGTGCAGGCAATAACTCCCAGTGGCCATACACCTCAGGCACTCGCATGCGGATCCATCATCCCATTACTGTTGCACTGCTCAGTGCAGGTGACAGCTGATGCTGTACCCACTCACATAGATACTGGAGCAGGCATGTTACAGCCGACCTCCCATTCGTTTGTACAATCGGGGAACGGTGGATACACTATCCATAGCTTTGAGCATACACTGCAAATGGCATTGCAGGATACTGCACTCCATGGCACCTCAGGATACCTCAGCAGTCTGGAGGATGGCATGTTACACAGAGGAAAGGGGGGAGAGTGTGGGTCTACAGCAGTGTATGACAGCAGGTAGATACAGCATCGACAAGGCATGCATTAGAGGTATGTCAATTCCATCTTATGGTTTGCCAGGGACATACACACAGCTGCATACACTTGTGGGTCCACAGCTTGCGTAGTGCTCCTATGCATGGTACAGCCACTTGGGTCATTTTGGAGTGCAGGTCCCCAGCCCGGGTCCAGTGCAGTCGGCGGCTGGCTGTGGCAGGGTGTGGAGGGCAGTGCCAGTCTCTGCAACAGGTCGAGTGTAGGAGGAGTGGGGGTGTTAATGTACCAAGGCAGTGGGTGGGGGTCCTCTATGCTATGGATATGGATCATGGTTTCCTCTGGTGTGATTGGCTCCGGGGGGGGGGGTGTCCTACACTATGGAGCTTTTCAGGGATGGAGTTGGATCAATCAGGGATGGGAGGGGTGTACCTCTAGTTCACCAGGGCTGCCAGGCTGCTGTGCACCTGGGTGCATTTCCGCAGCCCGCCTGTGGGTGGCTGGCTGGGTTAGGCCAGCTATTCATGGTCTAACTGTGGGCTGTGCTGCTCTGGACTGCGAGGTGGCGCATTCCCACTGAGTATGCCGCAGCTTGGCATACGCATGGGATCGCACCCTCGACTTGCATGATATACTATTTGTGTGTACCCTGGCCCATTCCCTTGCAGCCAGTGCACCCTGCATGTTTGAATATCACGCTGTGGTGCATTGTTGGAGTTGTGTGGCACATCTCCCTTTTCTGCTGGGATACGCTGCGCATCTCCTTTGAATATGGGGGCCCTGGACTAGGCTACCCTGAGAAATACATTATCAAAAGTGAGGCAGTATAGCGCAGTGGTTTAAGGCTCTGAGCTGCAAATCTGGAGACCTGCGTTTGAATCCCACAGCCCCCACTTGCATACTTGTGTGACCCTGAGCAAGTCACTTAACTTCCCTGTGCTCCCAGGCAGGTAACAAGCTTTCAGCTAAGTGTGTCTTTCCTGGTTAAACAATTGGTAGAAAAAAAAAAGTAAAATCACAACCCCACTGAAAACAAGATATTGCATCTAATCTGGGACATTCTGAATAAATACAGTGAAAAAATGTGTAAATAATGATCTTTAAGGCAATGAGATGTAGCATCTCCCCTATCCAGGATACAAAATATTGGATAAGGAATGGGGTGAGCATTAGTGCTGACAACCCCAAGGCACACCCTGATGTATGTTGGTGCGTGGAGGGTGAGGGTGGAGTAGAATGTTAGGGTTGGAAACCCTAACACCACATTTCCCAACTTTTGAGGGCGGGAACCCTAACTGATACATTGACAAAGTTTTTTTCCAAGAATATATACATATACATACATGTATATATGTATATACACACATATATATTTATTGCAAAAAACCTCTGTTAATGCATCAGTTAGGGTTCCTATTACAGTGACAAAGTACGGAAATTTGGTGGGGTTCCTAACCCTTTCAATACCCCCGCCTACACATCAACAGGCGTCAGGGTCGTAGGGTCATCAGGCTAACTCACCCCATTTCATGTGTAAGAAAGATGAGACAGTACAGTATACAAGATGGTGTAAGAGTTAGGCCTGACGACCCCAAGGCACACCCGATGCCTGTTAGTGTTTGGAGGGTGGGGGTTGGGGTGGTAGGGTTGGGAAACCTATCACCGAATTTCCAAACTTTTGTCACTGTAATAGGAACCCTAACTAATGCATTAACAGAGTTTTTGCAATGAATTTCCTTACTTTTTGAGACAGTATACTAGTATCCTTATTTTACTGTGGGAGCGCAGGGTCTTTCAGACCCTGTGCTCCAATCTCTTCATAGATGCGTAATGGTATGTAGGTGTGTAAGTGGGCTCTGCACTTCCATGTGTCAAACAACAGTGACCAAATTGTCAGCATAGTCATCTTATTACCCCACCTCATGTCCTGTGGTACAGAGAAACTGTGAAATGTAAGGCAAAAAGTAATTATGTGCAACTGCAACGCCATTCTGTGCCACATGTGCGAATACACATTTTGGGCAGGATGAAAAATGACAGCTGTACTGTTTATGATCTGGTGTGGGAAAAATGGCTATGTTGAAAATTTGGGGTCAAAATATTGAAAACTACCAAAGTTATGCACGTGAGTAGAATAAATTCAACGGATGCATGTAACTTTGGCATTTTTAAGAATTTTTTCACCAAATGTTCAAGATGGCCTTTTTGAGACCCCACCTCATGGATACTAGCACTGTCATTTGGCTCCTCAGTCCCAAGAGGTGATTTCATACAGTGACTGCAAAATCACCTTACGGGTCAGAATAACGAAACAACAGTGATAATGTTCATGAGGTGGGGTCCCAAAAAGCCCATGTTGACATAGAAACATAGACTTTGGCAGCAGATAAGGACTGCTTGGCCCATCTAGTCTGCCCATTTCCCTACCTACAGGATAGGCCACAGATCCTAGCTAACCAACAGCCTATTTCTTCCTACCCCCCACAAGAATTGCCTTATGTCTGTCCCATGCATTCTTGAATTCTCCACAGTTTTAGACCCCACAACCACCCTCAGGAAAGCTGTTCCATGCATCCACTACCTCTCTGTGAAATAATACTTCCTACATTGCCCCTGAACTGCCCTCCTTCTATCTTTTAAATTGTGTCCCCTTGTACTTGCAAGTCTCTTTTTTAAAGATGCTACCTCTTGGACTTTGTTGATTCCACTGAGGTACTTAAAATTTTCTATCATGTCCCCGCCTCCCTTCTTTCCTCAAGGGTATACATATTAAGCCCTTTAGTCTCTCCTCATACGGCTTCTCTTGCAGACCCTGCACCATTTTAGTTGCCCTCCTCTGGACTACCTCTATCCTGTCTATGTCCTTGCGGAGATGGGGTCTCCAGAACTGGACACAGTACTCCAGATGGGGTCTCACCAACTGTCTGTACAGAGGGATAACAACTTCCTGTTTTCTGCTGCTGATGCCTCTCCCTATACATCCCAGTATACCCCCAGCCCTCCCTACTGCCTTCTCACATTGCTTGCTAACCTTAAGGTCATCTGATATGATTACCCCCAGATCCCTTTCCTTTTTTGTTGTTGTTACTACCTCCCCATCCATTGTGTATTCTTCCCCTGGGTTCTTGTTTCCCAGGTGCATTATTTTGCACTTCTTTGCACTGAATCCTAGCTGCCATACTTCTGACCATTCCTCCAACCTTGCCAAGTCCCTTTTCATCCTTCCCATGCCTCCTTGTGTATCAACCCTGTTGCAGATCTTTGTGTCATCTGCAAAAAGGCATACTTTTCCTTCCAGTCCCTCTGCAATGTCACTTACTGTATACAGACAATAAAAAGAACTGGACCCAATACTGAACCCTGCGGTATCCCACTAGTAACCCCTCTTTCTTCAGAGTGGACTCCATTTACAATTACCTTCTGGGTCCTGTTGTGCAGCTAATGTTTTACCCAGGCTACCACCCTGGGACCCACTCCTAGGCTGGTTAATTTGACTATTAATCTTTTGTGTGGGACTGTGTCAAATGCCTTGCTAAAGTCTAGGTAGGCCATGTCCACAGCCCCTCCCTGGTCTACTACTTTGGTCACCCAGTCAAAGAAATCAATTAGATTCGTCTGATATGACCTTCCCGCTGTGAACCCATGTTGCCTTGGGTCCTGTGCTCCACTGGCCTCTAGGTACTCAACTATTCTTTCCTTCAGAAGTGACTCCATCACTTTCCCTACCACAGAGGTCAGACTGACAGGTCTGTAGTTTCCTGCCTCTGTCTTGGTCCCCTTTGTGAAGGGAATCACATCTGCCTTCCTCCAGTCCTCGGGTACCACACCATCCTCCCATGATTTATTAAAAAGAGTAGCCAGTGGTTTCACTAGTTCCTCCCTTAATTCTTTTAGAATTCTGGGGTGAATTCCATCAGGACTCATTGCTTTGTCCACCTTCAGTTTTAGGAGTTCTTGCAGAACCCTTTCTTCTGTGAAAGGACTGGGATCGACCCCCCTATCAAGAGTGCTTCTGTTAATTGGATTAGGCACTTCCCCCTCCTCTTTTTTGAATACTGAGCAGAAATATTCATTCAGTATCCCTGCTTTTTCATTGTCCCCCTCTGCCCACCCACCGTTCATACTATTCAGCCTCACTATCCCTCCCTTTGTCTTTCTACACTCGCTGATGTACCTATAAAAGGTTTTATCCCCCTTCTTAACTGAGTTGGCTATCTTCTCTATGTACCATGTTTCTGTGACTGCTACGATATCCAGGCATCCCTCTTCCATCAAGGCCACCAGCTCAGGGAGCTTGTTGCCCAGACTACGGGCATTGGTACTCATTACCCTCCATTTCCTGATAGCCTTACTCTCTTTTGCCCCATCCCTGTCCTTCTTGCCTTTGTCACTTTCTCCATTTACCCCTGTCCTTCTCCCTATCGACACCTCTATGTTGGTGTTTGCCGCACTTACTACCATGATTATTTGGGGGCTAGATTTCCTGCTCCTTTCCAGTGCCTCCCTTGGCTAGTTTAAAAGCTTGCCAATGAAGCATTTAAACATATCACCTAGGATCCTGGTTCCCCTCCCGGACAGATGCAGCCCATCATGCCAGTATAGACTTGCATCACTCCAGGTGGACCCCCAGTCCCCAATGAAGCCAAATCCCTGAGCTCCACATCAGTTTTTCAACCACTGATTGAATCCCATGGTGCGGAACACCCTAGCCTCTCCTATGCCATAGATGGCCAGCACCTCCGAGAAGGTTACCGTGCATGCTACTTGACTAAGGCCCTTCCCCAATTCCACAAACTCTTCCTGCACTTCTCTAATCCCTTTCCTAGCCAGGTCATTTGTCCCTAGGTGGACAATGACATCCAGCTCCCTCCTCTGTGCAGCTGCTCCGGCAATCCTGAGGATTCGCTCCCTGTCCCACCAAGCCATGGCGCCAGGCAGGCACCTTACCTCCCTCTCCCCTTCCTCCCCCAGTTCTACCTTCCTAACAATGGAGTCCCCCACCCGGAGTTGTTTCCTTCCCCTGCAGGGTCCCCTGCCACCCTCCTGTGGGTCTCCTTTGTGGAGGTTCCCAGCATCCTCCTTGGTCTCCACTGCGGTGCCTCCATAGAGGAACCACACTTTGCCAGAATGGCATAGGAATTGTGGAGAGGTACAACTGGAGGGATGCACCTCTGTTCCACCACCCTCACCCTCCCTGAGCCCACTGTGGTCCAACCGCTCCTCTTTCTTGGCAACCTCTGAGGCAGCGGCAGTGGCACTGGTGGTCTCTGGATGGAAGAGGAGGTCCCACAAATCCTGGCCAACTCAGCCTGGAGATGAGCAACCTCCTCCCTCAGCCCAGAGAGGTGCCTGCAGATGGGACAACACCGCATCCTCCAGAACGTCTCCTCGAAGACTGCTGCTCCACAGCCACTGCACTGCACCACTCAATCATATCTTATTTCTGGCCCCTTAACTGTTTGCAATCCTTACTCTTTCCTCTGTTTTTCTCTCTCTCCTTACTTTCTGCCTGTGTGCCCTTTAAGCTCCTGATTGTCCTGTTCTGAGACAAGAATATCCTATATTTCTCAGTAGACCAGTTACTTGCTCAGAGGCAGACCTCCAGCAGCTAGAGGGGGCCGGAGAGCTACTCTTGCCCTTCTAGGATGGTGGGTCTTTGGTGGTTCTGTGATCACTCACTTCCTGCTCCCAAACAGGAAGTTCCTGTTGTCAGTCAAATCCTGTGCCTATAAAAATAGAACTAGCTTTGGGTGGGGAGGGAAGGAGGGCAATATAGTCCCAGCAGAGAAGTCCAGTCACACAGCAGTCCTTTCTCCTGGTGTCTTCTGCCAAGCTATTAGCAGAATCTTTCTAAGGCAGTCTTTAAATGTAGCTTCCTTCTAGCTAAGCCACTCCCCCTACTTACTAGATCTTTCTACAAGTAATTTAAACCTCACAGCAGTTAAGTCCTTTCAATCACCTGAGATTTACCCCTAGACAACTGTTCAGTTACCCATTCAGTTCGGTTAACCCAGACCAACACACTTTTTTTGTTTTGTATGTTAGTTTTTTTTACCCTAAATTAAAGGTCCAAGTACAGAAGTTCTTCTACTTTAGTCCCAGCAGAGAAGTCCAGTCACACAGCAGTCCTTTCTCCTGGTGTCTTCTACCAAGCTATTTGGTGAAAAAATACCCCATAATGGCTGAGACATCAACATAAGTTCAGAACATCGTTGACAGCCATTATACAGCACTTACCTTGATTCTTGAATTTGTGGTTCGGCTTTGAAGAGTGCAGATGATTCCCAGTTTACAGAACACAACAAAAGATGATCTCCAGTGGTAAGTATAGGGCAAGGGGTGTGTGGGATGGTGAGTTGCTCAGTGTGAGGGTTGGGATGGGGAAGGGGGACGGAGAGATGACAAGGGACCGTTTCCTTTTTTTAGAAAAAAAAGACATGTGGATTGTTTTCTTTTTTGCAGAGTTTAGCTTTGTCAATCTTTGTGGACAGTGGGGGTGGGCTCCCCAGTATCTCACACTGCTGGGGGGGAAGTACTTGATATCTGGGGACACTGGGATTGGGCTCCCCAGTGTCCCACACTGGCGGGGGGAGGACTTACAGTGCCGACAGCGTGATTGGGCACCCTGCTGTCAGCAAAATATATTTTTACAATAATTAACATTCCTCGGCCCCCTTCCCTTAAACTGAGTAAAACGGGGAATAAAAGTTTTTTTTTTTTTAGGTAAACACCAAGAGGTTATTAAAAATGCCTGGGTTACTTGTGTCCATTGAATTTATTCAACACACGCACATAACTTTGGTACTTTTCAATATTTTGACACCATTTTTGCACACCGTCTCATGAACAGCACAACTGTCATTTTTCACAGCCTGCCCAAAATGTGTTTTCACACCTGTGGCACAGAATGGTGTTGCAGGTGCGCATTATTAAGTTTTGCCTTACATTTCACAATTTCTCTTTACTGGGGTGCATGAGATGGGGTAATAAGATGGCTATGCTGGCAATTGGGTCACTGTTGTTTGACACATGGAAGCACAGGGCCCAGAGGGCCTTACATTTCCACACCTACATGCATATGCGCATCTATGGAGGGATTGGAGTGAAGGTCAAAAAATAAGGAAATTCATAGCAAAAAAAACTCTGTTAATGCATCAGTAAGAGTTCCTATTACACTGACAAAAGTATGGAAATTCACTGTTAGGGTTCCCACCCCTACAACTCTACCCCCCACCCTCCACCCTCCACACACCAACAGGTGTCAGAGTGTGCCTTGGGGTTGTCAGGCATAACTTTCACCCCATTCTCCTATACTGTACCATCTCAGCTTCCTTACACATGGAATGGGGTGAGAGTTAGAGCCAATGACCCCAAGGCACACCCCAATGCCTCTTGGTGTGTGGAGGGTGAGGTGGTAGGGGTGGGAACCCTAACACTGAATTTCCATTTACATTTTTTGCCATCTCATGATTGCAATTCAACCTCAGGGGGATGTGCTGGACATTGATCATTGGAAGTAGGTCTTTCTGTTATTTATTTTGGAGAAAGTAATGGCCTGACGGTACAAATGATTCAAGGAATCACCCATGGAAAATCTCTGCTGTCATCCAAGCATTTCTGCTGTGGCTGTATTGTAGGGGCAATGAATTCAAATTTACATGATGGAAACAATGGGGGATGGGTAAACGTTTCTGACTTGTCAGCTTGTCTTAGCTTCTTTCACTTTCGTGCGTCCGACTCAGAAGCCTCCTGTACAAAATCTCTCAGTGCATTCTCCTGCTTGCACCAAGTGCAGATTGTGTATTTACTATAACCAGTCTTGGATGCTATTTTCCCGAGACTGTCCCTTGCCTTAAGCCTATCAAGAATTGCTAGCTTTGTCTCCACAGAGTAGCTGGAATGCTTCATGTTGCCTGGTTGCATCTGGAGACCTGTCAAATGACGTGCTTTTATAGCGCTAACTAACTAGAAGATGGGAGCCAAATAGTCCATTTGCAATAGCTGAGAATTCCCTATAGCAAGGTTCATTATAGGGAAGAGTTACTGCATATGTATAGCTCTATATAAGTTGCAGAAAACTTTGTTAATGCTTAAGTTAGGATCAAAGTGACAAAAGTTGGGAAATGAGGTGCTAGGGGTTTCCCTAACACCCTACTCTCCCAAACTAGGCAGGAGAGCAGGTGTGGAGTGTGTCTTGGGCTTCTCAAGCCTAACACTCACCTCATTCCATCTGTAAATAAGGTCAGATGTGTAGACTTTATGAAAATGGGGTGAGCGTTAGGCTTGAGAAGCTCAAGGCACACCCCACACCTTCTCTACTGCCTTGTTTGGGAGGATGGGAGTTAGGGAAACCCTAATGCCTCATTTCCCAACTTTTGTCACTTTGACTCTAACTGGAAGATTAAAGTTTTTTGCAACTTATTTCCTTACTTTTTGAGATAGTATAATAGTTCCCTTATTCTACTGTGTGAGCACTCCCATCCCTCTGTACATGTGTGTACATAGCTGTGGAAGCACAGGGCCGGAGGGCCCTGTGCTTCCATTTATAGGACAACAATGACCAAATTGTCAGCATAGCCATCTTATTACCCCGCCTCACGAACCCAGTCCAGAACATTTTCGAATCCCCTCCAAAACATAATTCTGTGCAACTGCAATACCATTCTGTGCCATGCAATAACACATTTTGGAGAGGATTTGAAAACATGACAGCTGTGACATACAATATATGAGGTGGGGTAATAAAAAGGATATATTAAAAATCTGGGGTCAGAATATTTAAAATTTCCAAAGTTACAAGCGGGCATAGTGAAACTGCAACAAATGGTCATAACTTTGGCAGTTTTTCCTATTTTGACCCCAAATTTTCAACATAGTCTTCTTATGACCCTACCTCATAAACCCCATAGGTGAGATTTTCAAATCCATGCCAAAATGCCATTCCACACCACAGGTGCAAAATCATGTTTTGGACAGGATGTGAAAAATGACAGCTATACTGTTCATGAGGTGGTGTAAATAAATGACTATGTTGAAAATTTGGAGTCCAAATATTGAAAATGACCAAAGTTATGCGAGTGCATAGAAACATTTAAACAAACACTCATAACATGGCCATTTTTAGGCATTTTTTCACCAAATTTTCCACATGGCCTTTTTGGGACCCCACCTCATGAAAACTGGTGGCATAATTTCATTATTAACCCCTAAAGGTGATTTCACACAGTGACTATGAAATCACATTCCAGGCCTAATTAACTGAATAACACTGCCAGTGTTCATGAGGCTGGGTCTCGAAAAGGCCATGCTGAAAATGTAATGAAAAAATTCCTAAAAATGGCAAAGTTATGAACACAAGTTCAAAATGCCATTGAAATACATTATACCACACTTAAACCTTTATTCCTCAGTTCGCAGTTCGGCTTTGAAGAGTGCAGACGTGTCTCAGTCCACAGAAGATGATATAATTCGACATTGGCTGGTAAATATAGGGTAGGGGGAAGTGTGGGGAGGTGAGTGCTCAGTGGGAAGGTCGAGTTGGGGGGAGAGGTTCAGCGGCGACGATGACGAGGGACCATTTTCTTTGTTTCAGGTTAAAAAAACAAAAAGACATTGGGGACGGTTTTCTTATTGCAGGTACTTCTTAATAAAAAGTTCAAGAAGAAAAGCCACAATACAGTCTTGGCAGCCTGGTGCACTCAAGCAAGCAGCCAGCTTATGAGATTTAGAACAAAACACAGCAAGGATTTGAGTGCACTCTCACTAATAATGCCACAGGACGAGCAGAATGAATCAAAAAATCCATAGTTCTTTATTTTCAGCTCAAAGGCACTTCAAACACCACAGTGCATGCCAGTGTGGTTAACTGGCCTGCACTGTAGTGTTTGAAGTGCATTTGAGCTGAAAATAAAGAAATCTGGATTTTTGGAATCATTCTGCTCGTCCTGTGGCATTATTGGTGAGAGTGTACTCAAATCCTTTTTGTGTTTTGTACTTATTAATAAACCATCTTGGGGCACTGGTGGTGGCCTCCTCAGTGTCCCACACTACTGAGGGGTGGGCTCTAAATGCCAACACAGGTATTGGGTCCCCCGATGTTAGCTACATTTAATAAAGCTGTGGGGGGGAGCATCTGACACAGAGGTGGGCACCCCAGTGTTGGATTATATAAATATAAATAAAAAAGGGAGTGAGATAAAAATAAGGGAGACGGATAGTGGAGGGTGGCTGGGTGCCACTAGACATCAGTGACTAAAGTAAAAATTATGGGAATGGCAATTGGAGGGTGGGGGTGCCACTAGACACCAGGGCAAGGGGAAAAATGGGATCAGCGACTGAGGGAGTGCCACTAGACACCAGACACCATTGAAGATCTTATTTATGGGGACAGTGTGTGTGTGTGTCTGTGGGGGGGGGGTCGCACCACCAAACACTAGGGAAATGGCAGGGTGGCTCACTGCTCACACTGCAGCCGGCAGCAGGAGTTCAGCTGCGGCTGCAGAAATCAAGAAATTCCACTGTTCTCATACAGAAAACGCAGGGGATGGCTCCTCTCGCTAAGCTGGGCACCTGGGATTTTGGGTGCCCGGAAAAAGTATTTCCTAACTGTGAAAATCAAATATCAGAATCTAGCTAAATGGGACCTGTTTAGCTAGGTTCAGGTGTTTGATTTTTAGAACGACAACATTTGGATGTATTTTCCACGGTTTTTAGTTCGTTGAAAAAAAAACCAAGATGGCGGCTCACGAAAAAGGAATTTTTCTGCCAAAAAAGGATTGGCACCTCATGAAAAAGAATCCTTTTTTGTGAGGCCAAATCCTTTGTCGAAATTTTTACCTCTATCCTGGAAAGTGATCTTCTCTTTGAAAACAATGGGAACTTAAAAACTGAATAACTTTGCAACAGATTAATATTTTTTCACCAAACAACAGCATGGCAATTCTGTTACTCAAGCTGTTTCTACCATAAGAAAATCACACCAGAACGCCGCATCATCTGGGCGCAAGGCGATGAGGAAAAAACATGTGACAGCGCATGTCAAATTTTGTGCAAATCCATTGATTGGTTGCAAAGTTATTAAAGTGCAAAATCTGAGATTTAACATTAAACATGCTACTCAACCCTAACTATAGTGGTACCATTGCACCACTATTATATATATATAGATATAGATAGATAGATAGATAGATACACACTTGGTTAATTCAGTATAAAAAAACCTTAACAGGTTGGCTCTGTCACGTCACATGTGTAATTATTTTTTATGATCACATGCCTCAGATTTGTTGCTGTTTTCATATTTGGTCGCGTAGCAGAGAACACATTGGGAGCAACTGAAATCTGTAGATGTGTTAGTCTTTTCTGCCAGTGAGTGATGGAGAAAACAATTGCACCCACTTTTCAGCCAATGGTGCAGTTTGTGTCTCTTTTGATTTGTGACCCCTTTCGCATGTCACTGCCCACTGACGTTTTCCTGTTTTTAGTTTGATGATGTGATTTGTCATTGCAGCTGCCAATTTCTCAGTGAGGCCCATGATTTTTTGGTTCCGTTATCAATTTCTATGTGACGCTGTGTGGAGTGGTCTGCAGCTTGGTCTTTTCCTCTCCCCCTTGCAGTATGCTTCTTTATTCTTCCTTACTTCTGCTGGCAGCAAATGTTGTGGACCATTTAACCTTACCGAGATGGGAATCAGGCATGCAGAAAAAATTGCACTCTTTGGAGGCAGAATAAATAAATAATTCTACTTTATTTACAGCAAATGTGTACTGAGGACAAACAGGTACTTCAAGTCACTCGGACTCCTCCTCAGGTGGGGGGTAGGGGGCCCAGAGGAAGAATCTGAGTGATTTAGGAGGAAGAATCTGAGTGATTTGAAGCCCTACAATGTTTGTGATTGTCCTCCACTTTGCACAATAAATAACTTGCCTCATATACTTGTAAGCCACCCCCTTCCCTATCTAGGGGTATTTAAAGTGGTAAAGTTTGTGGGGAAGGGGGAGTGCTGTACAGCCAAGAAAGCTCAGTCCAGAAATATGACATGGAAAAACGGTACCTGAATGTCCACAGGTGATGATGGTGATGGAAGGACTCCATCTGAGGGCCTCGGACCCTCAAGGCGCTGAGTTGGAACACAGGGGGGATGAAGCTAACCTTCACCTGCCTGGCCTTGCCCACTTCACTTGGAAGCCTTTGTAGACAGCTTTCACCAGGCAGGCATCTCAATGTATTCCTCGGTGGATTCTCTGGTCCCTGACACTCTGGATACCACCCTGGAATGCGCTGAGTGCAAGGCTGTGGAGGCAACTTCTTTTAGCAGCAGCAAACAGTTTCTTTAAAACACAAGAGGGGCAAATGCAGAATTGCAAAACAGGGGATCCCATTTAATGAACAGGCAATAAAATAAACAGTTACTCCATGGAGCAATAACGCAGGACCAGGGGGTCACATTAGTAGCTGAACTGGTAGATGGCAAACTGTACTTAGGACCCAGGGGTTCCTATTGCATAAATTGATTGGGTGGCCAGACAGTCCCAACACAGTCAGTAGCTTGATGTTGAAACAGATCACACACAGGCAGCATTATTAGATTTTTGACTCCCAGCTTCACACTCTCTTACCAGGAGCTCTGAACTGCCAGGGGTGAACAGAGCACTTACGGCACCCCTCACCTTCTGCTCCTCCTGTACAAGCTTATTAGATGGATGACACATCTTCGATCTAATGAGGTTCCCTTAATTTCTTACTAGCAGTTAAAGCCACAAATGACTAGGGCATGGATAGTCATTCCAGCGGTCAACACAGCCCTGATTGGGCCGAGATACCGGAGAAAACGGCTACATGCTGCAACGTGGGGGGGGGGGTCGCAAGACGCGATTCCCACCACAGTCACCAGGAGAAGTGCTGGGGGAAAAGCCAGGGAGCATGGAGCTCCACGGAAAGTAAGCCCATTTTGGGGGGCTTACCTACTTTTTGCACTCTGTGTGCTTTTTTACAATTGCACAGGCACCCTTTTGTTTACATGTGGTCTTCCATTTTTGAGGGGTTGCTGCAGTCTTGGTTCATAGAAATGGAATTTGACAACAGAAATGGACTGCTGGGTCCACCTAGTCTGCCCATTTTTTGCTACCTATCCTATCCTATCCTGTCCTGTGACTGCATACCCTATTTGATCTACGGCCCCCCCTACTTGCATCCCAACTAAGATTCCTTTTTGCCTGTCTCATATGTGCTTGAAGTCCACCACTATTTTCAACCCACCACCTCCACTGGAAGACTGTTCCAGGCATCCACCACTCTTTCAGTAAAGAAGTACTTTCTCACATTTCTCCTAAATTTTCCCCCTTCCAGCTTCATTCCATGCTCCCTTGTTTTCGTGCATCTTTTTCTTTGAAAAATACTTCCTTCTTGTAACTCATTTAATCCTGTGAGGTATTTGTAGGTCTCTATCATGTCCCCTCTCTCCCTTCTCTCTTCCAGAGTGTACATATTCAGGTTCTTTAGTCTCTCACCATAGAGCTGCTGATACAGCCCCTGCACTATTTTAGCTGCCCTCCTCTGGACAGCCTCCACCCTCTCCATGCCCTTCGTGAGATGTGGTCTCCAGAACGGGACACAATACTCCAGGTGGGGTCTCACCAATGATCTATACTGTGCGCTCCTCACTGTATGTCTTGTTCATTCAGCTTTTGTTAGTCGGGGAGAGCCCTACAAGTACTGGGATACTTGTGGGGCACTGCATGCACTGAAATAATCCAAGGACACAGCATGTGTCAGTATAGTCAGGGAGCACTGCAAGTACTGGGATACTTGTGGGGCACTGCACATACTGAGATAATCCCAGGGCAGTGCACATACCAGTACTGTTAGAAAGCAGTGCATGTATTGAGTTACTCATGGGGCAATGCATGTACTGAGATAATCCAAGGATAATGCATGTACCAGTATAGTCAGGGACCACTGCATGTACTGAGATGACCCAAAGGCTTTGCATATATAATGCAACCAATGTAACCTGTACCCAGGATCCATGTATGCCTGCATCGTTATGCATATGTTCTCTTATAGTATGTATTTTGTACTTGTATTATTCTTCTCTTCTCTTGACGAGGTACCTTTGGAAATGAGCCTCTGGCTCAAAGGTTGTAAACTGATTGCAATATAAAATAAATAAATAAAAATAAATAAATATACCAGTATAGTCACGGAGCACAACATGTATTGGGATATTCTAAACTCCAGAAGCACCTTGTCCTTTCTCAACTTTCTTCCTATCTCTTTGACTCCTTCTTTACTCCCTTCCAGTCTGGTTTTAAGAAAAAACACTCCACCACAGCTTCTCTCCTTAGACTTACTGACTCTATCGTCACATGGATGGACAGTCGTCTAATTACTTCTGCCACTTTTGTTGACCTTGCCAAGGCTTTTGACATGATTTCCCACTTCCTCCTACTGCACAACCTCACATCAACTGACCTTTCTGACTCTGCCACTGGCTGGTTCAGATCCTACCTTACAAGTAGGACACAGTCAATTAGGATAGCTGAAGCAACATCCATCCCCCCTCCAAATCAACACAGGTGTGCCAAAGGGCTCCGTGCTTGGCCCACTATTATTCTCCATCTTCCTAAATGACCTCCCTACAGTCTGCTCATCTTCCTCCATACACATGTATGCAGATGACACTGTACTGTTCACTGCCCCCCTGATGTAGCAGCCAGACTCCAAATTGACTTCAGCAATGCTCAACACTGGCTTCACTCTCACCAGCTCTTCCTCAACACTAAAAAGGCAGTCTCCATGACCTTTGGCACTAGGCAGAGACTCTCCAAGCTCACCTCCCTTCCCTCTTTCCACACCCTTGATGGGACTACTCTTGAGGACACATCCTCATTCAGGTACCATGGGGTCTGGCTAGATCAGCACCTCATTTAATCTGGGCATGTGGACGCCATCCTGAAAAATCTGTGCCTGGAGCTTGGTGCCCTATAAGGAACCAAAATTGTTTATCTCTTACAGCCAGGCACGAACTCATCCACAAAATGATTCTACCTATTTTTGACTACTTTGATATAGTCTACAATGCTGCTCCCAAGTCCTTCCTAGCCAAACTGGATACCCTTTTTTACTCCTTCTGTCGTTTTGCTCTAGCCTCTCTCCCACTCACTCACCACTGTGACCTTTATCGTATTCTTGCCTTCCCTTCTCTAAGCAGCCAACGTCTCTCTCACTATACTAAATTTATCTCTAAATTCTAGTTTCACTCTCTTCCCTCCTACCTCTCTTCCTCCCTTACCATACCACCACCCTCCCATCACTCACTCAGATTGCTTGATTCTCGCACCTTTGCTGTTCCTCGCCGCGCTACTAATATTGGTCAGTCTGCCTTTTCGTACGGTCTCCCCAAACTCTGGAGCGCATCACCACCACAGATTTGCCACTCTTCCTCCCCTTCATCTGTATTTTAATCCTTAGTAAATTTCTTCACTCCTAACCGTACCCGCACATGATCAAAATTCCCAGTACTCCAACACCACCATCTCTGCTTATCCTACCCTCTACAGCCACCAAAAGTGCTTATGTGCACTTATGATGTTTTGCCAATCTATTTAATGTTCCGTTTGTCTTGTCCCATGCTTTTATATGATGCTCTTTATCTATACTGTTTAGCTAAACCAATGTATTGTGATTTTTGTAGCCAACATGGCCAATTGTATAAGTATTGTTGTTCCCATTGTACTCCTTTCCCAAGGATGCACCGGGAGACTAGCAATCCCGATTGTTCAGCGTGCTTTTCTGGTGAAACTTTTCAATAAATAAATAAATATTCATGGCCACTGCATGTACTGAGATAATCCTAGGGCACTGCACATACCAGTATAGTCTGAAAGAACTGCATATATTGGGACATTTGTGGGGCACTGTATGTACCAGTGTAGTCAGGGAACACTGCATTCACTTGTGGGGCACTTTATGTACTGTACTGAAATAATCCTAGGGCACTGTACATGCCACTATAGTAAGGGAGCACTGCATGTATTGATATACTTGTGCAACACTGTATGTACTGAGATCAATCTGGGGCACTGCATGTACCAGTATAGTCAGGGAGTACAGCATGTATTAGGATATTCATAGCCACAGCATGTACTGAGAAACTCCTAAGGCACTGCACATACCAGTATAGCCAGGAAGCATTGAATGTATTGGGATACTCAAGAGCACTACATGTACTGAGATAATCCTAGGGCACTGTAGGTACCAATAAAATCAGGAAGCAGTGCATGCACTTGTTGGGCAGTGTATATACTGAGATAATCCTATGGCAGTATATGTACCAGTACAGTCAGGAAGCACTGCATGTGCTGGGATACTTGTGGAACACTGCATGTACTGAGATAATCCATTGGCACTGTATGTGTCAGTATAGTCAGGGAGCACTGCATGTATTTGGATACTTCTGGGGCACTGCAGGTACTGAGATAATCCTTGGGCACTGTATGCACCAGTATAGTCAGAGAGCACTGCATGTACTGGGATACTTGTGGGGCACTGCATGTACTGAGATAATCCATCAACACTGTATATACCAGTATAGTCAGAGAGCACTGCATGTATTGGGATACTTGTGGGGCACTGCATTTACTGAGATAATCCATCGGCACTGTATATACCAGTATAGTCAGAGAGCACTGCATGTATTGGGATACTTGTGGGGCACTGCATTTACTGAGATAATCCATCGGCACTGTATATACCAGTATAGTCAGGGAGCACTGCATGTATTGGGATACTTGTGTGGCACTGCATGAACTGAGATAATCCATGGGCACAGTATGTACCAGTATAGACAGGGAGCAATACACATATTGGGATAGTTAGAAGCACTGCACTCTCTTGAATACTGGGGGAAGGGTCCATCTCACATTACAGGGATTTTCTGGAGACACCCTGTGTATGGGAATAGTCACAGGACAGTTGGGAATAATGTAAGCACCCTCCTAACCAATATCTGTGTGACTGTGAGAGAAACCCCACGTTGATGTATCACATGTGTACTGGTGTAGTTGTGACACTGTGTGCACCAGGAAAATAGTCAGAGAAGGAGAGGATGGATACTTGGTACGTGCTGGTATAGTTGGGCAAAATACTGTATATACAAAGTCAGTCTATAGGCATTATATATACCAAGACAGCCAGGGACACCCTATGCATCGTCCCGACCACCATCTGCATGACTATGAGAGAGGGACAGACAGGCACTATGTTTATGGGCCACTTATGAAAGACCTGTTAAGAAGTTTTTACCACCCAGAACAACTTTGCGTCACTACATTAAGGAGGCTGTTTGCTCTGAAATTAGCTTGTTTGGAGGATCAGGATAGACAGAGGATCATAGCTTTAAACAGAGTTATCCTAATCTGGATTAGGAAGAAATCTAGGTCAGTCCAGGTTGTGGGCTTCAACCAAGGCCTACACCACCCAGCCAGCCAGTCTCTCCCCCCCGCCATATGGCTTTGCAGAAGGGATTTTCCAATTAAAGAAAGATAATGCCTCTCTTCCAGGGATTTGGAATTTAGACGGTTAATTAAACAGCTATCTTGCGCGTTCTATTTTGTTACAAGTGCTACAAGTATGAAACATCACACAGTAGCATAATTCTGTCACTTCAAAGTGTCTGTCACCTCTTGGTCTAAGGTTTCCCTGACATCTTTACACATCACATTGCAGATTTTCTTAGACTGGAGTTCGTGCACTTTTCCTGCTTTTTCAGGGACTCCAGGGAGTCCTTACAGCTCGAATCATCCACACAAGGAAAGATTCTGGGCACAGTTCTTCTTGGTGTAACTTGTGTTATATATCTTTTTAAGCAATATGTTTTATTTAAGAGATTTTCAGAACACACACACACACCAATTCTGGCAATAGCTGGGTAACAGGCGATACAACATAGGAGGCAGTTAGGTGTATTACAACAAAGAATGAAGAGGTAAAACACGGTTTCCTAGAACATCATCTTATTAAGAGTATATTGAAAGTTAACTTGATAAGCCATTGGGGAAAACTTCTCGCGTGTGAGGTAATGATGTATCTGAGACTAAGATTTTAGATTTAAACAATGTCCCTAAGTGCAGAACCGGATCGGTAACCATTTGTGGCTAGAGCCGCTACTGACCAGATGACTGACTGGGGTTATGATAGGGACGGGGACCCATTTTAATAGTAAAGGTGGTGGTTGAACAAGAGGGCTGTAGTTAACTCTAGTTATTTATACTTCCGGATCATCTGCCCTGCTGTGGATCAGAACCCAGAAATGGTGACCCACAAACACCACCTGAGAGAAATCAAAAACAGAGGTCTCAAAGTCCCGAAAATTCAGAACACCTACGGAAAGGTGACCTCAAAGTATTTTCTCACTCACTCCCCCAGTGTATTAGGAAAATCCCAAAACTGGGTGTATTCAAAACCGCCATAAACAAGGAAATGTCTGAAACATGTGACTGCTTTTAAACTGAGGCATGACCATTTTCCCCATAAAACATGTAATTGCGTACTCACAAATAAATGTATGCTACCCAATGTATCATTGTACTGTAATGTACTGTCTGGATCTTGCTCAGACTTCTGCAAATTGTAACTACCTCTTACAAGGTTTATGCAACAACACCACTAGAACAGGACAACTTTGTAAGCAGGGCTTCTAGCCCTAACAGTTACACCCTGTATAAAAAGCAAGGTCTTTACTACTACTACAGTTACCTATCCCTGCTGGGTCAGTCTCTGGGCCACCTCTAACTGACTCCATGACCCGGGGGGGGGGTGCAGGTGGGACATGTGTGTGGGTTTCAGTCCACTGGCTGCATTGAGTATTAGGGCAAGCACAGGGTCGTTTATATTGGAAGGGTTGGCAGGACTTATGTGTGACACACTATGAAGTTATGACTGTATGTACATTAGTGTTTCCACTTCTCTCAGTTTTCTTCACCCTTCCTGCATGCCAACTAGGTGGCTTAGGCACCCAAAGTTTGCTAAGCATGTGAGAGCTGGGTGCTGTTGTATTAGGGAGATAGGGGGAGGCTGTCTCCATTTCATGAAGAGGTGTGACTTATTTTACAAGTAGCACTTCGGGTTCACACAAGCAAAACAGTTCTTAGGAAGCAAGAGAGCATTTCATTTATGTTTCTGTGGTAGGGGAGGTGACCCCTTTTAGGCCTGCCACTCAGTCTTCTAGGAGGTACTCACTCCTGCCACTTTTTGTCCCCAGTGGTGGTGCTCCCTGCAGGGGGAGAAACAGGAGCACAGGAAATTCAGGATGAAGAAAGACTGAGTATCTCTTGTGCTCACCTCCTGCCATGCAGGTAGTGGCAGCATGCATCATTTTAAAAAACAAATTGAAAACCCCTTCCTTCCTCGATAATTAAATGCTGACCCACTTGTTACTCTCCATGAGGATCTGATCCAACTTGAGTTTAAAAGATTTGTCACTCCGCATGTCCAATCTGGGAGCTTGTTCCATAGGTTTATTGCTCTCTGGGTGAAAGGAATGTTTCCTCACATTACTACACAAAATCACTGATATACCATGTAAAAAAGTTGTATTTTACTCACAAACAGGTGCAATATTCAACTGACACTTACAGGTAGTACCCCCAATTCACAAAAACCCTACAGTTTTCAGTGCACCAAACCTAGCAATTTATCGAGACTCTTTGACAAAGCGCCAGGTTTTGGTACTCAAAACTTCAGTGGGCTTTTGAGCGTTGGGGTTTCACCTGTGACTGTCAGCTGAATATTGCACCTGTTCTTGAGTAAAATAAAGAGAACAGTTAACACGAAAGAGCGAAGAACAAGCTGGTTCACACACCTAGCGGTGCTGCGACACCACTGGGCATGACAGCAAAGCTCGAGTGCCTTACTGATGTCACTGCACTCACAAAATGTGTGAACCAGTGAATTCTTCACATGGTTCTTTTCGTTTTGTTTCTTAATAGGATGGGCAGCATGTTTTTAAGAACTTACCTCATCTTCTTAAGGATCAGCTGTGAAACAGGGTCTCGTGTTTTTTTTTCCATAATGATGAATCACTTTGCCTGACCTTGTAGTGAACACAGCTGCAATGTCAGCTGAGCTCAAACTGAACATTCTTTTTTTTTTTTTAATTTACATTTTTGTTGGTTTTTACTCCTGTTTTCCCGGTTTTGCCCGGGGCCCCAGCACGTGGCTGTGTGTGCGTGTGGAGGCTCACATGCACCCCATGAAGCTGGCTCAGCCCCTTCCACCACCTCCCCTGGCAATCGCCGAGTTTCCCGTGGCCCAACTGCCATCTGTCCTCCACTGAGTGGCAGTCAATGGCTGGGGAAACTTCACATCCCTCCCTGGGAGAGGAGAGCCGCCTTGCAGCAACTTGATCCAGCTCCTCACCCCTGCCATGACCCCTGACAACCCAGGCTCATTCATGAACCTGGGTCACCGCCATGGCATGAGGTGTGGTGTCCAGCGCCTCAACCCTCAGTGCCACCGGGCCAGCTTTTGAACTGAACATTCTTACTTGTTCTTAACATTTTCTGAGTTGTGAAGAACAACTTTTAGAAACCACAGCAAAAACATGATAACCATGTACAGCATTATAAACTTTTTTACACTGTACATCAGTGATTTTGTGTGGTTGTATCAGTAAGGCTGATCGAGAGTGATACGGTTCTTGTTGCTTTATGGGTCCAGTTGGAGGGCCTCTTATGTCTATAAGAGTGCCACCTAGTGCATTCCTAGGACCAGAGGACTGTGAACTGAAGGTGAGCAGTTCTGTGGTCCTAAGGATGTAAGAGGCAACACTCTTAGAGCCATAAGAGACTCGCCAAACGGACACATAAAATTATTATAGATCACTAACTTTTTTAAATAAATCATTTTTTTATTTAAAATGCTGAAATGCTGATGGCACAAGTAGTCTGCAAGAAACATGATACAGTGGTTCAGTGTGTGAGATGCTGTTATGGTAATAGAGTACCTCACGCACAACTGAAGGAAGCACTGTGACTAGTCAGGGATGTTCCTTCGATCTGTAATATTTATGTGCTTACCTGATGTAGTTGCTGTGACTTTTTTTAACATAGCTATGTAGAAAGTGATGGTAGAAGAAAGAGACTGTACATCAAGTATGCCCTGTCTTGGATATCAACTATGTGAAGTACTTTAGATCTAATGTTTTACCTGACTCATCCCTTGTACTGTATCTCTAGTCTTTATTATCCCCCCTGTATCTGTCCCACCCCACCTTGAATCCATTAAGTGTTCTCACCTTCACTAACTCTTTGGGAAACCTATTCCACTGCTTCACCACCCTTCCTGTAAAAGAGAACTTCCTGATGTCTTTCCTAAACCTCCCCTCCCCAACACCCGATTTCCACTCCTGCCCCCTAGTTATAGTATTTTTGATTCCCGGTAAACTGTTTCCCCTATATCTAGCCTAGTTGTTCCTCTTAGAAACATATCTGTTTCTATAATGTCCCTCCTCTCCCTTCTGTCTTCCAGTGAGTACATATTGTGGTTCTTAAGTTTTTTCCTCATGTCTTACCCTGCTGCCCTTGGATCATCCTATAGTGGTTCATCTCAGCACTGCCTCCAGCCTGCTCCGGTCCTTTTCAGATGTAGACTCCAGGTGTAGGTACAGTACTCAAAATGTGGTCTCACTAGGGACTCATACAGGGGCAGAATCACGTCTTACCCTTTGCTGTCAAAGACCCTTCTAATGCACCCTAACATTTTGTTCACCTTGCTGTAGACCTCCCTGCATTGTGCAGTGACTTTGAGGCTATCACTGCTTATTACCCCGGGTCGCTTTCTTCCCCTGTCCTTGCTGATTTCACTGTCCCCACTGGTATTCTATAGTATATGGTTAGGGTTTGTTGTGGATGGAAAACGATGGTTTTCCAAATCCTGTTGTAGGACAGTTCAAAGGTCAAAAAAGTTGTTGTACTATCGTTCTGACGTCACATCGATAGTACAACAACTTTAGCCCCTTGAGCTCCTACCCGATTGGTGGAAACAGGCAGTGCTTTTAAAAATGCGTTCTAAAATGGGCGTATCCATTTAGCGACCGGGCGAGCGAGCAGACAGTTTGGACACCGGCTGTCATTATCGGCCCGTGTGTCCAACCATCACCATATTTGTTTTTTTTTTTTTGTTTTGATTTTTAATCTCTGGCAGTTACGGTAAAAGCGAGCGGGACCACAGCAAAGAATGCGGAGATATTCAGGGTGTACGGCGAGTGAGGACGGGTGGGTGCCGCGGTGTAGACACAACATGGTAGGAAACTGTACCGCAATCCTTAAGCGTAAATTAAAAGCGGTCACATTTTGGGGCAACCATATACTATATAAAATAATAGATGGGGAACTGTGCACACCAAGACTGCGTGTTTCCATCTCAGATGGTTGATGACATCATAGGGACCTCTCGAGCTTCGCTCTCGAGGTCTATGATGTCATCAACCCCCTCGATGGAAACACAGCCTTGTTGTGCACAGTTCCCTATCCATTATTCTATATGTTTTTTTTCCTGCCAATGTGCATCGCCTTGCATTTCTTTGCATTGCAATATAAGTGCCAGATTTTAGGCCATTTCTTCAGTTGTTCCAAATCCCGGCACAAATCTCTGACCTCCCTCTTCATTATTCACTGTTCCACAACATTTTGTGTCATCCGCAAAGAGACACATGTTCCCTTTAATGCCCTATCCATGACACTCATAAATACATTAAAAAGGGCTCCCAGGACAGAGCCCTGTGGTACTCCACTCATGACTTCCCTCAGCCCTGATTACCATTCACCACCACCCTTTTTCGTCTCCTATTTAACCAGTTACCTACCCAAGTAATCGGTCCCTTCCCTAACCCCAACATTTTTCAGGAGTCTCCTATGTAGCACAGACTAAGAGTTGAAGGCCTTACCAAAGTAGAGCATTAAGACATTGACAGTGTAGAATCAAGACAGCCACTCTGCTAACGGTGTGCCTTTCTCATTAGTTCAAACCAGTAAAGCCACAAAAGAGACATCACAAGCCACTAGAGTCATTGCAATATAATTTAATGAAAAATATTTAAGGAAAATTACAGTATAGGGTGCAAAAGTCAAGATGTGATGCTGGGGCTCTCGGTGAATGCCCCAACCAGTTTCGCAAATCATGCACGTTTCCTCAGGGAACCAGACATTGACAGCCTGGCCCTTGTCCACAGCCTTTGTGACCCAGTCAAAGAAACAGATCAGGTTTGTCTGACTAGGTATTCCCAACACAAACCCATGCTGTT
The DNA here is from genome assembly GCA_016271365.2 of Neoceratodus forsteri. Lineage (NCBI taxonomy): Eukaryota > Metazoa > Chordata > Ceratodontiformes > Ceratodontidae > Neoceratodus > Neoceratodus forsteri. The sequence goes on from JADMNL010000022.1 coordinate 36,465,972, forward strand.
TCTTGTCCTTTAGCCTATTCCCTTCTAGGTATTCCACCATTTGCTCTGTGGTTATGGTCTTCATGAGCTTCCCTCGCAATCGAGGTTAGGCTTACTGGCTTGTAGTTCCCTGGGTCCTGCTTTTCAGCCCTGTCATGAAGTGCCACCATGGCTACCATCCTCCAAGCTTTTGGAACTTCCCACTTCTCCATAGAACACCTGAACAGATCTGTTAGGTGGTCGCCCGCTCCTGGCCCAGTTCTTTTATAATCCTTGGGTGCATGCCATTTAGCCCTGGAGCATGGCTCACTCTAAGTGATGCCAAGCCTTTCTGCTCCCTGTCTCCAGTGAACTGGACAGATTGTATTTTCACAACACCCCTCCCATAGACCTTGATGCGACTCTCCAGTAGAGGTCCCCCCAATCTTCAACTGTACATACTGAACAGAAATAACTGTTCAGTACATCTGCCTTCTGCCTGTCTTCTTTTACCCAACCCCCTCTTTCTTCAATCTGATGATTCCCCCTTAGTTTTCCTGTTTGCTTTAATATACTAGTAGAACTATTTTTCTCCCTTTTGTAGCCCTACTGCTATTGTGAGTTTAGTATGTGCCTTGCCATTCTGACAGCACTTCTTGCCTCCTCACATTTCACCTGGTAGTTCTCCAAATTCTCACCCTTCTGTTCACTTTCATATTTTATAGAGACCATCCTTTTGGCCCTCACTGCCTCCCCAGTGTCTTTGGAAAAGCAGAGGTGGTTTCTGGTGTTTATGTTTCTTGACTACCCATTCCGCAAACTTTCTGTGACTCCCAGAACCAACTTCTTAATGATTACCATTTGTCTGTCACCCCCTCTGCACCAGTCACCCCTCTCAATTTCCTTCTGACTCCCTCCCTTATTTTATTAAAATCTGTCTTCCTGAAAGCAAGGACTAGAGCATTTGATGTGGAGCACACTTTCCTGAGATCCATTTTGAACCATACTGAACTGTGGTTACTGACCCCAGTGGTTCTTTCCCCTCAACCCTTCCAACCACCTCTGTACTGGTCAGCACGAGATCTAGGGTTGCCAGCTCTCTTGTCAGTTCCCATATCCATCTGTAGCATGAAACAGTCCTTCGGATCATCATACAGAGCCTGGTTCCTAGTGCTCTGGGCCATCGGTACCTCCCAGTCAACATCAGGTAGGTTGAAATTTCCAACTATCACTGCACCTCCTTAGTGGATACTCTTCTAAATTCTACTTTCAGTGCTCTATCAAATTTCCTCATTCTGCCCTGGTGACTTATTCAATGACCCCCATTGTGAGCTTTCTCCCTCCACCAGATATGAGCTAGATTCCTAAGGATTCAGCATCACGATTCCCCATGATTGATGCATATTTCACTGCCTCTATGCCCTCCCTTACAGACGGGGCCACTCCTCCACTGTTTCCCACACTTATATCTCTCCTGAACGTATTGTATCTAGGGACCATGAGGTCCCTCTTGTGATTATCTGAAGCCCAGGTTTTTCTGTCACTGCAACTACATCTGGGTTCACTTAATTTCATTTTAATTTTTTACACTGGAGAGCAAGGTGAGCTACAAAGCCCTTTTTCACAAGTGACCAGCTGTGCAGGAAGGTACAGGGTACAGACCAGACATGCCTCTCAACTGTTCCTGATTTTCAGGAATGTCCCTGATTCAGCCTCAAAATATTTCGCTGTTCCTCCAAAAACTGGGGTCTCTGTGACTGAACTGTGGGGACTGTAATCACAAAATAATGCCAGACATTATAGTTACAGATTTGTTCTTGCCCCCCAAAATTATTTTACACTAAATCTCCTATTCTTCCAGCTTCCTGAATGTCCCTGATTTTGGTCCTTCGTCATTGATTTTTTAAGCCTTGTTCCTGATTTGTGAAGCAGGAGGTTGAGAGGCATGAGCGTAGACAATATGACTATTTATTTAAAACATATGTTACCAGGTAACCACACAGAGCCTCTGCTCATTTTCAGTTTTGACCTTGGGAGGGGGGGAACTGAATAAAAGGGTGCAGTTACAAAGCACATGCAGTACAGATGCATATAATTCCCCTTGCAAAATACAAATGATACATTTCTAAGTAGAAATTAAAGCAAAAGCCGCTAGGGGATACAAAACAGAGTACATACAGTTTCAAAAATCATGCCGTTCATATAGTAAGATACAAATGGTTCAAATCCAAGTAGACAGCTAGTTTCAGGCCACTGCAGTCCCTCGGAGAAGGTGTGGAGTTTGGTGGCACAAGTAGGAATGGAGTGATATGGTAGGGCTCAAATGAAAGAGTCAGCTTGATAGCCTTTGGGGACTACATTAGTTGCAAATTGCAGTGCAACTGTCCTGCCATGGCTCCAGACCAGGGGCCACCTCCAGGAGTGGTCTGCAAGGAGCCTTGGAGGGAAGCCCAATGCCCAGCAGGGGGACGAGCCTGATAATGAGAGCAGATCAGTGGGGATTTAAAGTAGGTCATGATCAGGGCCTTGCTTGATGTGAGTGAGGGAGGGGCAGTAACTTTGGAGGTTAGATTGCGCCAGAAGTTTGGGAGCCCATAGCAAATGGAGGCTTCGCCTAGGCTGTGTCGAGGGAGGTGAAGTCATCAGCTAGCCTCAGATCTGAGCAAGTAGGCAGGGTTGGCTGAGGAAGAGAACAGGATAGGTGTTTAGGTAACTTATCAGTCCAGTAGTTTTCTCCCATGAGAGCAGTGTCATCATTTGTCTTACATGGTGGGGTTGGGGGGCAGCCAAGCTCATATTCAGAGTACAGTGAAGAGTATGGAGAGGGAAGCCAAGTACAAATCTGCACAATGCTTTGAACAGAGTGGTAATTTTGTTGAAGGAGATGGAGTTAGCTACTGAGTATACTATGTCTCCGTAGTTCAGAAGGGGAAGGATTGATTGCTCCACAACCTGTTTCCTTATTTTTAGTTGAAGACAGCTCTTTACTTTGTATAGGGCATCAAGCTTAGCGAAAGACTTGGCTACAACCTGGGAGATGTGCTTGGAGTAATCCAGGTGTTGGTCCAAGTGGAGGCTAAGGTGTTTGTAATTGGTGACCGAGTCTAGACAGGTCCTGTCCAGGGAATGCAAGGTCCGAGACAGGGACGAGGAGTTGATCCATTACTTGAAACTCAACAGTAAGAACACTGTTTTCTTTTGGCTCATGACAAGACAATTGTTTAGGAACCATTTTTGGATTGCTGTGAAGTCCTATTGGAGGGATTCCTCAGCTGAGGAGGCAGAGATACCTGATGAGTAGATTATGGTGTCATCTGCATACGTGTGTATGATGCTGGATGAAATGGATAAGGGGTGATCATTGATGAAAGTCGAGAAGAGCAGGGGCCCCAAGACTGGGGACTCCAAGGGAGACAGGTAAGACAGGGGAGGAGTTTGGGCCTAACTTAATGGATTGGGTGCAGCTGGACAGGTAGGACTGGAACCATGCCAGGGCTGTTGGGTCAACACCAGAGTCTGCTAGTTTGTGTAGGAGCAGAGGATAGTCCATGGTGTCAAAGGCCTTTGCCAGGTCTATAAATAGGGCCCCTCTGCCAAAACCCCTACCTCAGTTTGAGTGTTTGTGGTCAGAAACCCTGAGTAGGGAGGTGGCGGTTGAGTGGTTGAGGTGAAAGCCTGACTGGTATGGTGTTAGGAAGTTGGATTGCACATAAAAGTTGAATAGCTGTCTGTTGACAAACCTCTCAAGAGTTTTGGAGAGGATGGGTAAGAGTGAAATTGGGCAGTAGTTGGAGGGAGTGTTGGATGAGCTCTCTTTGTGGATCCGTACCACCAGTGCATGCTTCTAGCTCCATGGAAAGGAACTAGTGCAGAGGGACTGATTGAAAATGTAAACAGCAGGGGATGCTATTACTGGAGTGTCATTTTTGGAGGAATTTGTGTGGAATGTTATCAGAGCAGTCTGGTTTTCGCTTACAAGAAAAAGGAACAAAGAAAAACAGAGAATATGAAATAGTTACATATCTACATATTACTGTATGTTATCAAAAGTTTTACAGGCAGCATCAGTTGCTCCTTCACAGAGCTGGTGAGTCAAAAGACCTTTTGCAGTGATTGAGTTAAAGGGGACAGGAAATTATTTCTAACGGGCAGCTGTTTATAAAGTACTTATTCTAAGAAATTATATGCGTCCCCCTGAATTACCCATATTTAACTGTATATGAATAAAAGGGATAAGAAAAAAATGTACTTAACATTGTTTTGTTGTTTTGGGCAGCATTCTTTTACAGTTTTCTTCATGGAACTAGTAATTTGGAGTTTTTACTATGTCACGGTTTGTGTACAGAATACTAAACATGAGGTATTGTCCTATCAGAACCGTGCTCAGAGTTCTGTGCACAAGCTGTGACATAGTTAAAACTCCAGATCACGGGTTCCATGAAGAGAACTGTAACAGAATGCTGCCCATAAAAACAAAACAAAGTAAAATACAGTTTTTCATACCACTTTTTATTCAGGTACAGTTAAATATGGATAATTTAGGGGAAGACAAATAATTTCTGAGAATAACAACTTTACAAACAGCTGCCAGTTAGAAATAATTTCCTGTCTTCTTTAAGGATAATAAGATGATCTAATGATGCCAGCCATGATTCGGCCTCGAAAAAGTCAAAATATAAATTAGCAGCGACATCAGAAAGAGATGGAGAACTACAGAATCATGGATGGGGGAGGGCGGTATAGGGCTTTGCTCTGTTAATGTGGGCTTCGCTGCCAAGCTGCTGGGCCTGGACTGGCCATATCCCCATTATTTACCCTTGCATGGCCCCTGGTCAGCAGAAGGAGCCTGCTGCGGTGCTGCTGGTCATTTTACTGAGCAACAGACTGCCTTATTCTTAGAGGGCTATGGGCTAGTGCTGATCATCAGTTGTAGTCACTTTTCAGCTCTGCCAAAAATGGCAGATGCTGTTTTATGCTGGCCTATCCATAACATGGAACTTCCAGTCTGGAAATGCTGGCTAACCTCTTTTGTCCTTCCCCATCTGCTAACAGTCTATCAGACACTTCCGGGGTGATTCAATTGCCTTGTGTACAGTGATTTCTTCTGTGTGCTCTGGATGGACTGGCTTGGGAAAGCATTGCTCTTCCACTTCACTATTGTCTACATAGAGGAGCACACCAAGCCTTCCTCTTCCTCTTCCTGTTCTCTCTCCCAAAATAAAATACCCTATGTTCCCAGCTCCCAGTCTCCATAACCCACCCTCTTCCTCCCTCTGTGCTCTCTTTCAACCCCTCTCCATCATTACCAGCCACAACAGCTACCCATCTGCTCTTTTTCTGCTGGGTTCATCCAGCCTTGTCCCACAGGGTATGCAGTTTTATCTTTTATAGGAACTGGATTTAGGAATTTAATCAGATAGCATGCTTCCCCAGCAAAAACAAATTACGGCTGCAGTCGCACACATAATAAATAAAAATAGCAAGTGCAATATGCTTAATGCATCCCCACATAGGTAGCCCAGCTACAGGCCGGTAACTTACCGGGTTTATTTACTTTACAGCTTAGTCTCTGGACTCTACTCTATCTTGCCTCCTGTCTCCCTCTGTGACTGTCCAAGTGTCTGGACTCCAGACCATACTCCGTGACTCATCTCCCCCCAAAATTAACACAGTTAGCTCGCTCTGCTCCATGACCTCATGTCCAACTCAGATTCTTCCTGCTTAAGCTAACGCCCTTAGTTAAGCCCCCCCATGGCATTCCGATGTGCTGAGGCTAATCATGTTAGCCACAGCTGCTGGGAGTAGTGGGGAACTGAGTCCACTATACAGACAGGTGGGGCAAGTTATAAAAGTGTCCCATATTGACTAATGGGACAGGACAGACAGGCTGGCAGCCAAAGTCATTTTTTTAAAGAAAATACAGATTGAGAGTGTATGTCCCCTAAAATGGGACTGTTGGCAAGTTTGGTAATCCTAAGTTTGTGGGGCTCCATGCAAGCACAGGGGCCTGGGGCAGCTGCCCTGACCCCCCCCCAAGGTCAGCCCTGGCATCAGCTGAGATCACTTGCAGGTGATAGTTGCCAATTGAGGTCGGGTTGGTTTGCAGGTAGTGGGGATGGTTGGGAAGAGAGCCCTAGGGCCTTCAATAAAGAACTTGTTGAGGGTGTTGGTGGTTAAGAAGCAGCCGGGAGTGGACTGTGCCCTGCTGAGGCAATTGACTAGGGTATTAACTGTATTCCAGAATTTTGAAGGGTGGGTGTTGGAAGATAGCTTGTTCTGGAAGTAATTGACCTTGGCTAGTCATATGCTCCTGGTGCAGTGATTCTGGATGGTGGTGTAGGTATGCCTATTTTGCATTAACCCAATAGATTTGTGTCTTGCCGAAGCCAAGTCTGTTTGCTGGAACAGTTTAATTAGATCAGGGGTTATCCAGGGGAGGTGGCGACCCTGGACTCTTGACTGCTTGATTGGGTATGCTTATTGCAGATAGCTAAGAAGGTTGCGCAGAAGTGTGCCAGTCTTTTCCGGGTCGAGGGGTGATAGAACTGGTGCCAAGCTGGCTGAAGGATATCCTGTATGACTCAATCTGGGCAGAATGCTTTAAAGTCTCTGGCAATGGTTATTTTTTTGGGGGGTTCATGGGTTTAATTTTCTGCAAACAATAAGTCATGCAGGGATCACTGAACATATCTGGCAGGATGCCCGAAGTCAGGATTCTCTGCCAGTGAGTTACCAGCACCCAATCAATTGTGTTATGATTGATGGAACTGGGGTTGAATTGGGTGGGTGCAAAAATCAGTTGGTGCAGGTTCAGGACTTTGATTTTGGAGTGGAGGTTGGGGGGAAACTGGAGCTTGGTTCTGGCTGACCAGTTGGTATTGTAGTCACCAAGCACAATATGTTCATGTGACCCCCACGTCACTTTTGGCAAGTCAGCACCCCCTATAAAACAGGACTAGTACCTACATAGGGCATCCCAGTTACATTTAGCAGAAATTCTAAGACTGGTACCACCCCTCGCTGTAGAGTGTATACCAGGCTCGTTATCTAGAGGAAGGAGGGGTACAATAACCAAAAATAAACCTTTGTAACTACATCCAGGTCCAGGGAAAGGGGTGCTAGGTGTAAGCTAGAGTGCTGAGGGGCCCCATTAATTCCATGTAGATGCAATGATCAGATTGTCCAATGTAGCAGCTGGGATTGTGCAGTATGGCTTTATTCACAGATGTTACTAAAGCATCAGTGGACCCCCAAATGTCAGTAATGGCAAACAAGTACATTTTCTTCCACAACTCTTTGCTAGGCAGTACAATTCTCCATGGAAACAATTCCTTTCTGTTCCAAATGGTGTATGCTCATGGACTGTGCCACACACCTGAAACAGTTCCATTTCCCAAGTGTATGCATGTGGACTGCGCCACACACTCAGCACACCTTCTTTTCCCATAGGTGTATGCCTGTTATTGTTATCACCAACCTTATTCTGCAGCAATGCCTTTACTCGGGGTAACCTGGTGCCCATCAATGAATCAGTTAGCCCTGCCTTATAAGCTTCCAGATGGCGTTTCTCCCACCCTTTACCCCAACCGACAGTTTCTGCCATTCCTTCAGAGTTACATCACAGAAGTCTTCATTCCCCACTGAAATGCTAAAGACTCTGAACTTTACTTCAAATTTCCACACTTAGGTGAACAAGGGGTACTGACAGGTGTGATCTAGCCTTATCTTTGAGCACACACACACCTCAGAGCAAACCCCTAATTGGAGAACCTGTCTCCCATTGTGCACTCACAGTTAAGTTGCTCCTTCTTCTAGGCATGGAAATAACCCTGGAAGCACACTTTTCCACAGATTAGTTGCCCCTTCCTCTAGGCATGGGAACAACCAGAAAGCACCCTTTTCCATGGTAGCTTGTCAGAAATCTCATTCAAAAGTCCTCATCAAAGGCAGCTGTATACACACAAGGACCTTCAGGGGATTGCATCTTGGATCCACTGAACTAGCAGTCTATTTCACTTCTCCTAGAGTGAACATAAAGGAATCCTGCTGAAGAAAGGTCTCCACAACTTCCCTGGAAGCTGGTAATTGTAATACAAACTAGGGTGAGAAACACAGGGCCCTCTGACACAGAGCTCCACTGGCATAGCTCCTGCCACTCTAACTTCCAAACTCAGATTAACTCAACATTCTAAACTTCCCCAGAGCAGCTGACTCAGAAGTGGTTCTGCTGCTGCAAGAGTTCTAAATGACATAATCATCCTTCCCTCAGGCTAGCTGAGTAAACAATGATATCATTATGTAAGATGCCCCTAAGTGAGCTCCTTACCAGCTGCCTTTTCTGCCTCCCTAACAGTAGTACTAATGGGATTCTAGTGGAACTGTGTGGAATGGTAACATTCTGAATTCATGGAATTTCAACAAAAGTTTGCAAAATTCTGTGAAATGTTGCAGAATTTGTTCAGAGTTTTGCAGACTTGTTAAAAGTTAGTAATTTGGTTATAAGTCAGCCGCTCTTCAAGCTAGAGCTCTGAAATCCAGAATATATACTCTGTCAGTCAATGGCCACTAACATGCCAAATATCATGAAATTTGGAAGGATAGTTTCAAAAGTATAGGTGCTCAAATGTTGTCATTTTATTGTTTGTGCAAAATTTCATGAACATTTTTATTTGCATATACTATAACCGTCTATTGGGTCAGGGATCTTAAATTTGGCATGATTTCTTGATGACAGGTGTTTTAGCAATGTGCCAGATTTCATGACAATATGATACATCGTCTCAAAATTATATGTGCTCAAAATATGTAATTTTATTTTTTCTGGAAATTTCATGAAAAATTTTCATCTGTACATAACTCAGGCACCTTTGGAGCCAGGCATGTATAAATTAGTACAGATAACATTTTTCTAATGCTTATAGAATGGTCTAACTATGGACAGAATTAGATAAGAGATTTTAAGGTTACAGGGGTTCAAAATGTTACTATGTAAATATTTGCAAAACTTTGTGAAAACTATAAAAATGTGGATGTTTGTAACTTCTCTGCTCTTGCATGCATATAGTTAACATTGACATACATACCCATAGTCCATGTATCCTGGTGTCTAACACAACTGGATCAATTGGTTAAGCAGTTTTAATTTTGCAGAAGAAAAAAATGATTATTAGCATTTTCTCATATATAATGATAGCATATACTGTAGATGAAGCATCCAGAATTTTTTTGTCGAATTTAACATTAACAATGCACATATCACTACTTCATTTGATAAGCTGGGCTGAGCTTTTTGCAGTTCTGCTGTTCCTCTCTGGGTGACTATTACTCCCTCTCTTTTGGCATAGCAGATTGACTCAGTAGAACTACTGATCCCACTCCTATCCTCTTTGTTCTTTAAAGTGACAAACTCCCACAAAACGTGAGTCACCTACTCCTTTTCCTATCCATCTACCCTGTTGGAATAGCCAGAATTCTTTCTTCCTGCTGCCCAAGACATTGTCTTCCCCCACTACACCTTTTTGAGTACCTGTAAGTCCTAGACTTGCATGTACACCAGGCTTCCTGGATCATAAATTTACTGGATATGATCCTTAAGATACTCTGTGCTTTATTGCTTCAACAAGGGGGTTATCACTGTTGTGCTACCCAGCTGAGCTGTCCATTTCTTGGTGAAACTGTACATCTAACACCAGAACCTGGTGACCCCCTGTGCTACCTGCCTCTTATATCACTATCCTTTAATTAGAATCCCCCAGATAAGGCTGAGTGGAATTTGAAAATTCCAGTTTTATGGAATTTTTCATGAAATTCTACATTATATTCTCTAGTTTTAAAGTTTCAGGGGTTTATACATTTGTAGTTTACATTCTTGCAACATTAAATTCGTAAACGTTATGAAAGTTTGACTACTTTTAATTCAATCCAATTTAAAGCTGAAAATATGAACTTTTTCAGAAATGATCAGGTGGTATAGTAGTTTAAATGGGCCAACTCTGGTTAAATTTGGATATGTAGTTTTACAATTAGAGGGAACTAACCAAAATTTAAATTGTGGCAACATGTTTGGCAGGCTTTAACTCAGACCAATTTAAGGCTAGAAATCTAAAACTATGTGCATATACAAACGTAGTGATAACCTGTATACCTGTTAATTTTTGTAACATTTCAATGAATACTATCAAAATTATACTAAAATCTTGGATTTCAGGAGGGCGGACTTCAGGAAAATGGGTGGGGTTCTAAGGAGCCATTTGGTGGGCATCAGAGCAGACATGGGGGTGGACCAAAAGTGGTCCATCATTAAGGAAGGAATACTGGTTACCACAGATGAGTGTGTTAGGCTTAGAGGGAAGAACACAAGGGCCAAAGCGCCCAGCTGGTTCAGTTCTAGGGTTGCCAAGGCAGTAAGGGAAAAGAGGTTGGCCTATAGAAAATTCAGGAAGACCAAGAGAAAAAGGGAAAATTACCTAAGGTTGGCTAGTGAGGCAATTAAGGAAGTCCGGTGAGCAAAGGCACAGAAGGAGCTGCAAATTGCTGAAGAAATTAAGAAGAAGGAGAAGGCTTTCTTTCACTATATAAATGAAAAAAGGGACAAGAAGGAAGGGGTTGTTAGGCTTAAGAAAGGGATGCAGTGGGTGGAGGATAATGGAGGAAAAGCAGAGATACCAAATGAATACTTCTATTCTGTCTCCACCTTGGAGAAGGATGGACCAGTGCATTCAGGAGGGAAAAGAGGAGGGGGGAGAGGGAAACACAAACATAGTGATAGAGGAGGAGGAGGAGGAGGATAGAGTGAGGGAGGGTCTGCTGATATTGAAAGTGGACAAATTACCAGGCTTGGACAGAGTACATCCAAGGGTACTAAAGGAACTGGCTGAGGAGCTGGCAGGGCCACTAGCAGACATATTTAATAGTTCACTAGAGTCAGGCATGGTGCCACAGGACTGGAGAACAGCATATGTAGTGTCCCTTCACAAAAGTGGTCCCAAGGATGATCCAGGAAATTACAGACCAGTCAGTCTGACCTCCATTGTAGGAAAGCTCATGGAGACCATAATAAAGGAAAGGTTGGTGGCAAATCTAGAGTAGCATGGTCTCTAGGATGAGAGGCAGCATGGGTTCATGGAGGGGGATATCGTGTCAAACAAATCTGATTGACTTATTTGACTGTGTCACTAAGACAGTAGACAGGGGACAAGCAGTAGACATCCTCTATCTTGATTTCAGTAAGGTCTTTGACTCTGTGTCCCACAGAAGGTTGACCAGGAAGTTGGTGGACCTTGGAGTTGGGGAGAAGATGGCCAGATGGGTAGAAAACTGGCTGAGGGACAGAACCCAGATGGCGGTGGTGGGGGTAGAGTTATCTGGTACCAGAGATGTAACCAGTGGGGTCCCACAGGGCTCCGTGCTGGGGCCAGTGTTATTCAATGTCTTTATCAATGACATTGGGGATAGCATTAAAGGCAAAATGTGCCTATTCGCAGATGACGCCAAGCTTTGTGGGAGAGTGGACACAGCTGAAGGGATACGGGACCTACAGGAAGATCTGGAAAAGCTGGGGAGGTGGTCTAGGATCTGGCAGCTTGGCTTTAATGCCAAGAAATGCAAAGTTATGCATATTGGAGCCAAGAATCCCAGGACAGAGTATTACCTGAGTGGAGTCTGAGTAGCTGCATCAGAGGAGGGAAGGACCTGGGAGTAATGATTACTAGTGACCTGAAGCACTCCATGCAGTGCAAGAAAGCAGCAGAAAAGGCAAACAAGATGCTGGGATGCATAGCTAGGGGGATCAGTAGTAGGAAAGAGGAGGTTATACTGCCATTGTACAGGTCGCAGGTAAGGCCACATCTAGAGTATGGAGTTCAGTATTGGTGCCCACATCTCAAAAAGGACATTAACCTGTTGGAGAAGGTACAGAGGAGGACTACAAAAATGATAGCCGGTGAGCAGAGCAAGGCATATGAGGAGAGGTTGAGGGCACTGAACATGCACTCCCTGGAAGACAGGGGGGAGAGAGAGCGAGAGAAAGCGAGAGAGAGAGAGAGAGAGGACATGATTGGGACATTCAGGTACTTGAAAGGGATAAATAATGTTGATAAGGAAAGTCTCTTTAAGCTGAGTGGCAACCATATCACAAGGGGGCACAGTCTTAAGATGGAGGGTGGGAGGTTTAGGAGGGATGTCAGGAAGCACTTCTTCACAGAAAGGGTGGTGGACACTTGGAAAGCGCTGCCAGAAGAGGTAATCTCATTAAAGACAGTGGGTAGCTTTAAGAGAGGCTGGGATAGGCATAGGGGGAAGATAAGAATCATGGGTAGGGAGGATGGGAGGAGTGGGGAGGGAGGGCAGGGACATTAGCTCAATCTGTCGACCCTACAATACGAGCAGACTTGATAGACCAAATGGCCTTCTTCTGCTGTCTTGTTTGTATGTTCATATAAAATTACAGAAATCCAAATTTTGGCAAAATATTTGGCTACCTATAACTCAGCACCCATTGAAGCTTGAGACTTAAAACATGGTGTATATACACATTCTAGGTGCTTCTCAAAATATTGATATTGTGGGGAAATTTGAATAATAAATTTTTTAATTATCCCAAAATAACTAAAAATTAATTTGGATTAAATGTTTGGCCACCCATAACTCCTCCACCTTTCAATCTACAGCTCTGAAATTTGGTAAACTCTTGTAACCTGTGAAATTCTGTGTACATTCCAAATTTGGCATTATTGGGACATGTATGTTTAAAAGTATAGTGAAATGACTGAAATTAAACATTTTGTGAAATTCCATGGAATTTTAATGAAAATTCCATGGAATTCCACGGAATCGGAATGGTCATTCCAAGGAGCATTCCATGGTCAGAATTTTATATTCCACACAGCTCTAGATTCTAGTAACCCCAGGGGATTGGCTGGTTACATTCCCTTTTCGGTAGGGGATCCAGCACTTAATGGGGCATGTCTAGGACCACATTGAAGTTTTTCTGGGGTGCAGTAGACATCCATTATCTGCAACAGGATGGAATGCGGGCAGTTGCTGAGTAAATGAGTACTCCGCTCCCTCTCTTGAAGCGGTCTTGTCTGTGGGATGTGTATCCAGGAATGTCAATGGATGAGGTGGGACTGCAGGCAGAGAGCCAGGTTACATAGCCAGGGTACAATAATAAGATTAACAGTGGATAAGGTACAGTGTCGGATGCAGAGATACAGTTACAGTGGGAATTGTCACACATGTTGGTAGAGCCTGTGGCTGAAGCAAGAAGGATGATGCATCAAAATTTGTCATTACGGGCTGGACACGAACACACAATGGACACAGTTCTTTGTTTTTCGTGTTCATCAAATACAAAGACTGGGACTACATTGCAAATGAGTACACAATAGCAGCACTCTGAGGTAGTAGTCAATCAATATTCAAATCAGGGATCAGCCCTTTGTCATGTGATAGGATTAGTTATCTAACCATTTATCCTTGATACAATTGTTATTGCTTTTTGTTGTCATGTCGCCTCATTACGCTGACTACTGTAATTGACCAATAGACTCTGAGACAGTTTGTGATTGGGGGTAATTGGATTTCAATATTTTTGGGCTGATAGATATTTGATGTATTCTAAACAGCCCTATTTTATTTCTAACTATTTGATAATGATGTTGTTTATCAATGACTATTTAAGATCCTTGTAAAATTCCATACTTTAGCCCCTGACAAAGCTCCAGCTGTAGGAACGAAGCGCCATCGGTCCTTTTCGCGGGGGTGGTACTTTACATATCTTTGGTAGTGTGTTTATATAATAAGTTAATACATTTGTATACTTGTATCACACTGTGTTTTGATTTGCTCTCTGTTTTTACCATCTGGAAGGGAGGGCTGCGAGGCTTCTCTAATCTGTTCCTCATATTACCCCTAATTATACCCCCCCCCCTTAAATGTAGGGGATGCGATCTAGTTATGCTGCTCTAAACAATAGGATGAGATTGGATTCAGCTTTGCGTGACAGGCCCAGGCTGTGGGTGAGGGCCATCATCTTGCCCCACTCCTTTTCCGAGTTAAAAGTCACATCAAAGCACCTTCAGCACTGTGCAGTCACAGATACTATACACACAGATACACAGAAGGGGATGGCAGATAAGGACTATGTGACCCACCTAGTCTGCCGCTTTTCCCTACCTAATGCATTACCACAGACCCTAACTGATCTGCGGCTCACCCTCTCTTCCCTATTGCTAGAGTGCTCTTATTTCTATCTGATGCATTCTTTAATTCACCTACTGTTTTTGTCCCTACCACCTCCACAGGGAAGCTGTTCCAAGCATCCACAACTCTTTCTGTGAAAAAGTACTTCCTCACATTGCCCCGAGCCTACCCCCCCAGCCTCATATCATGCCCCCTTGTCCTTGTACACATTCTTTTCTGAAAGATGCTACCTTCCTGTACCTTGTTTATACAGTATCCCCGATGTACATGAATGCCTATCATATCCCCCCTCTCCTCTTCTCCAGGGAATACATATTGAGGTCCTCTAGTCATTTCTTCATATGACTTTTGGTGCAGTCCTTGCACCATTTTTGTTGCCCTTCTCTGGACTGCCTCTATTTTGTCTACGTCCTTCTAGAGATGTGGCCTCCAGAACTGGACACAGTACTCCAGATGAGGTCTCACTAGTGATCTGCACAGTGGCATAACCACCTCCTTTTTTCAGCTGGTGATACCTCTCCCTATGCACCCTAGCATCCCACTGGCTCTCCCCACAGCCTTCTTACTTAGTTTAGTTACCTTTAGGTCATTATATAATTACCCCCAGGTCCATTTCTTGACTGTTGGCTGTCAGTACTGCCCTCCATCTTGTAGTCCTCCTTTGGATTTCTGCACCCCAAGTGCATGCTTTTGCACTTCTTTGCATTGAATCTTAGCTGCCACGCTCTTGACCACTCCTCAAGCATGTTTAGGTCCTTTATTATCCGGATGGTCGACCCTGTTGCAGATCTTAGTGTCATCTGCAAAGAGGCATACCTTCCCCTCCAGCCCCTCTGCAATGTTGCTTATGAAGACATTAAAGAGATTGGCCCCAGCACAGATCCCTGTGGCATCCCACTGGTCACCCCTTCTCCTCAGATTAAACACCATTTACCACCACCTTCTGTTTCCTGTCACTCAACCAGTTTCTGATCCAGTTTATTGCGTTGGGGCCCACTCCAAGGCTGCCAAACTTATTTATCAACCTCCTATGTGGAACATTGTTGAAGACCTTGCTGAAATCTATGTAGGTCACATCCACCGCCCCTCCTCTGTCTACCCCCCCCGGTCATCTAATCAAAGAAATCTATCAGATTTGTTTGACAAGAACTTGGATCCTGTGCTTCATTGGATTCAAGAAATATCACAATCCTTTCCTTTAGCAGTGACACCATTAATTTCCCCGCCACTGAGATCAGGACAGTTTGTGGAGAGGGACTACATTTGCCCTCCTCCAGACCCTTGGAACAACCCCTGTCTCTATTGATTTGTTGAATAGGGCTGTTAGTGGTGCTGCCAGCATGTCTCTAAATTCTTTTAATATTCTGGGATGTGTCCCATCAGCCCCCCTTTCAGATTTTCGAGTTCCTTTGGAACTCTTTCCCCTGTAAGCAGGCTGGTGTCCACCTCTCTCCCACTGGTGCTCCCATCCCCCAATTATGATCCTTCCCCTTCCCCTTTTTCTGTGAATACTGTGCAAAAATATTTGTTCAGAATTGTTGCTTTTTCTGGATCCCCCTCTGCACACCCCCCTTTCTCTCTTTTTAACCTCACAATCCCACCTCTGATCTTCTTTCTATCACTAATGTATCTGAAAAAGGTCTTGTCTCCTTTCTTAACTGCCTGGGCTATTTTTTCCCTCTGTTTGCACCTTTGTGCTCCTGACTGCTTTCCTCACTTCCCTCTGCTTTTCCAGGTACAGTTTACTGTCTTTCTCCCTCTGTGTTTCCTTGTACCTCCTCAAAGCTAGCCTTTTTTGTTTTACCTTCTTGGCCACATCATTTGAGAACCATAGCATTTTTGTCTTCCCTTTGTTTTGCTTACTTGCCTAACACAAAAGGCTTGTTACCTTTACTATGGCTCCCTTAAGGTTAGCCCATTGCTTCTCTACATCCCCCCTTCTTATTTCCCTGCCTGGGCTTCCTTGAGACATTCCCCTATTTTTGCAAAGTCAACCCTTCTGAAATCCAGGACCCTTGCTTTCATGTGGTTTGACTCCTCCACCATTCTCCCATTGAACCATACCATATGATGATCACTCGATCCCAGGTGGCTACCCACCATTACGTTAGTGACTCTGTCCCCATTAGTGAGTACCAGGTCCAATATTGTTCCTTCTCCAGTGGGTTCTGCCACAAGCTACTTGAGGCAAGCAGTCTGTAGGGCATCCAGGATGCCTCTGCTCCTAGCTGTGGCTGCAGCCTGGGTGCTCCAATCCACATCAGGTAAATTGAAGTCTCCCACCAACAGCACTTCATCTTTAGCTGTCATTTTGTAGATGGCTTCCATTAGTACCCCAGCTATCTCCTCCCCTTGTGCTAGAGGTCTGTGGATCATGCCCGTGTAAATGGCAGTGCCATTTCCTGTCTACAGGGTGACCCACAGTGTTTCCGCTCTCTCCTGCATTCCCTGAACTTCAGTTGCTTTAACTCCCTCTCTGACGTAGATAGCCACCCCTCCACCCTTTTTTCCCTACCCTGTCTTTTCTAAATAGAATGTAGCCTGATATGGCTATAGCCCATTCACTGTTCCCTGAGTACCACGTCTTGGTAACAGCAACAATGTCTAGGTCTGCTTCTGCCATCAAGGCCACTAAGTCTGGGATTTTATTTCCCAGGCTGCGGGCATTCGTGCACATGGCCTTCCAAGTTTTTCAACCTCCCCTTCTAGTAGCTCCCCTCCTATCTCCATGTCTTCCCTGTCATCCTCTCCTGTTTTTACTACCATTCTTTCTTATCTCTGCCATTCTACCTATCTTGGTTTTAGGTTTTAGTGTTGATTTCTCAACCTTAGGGTCCTCCCTACTGACTGCTTCATCCTGCATCCTGTGGGGGGGAATTAACTTCCTTCTGCCTACTGTCGCCTCCCCCTTGACTAGTTTAAATGCTTGCCAATGAAGCATTTAAACCTCTCACTAAGGATCTTGGTTCCCCCCTGGATAGATGCAGTCCATCCCACTTGCATAGACCTGCATCCCTCCAGGTGGGACCCTAGTCCCCAGTGAAGCCGTAACCCTCTGCTCTGCACCAGTCCTTCAACAATGCATTGAATCTTGTGGTGCAGAGTGCCCTGCTTACTTGTAGATTGCATACCTCCCTTTGGAGGTCGACGCTGTCCCGCCCTGCCACCAGCTTTCTTCCTCCTCTCTATGTCTGTGACCCAGCCCCCCAATTATGCCCATCTATTGTCCTCCTTGTTTTCCCTCAGCTCTGCACCTCTGTGATCCAGCCCCCACCATTTAAGCCCTTCTCTAGGATTTCCCTGCCATCTCCGACCCTCTGCTGCTCTGTTGTCACCTGTTCTGTACAGCTTCCACCCCCCTTCAAACTACATTGCTGTCTTGTCTTCCCCCAGCTCACGATCTGTACTAGTTAATTAATTTCTCCTCTCCTCTACTCCTCACCCATGATCTGTACTATTTAATTAGTTTCTGCTCTCTTCTTCTCCCCACAGCTCTCATGCCCTTGATTGGGTGCTCCCTTGCCTGCAGCATGGCTGAACTTCACCACTGCCTGCCGCACTTTACTGCCACCTCAGGACTTCCCTCAACCAGGTACGGACCCAGTGAAGAGTCAGTATTTTTTTCTTTTTTCAGCGCATTCCAGACGCAGCTGTCCAATTGGCTGCCTTCTCGAACAGGAACTCCCTGATTGGTGCGCCTCACAAGCCCTGGACTCTGTTGGTTTTCTTGGCTCCTTGCCATCTTATTTTATATTTTACTATCTAATTTTCTCCTGCGCACCATCCCTGGCCATGTTCTCTATTAAATATGCCCAACTGCCACCCTGTACCACCTACCCCCCCCCCATTGGCCACCACTAGATCTCAGTCAGTCTCATAGCTGTTTAACTCACTCTCTCCCTCTCTCTCTTATGCCAATCCCCTTAGCCCTCCTCATACTACTAAGTGTTAAAGATCACATCAGTAGGGTCTGCACTCCCAGCATAGTTATACATTTACTCTGTGTAGAGCTCCCACCTCTGGTTAGTGTCTATACTAGATTGAATTCTGGCCAGGTACCCTTTTACCACTTCCCCCATCCTCCCAAAGTCGGCCCTCCTGAAGTCCAGCACTCTTGTGCCAGATTTCACTCCTTCCTTGCCCATACCCAATGTAACCCATACTGAGTGGTGGTCACTCCCTGACAGCGGTTCCTCCACTGTAAGTTCTCTCACAAAGTCCCCATTTGCCAGCACAAGGTCAAGGGTATTCCCTAACCTGGTTGGTTCACTGACCATTTGCAGCAGGAAGCTGTCCTGGAAGGCATCCAGCAGTACCTGCTCCCTTCTGTTCTTGGTTGTTGAGGTATTCCAGTCCACTCCTGGCATGTTGAAGTCCCCCACAATCACCACACTACCCTTCTCGCAGGTCCTCCTGATCTGTCCCGCTAGTTCCCTGTCCAACTCCTCCGTCTGAGATGGTGGCCTGTACACCACTCCCATTCTAAGAATCCTATTCTTGGAATCCTGGATTTGCATCTAAAGTGACTCCGTACTACCCTCCTCCCCTTCCTCCCTTACCCACTTCAGTCCTTCCTTCACATATAGTACCACACCCCCTCCTTTCCCAATCACCCTGTCCCTACGAAATAACCTGTACCCTGGTACAGACAGGTCCCAGTCATTGTATTGGATGGCCCATGTTTCTGTGATGGCTGCAGTGTCCACCTCTCCCTTTGCCATGAGCACACGTAATTCTGAATTTTTCCTTCCAAGGCTCCTAGCATTTAGGGTAACCACCTTCCAACCCCCCATCCTGCCCTCCATTCCTAGCATCACCAATAGTACTTGCCATTTGTTAGTGTCCTGTGCTTCTTAGTGCCTGGTACTAGTGGCAGTTTTTTTTCCCAGAGAAATCATCTGATCTAGTGATTTATTTGCAAGGAGTTGTGCAGAGCCAGAGAGACACTTGCAGTTTCACCATCTTCATTTCACATACCTCTTGATTTCACAGGCCTCTGTGCTCTGTGGAGGTGAAGGAGAAGAAGACAGAGTTACTGAAACTATTTTATATCTATTAATTACAGTAGTCCTAACTTCTAGCTTGACTACTCTACTTTTTTTTTTTTTAAATCTGTCTTTAATTTGGTGGTGTAAATAATAATCATTCCGGAAGTGCTCAGGTTTCACGAAAGCCAGTAGCAGCCAGCAGTCTCAGAAGGCAGCCATCTGACTGCACTCCCACCGCCCACAGTTTAGGGCCAGGTGGTTACACCACATAATTGCACTGCGCGTACACCTATGCCTGCTCTGCATGCTGCTTGCGAGAATTTTTTTTTTGCAAAAATAAATCAGTACTTCTGTACATTTACAAAGTATTACAGTGCTTGCGAGTGTTTAGAAATCGTTGGCATAGACACTGGCAGGTAATGGTGGTAAAAAATTTACTTGGTCCAGCCCATGCAAATCTACAGTGGAGGAACAGGTTGGTGATGGTGAACCTGAATGTGAGAGATGGTCAGGCTGTATTCGATGCTCAACATTATTCTTTACCCCTTCCAAGCCTATTTCTTCCAGTAACAGTAGTACTGTGGCTGGAACAGGACAAAGTGATACAAGATGCACAAGCAGAAGGGCACTGTTCTCAACTCCCACCACAACCACCAATGTGTCCCCATCTCTCACCAGTACCTTCACAACTCCCACCACAGCCACTAATGTGTCCCCATCTCTCACCAGTACCATCACATCTGTCATCCCCACCACCACCAACATAGAGACCCTGTCTTCCACAACAACTGGCAGCATGACTAGTACAGCTGGTCCTGCAACTGTGACTGTCACTCCAGCCACTACTGACACTATGAACCCTGCCATTACTGTCACTACTGTAATACTATCACCACAGTCTGTTATCCTTGATTCCCTGCCACGGTGAATATTACCAGTATGACCACTACAGTTATTTCAGTTATGCCTCCTGCTTCTCAGCTTCTTCTGAAAAAGTTGTAGAGGAGGACACCTGGTTCTGAGTATTTCCCTCCACATGAATTGTTCACTGAAACATCATCTTCTTCATCAGAGGCACATGTGAGTGACTCTGAGGATGGGGCAGAGTATGTTATGTACCTTGAGGGCAGGGAAAAAAAGGTGGCTAGCAAAAGAGCCTCCAGGAGTAGCACTAGTACCCAGGGTAGCAGACGTAACAGTAAGAGTAAGGGTCCTCTCCCCCTCATCTGGCAGAACTTGCTTGGTTTCACCAAGACTAAACCCTTCCAGTGGACAGGCATGTACTGTTGGCAGTGGTGGTGGTACTGACAGATCTGATGTCGAGCAACCCAGTGCTCACGGCACTCCTTCCTCCTCACCAACACAGAGTCCCTCTACTCTGGTCACTTCTGACTCCAGTGATACTACAAGGCAGAGACAGTCGTCAGCACTTTGCACACCACCCGTGAAGTGGTCCACATCTGGCAGTTCCAATAATGGATGCTCTGCATGCATGAACAAAGTATCATGCCTCACAGCCAACAGCACAGCAAACCACACAGCTGATTGCCGAGATGATGGCGTTGGAGCTCCAGCTTACCTCAGCTGTGGAAGATACTGGCTTCCGACGGCTTCTCAACTACTTGCACCCACATTATGAGATACCATCTCATACTACATTTTCACAGATTGTATTGTCATGACTATATGATGGTGTGCAAATCTGATCTGCTGTTGCTGCTCTGTTTGCAGGGACTGTTGGTGGTGGTTTTCACTGCACGTCAGATATTTGGACTAGCGATAACTCCCTGCATGCCTATCTCTCCTTAACTGCACACTGGTATGTACAACAACCTTCTGCTGCTGCTGTTTCCAATGCACGACCTTGTGGCTCACCCTTGGCTACCCCCACAATCTGGTAGTCACATTAGGTCAGCTTTGCTGAACATCGGACTGATGGAGGAAGACCACAGAGCACATAATATTCTCACATTCCTGCAAGGCATGTTGCGGTCTTAGACTGGCATTAACATCAATTTAAAAGTTGGCTTTTTTGTTACCGACAATGGCACAAACATGGTGAAAGCCATCAATGATGGCCATTTTGTATTTGTTGCTTTGCACACACACACACACACACACACACACACACACACACACACACACTCTGAACTTAGTGGTGACTCACGCACTGCATTGCAGTACTAGGACCAAGAACATATTATCCACAGCCAGTTCCATCTGCAGCCATTTCCATCACTCTGTAAAAGCCACTAACAAATTACGAGAAGTTCAGGAACACCTTGGTCTACCCCAGCGTCATGTAAAACAAGATGATAGCACTCAGTGGAATTCTTCATACTTGATGCTTTCAAGTCTGCTGAAGCAAAAGCAAGCACTACACAAAATGTCTATGGAGGCAGACATTGGAGGGGTCCTATGACATCATGATTGGTTAGTTCTTAACTCATTGCCTCTGCAGGAGCTCTCTGAAGTTGCACCACTTGTCTCCTGTATGCTGTTAACAGTAAATCCTGGGCCTTTCTAAGTAAAATCAAGCTATAGTCAGCATGCCACAAACAAATCATAGTACATAGAAACATAGAAGTTGATGGCAGATAAGGACCGCAAGGCCCATCCAGTCTGCCCATTTCTTTTTCTACCTTATAAATGTGCCATCGGCCTTTGCTCTGTCAGTGGCTTATCTATTCATAATAATTTGTATTGCTCCCTTATGCCTATCCCATGCCTGTTTGAAGCCCTGCACTGTATTCATAGCCACCACTTCTTGAGGTAGGCCATTCCATGCATCCACCACCCTTTCTGTGAAAAAGAATTTCTTCACATTCCCCCTTAATCGGCCCCCCTCTAATCTCATGCTGTGTCCTCTTGTCCTGCTATTTTTCTTATATTTAAACATGTTAGACTCTTTCACCTTGTTAATGCTCTTAAGGTGTTTGAATGCCTCGATCATATCACCTCTCTCCCTCCTTTGCTCAAGGGTATACATATTGAGCTCTGTTAATCTGTCCTCATATGTCTTCTGATGCAGTCCCTGCACCATTTTGGTTGCCCTTCTCTGGACTGCCTCAATTTGGTTAATGTCCTTGTGAAGGTGTGGCCTCCAATACTGCATGCAGTACTCCAGATGGGGCCTAACCAGTGTCTTGTAAAGAGGGATTATTACCTCCCTCTTATGACTTGTGATACCCCTACTAATACACCCTAACACCCCCTAGCCTTACCTACTGCTTTAGAGGTCTGCTTGGATGATTTCAGGTCATCAGTGATGATGGTGCCCAAGTCTCTTTCTTCCTTTGTGACTGCTAGCAACTCCCCTTCCAGTCTATAGGTGGCTTCAGGGTTTTTCTTCCCTATGTGCATGATCTTGCACTTCTTTGCATTAAATCCCAGTTGCCACTCTTCTGACCATTTTGCTAGTTTATCCAGATCTCTTCTCATTCTGCCCACTCCATCTGAATCATCTACTCTGTTACAGATCTTGGTGTCATCTGCAAACAGACAAGCCTTACCCTCTAGTCCATCTGCAAGGTCACTAATGAAGATGTTGAAGAGGACTGGCCCCAGGACTGATCCCTGAGGTACCCCACTTGTGACTTGCATCTCTTCTGACTGTATACCATTTACCACCACTCTCTGTTTTCTGCCCATCAACCAGTTTGCCACCCAGTTGACCAACTTCTGACCCACCCCGAGCCTACCCAGCTTATTTATCAATCTTCTATGTGAACAGTGTCAAAAGCTTTGCTGAAGTCAAGGTAGGCGACATCAACTGCTCCCCCTTGGTCCACCACTCTGGTTACCCAGTCAAAGAAATCTATGAGATTAGTTTGACAGGACCTTCCTTTTGTAAACCCATGCTGTCTTGAATCTTGTGCCCCTATGGATTCCAGGTGTTGCACTATCCTTTCTTTAAGAGTGCCTCCATAATCTCTGCCCACTACTGAGGTAAGACTGACTGGTCTGTAGTTCTGCCTCCTCCTGCTACCACTCTTGTGGAGCAGGATCACATGAGCCCTTCTCCAGTCTTCTGGGACCTCTCCTGTGCTCAGAGACTCACTAAACAGTTCTGCTAATGGCTCTGCTAGTTCCACCTTTAGCTCCTTAAGTACCCTGGGATGTATGCCATCAGGTCCCATTGCCTTATCCATCCTGAGCTTAGCAAGCTCTTGTAGGACCCTTTCTTTTGTGAAGGGAGTAGTGCTCACCTCCCTCCCCCCTGTGTCCATGGTGCTGAGCTGTGGGCCCTGCCCTACCTTCTCTTCAGTAAATACTGAGAAAAAGTATCTATTTAGGATAGATGCTTTTACATGGTCCTCCTCCTCACATGCTCCCTTTTCTCCATTAAGCTTAGCAATACCCCCTCTGGACTTTCTCCTTTCACTAATGTATCTATAGAAAGTCTTGTCACCTTCTTTTACTGTTCGTGCTAGTGTTTCCTCAGTTTGGGACTTTGCCTGCCTTACTGCCTTCCCTGCTTCCCTAAGGGCAGTTTGATGCCTCCCTATCTTCATCCCGCTGTGTTCCCTTATATTTCCTGAAGGCCAGCCTTTTGGCTCTGACCTTTTCTGCTACTGTATTTGAGAACCAAAGTGGTTTCCTTCTTCTTTTGCACTTCCTTTTCTAACACAATGGGATGTTGCTTCAAGTATTGCATCCTTGATGCTTGCCCACTTTGCCTGTACCCCCTCACCTGTGTTTCTTTTTGCCAGGGCTAGCTTAACTCTGTTGGCCATCTTATCAAAGTCATCTCCTCTGAAGTCCCATATTTTTGCCTTGGAATGGGATGATTTAGTTGTAGTGGCCAAACTGAACCATACCATGTGATGGTCACTGGCCCCTACGTGACCTTCTACCTGGAGATCTGTGATCCCTTCCCAATTAGTCAGTACTAGATCTAGGATAGCCCTGTCTCTTGTGGGTTATTGTACCAGTTGTTTGAGGCCCTCCCCCTGCAGGGAATCCACCATGTGTCTAGTTCTGGCAGATGTTCCTGCTGGTATTGACCAATAATAGCTCAAGAACTGTAAGTGCTAGACACAAAGTATGAGTGACAAAGTTATTCAGCATAAAATTACCTTTCCAATGGTGGTATGCAAATAATAAAATGTAATTTATTTTTTTTTTATGCTGGTCGAAACAACCAAAAAAAAATATTTTTTTCACTAAAACAGGCAAAATAAGTCATACACACCATACCATAAACAAATGCGAATAACTCTTAAAGTATACACGATATACTCAAAATATCAGTGGCAAAGTTGTTCAGCACAAAATTACCTTTCCAATGGTGGTATTCAAATAATAATATGTACATTTTTTTTTTTCTGTGCTGGTTGAAACAGCAAAAAAAATATTTTTTTCACTAAAACAGGCAACATAAGCCATACATACCATACCATAAACAAATGCGAATAACTTCTAAAGTATACATGATATACACAAAATATCAGTGGCAAAGTTGTTCAGCATAAAATTACCTTTCCAACAATGCTATGCAGTCAAATATATATTATATTCTGTTACACTATATATTAAACTATATAAGTGACTTCTTCAGACGTTGCAAGAGCACACTGGGAGTCAGTAGCTGACTTCTGTAGGCATCCTCAGGACACACCAGTGTATTTTACTAATGACTACAGGTGTCTGCTAGGAGACAATGAGTTAAGGGCATGGTGAAGGTCCTTGTGCCATTTGAGAGGAGTACACATGACCCAAGTGGTACCACAGCCATACTTAGTCAGGTTATCCCAGCTGTGCATATTCTCAAAAGATTGTTACAATATTTTTTGGCTGACAATGCAATGAGTACACAAGAGGTCACTGAGCTTGTTAATCATCTTGATGCAGACCTTGATGCAAGGTTTGCCACAGTCATGGATAACTGCCATCATGTGTTTGCTACCATGTTGTACCCTATTTTCAAATGCAAGCTCCTTCATATAGCCATGGACAGCCACAGGGTGACTCACTTTAGGCAACAGCTGAGTGAAGAATTAAATAGTGCCATGCAGGCAGTGAGACACTCAGAAGGGGAAGAAGAAGATGCTCCAGTTCAGGTTCTTGAGGGAGAGAAACAGGCATGTGATGGTTTGGAATCAGATGATACTGGTGGAGATGAAGAAAGATGGCACAGTGGTAGTGCAGAGGAGAGTGACTGGGCATTACTTCGCACATCATTGCGTCAACAGCAACACAAACGCTCACAGCCTCAGCCTCTCTCTGCAGAAAACTGACTTAATGGCTTCTTTGAAGAATCAGTTGAGCCATCTGACGTTGATTCACTGGGCTACTGGATTTAGAAAATGAACTCCTCTCCTCACCTGGCAGAACTTGCTTTAAAATACCTAAGCTGCCCTCCTACAAGTGTGCCATCTGAAAGGATGTTTAGCACTACTGGAGATGTTGTTGACCCACACCTTTTCAAGCTGGACCCTCAACACGTTGAGCAATTAGTGTTCATTAAGCTATACTTACCTGTAGTTGGCTACAAATATGATCTGTTCACATAAAACTTCTGGTACAGAACTGCTCTTGATCTGCCTAATGGTACGAGAGTGTAATGTTACTTTTTTTGTCTCACCCTTTCTCTTTTCTATCACGTTAAATATTTAATTTAAAGGGTAACTCTCCACTCCCTGGCATATAACTGCAGGACCACCATGAGGCCCCTCTTAAACTAGAAACATTTAAATACTGTATATGTTTTAGTGACCTTACTATCACATAGTTTAGGCTACTAATTATCTATTGGCAGAAAAGGACTGCTTCGCCCACACAGCCTGCCCAGATTCTCCATCCTTGCCTTATTGGTCTCTTCTGCAGACCCTAAAGCAACCCTGCTGCCTCCCTGCCTGTTTTCAAATAAACCCATTCCTATCTCATGCATGCTTAAAGCCCCACACTGTTGTCATCGCCATCACTTATGCTGGCAGTCTGTGCCAGGCATCTACCATGCTTTCCGTGAATAAACATTTCTTCACATCTGTCTTGAACTCCCCCTTCAGCTTCATCACATGCCCCCATTGCCTCCAGTGCTTGTTCTCTTTCTCATTTGAAAGAGACTCCCCTACATGCCCTCTTCACCCTTGTGAGGTACTTGGATAGGTCTCTGTCATGTCACATCTCGCTTTTCTCTCTTCCAGGGTGCACATACAATGCACTTACGCCAGTGTCATTTTAGTTGCCCTTGACAAGACACAAGATGTCACCTCATCTACAGCCTTTGGTCAATCAATGATGACCATCTGTCACCTAATCACTAACCAGTGCAGTAGTTTGTTGCCTTTTTTGGCTGCTGAAAAGCTGTTAGGATGTGTTCATGGCAGAATTAACTGTTGTACTTCAAAAGGGAAGGAAGTGGTGGACTTTAACAGTGTATTAATGTCTTTTTTTTTAAACTTATTTGGGGTCAAATAATGAATAACAAATATCTGGAGTCCTGAATAAGAATATTCGTCCAAATGTTCAGATTAAGGAATTCACACACCCCTACTCTGGAGACTGATGGACATCTTTTGATCATGACTTTAGTGTATTCAGGCTGTAGGATGTCATCACAGGAGACTGACAGGCTACTCATGTCATCACTGTTACATCAGCACATCCAGGAACTAGGAGTGCAACACTGGATACTGACAGACTACTCATGAATGTAACTTCAGCATATCCGGGCTATAAAACCTTATCAAAGGATACTGACAGACTACTCACGAGGGTAACTTCAGCACACCTGCATTCCAGGACCTCATCACTAGAGACTAATTGACTACTATGAGTGTAACTTCAACACATCTAGGCCTCAGAAACTCATCAGTGGAGACTGGCAGACTACTCATGAGGGTAACTGCAGCACATTTGGACCCCAGGGCCTCATCACTGGAGACTGACAGTCTATTGATGAGGGTAACGTCAGTACATTGAGGTTCCAGGAACTCATTACTGGACACTTATAGACTACTCATGAGTGTAACTGCAGCACTTCTGGGCTGTAGGAACTCATCAACAGAGGCTGACTAACTACTAACCAGGATAACTTCAGCACATCCGGGACACAGGACCTCATCACTGGAGACTGACAGATTACTCACGAGTGTAACATCAACACAGCCAGACCTTAGAATCTAATCACTAGAGACCGACTGACTACTCATGAGTGCAACTTCGGCACATCTGGGATCCAGGACCTCATCACTAGAAACTGACAGATTACTCATGAGTATAATGTCAGCTCATCTAGGCCCCAGGACCTCTTCCCTGGAGAATAACTGACTACTGATGAGTGTAAAATGAGCACAACCAGGCCCTAGGATCTAATCACTAGAGACCAACTGACTACTCATGAGTGAACTTCAGCACATGCAAGATACAGGACCTCATCACTAGAAACTGATACACTACTCATGAGTGTAATGTCAGCACATCCGGATCCCAGGACCTCTTCACTGGAGACCAACTGACTACTCATGAGTATAACCTCAGCACGTGGTCCCCAGGACCTCATCACTGGAGACTAACATTCTACTCACGAGGGTAACTTCAGAGCATCTGGATCCCAGGACCTCATCACTAGAGACTGACATTCTACTCACAAGGGTAACTTCAACACATCTGGACCCCAGGACCTTGTCACTGGATACTGGCAGTCATGAGGGTGACATCAGCAGATCTGGGCTGCATGAACTCATCACTAGAGAAGGCCAGACTTTCTGTGACCAGAACTCTGTAAACTGAGACTCCAGAATTGTGTGACTGGACATTGAGAGATTTTTTTTTTTGCTCAACTAGTAATTAATTAATTGGGACCCAGGTCTATGTAACTGGAAAGGGAGAACTGAGGTTCATGCGTGGGACTGAGTACCATGATCTGAACTGTGACAAGGGAAAGGGAAATTGTTTAACCAGGAAAGGCACACTAAACCAAAGCTTGTTTCCAGGTGTGACCTGGGAGCACAACAAAGTTAAGTGACTTACTCAGGGTCACGCAGTATGTAAATGGGGGCTGTGGGATTCAAACTCAGGTCTCCAAGTTTGCAGCCTGGTGCCCTTAACCACTACACTATACTGCCAAGGCATAAAGTGGTAGCAAATTCATTTGTGGGTATTATTCCCAAGTGCATACAGAACTCTCAGATCTGTTTAATATTTTCCCTGTACATCCATGAGGATTTTCTAAAAAATTTACATTTTGTTCCTGTGAGAAGACTGAAAGTTTTCTGTTTACCTTTAACAACAAATCAAGTCTGTGATAACAACTTTCCTGTTGGTTCCTGCATTGCTCTAGAAACATAGAACCTGTCAACAGATAAGACCACTTGGTCCACTCAGTCTGACCATTTTCTCTGTCTATACAGTCATCACAGACCCTACCTGATCTCCTGCTACTTCCACCCACTCCTGCTTTCCTACCAAGATACCTTTGAGCCTATTCCATACATGCTTGAAGCCTAGCACTGTTTACCGCACCCCCCACCACCTCTACTGGAAGACTTTCAGGCATCCAACACTCTTTCAGAGAAGTACTTCCTTACATCCCTCCTAAATTCCCCACTTCCTGCTTCATCGCATGCCCCCTTGTTTTCATGCACCCTCTTTTATGAAAAATACTCTCCTCCTATACCTTATTCACCCCCGTGAGTCATTTATTGGTCTCTATTATGTCCCCCCCTCTCCCTCCTCTCTTTCAGGTTGCAAATATTGAGATCTCTCAGTCTCTCCTCCTAGGTCATATTATGCAGCCCCTGCACCATTTTTGTTGTCTTCCTTTGGGCAGCCTCCACTCTGTCTATGTCCTTACTGAGACGTGGTCTCCAGAACTGGACACAGTACTCCAGGTGAGGTCTCACCAACGATCGATACAGTGGTAACACCACCTCTTTCCTGCTAGTGATACCCCTCCCTATGCACCCCATCATCCTGCTAGCCCTGCCTGTTGCCTTATCACACTGCCTCACCACCTTGAGGTCATCAGATATGATAACCCCAAGGTCCCTTTCCTGTTTAGTGACCGTCAGTGCCTCTTCCCCCATTCTATACACTGGCTCTGGGTTTATGCACCCTAGATGCATGATTTTGACATTTTTCGCATTGAAACCCAGCTGCTATACCCTAGATCCTCCTTAAGTATTCTCAGGTCTCTATCCATTCTCTCCACCCCCTCCAGAGTATATACCCTATTGCAGATTTTGTCATCTGCAAAGAGGCATACCTTCCCTTCCAACAGTTCTGCAATGTCTCTTATAAAGGACTGGTCCCAATACTGAGCCCTGAGGTAACCCACTGGTCACTCTTCCCTCATTAGAGTGATTGCCATTTACCATCACCTTCTGTCACCTGTCCATCAATCAATACTGTACCCACTTAACCAACTTGGCTCCCAATCCCTAACTACCCAGTTTCAATATAAGCCCTCTCTGTGGTACAGTGTTGAAGGCCTTGCTAAAGTCTAAGTAGGTCACGTCCACCGCCCCACCCTGATCTAATTCTCTGGTCACTCAGTCAAAGAAAACAATCAGATTCATTTTACATGACCCCCCCCCCATGAATCCATGCTGTCTCAGGTCTTGTAACCCACTGGATTCAAGATACTCCAGTAACCTTTCTTTTATAAGTGTCTCCATTAATGTCCCCACTACTGACGTTAGGCTGACCGGCCTATAGTTGCCAGCCTCCTCCTTGCTGTCACTTTTATGAAGTGGAACTCCATCTGCCCTCCTTCAGTCATCTGAAACCACTCCTGTTTCCAGTGAGTTGTTGAATAGGGCTGTCAGTGGTGCAGCTTGTACCTCCCCTGAGCTCCCTCAGTACCCAAGGCCTTATCCACTTTCACATTCACAAATCCTCTCAGGACTCTTTCCTCTGTGAATTCACTTGTGTCTACCTCCCTCCTCACAGTGTTCCTGCTGCTTTTATGTGATCCATCCTCTTGTCCCTCTACAGTGAGGCCTGAGCAAAAGTATCTGATCAGATTATCTGCTTTTTATATGCATTGTGCATGCACGTGCAGTGAACATTTTGTTAGGAGAGTGGGTTTTTACAGGTGTGACATTGTCAGTCTAATGCAGAGTGGTCTGCAAGGGACTTGTCAGTGTCGCACCAATCATTAAGCAGGTTGATCATGACACTGTTCTGGCTTGCTTGGTGGAAACTTTGTGTAGTTCAAAGGAGAGAGCCAACCTAATCATAGGGCGGCTCTTTACTTTGTTCTACATAATGCCGCCCAGGAAGTACGGCTGATCTGTCATGATCAGCCTGCTAAAAACCGTCTGTCGTAGTTTTCTTTTTAATTACACCCTGTAAAAGAGAAAGCCGTCCTTCAAAGTCTATTGCTGCCACCACTGTAACTTCCCCCCTGAGCCCATTCCATGTTAATATTCTGGCG
Organism: Neoceratodus forsteri; assembly: GCA_016271365.2. NCBI lineage: Eukaryota > Metazoa > Chordata > Ceratodontiformes > Ceratodontidae > Neoceratodus > Neoceratodus forsteri. The sequence continues at coordinate 36,496,503 of JADMNL010000022.1, forward strand.
TGGGGGTGTCCAATCCCCATGCTGGCTGCTACCCCCCACCCTGCCTGTTTTGATTCTGCAGCACCGGGAAGTCCACCCCTGATGCTGCCAAAGGTAACTCCGACACTGGTAGTGCCCAATCCCCAGTGTCCCCCCCCCGAAGTAAAGAATAACATCCCTAGTAGTTTTTATATACATCCTGTAAAAAAGAAAAACATCCATTAATGTCTGTTTCTGCCTCCGCCATTACTTTCCCCCACATGACCTTCCCACCCAGAAGCCACCACCCCACAAGCCCAACAAACGCATGTTAATATTCTGACACTGGGTGCCTAATCCCCTATGCCAGCTGCTAACTCCCTCCCTGCCAAGTTTGCTTCTGCAACACCTGGGAGCCCATCCCTGGTTCTGCCAAACATGACACCGACACTGAGAGTGCCAAATCCCCAGTATCGTCACCTGAAATAAAGAAAAACATCCCTTAAAGTTTCTTTTTACATACACCCTGTAAAAAAAGAAAATCATCCATTGATGTCTGTTGCTGCCACCGCTGTTACTGTCCCCACCCGACCCTCCCACTCAGCACCTACCACCCCACACCTCCCCCAAGCCCTTACTTACCTACTGGGGTCCAATGCCGTAATCCCCTCTGGACCACAGACACATCTTCATTCTTCAATGCTGGACCGCAAACTGAGAAAATCAGGTATGCAGTTCAATACATTTCAATGGGGGTCTGAACTTGTCATTATAACTTGGTCATTTGTGAATATTTTGCACCAGATTTTCAACATGCCTCTTTTGGGACCCCACCTCATGAACATTGGCAAGGAAATTAGGCAAATCCGTCATGAAAGGTGATCTTGCGGTCGCTGCATGAAATCACCTTTTGTGCAGGAGCTGATAATTTTCTCTGTCCTTGTCCATGTGACAGGGTCATAAGAAGGCTATGTTGAAAATTTGGGATAACGATATTAAAAAAACAGCAAAGTTTTGAGCATACATCAAAATTGATGGACGCAGGCTTGTAACTTTGGTAATTTTCAAAAACTTGACCCCAAATTTTGAACAAATCCATTTCTTCGCAGCACCTCATGAATTGAACAGCTGTCATTTTCCAAGATCCTGGCCAGAATGTGTTTTCACGCTTATGCTGCGAAATCACCTTTTGGGCAGGATTTGAACATTTTCTCCACCCTTGTTCATGAGGTAGGCTCATAAGAAGGCTATGTAAGGTCATAAGAAGGCTATGTTAAAAACGGAGGTAAAAATATGAAAAAACAGCAAAGTTATGAGTCTAAGTGCAATTTTTCAAAGCACTCTCGTAACTGTGGTAACTTTCAATATTTTGACCTCAACCTTTCAACATAGCTATTTTTTCAGACCACCTCAAGAATGTGACAGCTGCCATTTCTCAAACCTCTAACCAAAATGTGTTTTAACACTTGTGCCACAAAATTATATTTCAGCCATTGATTTATAACTGACACTTGTCAAGCTCAGAAGGAGAGGTCAAAAAAAGATTATGTTGAAAATCAGGGGTTAAAATGTAAAAAACAGCCAAGTTATGAGGAAACGAATTGTACCAACATTTACTCACGACTTTATTTTTTGCAGATTTTGGCCCCTAATGTTCAACATATCCCTTGTGTTACCCCACCTCCTGAACATGACTGGTGTCATTTTTCAAATCCCCTCTGAAACTTGTTTCCACAGTTGCACGGTGAATCACCCTTTGGATGGGATTTAAAAAATTCCACCTGTCTTGATCATAATGTCAGGTCATATAAAGACTGTTGGACATTTGGGGTCAAAATGTGGGAGCCCACTTAAAAGTTGATATTGTCGGAGTCTCAGCTGTCCTATCCCGGGTAATTACAATCTAACAATGTGTAAAAGCAGGACACTCCTGAAAATGAGATATTGCATCTCATCTGCTCTATCCTGGGTAAATATATAGCAAAACTGTGTACAAGCAAGACACAGTACAACAGCAATACCAGCAGTGAACATTCAGCATTGACAAATGCTTGTTCTCTTATCCTTCTCTGCACTGTCTCCCCTGCCCTTCTTAATATCATAATCCCTCTCCTTGTCTTCCTCTTTTCACTTATGTATCTTAAAAAGGTTTTGTCCCCTTTAGTTACTGCTTTGGCTATTGTTTCCTCTGTTTGTGCCTCTGCACCTCTCACCTTTTTCTTGTACACCTCACCATCCACATTCCTCAGCGTCTCCTTGTATCTCCTGAATGCTACCCTTTACCTTCACAGCCACTTCCCTCAAGAACCATAGTGCTCTCTTCTTCCTCCTGTTTTTGCGTACTTATTTCATACAGAAGTGTGTTGCCTTCACTATGCCATCCCTTAATTTGGCTCACTGTTCCTCCAGCCCACCCAAACAATCCCCTTCCCCTTTAGGTCGTCTTTGAGGCATTCACCTATTTTTCCATTTTTTATCTGCTGGTTTCACACTCTAGTCTGCACCCCATCCCCATAAGGGATTTTATTTATTTGTCTGTTGAATTAATTAAAAACGAACTGCTCTGAGAACAGTTCATTTCCAGATGTGTCCCAGGGAAGGGGAAAGGGGAGCTCAACCACATTATAGAATAAACAAAGTAAAAATAAAGTACAGGTAATGACGTTATCATGTACTAGGCCATGCAAATACACAGGATCATAACATGTGCAATACAGAACACAGAGCTAAAAAAGTGCAATTAGCGCAAAGGAAAATGATAAAACAATCATAAATTTATAAAATAACTGTGTAAGATAAAAAAATTAAAGCAGCAGTGCATTTCAGCAGTAAAAATATACTTTTTATTCTATTTTAGGTTGCCCCTTATGCCGTCTTATAAAATATGCTTTCTTCCCCATTTTACGTTTGCTTTAACATTTTATATAAATTAGAAATAACGGAAGTGCCGCTCCTTCTAGCATGGCTTGTAAGGGTGTGCAAGTTGGCTTTTCTGGTTCTTACAGGTTGGGCTGGGCCAATCATAACCAGAATCTAGAACTAAAATATAATATATAGGGAAAAAAATGATGTAATCTATGAACAAAATAGAAAAACGTTATCTGGCAGCTGTGGAGTTACTTCACTCAAAGGGCCAGTGTGAGCCAGTGGCTTACTATTCTACTCATTCAGGGCTATGATGATCCCACCCAATCTATTTGAAGTCACCTAGGAGAGGCTCTATGACCTCATCACCCCGTAGACAATGGGCTTGAATAATCTTATAACCTCCTCCCCACGACTCAAATCCTCTCAATCACTTAAACACTGGTCTGCCATTTCCAATTGCTTCTAGCCGTACTGCTACATGTGGACCAGACACCTTTTTTCATTTTTTTTACTTACTTTATTCAGGATAATAACAGCAATACAAGAGCAATACCATAACATACAGTAACTGGGAAAAAGAAACAAACTACTGGACTTTGTTTTAACTTTAATTTGCCAGGGAGGAACTGTAACTGGGAGATATTTGCAATCATTTGTGACTAGACCTGTTACTTAACCTCTGTGAAATAGGTGTCTGTTAAGGGGAGGAGCTGAAAGGGACCTAGTTGAACTGTGGATTTAAAACAGGAGTTGTTTGGGGTCTCTGTCTGCTGAGACTGAGAGAGAGAGAGAGAGAGAGAGAGAGAGAGAGAATGCAGCCACAGCTTCCTTGAATCAAGGAGGTTATTTTCTAGACTACACTGAATTGACTTATTACTTTTTGGACCTGTGTAAGTAACTAGTCATGATTCTGTTTTTGGGGTTGACTTTTCTTAATTTTAACTTTAATTTGCTAGGGAGAAACTGTAGCTGGGAGATATTTGCAGTCATTTGTGACTAGACCTGTTACTTAACCTCTGTGAAATAGGTGTCTGAAAGGAAAGAAGGCACTCCCCGGGGTGGAGGGTCAGAGTTGTAGTTGATTGTTTCTGGAAAGCATAGTTTTACTCCCTCCACCCTTCCATCCCCCACCTACCCCAAGCGCATAACTTCCTTTACAGCAGGGGTTCTGACATCACTTTCCGTAAAACTGCTAACAACATACACCTGTTCATATCCTTAAAGGCACAGCACTCTGAATAGGGGGTAGAGGCACTCATAAGCTTGCACACACTAAAACAAGAAAAAAAAAAAGAAAAGCATCTGTAACAGGAAGGGACACAGACATGTCGGGAGTAGTGCAATGCACTGGCTGTGGAGCAGCAGTCTTCCAGGAGACATTCTGGAGACTGCATTGCTGCCCTATTTGCAGGCATCTCTCTGGTCTGAGGAAGGGGTTGTTCATCCCCATGCTGACCTGGCAGGGATTTGGGAAACATGCTCCCCCACCCAGGGACCACCCATGCCACCACCACTACCTCAGAGGTTGCCAAGAAAGAGGAGTGGTTGGACCACGGTGAGCTCAGGGAGGGTGAGGGTGGTGGAACAGAGGCACATCCCTCCAGCTGTGCCTCTCCACAATTCATTCATCACTCTGGCAGAGCATGATTCCTCTATGGAGGCACCTGCAGTGGAGACCAAGGAGAATGCTGGGAACCTCCACAATGGAGACCCACAGGAGGGTGGCATAGGACCCCACAGGGGAAGAAAACAACTCCTAGTGGGGGACTCAATTGTTAGGGGGTAGAACTGAGGGAGGGAGGGGAAAGGGAGATAAGGTGTCTGCCTGGCACCATGGCTTAGAGGGACAGGAAATGAATCCTCAGGATCATGGGAGTAGCTGCAAGGGGGAGTGAGCTGGATGTCATTATCCGCCTAGGGATGAATGACCTGGCTGAGAATGTGATCAGAGCAGTGCAACAGGAGTTTATGGAGTTGGGGAGGGGCCTTAGACAAGTGGCACACATGGTAACTTTCTCGGAAGTGCTACCTGTCTATAGCATGGATGAGACTAGGGTACTCCGCACCATGTGATTCAATGACTGGTTGAAAACTGGTGCAGAGCTCAGGGATTTGGCTTCACTGGGGACTGGTGCTCCACCTGGAGGGATGCAGACCTATACAGGCATGATGGTCTGCATCTATCCAGGAGGGGAACCAGGATCCTAGGTGATAGGTTTAAATGCTTCATTGGCAAGCATTTAAACTAGCCAAGGGAGGAGGCACTGAAAAGGAGAAGGGAAATCCTAGGCTCCCCCCAAAAAAATCAGGGTAGTTAGCGAGGTGAACACCAAGATACAGCAGTTGATAGGGAGAAGGGCAGGGGTAAATGGATAAAAATACAAAGGCAGTAAGGACAGGGATGGGGCAAAAAGAAATAAAGCCATACCAAAAATGGAGGGTAATGAGTACCAATGTTCGTAGTCTAGGTAAAAAGCTCCCTGAATTGGTGGCCTTGATGGAAGAGGGATGCCTGGATATCGTTGCAGTCACAGAAGCATGGCGCACAGAGAACCATGACTGGGATGTCAACATACCAGGGTACACAATCCACAGGAGGGACAGGGAAGGAAGAAGAGGAGGAGGAGTAGCTCTCTATGTAAGGGAAGGGAGCAAAGCAACAGAACTAAAGGGTAAACAGGGAGGAGAGGAGGCACTGTGGGTCACCCTGAAATGGCTCCACAATCCACACAGGGGTTGTATACAGACTCCCATCTCAGGGGGAGGAAATGGACAAGGAAATGACAGAAGGCATCCTTGGGATGGCAGAGAAAGGGGAGATATTGCTGATGGGGGACCTGAATATGCCAGATTTTAACTGGAGCACCTTTGCTGCAGCCACATCCAAGAGCAGGGCCATTCTTGATGCCCTACAGGGGGCATGCCTCAAACAGCTAGTTTTGGAACCCACTCGGGAGGGAACAATCTTCAACGTGGTACTCTCAAATGGGGACAGAGAGAGGATCTCTGATCTGGAAGTGGGTAGCCATCTGGGAACAAGCAACCACCAAACAGTATGGTTCATGATAAACTTAGCTGTAGAGTCAAGCCACACAAAAATGAAGGTACTGGATTTCAGGAGGGCTGATTTTGTCAAAATGGGACAGTGCCTCAGAAAAGCACTAGCAAACAGGCAAGAAGGTGAGGTGGAGCAACAGTGGGGAAACATCAAAACCGCCATCACAGAGGCAACAAGTCTTTGTGTAAAGCAAATAAATCAAAATGAAAGAAAACTATGGTTCTCAAAAGAAGTGGCGGGGAAGGTAAGGGAGAAGAAGATAGCATTCAGGAAGTATAAGGAAACACAGAAGGAGCAGGACAGAGAACTGTACCAGTTAAAGCAGAAGGAAGCGGGGAAGGCAGTCAGAATAGCAAAGGCCCAAACTGAGGAAAAGATAGCCAACTCAGTTAAGAAGGGGGATAAAACCTTTTATAGGTATGTTAGGGAACAAAGAAAGACTAAGGCAGGGATACTGAGGCTGAATAAAGAGGAAGGTGGTTGGGTAGAGAGTGACAGTGAAAAACAAGGATACTGAACAAATACTTCTGCTTAGTATTCACAATGGAAAAGCAGGGGGAGATACCTAATCCAGCCAATAGAAGCACTCTGCATGGGGGGGGTTGATATTAGTCCTTTCACAGAAGAAAGGGTTCTGAAAGAACTCTTAAAACTGAAGGTGGATAAAACAATGGGGACTGATGGGATTCACCCCAGAATTCTAAAAGAACTAAGGGAAGAACTAGTAATACCACTGACTACCCTTTTTAATAAATCATGGGAGGATGGTGTGGTACCTGAGGACTGGACGAGGGCAGATGTGATTCCACTTCACAAAAGTGGGAGCAAGACAGAGGCAGGAAACTAGACCTGGCAGTTTGACCTCAGTGGTAGGGGAAATGATGGAATCACTTCTGAAGAAAAGAACTGTTGAGTACCTAGAGTCCAGTGAGGCACAGGACCCAAGGCAGCATGGAGTCACAGCAGGAAGGCCATGTCAGACAAATCTAATTGATTTCTTTGACTGGGTGACCAAAGTAGTAGACCAGGGAGGGGCTGTGGACATGGCCTACCTAGACTTTAGCAAGGCATTTGACACAGTCCCACACAAAAGATTAATAAACAAATTAGCCAGCCTGGGAGTGGGTCCCAGGGTGGTAGCCTGGGTAAAACACTGGCTGAACAACAGGACACAGCGGGTAATAGTAAATGGAGTCCACAGTGAAGAAAGGGGGGTTACTAGTGGGGTACTGCAGGGTTCAGTACTGGGGCCTGTCCTTTTTAATGTCTTTATAAGTGACATTGCAGAGGGGCTGGAGGGGAAATTATGTCTCTTTGCAGATGACACAAAGATTTGCAACAGGGTTGATACGCAAGGTGGGGTGGAAAAGATGAAAAGGGACTTGGCAAGGTTGGAGGAACGGTCAAATGTATGGCAGCTTAGATTCAATGCAAAGAAGTGCAAAGTAATGCACAGAAGTGCAAAGTAATGCACCTGGGAAACAAAAACCTAGGGGAAGAGTACACAATGGGGAGTGAGATACTGACAACAACGAAAATGGAAAGGGACCTGGGGGGTAGTCATATCAGATGACTTAAACGTGGGCCAGCAATGTGAGAAGGCAGTGAGGAGGGCTGGGGGGATACTGGGATGCATAGGGAGAGGCATCACCAGTAGAAAACAGGAAGTTGTTGGCCCTCTGTACAGGTAGTTGGTAAGACCACATCTGGAATACTGTGTACAGTTCTGGAGACCCCATCTTGCAAAGACATAGACAAGGTGGAGGATGTTCAGAGGAGGGCAACCAAAATGGTGCAGGGTCTGCACCAGAAGACATATGAAGAAAGACTAAAGGAGCTTAAGATGTATAGTCTCAAGGAAAGGAGGGAGAGGGGGGACATGATAGAAACTTTCAAATACCTCAAGGGAATCAACAAAGTCCAAGAGAGTAGCATCTTTCAGAAAAAGAGATGTGCAAGAACAAGGGGGTACAATTTGAAGATAGAGGGGGGACAGCTCAGAGGTAATGTGAGGAAGTATTTCTTCACAGAGAGGGTTGTAGATGCATGGAACAGCCTTCCTGAGGAGGTCATAGAGTCAAAAACATTGGGGGAATTCAAGAATGCATGGGACAAACATAAAGCAATTCTAGTGGGGGTAGGAGGAAGTAGGTTGTTGGTTAACTAGGATCTGCAGCTTATCCATTAGGTAGGGAAATGGGCAGTCTAGCTGGGCCAAGCGGTCCTTATCTGCCGTCAAATTCTGTGTTTTACATGAAAGTTACAATTTCCACTATAAGTATACTATCACCTATTTTAATCCTGTAACATACCTTGTCATAAAAACAATAAAGAGGGCAAAAGGCAAAGAAGTAAGGAAAATTTAAACATTTATTTAGCAAAGCAAGGCTCTGATAGCATGTCAATATCCCCCATAGCTTCATGCCTCTCACTGGCACTTCAGGGGGCCCTGAAACCTATAATTTATATTTTATGCCTGCTACACCCTTTGTCCCCTTTTTTCTTACAGGTTAAATGGTTCTACTGTACCTTGTATATATGTAAATTGTTGTACATAATCATTTCATGTCATTGTATTGCTGTTTATGCTATTCTTGTCTATGTATTAATACTTGTATCCTCATTTGTATGACCACTCAGGTTCATCTTGAAAATGAGCTTTGCTCAATGATGTTCGCCTGAATAAATAAAGATTTTGATTGATTGATTGATTGATTGATTGATTGATTGAAACACTAAGGGATCTTGGCATACTATTCAGAGCCTTGCCTACCTAAATCAGTATTTAAAATGGCCTTACTTCTTTGCCTGCTGCTGTCTTTATTTATTTAAATATACAATAAGTGTGTTCCCTGGTGTGTTCCAAACCTTGTAATCTATGGTTTGGAATATTCAAAGAAATAATTCATAGTTCTTGATTCTGAAATACGTGTTTTTGTTTTTTCCCGATGTGTAGTAATGTCTCGTCTTGTTTACTTTAACTTGGAACCTTTGTAAACGAGCCATCTTGGCTCAAAGGTATTAATCTGAATCTGAAATAAATAAATAAAATAAATAAATTTGTTCTCAGCTGCCCTGATCACCCTCACACTCCTCCCAACAAAATGGATGGATTGTAACGTGAGCTGAGTCACAAAGCTGAACTACGTTTTATTTATTTAACAATGTTTGGCCAGGAAAGAAGCAATATGCCAAGGTTTGTTTCCAGGTGCATCCTGGGAGCACAGGGAAGTTAAGTGACTTGCTCATGGTCACACAGTATGCAAATCGTGACTGTGGGATTTAAACCCAGGTCTCCAGGTTTGCAGCTCGGAGCTCTTAACCACTATGCTATACTGCCTCAATTTTATGTCGCAACTAGCGAGCTGTTTCAGAACTGCAACTCACAGATACCTACTCAAAGGCCATCCACATAAAAAAGGATTGCACCTTACATAGAAAATGGCCTGGAAAATGGGTTTCAGAATCCTTCTGAATCCCAGCAACTGCACTGGTCTAAATGTATCACCTGACCATTCATTAATCTCTGGCATATGAACAGTTTGCAACTAACTTGCCCTAATCTACCTAGTGACAACTTAACTATATGAATATACCGGTATAAAGGTTAAGGCTCATAAATTCTATATGGCCCTCACCTCGATGTCAGTTAAAAAACTCATATTGAAACACTAGCGAGATGGGGACTCAATATTTTACAATGAGTGGTTGCAAGAGTTATTACATAATCTCCAGACTGAAAAAATTATAGCATGATTCAATAATAAGTTAGACAGGTTTAATGAGATCTGGAGCTCCTTTTACACTCTTTATACGCTCTAAGAGTGACCTCATATCAATACCCTTGACCTTCGGATGAGAGTCATTGCTTGATAATGGGATGCCAGGGGGAGAGGAGTGGGCACTGGGATGGGAGGGGGGATATTTTCCTTGTTCACATTCTCACTGTATGTTCTGATGGATTGTTGCTGTATTTTTGTTGCTGGAAAATAATAAACTTTTCATTTTTTAACGTAACTATATGAAAATGAAACCTTTTTTTCATTAAGAAAAAAGTTTCCACTTTTTAAATACAAAAACCCACAACCAGGCATAGGTTTCTTCAAAATAAATGGAATGCAGTAGTTCACTGGAAGGCATTTGGCCATTGTTTCCAAACTGACGTATTCTACCTAGCAACACTCTAACTAAAGGAAATAAAACCTTTTTGTATTAAAACATCTTTTTCCATTTTATAAGCACAATAACTCACTCAAGGACATGGGTTTCTTTTTTTTATTTTTTAACATTTAATAAGCTTTATTACATTTGCCATACAACAAGCAATATACAAAGGCACCATAACATAGTATGCTTCAGTGCAGTACTTCAGTGACACCAATCTATTTTTCCCCACTATTACAGGTCAATGTCCAGTATTTAATACTTTGTAAAGAAGTAAAATATATTACTATAGAGAAGTTAATGGTGCTAGTGAAATAAAAACAACAAAGAAGAAAAAAGAACCCCCTAACACCCCTACCCTCTCCCCCCCCCATACCCTTCACCACCAGGAAGAAAACAACAAGAAGAAGAGAAAAGGAAAGGAAGAAAGGAAACCTCCACCCAATTCCAAGTGTACTCCATGTATTTTAGGGTATTTTCATTGATTCTGTAATATACGTTATTTTAGCTAGAACAGCCGATGCCCATTGGATCCAACACCAGGAAGCCAGGATGGTCTTATTAGTAGTAAGGGGGGGGGGTGCTAGATACATAATAAAGTTTGCAGAGGGGCCCAGATCTTCTGCTATTTATTACTATTTTTAGAAATGCTCGCTAGGAGGTGTTTTACAGGGGTATAATATAAATCCTGTATTATCTGAAACTGGAGAAATCTGTAACGGTCCCACCTAACATCCTTATATAGCCTTTTCCAGATTTGTGGCCATTGTCGAGGGATCGTGGAAGTCAAGGGGAGTATCCTGTCCCATACATAGTGGGGGGTGCCTTCTAGATCCATAACTCTTTTATGCAACTCTTTATAATAAAAGGAGATTAAGTGGGAGATGGGCCTAGTTTGTAGCGTACTAAGTATGGTACCAACCATATGGTGATCCCATAGGCCCGTTCCAAAATGTCTTGTTAAGACCTGGGAAATTTGGAGATATTTAAAGTAGAAGGTAACAGGCAATTTATATTTTGCCATTATCTCTGGGAATGTTAGTAGTCTATAGTTGTCTATTATATCTATAACCTTTTTCTCCGTACCACCCGCCCAGAACAAGTGATTGATGACCTTTCCTCCAATTTAAAAATTTGGATTACCTAAGATATACTGTGAAGTATCCTTTTCCATAGAATATCTTGTAGTATTATTTAATTGTTTATAGGTATGAAGGGTTCTTATTATGGGCATAGTTTTAAGCTGTCCCGGAACCTTATTAAGAGAAAGATATGGTAATGCTCTGATATCTATACCAGCCGAGGTACAAAGCAGCTTCTCTATCTGCAACCACAGTGGGACATAAGGTTCCAGACTGGAGTTCGGAGCGGAGTCATCCATTGCGCGACAACTAGACAGTTAATGGCAAGATAATAAAGATATATATTAGGGACTTGTAGGCCACCTAATACTTTTGATCTCTGTAGTTTAGATAGTGCTGTACGAGGGGCTTTATATTTCCAGATGAATTTGGATACAATGCCATGTACGTGATTGAACCAGGCCTTGGGAAGATATTGATGGCACAGTTGAAGGGGGTATAATACCGGGGAAGAACATTCATTTTAACGATATTAATTCTCCCTCACAGGGAAACGGGGAGCAACGCGCAACGATTCAAATCAATTTTAATTTGTACTACTATCTGGTCTAGACTATATTGCTTCATTTTAGAGTTAGATGGTGATAAATATATACCCAGGTATTTCATTTTATCCTTTATCCAGGAGAGCCCAAGATGTTGAATATCAGCTTTTAAGGTCCAATTGTTTAGAGGCATAACCTCTGTCTTAGACAGGTTTAGTTTGTAATTAGATAGATACCCAAATCCCTGTATAATGTCCAGTGTAGCCGGTATAGATTTAGATGGATAAGTAACATGAAGTAAAATGTCATCCGCATACACTGATATTTAATATTGGAGGTGGTGGATAGGGATACCTGTAACTAAGGTAGAGGTATTTATTTTCCTGATTAAGGGTTCTAGAAATAAGTTGAACAAATAAGGGGAAAGCGGGCATCCTTGGCGGGTACCCTGTTGTAATGTAAAGGAAGGGGAGAGAACTCCATTGCAGAAAATGCGGGCTGACGGCTGGGAATAAAGGATCTTAATCCATTGTATAAATTGTGCTGGGATAAGATATTTTGGAAGTAAGTTAAATAGATAGTCCCATGACACCCGATCAAAGGCTTTTTCTGCGTCCAGGGACACCAAGGCTGATGGTATATTGGAGTCCCTGGACGCAGAAATGAGGTAAGAAATTTTACGCAGATGGTCCACTGATAGAAGTCCGGCCACAAATCCCACTTGTTCAGGGCTTATCAGAGTCTGCCATGTTTGAGCCAATCGGTTAGCTAAGATTTTTGCTAGAATCTTCAAGTCTACATTTATAAGGGAGATTGGGCGGTAGTTTGACATCATTGTGGGGTCCTTATCTGGTTTTGGAAGAACCACAATAATGGCAGAGGTAAAACTGTGATCTGACAGGCCATATTTGTAGATATAATTGTAGAAATCGAGGAGTTTAGGGCCTAGTTGGTCTCTAAATGATTTATAGAAATTAGATGTGTAGCCATCGGGGCCTGGTGCTTTGTCTACTGGGAGTGCATCAATGGCTTTGTAGATTTCACTTAATGTCAAGGGAGCTTGTAAAATAGAAATTTGGTGCTGTGTCAGTCTGGACATGGGTTTCTTAAAGAGTAAATGCACTTCCTGGGTGCATTTAAAGTCACTCAGCCTTTGGCCTCGTGCCCTCCATTTCATCAGGGGCGTGCATTTATTCTCTAGCAATGTATACCTTGTTGTGGGTGTAACCACCCCCCCCACCATCTCTGTCTCTAGGCATATGCCTGATGGTAACAATCAGGAAGGGTTGCTCACAACAGCAGAAACACAGACCAGGTAATTTTTTTATAATCTTTACCAGGATCTGACTACAGTGATGGGTCCTTTGATGCTAGAGGGGTGCCATGTCCGGTGCTGGGCTGCAAAGGAACTTTTCAGGTTAAACAGCAGAACAGTTAAAAAACAGAAGGTCCACACCAGAAGTAAAGTCAAACAGGGGATCCTATTTTAATTGATAACTTGGGCAATCCATAGCACTGTGTGCAGTTGCAGTTCTCCGGACCCAGGGGTCCCACTAGAGTTTAGGTGGATACAACATGGCTGATCTGTCCCCCATCAAACACACATTCTTTCCCTGGGTCAGGTAGTCATTTTTGGTTTCTGGGCAGCAGCTATTAAATCCTGGGGGGCTGGGTGACCGCAAATACAAGGCAGCAGCTAAATTCCAGATATTACCCTGTCACTTCTCATTCTCCCGCACTGGAAAAGCAAGGAAAATAGCCAGCTCAGAATGGGGCTACCTCTCTCCTTCCTTCCAACACTACTCTCACTGATCCTCTACGAACGTTCAAGGTGGCAGGTTGAGGGAAGCCATAGCAATTTGGGGCCCCTTCAAAGCTAGCCCTCCTTTTCAAGCACACAAGCTCCCAGTACTGGGAGACAACTCCCTCCATGACTTCACGGGGTGGACATTCCCACTGAATGGCCACAGCCATGCTAATCCTTCTACTTGGGATGCTCCCTGCTTCTGTCCTTAGCCTTAGCCTGTTCCCAATGGTCCCCTTGGAGTGGCCACAACAAGGGCGGAGGTCACTCTCAAAAGCAAACACCCTTTGATTCTCCCTGGACTCCATCCTGCTACAATCTTTCCTTCTGAGTTTATTTTGACCTAGGGTAGCCACAGGTTTGAGGCCACCCTCCTCCATGTTGCTGATCAGTCTGCTCTGGCCAGGGAACAAGATAGACCTTACTGGAGGGCTATCGGGTCTCGCTGGCTTCAGCTATGGAGCCATCCCGGAACACTAACCACAACAGCCGCCATGTCAGACCACTGCTTTTCATATGCCTGACCACCTAGAACTGAACCTCTTCGGGCAGGGAGCAGGCAGTTGCCCCTGCTCCTGCACTCCCACTGCCGCATTACTACTACCCCAGGGCTCTCTCTCTCTCTCTTTGCACCAACCCCCCCCAATGGCCCCATGCACCTTTGGTGACCTCCAATCTGCGACGTCCATGCCGGTGGGTAGAGGCCAACATATTTAATTAATGAAGCTCAAAAGAGTCCTCAAATTGGTGCAATTAGCACATCCACCATGTGGGGGGGGTTTACATGGGTTATTGGTCAGATAATCGATTGCTTTGATCCATGATTGCAGCTATTAAATAACATACACACTGGGAAACATATTTATTTTTACAATAAAAAAAAATAATTGCGAAGAACCCGCTGGTAACTCCACACCTCCTTAATGTGGTGACATCATAAGGGCACTTGAGCTTTGCTCTCATGCCCATGATGTCATCGCATGTACTTGGTGTAGAGCCTGCCACCCTAGACTGCCACCCATTGAGCCTCAGGTTCATAGGGGCTGCTCCTCACCATGCCCCCTTATGTGGGAGGGGCAGCAGAATAACTACCAGCCATGTGGCAGCCCAGGCCAATATATAGCCTCTGTAACCCCATCCCCTATGTAAAAAAAAATTGCTGCATGTGCCCCTCTCCCCCATCTATAGCCCTGCCTCTCTCCCTAGCCCTGGTCCACCACCTTCCTCTCTTACCCTCCTTCAACTCCTTTCCCCTCTCCCTTTTCTAATCTGATCACTCCACCCACTGTTGTACAAGTTCCCCGATCCTTGCCTCCAACCCACCTCTCCTTCTACCTCCCTCCCAGTTACCCCTCTACGCCCACGCTCTCTTCCCACTTTCCCACGATACCTGGCACAACTGGCAGCAACTCAGTTTTTCCACCCCCACCTTTCTTTTTGACAATGCCCTTCTGGCAGCTTTAATTCATATAAATATTGTTTGCTGTGACTCATCATTCTTAAAGGTATGCTTGGTTGTGTTGTTCTAACTGTTAATTATATTACCTGTTGCTTTTAAACCATGTATACCCTGTACTAAAATTTGTATTCCAACTGCTTGTCTGCTAATCTCATACAAATTGTACTATTCTTTGCATACTGACGTGGAACCTTTGTAAAAGAGCCATTTGCTCAAAGGTATTTATCCGAAATTCTAATAAATAAATAAATAAAATAGAGTTACCAGCTTCTTGTTCAGAGCGAGGGGTTAGTTATTCTCTCTATAACTTTCTCTCTCCTTCACCTTTTTAAAGCCACCCCATCAGACCCATGTTTTTATATTGCCCCTTACCTTTCTGATGTCTTCAGGGACACAGCTTTGTGTGTCCCCATCCTTTCCCTCGTTGCCTGTGACGGTGAAGGGGGGGTGCAGAGCCTTGGCAGGCTTGACATGATTAGGTCTCTCAGTCTTAAAGGGGGCACAGCTGTGTTTCCCCCCCATCTTAAGTCTGCCACCCTAGACTGCCACCCACTTAGCCTCAGGGTCCTAGTGGCTGCTCCTCACCGTGCCCCCTTATGTGGGAGGGGCAGCAGAATAACTACCAGCCATGTGGCAGCCCAGGCCAATATATAGCCTCTGTAACCCCATCCCCACATAAAAAAATTTGCTGCATGTGTCCCCATCCTCTGAATTCTCACCTTTTCATCTCCATTGACTGCTTCCCCCCCATGCACTGTTGAATGGGGGAGCAGCAAAATATTGATTCAGCCATGAGGCTGACTAACCGGGTGGGAAGACAAGTCAAATGAGTAAGATGTGCACTGCATTCAGTGACGGACCTAGGGGTGGGACTCGTGTAAGAGCATTTATTGCAATCAGACCTCTTACACAACTCCCACCCCAAAGCCACATCACTGAATGATACTTCCTTGCTCTGGCTGTTCTTCCATGAGCCTTTCCGCTGGCTACCCATTGATACTGCTGCTCCCCACATGAAATTGGGCACTGGGGGCAGCAGCCAATGCAGTTAGGGGGGAGTTTGGAGACTTGGGGAACACACAGCTGTGCCCCCTAAATATTAACAGTTTTGTTTTTTGTTGTTGTTGTTGGCAGAGGAAGAAGGGAGCTACAAAATAGGGGAAATTGTCATAAAAAAAAGAATCAGGCCCAAAAATCAGGTCGGGCCAGCTCTGACCCGATTCTGGCCTGAAAGATCAGACCGGCTGATACCTGACCAGTCCAAATCTCCGACCTGACCTGCAGCACACCTGTAATGACTTGGTTGAATCCAGTTTCTATCAGTATTTCCTGGTGTTTCTGAGCACCCGTTATTTAACTCATTCTCACCTGGGCGGCCATTTTGTGTCAGGTTAAGCAGTTGATGGTTCGGACTTCATACGGAGCTATTGGAGGTAATTACCATCACTGATTTTGTGACTAAAATGACTTAGCTGTATCAGACACTGTATCCTCATCTTATGTAACAACAGGTGAACCAAAACAGTTGAGAATATTAATGACAACCTGATCCAAGCCATATTAAAACACATGCTCCTTCTATTATTTCAGATGCACAACAATGATAAAGCAGCTCAGAATGGGGAACAAAATGACATTATACAAAGCATGAGGTATGTGGTAATCTAAAATAGAATAAACAAGGATTTGTCAATGCCGAATGTTGTCTTGCTGGCATTCGCATTGGTAGTGCAGGAGTTAGAGAGATGCATAATAGGAATGGCAGTGAAGTACGGAACTGATGCCAACCTCCACTCAACCCCACCCCGCAGAGACTGACAGGCATTGAGGTGTGCCTTTGGGTCATCAGACATAATACTCATGCCATTTCACCTCACCCTACCCTGCAGACTCTGACAAGTGTTGCGTTGTGCCTTGGGGGTCTTCGGGCCTTATGCTCACCCCATTGCATAAGGAAAAATGTTGAGATGGGTGCAGTATAGGAGAATGGGGTGAACTGTGGGGCCGAAGAGTCCAAGGCACACCTTGATGCCTGTCACTGGCTGCAGGGTGAGGTTGGGGGTGGAATGGCATGAGCATTGCAGCCGATAATCCAAAGTCGACCCCTGATGCCTGTCAGTCTCTACAGGGTGGGACGTTATGGTTAGATACCCTAATGCCCAGGGCGTTTGTTGGTATTTGCACTCCAAATTTTCAACATGGGCTTTTTGTGACCCCACCTCATGAAAGCATTTGGGACCTCCACTCATGTACAGTGGCACTGTGATTTTGTTAATCTGTCCCGAACATTGATTTCCCACAGCGACAGTGCCATTCTGTGCCAGATGTGCGAAAACACATTTTGGGCAGGATGTGAAAAATGACAGCTATACTGTTCATAAGGAGGTGTGAAGAAATGGCAATGTGGAAAATCTGGAGTGAAAATATTAACAATTCTCAAAGTTATGAGCGTGTGTGGAATCTGCACAATGCACGCTTGTAACACAGTCATTTTGTGGAATGATTTCACCAAATTTTCAACATAGGCATTGTGGGACCTCCACCCATGAACAGTGGCACTGTGATTTTATTACTATATTCCGAACATTGATTTCCCACAGCGACCGCGCCATTCTGCGCCAGATGTGCGAAAATACATTTCGGGCAGGATGTGAAAAAAGACAATTGTACCATTCATAAGGAGGTGTGAAGAAATGGCAATGTTGAAAATCTGTAGTGAAAATATAAAAAATTCTCGAACTTATGCGCGTGCGTGGAAACTTCGCAATGCATGCTTGTAACACAGTCATTTAGTGGAATTTTTTCACCAAATTTTCAACATAGGCATTTTGGGAACTCTGCTCATGAACAGTGTCACTGTGATTTTCTTAATCTGTCCCGAACACTGATTTCCCACATTGACCACGCCATTGTGCACCAGAAGTGTGAAAACACATTTCAGGCAGGATGTGAAAAATGACAGCTCTACTGCTCATAAGGAGGTGTGAAAAATGGCAATGTTGAAAATCTGGAGTGAAACAATTAAAAATTCTCAAACTTACGAACGTGTGTGGGAACTGCGCAATGCACGCTCATAACACGGTCTTTTTTTGGAATTTTTTCACCAAATTTGCAACATAGGCTTTTTGGGAACCCACCTCATGAGCAGTGATAATGTCATTTTGTTAATCGGTCCCAAAAGGCAATTCTGCGCAGTGACTGTGAAATCACCTTTCAGGACCGAATAATGAAATGACAGTGATCAAGTTCATGAGGTGGCGTCCCAAGAACCCCATGTTGAACGTTTGGAGCCAAACATCGCAAAAATGGCTGAGATAGCCACCTAAGTTGAACCCCCCCCCCTTGATGCCATTATACAGTTTACCGTGATTTTCTTCAGTTCGCGGTTGGCTTTTGAAAAGTTCAGACGTCTCCGCTCCACTGAAGATCATCGCACCAGACTCAGAGGTAAGTGTGGGGTGAGGGGAATCGAGGAAGTGGGTGCGCCAGAGGGTGAGTGCAGGTTGGGGGAAGGGGGAATCGTGACCATGAGGGACTGTTTTCTGTGTTACAGGGGGAAAAAAAAGGACATCGCTGGAAGGTTTTTTTTTTACAGGTTTGCTTTGGGCACACTGGAGTGGGCTGTCAGTGTGCCACCTATGTTTTTTGGGGACAGGAGACTGAAGTCGATGGGGATTGGGCCACCCGTCGGCAAAGAAAGTGTGTCTGTGTTTGGGGGGGCATGGTGCCGAGGGGTTTTGGGCACCCCCCTCGACAGACAAATAAAACAAGGGGGAACATTGTGCCAATGGGGGTTGGGCTCCCCTGTTGGCAAATGAACTGGGAAGGGGGCATGCTGACAGGGGGACTGGGCACCCCCGGACGTCTGCTTTCTAGGGACTGTGAGAAGTGGACCTTATGATAATGATTCAGCAGGCAAGGCAAGCGCTGCAATGACAGGGCACTACCTCACTGTGGTGGCGAAATTCTTTCAAGTTGGTGGCACGCTTCTCAATTGATGTCATAGACAGCATGCTTATTCATTGGTGCCACGTAGACCAGCCCAGAAAAGCAGTGGCGCCATTGGCCACAACACTGCCGCACCTCCACAACCTGCTACTCTAGCAAGCTGCCACAAAATGTTGCTTGCGCTGTGCGCGCAAGACAACATAAAAATGTATAGGTCAAAATTTTTACTGTAACATGCACCACTGCGTTAAGTTCCACTTTTGAGCAGCAGCAATAGAACAGTAAACCTCATCTAGAGTTAGGCAGGAGCACAGACTTACTGCAGAGAGGGGAAGGTTGGCTGAGTGGGGGGGGTACATGATGTGAAAATGGACTTGTAAGGAAAATAGAGATAGAAGAGGGGAGACTAGTTAGGGGTAGGAACAGACGAGTGCTGTGGGGACTTCAGAGCAGAGGGGGAGAAAAGGAATGGAATAGAAGTGAGGGATTAGAACAAAGTGATAGGAGCCTATTGGAGAAGGTATCCTGACCAGTAGTGGTTTTAGCAAAGGGGAGGGAGGGAGAGAAAGAGAGAGAGGGAGGGAAGGTGGGTGGGCCAGATTTTCGGAGCAGGCAAGAGATATTAAGGGGACAGGACAGCAGGGAATTGCGGTACAAAAAAATGAGATCTGTTACATACTGTACCCCCCCCCCGTCCCAAAATGTGGGATGCTCATCAAACATGGAGATGGAAGCTCAGAGCACTCTGGGACTAATGCTTTTATTTGCCCTTGAAAAAGCATCCAGGACAGACACGAAACACGGAAGTCCAGCATACAGTTGCTGCTAGGTAAATCTGCTTACTCAGTGCCTGCACTATTTGCATCTTTAGTAAAATAATTTCTCTTTATGTTATCTCTTTGTCTAAGTGCTTGGTTCTTTGGTAAGGCCACTGATTTACGGTGATTGAAGAAATTAAATTTTGTTTTCAAGATTTGAAATTTGGGGATTAACCTGGAAATTGGTAGTCTTAATTTTTGGATATTACTGGGATTCTACTGTCTCTCTTTTAGCACGTGTATAAATAATCAGAATAAGAAAGACTTAATATACAGTAAACTAATTGAAGCAAAATGAAAATAGTGCAGGAACCAATTTAAAGAAGAATACAAGTTCTGTAGCCACTATCTCGTATAAAATGCAAGATTCCATTACATTCTTTGTTTTTAGCAGTATGAAAAAAGTACAAATTCCAGAATTTTACTGGGTTTTCCAGTAACAACTGAAATCAGCGGCCTTATTCTTTTGGGTGTGAGTAGCTTAAGTTGTTTCTTTTACCTTGATATCTATAGTTGAATTGAGAATTCGTGGTCCCAGTTTGCGGCTGGTTTATTCTTTTTCTTTGCCTTTCTTTGTGTAAAGTTTAATATTGATTTAGCATCATAGGTAATTATGAATTTCTGCTTCAAAGTCTGAGTTTACAATATGAGACTGCACCTTCTATATGTATGTGGGCAGTACTTTTTTGACTTGCTTGTGACCTTGGATCAGAAGCGAGCTCGAATATCTTATTAGGTGGCTAGCACAGTGGCACACTGCGGTCGTGAGGGATGGCGTCATGCACCTATTACCACAAGGACCCCTTGTTTGTTTATTTGTAAACCCGGTAAGTACACTGGAGTGGCAGGAGTGCAAAATCAGTTGGGGGTGTCAAATGAGGATGGGACAACTACAAGGGCTTGGTAAAGACGATACCAGAAAGGAATGGGGGGAGAGTGAAGAGTCTCTAGACCTCTTCCATTCAATATTTGATAGGTAGGAATAAGCAGACACGATGGGCCAACAGGTCTTTTTCTGCTGACCAGTTCTATGTTTCTATGTGGGATAGAGGAAGTCTGTATGGAAAAAGACAGGGAGTCGGATTCCAAGACGGGCAACGCTGGCATAAGGCAGGATACACCAATCCCCATGGCGTATCCCGCAACTTACACCATGCGATACGCCCATTGCTATTTCAGGAGGGCACCTATGCCATTGCGTCTGCAGGCTGCGACAATCACAAGATATGACCATACATATGCCGCAGCCCGCAATGCCTGGCGCAACTGCGGGTTGCGACATCAACTTAGCCCAATTCCAGAAGGCCCGCTGTCGCAACCCGCAATTGCAATTCCAGGACATGCAGTGGCATAGCTGACTTCTGACAGCTCAGAGCTGTCATAACTGGCATCTGATGGCTGGCACTGTCAGATGCTGCCTCACAGCACCATGGCAATGGTGCCATGCTGTCCCCCTGGCCCCCACTAGCACCCCCAACCCCAAACCCCTGACCATGAGGGACCCCCGTGGTTCCATGTCAGTAGCACCCCGGTTCTGTGCCATCTGTCCTTGCCCCCATGCCCTCTGATGTGTTCTGCGGTGGTCCAGGGTGGGTGGGGTTCTGAGGGGCACCTGGCTCTGCGAGTTGCAACCTGCGGCAATGATCGTCATCGTGTGCTACCATCAC
Organism: Neoceratodus forsteri; assembly: GCA_016271365.2. Lineage (NCBI taxonomy): Eukaryota > Metazoa > Chordata > Ceratodontiformes > Ceratodontidae > Neoceratodus > Neoceratodus forsteri. The sequence continues at coordinate 36,517,874 of JADMNL010000022.1, forward strand.
AGACATGGCGTATCTCGCAAGTCGCAATGGCCGGGATCCTGCCACTTCTGGAATGTGGCGTAGGGTCCAAGGCATAGAGGCAACCGGCATAACTCGAAACTGCATGCAAGCTAAGCTGACTGTCTTGGAATCAGGCCCAGGGTGTCCCATATAATGTAGAGCAGTTGAGAGGTATAGATCTTGACCTAAATTCACTTTTCCCTGCAAAGCTTAATCAGTCAGTTATTTTTGTAAAGCACCAATCATGAATACCAACCTGCCTGCACAGCTGTAGACTTACTGCTTGTGGCACTGATGACCTGCATTCAGGAGCAAACGTAGGTTGCTGGAAGGTCTACCGGGAGGGAGAATCAAGGGTTTGTAGGACTGCTCTCCTCCTCTGGGGAGGGTGAGCTACTGTGCCCAGTTGTAGTACTGATCTCTAGTAGTGACTGGGGTTCAGGCACACAGGGATAGCAATTCAGGGATGGGAGGAGCAGTGACCGCCAACATCCTGCAGGGAGGTGTGCTCACGGACATGTCTGGGCGGCATTGTACGTCCACCCTCTGGGGAACATATGGAAGGAGGAAAAACCTGGTTGTGCAGTGTGATGGGACTGTCCCACTTGCAAACTCTGCACCAAGCTCTATGGTGCACCTCCCAAATGAAGATACATTGTTTCAATTATTGATGTCTCCATGGAAGCAATGCAGTTAGCATAACAATGGCCAGACAATGATGTTTCATTCACAGCAGTGATGGGATCTACATCACAAAATGGTTTCTATTACCCACGAAGCTTTGTACGCATTTCATCGGGACCCTTGTAGCACCAATTAGGTTTCCGACGTTGGCAGTTTCAAAATGGCAGGAGATTTAAAATACACTACATGGTGAAACTTTGATTGTGGTAGCAGGCTGGCAATGAGATGTGTAAGAATTGGAGTGGGCAGCTCACTGCTGGTCATCATTAAGCTAAGTGAATTTGAATCTAAGTTCTAAAAAACATCATATCGCCTAATGAAGGGATGTGCACGGAACTAAAAGCTTGTTTACTGTAACATTTCTGTACAAGTTATATGTTGCTCCAATGGATGACATCAAACTTTCTGATGATTCCAGTTGTCTAAATACAGAAACCCTTAGAAAACAAGCAATTTGACTAGTGGCAGGTTAAAACACAGAAACAAATGACCCTAATATTTCACAATTATAATTTCACATCGGGATATCTCTTGTTGCTTCTCGTAAGATGTTGCCAAAGCCTGGGTCTTTAATCCCTGGAAGGGAATGACTAGTCATATTAAAGACTTTGTTCTCCCATGGATTGATGACCTCACAGTGAGGACAGGATACCAGCAGAAGGTCGGGTGAGATGAGGTACATGCTTATACATTACAAAGGATCACGGCCTGAAGGGGTCTTTCCCCTGCTGTCACACCAGTCATGTGAGGTGAAAGCATTCTCCCTCCTAAGACTTAGTTTTCATTTACTTTCTCATCTGTTAACAGCTGAACACACAGGGACACCTACAAAGACCCTGCTGGAACTAGCTGCTGTGACTCATTTTAAAGAGCAACTCTGCACTGCAGCATGCATTTTCATAAATGTGACGTTTCAGCTATTACAATTTATTACGTAATACTTTCTGTCGTTTTTAATGATCCTCTTCAAGGCTTACAGCACAGCTTTGTAATCAGTCCAAACAGTCTGAAAAAAAAGCATTTGCATCTCGCCAGTTAACTCTGCAGTGCTTTTGTTTATAACATCATAGTGCTCACCATAACAGCAGACTATGATATCACAAACAGCAACTGTGAGGTCAGCAGGGGACAGCCAGATGCATTTCGAACAACTCAGTGAAATAAGAATGCATTTTCTGCATTGTATAGTAAACCAGAAACAGGGAAAAGTAAAAACAAAGTTAGAAAACACTAAAGTTAAACCATAGCTGGTGTAAATCTGAGGGTTTTAAGCTTTTTAAGACAGTAAAGCATTGCTTTTAAACAGTGCATTTATCTGTGGGAGGCACACTGAGGGACAATCCAGCAGTAGGTCGTTATGCTGACCATACAGTAGTGAGGCTTTGAGTTGGAATTCTGGGTGTTCTAATGCACTAATGTGTTGATCCCACTGTATTCAGAGGCTGTGTGGTTGAATCCTCGTGTTCTAGTGTGTTGATCCTACTGCACCGAGCTAGACTGTGTGCTTTGAATGCCAGGGATAACGCATTGATGTGTTGATCCTATTGTGCTCACAGGCTGTGTGCTTGAAGGCCAGTGTTCTAATGCACTGATGTGTGGTCCAGCCCTACTACACCGAGAAGAGGCCCAGTGTCCCAGTGCAGTAGTGTGTGGACTCCACTGCACCCAGGGACTGGGTTTGAATCCCAGGGCACTGATGTGTAGATCCTAATGCAGTTAAAGGGCTGTTTTCCAGTGTATGAGTGTGTGAACCCTACACACCTTGGGTATTACATCTGGACAACGACTGGACTATAGCGAAATACTACCACAGCAACAAATCTCGCCAGGTCAAGATTTTTCGCTCTGATGGTCCACTGTGCCCAATACCACAACTCCTGGTGTTCCACCCCCACCCCTGAAACAACTCTGACTTGGAGTTGTATATTTAGAAATGGGGGGTGCAGGGGACAAAGTCCCTCAGAGAAAAATAAGTTTCCCAATGGGAGCAATGCCGGCAGTCAGCATTGTTCCCATTGCTGTCGGGGATGTCAAGGACATCCCTGATGTTGTGCAGTGTGGAACCCTGTCCTTGGAAGCTGTGAGTTTGAATATCAGTGTTCTGCTGCACTGGCATGTGGACTACTGCACTCAGAGGCTGGGTGTTTGAATATCATTGTCCCAGTGCACTGGTGCGTATGGACCCTTCTGCACTCAGAGGCTGGGTGTTTGAATATCAGTGTCCCAGTGCACTGGTACGTATGGACCCTACTGCAATTAGAGGCTGGGTGTTTGAATATCAGTGTCCCAGTGCACTGGTGTATATGGACCCTACTGCACTCAGAGGCTGGGTGTTTGAATATCAGTGTCCCGGTGCACTGGTGTGTATGAACCCTACTGCACTCAGAGGCTGGGTGTTTGAAGATCAGTGTCCCGGTGCACTGGTGTGTATGGACCCTACTGCACTCAGAGGCTGGGTGTTTGAAGATCAGTGTCCCAGTGCACTGGTGCGTATGGACCGTACTGCACTCAGAGGCTGGGTGTTTGAAGATCAGTGTCCCAGTGCACTGGTGTGTATGGACCTTACTGCAATTAGAGGCTGGGTGTTTGAATATCAGTGTCCCAGTGCACTGGTGCGTATGGACCCTACTGCACTCAGAGGCTGGGTGTCTGAAGATCAGTGTCTCAGTGCACTGGTGCGTATGGACCCTACTGCACTCAGAGGCTGGGTGTCTGAATATCAGTGTCCCAGTGCACTGGTGCGTATGGACCCTACTGCACTCAGAGGCTGGGTGTCTGAATATCAGTGTCCCAGTGCACTGGTGCGTATGGACCCTACTGCACTCAGAGGCTGGGTGTCTGAATATCAGTGTCCCAGTGCACTGGTGCGTATGGACCCTACTGCACTCAGAGGCTGGGTGTTTGAATATCAGTGTCCCAGTGCACTGGTACGTATGGACCCTACTGCACTCAGAGGCTGGGTGTCTGAATATCAGTGTCTCAGTGCACTGGTGCGTATGGACCCTACTGCACTCAGAGGCTGGGTGTCTGAATATCAGTGTCCCAGTGCACTGGTGCGTATGGACCCTACTGCACTCAGAGGCTGGGTGTCTGAATATCAGTGTCCCAGTGCGCTGGTGCGTATGGACCCTACTGCACTCAGAGGCTGTGTGTTTGAATATCAGTGTCCCAGTGCGCTGGTACGTATGGACCCTACTGCACTCAGAGGCTGGGTGTCTGAATATCAGTGTCCCAGTGCACTGGTGCGTATGGACCCTACTGCACCCAGAGGCTGGTGTTTGAATATCAGTGTCCCTGTGCACTGGTGCATATGGACCCTACTGCACTCAGAGGCTGGGTGTTTGAATATCAGTGTCCCAGTGCCCTGGTGCGTATGGACCCTACTGCACTCAGAGGCTGGGTGTTTGAATATCAGTGTCCCTGTGCACTGGTGTGTATTGACCCTGCTGTACTCAGAGGCTGGGTGTTTGAATATCAGTGTCCCAGTGCATTGGTACGTATGGACCCTACTGCACTCAGAGGCTGGGTGTCTGAATATCAGTGTCCCAGTGCACCGGTGCGTATGAACCCTACTGCACTCAGAGGCTGGGTGTTTGAATATCAGTGTCCCAGTGCACTGGTACGTATGGACCCTACTGCACTCAGAGGCTGGGTGTCTGAATATCAGTGTCCCAGTGCACCGGTGCGTATGAACCCTACTGCACTCAGAGGCTGGGTGTTTGAATATCAGTGTCCCAGTGCACTGGTACGTATGGACCCTACTGCACTTAGAGGCTGGGTTTGAATCCTAGTGTCCTGCATAGTACACCGGTGTGTTGCTCCTCCTGTGCTCTGAAGTTTAATCCTGGGACCCAACACACAGTTGCAAACTGGCAATGGTAAACAGTGGTGGTGGGGGGGTACAGTCACCCATTGCATCCCATCCCCTTGGAACCATACACAAAACGTGTTCGTAGTCACAGAGGGGAAGGGGTTCCCCTGCACCTATGCTGCAATGCAAATTATTATTCCAAGTTTTAGTGGCTTCAAAACAGGGCCGTCAAGCCTATTGAGTCTGTTGGGGACTGGTGTTCCAACAAATTCCCATCTGAGTACTGTATTTTGTGCAGCACAAGATCTGCAAACATAAATTCATGGCCTCCCTTGTTTCATTTTTAATTGTGTACCTCCTCCCCGTTCTATGTGATATCGGCGATCACAGAATAGTGATTGCCATTAGGGCAAGTGTACATCGCCGCATCTAGTCGCTGCGATGTACACTCGCAGCGACTAGAATACCAGTCACTGATTTTCTATGTTATGTGGGAGGCCCCCCACACCCCCCCCCACTTAAGGATTCTCAACTCCAGGGGGTAGCATGTTGGAGGGGTGCAAAACTTGAAAACAAAACCAAAAAACATGACCCCGATGCAAAAACATGATCGCACCCAGAATTGAACCCAGCACCCTCCCAACCCCAGCCCATCACCTACCCACCATGCCACACAGCCAGTTCGGCACCCAACTGCTGCACTACACCCCACATACCCTCCCTCCCCTTCTGTCCATCGTGCAACGTGGTCCCTCCCCCAATGCGCATGTATATACAGTGACATTCCGTCACTGTACTTGCCTACCCCATATCCGGTTGCTACCCTGCCAGGTAGCCCTGTACACAGGTGCCATGATTGAGTAGCCCTTTTTAAAATCGCTCAATCACAGTCCCCTTGTACACAGGATACCTCACCCCCTGAAACTCTTTTTGCATGACATCCCTGGTACAAATGTGGATGACACCCATTATCCGCTAACATGCTAGTGTGTTACTCTTGCACAGTTATAGCAAGGCACAACGTACCACCTGTCACATAGCTGCCAGTAAATGCGATAGGTAGATCTTCCCGGAAGTTGTCCATCCATGTACCCCTTATCTCCATATACTCATCTGTGCATTTGCTTTTAACTTTTGGCAGCCTTGTGAACCACTCCTTAGTAGTCCCAGTGGTGGCCCCCTACTGGCAAGTCAAGTGCCACTAACTTCTTGGTGTCCAGTGGAACCCCTTCCCTTGACCTTCTGACTTGTTACTGTGGACCAGTGTCCACATTCCTCCACAGTGTGTTCCCCGGCAGTAGTTTCTGACCTGGTCACAGCTTTTTGAACTTCCACCACCTGCCTGGGGCATGGATGACACTGCTGCACAGCAGCAATCCCAGATGGGAAGGGATGGTGCCATGGCTCTGCAGCCATAACCACTCCTGTGTTGGGCCAGGTAGCCAACCTTCTGCACAGGGGAAGCTATGTGTTTGTGAGGTACACAGGGACACTGACTGGCGCCACACAAGAGGCAGACAGGACTAAAGGAGTGAAACCAGAGCAATCCTATTTGCACCAAGACATATAAATGATGACCACTGATACCTTCAGGCCCCCCTACTGGCACTAGGGTGAGGGGGGCCAGACAGAGGTGAGGGTTTGCTGGCATGCAGGACCTGGATGTAAGGAGTAGGTGACAGCTCAAGTCCCAAACAGCTTGCAGAAAAAAACACACATAGGACCTGGATGTAAGGAGTAGGTGACAGCTCAAGTCCCAAACAGCTCACAGAAAAAAACACACAGCACCCAACAGACTTCTAACTGAAAACTGTTCAAGACACAACAGTCAAAAGACATGCTAGATGCCCAGGCTTACCAAACCAAACAGAACAAAGCTCTGTGAAGAACAACATGGGACCTCCCCTATGGATCCAGCTGTAGGGACATCCAGAACCTTCTGTTCCAACTTCAAAAATCTGCAAGTATACAGGCCAGCTCAGTGATACGTAGCAGCATATTACATTGCCACCTGGAGACCAGGGTTCTCATACAGGTCCTGGAATCTGACACAGAAGGGGGGTGCTGGGTGTGCAGCAGAGATGTGTCGCTCAGCTCCAGGAGCGGCAGGGTATAGGTTGCTTAGCATTGGTGTGGGGCCTACGGACTGACCAGGTTAGCAGTTCTGGAAATAGCTGTAAACGGAGCCTCTCACCTACCCTCTGGGCTGAAGGAAGGGTGCTGCCATGGCAACCATGATAGCTGGGGTAGGAGATGGAGAAAATGAAAAAAAAACACTAACAAAAAATAATTATTTGCAAATTAACATTATACTATCAATAACATCCAGATAACACACTCATACACAATTTTCTTACCATTTTTAGAAGTATTTTTCTTCTCACACTGAAGTACCCCTCCCCCATCCCTGAATACACCCGATGGCATTTATGACACATTCTTCCTGATTTAAGAAAAAGGGCTGATCATGTCTGAGACCCTCCTCAAAGCTCCTTTCCACAGCCTGTCTCTCGTCTGGCTGCCCGTCTGTGGGAAGGGACCCAGCAGATGCTTTTTCAAACAGACATGACATCCCCCCAACCCTCCCCCCAGCTACCACCTCTTTGACTTGTAACAGTGGGTATTAATCTTTATTAATTAACTGGAAAAACCAAGAGGGCGGTGAACTCAGCCTGAAACTGAACAGCATAAAATGACATTTATAATTTGAGCCCTAATAATCTCTGTTTATTTTGGTTGATGCTTACAGTATAAAATAACTAGTTAAGGTCTCTTATAACCAATTTCAGAAGCCGACTATGTCTGGTATAGATGTCACGTTCATGTAATAGAGATCACTCACACAGCTAAATAAGGCCAATGCCACTGGGCCCCAATCCCCACAAAATTAAAAATAACCCCTGCCCCACTCACCAGGATTTCTTAGCTACAGTAGCTGTGGCACCTGGACCCATTTGTTTTAACATTTATTTTTAAATTTACTCTTTGTCGTCCAAACACTTGACCCCACCCGCTTCAGCCCTGTCTTCTCTGGGCCTTACCTTCACCACCCGAAAGATTCCCATGGCTAGGTGTCAGAGGAGTGCCCAAACCCTTTGGTGACTGAATCCAACATTGAGTGGGAGCCCGGCTGGCAGTGAGGGGCCCACAGGTAGCACACGCCATCCTGCAGGCTGCTGGGATCTTTTCCACCTGTTCTATCCCTCCCTCAAGACGGAACCATAGCATGGACCTACAGAGTGCATGCTGCTGCCATGTGCAGGGGCTTGGCTGTGATGTCACTCCCACCCCTTTTTTATTTATTTACTTGCTTACTCAGGACATGGGTTGGGCGTCCAAGGTCCTTTTTCAGCAATGCCAGAGACAGGAGAAATAGTGAGCCAAAACAGCAAACAATAGTACAAACAGGGTTCTAGTACATGAACACATCAGTACCTGACAGTACAGGAGCAGATAATGGAATTCCTAGAGGGTAAGGAGCCCATGGATAGAACACAATGTGGGTAAGAGTGTTACAGACCCTATCAGAATGGGGGTTACTCATGGATCACTAATTGTGCCAGTCACATAAAGGGTTAAAGTTTCTCAGTCAAAAAAAGATAGAAAAATATTTCTCTATGTTTTCATTTACTGTTTTGCAAGGGCCTCGGTGTTCTAAAAACGTAGACGTTTTTGGTGTACATGCTGTACTCGTTATAGCACCTGCAAGGCTCTGTGTCGTCTGGATTGTCTGCCCTCAGGGATATAAATATGGGTATTCAGGCAGAGCTGTTCAGTTCTGTGAATTCAGGAGCAAGAAGTTTCAGATCAGAGTCCACACGAATCTGGGCAGCTACAGGTGAACTTCTTTGGCTGCAACTGGATAGAGGGAGCTTGCGTGATCAGGATGGCAGCAGGGTCCTGTATCCGGGAGGCACTGGCTCCCTCCAGTGTGGGTCTCTGGGAGCTCGGTTCCCTCCTGGGGTCCAGGATAGGGGACAGTGGAGACCTGTTGATGGCTCACCCTCATGTAGGGCTGCCTGATGGTCTCTGCACTACTGTCACATTCCAGTGAAGAAGTGTAAATGTTCCTGACAGAGGAACCAAGGCCAACCATAGGTTCATAGGTTCATAGGTTGTATCAGAGAATAGAAGACATAAGTCCATATAGCTCGCCAGTTTGCTAACAATACCCACGTATGCCTTTATTAATCAAATAAGAATCTAGTCTGTTTTTAAAGGTATTCATAGTAGGACTTGTCACTACTTTGCATGGGAGTGTATTCCAAATTCCTGTAGTTCTAATACTAAACGAATTTTCCCTTCTTTTAGTATTATATCTATCTTTATACAATTGGTAACAATGTGCCCTAGTATCAAATGCTTGTTTCCTTAATTTTAAGTCTAGTTGCTTCCTTAATTGGTCATCACTAAGTGCTCTAAAAATTTGGCACATGTCCGCATGTAATCTACCATACTCCAGTGAATATAGTCCAAGTTTTTCCAATCTCTGTTCATAATTCAAACCCTGAACTTCCTTTATGCCCTTGGTTGCCCTTCTCTGCACCCTCTCCAAAGCAGCAACTTCCTTCCTGTAACCTGGTGCCCAAAACTGAGAACAATACTCCATATGCGGGTGTACCAGTGAGGTGTACAATGGCAGCAATACTGCTTTATCACGACTTGTAATATGCTTGCATATACAGTGCTGTATTCCACTTGCCTTCCTAACCACCTGGTTACAATGTAAACCAAATTTTAGTTCATTGTCAACTCTTATTCCCAGGTCTTTTACATCCTGTACTACCCTCAACTCACTGTTACCTAGTTTGCATTTATAATGCAAGTTATTCTTGCCCATATGCATAACAACACATTTATCAGCATTAAATGACGATCTCTTGGTTTTTGCCCATTCTTTCAATCCTGTAAGTGCTGATTGCAAAATAGTAGCCTCATTAATATTATTGACCGAGTATCTCAGCTGTGTGTCATCCGCAAACTTTGATAGCCATACCCCATCACTGACACTCATACTAGAAATATATATATTAAAAAGGCATGGTCCCAACGTCCCTGAGGTATCCCACTTGACACTTCCACCCACTCTGAACATACTCCTCTCACACATACTCTCTGCCTCCTATCCCTCAGCCAAGCTTCCACCCAAGAAGAAACTTTATCATGGACCCCCATATCCCTGAGTGTTCCTATTAGTTCTTCGTGCGGCACCTTGTCAAATGCCTTTGCAAAATCAAGGAAGGAACCAGATCAAAAATAAAGGTTCAGGAAGATTAGAACAGCAAATGGCACCAAGACATCTGAACCTGAGAGCAAGGTATAGGATGTGGTGAGCCAGGTAACCCTCACAGCTGTGACTGCTTGGCACATCGTCACTGAATCCCAAGGGTAAGGGGCTAAGTTCAGCTGCTTATGTTTCTCCCCTAATGCTTAAGTGTCCCTACTTGGCTGGGCACCATTACCCATTTAGGAGGGTATACCCCTTCAGTGTTAACCTCAGTTTAAGGTGCAGAGTAAAATGCTGTCCCTTAATGGGCCAGGTACATCCCATGGCTTTCTCCCCCCATCGCTGTGAGGGGATCCCAATCTGCATCACTATGTGAGGCTGTAAATATATATTACTGTGTCTTGCTGATGAATGTGTACCCATGCTAGCTAGTGTTGGACTAGTACAGAAACTGAATGATGCTAATTATTGATACTAATTGTCTATGGGCCCTTAATGGGCTGTTGCATTATCTGCTTTTCTTTGTATTATTGTGCATGATGCTATGTAAATAAATTGTTGGTTTTACAATCAATTTCAGTTTCTAGTGTGGTGCCCTGCATCCTAAAGTTATTGGTAGGGGAGAGGAACTAGAGGGGAAGAAGACCTAATCTTTCTCACAACAGACTTTCAACATTTTCCCTGTGCCACTGCTTGTGCACCTCCCAGAGTTACTGCTCTGTTACTCAGTGGGTTCAGTGCTTGAGTGTCCTGGGGTACCCTACATCAGTACTGTATTTCCCAGGTGGAATTGATGTGCTAATTGTAAATATGTTTTTCCCCTGTACCCTAGAACTGTTAAAGGACAGCCTGCCTCCTTCATGTAAAGAATCTCATTGTCCTCCGAGGGTCCCAGAATGGCCACCTACAAACTTCCTGACACCTCCACTGCAGGGCACGTGGGCACTGGTGCCTGCGACCCGTTGTGGGCCACAGCCTGAGGCCATCTTACAAGAGGGAGAGCATGACAAACAAACCTGGCTGACTTCATCTACTCGGTGACACAATCGGTCACTATTCAGGCTACCAATGGAATGTGTTACATGAATGGGACCAGTGATGGAGTGAGAGGACCACTAGACTGCTAGAGAAATATCACACTGGCTCAGATCAGCAATTGGCAAGGGGGTGTGGCACTACTGGAGGGTGTTTTAGAAAGGCAGAGGGGTGATGGGGTGGGGGCACTACTGGAATACATTGGGAGATTTGCAACAGCAGAAGGGTGATCGGGGGTAGGGGCATTGCTAGACTATATGGGGTATGTTTAGCAATGGTGGAGTGTTGATCAGGGGGCTTCAGGGGACTACTGAGCCATCAAGGAGAGGTTAGATGACTGGCAGTTTGACATTCAGGTTTTGTAGGGAACTACTGGACTAGACCTGTGCCACTGAGCTACTGAAATCCCTCCCTCCCTTCCTTCCCTCACTCCTCTCCTCTCTCCAATGGTACCTCTCCTTCCCCCTCCTCCCATCCCCCTTCACCTTTGATACAGTCTCCTAAAATGACAAGCTACAAGCCCTCCTTGCTATCAACCCCACAAAAGGCTCCTCACCAGGCAGCCTAGACCCCAAACTCCTCTCTCTCTCTCTCTCTCTCTCTCTCTCTCTCTCTGCCTCAGTCATTGCCTACCCCCTTTCTCTAATTCTAAACTTCTAATTTTCTACTGCCTCAGTCTCTACCCTATGGAAACATGCCGTGGTTCTCCCTCTTCCCAAAGGCGGTGACCCATCTTCCCCTGGAAATTACCACCCTATCTCTCTCCTCCCTACCCTAGCTAAATTACAAGAATACCTTATCCTCTCCCAGCGTACCTCATTTTTAACTGTCACCTCCTACTTCATCCTGTTCCAATCTGGCTTCAGGAAAAATCACTCCACCACTACCTCCCTACTTCAGTTCACTAACTCTGTCATTACCAGGATGGACAATGGCCAGATCACCTCAGCCATCTTTGTCGACCTCGCCAAGGCTTTTGACACTGTTTCCCACTCCCTCCTCCTTGACTCCCTCTCAACAGCTGGCCTAGCTCCTTCAGCCACTAGCTAGTTCAAGGCCTACCTCACTGGTAGAACCCAATCAGTTAGGATCTCTGATGTCATTTCCCCTCCCTTCCCCTCCTAATTAATACTTGAGTCCCTCAGGGCTCAGTGCTAGGGCCCCTATTATTCTCCATCTTCCTAAACAACCTTCCATCTGTCTGCTCCTCCGTCACCACCATACACATGGATGCAGATGATATGGTCCTGTATGCATCTGGCTCTTGCCCAGCTGAGGTTACATCCAACTTGCAGCAAGACTTTGACAAAGTTTGCTAACCATCAACCTTTTCTCAATGCCAAGAAGACTGTCTCCATGACCTTTGGTACAAGTCAGAGACTCTCTAGGCTTCCCTCCATGCCCTCTTTCCACACCCTTGATGGGGATTTTCTTGAGGACACATCCTCCTTCAGGTACCTAGGAGTTTGGCTGGATCAACACCTAAGCTTCTCCAGACATATTGATACCATCCCCAAAAAATTGTGCCCTAAGCTTGGTACCCTGTTCAGGAACTGTAATTGTGTCCCCTCATTAGGCGTGGACTTGTTCAGAAGATGATCCTGCCCATCTTCGACTACTGTGATGTAGTCTATGGTGCTGCTCCCAAGTCCTCCCTGACCAGATTGGATACCCTCTTCAATTCCTTCTGCTGTTTTGCCCTTGATGCTCCCTCTCGCACCCATTAATGTGATCTCTATCGTGTTCTATCCTTTCCCCTCTCTTACAAACAGACGAGTCTCCCACTGTACTAAATTCACCTCCAAGCACTGGCTGGGTGAACTCCCTTCCTACCTCTCCCCCTCATTTATAACAGCCCCACTCCCTCTCACTCCCTTAGATCATCTGACTCTCATACTCTGGTGGTCCCCTGCAGAGCCACCCTCATTGGCCAATCCGGTTACTCTCACCACCTTCCAAAAATGTGGAATTCCCTCCCCCCTCAAATTTGTCACTTATCCTCCTACTTCATCAGCTCTGCCCTTAAAAACTTCCTTGCATCTAGCTGTTCCTGCTACAATCCTCCCTTACTCCCCCCCCTCTAAGCTCCTGACAAACCCTACCCCTATTCAGTACCCATGCAATGCCCCTGCTGCAACTCCACCCCACCCACCTAAAAACCAGCATTCCTTCCCTTCTTCCGATTCCTTCCCTTCAGACCTTCCATTGTTCTCTTACTGTGATTTCTCAATCATCCAAGTTGTACCAAGGGCCAGTCCCTATCCTATCTCCTTCCACCACCACTTCCACCGCTTCTCTGCCTACCAACATACCTACCTCTCACCTTCCCATCTCCCCCTTAAGTAGCCCTAGCGATGGCTGACCCCTAATCTCTACTGCACTTGTAGTTAATTTGCACTTCTGTTATACCTTAGCCAAACTGTTCTGCCTGTGTTTACTCCTCACTAACTTCCCTAGATCAAACCACAACAATTCTATTCAGCCATTTTCTAGTTACACAGTTATGTGTCATTTAGTGTATGCCTAAATGCGTTGGCGTAGTATCTAACTAGCTAAAAACTGTTAGTATCCTGCTATTTCATTACTCCTGTACAGTCTGCTCAACTTATGTGAATGTAATCTCCTGCAAATTTATAATGTGTACCAAATCTCTATAAACTATCCTCTTGTTCCCCTTCCCCCCAGGTCACACCGGGAGATGAGCAACTTGTTGCTCAGCGTGCTTTCCTGGTGAAACATTTCAATAGATAAATAAATATGAGGGACAGTTACATGACTAGCAGTTTGGCAATTGGGGTTGGGGGCCCACTAGACTGCCAGGGACATGGTAACACACCTCAGATCAGTGACTGGGTTGCAGGTGCGGCTCAGCAGCAGGATGACTCGCTCTCTGGAGGTGTTCAATAGCAGGCACTAACGGCTGTTTAATACCTTCACAAACCTTTGAGTATGCAAGTGTGCCTATGAGTGCTGTCAGGTGATTTACATAGGTGCAATGGCATACTTTAGTGCTACTCGCCAAAGGGCTAGTGCCTCGACAACTGTGCCTTTGTCACATTTAGTGAGTTCCCTGCTCTTGGGGTGCTAAACACCAGTGCTAAGACACTAACCCAGTTAGCGCTTGTTATTTTCTTTCCAGTATCATGGCCTTAGTTAGAGATATTGCAAAGTTCTGGTGAAGTTGCGAAATTCGATTTTGCAAATTACTTCATGAAGTTCCCATGTTGCAAATTTCACCTACTTCGCCTAGAAAAGTGGTGAAGTTAAGGCGAAGTTAGGCTGTTAGACAAAGTTCGACAAATTTTAGTTCATTCACCTAGAAAAAGGGCAACTTTGCCTTGTAAAAACATTGTGAAGTTGGCACTTCATGAATTTCAACAACTTCGCAAATTAATTTGCAAAGCAAATTTTATACGCTATGCACATCTCTAGCTGGAGTTTGCTCCAGGCGCCAATTTGCTCCAGGAGAAAACTTTTACCGAGTGCTATTACAGGTCTTTGAATATTCTGGCCAGCATGTGTTATCCATGCGACTGATGAACTTGGGGCTACTGCTGGCTGGTTCCCATATATAAATCCTTTTTCTCTCAGTGGGTGAGTGAGCAGGGTTTCAGTTGCTAGTGCTAGCAGAGAAGATGAGAGCTGCTCAGTGAGTCAAGGTTGTTTCTCAATTAATTTACCTTTTCAAGGTAGCTCAGCTAAGCTGAACCAAATTGACAATGGTACAGTACTACTTCTACCCAGTATAGAGAACTGCAGTCCAGAGAGGTCAAGTGACAGGCTCAGGGTCACACATTGACCTTGAGACCATAGGTGCCGGAAGATGGCAAAAACTGAGGGGACGGAGGATCAGAGGGGCACTTGTGAGTTTCAAAAGGGCACTTTCTCTACACTAGTTTTTGCCATACAAAAATACAATAAATCATGTACACACATCATAACGTTAAGAATGCAGTCCCATTTAGGAATAATTATGCAACGACATACGAAGGTGCCAGCAAAAAGAGACCACCCAGTCTAAGTCTGCTCAAGTGTACAGCTATATTAAAGCGGCTGTCGACCCATTCCCTCAATAGCTACACATGACGTTTAAACCACACATTCCTAATCTGTTGGTGGTTGTCCAGGTGAAACAGTGATGCCATAGTAATGTGCATCACCAGTCCCAAACATGCAGTCTTCACACTAATGAGTTAGGAGTTTTTGGTTCCACTAACTTCAAGATAGAAGTTAGCGGTTAAGCTCAACCACCAGCGACAAGGTAAACTCCTGAGGCTGGGGAAATAAAGACACAGAGCCATTATGTTTACACAGCTTATTTATTAATGAATCACAGTGTACATCGTAAAGTGTATTTATTAATGAATCATAGTATACAATGATAGTAAACAATATTGTTCAATGACAGGGGTATAAACAGATTTTTACAGCAAAGTCTGGATGGATGGATGGATGGATGTATGGAGGAGTGGGATACATTTGGAATTTTGGAAATGAGCCACTGTTCCTAAGAATTCAATAGAGGAAAGACATCTGCTCATTCCTGTACTGTTGCTACTGCATACCATAGACTCACCCAACGAACCAATTTACCATCACATCTACACTTCTGCCATGAAGCAATCCTTGATGCTCTGGTCACCACTTCAGGTTGGTAAGCCTTGCAAGCCTCCACCAAGCCCTGGTGGCCACCAAATCATCCCATGAATGCTCTGGTCACCACTTCAGGCTGGTAAGCCTTTGCAAGCCTCCACCAAGCCCTGGTGGCCACCAAATCATCCCATGAATGCTCTGGTCACCGCTTCAGGCTTGTAAGCCTGTGCAAGCCTCCACCAGCCCTGGTGGCTACCAAAAGCAACCCATTTACCATCACATCTATACTTCTGCCATGCATTAAGTTAGCAGTGAAGCCCAACCAGCAGTGACAAGGTAAACTCCTGAGGCCGGAGAAATAATGACAGAGCCATTATGTTTACACAGCTTATTTATTAATGAATCACAGTGTACATCGTAAAGTTTATTTATTAAGGAATCATAGTATACAATGACAGTAAATATTGTACAACGACATGGGTATAAACAGATTTTTACAGCAAAGTCTGGATGGATGGATGGATGGAGGAGTGGGATACATTTGGAAATGGGCCACTGTTCCTAAGAATTCAATAGAGGAAAGACATCTGCTCATTCATTCCTGTACTGTTGCTACTGCATACCACAGACTCACCCAACGAACCAATTTACCATCATATCTACACTTCTGCCATGAAGCAATCCTTGATGCTCTGGTCACCACTTCAGGCTGGTAAGCCTTGCAAAGCCTCCACCAAGCCCTGGTGCACCAAATCATCCATGAATGCTCTGGTCACCACTTCAGGCTGGCAAGCCTGTGCAAGCCTCCACCAAGCCCTGGTGGCCACCAAATCATCCATGAATGCTCTGGTCACCACTTCAGGCTGGTAAGCCTGTGCAAGCCTCCACCAAGTCCTGGTGGCCACCAAATCATCCCATGAATGCTCTGGTCACCACTTCAGGCTTGTAAGCCTGTGCAAGCCTCCACCAGTCCCTGGTGGCCACCAAAATCAACCAATTTACCATCACATCTACACTTCTGCCATGAAGTAATCCTTGATGCTCTGGTCACCACTTCAGGATGGTAAGCCTGTGCAAGCCTCCACCAGGCCCTGGTGGCCACCAAAATCAACCAATTTACCATCACATCTACACTTCTGCCATGAAGTAATCCTTGATGCTCTGGTCACCACTTCAGGATGGTAAGCCTGTGCAAGCCTCCACCAGGCCCTGGTGGCCACCAAAATCAACCAATTTACCATCACATCTACACTTCTGCCATGAAGTAATCCTTGATGCTCTGGTCACCACTTCAAGATGGTAAGCCTGTGCAAACCTCCACCAGGCCCTGGTGGCCACCAAATCAACCAATTTACCATCACATCTACACTTCTGCCATAAGTAATCGCCTGATGCTGTGGTCACCACTTCAGGATGGTAAGCCTGTGCAAGCCTCCACCAGGCCCTGGCGGCCACCAAAATCAACCAATTTACCATCACATCTACACTTCTGCCATGAAGTAATCCTTGATGCTCTGGTCACCACTTCAGGCTGGTAAGCCTTGCAAGCCTCCACCAAGCCCTGGTGGCCACCAAATCATCCCATGAATGCTCTGGTCACCACTACAGGCTGGTAAGCCTGTGCAAGCCTCCACCAAGCTCTGGTGGCCACCAAATCATCCCATGAATGCTCTGGTCACCACTTCAGGCTGGTAAGCCTGTGCAAGCCTCCATCAAGCCCTGGTGGCCACCAAATCATCCCATGAATGCTCTGGTCACCACTTCAGGCTTGTAAGCCTGTGCAAGCCTCCACCAGTCCCTGGTGGCCACCAAAATCAACCAATTTACCATCACATCTACACTTCTGCCATGAAGTAATCCTTGATGCTCTGGTCACCACTTCAGGATGGTAAGCCTGTGCAAGCCTCCACCAGGCCCTGGTGGCCACCAAAATCAACCAATTTACCATCACATCTACACTTCTGCCATGAAGTAATCCTTGATGCTCTGGTCACCACTTCAGGATGGTAAGCCTGTGCAAGCCTCCACCAGGCCCTGGCGGCCACCAAAATCAACCAATTTACCATCACATCTACACTTCTGCCATGAAGTAATCCTTGATGCTCTGGTCACCACTTCAGGATGGTAAGCCTGTGCAAGCCTCCACCAGGCCCTGGTGGCCACCAAAATCAACCAATTTACCATCACATCTACACTTCTGCCATGAAGTAATCCTTGATGCTCTGGTCACCACTTCAGGATGGTAAGCATTGCAAGCCTCCACCCAAGCCCTGGTGGCCACCCAAATCATCCATGAATGCTCTGGTCACCACTTCAGGCTGGTAAGCCTTGCAAGCCTCCACCAAGCCCTGGTGGCCACCAAATCATCCTATGAATGCTCTGGTCACCACTTCAGGCTGGTAAGCCTGTGCAAGCCTCCACCAAGCCTGGTGGCCACCAAATCATCCATGAATGCTCTGGTCACCACTTCAGGCTTGTAAGCCTGTGCAGCCTCTCACCAGTCCCTGGTGGCCACCAAAATCAACCAATTTACCATCACATCTACACTTCTGCCATGAAGTAATCCTTGATGCTCTGGTCACCACTTCAGTATGGTAAGCCTGTGCAAGCCTCCACCTGGCCCTGGTGGCCACCAAAATCAACCAATTTACCATCACATCTACACTTCTGCCATGAAGTAATCCTTGATGCTCTGGTCACCACTTCAGGATGGTAAGCCTGTGCAAACCTCCACCAGGCCCTGGTGGCCACCAAAATCAACCAATTTACCATCACATCTACACTTCTGCCATGAAGTAATCCTTGATGCTCTGGTCACCACTTCAGGATGGTAAGCCTGTGCAAGCCTCCACCAGGCCCTGGCGGCCACCAAAATCAACCAATTTACCATCACATCTACACTTCTGCCATGAAGTAATCCTTGATGCTCTGGTCACCACTTCAGGCTGGTAAGCCTTGCAAGCCCTCCACCAAGCCCTGGTGGCCACCAAATCATCCATGAATGCTCTGGTCACACTTCAGAGCATGAAGCCTGTGCAAACTCCACCAGTCCCTAGTGGCCACAAAATCAACCAATTTACCATCACATCTACACTTCTGCCATGAAGTAATCCTTGATGCTCTGGTCACCACTTCAGGATGGTAAGCCTGTGCAAGCCTCCACCAGGCCCTGGTGGCCACCAAAATCAACCAATTTACCATCACATCTACACTTCTGCCATGAAGTAATCCTTGATGCTCTGGTCACCACTTCAGGATGGTAAGCCTGTGCAAACCTCCACCAGGCCCTGGTGGCCACCAAAATCAACCAATTTACCATCACATCTACACTTCTGCCATGAAGTAATCCTTGATGCTCTGGTCACCACTTCAGGATGGTAAGCCTGTGCAAGCCTCCACCAGGCCCTGGCAGCCACCAAAATCAACCAATTTACCATCCCATCTACACTTCTGCCATGAAGTAATCCTTGATGCTCTGGTCACCACCTCAGGCTGGTAAGCCTTGCAAGCCTCCACCAAGCCCTGGTGGCCACCAAATCATCCCATGAATGCTCTGGTCACCACTTCAGGCTTGTAAGCCTGTGCAAGCCTCCACCAGTCCCTGGTGGCCACCAAATCATCCCATGAATGCTCTGGTCACCACTTCAGGCTTGTGAGCCTGTGCAAGCCTCCATCAGTCCCTGGTGGCAACCAAAATCAACCAATTTACCATCACATCTACACTTCTGCCATGAAGTAATCCTTGATGCTCTGGTCACCACTTCAGGCTGGTAAGCCTGTGCAAGCCTCCACCAAGCTCTGGTGGCCACCAAATCATCCCATGAATGCTCTGGTCACCACTTCAGGCTGGTAAGCCTGTGAAAGCCTCCACCAAGCCCTGGTGGCCACCAAATCATCCCATGAATGCTCTGGTCACCACTTCAGGCTTGTAAGCCTGTGCAAGCCTCCACCAGTCCCTGGTGGCCACCAAAATCAACCAATTTACCATCACATCTACACTTCTGCCATGAAGTAATCCTTGATGCTCTGGTCACCACTTCAGGATGGTAAGCCTGTGCAAGCCTCCACCAGGCCCTGGTGGCCACCAAAATCAACCAATTTACCATCACATCTACACTTCTGCCATGAAGTAATCCTTGATGCTCTGGTCACCACTTCAGGATGGTAAGCCTTGCAAGCCTCCACCAGGCCCTGGCGGCCACCAAAATCAACCAATTTACCATCACATCTACACTTCTGCCATGAAGTAATCCTTGATGCTCTGGTCACCACTTCAGGATGGTAAGCCTGTGCAAGCCTCCACCAGGCCCTGGTGGCCACCAAAATCAACTAATTTACCATCACATCTACACTTCTGCCATGAAGTAATCCTTGATGCTCTGGTCACCACTTCAGGATGGTAAGCATTGCAAGCCTCCACCAAGCCCTGGTGGCCACCAAATCATCCCATGAATGCTCTGGTCACCACTTCAGGCTGGTAAGCCTTGCAAGCCTCCACCAAGCCCTGGTGGCCACCAAATCATCCCATGAATGCTCTGGTCACCACTTCCAGGCTTGCAAGCCTTGCAAACCTCCACCAGTCCCTGGTGGCCACCAAAATCATCCATGAATGCTGTGGTCACCACTTCAGGCTATTAAGCCTGTGCAAGCCTCCACCAGGCCCTAGTGGCCACCAAAATCAACCAATTTACCATCACATCTACACTTCTGCCATGAAGTAATCCTTGATGCTCTGGTCACCACTTCAGGATGGTAAGCCTGTGCAAGCCTCCACCAGGCCCTGGTGGCCACCAAAGTCAACCAATTTACCATCACATCTACACTTCTGCCATGAAGTAATCCTTGATGCTCTGGTCACCACTTCAGGATGGTAAGCCTGTGCAAACCTCCACTAGGCCCTGGTGGCCACCAAAATCAACCAATTTACCATCACATCTACACTTCTGCCATGAAGTAATCCTTGATGCTCTGGTCACCACTTCAGGATGGTAAGCCTGTGCAAGCCTCCACCAGGCCCTGGCAGCCACCAAAATCAACCAATTTACCATCACATCTACACTTCTGCCATGAAGTAATCCTTGATGCTCTGGTCACCACTTCAGGCTGGTAAGCCTTGCAAGCCTCCACCAAGCCCTGGTGGCCACCAAATCATCCCATGAATGCTCTGGTCACCACTTCAGGCTTGTAAGCCTGTGCAAGCCTCCTCCAGTCCCTGGTGGCCACCAAATCATCCCATGAATGCTCTGGTCACCACTTCAGGCTTGTAAGCCTGTGCAAGCCTCCACCAGTCCCTGGTGGCCACCAAAATCAACCAATTTACCATCACATCTACACTTCTGCCATGAAGTAATCCTTGATGCTCTGGTCACCACTTCAGGATGGTAAGCCTGTGCAAGCCTCCACCAGGCCCTGGTGGCCACCAAAATCAACCAATTTACCATCACATCTACACTTCTGCCATGAAGTAATCCTTGATGCTCTGGTCACCACTTCAGGATGGTAAGCCTGTGCAAGCCTCCACCAGGCCCTGGCGGCCACCAAAATCAACCAATTTACCATCACATCTACACTTCTGCCATGAAGTAATCCTTGATGCTCTGGTCACCACTTCAGGATGGTAAGCCTGTGCAAGCCTCCACCAGGCCCTGGTGGCCACCAAAATCAACCAATTTACCATCACATCTACACTTCTGCCATGAAGTAATCCTTGATGCTCTGGTCACCACTTCAGGATGGTAAGCATTGCAAGCCTCCACCAAGCCCTGGTGGCCACCAAATCATCCCATGAATGCTCTGGTCACCACTTCAGGCTGGTAAGCCTTGCAAGCCTCCACCAAGCCCTGGTGGCCACCAAATCATCCCATGAATGCTCTGGTCACCACTTCAGGCTGGTAAGCCTTGCAAGCCTCCACCAGTCCCTGGTGGCCACCAAATCATCCCATGAATGCTCTGGTCACCACTTCAGGCTGGTAAGCCTGTGCAAGCCTCCACCAAGCCCTGGTGGCCACCAAATCATCCCATGAATGCTCTGGTCACCACTTCAGGCTTGTAAGCCTGTGCAAGCCTCCACCAGTCCCTGGTGGCCACCAAAATCAACCAATTTACCATCACATCTACACTTCTGCCATGAAGTAATCCTTGATGCTCTGGTCACCACTTCAGGATGGTAAGCCTGTGCAAGCCTCCACCAGGCCCTGGTGGCCACCAAAATCAACCAACTTACCATCACATCTACACTTCTGCCATGAAGTAATCCTTGATGCTCTGGTCACCACTTCAGGATGGTAAGCCTGTGCAAGCCTCCACCAGGCCCTGGTGGCCACCAAAATCAACTAATTTACCATCACATCTACACTTCTGCCATGAAGTAATCCTTGATGCTCTGGTCACCACTTCAGGATGGTAAGCCTTGCAAGCCTCCACCAAGCCCTAGTGGCCACCAAATCATCCCATGAATGCTCTGGTCACCACTTCAGGCTTGTAAGCCTTGCAAGCGTCCAAGCCCTGGTGGCCACCACAACCAAGCAACAAATTTACCACCATATGAATTTCTCTGTAAAGTACAGAATTTCTGTATCAGATTTTTCCAAAAAAGTTAAGTCATCTCTCATTTCGTTGCACAAACTCCCGAACAATTAGTGTCCGATCCAAGTTGTCTGTTCTGTCTTTGTGAATGTTCGACAGCATTAGGTGATTGTACCTTTTCTCTGTCATGGTGCTTCTTAAGTAAGACTTTATCCTCCGCTGTGTTGAAAAAGATCTCTCCCCAGTTGCTGTACTCATTGGGACGAGGAGGTAAATTTGAATGAGCTTCACTACTTCTGAATACAGTATCTGCTGCTGGCAGTCTTTTCCCACTAAGGCATCAATAATGGTGTTGATTGAAGTTACTGTCCTCTCCTCTGGCAAAACCTGCTGCACAAGCCCTAGGAGCAAGTTCAGTTGTGCATTCAGAATGTCAGTGTCCAAGTCCTTATCTCCATACAACTGTGTGATCTGAGGAGGAACTGAAAACGTCTTTGCATTGGCTGCCTGAAGCAATAAATTCTCCATGGATGACAGCAACATGTAGGTTTCCTGATCAAAACGTCGGTCTAGTTCAACAAGACAAGCATCAATGGCTTCATAGTACATCTGTTGATACCAGTCCTTAGCAGATTCGGGATGGTGATGCGGTGCACTACCATTTTGCAGCCTTGCTGGCACATAGT
Source organism: Neoceratodus forsteri (assembly GCA_016271365.2). Classification (NCBI taxonomy): domain Eukaryota; kingdom Metazoa; phylum Chordata; order Ceratodontiformes; family Ceratodontidae; genus Neoceratodus; species Neoceratodus forsteri. The sequence goes on from JADMNL010000022.1 coordinate 36,540,435, forward strand.
GCTGTCTTGGAAGTTTTGGCTCCTTCACTTTTCTCAGTAGTTGCGCTCTCTCGTTGATGCCTTCATAGACCTGGTCAAAGTCATCGTGCTGGCGTTGTAAATTCTTCTTCAGGGAGTTTATGCTCATCATTGTAGTTTCTGCTGTCAGTGTTTTGTTTGCAGGATTGAAGCCACTTGTTCCAATACACTGAATATGTTGTATGATACAACCAGTTCAAAATAGGTCCGAAACTTTTTCATCACTGACATCAGGCCTTTGACCTTAGTTCGTACATCTGTAGCTTTGTCTCGTTTCAGCTCCTCTAAGGTGTCATAGAGTGCTCCATAGTTTTAAGAACCGACTTGATACTCTTTGTTCGTGCTGTCCATCTTGTTGGACAAAGTAAGTGCAGGCCTTCTATCATCATGTAAGGGTCCTCACTGTCATTCCTGCAATATTTTCATAAAGAGCCAGCCTCTGTGGGATCCCCGAATCAACACACTTAAATTCTGGACAAAGCTGAGGGCATCGTCAATGGCATCACTCGTTTTGCTACAGTTTTGCAACACCAGGTCAAGGAATGACTTGCAAATGGACATTCAATGCTAGTGGATTCTCTCTCTTAATTCTTGTTGCAGTTCCAGAAATGCATCCACTCATATTTGCTGCTCCATCATACGCCTGTCCCCTCAAGTTGTTGATTGGTAAGTTACATCTTACTAGAACATCCTTAATGGCACTGGTGATGGATTCTGCATCAGTCTTTGCCATTTCATACATCCCAATAAAATCTTCATGTATAACAAAATGGGGCAGGGAAACCCATCATATACATATTGTCATCTGTTCTTGTTGGCTAATATCCGTGATTCATCTGCGATGATAGCATACAGCTTTGATTCAGTGCGTATCTCTTCCAGAAGGTTCCTCAGCAGCTGATGTGCCATGATTTCCATGACTTCATTCACAACATCTGAACTCTGATACTTCCTTCCTGGATCCATCCCGTAGTTCTGGCATGTCAACTGCCCTACTCAGCATTCCTGCCTCAGGTTGCTTTCCTGTTCTTCGTGGCACGATTTGCTAGTCCTTGCCGAACTAGAAGCTGTATGCATTTACCTGTTTCAGGAACCGGTCTCTGTTTCTCGCCTGTTCCTGTGCAAATGCTGGCTGAGCTGAGCACCAACATTCATCCTTGTGTTGTTGAGCAGTATACTTCTCAACAGCTTCATGGTGGAATAATGATGTCTGATGTTTCTTGAATTTATCAATTGCTTTCTTCCAATCACTAAATCCTGCTGAAATGAAGGTAGTTTCACCACAGCGACTGCCTGTGATTAGTTTCTTTCCACTGCTGCCCGACAGTAGTAGCAGAACACACATCCTTTTGAAACACAGTATGTTAGCCAGTTGAATGATGAAAACCACCGTGTTTGACAAGTTCTTGTTTCATGTCTCCCATTGGTTCGCAGAATGACTTGTTTGATGGAAGTGTCTATAACACTGCTTGGTTAAAAAACACTGTTAATATTGTGGCACCAAACAGAAGAGCAGGAGGGGAGAGACAAAGAGACAGCAGATTCAGACACGGTTGGTTCAACTGCAGTTACCCAGGTTCTCTCAGAACAGGAGGGGAGAGACAAAGAGACAGCAGATTCAGACATGGTTGGGTCAACTGCAGTTACCCAGGTTCTCTCAGAACAGGAGGGGAGAGACAAAGAGACAGCAGATTCAGGCACTGGGTCAACAGCTGTGAGCTGGGTATTCTCAGAGACATGCACGATGTTGCCATCACTGTTGCTGTTCATGGGGAACAGCTCTGCAGCTCTGTTTTCTGTATCGGAGAAAGAGCAGGCCTTACCATCCAGGGGCACTGGAATAGCAGCTGCAGGACAATCATCAGGCAAGGAACATATTAGTTCTAGCACTGATGCAACATTTGAAACAAACATGGCTGCATTTGACTCTGTTGTAGCCATTGGCAGCGAAGCAGTATGCATAGTTACATTGGCACTTACAATACCGGTACAGCTGACAGCTGCAGTGCTTGTGACAGTGTCAGTGGTATTCTTGGCAGCGATGTCCCTTGCATGCTCTGAAGCTGTTGGTATCTGGGCACTCCCAAACCAGTAATTTAGTTTTCTTGGCATCTTGGCAGCAATATCAGCCAGTTGTTTCTCCATCTGTCATTTTCGTCTATCAGACCGTGGCATATTTGAATGCAGTGAGTCCGTGCAGGCTCTGAGAAAGAATTGCATATACAGTTTAGTGAACCCATCCGATTACCATCTTCTGATAAGGTACTGCAGCATGAACATTAAGCATGCAAGCAATAGAATTTCTATGGCAAACATTTTATATCTTGCCCTTCCTCACCCCCCCCCCCCCAATCTTTGTCAATAGGTATCAATCCGCAACTACTGGGCCCACTTTAGATATTCTCGGCTAGTGATCCATGCAGCAAAATGCTTGTGTACTGCACCACCAGCGTACAAGACAAGAGTCCAATAAAATTTATTAGGGGCTTTGGCTTGTAGACCCTGGGGAATGGGACTGGGGCACCCTCCTGAAGACAAGCCCGCAGCGCAGGAGAGGAAAGAAAAAAAAAAAGACGTATTCTGCTTAATAAGGGAGATCTGGTCAGTAAAAGCGATGGGTAGTAAGACGAGAGGGAGTATAAAATGTTGCACTTGTTTATGCGCATTCAAATAAGCTACATACTCCACAGAATGGACACATCTACTGGCTCTAATAAGAAGGTATCAGAGGTCTGATTTCATGTCCAGCCACCAGTCAACTGGATTCTCGTAGAGATCAAAACCAGATTTTTTACTAGCCAGGTTAACCTTTTGGAACTAGGTGGACTCATGAGTGTGATGCTGGTACTGACAATGAAACTTTTTTGTATGCCACCAACACTGTTACTCAGCTGCCCAACTGTTACAATGGCAGGGCTTTTGTTATGTCCATGACTTCAGTATTGTGAATTTGCCTCCTCTCCCTATGTCACATATGAGCCAACCTCTCAGCAGCTGCAACTCAGAATTTTCAAACGCCCCAACTTCCCAAACTTTTTCCTTCTCTGAGATGACCCAGCACCAAGGGGTAAGCAATTCCATACCCTACTACTGCCTTGCTCTTCAACCAAGGGTGGGAACAGAGAGGCCAAAGTTCAGTGCATGCAAGCACTATCAGCTATTCACCCAACATTGAATTTTTTTTTTTATCGAGGAATCACATCAAACCTCAGTTGTTTTATAAACAGTGCCCACAGGGAGAACTTTGACATAGTGGTATTGCTTAACGCTCCCTATACCACTCAGTGGTTTCTCACACAAGTCATGCCAAGTGCCAACTTCATTTACCACCCCTGAACACAACAGTGCCATACTCTAATCCAGTCCAACATGCAAGGCAGATGCCATGCCATTGTCTGCCAGTGCCACCACAAACAAGTGCCACACTACGTAAAACATGCATCATTGATCATTCTAAGCACTCTTACAGCTGCCTCCTCCACCCAGCTCACTTTACAGACACATTTGTAAATCACTGTTTTGTAATGCAAATGCTCCCTAGATTTCGAGATGTAAGTCCTGACAGTCAAGCTATGAGAACAATTTCACGGTTACTTGCACAATCTTAGTCAATGCTATGCTGTACTCCTCTTTCCTCTTCCCCCCAGGACGCACTTGGAAACAAGCTGTTAGCTTAGTTATCTTTCCTGGCAAAACTTTGTTAATGTGGCCAACCATTTTCGGCCATGCAGGACATCGAAATATGAAGGTGGAGCTAAACTATTTCTCAGTCAACTTATGTATTGTGTTAATGATGCAGAAGCATAATCACCACATAAATGGTAGGAGTCCAAGTTAAGCACCCATCTAGCCAGTACAGCTCAGTCTGAACCAGCTGGGGGTCGGCAGAGGAAGGGGTGGGATGGGGTGTCCTTAGGACTGCCCTACTCTGGGGTGGGTTAGGGATGCATGATCGCTCTGCAGCAGCCCCGGTTGAGGCAGGGGCACAGTAAGTGATCACATTATAGAGAACACCAGGAGAAATGGAAATACCGCTATGAGGTTTGCCCTGGACACTTCAGAAGACTCCCAAGAAGCCACGGAAAGCCTCAGCAGCACCCGGGACAGAGGAAAAAAATAGTGTGCTGGTCTCCTCCCTGCCGGTACCTCCCCCCTCGGAAGAGAGGGACCCATCCGGTACAGGGTTACACCGGGCTATTGAGAATGGCTGCAGATCTGAGGTATGGTGGCTTGGGGGAGATAGTAGGGGGATGTCTGAGGGTCATGGCAGCCCGAATTAGAGTCAGCTCCAGAGCACGACGGGGGTATAAAGAAACAAAAAAAGTCACACTAATCTTTATGTAGTTTTTATTGACTGAGAGGAGAACTAGGCACTTCTGCATATTTTCAACCCAGGGAGGGGATATGGAAACCAACTGAAACAACCAGAATCAAATCCACCCAGGACACAAGGAAACTGCCATACTATTTTCAGTAAGTACCATAGGAGCTTTAACATCAGTACAGCAGACAGGGCAGTTGTTGGCATGTATTTACTTAGGGGACACACCTTGAGTAGAGTGCTCCTAGTGAAAATCTGACGCATCGCGCTGATCAGTCACTGAGATGTCACGCCCCCAGAAGAAACAAACTACCAAAATGTGTAGTTTTTGCAATATTTAAACATAGCGACATATTCCTGGACCTGGGGGGCGGAGCGCCCCCACAGAACAAACAAACATAAATAATCACAGTTTAACTACAGTTTTATCTTGTTAGCGATGCACATCCTGTTACCAGTTGCTTACACTGCATTCCTAACGAAAAACACACATTTTCACTTATTCACTGTGCAGGGTTCCAGTGCCTAAAATGGTCAACCTCAGCTGGTTGTATATTCTTGCTTTCGGTGTTAAACCAAATAAAAAAAAAAAAAAGGCATAAGTGTAAGAATAAGTGCGTCTCATGCTGTGATGTTGTAATGATGTTACCTATTTGTTGGGGAGAACAGTACAGTTCAGTAACATGGGCGTGGAGATATCCGAAGCGGTGTGTTTGGGACGGGGAGAACTTACATTGGAAAAGGGGTGTGGCTATTTGCTGCCATTTGAAGGGACGAGTACCGTAATCCGTAGAATTCCAGATCCAGGGCACTATGTGTCCCCTAATATAAATAATCGCCCAGTTGTTTAATGTGCTGCACCCCCTCATGCTGCGCTGCAGTGTCAGTACTGGGATTCTATCAAGTTCCTGGTGTGGGGCTAGAACCCACAACCTTCCAATCTTCCAGCCTCGGATGAGTGTGCGCAACCTGCTGAGCCACTGACATTGCTTATCACTGAACTAACGTAGCTTCAATATGGCCAGAGCACAGGACAAATCCGAAATCATTTCATGAAACATCAGTAATGGACAACTACTCAAACAACATCTCCGACAACTGGCTGCAAGCAGTTAGTCTTTCACAAAGCTGGGCATGACTGTAAAGCCTGGCTTAGGCATGCTCAGTCCCGACAGTCACTTGGACCCCCTGCTCACAAGATGGTTCAAGTCAGAGCTACTCTTAGCACTATTAAACTGTTCATTTCACATGCTACTTGTTGAAACAGCATACAGGGGGCCCCACTGGACTGGGAAAAACTTCCAGAAACAGCAGGTACAGCTCAATCAATCTGAAGTAGAGGGTCACGATGGGTAGCAACCCCCCCACAAAAAAAAAAGCAAACAAACAAATAACCCAAGACAGTTACTGTATAATGTAACCAAACTCAGGATAGATGAACCTTAAAGTTATTAGCACAGTTTGCTCTGTACTGGCAGCGTCCAATACATTTCTGAATAACTTCAAAAGAAAAAACTTCAATGTAGCTTTCTTAGAACTCATCGTTTCATATAAAGTCCTTTTTTCAATTAGTAGAAATCTTTATAGACAATTCTATTACTATTGGACAGCTTTCCAACAATTTAAAAACTTAAAATAACTTAAAATAACCCAACAAACTAAGCAATTAATGAAAATTATTATATCAATTGAAATCTGGAGACAAAGCCATGTACTAAAGTTGAGGTGAAACATTTCATCTATGTGCAATGCTACACATATAGCAGAAAAAGGGGGAAGTGGGGGGGTCATTTTATTTTTTCTTTGTAAAGTTCCCACCTATTCCAAGAAACTAACCAGCCTAGGACACTGCCATAAAATATGAGCTAGGTCTGCCTGTGTGCAAGTACATCCTCTCCAACACATGCTTTGTGTAAACAATCCCATTCTAAATTGCCTGGCTGGGGTGAGAACGTATCTAATCCAAATTTCATGTAAATTCTTGCCATGTTGGGGAGGATGTAGTTCAACTGAGACAGACCTGTTGCCATTTTTTATTGTTCTGAAGCCCTTATTGCACCACTCCCTCCCCATCAAGTTAAACAGTAAGACTAAGTTACAGTTACAGTCAGCCGCCCAGCCATCTCTGCATGCCATCATATAACAGATGCTACCCAGAAAATAGAATAAACAGTGAATGACAATGACTTACTTTTTTTTGGAAATGGTATCTTTTCTGGTGCAGACTGTACAGTCGATTCGTTTCTCCTTCTCTCCAAGTTCCCAGGCAGTGGCACAGTAGGAGCTACCTCTTTTCAGGCACAACAGGCAGAGCTACGGCGATTATGAGACTATACAGAGTCCCGACTAGCTTCCTCCTGGCTCCTGCTCCTCGGCTCAGGAACTTCGGAGGGGGGGGCAGTCAGAAGTCGATAAAATGCCGGCAGCCCTCCTTCATGTTACCGAGCGTCACCTGGCCTCTGGCCCATGGCGCCAACTTGCTTGATGCTGCAGCTAAGAAATCCTCCAGCCAGGTGATGGTGATGACGGTCCAGGATGCGGATACCGTAACCGTCACGACGCCGCTTGTAATCTCTCTCAGATCTCAGTCCTCGCTGGCAGCTGCGGCCCTTTGGTTACGCTCTGCTCTGGGGCGGCTCCACCACACTACTGACTGACCAGTATCTCGACTCCAGACCAGGCAGGCAGAGTACTAACCACGCACCGCCGCCGCACGAGTGCAACCCATGCTCAGACTCGGTGCTCACACAGGGAAAAATCCACCAGACGACCGCCGCTCCACTAGTAGTCTTGACTCTCTGGGACTCACTCTCAGAAGTTACTGCTCTGCCTCTGCTCCAGTCCTCGATGAGATAGCAAAGGAAGCTCCGTAATTAAATCCCTGGGCATTTAAAGAGCCAGCGCGATCCGCCCCCAACTGAAGACACGCCTTTAGACACACCTTTACTTGTTAAAGCGGACCTGATTGAGATATATGTTTGTCATCTCAATCAGGTCCGCTGGCTGGGGCACGTCATATATTTAGACCCCGCCCCCATCTGTTGCTGGAGAAAGATAAGCATGGGAAAAAAGCAAATTGGGAAAAAAAAACGCCAGTCGGCTCCCGCTACTACCCTTCACAGATAGGGGGGCACTCTTAGACTGCACAAAAAAGTGGTGGGACGGCCGCCCCTCCCGACCCCTCGGTTCCGGCGCCACTGCCTGAGACCTCCAATTTAACAGTTCAGTGCTCTAAGGACTGATGATAGTGACCTTTGAAAGCACAAGTAGCTACCAACACAAATGGTTAATAAATTATGCTTATTACAATTAATTTAATATCTGTGTTTTTTGCTTTATCCTGGTATTGGTCCACTACGCTGTACATATTTCAGAAAAATGCAACCCTTATTTTTACTTTCAAAAAGTTTCCCCCCAACTGACCTCACAATTGCTGTTTGTGACATTACACTCGGCTGTCATGGTGAACACTATAACGTCCTAAACAAGGGCTTTATGAGTTGAGTTGGAGACAGTCAAATGGTTTCTACAGGTTACAAATGGCCTGGACATTACATATACAAGCATTTGTCAATGCTGAATGTTTACTTGCTGGCATTGGCATTGGTAGTGTAGAAGTTACAGAGCTGCATAATAGGAATGGCAGTGAAGTATTGAACTGAAGCCAACCCCACCACCACCCTGCAGAGAGTGACAGGCATTGGAGTGTGCCTTTGGGTCGTCAGGCATAACGACCACGTCATTTCACCCTACCCTGCCCAGCAGACACTGACAAGTGTCATGGTGTGCCTTGGGGTCTTTGGCCCTTATGCACACCCCATTCCATCAGGAAATACGGTGAGATGGGTGAGGTATAGGAGAACGGGGTAACGTTTGAGCCTGAAGAGTTCGAGGCACACCTTGATGCCTCTCACTGGCTGCAGGGTGTGGGTGGGGTGGAATGGTATGAGCATTACAGGCAAGAATCCCAAGTCACACCCCTGATGCCTGTCATTCTCTGCAGGGTGGGGCGTTATGGTCAGAAACCCTAATGCCTCAGGCATTCGTTGGTATTTTCACTCCAAATTTTCAACATGTTTTGTTTTGTGACCCCCACCTCATGAACAGTGGCAATATCAGTTTGTTAGCGAAAACTGCTTTTGCACAGTGACTACTGGCATTTGGCACAACAGGTGCAAAAACACATTCTGAACAGGATGTGAAAAATGACAGTGGTACTGTTCATGGGGAGGTGTAAAAAATGGCAATGTTGAAAATCTGGTGTGAAAATCTTAAAAAACTGGTGAAGTCACGGCGTGCATAGAGACTATACAGCAACACCACGTAATGTAACTAGTTTGGAGATTTTTTTACAGCAGATTGTTAACACAGACATTTTGGGACCTCCGATCATGAACAGTATCAGTGTGATTTTCTTTATCTGTCCTGAACAATGATTTCCCACAGCAACCACGCATTTCTGCGCTGAAAGTGTGAAAACACATTTCGGCCATGTTGTGGAAAATGAAAGCCATACTGTTCATAAGGAGGTGTGGAAAAATGCCACTGGTGAAAATCTGGACTGAAAATATTACCAATTCATGAACTTACGAGGGTGCATGGAAACTGCATAATGCTCACTCGTAACACAGTCATTTTATGGAGTTTTGACACCAAATTTTCAACATAGCCATTTTAAGACCTCTCCACATGACCAGTGTCACTGTGATTTTCTTAATCTGTCCCAAACATTGTTTTCGCACACCGACTGTATCATTGTGCGCCACATGTGCGGAAACAAATTTTGGGTGAGATGTGAAAAATGGTAGCTGTACTGCTCATAAGGAAGTGTGGTAAAATGGCACTGTTGAAAATCTGGTGTGCAAATATTACAAATTTGCAAACTTGCCAGCATGTGTAGGAACTGTGCAATGTGAGCTCCTAAAACAATCATTTTTGGGAAATTTTTACCAAATTTTCAACATAGCCATTTTAACACCTCTGCTCATGACCAGTGTCACTGTGATTTTCTTAATTTGTCCCATACATTGATCTCGCACACTGACTGCGCCATTGTGCGCTACATGGGCAGAAACACGTTGTGGGCAAGATGTGAAAAATGACAGCTGTACTGCTCATAAGGAGGTATGGTAAAATGGCAATGTTGAAAATCTGGAGTGAAAATATTGAAAATTTGCGAACTTACGAGCGTGCGTAGGAACTCTGCAACGCATGCTCATAAAACAGTCATTTTTAGGAATTTTTTCACCAAATTTTCAACATAGCCATTTTAAGACCTCTGCTCATGAACAGTGTCACTGTGATTTTCTTTATTTGTCCCATACATTGATTTAGCACACTGACTGCCCATTGTGCGCTACATGGAGTGGAAACACGTTTTTGGTGAGATGTGAAAAATGACAGCTATGCTACTCATAAGAAGGTGTGGTAAAATGGCAATGTTGAAAATGTGGAGTGAAAATATTGAAAATTCGTGAACTTACAAGCATGTGTAGGAACTGTGCAATGCACGCTCGTAAAACAGTCATTTTTTAGAATTTTTCCACCAAATTTTCAAAATAAGCTTCTTGAGAGCATACCTTATAAACACTGGCAGTGTCATTTCATCAATCGGTCCTGAAAGGCTATTTCATGCAGTGACTGCGAAATCACCCTTCGGGCCAGAATAACGCCATGACAGTGAAGAAGGGGTCCCAAAAGCCCCATGTTGAAAATTTGGTGCAAAAATTCCAAAAAATGCCCGAGATATGCAGCAAAGTTGAAAAAACCCTATCTCTTACATTATACAGCTTACCGGCATTTCCTCAGTTCGCGGTCAGCTTTGAAGAGTGCAGACGTGTTCCCAGTCCACTGAAGACCGTCATGCCAGACTCCAGAGGTAAGTAGGGTGAGGGGTGTGGGAAAGCAGGGTGCACAGTGGTGGGTGTGGGTGGGGACAGGGGAGACTGCGAGGACACATTTTAATTTACAGTTTGTTTTTTAATTATTAAGGCGATGTGGGACATTTGCCACGCTGGGGTGGGCTCCCAAGCGTGGTAGCTGGAAAGGATGTTTGGGGGGCTGGAGCTGACGGGGGATTGGGCACTCCCGTCGGCCATACGGATGTATGCTACGCGGGGGTGGGCTCCCAGCATGGCAGCTGTAACGCTGTTTTGGGGGGGCTGGAGCCGACGGGGCATTGGGCACCCTGTCGGCTATACTGTATGTGCATGGGGTGAGCGCGTCAGCACGCAATATTCGTGCGTGCATGTTGAGGCAGAGAGCTCTGCTCACTGAAGTGGAGCTCTCCCTTTCAACTGTATTCCATTGCATTTTCAGATGTCATAGACAGCTGGAGCAGTGATTGGCACACTGCGACCGCGCCTGCAAACACACTGACTGAATTGGAAGAGGCTGACACACCTCTGGAAAACTTGGATGATGGCACTATGTTTCTTGCACATGCATGCAACCAAACATACTAATAACTAGTTACAAGGCAGATTGGATGGAATGCAAGTATTTTTCTAGAATCCTCTCTATTGTATGTATGTATGTATCTGTCTCTCTCTCTCTCTCTCTATCTCTGTATCTGTCTGTCTGTCTGTCTATCTATCTTTACACATTCTTTGCAAAAAACTGCATTAACGCACCAGTTAAGGTTCAGATTAAAGTAACAAAAGTAAGAAAATGTGGTGTTAGGATTTCTAACCCTAACACCCCACTTCATATCCTCCATGCAGCAAATGGAAAGGCAATTATAGTTCTGGCTGTACTGAGTCTTAGTGAATCAGGGTTGGGGTCTTCCTTGGGATTATCAACCATAATGACCCCCCCATTCCATCAGCAAATAAGCTCAGATGTGCAGACTTTATGAGAATGGGGTGAGCGTTAGTGTTGATAATCTTAAGGAAGACCCCAGCCCTGATTCGCTAAGACTTAGGGCAGCCAAAACTGAAATGTGTTTTACTTTTGCTGCTTGGAGGGTGTGGGTGGGGAGCTAGAGTTGGAAACCCTAACACCACATTTCCCTACTTTTGTCACTTTAATCTGAATACCTAATAGGTGCATTAATGCAGTTTTTTGCAAGGAAATTCCTTATTTTTTGAGATAGTATAATCATATCCTCATTCACTCAGGCCCCTTTGGGACCTGTGTGAACACATCCATCTGCCTAGAGAAGCGCATCCCTCCATAAATGCACAGATGCATCTGGCTGTGGATGCACAGGACCCTCTGGGCCCCACACTTCCATGCCTTCAGAAAGGCAATTAATGTGCTTGGTTGTAATTGTTTTTTGGTGGGGCTCACTTCAAAGGGAAAAATACTGTATAGAACATTTTTTTTTACTGTCAAAAAATGTTCACTATATTCACAATTTTCAAAATTCAGTGAAAATTATCTGTCAGTGAAAATAATGATACTAGGAGTTTGGCAGGTAAGGGTACAAACATGAACTGATTGAGTCTACAAAGCATAACAAAGATGAGCCTACTGTTCTCTGCACTTACCCTTCTGTTGCATTTTCTTAATTTCTTCTGAAGGCTTTTTTTACCTGTGTTAACTGTCATAAACTTGCTCGGCCGGTCAGCCCTCTACTCCCAAAGTGCCAACCTCTGAGCGTATGATTTGTGAACAGTGAACAGAACAAGGTAACCTTCTTGTCTGTATTGTGGGTTCAAGTCTCCTTAGTCTCAAGTTCTGGAGGAATTCAAACTGATAACCTCTTGTTAGCGTACCCAATTATCAGACTCAGATAATTCTGTCTTTGGGGGGTCAGATATCTTTGCCTACGGGCATCCAACCAGGTCTTTCAAATGAACCCTTAGAACTCTTTGCAAGACTTGAGAGAACTCTAGCCATTTCCCAGTTTGGTATATCAATAAGCCCATACGCAGTGTTAACTGTAACCTTTAAAATCTCCACTTAAATAAACAGAAATGTCAAGGCACTCCAGGCAGTTTCCGCTGTAAAATATATCTTTACTTTAAAATATCTAAACAGAACAATAAATACAGAACAAATATCCCTAACACATACAATCTTAAGAACAAAACAGGTTTTTAAAGTACAAACTAAGCTCGCTTCTCCACGTAATACTTCTGTCTTACAGTGATGATGTTGTCCTTCTCTCAGTCAGAAATAAAATCAAATGTGTCTCTCTAAGGTTTGCTCAGTTGGATAAAAGCAGTCCTGAGCTGGCCTCTTCTTTGAGGTCATTAAACTCCACCTTGGAGTATTAAAAGTTATATTTTAAAGCACAAGATGTCCCAAAAAGATTTTAAAAAAATGATACGTGACATTCTCAATTTCCTCTCCTCAGGTTAACTGGTCAGAACTGGTTTTTGTTCTGACACACACACACACACACACACACACAGTTTCTGTGATGTCCTTCTAAAGCATTCTGGGGATGTGTATGGAACCTTCCAGATTTATCTGGATCCTTGTTATCTACACATCAAAGGTCTTTCTGATGTAATTCAAGGGCTTCCTGTGACACCCCTCCCAACGCAGGTTCTTCCTGGCAACTATTGCAAGTCAAAGGATCTCCATGAGGCATTATAAAGTGGATATTTTGGTTCCTGCCTTCAAAGAAAATTTAACAAAGGAATTGCATTTTAAACAGCTGCAGATTTAGCTATGTCCTGTTCTTTGAACTTATCCCTGTTTTTTTTTTTGATGTGTCAGTTCAGCAAGACTGTAGGTCTTCTGACTGCCCTTCCCTTACATAAATTGTATGTAATACTAATGAAATTTGATACATGGATCAGAATCAGTGGTCCACATGTGACAATTTGTGTTAACCACTCTCCCAGCTTGATAAACATTCTGTCCTGTTGCATGTGAAAACATACACTAAGGTTTCTGCAGCGAGCATAACAAACGTTATTAAATACATGCACTTGGTGGTTTAAGCTGAAAACTTTAAAAGGAAGCAAAAAAAAACAAATAACAGTTAAATCCACTTGTGTTTGAGTTGGCGTTCGATGTGTCAGATGGTGTTTGTGACCACGGGGTTGTTGGCATCCTGGGTGCAGGGATCCGGTCATAATAGGGCGGCCGAAATAGCGTGAGCAATAACCGCGCATACATAATAGAAGGAGGATTCCTTCCTATACATAATACAATAAGTACTTTAAAACATAGGAGGACTACATTTTAAACTAAAGCAAGAGACTGCAAGACTGTAATGCCCTTAAATGTAGTGTGCACCGTATAAAAAATTGTCAGAGGATTGACATAAGCATTTCTTTGTTATAGAAAGTGACTAAACAATCATAAATGAAAGCATTGATCAGTAAAGCGCTATTAAATAACACGCTGTAATTTCATTACGCTATTATGCAGGAGCGCTAAAATGTAGGTGCTGTAATAACACGTGCGATATTGCATGCACGATTTTGGCAGTGATCCCTGGGTGCATGTGCCAATTCAAAATAGTGTGAATATGTCCAAGCAGCTGCAAGCATGTAATTTAAAGCACATGAATTCAATGTCCTATTCAACATATTAAGTGTCCCTTTTAGCTGCCAGTGTGTGACTGTGCAAACATGTGTGTGTTTTTTTTTACCCATAAGTCAGTAAATGTTTGGTAGTTGCTCTGAAATTTGCTCTGGTTGTAGTGGAAGACTAGATACACCTTTTGGTGCATTTTTGATGATGAACTGACTTTCACTGTGGATTTGGCACCATGGTGAAGATTGGAGGGATATTTGTGTTGCAGTGCATCCTCCATTCATGTTTAGGGGGATTATCTGTTACTGCTATATTACTAATTGACACCTTTTTTGAGATATACAGTACATTGTCTCTTAACTCAGATTACTGACAAACTTATGGCTTGTTAAAGTTGCAATGTTATCCTACGGAATTTTTTTTTATTTTTATTTTTATTTTTTTTTATAGCCTAATTTTTTTTTTTTTTGGGGGGTCGTATGTGTTAGTGTTGTTGTACTCATTATGACCTTTCTTTTGAAATATAGATTGTCTGTTAACTGTAAATATTAACATGTTATGGCTTGTTAAAGTTGAAATATGGGGGAAAAAAACACCTAAGTCCAAATTCTTTTTTCATATAAAAGAAATATTTTTCATATGAGAAAAGAATTTGAAAAAAACAATGTCCAAATTCTTTTTTTCATATAAAGGAATCTTTTTTTCGTGAGAATGACACAGTCTCACGAAAAAAGATTTCCACATATGAAAAAAAAAAAGTCAAAATTTTTTTGTATGAAGGAATCTTTCTTTGTGAGACTGTTCCAGAAGCAAATTATTTGATACCTTTCAATGGACCAGCATAGATGTAATAACAAGAACAAAGTGCTTTAGCTTTTGGACCAACCAGTCCTTCATCAGAAGCCTAATGACTTTGTCTGTGACTGAGACTGTGTCGTTCTCACAAAAAATGATTCCTTCATATGTAAAAAGAATGTAAAAAACTAAGTCCAAATTCTTTTTGCGTATAACGGCAATCATGTTTCATATGGCCATACAAAAATTAGAAAATCATTTCAAGAAAAAATATTTTAAAATGTATTAAAACACATTTCTGGGTCATTTTCCCCAAAACTAACTGCTGAATCCATGTAAAGGGGTCCCAGTTAGCAAGATACATGTGTTGGTGTATTTCCTTGATAGGATTTTTATGGGTTTTGAAAAAAAAAAATTTAAACGGAAACCAGATGGCAACCATATGAAAAAATATTTTTTTTTCTCATGAAACAAGATTACCCCTATACAAAACAGAATCCTTTTTAGTATGGTCCAAATTCTTTTTTCGTATGAAACAGCTATCCAAAAGAGCATACTGAGCATGTTCAGAACCAAAATTTAAAATCTTTATAACTAATGGGTATTGGATTTATATTTTTTCACCAAACTAATAAAAGGCATGCCTCTTGGACAAGCCCTTTCTATCCCAAAAATTTCAAGCCACATACCAAACCATCTGGGCACTAGGTGATGACAAAAAAACAGCACCCCCCCCGATTTTTTTACTTTATTTCACTATCTGGATCTTGGAATTTACCAGCCAACTGGCATGAAGCTTGGTATATTAAGAGATCCTGCCCCCAAAACTGCGCTTGCAAAATTTTGTGTAAATCTGTTGAACAGTGGTGAAGCTATTAAAGTGCAAAGTTAATGGTTTAACATTAAATAGCCTACTCAATCCTAACTATGGTGGTGCTACTGCACCACTATACTATCTATCTATCTATCTATCTATCTATCTATCTATCTATCTATCTATCTATCTATCTATCTATCTATCAGTCTGTATGTATATATGTACGTATGTGTGTGTGTGTGTGTATATATATATATTTATTTATATTACAGTGGTGTGGTATAATTAGGGTTGAGCAGGTAGTTTAATGTTAAACCTTAAATTTTGGACTTTAATAACTTTTCAACCATTCAACGGATTTGCACAAAATTTGGTAAGTGCTGTCCATCCCATGGGGTAAATTTCTTAATGTGCTAAGTTTAGTACTAAGTTTAGTTTCAATCGGATTTTTAGATTTCATGCTGTGCTAGTGCAAAAATGCTAAAATTAGCCTTTTTTACTGTTTTTTCCTCATCACACTGTGGCCACATCATTTGGAATTTTGATCTGACATTTTCAGGGTAGGAAGAGCTTGCCACAAAAAACAAGACAGCATTGGTTTGGTGGAAAAAATATCAATCCATTCCAAAGTTATTAAATTTAGAAATGTTGGGGTTCTGATCATGCTCAGTTCAGTCTTTTGAATAGCTGCATGAAACGAAAAGGGATTTAGGCCTCATGAAAAGGGAGTTTGACAGCTCATGAAAAGGGATCTTTAGAATCCCTTTTCATCAGGAAAAATATCCCTTTTCATCAGCTGCCATCATGTTTTTTTTAAGCCCAAACAAAACGTTATAACTTTGCGCAGGGATATCTTCTGGAAACTTCCAAGTATGTACTTTGTTCATGTGGACGACTTTACTGTTCTATGCCTTTGCCTTAGTTTTATGTGGCCTCAGAGTGCATATTTTTCAATTTAAATATCCTTTTTCATGACTCTCTTCACCTCGTAAAAAGGGAATTTAGTCTGGCGAATAGGATTACCAGCAGGGCCATCTGGTCTGACAACTCCCTTCCCTTTTTGTGAGCTGTCAAAATCCCTTTTCATCAGCCTATTCCCTTTTCGTGAAGTGTCAACATCCTTTTTCGTATTGTGAAAAAAATTAGGGGTTCTGGGACCAGATAGCCCAGCCAGAAATCCTTTTTCATCAGATGAATTCCCTTTTCACATGGTGTCAAAATCCTTTTTCACATCTCAAATTGTGACAGCTCATGAAAAGGGATGGCAGGCAGGGCCATCTGGTCCCACAACTCCTTAAATTATAAAAATTGATCCCTTTTCATTCGCTATCAAAATCCCTTTTCGTGTGGTATCAAAATCTTTTTTCATATTGCAAAAAAGGATTAGGAGTTGTGGGACCAGATGGCCCTGCCCTTAATCTTTTTTTGCCAGAGAAATTCATTTTTTGTGAGTGTCAAAATCCTTTTTTGCATCGCGAAAAATTATTTTGACACCTCATGAAAAAGGATATTTAAAGTTTACTGTTTCTTTGTCACTTCACTGCAAAAAAATGGTTAGGACTTTTGGGCTGAAATTTCTAGGGTGCAAAGGGGGTTACCCCACAGATGTGACTTTTGCTGGCTTGGTGAAAAAATTTACATCACTTCCATACTTATAACATTCTGAAGTTTAGAAATTTCCCATAGGATAACTTTGTGGTAGGTGCAGTACCTTTCAGCAGCTATATCTTGAAAAAGCTTCAAGATATGGATTTTTTTTTGTTAAACACAGCTTTAGATATACTAAGCAGTGATGCAGGTTGGTAAGCCTTGATTATAACTGCAGTGGAATTTTTCCCAATGTCCCTATGGTCACTGTGATATTATGCCATTTGTAGAACAAGGGTTACTTGGAATTTCTGTAGCCCTGTGTTCAGTCTCTACACACTTATGGATACCATTGGGCCCCGTGCTCCCATGGGGAGATGAGGGTTACTCATAATGTCTCTACACTTATGGATGGTTGGGAGGACTCTGCACTCACTCATATGGATACTGTTATGTAGTGGTGGGAGCACAGGGCCCTCCTACAATGAGATGAGGGTTAATTACAGTGTCTCTACATTTATGGTTAAACAGTTTTTTTGCAATGACGACTGCAATGTGAAAACCTAAGGTAAATGCGATTCAGTCTATTTCAATGGTGGGGTTCAACTTTGGTGCAAACTCTACCATTTTTTAACATTTTGACCCCACATTTTCAACATGGCCTTTTCAGGACCCCACCTCATGAACAATAGGACTGTCATTATGCAACTCCTGCCCGAAAGGTGATTTTGCAGTCGCTTGTTGAATTCACTTTTCAGGTGGGATTTGGAAACTTTTTAAGCCCTTGTTCACAAGGTGAGGTAATAAGAAGGCTATGTTGAAAATTTGGGGTCACAATACATAACAAGCATTTGTCAATGCCGAATGTTTGCTTGCTGGTATTAGCACTGGGCATGCAGGAGTTAGACAGATGCAGAATAGGAATGGTAGTGAAGTATTGAAGTTCACACCAACCCCACCTCCATCCTGAAGAGACAGACAGGCATTGGGGTAAGTGTTTGGGTCATCGGCCATGATAGGCATGCCATGTGCCATTCTGTGCCACATGAACAATATCACAGATCGGGCAGGATGTGAAGAATGACAGCTGTACCATCCACAGGGAGGTGTGAAGAGATGGCAATGTTGAACAGCTGTACTGGGAATATAAAAAGTGCTCACACGTGCAAGCATACAGTATGTGGAAACTATGCAACACATGCACATTACACAGTCATTTTATGGATGTTCGGAACCAAAGTTTCAAAATAGGCATTGTAGGACCTCTGCTCATGAACAGTGTCACTGTGATTTTCTTGATGTGTCCTGAACACTGATTTCCCACAGCAAGCACGCTATTCTGCACCAGAAGTGCAAAAACACATTTTGGCCAGGATGTGAAAAATGACAGCTGTACTGTTCATAAGGATGTGCAGAAAAATGGCAATGTTGAAAAGCTGGCGTGAACATATTACAAATGTGAGAAGTTACAGTATGAGCATGACTGGAAACAGTGAAACGCACACTTGTAACACAGTCATTTTATGGAGTTTGAGCACCAAATTTTCAACATAGGCATTTTATGGACTGTGCTAATGAACAGTGTCACTGTGATTTTGTTAATGTGGCCCCAACACTGATTTCCCACAGCGGCCACGCTGCTCTACGCTGCAGGTGCAAAAATACATTTCATCCAAGATGTGAAAAATGACAGCTATACTGTTCATAAGGAGGGCCGGAAAAATGGCAATGTTGAAAATCTGGAGTGAAAATATTACAAATGTGCGACGTTATGAGCATGCGTGGAAACTGTGCAACGCACACTCGTAACACAGTCATTTTATGGACTTTCATCACCAAATTTTCAACATAGGCATTTTAGGGCCACTGCTAATGAACAGTGTCACTGTGAGTTTCATAATGTGTCCCAAACACAAATTTCCCACAGCGACCACGCTATTCTGCGCCAGAAGTGCAAACACACATTTCGGGCAGGATGTGAAAAATGACAGCTGTACTGTTCATAAGGAGGTGCGGGAAAATGGCAATGTTGAAAATCTGGAGTGAAAATATTGTAAATGTGCGAAGTTACGAGCGTGCGTGGACATTGCGCAATGGACGCTCGTAACACAGTCATTTTATAGACTTCTGTCACCAAATTTTCAACATAGGCATTTTAGGACCTCTGCTAATGAACAGTGTCACTGTGATTTTCTTCATGCATCCTTAACACTGATTTCCCACAGCAACTGCACTATTCTGCGCTGCAAGTGTGAAAACACATTTCACCCAGGATGTGAAAAATGAAAGCTGTACTGTTCATAAGGAGGTGTGGAAAAATGTCAATGTTGAAAATCTGGAGTGAAAATGTTGCAAATTCACGAAGTTACGAGTGTGTGTAGCAACTGTGCAACGCACACTCATAAAACAGTTGTTTCTTGAATTTTTTCCACCAAATTTGCAAGACACACTTTGAGAGCCCACCTTATGATCGATTGGCACAATATTGCTAATCGGTCCCCAAAGGATTCCGCGAATGACCGGTGAAACCACCTTTGGGACCGATTAACGCCATGACAGTGACTGAATTCATGAGGAGGGGTCCCAAAATACCATGTTGAAAGTTTGTGCCAAAATTCCAAAACATGCCTGAGATATGCAAAAAAGTTGAAAAAACCCTATCTATCCCATTTTACAGCTTACTGGCATTTTCTCAGTTTGTGGTTGGCTTTGAAGAGTGCAGATGTGTTCCTGGTCCACCGAAGATCGTCACGCCGGACTCTGGAGGTAAGTATGGGGTGAGGGGGGTGTGGGGAGGCAATATGAAATATTGGTGAAGCAATGAACATGCATACAAACTGTGCAATAGATGTCTGCAACCCAATTATTTGTGGGAGTTTTTAGGCACATTTCCAACACAGGTATTTTGGGACCTTCCTCAAGAACAGTGGCGCTGTGATTTTGTTAATGTGTCCCAAAAGGTGATTCCCCACAATTAATATTCGCCATTATGCGCCACAATTCTTGGACTGCGTTTTGGGCAGGCTGTGAAAAATGGCAGCTGTACTGTTGATAACAAGGTGTGCACAAATGCCAGTGGTAAAAATCTGGCATGAAAATATTGCAAATGTACGAAGTTACCAGGCTGCGTGAAAACTGCGCAACACACGCTTGCAGGACAGTCGTTTTATGGACTTTCAGCCCCAAATTTTCAACATAGGCATTTTAGGATCTCTGCTAATGAACAGTGTCACTGTCATTTTCATAATGTGTCTCGAACACAGACTTTCTACAGCAACCGCGCTATTCTGTGCCGGAACTGCGAAAACACATTTTGGTCAGTATGTGAAAAATGACAGCTGTACTGTTCATAAGGAGGTACAGAACAATGGAATGTTGAAAATCTGGAGTGAAAATATTACAAAATTCACGAACTTACGAGCATGCGTGCAAACTGCACAACGCGCGCTCGTAACACAGTCATGTTATGGAGTATCATCACCAAATTTTCAGCATAGGCATTTTAGGACCTCTGCTCATGAACAGTGTTACTGTCATTTTTGTAATTTGTTGCAAACACTGATTTCCCACGTTGACCATGCTATTCTGGGCTGGAAGTGCGAAAACACATTTCAGGCAGGATGTGAAAAATGCCAGCTGTACGGTTCACAAGAAGGTGTGGAAAAATGCCAATGCTGAACATGTGGTGTGAAAATATTGTAAATTTGCTACGTTATGCCCCTGTGTAGTAACTGCTCAACGCACACTCGTAAAACAGTCATTTTTTTTTTCCCCACTAAATTTGCAGCATAGACTTTTTGAGAACCCCCTCATGAACACTGGCACTGTCATTTTGTTCCTTGCTCCTGAAAGGTGATTTCGCCCAGTGACTATGAAATCACCTTCTGGGATCGAATAATGCCATGACAGTGCAAGAATTCATGAGGAGGGGTTCTAAAAACCCTATGCTGAAAATTTGGTGCCAAGATTCCAAAAAATGCCTGAGATATGCAACAAAGTTGAAAAAACCCTTTTTATTCCATTATACAGCTTACCAGCATTTCATTAGTTCGCGGTCGGCTTTGAAGAGTGCAGACGTGTTCCCGGTCCACCGAAGATTGTCGTGCTGAACTCCGGAGGTAAGTATGGGGTGGGGGTGTGTGAGGAGGCAGGATGCGCAGTGGGTGGGTGCTGGTTGTGGGGGGAGGTGCCAGGGAGACCGCAAGGGACTGTTTTGGTTTTACAGGTTGTAAACAAAAAAAAAAACCGTCATGGGATGGTTTTTCCTTTGCAGAGGCATTAGGAACACTGGGGTGGGCTCCCAGCATGCCATCTGGAATTTTTTTTTTTTGGGGGTGTAGCCGATGGGAGACTGGGCACCTCATCATATTAAAAGAGGGGGCAAGAGCTGAGGGGATTGGGCACCTCCTCGGTCTCTCACATTACTCATTGAGGGGGCTGATGCCGACAGGGAGTGGGCTCCCTCATCGGCACATCAAACAGGGAGTGGGACCATACTGCCAACAGTGAGTGGGCTCCCCTGCCGGCAAGTCAACACTGGGGATGGATGCCAATGGGGATTGGGGCCCCCGTCTGCAAACACACATATCTGTGGGGAGGGGCACATGCCGCCAAGGGGGATTGGGCACCCCCTTGGCACTGGGGCTCTTTGATATTGTTTGTGAACATGGCGGCAAGGCATCGCCATGTTCACAAACAATATCACACTAGCAATGTTCCACCCAGCAATGATGGGTCGCTCCCTCATTGCAACAATCGCTGATGCTGCAATGACGAGGTGGCCCATGATTGCTACAGTGAAAATGTTACAACTTGGTGCACCTTCTGGAAGCCACTGTCATCAGCACACTGTGCCTCCATTGGTGGACCATGGTCAGGCCCCCAATTGCAATGCTTCTGTTGGATGCCACACTACTGCGCCTCCCCAACCTGCTTCTCTCCTAAGCTGTCACATAATGCTTCTTGCGCATGCGCAAGCAAACATAAAAATGGCAAAGTTATGAGCATTTGTTGCAATTTCACTATGCATGCTCATAATTTTGGAAATTTTACATATTTTGACCCCAGATTTTCAAGAGCAGAAAACTGATTATAAAGTGGGATGGGCTCTGGAGTACTGGTTACAGTACTTCTTCCCCCTTTATTTATAAGCTTTGTTTTGTATTAAGCACTACTCTTTGATACTCCTGTCTATATCTTCTCATTTCCTTTTAAGGTTTCTTTTGAGCTAACTTGGACTAGTGTCATTGGAACTTTCTTCCCTGTCCCATTTCTTGCTGTCAGGGGGCCTAGTGTTGTAAAGTGGGTTTTCTGCACATGTATGAATATATGCGTATATGAGTGTGTATAAATATATATATATATATATATATATATATATATATATATATATTATATATATACATATATATATATATATGTATTATGTATGTATATTTATAGGGGTTATCTCATGCAGTATCTCCAGATATACATATAATGTATGGTAGAACGTTTTTATGTGGTGATTTTCATCTTTTCCCCATGTTGTTATGCTATTGATGTGACGTAATTAAGTTGTTAACCCATCGATGGTACGTCACATCGATGGCATAACAAAAAGAATGCTGCTGAGATAAACATTCCACCTGGCGCATTGCAGCCTTCACAGTACTTGCAGCATTTAAACTAAAACAGCGGTTCCTCACTTGCTTAGTTTACTATTTATTAATTTAGTGTGGTACTCTGTGTCATTAGAGGTGCTTGTTTTTACCTGATTCCCATACACCATATAAGATGCAGTTTTTCTCCTCCTATTCTGTCCTGTCTTCTCACAGGCAATCACCGTGAGTCAAAACATCGGCAGAGTGATGACGAGTTCACAAATGTTGTAACGGCAACCTGCTTGGCCGCCCTTCTGTCACATGTTTTCCTGTCGCAAAATAGCAGAATTAATTTTTTTTTCCCTCCGATGGCTTACTGTCAACATTAGCGTGCGTGTTTTGTTTGTTAAATATACCGAATACTCATAGCATGACATTGTAAACAGTAAATTTGGTGATTACATAAATATTGAATGTTCGTCAAAAGATATCGACTATCTCTTTGTCATCCTAATAAATTAAGAGGCTGTTTTTTATTCAGAGTGCCCCTCATGCTTGCTAATGTGCCAAACACTGATGCCCATACACTATAAAAGACAATGTATGGGCATCGGTGATCAACCACGCTATGCTAGGCCTCGTGGTGACCATGGCAACTTTTGATTAACCTCTCGAGCTGCGCTCTCGAGGTTAACTAAAGTTGCCATGGTAACCACTCGGCACTAGCATAGTGTGGTTAACCACCGATGCCCATACATTATCCTCTATGTTATCTGGTTTGGAATGTTGTTACTGCACTCTGGAATGAGTGGCACTACCATGAGTGCACAGTGGCAATAACAATAAAATTTCAGACCAGATAACATGCTTATCTGGAGCTACCTCATGGGCTAATCGATGTATATCATGGGGTCCCCAACTTAACTGGTTTGTCTGTGTCTATTTCAGTGCAAAAAGTGATGTGAAGAAAGAAATTAGAAATTTGCTTTCAAATGAATTGTTTTTTTAAATAGGTTTATTTTAGCAATTTTATGTGTGATCAGAGCCAGTTGTAGGTATTCAGTGCATTCAAATTAAAATATTTAAACTGCCGTACTACATTATAATGACTTTTTTTCTGTTGTGGGGGTATAAATTGTCACTGTACCACTTTAAAGTTATTTTTTTCTTTGCTGACCATGGCACTGCTCTCCGTGTCCACCCCCCAACATACTGATTGGTCCATTTCTCTTAGAAATTTATTGTCTGACTTCTTCAGATACACAACTGTGGTTGGTGGACAGTGTTGCCACTCAGAATATGTGAGTGTGTAGCAGTGTAGGTAGCACTGTCACAGACATGCTTGCCATGATTTGAAAAAGGCAAGTTTTTATCTACTCAACTTTTCAGGGGGGGGAATATGAAAGGAGTTTTTTTGCAATCTACTTATATTTAAGTGCAATTTTTTTCACGCACAGGTCAGCACTTCACTCAGATAGTGACAGTGTGAGAGGGGGACAGCATTTTATCTTTCAGGGAGCCTATACTGGTCAGTTCTGCTTCCAGACCCACTATGAAGTCAGCACTTTAAAAACAAAATCCTCAGATATTTCTTATGTGACAGAAATGGGAAGGAAAGAGTTAATGGTTTGGATTCTGTATATGCCTTATTTTTTTAGCAGTTTGAAAAAAAATACACTCAGGCTAAAATCCTCTGTCCAGCAGCATCCAGCTTGTGGAATTCCTAGCTGCTAGACAAGAACTGGCTCATAAATCTTGAGTGGACATCTCCAGACACACACAGACCTGCAGACATATACACAGGGCAGTTTGAACAGATTGGGTCATTCAAATATAAACTGAAGGTTAAAATGGAATATAATTGGTCACGGACAGGTGTTCAGTCTGACTGGGACAATTAAATACATACATGTTAGATGGCTGGTGCATTCAAAGGGGGAATAGGCATCACCTATTCCCAGGAGAATATATAACAGGCTGAAAGACAGTGAAGAGTTCTCTCTTGCTTTGGGAAGCTGGAAGGGGAAACATAAGTTTGGAGCCTACCTTGTAGATATGACCGTGGGAGCTGGCAGTTAGAATAGGGTCCAGTGTCTCTTAGAAGGACAGGAAAGGGTAAGTTTAATGCTTGCATATTTCAGTAATAGCCTTCTTCTTTTGCCATCTGTTATTTAAAAACATTTGTTCACTTTTCCTGTATGAGTGTTATTTTCTTGTGTTGTAAATATATATCCTGTAAATGCTCAGTACGCTTTCTTTTAAGTAAAAAGCTATTTATTTGTGCAACAGCTGTGACTGTGATGTAATTTTTCTAAGGTAATAGTTGGGTTCCACTGGCTGAGGTAAACTCTGTGTAGCATCTGCCACCCGAGAGAGACACACTACCAGACTTTAACTTGTGCAATTGCACATTTAATTATTCACGTTTGCACCCTTGAAAGAGGTGCTGGAAGGAAAGTCCAGCTGGTGGCATCGAATACTCGAGGACAGACACCTCTCTAAAAGCTGTTTCAGCCCAGAGGGAGAGGTGAGTTGTCACATATTGGTTGGCAGTGGTGGGGTGATGATAGTGGGCTGCATAGCACACTGAGATACAAAGTTTGCCAGTGGAATAGTTACCTTAGCATTGCAAAACAGGATATATAAGGGAATACATTTGTACAACAGTTTTATTTGTTTCTATTTAACACAGTATAGTGTAGCAGTAGAGAATGAGCTCCATGGAGTACGACTCACTTACTGTGCCACAGCTTTTTAAAAGGAGCCAGGAAAAGGGGATTCAGCCTGAAGGTCTAAAACTCAAGAAAAAGGCAGACCTCAAAGCTGCCCTCTTGGCACGTGATCTGAAGCAGACAGTCACTGGGGGTGAGCCAGGAACTGAGGCAGCAGACCCCCCAAACCAGCTTGAGGCACTGCGACTGCAGCTGTTGTTGCAAGAAAGGGCAGTGGAGGCGGAAGGACTGGAAGCTGAAGCAGAAACAAGAAGGTTGGATGCAGAAACAAAAAGATTGGAAGCTGAAACAAAAAGATGGGAAGCAGAGACAAGAAGACAGGAAGCAGAGGAAAAGCTTGAAGAAAAGAGACTGGCAGACAGAGAGAAAGAGCATGAAGAAAGAGAGTAGGAATGACAGCATGAGAAGGAGATGATGACCCTGCCCAGCCAGCAAACCATGAGTAATGGTGGAGTGAGTTTGCCTCATGAAGTCAAAATTAATTCTAAATTGTTCCCTCAGCTTATAGAGGGAGATGACCTGGATTTATTTTTAAGGTCATTTGAGAGAGTATGCGACCAATTAAAATTGACTAAGGCTTCCTGGTCAACTTATCTCACACCCTTACTTACAGGGACAGCCTTGCATGCATTTGCTAAAATGAGTAATGAAGACTATGCTGATTATGCTAAAGTTAAAACAGTGTTGTTGAAATGTTTTTAATTAACTCGTGAGGCTTATAGAAGGAAATTTAAGGAGTTAAAGAAAAGCCCAGAAGACAGTTATGCAGAACTACAGGTTCAACTGCATACTTACCTTGATAGATGGATGGAGTGGGCTAAAGCAACCACTGTGGAACTGATTAAAGATGTATTGGTGAGAGAACAATTCCTTAAAATTGTACCTGAGGACATGCATGTATGGCTCCTAGACAGGGCATGTGCCTCTTCAACCGAGGTGGCAGGAAGCGCTGACGTGTGTCTGTCTAGCCAGCTATTCACACAGCGTAAGTCTTATGGTGGGGGGGCAGCACATGGTTATAAGGGATCCCATGGGGGGCAGCCCAAAGGAAACAAGCCTGCACCTGAGCCCAAAGTAGAGCCCTCTAGTTCACCACATGTACCCTGTACAGAAAATGTTCAAATCCCCACCAAAACATAATTCTATGCAAGTGCAATGCCATTGTACCCCACAGGTGTGAAACCACATTTTGGCTAGGATTTGAAAATTTCAGCTGTGGCATATATGATGTGTGATAGTAAGAAGACTATGTTGAAAATATAGGGTGAAAATATTGAAATTTCCTACCATTACGAGCGTGTGCAGTTAGACTGCAATGAATACCCATAACCCAGCCATTCTTATTTTTTATTCTGACACCAAATTTTCAACATAGGCTTTTTGGGATCACACCTTATGGACACTGGTACTGTCATTTACTTACTCAGTCCCAAAAGGTGATTTCGTGCAACAACTTTACCATTCTATGCCACAGGTGCAAAAACACATTTTGGGCAGGATATGAGAAATGACAGCTGTACTTTTCATGCGGTGGTGTAAAAAAAAATGTGCATGTTGAACATTTGGAGTGAAAATATAAAAAATTTGGCAAAGTTAAGCATGTGCATAGGAAAATGTCAATGAGTGCACATAACTCAGATGTTATTTTGTATTTTTGCACCAAATTTACAACATGAGCTTTTTGGGACCCCATCTCATGAACAATGGTATTGTCATTTTCTTACTAGGTCCTAAAAGGTGATTTTGCACAATGACTGCACTATTCTGCACCACAGGTGCAAAAACACATAGTGGGCAGGATGTGAGTAATGAAAGCTGTATTGTACATGAGGTGGTGTGAAAAAATGTGTATGTTATAAATTTGGAGTGAAAATATTAAAAACGAGCAAAGTTACATGTGTGAGTAGGTAAATGTCAATGAGCATGCATAACTCAGGTGTTTTTTTGTATTTTTGTATAAAATTTTCAGCACAGGCTTTTTAGGACCCTGCCTCATGAACAGTGGCACTGTTATTTTGTTACTAGGTCTCAAAAGGTGATTCCATGCAGCAACCTTGAAATCACCTTTTGGGACTGAGTAATGAAAGGACAGTGCCAGTGTTCATGAGGCGAGGTCCAAAAGAGCCCACGTTGAAAATTTGGTACAGAAATACCAAAAAATGGCTGAGATATCAACATAAGTTCAAAACCTCATTGACTGCCATTATACAGCACTTACCTTGATTCTTCAGTTTGCAGTTTGGCTTTGAAGAGTGCAGACATGCTCAGGTCCAGAGAAGATGACAGCGCTTGACCTCCAGTGTTAAGTATAGGGTGAGGGTGTGGGGTGGTGGGTGCTCAGTGGGAGGGTTGGGATGGGGGAGGGGCAGGGAGATGATGGGGACCATTTTCTTTTTTACAGGGAAATAAAATAACACATCGGGAAACGTTTTTCTTTTTTACAGAGACAATATATGGAAACGTTTGGAGACATGGGGTGGGCTCCCCAGTGTCTTACAGTAGTGGGGAGGGGGTTAATGCAACTGGGGACACTAGGAGTGGGCTCCCCAGTGTCCCACACTGGTTGATGGGAGGGGCTACTTCCAGCACAGGGATTGGGCCCCCCGTTGTCAGCAACTATTTGTACATTGTTTGGGACACTGGGAGTGGGCTCCCCAGGGTCCCACACTGGTTGAGGGGGCTGTATGAATGTGGACATGGGGATTGGGTACTCCAATGTCAGCTAGGGAAGGACACTGATCAGAAGACAGGCAACTCCAGAAATACACCCCCTTCAGGGTACAGAGAGACACATGCTCCATCAGTGGTGGAGTAGCGTCTGCCATGAGCAGTGACTGCATGACAGGGACCAGAGATCTTCAGGCCTGTTTTGAGGGGGGGCACTCTTCAGCACTGTTACTGTGTCTCTCCCAGATTTGTGCTCTTCCCTCTGTGTTAGGGTGGGGGCCGGTGGCATCCGTCCATAGTGTCACGAGAGAGAGAGAGAGAGTTACAATACAGCAGAAAAGTAAATGAATGTTGCTGTGTATGTTGGGACTGCCTTTACTTTCTCTCTCTCTTTGTCTCACTCTGCTAGCTACTGTCTCCTTCTATCTTTCTCTGTCTCTCCCTCCCAGTAGACATGTTCCCAGGACTGGGTGACAGTGTTCAGTGAGAGGCTAGGCGGGTGACTGTGCAGCAGTCTTATGTCATCAAGAGCAACAGCATCTATATTTTTGCAACTAATTTGGGGGCTGCAGGACAAGGAGGAGTGGGACAGCCACAGGATGCTGGAAGTGACCCTGGTGGTGATGATGATGTCAGCCAGCCACTTTACAGGTCGCTGGTGTGACCTCAGCTAGATTACTGTGTCCAGTTCCAGAGACTGCATCCCTAGAAGGACATGGATAGAGTGGGGGCAGTCCAGAGGAAGGCTACAAAGATGGTGCAGGGTCTGCATGCAAAGCCCTACGAGGAGAGGCTAGGGAGCTCAGTATGTATTCCCTGGAGGAGAGGAGAGGAGGAGGGGAGGACATGATAGAAACATTCAAGTACCTCAGGGGTATAAAAAAGGTACAAGAGAGTAGCATCTTTCAAAAAATAAGGTGTGCAAGAGCAAGGGGGCATGAGAAGAAATTAGGAAGGGTAGATTCAGGGGCAACATAAGGAAGTACTTTTTCACTGAGAGAGTAGTGGATTCTTGGACAGCCTCCCTAGGGAGGTGGTGGGGTTAAATACAGTTAGGGAATTCAAGAATTCATGGGATAGACATAAGGGTACCCTAGAGACAGGAAAGAAAGGTTGAGCTGCAGATCAACTAAGATCTATGATTTTTGAAATAGGTAGGCACAATGGGCAGACTGGGTGGGCCACATGGGTCTGATCTGCCATCGACTTCTATGTTTCTATATTTAATGAAATCTGCCACAAATAAAATGCTGAACTGCATGTTCAGATAGTGCATGGGTTTGGGAAGGGGGTGGGGGACACCACTCCTCATAGCCAGACCGGACTTGACTCATGACTTGAGAAAAACAGAAAAGGTCACAGGCTGATTCCTTACAACCTAACTAATATAAAATAACGTAGCCTCAAATAGATACATAGAGCTTGTCAGCAGATAAGGCCCCTCTAATCTGCCCATTTTTTCTACCTTTTACTTATGCTGCAGACTGTAGCTGATCTGTGGCTCCCCTCTAACTTCTAACTTCTGGCTCGGCTCCCTCCCTCCCTACCTCAAATCTGCCTTATCCTCCCCTCCTACCCCCTCACACGCCCTCAGGTCCATTGACCCTAGACTACTATTCATTCCTCACCGTAGGACCACCACTGGCCAATCTGCATTCTCTTACCTCTTCCTTAAACTCTGGAATGGCCTGCCCACCCAGATCCACCATTCTTCATCTAAACTCTCCCTTTCCTATGCCCTCTCTAACTTCCTTGCACCTAATTACTTCTGCCCCTGACCACCCCCCCATTAGCTCCTCCTCCCCCACTCCCCTCTGCGCCTGACCAGCGGCCCAGCCATCGCCCAATTGTCTGGCATATATACTACCCTGTGCACTTACACCCCCTCTATACTCTTTTGCACTCTCAATTCTCCCTCCCCTTCCAAATCAACCTAGCTCCCCAGCCCCTTCTTTCCCCATACACCTACACTCCTACCCCTGCTTCTCTTCCCCTGCTTGATCTCCAAATCCCTCCTTTCTACTTGACGATCTCCTGAAGCTCAACCTCTGTTACTGGCACTCAAGTTCTGCTACTCCCACCCCTATTCTGTAAACTGCACTTATGTATCTGATGTATTGCCTAGATGTGTACCCTTGTTTTGTATTCCATGCCCTTATGATCATGTTCTGTACTGTTCTTACCTTGTTGGGTAACCATGATTTGTATAACCTGTACTTGCTGATCTGGTGCTGTCTTCTGCTCTGCCTAAGCAACAAGTTCATTTGTAATCCCTCCCATCTATGTACATTATCCGTATTGCTACTGTAAGTTCAAATACTGTATGTATACCTCCCTGCTGATCTGGTGCTGTTTTGTACTGCTCTGCCTATGCAACAAGTTCATATGTAATCCCTCCCATCTATGTACATGATCCGTATTGCTACTGTAAGTTCAAATACTATATGTATACCTGCCTCCTCTGTAACCCCCCCCCCCAGGTCGCACCGTGAGACGAGTATCTTTTTGCTCAGTGTGCCTTTCCTGGTGAAACATTTCCAATAAATAAATAAAAAATAAATTTCTAGTATTCCCTTGTGTCTGTCCCAGCATTTCTGAATTCCTCTACTTACATTATTTTAAGCAACAGAAGTTTGACCCAAAACATGTAGCCTTACTTCAGATTTACAGTTTACAGTTCCTTTTTCTCCCTTATGCTCTCTCTCTCTCTCTCTCTCTCTGTCTGGTAACTGCC
The DNA here is from genome assembly GCA_016271365.2 of Neoceratodus forsteri. Classification (NCBI taxonomy): domain Eukaryota; kingdom Metazoa; phylum Chordata; order Ceratodontiformes; family Ceratodontidae; genus Neoceratodus; species Neoceratodus forsteri. The sequence continues at coordinate 36,571,126 of JADMNL010000022.1, forward strand.
TTTCTAAGCTACACTGAACTTCAGGGAGCAGCATGTAAATTAGGAGCGAATCAACTCAGGTGCATGTTAGCTCATTTAGTGAGCAGCTGGTTGCTTCACAGGATCTACAAGCCTGTTGTTTGAAGGACCCAACCTACAGTAGGGATTTGCCAATGCAACTCCATCCTGCAACCCCTGTATCAGCCCTGTCAGAGCATATACCCATGGTATCTTGTGGGGGGTGGGAGGTGTATGGGATGTACAGCTTATCACAAGAAGGTTTGCTTGAGCCAAAAGAATGCCATCTGGCATCTGCTGCACACTTGAATAACAGCCAGCAACACTCCGTAGACCTAAGAGATCCATTCACATTTTGAAAAATTGGTCTTGGATAGATTCGTTTGCTCCCCCACTGACTAGCAGGTAACATGTTGCTGAGTGCAACCAGGAAGTAAAGATGTACAGTGGCAAACCTTATATTCTAAAAGCTCAACAAACATAAAATCTTAGTAGTAGCAGTAGTAGCACATTTATTCATAAAGAGGTGCCTCTTCAATGCTTAGAACACCTCCATAATGCAAAGTATATAAAGGATTTAAAACAACTATTAACCAATCATAATAACTGGTGAGCAATTTTTTCAATGGGCTTGTCCAGTTATTATTAGCCATAATAACCAGACAGTGATTATGGCAAACATGCGCTCAAACTAATAGTTTCAACGCAAGTCCCGTTCTCACAGCCATGCAACTGTTATCAATAACTAATTTGTGCTGCAGCTGTGAGAACACTCACACTGACAGAAGATGAAAATGAAAGTCAGTTTCAAATATCAAGACTGCCCAAATAAAAATATCACTAGAGTTCAGTATAAAATTGGTAAAATCGTGAAGTGTTACAGTACTCCCTATCCCTTATCTCTTCTCCACAGGACCACTGACACCTCTGGCAAGCAGATCTCATGACTACAGTCTCTGATGAAGCTAAAACACAAGACCAAAGAAAAATAAAACTATCTACCTATTGGACTCAGTACAAAATTTATTTTCAGTTTACTTACCTAAATTGAAGTAACAGAGACACACTGCATGTTATTCTGTTGCAGACAAGTTCATTGAGACTTCCAAAAAAAACTGCTGTTTGCACATGTTACAGTGCTGATTTTGGCACTGACTGCTACTTGCATACATTGCTTACCGTTCTATATTTAATTTCTTAGCTGTTAATTCCGTTAGTCCCTTCATTGCAAAAAGGTATTTATTTTAATAAATGTTTACAAACTTACAATCACCAGTTTTCTTTTAATTAAGAATAGCTCTGGCAATTCTGCAGCAGTCTAATGCAATAAAATCTGGCGGGAAAAAATTGCATCACCGGTAATAATAAAAAATAAAGCATGGGGTGATGTGTTTACTCAAATTTAATGAACACCCTCAGTGTGGGATGCTTTTATAAACCCCTTAAGCTTCACTCGCGAGGATTATGTAGCATCCCACACCTCAGGTGTGTATTAAATTCTCGTAATCTTCGTTACTGATCACTGTTTTTGGTTTTTATGTATGCTGTCACTTGCAATGCCTGTTTTTTCACATTGTTTTAACTTGTATTTACTTCTACAAACTGTACTGTAACTGTTTTTTACCGTACAATATTTCCTTACACCCCAAGCCTATTGGCATGTAGAATCAATGTCTCTGCTTACCCTAAGTTTGATTGTATGTTGATCCCCTCTAAACTGTGCTCCTTACCTCATGTGCTGCATCACATGTAGACTTATGTATTTTCAAGCTGTCTTCTCCTAGGTCGTGCCTGAAAATAGGCATTCTTATGTCTAGTGCACCCACCCGGTTACCAAAAGTAAATAAATAAATAAATACGACAATGCCCCAGAGGCTGCACTTACTCTGTAACTGTACCACTTGAATTTACATCAATACCCTAGCTACTACATGTATAGGTCAACAGTCACCCTGGCTACTATATGTAAATACCTTTGTTTAAACTGTGATGTCTCACTGCTGTACTGTCTCATTGTATGAATGATTATATTTGACGCGGAGCCTATATAAATGAGTCTACAACTCAAAGGGTTGTAATTCCCATGATGTGTTAAATGAATAAATAAATAAAGTAATGCACACCACCCCATGCATTATTCTCTATATAAGGAGTTGAGGAACAGTGCTGTAAAACTCATATAAAACACATATAATACTTATGTGCATATATACTCAGTTAAGAGTATGTATTGCAAGACTACCCAAATGCATGCTACATCAGATAGTGTTTCAGTTTAAGTTTGAAAGAAGTGAGAGTACCAGCAACAAGGATTTCCAGAGGGGACGAGTTCCAAAGGCTGGCAGCTACTATGAAGCCAGTCACCTGTGTGGCTTCAAGTAGGACAGAGGTTATCTACAGCAACCCCCACCTCAGACCTCAACTCCTTTGTAGGTGCTTAGGGAGTTAGATGCTCACTGAGGTACTAGGGGCTCAGTCTGTTCAGAGTTTTCCATGCAGTTAGAAGAACCCTGAAGTCAATGACCCATCTGAAAGGCAGCAATCGCAGCGCTCCCAGCAAAGGAGTAATGCGATCTGACTGCTGAGTGTTAGTCAGAAGCTTCTTTGCCGAGTTCTGAACCAGTTGTAGATGACACAACTGACCCCAGGTAAGCCCTTGTAGAGTGCACAGCAGTAGTAGAAATGAGAGAAGATAAGACTTTGTACTACAGTGCGAAGATCTGCTGAATCAAGTAGGATCGAAGTCTGGTGATATTCTTCAAATGATAAAAGCAGTTCCTGATCACAGAAGACACCTGTGGAGTAAATGTCAGCAGTTTTTTTGAGAACTACTCCCAGACGTTGTATCTTCCCTACAGCTGTCAGTTGGACCCCACTGAAGATAGAGTCTGAGGCTGCTTTGTAAGCCAATACCTGCTTCTCATTTACCACTGAACATAACTTGGTTTTACCAGAGTCAAGAGCTTGCCAGCTGAAGGCCATCCAAACCCTGATTTCCTCCAGGCAAACTACTCCAACATCTGCACTGATGATGCTTTCTCAGCAGCAAAGGACATATACAGCTGGGTGTCATCTGTGTAGCGGTGAAAATCCATGCTGTAGTGTCTAATGATCTTACCCAGTGACAATATATACACCACAAACAATACCAGTGACAGGGCAGAATCCTGGGGAACTCCGAAGTCAAGGGCCATCAACTGCTACCCCAAAAAATGAGTGCTACTGACTACTCTCTTCCCCTAAGGAATGACCAGAACCGTGGAAGAATGGTTCCTGTCATACCCTTCCAGACCCTCAAGTCTAGCACACCAACATGGTCAACTGTGCCAAATGTAGATGAAATGTCAAGGAGGATCACAGTGGAGATCTCACCTCAGTCCCTTTCTAGGAAAGGATCACTACACACTCTAACCAGGCTTTTTTAGTGCTGTGATTATTTCGGAAACCAGATTGAAATCACTCAAAGAAATCAGTACTGTCTAGATGAGCCAATAGCTGGGATTCAACTACTTTCTTCCACAACCTTCACCAGGAAGGGAAGATTGAAAACTGGAAGATAATTGGCAAGATTATCAGGATATAAATGACACCTTCTTAAATATAAGTTTCACAGCTGCCTCCTTAAGAGACGTTGGAAGAATACTTTCCTGTGAAGAGGCATCGAAAATTCATGTCAGTACCAGACCCAATTCTATAAAACCTACCCTGAGCAGCTGGGTCAGGATAGGGTTCCGAATACAGTATATGTAGTGTAATACAAACCAATAGCCAGCTTAAGGACCTCCTTCTCACCCAACTGGGTGAACCCCTCCTACCTTCCTACATTTCCTCCTCTATATCCCTGCTGCCCATCCCTTGGTTAATGTAGGAGACACAGATAAAGATGCAGTCTTGGCCTTGAAGAACTCATTTAACTGTTGCACAGTTTTAATGGAGACAAGCTCCTACTACTGTAGATACTTTGTCTTTAATAAATTGTCCACTATGTGAAAAAATGTGGCTGAAACGTTTCTGTCAGCTGAAACTAGGGTGGCAAAGAACCTTTTCTTTGTCACTCCAATCTCCCTCTGGTAGTTACAAGTTTCCCTCAAGGGCAAGTCTGTCAGCATCCTCCTGATACTTCATATATTTATGCTATAGTTTATAACCTGTGACCGTCAAATGCTGAAGCTCAGCAGAAAACCAGGGTGTGCTTTTGCTTAGGGTCATCAGGCATAAAGTGATTGGTGCCAGGCACTCAGGTCATGGTGAGGGAACCCTCCTCAGATCTTGATCCCATTCAGCACGGTATTAGACCACATCTGCAGCTGGAGCTAGCATGTTCAGGTTCCTGGTGCTGAATGATATGGTGCAGTGGTCTGAACAAACTGCAGTCTCCACTGAGATTTTATCAGGCTACAACCCTGGCAAGAAAAAAAGGTTAAGTGTGTGACCCCTCGAGTGAGTAGCTGATGAAATATTCTGATTGAGACACAGCTCATAGGTAAGCTGGAGGTGATTGTTTGCAAATATATTTAAAGTACTGTAGGTACCCTGTCGTTGTCTCCAAGGACAAGTGTCCTTGAGCCATCCAGTGCTCAGTGCTACAGCTTCTCAGAAATTTCCTAAAGGACATCCTGTCCACCACTGGGGGGTGGGAGGGGTTAGATAAAAACAAACCTACATGTCAGGCCACTCATTCAAGCAACCCTACTGACTCTATAGGAGGCACCACATAATTCAGCCCTGATCTAATGCAGATTGCTACTCCTGGCAGACTTAAGCAATGCATCATGAAAAAACCTGGAGGGATCATATTGGCCCACACAGGGCAAGCAGAGTCATCTAACCATGTGTTAGTGATACATGGCAGGTCAGCATTAGAAACAGTAGCATACTATAAGTAATTGTTGAAAAATAAGTTATTAAAATAATTTGACTCCTCTATGTTACTTTGCCTACATACAGTGGTTCAGAGCATAAAATGAGTATTTAGCTGAATACATTTGGTGAATAAGCAGGGGGAAAACTTGCTTCTTTTTGATGTGATTAATAACTGAGGAAGGTGTGGGTCTCTCTATTAGTCAGCTCCCCTCATCCCAGCTACAAGCCTCAAGGTGTCTGCTCTCTTTGCATAAGTGAATACTGGGAAGCTCGAGAGGAATCTCACAGAGAGATAAGCAATGAGGACTCCAGCTTAGATGAGTGAGTTAAGAATTTAAAATGTTAGCATAGTTACTTAGCCATGGGTTTCACCTTGTCATTGGTGGCTGGGCTTACTTCATATCAGTTGACATCGGAAAACCAAGAAACCCCATTTGAAAGTCATAGACTGACAAAAATGTGAGTTAGAAAGTACAAACTTTAAAGAATTGCAGGCTCTTTTGAGCAGCTATTTTCTTTTTTGGGGGGGATATACTGGACTCTGAAAAATATTTTAATATTGACCACAAACCAGTAGAATAACCCTCGGCAATGCAGAAATTTATAAGAAATATGATTTAGATTTGGTGTATGAGCAGTGATAAAGCTTGTTTCTATCTGATATGTTTAGATGATTGCCGTCATTACCATGACTTAAAAGTGGGGGAGTTAAAAACAAATTAATGCCAATCAATAGCATGGAAGTCTGTGGTTCAGACGTGACAGTATTGAATGTGGGGGTGGGGAGGGTGGGAAGGGATAATGAGGGATAAATGTTAGGTGGCTTGAGCTCCAGTCTGTTTGGCCTGCTTGCTCAGCTGCAGGAAACACTCACAGTAATATAGAGGTATGGTAATAAAAGTGTGTGGGGAGGTGGGTGAGAAAGGTGACCTTACGCAATTTGTGTGCTACAGTATTGGGCACTAGGGTTGGGCAAACACCTTACTTCAAATGTATGGGGACCCAAATATTTGGAAATTTGGTATTCATATTTGTTATTCATGTGCATGTTGGGGGGAGGAGTAAAAGAAACAGGCCCCCACCCTCCTCCCTAGCCCAATCATTTAAAATACAAGCCCAGTGCCCCCACCCTCTACTACAAGCCGAGTCCCACCCTCCTCCGCCTCCCCAACATCCACAATTTTAGGTTTAAAAATAAAAACTCCCACAATGGACAATCAGCACAACCCGTCTGCCTTTATGGCTCACCCCCATCTTGCCTGTTGCTTTTTGGGTTGTACATCAATTTATTTTCACCCACCCCTAACCCCAGCAGCAGCATCCTAGTCCCACCCTCCTCCCCCCAGCACTGAAATTCTGTCTAAACAGAAGGCCTACCCCCAGGCCCGGCGAAGGCAACTGACTCAACCCCCCCTACGGCCAACCACCTTCTAGTGAATGGAAGCACTCCCACACTTGCTGGCATAATAAAACAGCTGATCACATGATGCTCAGCAAAATAGCACACAGTTCCGCCACTGGAGTCTGGTAGCAGCTCCAATGCAGAGACCACAGAAGTGAGTCCACAAAAATTGTTTGTCAGAGAGAGTAGATGAAGAAGATGGGAGGCAGTATAGTGCAGTGGTTTAAGGTTCTATGCTGCAGATCTGGAGACGTGGGTTTGAATCCCACAGCACCCACTTGCATACTGTGTGATCCTGAGCAAGTCACTTAACTTCCCTGTGCTCCCAGGTTGCACCTGTAAGCAAACTTTCAGCTTAGTGTGCTAATCCTGGTTAAACAATTTGAAAGAAAAAAAAAAAGATGCATGACAAACTCCAGATGGCAAAATCTCCAAAACATACACCCCACTGATGTCTCTCACTTTGACAGAAGAGCAGGGTTCAAACTAAAGGGGCACTTCCCTTGGGCAGTTGGGGCACCACTTGCAACTTCAATATGGATCACATAGAAGTATAGACTTTAAGAGCAGATAAGGACCGCTTGGCCCACCTAGTCTTCCCATTTCTCTACCTACAGGATAAGCTGCAGATCCTATTTAACCAACAGCCTATTTATTCCTACCCCCACAAAAATTGCCTTATGTCTGTCCCATGCATTCTTGAATTCTCTCACAGTTTTAGACCCCACAACCTCCTCAGGAAGGCTGTTCCATGCATCCACCACCCTCTCTGTGAAAAAATACTTCCTCACATTGCCCCTGAGCCATGCCCCTCTATCTTCAAATTGTGTCCCCTTGTTCTTGCACATCTCTTTTTCTGAAAGATGCTACCCTCTTGGACTTTGTTGATTCCACTGAGGTACTTAAAAGTTTCTATCATGTGCCCCCTCTCCCTCCTTTCCTCAAGGGTATACATATTTAGCTCCTTTAGTCTCTCCTCGTATGGCTTCTCTTGCAGATCCTGCACCATTTTAGTTATGCGCACCTCCATAGCTTAGGAATTTCCATCCAGGCCTGTAACGTGTTTCTGCTGGACAAGAATATAAATAATCTTTCTTTTTTTCTTCTATGGTTTGTATATGACATCCATACACATCCTGCTCCTGTGGGAACTGCATATATATATATATATATTATGTTCGGGCTGTGTTATGTATATCTTTCTTGTACATGTGACTTGGAATGTAAATACTCTGCTCCTATCAGTATTGTAAACATGTTGTTCCTTTTGTATTATGTCTATTTATATGCAACTGTTCAATTTTCCCTGCCAACAGCAGGTCCACCTTGTAAATGAGCTTGCTCAATGGTGATCGCCTGGATAAATAAAGATTTGATTGATTGATTGAGATTCCCTCCTCTGGACTGCCTCCATCCTATCTATGTCCTTGCGGAGATGGGGTCTCCAGAACTGGATGCAGTACTCCAGATGGGATCTCACCAACTCTCTGTACAGAGGGATGGCAACTTCCTATTTTCTGCTGGTGATGCCTCTCCCTATACATCCCAGTATCCCCCCAGCCTTCCTAATCACAGAAGAAAAAGTCCAACAGGAGATATACAGTCTCACCCAGAGATGTCGTCTCAAGTCCAGAGAAGACAAGGGGGGTGGGCACTAAATACCCCAGCCACAGTCCAACGCCTGCTTAATAGCAGGACTGCTGATGTTTTCCAAAAACCAAGAGGTCCTGTAAACTCTACTGCAGGGGCAAAGATGAAAACATCTTGTCTGAAACCCAATCCAGATGCAGTGGCCAAGCTGGGGTCATTGGAGAACTGTAAGATAGCATAGACTCTATAGAGCAGCAGGTGGTGCTGTGCAGCCCTACCTGCAAGGCATCACTTTTTGTAGCTCCTGATACTACTGAGAAAAAAATCATTAAAAGCATCATTTCTAGACTTTTACCCTCAGAAAAACTGATTAAAATTGAAAGCACTTCTAATTAACTACAGAATGGGGAATCCTTATAAGGACAAGGGCTCTGGTGATTCCAGGAAAACTAAAACTTCAGCAGCAGCTGTGCTCTTGCAGCTAGCAGCAGAGGCCATCACCATGGTTGGTCAAGGCCTGAACATGGAAACTTTGTCCTTACTGGCACGGAAGCTGCAGTGACTTATTAACTCTGTCTCTGACCTTACTCATGAAATGGATGCTTCAGTGTTCATGTGGCTGTTGTGGAAACAAAAATGGATGGCGTAAAGCATGAAATTATTGAGATACAGAAGTGATTAATGGCCTCAATGAGCACAACCGCAGTGATGGTACAAGAAAGCCAACACCTGCGAGTTTGGTTAGAAATGCTTGAAAATCATGCCAGGTGTGCAAGTCTGAGAATGATTGTGTTACCTGAAGACACTGAGGGTGATTGCACTTTGATGTCTGTGAAAAATTGGTTGTCGGAGAAAATGTTACCTGAAGGAGACAGTGGGGACTTTGACATTCAGAAGGTGTACCTTGTGACACCACGAAGCAGAACAGAGATCGTTAATGAGCCTCACATATTGTTGGCGGCGACCCAGGGAATAGGAACTAGAGACGGAATTTTAACTGTGGCATGGAGATCAGGACCTATTTCACAAGATGGACAGCAGGTTCACATTTTTATTTATTTTTATTTATGACTTTGTTAACCGGGTAGGTGCACTGATTCCAGGGACCGTTTTCAAGCACGACCCGGGCAATGTAAGGCAGCACAGAGTAGAAACATCAGAATAACAAGAACATAACAAGAACAGGTAATACACAGTGAAAGGCTACAGTTGTTACATTTGACATCTTCCCTTATATCAGTCATGCCACGTGCCAATGGTAGAAGAAGTTTGACAGGGTAAGAAAAACATTCCATAATGCAGCCATCTTGAACTCCATAATTTTCCCGGTCCGGCTCAAAATTGTATTTGAAGGAAAGGTCTGTTTTTTTTTTATCCAGTCAAAGCAGGCAAGCAGGCTGACCAGACACTTGCAGAAAAAAATCTGAGAGGGGCAAGAGAGGCACACCATCCAATGAAGAGGAGACTTGAACTTTGTATTCTTGTTCTAAATTGAGCATAGTAACTTTGACCTGCTATACGCCACAATTACTTGAGATATAGGCCTGCTCTGAGGAATTATTATATAATCCACACCAGGTACCATTTCATTAACTAATGGGGGGGGCGGGATGACTCATTTAAGACTTTATAAATTCTGGACTTTATTAGAATTTGTCAGTCTTTTGTACTGTTCCTCCCTCAGTTTGATCATTGCATCTTCTCGTTATGCCTCTTGAGCTAAAGCCTAGTCACCGTGTAGTGTAGTGGGCATAGTAGTATCCTTTTTTAAACACAGTTCACAACTTGTTCAAGACATATTATTATTGCCGTGGTTCATTAGGTTGCTAATTCAGATTATTGCTCTTACTTACAATTGGAATTTTATCAAACATATTTGCAGGATTCTCCACTTTTGATGGTACAGTTTTCCACGTGGGTTTTGAGGATAGATGTATAAATCTTGCTACCATACCTTGTTGTAAATGCATAAAGTAATGATGCCTAAAATTGAAATGTATGATCGAATATGTTAGGTGTGATGCATGACTGTACATGGTCGCAGACAGGAACATGCACTTTTTTGTTATGTAATCTTGGCTTGTTTATGACAGGAACCAGTCATGATATTCATGGGCCCCGTCTTCAGCATATCATGCAAACTTCAAGGCCAGTACCATTTTGAAATCCCCTTTGTATGACATATCAGAATATGACAGATGCAACTAAATCCTTAGTTTAAGGGACTGTGATGTCCTAGAAGCGGGTGACATATTGGACTGTATATTATATGGTATGTGATCAATTGTATTTCACTTGAGGAATTAATAGAAATAAAAAAAAATAACAAAAAGAATCTATAGAGCAAACAATGTTGGTGCAGCTGGCTGGATCCAAAGAAAGATACAAAATTATCTGTCTGTTGTCAAATCATTTCAAATTATGTTGCAGTGAAAACCTCACTAGTTAGCCATTAAACAAAAAGTGTAGGATGGTTTAATTGGTAAGGATTACTTCATGTATTCATTTTTAGGGGAACTCAAATAGTATTAACAGTAGAACTTTTGCTCAGCACAGACTAAAAATGGAAATTCCTGAAATGCAAATTTTGAAGAATTCTGTGAAATTGAGTTCTGCCTATTCCAGCTGTTGATTTTTTTTCCTTTCTAGAAACTGGAAAATCTCTTTAAAAACAATGCTTTATAGTCCCCCCCCCAACAGATTTATTTTCTGCAGAAGTCCATTAAAGAGCTGATGACATGTTCAGGAGAACTTTTAACAATACATAATATTTAAACACAGCCCAGCTTGTAATTCCCATTATTTCTGTATTCCACCTTTCCATTATTTATTACTAAGGTCATTTGTATGAAAACAAGGTATTTGCTCCTGAAGAGTTTATTAATTCCTATTACTTTCTCCCTTCCTGAAGTCATAGAGCACTGCTTGTGATATCACAGTTACTCCCATGGCAACAGATTGTGATGTCACCGCAGAGGATTATGACCTGAGGTAAGGCATAAGATATAGAGGCAGATGAACTCAAAATGAACTCTGAGGGATAAAGATCATATATTCATACACATTTCCTTAGTAATACATTATGGGGAGGAGAAATATATAAAATAGAAATGGAATGCAAGCCGAATTTTATGTAATTATAATGTTTTTTAAAGTTTTCTTTGAGGCGTCAGTAGCTCTTTAAACTTTATAACATTTGTTGGAAACGTCCTCATTGGCTAAAAAAGTTCTGAGACCCATATGATGATCCCCAAGAAAAGCACAGGTTTTAATAAGTTCAGGGTGCTGGGTTTGGAATTTGGGCAAATCACATACAGAATTAATGAGAAACTTCACTCATCTCTGATTGCCAGCACAGACATGGCTGCCACATTTGCTCCAATGAAAACATGCATCACAGCCCTAAACAATAATACTCCCTTAAATTGTAAAAAATAAATAATTAATGTTCTTTCTTCTCATGATACTCTAGATGCATGCACAGACAATTTAAAATATTAAGTACTAGTCAAGTGTTATTTCTTGTTGTTTCTTTGGTGACTATGAAGAATTCCGCTTAATCTTTGCTGCTTGCCATCATAGAACTCCTATGAGTAGAATGGAAATGATCCCTGTCTGTATGTGCTTACCCCATAAATAACATTTATGCAGGCAGGTGTTTCTCTATGTGAAAAACACTGTCGTGTGATCTGATGTCATCATGTTATATACAAGCATTTCATTCTAATCCTAATAGTTCTATGCTTGCCATGCCACAGATAACATTGAGGCCTTGACTCCTTATAAGGCCTTCTGTTGTATGTGAGGGGGAACATTTTACTGAGGGAATTCTGCAGAAGTTTGAATTCCTATATTCCATAGCAAACAAAGCATGACCTATTGAATGTGCAGAAAGACAGATGACTGCGGTGGAGAGGGACCACTTTTTACTGGTTGCTTTTAATAAAAGTAAACTTGCCATTTTTTTTTTTTCATTTTAAATAGTTTCTGAGTTTACGCATTTTAGAAACATATAAGACACTCAAGGTCTTTGACTGTCTGGGTTTAACTTCCAGGTACTAAGAGCACTCACTGCAAGCACCTCATGCCTCACTACACAACTGGGTGTGCATTAAACTAAGACAGCCAATACCCTATTGTATCTTATTGCTTGCATAAGGAAATCCATAGAAAAATAATATTTTTTCCTATGAGGCCTTTTCTCTCCTGCCATGTAGGTCTTGGTCAAGGAAATACCCTAGTCCCAGGGACAACCTCTTCAGGCCTGCATCCCTGGTCTGCCCTGGTACCCTTTATATACCAGCTTACCCCAATGGCTTTGCTCCCCAGTGGCAAGGGCTCTAAGGAGAGGGCTACCTCCCCTAAGGAGTCCACTGTATAAGCAAGGATCTACTACAGGCAGGCTCTAGGACCTAAGGGAACACACAGGGTCCAGGCCATCATATTGAGACAGCCATGTTTTTTTCTTTTGTCCCCCTTTTCTAGTCCCTCCCACCTCCCCCGATGTGAGTACAGCCTATGCCAGCCTCACACACATGCAGTGCATCTTCTGCAGCATGAGCAGTCACAGGGGTCACCCAAGCTCGCTGTTGACCCTCCCTGGCTGAGGTACATTGCTACTCGGCACCTACCTCAGACTGGCCTGCCTCTCAATACAGTGACTCGGGGGCACTTCAGAACCAGGTCGTCTGCACGTCAACGCAATACACTGCAGCTGGGCCATAAGGGAGGCCCTCATAGAAAAATAATTCTATAGAATTCCGTAACGTAACTAGAGTGGAGCAGCTCATTGCTCTGACCACGAAACCAAATCCTTTGCAGAAGAGTTATGTAGAAAAGCAATCTGAGCTTAGCTGAGGTCAGTCATGCCTCTTTTACTGAGAGCCAGTTGCTTTAATTATCATAAAACAAGCATTCTTAGATATAATTTCAAAATACAATGCATAGTGAATGTTTTCAGCCCTATAAATTATAGGAAATTGTAGGCTAATTATTAGAGTTGTGTGACCCTCCATAATTTCAACCATGCAAACTTTGACCGTTGAACCAGGTAAAGTTCACCAAAGTTCTCTTACTGGTGGACTAGTTTGCACTGGTTCCACGATTAAAAAGCATTAGAAAATGGGATAAAAATGAAATAACAATGCACTGGGCCAATGAAGCTCCCAAAACAGCAGGACGATGCAGTGGCCTACATTCAGGGGTACTGGTGCCATAAATTGTGTCTTTTCAGTCAGTGCAAAACATGGACAATGGTAGTAAACAAGAGCAGAGATGGTTAAAGTCGGCAGACTTCGCTCCATGAAATAATTCATGGATTTCATGCAATTCGCACAGCGCAAATTGCACAATTTCTGGACTGTGAATTGTTGAATTTTGCTAAAACATTCTACACTTAATGGTAAAAACTTTGCAGTTCAGGTGAAGTAGATGTTTCTCAGGTCTTGGGAAGCTTTGCAAAGCTCCGCAAAGTGAGAATCTTTGCCACTTCACGCAACTTCCCCGGCAAGGTTTTACTTTGACACATCTCTAAACAAGAGTACGTGGCTAACAAAGCTCAGTATAAAAAGGTTTGTAATGCCTATGTATGCGTAGGCTACTGATTCCAAAATGTGTGTCCACTGCAACAGTGCCACACATGGGCAAGGCTTCCCGGAATGCCATGGCCACACCCGGTTTCATGGGCAACATTGCCCCAAAATAATTTATTCAGACTGTGAAGGCCTGCCAAAAATTCATAAAACATTAATATGAAGAACACTGAGTAAAGACAACAGTGTAGCTTTCCAAAGTGTGTGTGTGTAGGCTACCGACTCCAAAAAAAAAAATGACACAGAAGCTCTCCCTATCCACCTCATCAGCCTCTGTATTTATCCCAGCTGGAAGTGCGGAGATTCATCATCCATAAACTGGCAAAAAAAGGCTTTGGAAAAAGGGGCAGGTTAATTTTTAAAAAAGTGAGCATCTTTACTGTAGATTTTGGGTCAAAAGGCGTGTTCTCCTGTTCATGACAATATTACGTGCAGCACTGAAAATGCTCTCTGAGTATGTACTTACAGGTGGGCAACTGACGTGTTCAGCAGCTACCTATGTCAAAGAGGGTCACATTGTATTATTCGGTACCAAAAGAGGCTCATCTCCTTCTGCTAGAGGCACTTTCTCATCCAGATAATCCTGCGCCATTTTGTTTGCTGGCATCTCAGGCATCACTGTGTCAGAAAGTGACTTGTCATTCATCGTGCCATAGTCAGACAGTTGTTCCCACAGTGGTTTGTCATCAGTGACTGTCTTCTGGCAGCAGAAGCATCACTAGGTCTCAGTTAACTTGTAGAGAAGCATGAGTTACTTCTGTGACATTCAGTACGAGCAGTGGGAACACATTTAGGTTCCTCCTCTTCTCTCTCCTCCACTTGGCCTGTCAGTGTGATTGCAAGGTATAATTAAAGTTGTTCTTGTGCCCTACTTGTGTTCCTGACCAGTAGCATCAGAACTTACAACTCATGTGCTATAGTTATGCAGCCCTGTGCAGAGAGGGTGGTTTCTGGAAGGAATGAATTCCCATCTGGAGTGGTCACTCAAAAGACAGTGGGGGTTTCAAGATAGGGTGGAACAGGGTGAAGAGGAGGGTCATGGTTGGGGGGAGAGGGGTGGGGCACACTGTAATCTCTGGGTCGAGGCACCACAATCAAGCAGACTCGATAGACTGTAAGGCCTTCTTCTGCTGGTTATTTTACATGTTCGTATGTTTGTATGTGTGGCCTCCTCAAAGGGCTTCAGCACAGTGCAGAGCATCTCCATCAGATGTCACCAATTCGGGCTGAAGTTCACCTCATTTCTTCCTTGCCTATACCATGATCAATGACATACTGGTGGATAGTTGTCTGTTGTTCTAGCAGCCACTGCATCACGTAATAGGTGGAATTCCACCCCTTGCCACATCTTGTTTCAGGTTGTGGAGGGGGGAAGGTGATTCCACTGCTGAATGTTTTGTAGCAGCTTCTGTGTCTTTACAGAATGGCGAAGATGACCACAAATATTTTTGATCAGACCTACACATGTCTGCACAGTTGTGCCCTCCTCATGTAGGAATCCCTGAACTACCAGATTTACACCGTGAGAAAAACATGAAACGCGTGCATAAAAAAAAAACTGCCTTTACAATGTTCTTTGCATCATCTGATACTATAAAACCTGGTGTTAATGAGTGTGGTGTCAGCTACTCATCAAACTTCTGCGGAAGGAAGTGTAACATGTTTTTTGCGCGATGGTCATTGTCAAAGCAGCAATACAAAGAAAATGAAGCTCGCCGCTATTTTACTGCAGCTATCTCTAAATCTAGATCTAGTAGCGACACCCTGGACCTTAAGCTTCTGTTGCTCACCCTCGATGAGGTAATTCATCCATGAACAAAAATCCTAAACCTCTCTCTCAGCTGTGGAAAATTCCCAGAACTATGGAAAACAGCCACCGTGACACCCGTCCATAAAAGTGGGGACAAGACGATTCACTCAAATTATCGCCCTATCTCCATACTGCCCCCACTCTCTAAGGCACTTGAGCACATTGTGGCTGATCAACTTACCGACCACTTGGATAAATACAATATACCTTGTCCACAACAACGCGGCTTCCGGAAAGGTCACAGCACCACCACAGCCCTTCTTGAGTTCACTGGAGCTTTGCACAAATCCCTTGACAATGGCCTTTTTACAGGGGCTGTTTTCGTCGACCTCTCCAAGGCCTTAGATACAGTACACCATGGAGTACTAATACACCAACTACTGAATGCCTTGCTATCACCTGACTCTTCTCTCTGGATTAAAAGCTACTTAGAAAACCGGTCACAGAGAGTAAAAATTGCGGACGCTCTTTCTAATACCCTGCCTGTTCGCTCGGGTGTCCCACAGGGATCCATACTGGGTCCCCTACTTTTTAGCCTTTTCTTAAACTTCCTCCCTTACCACTGCTCTGAGCAGATCATACTATATGCCGATGATGCTGTTGTATTCTCCACTCACAAAGATCCTGCAACTCTTCAACACAACCTTCAACTTGGTTTCAGTTCTGTAGAGACATGGTTTCTTAATCATAAACTGGTCCTCAATGACAAGAAAACCAAATCTATGCTCTTCTGTAGCTCTCATTACCCACACAAGCTACACCACTTGGCTATCTCCACCACCCAGGGCAACACTCTAGATCAGGTGGTGTCCTTCAAATACCTAGAGATTCAGCTTGACCCTAATCTCTCCTATGGACTTCATGTAGATAATGTAGCTAGAGCTGCTAATACATGGCTTGGTCTCCTCTACAAACACAGACCACGCCTCACGCCAGAAGCTTTGAAGGTTGCAGTCCTGAGCTCTGTGATCTCTGTAATAGACTATGGTCTCATCATTTATAGCTCGGCCACAACCACAACCCTTGGACACCTCTCAACTGCCTTAAATAAAGCATGTCGGCTCATCACTGGTGCTCACCGTCTCACCCACACATGTGACCTGTACACTCAGACCAGCTGGCTCCAACTATCAAACCGCATAAAGTTTCTCACCAGCTTCATGGTCAAAAAAATCTACCTTGGCCTTGCACCTTCTGGGGTCTCAGCTCTGTTACAACACCGAATTAACAAATGGCGCCTTAGGAGATCCATGCTACAGCTACTGAAAGTCCCCCACTGTCACACTTCACAGGGACAACACTCTTTTGCTTATCGAGCACCACTCTGGTTCAATGGCCTCAGCCCAACCATCTCCTCTGCCCCAACTATTGGTATGTTTAAAACTAGGCTCCGGGACTATCTCACTACCAACAGCTCCTGTGCCTGCCCAACTTAACCTTGTTTCTCTACTTCCCTTTCTGCTCTAGTTGTCCCCCCACTGGATTCTATTCTCACATCTTGGTATACCCAATGCTGCACTTTTCACCCTCTTGCCACCCTTCCTACATTCCTTCCCCCCTCTTCCCTCTCCCTATGACTCTGGCACTTCTTATCTGTTGTCTATTTTCTCTGACAAATGCCACTGGCTGCCTTGTTACAATGCTACCCTTGAACTGTATTAATCTGTACTCTGTTTGCAATGCCCACATTGTTGTAATGCCTGTCTTGATGTTCCCCATAATTTGTATTTCTCTGACGTGGAACCTTTGTAAAAGAGCCATGGCTCAAAGGTATTTGTAATCCTAGACTTGATAAATAAATAAATAAAATAGAGCTGTCTGCTTACAGATGTTGGAGGACTGCAGTGGCATGCGGCTACTGCTACTGGCACTTAACACAGAGGAGGAGGAGAAGTAAGGAGAGGAGGAGGAGGATGTGGATAATGGAGAGGGAAAACTGACCAAATGTTCAGTCACTGTCATGTAATCAGCAGTCTGAGCCCTGGTTTACATGTCTGTGGTGATGTGAATCGCTGGAACAAATGATGCTTTCACAGCATGCAACACAATTTTGTAGACACTCTGGTACATCAGGATGAGCTACTGTGAAAAAGTAGGTATGGCTGGGCACTTGATACCTTGGCACTGCAACTTGCATTAGTGATAGAAAATCTGCATTGCTCACAAAGAAGAATGACAGTAAGTCAGTGGCTAGCATTTCCACATTTGCTTGTTACCTTTTTTTGCTTCTGGTCTGTTGGTTTTATATTTCTGGCCCATTTCCAGGTGCTTGACCAATGAGAGTTTAATGCTTTTTTACCTGAACATGACTGTTGGTTCCTATTTTTGCCTACTTTGGAAGTGGAAGTGGCTGGGGATTTGTGCCCCCCCTTGGAGGAGTGGGAGTCAATGGGCTAAGGAAGAGATGGATGGAAGATGCTGGAGTTATGCATTGGTTGCCACTTGGATGACTTTCTTCCTCTTCCTTTCTACCTGGTGCCCTAATGTTCTCCTTCTCCCTCCCATCATCATCATCATCATCATCATCTGCTCACTTTCTGGTGGTGCTGCTGGTGATGCCGTTCATTGGCATGCCTTCTCCTACTGAGATCTGTGGGACTTCAGCAAATGCCATTTCATGGTAGATTTTCCAGCCATGTTCCCTCCTTGCCCCATTCAGCCTGTCTTTACATAGAAGACACACTATATGTGTCTGTGATTCTTTGTCCACTCAAAAGAAATCCCACACCACCAGTTTGGTCTTTCCTCCGGGCACTGTCTGCTGTTGCCTGATGGGTGAGCCACTGTGGCCTACTTCCACATCGCCCACTTCCTCTTCCTCCACCAGTTCTTCAGAGTCAGGGAATGGTTCTTCTTCCTCTACTGTATGTCCTGGGACACCAGTCTTGCATGTGTGTTTATCTACTGTTATTTCAGATGCTTGTTGTTGTGTTTCCCCTTGTCATTTTGTGGTCTCTTTCTTTTTATGTTTGCTTGCACGCTTGTGCAAGAAACATAGTGCCTTCATCGGAGATTTTGTAGGTGTGTCACCTCCTCCTCAAATTCAGGCACTGTGCTGGCAGGCGCGGCCCCTGTAAGCCAATGCATTTTGGAGCTGTCTATGACACGCTCCAAAATGCAGTGGCATACAGTTGAAAGGGGGAGCTACGCTTGAGTGAGCAGCGATAAGAAGCTGCTCACGTGCAGCTCCCCAGCCGCAGGCGTACGTGCCCCGTGACGCAGCGTATAGCCGACGGGTGCCCAATCTCCGCCGGCTGAACCGCGCCTGTCTCCTCCCTCCCTCCCCATTAGTTGATGCCACGCTGGAGCCCACTCCAGCGTGGCAATCCGTCTGTTGCCGATGGGGTGCCCAATTCCCCGTCGGCTGAGCGCGCCCCTCCCAAAGTCCTTGTGCCACGCTGGAGCCCACTGGCGTGGCAAAGCAGTCCAGCGATTTTAAAAAATTTTTGCCGACCGGGGTGCCCAATCCCGTTGGCTGAATGCCCCCAAAGTCCTGGTGCCATGCTGGGAGCCCACCCAGCGTGGCAAGTGGTCCCTAAAGTCTTTTTGTTTTAACCTGTAAAACAAAACGGTCCCATGGCGCATCTCCGAACCCCTCCCACAACCCGCACCCACCACTCGCACCCAGCCTCCCACAGCCCCCTCACCCCATACCTCCGGACTCCGGTAGCGGCGATCTTCGGTGGACGGGAACACGTCTGCACTCTTCAACCCGACCGCGAACTGAGGAAATGCCCGGTAAGCTGTATAATGGGCTAGATAGGCGGGTTCAACTTTATTGCATATCTCAGGCATTTTGAATTTTGCACCAGATTTTTAACATGGGTTTTGGGACCCTTCTCATGAATGATGTCACTGTCATGGCGTTGTCGGAGCTCGAAGGTGATTTCGCGCAGTGACTGCGCAGTGACTGCGAAATCACCCTTCAGGACTGAATACCACCATGACAGTGACATCATTCATGAGAAGGGGGCCCAAAACCCCCATGTTGAAAATCTGGTGCCAAAATTCCAAAAAATGACTGTTTAATGAGCGTGCATTGCACAGTTCCTACGCAGGCTCGTAAGTTCGCGAAATTTCAATATTTTCACTCCAGATTTTCAACATTGCCATTTCATCACACTGTCTTATGAGTAGTACAGCTGTCATTTTTCACATCTCACCCAAAATGTGTTTCCACCCTTGTAGCGCAGAATGGCGCAGTCGGTGTGCGAAATCAATGTATGGGACAAATTAAGAAAATCACAGTGACACTGTTCATGAGCAGAGGTCTTGAAATGGCTATGTTGAAAATTTGGTGAAAAATTCCTAAAATGACTGTTTTACGAGGCAAGTGCTAGCAGTTCCTACGCACGCCATAGGTTTCATGTAATCTTTCAATATTTCCATTCCAGATTTTCAACATTGCCATTTTTCCACACCTTCTTATGAGTAGTACAGCTGTCATTTTCACATCTCACCCAAAACGTGTTTCCGCCATGTAGCGCACAATGGCGCAGTCGGTGTGCAAACTCAATGTATGGGACACATTAACAAAACCACAGTGACACTGTTCATGAGCAGAGGTCTTAAATGGCTATGTTGAAAACTTGGTGAAAAAATGCCTAAAATGACTTTTTTACGAAGGTAGGCTTGCACGGTTCCTATGCATGCTCGTAAGTTTGCAAATTTAATATTTTCACTCTAGATTTTCAACATGTCCATTTTATTAAACTTCCTTATGAACAGTCCAGCTGCAATTTTCATATGTCACCTAAAATGTGTTATCGCACATGTAGCGCACAATGGTGCTGTTGGTGTGCGAAAGCAATGTTTAGGACAGATTAAGAAAATCACAGTTACACTGTTCATGAGCAGAGGTCTAAAATGGCTATGTTGTAAATTTGGTGACAAAGTCCATAAAATGACTGTGTTACAGTGAGCATTGTGCAGTTTCCACGCATCCTCGTTAGTTCATGACTTAGTAATATTTTCAGTCCAGATTTTCACTAGTGGCATTTTCAACACTTCCTTATGAACAGTACAGCTGCCATTTTCACAACATGGCGAAGTGTGTTTTCACACTTTTAGTGCAGAGATGCGTGGTCGCTGTGGGAAATCATTGTTCGGCACAGATAAAGAAAATCACAGTGACACTGTTCATGATCGGGCTTTCAAAATGCCTGGAGTTGACAATCTGCTATAAAATATCCCCAACCTACTTATATAGCAGATTATGCGTTGCACAGTTTCTATAATAAGCTACGTGACTTCACCATTTTTATTATTTTTCACACATTTGCAATATAGCCATTTTTTTACACTCTCCCCATGAAAGAGTACAGCTGTCATTTTTATAGCCTGTTCGGAATATTTTGCACCTGTGGTGCTAAACTCGTAGTCACTGTGCATAAGCAGCTTCGCTACCAAACTGATATTCCCCTGTTCATGAGGTGGGGTCACAAAATAAACATGTTGAAAATTTGGAGTTAAAATACCAATGAATGCCTGAGGTACTAGGCTTTTCAACCAAATCGCCTAACCCTATAGAGAATGACAGGAATCAGGGGTGTGACTTGGGATTCTTGCCTGTGATGCTCATACCATTCCACACCCTGCAGTCACTGAGAGGCATCGAGGTATGCCTTGGACTCTTATTTAAACTTCACCCATTCTCCTATATCACACCCATCTCACCGTATTTCCTAATGAAATGGGATCGCATAAGGCCAAAGACCCCAAGGAACACGCCACACTTGCTGCCAGTCTCTGCAGAGTGGGGTGTGGTGAAATGGCGTGGCCGTTATGCCTGACGACCCAAATGCACACCCCGATGCCTGTCACTCTCTGCAGGGTGGTGGTGGGGTTGGCTTCAGTTCAATACTTCACTGCCATTCCTATTACGCAGCTCTGTAACTTCTACACTACCATTGCCAATGCCAGTAAGCAAACATTCGGCATTGACAAATGCTTGTTTTTTTAACCATCACTTTTGCTCTTTTTTTATCTCTTACGTGCACCTGCCCCAAGTCCAAACCTCACCTTTTCTACCTCCTCCTCCCCAGAACTGCTGCTGTTGTCAGTTTTATTGGGCATATAATCATGATGTGTATCTCTGTCACAAAGTTCCACCAAACCTCTTTGCTCCTATTCTGCCCATGTCACTACCTGATGCACTCCTTTGTTTTTCCTGCTTTCTACAATGATTGCTTGTGTTGCAACCCTTGATAGTGGCTCCTACAATGTGTAATATGGTACATACTGTTCAACTACTGTATCTTCCTCCACACTTGTAGTTCCCACTAAGGCAGAGGGTCTATGACCAGCCCCACTCTGCTTGTTTTTTTTTCTTGGATGTGACTGGATGATCCCTCGCCACCATCTCCTTGCCCTCTCTGTTGATCCATTTTTTCCCTAATGCTTGCTACAGGATTGAGCCACTTGGGGGAATACTTTTCTATTGTGGTTTTTTTTTCCTCACTTTTTTTTACATGGGATGGAACCAAGGACTACCAGTGTCCAGGCACTGACTCGGTACCAGGTAGTACACACTTACTGCCCACTGCCCAGATCACACTGCAACAGCACAGCTCAGGATCACACACAGACACACACACACACACACACACAAACACACTCACACACAAACACACACACACACAAACACACACACACACACACACACACACACACACACAAACACACACACACACAAACACAAACACTCACACACAAACACACACAAACACACACACACACACACACACACACAAACACACACACACTTATGCTGCTTCAGGGCTCAGGAGAAGGAAGGAACTGCAGCAGCCTGGGGAAATGTGAAAACTGCCACAAGAAAAAAAAAAGATTTTAAAAAACATGTTTTTATGGGATGCCACCAAGGTGCCAACTACCAGGGGCTGGGCAATGGCACACAGCCGGCTGGCACATGCTTGCAGCCGATTGCCCAGGTCCCACTGTAACAGAACAGCTCAGGACGTCACACACAGGCTGCTTCAGAACTATGGAGGAATGAGTTGGCACACACTTGCTGCCCAGTAACTCTAAAATCACAAGCTTCAGGCAGGGGCCTCACTCATTCTGTCTGTATGCCCTGCTAAAATGCTAATTCTGCAATGACAAAATAAAAAAAAATGTCCAGTCTGAAAAAAACAATTGTGTGCTGCAGATGATTAGGCAAAACTGCCACCTCATGCCCCATCTGCCTGCAACCCAACCACGTTCCTCTAGAGTCCAGTCCCCCCTCTCCGAGTTCCCTGTTAAGCAAACTCCTGGCCCCAGAGGCCTGCTGCTTTGCAAGTACTGCTCAACCTGACCCCATTTTTTTCATTTTTTTTTTCTTTTTCCTCTTAAAATATTTGCATTCATCCTTCAGCAGCCCTGATGTTAGAGAGGTCAAGCTTTGAGGGAGAATATTTGCCTTTTTGGAAGAATCTGAGGTGTTTCCTAGCTATTCTAGCTAGAAGTTGATCATGGCCCTACCCAAGCTACAGTACCTATCAGCCTGACAACAAGCATGTAAGTAAGCGTTCATGCTGACTCACATTTGGAGCTAAGTCTAGCACCAAAATGAGGCTGCGACTCACAACCTGCCTAGCTAACTGTTAGGGGTGTGCAAATACCTTATCATGAATATCCGGCCAAGTATCCTATTCCAGTCTGCCAGATAGTCAGAGTATTTGGTATTTGTAGTCACTATTTGTTTTTTTAAACAAAGATAAACAGACCTCCCACCCTCCTCCCCAGCCCAGATCCTTTCAAATATGAAAGCCCTTTCCACCCACCCTCAGTCTGAACTCTAATCCAACCCTCCTTCTCCCAGCACCCAAATTTGATAATTTAACTGTAATTGTAAAAACACATGATTTGAAGATGGCCGCCAGGCTGGGCGTGTTGCTGTCGTTTGTGTTTTGAGTTCGCTTTTATTCTTCAGTTTTTCCAGTTTTTTAGTTCGTTATTAGTTTAATTTTGTTGATTTTGTGTTTAACTATATTTTTCTGAGCTCCACGGTTTTGGCGGTGGTTTCTGTCATCGTGGCAGGATCTATACGTTGGAGGTACGCTGGTCAGGCACTTTGTTTTTTACTCATTCCCCTTTAGACTTCAGTGCAGAGCCCCTGCGGGGGGAACGAGGAGTTTTTTGATCCGTGTGGATGCGGGATATATAGCTCTGAGGCTTCTTCGGTATAACGGAAAGGACGAGGAGTTTTACTCTGTCCTGTGGACGTTAGGATTATACAGTCCCGAGACTTTCCTGGCCGAATTTTGAGGTAGAGAAGAGCCTCATATTCTGGATAGAATAGGGCTTGAAGAGCCCCGCTGTTTCCACGATACGTAGAACACCGTGGTGGACTCTTGGTGGGCTCGCTCTAGGAGTGACGTTGGCTGGGTTTGTTCCTCTCTCCTTCCCCTCAAAATACTGAACTCTGGGGTGTTTGGATCTGCTGAGGTTAAGGAACTGAAGTATTGGACAGCTCGTAAAACTCAGAGTTTCGAGGTTCTTCGTTTTGATCGGTGATTTTACCGGAGACTGTCTTCTATCAATTCGCTTGTGGAATTTTTGGTGTCAGCCTCTGTTGCTAAATGCCCCGGTTGGTGTCTGTTTGGAGCTTTGCTACGCTGTGTGGGGTTTGGGGTATTTTCTTAGTCAGGGAGCTGGCTGGAGTACCCTACTCCCTTGAACTATGAAGACTGCTACATTGGTGGTACTTTTCATGGTTCTTTGGTAAGGGTGGCTTAGACTCCTTCTAAAGAACACTCTTTTTGGGAGCTAAGGGGCATGAGAGTGGCTGATCTTTTTTGGATTAAGTTTCATGGATTCCTGAATTACCTTGGTTAAACTTCGTGACTTCTTTCTGGTTGTCTTCTCCCTTTGTGCCTTATTTAACTGTCTCCTGCCTGATGTGGATTTATTAATTTCTATGGAACTCTGGATTTTTTGGATTTTATTCAACTATGTTAAATTTTAGCCCTGCATCGAGCGATTGCTGATTGTTGCTTTTGGACACTAGGTGGTGAGAGGACTTTGTGTCCTTAAGTTTTATGTGCTTATTTATTTACTTTATTTTTACTTTTATGTTTTGATTTATAATTTGTCTCCTTCCTGGCTGTGGGAAAGAACAAATAACATCACCCCCCAGTTGTGAGAGAACTTGGGAGGAGTTTTAGTTCTTTGCCCTCTGTTTTTATTTCCCATGATGGTTAGGCAGTGAGAGCGCCTTTCCCTCTTCTTCCCGGTGGTGAGAGCAATCCAGGGGTCAGGGAATAGTTCAGGTGAAGACTTTTTTCTTTAAGGTTATATTTATTACATTTTATTTGTTGGTTGATTGTTAATTTAGTTTGTTTTGGGGTTTTTGGTGTATTGTAGTTAAATAGCAACATGTGCTGGCCTCTAGCCCCCACGGTGGTGCGCTATTCATCCTCCTCCCTTCGCACCCTCCGCCCCTTTGTTACTCCTCCTCTCTTCAATTTGATACCTACCAGCGCTGCAGAGCACTGAGTATTGTTCGTGGGAGAGTGGGGGGGGTTGGTGAACAGGGGAGGATGAACGAGTGGGTTCATCGTATCGGGGTAGTCCGGTCCAGAAGGCGCCCTGGGACGAAATGGAATCCAGATCAAGGTTTACCTTGTCTGGCATCCATACCCAAGGGCACTACTGATTGCAGTAGGCAGACAGGCTCGACAACCTCCGAAGTTTGTCCAACTCGGATGGTGTTATGCAATGCCAGGTCTGTTAGGAATAAGACCGCCATTATTGCCGATCTTGTTGGTTCGGCTGACCTGGCTTGCATCACCGAGACCTGGCTGGATGAAAATTCTGGCCCTATATTGGAGGCCATGATTCCGGCCGGGTACTTGGTGATACACGGCCCGAGATTGGACCGTAGGGGCGGGGGGGTTGCAGTCTGTTTTAAGACTGAATTGGGTCTCACGAATGTAGTAGTAGGTGAGGCTGGGTCCTTCGAGTGCACAGTCGTAGCAGGTGTAGGTGTTCAAATCGTGCTCATCTACCATCCACCCGGAGATGGGAGACATTTCTTACAGGAAGTAGCGGACTTCCTCGTCAACATGTTGTTTGAGTCACCCAGATTGATGGTTCTGGGTGATTTCAACGCCTGGGTCGACGATGAACTCTCTAATTTTGGTAATCACTTCCTCCAATTGATGTCTTCTTTGGGCCTCACACAGGTGGTTTCCATTGCTACGCATAAATCTGGACACTCTTTAGACTTAGTCTTCCCTCTAGGGATCGACGCATCTGACATGGGGGTGGAACCAGTAGCCTGGTCTAATCACTACACCGTGAGGTTCAATTTTTGCACCCCCCTGAGAAGACCAGCTCCTGTGGAGATGGTCAGGTACCGCCCATTACGGAATGTTACTCCACCAGGTCTAGCGGCGGTCCTTGACCTATCATCCTTCGTGTCGGTGAGCAATAGTCCAGAAGCATTGGTGTTGGCCTATGATAAGGCCATCACGATAGCCCTGGATTCTATTGCTCCTGTTCGTGAGCGCCCCCTATCCCTTCGCCCCAGATCCCCGTGATTTGATGGGACCCTGAGGGAGATGCGGAGACAGGGGCGAAGGTTAGAGCATTGCTGGCGCAAGTCCGCCCTTGATGCCGACCACTCTAGATTGATAGAACATTATGTTAGCTATCAAGCTGCAATCACCCATAAGAAGGCAGAATTCCTGTCCAGGGAGATTGCAGTTGCTCAGAATCGACCGGCTCAGCTGTTCCAAACTGTAGACAGACTGTGCAACCCAGCCTGCCTGCAAGTTCGGAAAGCTTTTTCGCAAGTAGAGTGCGATGAGCTCGCTCTATACTTTGCAACTAAAGTGGCCGACATCAGGGCGAACCTGGGTCCGGCAACCTCTAAGGGTGATGCTTTTGGACAGCGTGGGATCACAGTTCCCCATTTCTCCTGGAGTTCCTTTCGTTGACCTGAGTTCGTGGACATTATGAGGATCGTTCATACTATGCATCACACAAGTTGTGGTTTGGATCCCGGACCGACTCCCCTCATTTTGGGTTGTTTTGATGTCATCGGTCCGGTCCTGGTGCAAATAGTCTGGTGCTCCTTGGAGTTAGGTGAGTTCCCTGCTTCTTGAAAGAGGCAGTGGTGACTCCTCTTTTGAAGAAAGCTTCCTTGGACCTTGACTGTTTTTCAAACTACCGGCCTATCTCTAACCTCCCCTTTATTGGGAAGGTTATTGAGAAGGTCGTAGCTGTTCAATTAGATGACCATTTAACCATCCATAATGTCTACGAATCCTTCCAGTCTGGCTTCCGGAAAAGACACAGCACTGAGACTGCGCTGGTTCGGGTGTTAAATGATCTTCTGATGGCGAGGGATCAGAAGAGATGCTCCATCCTGGTTCTTCTTGATCTCTCTGCAGCCTTCGACACTGTGGACCACATGGTGTTATTAGCTCGCCTGGGGCAAATTTGTGGAATGTCTGGAACCGTTTTGCAATGGTTCACATCATTCCTCACCGGGAGATCACAAAGAGTTGTGTCGGGGATTTTTTCCTCTGACCCAACTTCATTGTTGTGTGGAGTGCCTCAGGGATCTGTGCTGTCACCCAAGTTGTTTGCAGTGTATATGCTGCCCTTCGGAGGTATCATAAGACGATATGGGCTGAGGTTTCACTGCTATGCAGATGATACCCAGCTCTATCTGTCTTTTGCACCCAACCAGGATGGAGCTCTCTCGGTGTTTAACAACTATCTGGGGGAGATCCAAGACTGGATGGATTCTAGTTGGCTAAAGTTGAACTTGGCGAAAACAGAGGTTCTGGTAGTGGACCCAGGTAGTCGGATTGAGAGGCCGTGCATTGGTGCACCATCTGGAATTTTCCTTGGTGGAGTATCTCTCCTGTCCTCAGAATGGGTGCGTAACCTTGGGTTTATTCTTGACGACAGGCTGACTCTTAAATCTCAGGTGTCAGCCGTTGTCAAGACTTCCTTTTATCATCTTAGGAATATTGCCAGGGTTAGGCACCTTGTTCCATCCGACTCCCTGCCTACTTTGGTCCACGCTTTTGTATCTTCATGTCTGGACTACTGCAACGCCCTTTACTTTGGGCTTTCTGGGGTTGAAATCCGTCGCCTACAGCTGGTGCAGAACGCTGCAGCCCGGGTATTGACTGGGACAAGTAGGTCCTGTCATATCACTCCCGTGCTGTGCGAACTGCACTGGCTTCCTATGCGGGGGCGGATCACCTTTAAAGTCATTTTATTGACTTTCAAAGCCCTTCACGACCAGGGTCCAGCCTATCAGAAAGACCTCCTGGTTCCTTACATCCCTGTCCGATCACTCCGCTTGGCCGACATGGGGTTGTTAGAGATCCCAAGAGTGAGTCTAAAATCCTCTGGCAGCAGAGCGTTTTCGCATGCTGCACCCACTCTTTGGAACTCTCTACCATGCCGGTTACGGCAGTGCACCTCCGTGAAGTTATTCAAGAAAGATCTGAAAACGTATCTATGGAATATGGCCTTCTCAGATAACTAAGTCATTTTATTAATGTTTAAATTTTATTATAAATATGCTATTTTGATGATATGCTGATTTTTATGGATGTTTTATGATTTTTATTTAGAGTTTTGAATAGTTTTTAAAACTGTTCAGCACCTTGATACATTGAAAGGTGCTATACAAATAAAATTAATGTTATTATTATTAAATAAACAAAAAAAAACCTCCAGCGAGGCTGACCGGCAAACCTATCCATGTCCACGACTGGCCACCGTATTTTAGCACTTATTACACTATAACAAATATGTTCCCTGACTCCCCACTCTGGCAGCAGCACCCTCCTCCCTCCCTGCACCCATTTCACAGATGACAACTTGAGAAAGGAGAAGGAAGGTGATCAACACAGCCTGCCCTCCTCCATGGCCAGCTGCCCTCTAGCGAATGAAATACACTCCCGTGCTTGCTTGCATACCAAAACAGCTGATTACGTGACAGCTGAAACTGAGGGTGGGGAGTCAGGGGGACTTGTATCTGTGAAAGAATCTGGGCTAGGGAGAAGGGTGGGGGGTGTTATTTATTTTTCTTGTTTGAAAGCAAACGGGATTTCTCAACTAGGAATAGGCACGAATAGTGCCACTTTTCATTGTTCGGATCTGAATAACGAATAGTGCATTATTTGTGGTATTCAGGAAACAGTATTGATTACTTGTACACCACTATTGACAGTTTCTGGTGTGAACTACAGTTTGTGGTTCAGCTGGTTTGCCTGGTCTGCACCTCTCAGGCCAAGGCAAACCAGCTGAACCAAAAGTTTGCATATTACCCTACAGTCCTAATGAATCCTACACCTGAAGTTCAAGATGTTCTGTTCTTTCATAAAACCAAACTTGCCGCCCTGCTTATTAGGTAGAGCCTACATGAGGCAACTGTGGTTAATAAAATACATTAAATACAGCATTGCACATATAGCAGTACACATTTCAGACCAAGCCTAACTTTCAGTTGAAAAGGTTCCCTGCAGTCACTTCCAAGTTGAATCTACAATTTCAAAGGTGAAATTCCATTTTCAGCACTTCATATTTTGTTTTTAAAATGTAACTTAAAACCAAACATGTCTGACTCAGACTGTAATTTCGGATTTTGTATTTAAAATACAGCACTTAGGCCTTTGTGGCACCAACACTCCTCCAACAGGGTGGGCGCTGTGGAGCTCTCAGCAGGGGGGACGTTCTTCTTTTGAGTTCCGTGTATGACTGTTATTCCTAAGTATTTTAACTAGTTTTGATTCACCACAATATATCCTAGGCACACTGCCTCCACCACAATATATGTTCACCACAATATATCCTAGGCACACTGCCTCCAGGGTAGCTGGTCCATTCCACTGGGGTGTCAAACAGACGAGGCATACTGATGAGTCCTGGTAGGACGAAACACGTGTCTATGTCTTCTGTTAGCACCCTTTGCAAACTGTGTGAGAGGCCTTTCGGCACCATGCAATTCTGCTTTAAGTTGGACCAGCATAACATTCTGTGGTGATTTGCATATGCAGCCCATGATGCTTTGCATTGTGGGGGCATGTGTGATTTTGTATTAACTAGTTTTGATTACCCAAATCTAATTTTCTCGCAGTCGATTGTACTCCGGAATTGCTCAAGATTACAATGAACCGGAAAAAACAACCTCATTGTACCTCCTCGGGGCTTGAAATGCATTTTAGTGGCCAAGGGACCAGTGCTTCAACCAAACCTGGAGGCCCAACTTCTACATCATTGCTGGAATTTTCTCAAATCCTCTCACTTCTAACCAAACTGCAGGAGACTGGCGACGAGACTAACAAACGTTTGGCTGTCATGGAAAATAAATTCACTGACCTTGAACAAAAAATGACTGACAACACCACGGTGATTTCTGACCTTACCGCCTTGTCAGAGCAACAGCCTGAAATCAGCACAGGCCTGATCCGCGACATCGGTTTTCTGTGATCTAAAGTGGAGACGTTGGAGAATGGCCTTCAGCAGAGGAATGTAGGATTCCCTCCTCGATTTGCCAGCCGCACGGAGCTAATGCCAGCGCTAGATTGGTTGATCTTTGAAGATATGGAATTGCTGAATAGGACATGGGCATTAACATTGTGCAAGCCTTTACTAGTCCCCTGAATCCTGGAGTTCGGGGTGGGGGGGTTCAGCCTCAAGACCACTGCCGGCGATTATGACCCTATCGATCCCTGAGGCCAAAATACCACTGCTACAAGTGGCTAGGATAAAAGTTGACATTGTTTGGGAGGACAGCCAGCTAGGTTTCTTCTCTGACCTCTCATTGCAGACACAGGACCAAAAGAAAAAACTGCAAGTGATAAATAAATCACTTCTGGCTAAAGGGGTGAAGGCCCAGATGCATTTTTCCAGGGTGTTTACACATTACGCACTAACAGAAATCTCATGTCTTCACAGACCCAGAAGCTGCATCCTGCTTTTCAGAGACTCTTTTTTCCCCATTTGGAGTCTAGGGCCTCAGATCAAGAATCAGAAGGGGAGTCGGAGTGACTGTAGCGGGACTATGGTTCTCTTTCTTGCTACCCAAAGTAGCTGAATAAGGTTACCTTGAACATACTATTCTGGTTTTTCTGTTGAGTGCTCCTTAAAAAATATAATAAGTAGGCAGGAATGTTGATGTTACTGCTTATTAAGGTTTAAATATCTTTAAAATGTTATCTTTTTCCTTTTCAGCCTAGTGATAAAACTGTTTTTGAATTAGGACGGAATTCATGTTGGTGAGTTGATGCACGCCGCTCAGTTTGTTTTATTTTATTTATTTATGTTTCAGAAATAATCTTTGAGCCATGGCTCTTTTACAAAAGGTTCTACAGCATGGGACAGGTCACAGACATACAAACAGTAATGGTACAGAGTACCAGACATAGGTATGCAATGGACATTGTTACAGTCTTGAAGCATTAGAAATACTGCTTGATAATGAATCAGTTGTAGAGGCCTAATAGAATGGCTGGGTAGGCCAGGGTTTTGAGGGGTGAAGAAAAGGAGCCCCCTGAGAAATGTGGGCACAGAGGCAATAGCAGTGATCAGGCAAAGGTTATAATCCCCTCCTGAGTAGGGGGGATGGACAGGATGTAGCCTCTGGCCTCAATCCAGAGGCATTGTCGTGGCACAAGGGGGAGGGAAGGGGGGCTGGGAGGACAGGTAGTGTAGAAAGAGGGCTGGGAGTGGTAGCAGTGGGCTTGTGGTATCATCTCCCAAAGGTGGGGGATGGGAGAAGGGCAGTGAGCAGCCTCCAGCAAGAGGCTTTGTCATAGTACTTCAGGGCAGGAGACGGAGGGGGCTAGGAGGGCAGGCAGTACAAACTGGGGGTGGTTTGCAGGTGCAGGAGCAAGAGGGAGGCCAGGTGAGCTGGGGGGAAGGTGAAGGAGAGCAGAGGAAGGAGAGGAGGAGAGGGACGGTGGGCTGGGGGAGAAGGTGAAGGAGAGCAGAGAAGGAGAGGTGGAGGAGAGGGGCAGGTGGGCTGGGAGGAGGGAGAGCAGAGGGAGGGAGGAAGAGGTTATGCTGGGGAGGAAGTCAAGGCTGAGTATTGGGGACTGAGGTACATTCCTGGGCTATTTCATAAGAGCGGACAGCAGTTTGTGGACTGTATAAATTCCTAAATAGATATTCTCCCCCCTGCATGGTCTCCCAATGGGAACCTATGGGTGTAGGGTCAAAGTGTTACTTAACCGAGCTCAGACAATCTGTTTTTCTTTATTACAGTGTCCTATCTGCATCTGTTCTCCCCCCCTCCATATTACGAACTCTGCGAGTGGGATGAGAGCTTGGTGTATTGCTTGCTTTAAATCCTGTGGTGAGAGTGTGAGATCCTACAAACTTATTGTCTCTGTACACTTATTCCTAATGGCCATTAGGGGTGGTGGGTCCATGTCTGGGATATATACTATGTTTGCTACACCACAGCTCTGATTAATAATTACTGTACAGACATTGTGTTGCCTTCTGCCAAATACCGGAATATGTATGTATTTGTATGCACATGTTACTATCTGTAAGATGAAAATCTATAAATAAAAAGTGAAAAAAAAGCACTCTTCCAACATCTGCTCCTTTCACTGCATCAGAGCAATTTCAGTATGGTGCTGTTCACAACCACTGTGCCCCAAGTTACCCTTCGTCACAGCACACTCGTAAAAATCACTACAGTCTTTGAAAAAAGTCCCCCCCCAAATTTTATTCAGCCACATTGTAATGTTCTGTGTCATATAGTTGATCCTCATCAGTCTTAAAGAAACAGTACCCTTTTTCAATTATGTACAATTTCTATATCTTTTTCTTTAAAGTGCATCACAGAAAACAAGCTGCACCCAGTAGTACATAAACAAGGGTGTAAAGCTACCTCAGAGTTCTGACAAGAAATACAAACCATGAGGCTGAGTATAACTGCACACCAAACCAAGCGAGGGGTTGCCCACGGGACTTGTGGTGCGCATCACTAATTTCACAGACAGTTAACCACAAAACAGCATCCCACACATACTACCTAAGATATAGACTATGAGGACTCAGAGAAGAGGTGAAGAAAAAAACATTTATTTACTGACAACACACACACACACACACACACACACACACATCAAGTGTAGCAAATGCTGGGCATATTGCTGAAGAGTGTGCCCCCCACCCTACAGCCTGCACAAATGACCCCACATAATTTTGTGTCATCCCCGGCACTTTATCACTTGAACACCATTCCCAATTTCTGATAGACTGTCTTACAAACGTGCTCTGTAAGAACAAGTCTCTAGTTTTACATACCTAGGTTTCCAGATAAATCAAAGTTTATCCTTTTCCAAACATATTTTGGAATAGGATAAATTGTTATCTATCTGGAAACCTAGATATTTAAAACTAGAGACTTGTTCTTACAGAGCTCCATTTGAATCAAAATGTGTAAGGGACTGTTAAGCTTTTTAAACGTGGCTGTAAATCGGGAGGCATAGGCGGGGTTGTTCCTTGGTCCCCAGATTTGCTTCCATTGTGTTTTGATAAAAAAAAAAAAAAGTTTTTACTGCCAGATTAAATAATAGGATTTTTTCAGTGAACCCCCACCCAAAAAATGTGTGGGTTTTCTTTCAAAGTGGAGAATGCAGACACAATTCAAAATTTTGGGTTGCACCTGTAGCCTTTTGAGATGGGGCAAAATTATTAAATTATATTTTCAAATATTTTGATATATTTGTAACAGTTTCTATGATATACAGTAGGTTGCGTAAAAATGAACCACATACTGTGTGCATTATTTTTTGGATGAATGCATCATTTCTACTGTCACAAGTTATGGGAACTGTCCCCGAAAGAGAGATCACTGCTGAGGTGGTTGAACTTTTAGACACATTTTATACAAACGTGGCAGAAATGCATGTCAAATAGAGCTGGGCAGAATTTTCAGATTCTGCTTTCACTTGAATTCTGTGGAATCTGGAAAAGTCTGCCACATTCCACAAAATTCCATCCTGAGAGCAGTCTCTTATACTATACTTGATGTCCCATGGAGGTCCTATTAACTTATTTTGAATCAGTCGAGTACAGTAAGCTACAAGTTTTAAATATCAGTTGTTTTTTTTTTGTTTCAAAAGTTAAATGAAGCCAGCCTCCCTGGTTGTGAAGCAGAACACTCCACTCCTAACATTCCTGCACCAGAGACCACTGTACGCAGGTAAGAGGTATAGTGCCTCTGTACGCTGATTGGCTGAAATCACATTAATGATATATAATTGCTGCTGCAACATGGTTTAGAAGGCCTCTTTGAATCAGTGCAAACTCTGTGCACCCATTGAACTATACTACATTTATTTTTATTCTTTTTTGTAACTGGGTAAGACCCACTGGGCCCAGTGCCTGTTTTTAGGGGTGACCTGGGAGTACTGGGAGGTTAAGTGACTTGCTCAGGATCACACAGTGTGGAAGTGGAAGTTGTGAGACTCAAACCAAGGCCTGCTGGATGTACCAAGCTCCATCATAGCTCACCACCCTAATCTGTAGGCTATACTGGAGGCCCCCTACCCGCATCCCCTTTTTACAAGCAGTCCATGCCATACAGGGGTCCCCCTACCCACATCCCTTTTTCCCCAAGAAGTCCCTAGGATCCAGTTTTCTTCCCACCCATATACCCTTTTTCCAAGCAGTTCATGGCACCCAGTGGTCCCAATGGGGTAAAATGGGGTCACAGATGCTTCTCTTCTGCCATCAAACTCTTCTCAGGAAAGAGGTCACTAGGTAAACACTGTGGCCCTTTGCACCCCTGTTCATGGGCCACTGCAACACCCCTGGACTACCACCTTGGAAGACAGTGCTCACAGCTGTGTGAACCAGTGTATATGTGGGGGAAGGGGGTGCTGATTGCAGAGTGTATGAAGGGGTGCCAGCAGACACTAGGCGCTTGTGTCTTTGGGTTGGGGAACTGCTGGACATCAGGAACTGGCTGAAACAAGAGGTAGATGTGAATGGGGGGGCAATGGATGCTGGGAACTGCTTGGAAAAAAGGGATTTGAGTGGGGGAACCACTGGATACCAGGAAATGCTTGGAAAAAAGGGGATGTGGCTGGGGGAGTACAGGATGCTATGAACTGCTTGAGAAAAGGGGTGTGGATGGGGAAATCATTGAATGCCATGAATTGCTTGGAAAAAGGGGATGTTGGGGGGACCACGAGATGCCAAGGACTTCTTGGACATATCGGATGTTGAAGGGGGGGGGACGGTAATCACTGGATATGTAAACACACAGTGCCTTGTAAGTTATACTCTCTATGTATCACTATTTATGCTTGTAACATGTTTGCTTGTCATCAGATGTTTGCCGTAATAGGACACCATTGTAAATGAGCTCTGCTCAATGCTTTTTGTCCTGAATACAATTGAACTGAATTAAATTAAATTAAACTGAAATTGAACTGGATGCCAGGGACTGCTTAGAAAAAAGAGAATGTGGGTGGGGGACCACTGGATGCCAGGGGATGCTTGGAAAAAGGAGGATGTGGTTGGAGAATCAACAGATAGAACATTATCCAACACAGCAGACAATACACAACCAGAGCTTTGCAACATGTGCAGGATGTATGCTGCAGTGCTACACTGTGTGTCATTTGTGGGTGCACGCTGGGATGTTGGCATGTACATTTGCTGACAGCACCAGACAGCACATGCAACATTGCTGGCTATTGAGAACGACTGTTTTGGATGGCAATGCAATGGTGACCATGACTCAGAATCAGGGTCCCGGTGAGAGAATTCCCAGCTGGTATCAGTGAGTAATTATTTCTGTTCTCTACACTCTCAGCACTGCTACCCCCTCCTCCCTCATCTAAGTTTCTCACCTTTCACTAGGTCTAAGTTTATCACTCTCTAGAGATGTCTGTACCACATCCACCAACACCATACCTGAACTGCATGGCCTGCTGCAGAAAAACAGAAAGCTTCGGCCTATAGTGTGGTGGACTATCCCTTATCTTCCAGCTGCATGCCATTCACCCCAGTTTATTAAAGCCCGAACCTACATTGCTCCCACTCTATCTGACTTTCAGCTCCAGTGCCATAAATCTGTAACTTTTCTTAGTTGTGTGCATGGGGGGAGAGGGCGGGTACTTTGGAAATCTTACTGTTTGGGATGCCGAGGTTGTACTCTTCTCACAGAAACTCAGCAGATTGCGACAGACACTTGTCTCTTAAATTAAGTCCCAGAGGCTGGGAAGTCGCATAAAGTGAACTTTTGCACAATGATATCTGCTGGCAGGAGTCCATGTAGAGGGGTCGTCTTCATAAAAAAAAAAAAAACAATCAGCGATGTTGCAGCTTTTGAGCTGTAACCCCCCCCCCCCCACACACACACACATACATGCTCTAATCGGATCTCTGTTCATCTATCACCGGGCTTCCAGTTCAAAAGAGCTTTTTAGCTTTGTGCATCAGTAAAAGATGAGAGTATAAAAGGTGGTGAGCAACAGAGAAAGGATGTGATTTTTGCATGGTGATGTAATCGGATTCCAGACTAATCTCACCGGATCTTTTCCTCTCGCACCCTCCCCACTCCCATCCCCATCTATCTGCAGCCCAGTGGGCCTCTGTCCTCTGATCTAGATGGTGCTTCCTGATAACCCCTCACTTCCAGCAGCACATAGGCTGAGGGCAGGAGGCTGAGCTTGACAATGGCAGCCGGTCCCTGGCCCCTCAGGCAAACATGACAGCAGGCCTCTGGTACCCTCTGAAACACAATGGCAACACGCCTCTGGCCTTATCCAACACACATACGCACTAATACACTAAACAGGGAGGTCAGAGGTCAGTGCACATTACTGTGCCCTGTGCTTTAGTATATGTAAAGAACAAAAAAAAGGGGAAATAATAATAAAAGGAATTTATTTGTTTAAAGACACAATGGCTCTGGATGTGACTGAGCGTTCACGGTGCACGAAGTCCCTTTACACTGTTACAGTTTCTGAAGACTCACAGGTTAATGTAGCTAGCTTAGTAGGCAATATACTCCCCCATCATCTACTCTGTTTTTCAGTTTATTTTATAAACCTCCGATGGCCGATCCATCTGTCAGATTCTCCTTCATCTGTGGAGCTGTGTCTCACCGTAGGTCTCTGGTCCTTAGGAGGAAGCCCAATACCAGAGAGGTCATGCCCAGGGTTCACATGGGTGGAAGCAAAGTGTTTGGGGCACCAGACATAAAAAGACACTTTGCTACCAGAAAGAAATACATTATCTCCTCTAGGGGATCGAGATAATGACTGAAGTTTAATGACTAACAAGGCTGATTACCCAGCACACATCCTGTTACAGGCACTCAGTGTAGGCCCCATCCACTTCCGGTCCCCAGCAGGAAACCTATATACCTGGGGATGCTTGTACCTTTCAGGCTGTAGTTCTCTGCCTCCATCTACACCATTCTCCCACCCTACTGGTTGTGCCCTGCACCAGCAAAGAAGTAGGCCCACAAACTGGGTGACACAACAAACTCTCCGCCATCCCCAGTACTATGCCAATTGCATGGCAGAATATCCACAACAATGTTGTCGACATCCTGCACAGTGACAGGAGCAATGCTGACAGTTGGCATTATTCCCGTCGGGACAAAGTGTTTCTCTGCAGCGGGCTTTGCCCCCCTGCACCCCCCGATCTCTAAATGGGCTGGCAGTATAGCCTAGAGGTTAGAGGAATGAGATGTGAACAAGCTTGGTACATCCAGCAGACCAGACCTGAGTTTGATTCTCACAACCTTCACTTGCATACTGTGTGACTCTGAGCAAGTAACTTAACTGCCCAGTGCTCCCAGGTCACCTCTGAAAACAGGCATTTGTGCCTAGTGGACCTTACCCAGTTACCAAAGATTAAAAAAAAAAAATATGATCAACTCCAAGTCAGAGTTGGTTCGGGTTGGGGGGAGAAACACCGGGAGTCACAGCATCAGTGAACAGCATACCACCACAGCGATCTGCTGAGATTTGTTGCTGTGGTGGACTTTGCTGTGAAAATGTTACTGTGCCGATGTGATACCCCTATGCTCTATGTTGGCTAGTGGGACTCTTCCTATACATACCATCCATAGTCCCCAGCTCAACCCTGATGAACGTTCTTGGGACTCCACCTCAGTCCAAACTCATACCCCCGAAACAGGAGTCCAGATGTGGACTGTGTGCTCCCCGATGGAAACCCTGGAGCCACAACCCCTTTCAGGTGGCAACCTCACTGCCAGAGGCATTACCACTCTCCTTTCTACCTGCTTCCATAGTTATGAGTAGCATCTCTCACACACGCTGCCTGGTGACCCTTACTGTCTACTCTGTAGTCCCATGCCCAATTGCTGCAAATCAGGGCTCTGATCTCCTGTGCTGAAAGAACCTTTCTAGCTCTGAAAGCCCTCAAGGCAGGTCTCTTCCCTTCCCCTCCCCTTCCCACCTCTCCCCTCTCCTCTCCTCTCCTTTCCTCTCCTACTCCATTCTCAACTCCAATCTCCCCCTCCTAAATTAGCACTTACTGGCACCACCCTAGCCTCCACTATGTGACAGGGGAGCCTGCACACCAAATGCTGAACTCTGTAAGTATACGTAAAGGTGCACTACTGCACCCCATGCTGGGGGGGGGCTATATCCCAATATGTTCCCGACTTTAGAATGCAGAAACACTTTTAGTGTCACCAAAATGATCCAGGCAAGGCAGATCCTGCAAGGAGAAGCTGGCAGATCTTAACTTGTACACACTGGCAGACAGGAGGGAGAAGGGGAGGGATATAATCAAAACCTAAAAGTTTCTAAGGGGTATAAATAATGTAGACAGTGGTGTTCTATTCACTAGGAATGTTAACACAGTGAGCAGAAGGAAGAGTTACAGGCACTCAGAGTAAAGCATTACCAGGCAGAGAATGTTGCTTCCGCAAAATTCACTTAATTTTGTTGGGTGAGTACACACAAAGTTGGTTAGTTAAAACAAAAAAAACAAACTGCCCCACAATACAAGGGGTCATGTGTGGAGAATGGTGGGAGGAGATTTATGAGGGATATCAGGAAGTACTTCCTCACTAAGAGGGTGGCGCATCCAGCCTTGCCACCAGTAACAATGGTATTCAGTGGGACCTGGCTGGGCCTCCATCATAACCCCCAAAGGTGGCAGCATTCAACGTGCATGACTGGGCATTCATCATGATCATTGATGGTGCCAGCATTTGATTGGGCCCCAGCTGGGCCTCCTGGAGTGTGTAAGGGACTCCTTCACTGCCGCTGACGGCAGCAAGTTCATTAGACTGGGCCCAGCCGAGCTTCCAGAAGTGTGTCATGTTCTTCTCCATTGCCTCCAATTGAAGCGGCATCGATTGGCCCTGACCCAGCAGTGTGTTGTGGACCCCTTTCATTGTCACTGATAATGGTGCTGTCAATGAGCCCCGGCTGGGACTCCTTAGCTGTCAAGATCAGAACATCAATAGAAGTGAGCTGAGAGACCCACAATAGGGAATTTTTAAACTGTCCCATTGAAAAACATTTTAACTGTCCTGTTTAAGAGTCACATTGAAAAAAAAGCCAGTAAGACCAGTACTGAAATACATTGTTTAGTTTTTTAATTTTAAGAGTAAGATATTGGTTTCAAAAAGTGAACCTCAGAACTGCTCAGTGGCCCAACAGAAGGGCATTGCACTTCCATGCTGGTGACCTGAATGTAACCCCCCTACAAATGGGGGTTCCCAAAAAGTCTTCCTTGAGCTTACCTAAATGCTCACTGCCAGGCTGGTGTCCTGTGTTTTAGCAGTTTAAATGTGATTACCAGAGCTTGTATAACCTCTGTGTACTGTCTCTTTAAGAGCTGCCTAATTGCAGCTTAAGTAATCTGAGAGGGAGTTCTGTTGAAAGATGTAACTATTTACTGAAAATCAGTTACAGTGATAATGACAATGTAGTTTGTCTAACCTGCTTTCTTTGTAGCAAGGGCTGTTTTGTTTGTCTCCACTATCTTGGTCCTGGACTGCAAATTGGACCAAACAGTACTGGTGTGACCTAAAATGTAGCCGGACTACAGGAGCTGTCTGAATTCAAAATCTGTAGGAACTTTAGTTTGGAACTTTTTTTGCTCCTATTTTGCAACTGAAGGGGGAGGTCTTGCTTTGACTGACAGCCAAATCAGCCAACCAAATCTTTTGGATCTTGGGGAAGTCCCGGGCTGCTTGCAGTTTTCAGTTAGAATTAAGCTGGAAGCTGAGCAAGAAGGAGCTGAAGTAATTCTGAGCAGCAATCCAGAGTGGATTCGCATGGGAGAACTCTGAAAAGGCTAAGTTTTTGGCCTGCATGCCGGTATGCTGCTCCTGAGAGGGAGAGAAGAGAATTATTTTGAACTAAATCCAAGTTTGTGTGACTAAAGTAAGCTACTGAAGTGGGCCAGGCTCAACCTGAAGAAGACCGAATATTTTTGCTGAATGCGATCGGCCTGTCAGGAGTTTCAGCTACCCCTAAGCTCCCGGTGTGTGCAGAGACTTTGAGATTGTGCCCGGGGAGCGCTTTGCCTGGTGCAGTAGAATTCCCTTACATGTAAATGTGCTATGAGCTGCTAGTGGGTTGTGAGTTAGTTCCCCACTGTGTGAACTGTGTTCTGCTTGCTGTAGCTGTATCCAGCCCAAAACGGACTGCTTCTGAACTTGTCTCCATGCGGTCTGGGCTTTGCCAGACTGACCCAGCCGGACTATCCACTGCACAGAGAAGCCATCAATGAGAAACCTGCCTGGGGATCAGCCCCCTGCTCCACGCTTGAACAGGAACGATGCCTCTGCGACTTGTGTGGGCCCTGCTTCTCCTGGCATTCCAGATCAACTACCTGCAGTCTCAATTTTCGTCCAGCCTTTGTCTAGTCTTGGGTATCGTGAGTAAACACCAGGGTAGCTCCCTACAACAGCAGCTTAATCTGAGTGTGTCATCTGATTGTCTTGTTGTTTTGTTTCCTTTACAAACTGAGCCCTCTGGCTCCGGATTACAAATATTGTGTACTGTGCATGTTGTGTTTTCCATCACAGGGCCCCAACCAGCTGCAACCCTGGGCAACTCTCCTGGCTAGTCCATCTCTTCTCTACCTGGGTACCCAGAGGTGGACTGTGTGGGGGACTCAAAGCGCATGCATAACTGCTTGATTGATATAACATTTAAGCTAATTAACCTGATTTTGCCCCTCCCTTGTTCAAGTCCCCTGAATAAATCAGAACTAACGTTTTCTGCATGTAATCTGACTGTAGTTCCAGTTTGTGCTCAAAGTACTGTACTGTTGCTATTTGCTGTGCATAACCTTGTTTTACAGGGGGTCCCCAGGGTCGAGCCAGAGGAACCAGTCCTGGTGGTAAGTGCAAACAGTGTGGGTACTTGTGTGGTGTACCAGGGGTATTGTGAAAGTGATTATTGTACAGTGTTCAGGCCACTAGAGGGGAAAGAGGGGGGTTACAGTGTCCCAGAGGGCTGTGCCCAGGTTAGCTTGACCACTACCAGCCCTGACCTCCGGGTGGAGGCACCCGTTTCAGAACTCAGGCCCCTTAACCTGCTACTAGCCAAACAGGCAGGGGTAGTAGCCCTTGGGGTAGTGCCACCTAGGGGTTACATGAGTTTGAGAGTGAATATGGGAGCTGGTGTTTGGATGGCCAAATTAGGGGATGCACACTGCCGATGTCAGCATGTCCCAGCCAGGAAGAAGGAAGTGACATGTTCTGGAGCTGCAGTGGCTCTTGCTGGGTAGCTGGGGAACTTGTTCTCCTGGCAAGAGCATGCGGCATGCATCTGATATACCCCCCACATACACACAGTGTGTACCATCTGGAGATGGGGACAAAAATGTGGAGGAAACCTCACACCTGGCGCAGCATGAAAGTATGCCCCCTGTAGGCCAAACACCACTGACCATGGCATCCTCCTCCACTGGATCCAGATCTCTAGAGAGATCTCCAGAGGGGTGGGGGAATCATGAAGGCCATGCCATGGGGAGTAAACTGTGGGGCATGGAGGACTAGTTAAGTACCAGGGTGACAGGGCTGAGGGGGCAAACTAGAGATGGCAGGTCAGCAAAGGAGCAAAAATAAAAAGAGAGACCCATTCAGAAAAATGAAGATGTTAGCCACACAATGGCCCAGAGGCAGTGCAACGCATTGCAGTGCAGGTGACCCCGATTTCATAAGGGAGCTCCGCATGCCACATCAGGTGGCAGGCCGGACCCTAGCAGCTGCCGCTCTGCAGTTTACTGCAGTCTGTAAGGGTTGACATTCAGCTTCAGTGAGGCAGTGACCCTCTGCTGTGGGCCAAGGAACCTTTTCTCTCTCCATAGGACATCACTGCATCCAGCCATGACAGGGGAGAAGGGAGGGAACAAGGGAGAGACAGGAGAAAACCCCATACCTAGGTTTTCATAACAGCTTAAGTCCCAAAGCCCTCGATATCTTACCACCAGAGTTGCCATGCGAAACTAGCTCAGAGATGGACTCCCTTGGGTGAGGGAGAATGGCCCTGCTCCCGGAGCCCCTGGCATGGAGGGTGAAGCCATGCGGGGAAGTTGGTACCATCTGGGAAATTGGGAAGGAACAAGAACAAATAGCCTGATCAGGGTATACCCCTAGAACCAGGGTACATCCCTGTAGCATGCACGGCTGGAAAAAACAAAGCTCTATAGAAAAAAAGAGAGAGAGATGGGGACTTGGCAACACAGTGGCTTCTTTCAAGGTCACCTTTGGTGGCAGTGTGCAATAGGCATCCTTCCATGCCATCAATGGCATTGGCATGGCTCCTGAATTGCTGCAAATTGCATCATTTAATTGGTCCAAATGGGCCGTCTGCAGTGCTGCTGCTGATGACTGCATTCAGTGAGCCCCTGCCAGGCATCCTGATGCACCCCTGATGACGGTGGCTCCCAGTGATTTTCTCTGCGTGTGTGTATGTCTGTATGCAGTACATGTACGTATCTGTATGTGCTTTTCATATATAATGCTGCATATATAGTTCTTTGTTTGTGTGTGTCTGGGTACATAGTGCTTTATGTGAGTGTGTGTGTGTGTGTGTGTGTGTGTGCGTGTGCAGCTGTGTGTAGTGGTGTGCGTGTATTAATAATAATAACATTTTTATTTATTTTGCGCCTTTCAAATATCAAGGCGCATTCCAATAAAATAAATAAGATAAAAATACAGAAATACAGAAATCAATATTATAAAAACAGACAAAAACAAATCAATGAACAGTAAAACCATAAGCCTTTTCCCACAGGAAGGATTTCGAAGCCTGTTTAAAACTCCCCACAGTCATGCACTCCCTGGTCCAAATTCCAAAGAGAAGGGGCCGCAAACATAAAAACACGGGCCCCAGCAGATTTTAATGTCACCCTTGGAATCTCTAGCAGCCCCTCGTTGGCTGAGTGGAGCGATCTCACAGGTCGATAAGGAATCAGGAGTTCTTTCAGGTAATTAGGGCCCAGATCGTGCAGGGCTTTAAAAGTCAGTAATCTGACTTTGAAGGTGATCCGCCACTGAACTGGCAGCCAGTGCAGTTCCCGCAGCACTGGTGTAATATGGGAAGATCTAGGGGTACCCATCAACACCTGAGCTGCGGAATTCTGCACCAGCTGCAAGTGGTGGATATCAACCCCCGGAAGCCCAAAGTAAAGCGAGTTGCAGTAGTCTAGGTGCGAGGTCACAAAGGCATGCATCAGAGTTGGCAGATCACCGGACGGAACAAGGTGCTTGATCCTAGTGGTGTTTTTTAGATGGTAGAAGGATGACTTAACCACCGCTGACACCTGGGACTGAAAAGTCAGCCCTGCATCTAATATCACCCCCAGGTCTCGCACCCATTCAGAGACCTGTAGCTCGACATCCCCAAAAAACAATCCAGATGGGGTGCTGGCCCCAGGTCCCCCTATCCGGCAATCCAGATCCAATACCAACACCTCTGTCTTTCCAGAGTTCAACTTCAGCCAGCTGGACCTCATCCAGTCCTGGATTTCATTTAGGCAGCTGTTAAATACTGAGATTGCTCCTTCCTGGTCAGGTGCAAAGGACAGGTATAGCTG
Organism: Neoceratodus forsteri; assembly: GCA_016271365.2. Taxonomy (NCBI): domain Eukaryota; kingdom Metazoa; phylum Chordata; order Ceratodontiformes; family Ceratodontidae; genus Neoceratodus; species Neoceratodus forsteri. Next base: position 36,614,429 of record JADMNL010000022.1, read on the forward strand.
GGTATCATCAGCATAACAATGAAACCTCAGCCCATGCCATCTCACAATGTCTCCAAGGGGAAGCATGTACACCGCAAACAACATGGGGTACAATGTAGAGCCCTGAGGAACCCCACAAAGTAGGGAGATGGGATCAGAAGAAAAAAACCCTGACACCACCCTCTGGGTTCTTCCGGTGAGGTATGAAGTGAACCATCTAAGAACAATCCCAGAAAGCCCACAAATGCATCTCAGGCACTCAAATAGGACCCCATGGTCAACGGTGTCAAATGCTGATGACAGATCTAATAGTACCAAAATGGACCATTTTCTCTGGTCTCTCGCCATCAGAAGATCATTGAGCACCCGAACCAGCGCAGTCTCGGTACTGTGCCTCTTTTGAAAACCTGATTGGAGAGGTTCGTAGATGATATGGATGGTCAAATGGTTCTCCAGCTGGGCCACCACTACTTTCCCGATCACCTTCCCCACAAAGGGGAGGTTCGAGATAGGCCTGTAGTTGGCAAGACAGTCTGGGTCCAAAGATGCTTTCTTCAACAAGGGTGTCATCACTGCCTCTTTCAAGGAACAGGGATATTCACCCGAGTCAAGGGAACACCAGACTATCTGTGCTAAAACCAGGAAAATGGACTCCCCACACCCCAAAATTAGGGAAGTAGGGCCTGGATCTAAACTACAGCAGGTAGGGCGCAACCCTTGGACAATCCACATAACATCTACGATTTCCAGGCAGTCGAAGGTACTCCAGGAAAATGAAGGGGCAGTGACCAGGTCCTGACCAATAGCAACCCGCATAGAATGTGTTAAACGGATCTCTGACCTAATGTCAGCTACCTTATCAGCAAAGAACTGAGCAAGCTCATCACACTGTAATTGTGAAAATGCTCTACAGAGCTGTAGACAGGTTGGGTTGCACAATCTGTCCACAGTTCTGAACAGCTGAGCTGGTCGGTTCTGAGGGGCAGAAATTTACCCGGACAGGAACTTTGCGCCTTCTTACGATAGATTTCTCACTGATAGAATTGATAATGTTTTAACAGTCTAAGGTGGTCGGCATCCAGGCCAGATTTCCGCCAACAACGTTCTAACCTGCGTCTAAGTCGCCGCAGCTCCCTCAAGGCCCCATCAAACCATGGAGCCCAAGGTCGAAGGGAGCAAAGACGCACACAAACTGGAGCAATAGAATCCAGGGCAGAGGTGATGGCATTATTGTAGGCCACAACCAGCGCCTCTGGATCACTGCAGTGCACAGGAAATTGTGATAGGTCAAGAACCGCAGCAAGGCCATTGGAAGAAATATTCCGCAAAGGGCGGTACTTGACCATCTCCACAGGGGTCGGCCTACAAGGTGACAAGGTGGGGTGCCAAAATTAAATCTCACAGTGTAGTGATCTGACCAACCGACTGGTTCCACCCCCATGTCAGAAGCCTCGATCCCCAGGAGGAAGACCAAATCAAGAGAATCGCCACCTTTGTGTGTAGCAGTGGTAACCACATGTGTTAGGCCCAGCGAATCCATTAATTGGAGGAAGTGTTGTCCAAATTGTGAGAGTTTGTCATCTATCCTGCATTAAAGTCACCCAGGATCATCAGCCTGGGAGACTCAAAAGCCATGTCAGCAACGAAGTCTGCTACTTTCTTAAGGAATTGCTTCTCATCTCCAGGTGTACGGTAGATGAGAACAATTCGATAGCCCATACCTGCTACAACAGCACATTCAAAAGAGATAGTCACCTCAACTGGAACACTAGTGAGTGCCAATTCGGTCTTAAAACAGGCTGCAACCCCCGCCCCCGCCGTCCAACCTCGGGCGATGTATCACTGTATACCCGGTTGGAATTGCGGCCTCCAATATTGGTCCCGCATTATCATCCAGCCAGGTCTCGGTGATGCAAGCCAGATCTGTCGAGCCAACAAGATCTGAAATCACAGCAGTCTTGTTCCGGACAGATCTGGCATTGCACAACATAGCCTAGGTTGGACAAAACTCCTGGGCTGCCCTGACTACCTGCCCATCACTAATGATGGTGCCCTTGGGTATGGGGACCAAATAAGGTGGTCCGCGCTCCAAGCTCCATTTCGCCCCAGGGCGTCTCCTGGGCTTAATCACCCTAATGAGAGTGCCCCACTCCACTCGCCTCCACTGTTCACCCCCCCACCCCCTCCCCCCTCCTACGGGCAATACCTAGAGCCCGACAACGTTGGTAGATAGAAAAAACTAGAGGGAGAGTATGGAAAGGGTGGAGAGAGTGGCGAGCGGAGGCTGAGTAGAGCACGACTGGGGGGGTAACAGGCAAACACATCACATAAATCCACAACCTCCCAGCACTCAAAACTAAGCAATTTAAAAACAAAATATAGTATGCCTAAAAATCAACCCCTTATGAGGTTCAATCCAACGAAATAACTAAAATTACCAAGCTACTAATTTAACACAACATAAATTATACCCCAAAAAATAAAACCAAAAGAGATCACCCTCATGAGAAATCTTTCACAAATCTCGAAGGAGGACAATCAATACAAGTCAATAATAAAAGAAAAATAATAAAACAAACATAACTGTTAAAAATAACTACAATAAAAACAACTAAACATCCCCCAAATCACATAAACCCAACAAAATAAAAAAAAAAAAAACACCTATTCACTGTGATGTTATTTTGGGAAGCACACTGTGATGTCATTTTGGGGAGCAAGCAACTCATTTCATTTTTTTTCATTTTTTTATACTTGTAAGTCAATAAGCATGAATACCCATTTTCATCAGCGATAAGTTTAGCAAACTACCATATAACATAGAGGATAATGGATGAGCAACAGTGAACAGCAACACTGTTGTTCACTTCGAGAGGTTGTCATGACAACCATGTAAACCTCGAGAGCGAAGCTTGAGAGGTTTGCGGTTGTCATACAACCTCGAGAAGTGAAGTCAGTGTTGTTGTTCACTGTTGCCCATCCATTGTCTTTTATAGTGTATGGGCAACAGTAAATAAATAGCTTGTCACTTCTTCTGTGGTCGCGCCACAATATCAGGGATCCCCCGCTCAAAAGCCAGTGAAAAAAACTCTACTTCGTCACACTACATTTTTTTTTACATTGAGAAAGAAATACTGGTGTGCTGCTGTGTGCCGTATAAGATTACAAACAACAAATAATCACTTACCGCTTGTTTAAAAATTCCAGGTCCATCGGTAAACTGCCACGGACGTTTTCCGACGTGCTAAGTACCTCCACTTGCGCATGCGCAAAGACAGTCAATGCTGTTGTGCCATCGTCGTGACGTCCTAACGATAGTACAACAGCTTACTGACGTCACAACAATGGTACAACAAGAATAGTAAATGATGGATTTCAACTGAATACAACGTTCCACCATACACTACAATGATCATTAGACATAAAATAAGTACACATAAAATTACATACAAGATCGAGCATTCAGGCCGTATCAAAACATTTGCACATGGTTTTTAAGCTTAAATAATCAATAACAGATCACTTAAAAGTGGTAACAGAATCAATATCCCTAATCTCTACAGGGAGGGAACTGTAATACAATGGAGTTCTATATAAAAATGACCTGTAACCACAAGATTTTTGAAGCAGGGGACAATAGAATATCTAAAAGAGGCCAATCTAATCTCACGGGTATATGAGTTGATTTTAAACAAAGTCGAAATATTTTCAGGGAGCAAACCAAAAGAGTTTTTATGCATTAAAATGCTCATGTTTAACCTAAATCTATCATCCGAGGATAGACAATCTGTAGCAAGATATAACTCACAAAAGTGCGTACGTCTGGGTAAATTTGTGATGAATCTGCAAATACTACTATAGGCCACTTTCAATTTTGAAATGGTGGAATCATTAGCTGCATAGTAAACAGTGAGTCCATAATCTACCATAGAGAACAGGAAACTATTAGCTAAAAGCCTCCTGGTCTCTGGTATCATACCTTCCTGATCCTAACCAGGGCACCCAATCCCTGGTGGACCTTCTTTACCATTGTTTCAATATGATTTTCAAAGGTCAAAGCTGCATCAGTAATCACCCCAAGATACTTGAAGCGGTTTACTCATTTGAGTAGATTACCACTGAAATCACGTATCTCTTTCTCCATATGACTTACTGTCCTGGGGCTAGAGAAAAACTCGTTAGATTAACCTAGTGGTTCTGTGAACCTGGAGACCTAGGGGCCCGTACACAGTTGCACTTCTGTGCCACACAGAGGTCACAAGAAGTGCTTTGTGACACATTACTGTACACAATGGAGTCACAAGACTATCCTTGCACAAGTGTACAGGTTAGTACACCAGCACAGGGAAGGAGGCAGGAGAGAGGCAGTGTTAGTAAGAGTACCGCTATACATGGAGGCCTTCTACTATATGCAGCACCACCCCAGTGTGCTCAGTCCTCATTTGCAACGGCAGAGATCCTCAGATCAGAAGAACTGCTTGAAGCAGTTCTTCAAGGGGTTGCTGTCTTGCATGCCAGAATATCCATTATGGCAGGGGAAGTAGAGCACATAGGAGTGAGGCTTGGGAGGGGTGACCCACTGAACAACAGGGGCATCGGTCATCATTTGAGGTGTTTTGGGGGTCACAGGACTCCCGGGTAGACCAGTGAGGGATGTGACAAATGAGAAACCAACCATCCCACAAGTAGGTCTTAAAGGTGATAGACAATGATTTTTACTTAATTAGCTGCTCTCCAGTTTTAGTTCAGAAGCCAATTATGTATTTCAGCCAATTTTTGATAAAAATATAATCTTGGTTTAGGATGCCCTCAGATCTACACAGAGTTCCACTTACCTCAGCAGCTACTGCTCTTTCTTGTCATATTTCTAAGACATTCCATGACATCATTTATACTATTCCACGCTGTTCAACTGAATGGTCTGGAATGATGTCATTGATGTCCTAGAGTGTTCTAGCAGTATGAAAAGAGAGAGAAGTAACTGCAAAGGAGAGAGGGATTTCAGGGAAGTTACAAAGGCAAAAAATTAGACATAACGGGCCCCATTATCAAAAGGTTAGCGTGGCACAAACTAACCAGTAATAGCGCCACCTGTTGGGGGAGTGCCCATATTCAAAGGGTACATATGCACGGCGCACCCTCGACAGTGCCATTGTGCACAATATTGTGCTTTGCCTATGCAAATGAGGGTTCCTGCATACATTTTCGGCGCAGCACAATATTGAAAGTGGTCAGAAGTGCTAAACAGCTACCAGCAGCAGTGCAGTTTAAGCCTTCTGAAACCCGGCCCTTAACAGTTTTATTTTTATTTTTGTAGTCAGACTTTTGTTAACCAGGTAAGCAATATGAGCCAATGCCCTTTTTCAAATGTTACCCTGGGCCACGCAAAACAGTCAAGATGTTACAAGAATAAACAAACAATACATAAAATACAATGAAAGCAGGACAGCAGGATTATTAACATTCACTGTTTGCCCACTGTCAAGGGTTGGGTACATTGGTGGTTCAGTGTCCCTCCCCTGCCCCGATCCCTGTTCCCATAGTGAAATAAAAAATCAGTGGTAGTTCAGTGTCCTCCCCTGCCCCAATCCCTGATCGCTTCCCCATTTCAGATAAAGCAATCCCTGGTGGTCCCTTCCCCTTTCCCTGATTGCCGCTTCATTACATATGAATAACTGGTCAACTATTGAGCATGTACTATTCACTGTACATGCTCATTGGCAGTTCAGTCAGTGGCTGGCCATGGCGGTGTGAGGAGAGCTGTGCCAGTTGCCAGTATGGATCGGGTTAGGGGGAGCAGAGTGGTGAGTCACTACCTCCCAGGGGTCGGGGGGGCCACTAGACTACTAGGGAACTAATATCTTTGGGTTGAGATGACGATCGGAGAATGGGAAGGGGGAGAGACCACTGGACCACCAGAGATGTTAAATGAAATACCAAGGAAGGGATTGGGGCTAGGAAGGGACCACTAGACCACCAGGGATGTTAAATGAAATACTGGGGAAGGGATTGTGGCTAGGGAGGGACCACTAGAACACCAGGGTTGTTAAATGAAATACCCGTGAAGGGATTGGGACTGGGGAGGGACCACTGGACCACCAAGGAGTCATTCATATGTAACGGGTTGGGGATCATGGAATGGGGAAGGGGAGGGACCACAGAGGATTTCTTTATCTGAAACAGGGCAGCGATCAACGATTGGGGCAGGGGAGGAACACTGAACTACCACTTAATTTTTATTTCACTATGGGAATGGGGATCGGGGCATGAGGGGGGACCTGGCCTGGGACACTTAGCTGGATGTTAGCATGCAAATTAGCCCATTATGGGCATGCATATGGCCCCTTAGCTTTGTGCATGTCCAATGGGCTCATTTGCATGTTTGGGCTGAATATCACATATGGGGGCCATACCACTCACCAGTGTGCACCTCGCTTTACCCCTATGGGCAGTCTTCAGTCCTGTCCTCCAGTAGCGCTGCACCAAACATGGTGACTGCTTGCTGTGGGCCACACTACAAGAGTCCGATATTCAAACAGATAGTGCGATCAGTTTGGATCACGCTATCTGTTTGAATATGGTGCCAAAGCCGTCCGGCCCTATTTTTGTACACGGTGCACCTGTTTGTGCATGTAGCCAGCTGGCTCTGACTATGGGGCCCAATGAATGTACATAACCAGTGTGGAGTAATGCTTGTGCAGCATGTTGATAACCAAAGGCTAGTCATATGATCAGATTGTTTGACTATCATAGGTAGTTACTTTAGACATTCACACTCTCTGTCCACTGAGGGATTACCACCCTATTGGGGTACTGTGAATCCAAAAGAACCTTCCTGGGACACGATTCAATTGGCTAAAGGTATGTTATCAAGGAGCCCAAGGGGAGATGAAAGCCACTGGAGGAGGAGGGGTGGGTGCTGGGAACAAAGACATGGAGATCCCGAATGAGGCTGGAGGAAGTTGGTTTATATAGCCCAGGAAACCGTGATGGTAGCTGATTGCTCCCACCCATCAAACCTCAGACATTGCCTTGTTATTTAATGGGCATATGAAGCCACAGTGTGGGGTAATGTCTGTGGGACATGTTGCTACCTGAAGGCTAGCTGTATGATTGGATTGTATGACTGTCATATGTAGTTACTTTGGCCATTCACACTCTCTACCCTTAAGAAACTACCACCCTGTTGGGGTACCATGAATGTAAAGGAACCCTCTTGAAGATGATTCCACCCACAGAGGTACCACAGGAATGTGATTCCTTTGGCTTAAGGTACCTTAGGAATGAGCCTAAAATAACTGTGAAACAGGTGCTGCAAACACTGATAAGCAATGTGATAACATAGACAGCTGATAGCTGGTGACAACTGTTAGCAGACTGAGGCATGACTTCCAGAGGATAAAGGGAATGGTAGTATTGTAGGATAAGGTGAGCCACCTCCTGATCCCAACTCACAGTGGAAATCTTACTACCAGGGACAATACTATAATTTGGAATTCATATTCATGGGGAAACTTTTGGAGGGATAACTTTTGCTCTGTCCCTCTAGCAGGATAATGTTATGGGAGTGCCACAAGGCGATCTTGCAACTAAAAGAAGAACCCTTGAAGGAGGCCCACCTCCCAAAACATGAAATGAAGAGAGGAGTGACTGCTGAAAGGCTAGCAGACAGCTTCAAAGCTGTGAGGAAGCCTAACTTTGACAGAAACCTAAAAGAAGGGGGAAAAGAATGAGACTTGGTGGACCTTAGCCAGATGCAGGGGAAAATAGCTTTTGGAGGTGCTGCTGACATGGTCTGCACAGCTAAAGGAACCCATGTGGGCTTAGAGCCCCACCCCCTGGCAGCTGAAGTCTTAAACATGACACTGTGAGGTACCACCGACTGTGGGTCTGCACAGCCAAAGCCTCCCCTTGAGTTCTGGACCTTCTCACCACCTTGTGGGTCTGCCGGAAGGTACGACAGAAGACAAGCAGCCTGAAACAACCCCATGCCCGACAAGGGACTCACCTCAAGATGTGGACTTCAAGGAGAGAGAGTGAGCTGGATTGGGAATATGATATTGGCCAGTGGGAATGTGTTCATAGAGCCTTAAGGCATGCTGTAGGAATGGACAGACTGCATGGTGACTGCAAAGGGAATGATCGATAGATTAGATTGAACTGAATGAGGACTGCTGAAGAATGACTGATATGATAGAAAATGAACTGAATGACAACGTACTAAAATTTGAACACATATCAAAGGCCATTACTATGGTGAACACTCAGCTATGAGCAGGAATTACAGGAAGCTGTAGTATGACCCTGACTGTAGTGAGTATACTGACAGACTGAGTGATGGCTGCATTGAATGAGAACGGCTGGGTGAAATGGCTGGACTAAAGTGGTTGCAGCTGCAGGCTAGAATGCAAAACATGCAGAGGGACTGCAGTGAATAGGTCGCTAGTGCTGGTTATGAACAGCAGGTGAAACAAACTGGGGAAGCTGAAATGAAATACATCAGCATGACAGAGGCAGGACATAGAATCGAGTCAACACACTGAAAACACACCACAGGTATGCACTGGAGTTAAATGAGAACATGAGAGCAGCGGGAGTGGCTGCCCTGGAGAAACACAGGAAGCACAGCCGGAGAGGCAAATCATGCTTTTTTTTGTAATTCAAGTTTTTATTAAACATTTTCAAATTACGGTTGCAACAATGATATAAAAAATCTGTTACAGATATACAAAATCAGCGAACCAATAAACAGAAAGTATAAAACATGTTTTAGGAGCCCTGGCCAGGGTGTGTCTCCATGGAAGTACAACTCTAATCTTATAAGTCATGCAATGAGCTTAAAGGTTCCTATAACAGTTGTTCCACTATATCCTAGTGCTGAAAAAAATTAGCGGAAACGTGATAGGGAGATTTGATGGGTCTAGGCTAATGTATAGGGTGGTGCAATGAGCACTGCCCTGAGCGTGGAGTGTGATCCAGACTAGGGCCCTCCTCTGGACTGTCCTGCCCAGGTTAGATTGAACTTATAACCACCAGTATTCACTGAGTCTGGACCCAGATGCTTGCATGTGCCAGTGATCTGCAGGTCTCTTGGAAGCCTTAGGTAGCCTGGCATGTAGTGTCCTTCAGGAATTTACGGTAGTTAGATTCTAGGTACCTTCCCCATGTGCTGTAAAGTCCCCCATTCTCCCCACAGCTGCTGACTACATCCTTTCAAAGCATGCAATTTTTCCAAGTTCAGCAAGCCACTCTACTGACTAGGGTGGGTTCCGCTCCTTCCAGTGCATAAGAATGATTCTTTCAGGAGTGGCGAATGCTCCTATCTACCATCTATCTCTGCACTTGTCTAGCCCAGTCCCAATGGAATGGTCTGGTCCCCCGGTCCAGCCATAACATAACCAGCATAGGTGTGAGGGTTAGACTGGTGGATAAGACCTCCTTGCAAACTTTTTGAACAAAGTCCCAGTATGGCTTAATTTCAGGGCAGGTCCAAAGTATATGTGTGATAAGTGGGTGATGTGGGGTAAGGGGCAACAGACTTCTAGAAAAACAAAATGAACTCACAAGCTCAAATGGACAGATTGGATGAGCTGTAGGCCCTTATCTGCTGACAGTATCTATGTATCTATGATAGTGCCTATGTCTCCACCACATCTGCAACATTGGTAGGTGTTTAGCAGGCCCCGCTTATGCAGCTGTGCTGGAGTTCTGTGCCACCTCTGCAGTATTTTTTGTTTTGTAAAATGATTTTTTGAGTCTTTCACCCCAGTGACCAGTTTCCTCTAGCAGTTTCTACAGTCTGAAGGGGAAATCTCACATTGGAACTCCTGCTTCTATTGCTTTTGAGTGCTGAGAAAATAATCAGTATGTCTCTTTGCAGAGGACACAAAGATCTGCAATAGGGTTGATACACAAGGTGGGGTGGAAAGGATAAGAAGAGACTTGGCAAGGTTGGAGGAATGGCCAAATGTATGGCAGCTTAGATTCAATGCTAAGAAGTGCAAAGTAATGTACCTGGGAAACAAAAACCCAGGGGAAGAGCATACAATGGGGGGTGAGATACTAACAACAGCAAAAATGGAAAGGGACCTGGGGGTGGTCATATCAGATGACCTAAAGGTGAGCAAGCAATGTGAGAGGGTAGTAAGGAGGGCTGGGGGGATACTGGGATGCATAGGGAGAGGCATCACCAGTAGAAAACAGGAAGTTGTTATCCCTCTGTACAGACAGCTGGTGAGACCCCATCTGGAATACTGTGTGCAGTTCTGGAGACCCAGTCTCCGCAAAGACATAGACAGGATGGAGGCAGTCCAGAGGAGGGCAACTAAAATGGTGCAGGGTCTGCACCAGAAGATATATCAAGAGAGACTTAAGGATCTTAATATGTATAGCCTCGAGGAGGGGGACATGATTGAAACTTTCAAATACCTCAAGGGAATCAACAAAGTCCAAGAGGGTAGCATCTTTCAGAAAAAGAGGTGTGCAAGAACAAGGGGGCACAATCTGAAGCTAGAGGGGGGACGGCTCAGAAGTAATGTGAGGAAGTATTTTTTCACGGAGAGGGTTGTGGATGCATGGAACAGCCTTCCTGAGGAGGTTGTGGAGTCAAAAACAGTGGTGGAATTTAAGAATACATGGGACAGACATAAGGCAATTCTCAGGGGTGGAGGGTGGAAGAAGTAGGCTGTTTGTTAGCTAGGATCTGCAGCTTATCCATTAGGTAGGGAAATGGGCAGACTGGGTGGGCCAAGCAGTCCTTAACTGCCATCAAATTCTATGTTTTTATGTTTCTATAGCTTGAGAAGGTATTTGTATATGTGGCCTGCTTTACAGTATGGAGATGGAGGTGCCTGGATTAAATTATCCAAGAGTGCAGGCTTTGGGGCCCGGTACCATGGGCTAAGAGGGGGCTTAGGGCGTGCCTCACCTGAAGGTACCTCCAAAGGTGATGTTGTGGGAGGCCATACTGGTCTTTTAGTTGCTAGAAGGACTTTAAAGAGTCACTAACATGTGCTGTAGTAAAACTATTCCCTTCACTTCCCAGTCCTTCCAGCTGAATGGATTTCCCCCAATGGAGATTTTGTCATTGGCCTAAAGAGGGAGAAGAAAGGATTACTCGTGGGATCACCCTGTGAACTTAATTGCCTTACCCATTCCTTTGCAGAATGTTTGAGCATGGGATGGGTTCTGAGTCCTTTGGGGAGCTTATTAAAGCAGATGGCCTAGACCAATGGTCATTTTACAAGTGCTGCTTCACACTCCAACCACTGGGGAGATACTGCATGAGCGTCATGCTCCACTGGGGTCGTTATTTGATGAAAAGCCCTGGCCGTTCTTTTAAGGCCAAACTCAGGCAGGTACATCCCTTCTCTTGAGAACTACTGTACTTGGAAAGTTTTTATGGCTAAGCCTTTGAGGGCCTGAGCCCCAGAAAAAGAACAGCATGGGCTGGATTCACAAAGCTGCAGAAAATCCTGCAGCTGTGGGAAAAACCTGGCACAAGTGGGTTGCCACTTGCGGAAAAGCAGTTTTTCCCACAGCTGTAGTATTCACAAAAGTGGAGCCAGTTTATGACCGGCTCCTCAGTTTATAGCAGCTTGTGGCTGTTTTTTCCCCCGCAGCTGTGGAAAAATGTTATGGCCAGTGGGACCAGGCATAACATCTCCAGAGCTGCGGGGGACGGAGAATACAATTCTCTGCAGCTGCAGAGATTTTGGTCTGCAACTGGAGTTGTGGAATGGGACTTAGTCCCATTTCCTTTTGTTAATTCGACTCCATGTCTTTATGACTCTTATTGATAAACTTGGGGTCTATTGACATAGGGATGTTGTTCAATACATACTGTATTTTTGGAGGCTGCCAAAGTCTTATAAGCAAGTGCTGTCCTCTAATGGGATATGTGCAAGTGTCTCCATCTACCAAAGTCTTTCTCCGGTGTTGCATGGAGTGGATCCAGATTAACTTTTTCCATACTCTTTATTTTATTTATTTATTGGATTTTGATAACCTGGTGAGCTCGCTGAGACTTGTGTCCCTTTTTCAGGAGTGACCTGGGATAAGTTACGTACAATTAAATAATGGAATTCACATGGTACAACATCAGGTACATGAGGACAGGACAGGCAGCATGAACAATGGTAGTTACAAACAGTAGAACAGTTTTCACTCTGAGGAAGGATAACAATTCATACATTTGGTCCAGTGGAACAAAGTGCAGACGTGCAGTTTCACAATATCATGTTGGGATCTGGAATTACAGAAGAAGAGTGTCCCTGCATTGGCAAAAATGACTCAGCGGAAGCACGTATAGCAATGCTTGGGTGGGGGGGCACCCTTTGAGTTGTCCTGTGAAGGACTCATATGTATGGTTTCCTGGATAAGGACAGGAAGCTCATTTCAGAGCAGCAGTGCTGTGTGTGAAATGGACCACTGATCATATGAGGTTTGTGTCCTAGGGACCTCTAGCAGGAGTTGTGAAGAGGAGCGAATGTTCCTTCTCACGGACTTCCAGGATAGTATATATATCTGAAAATAGGAATACAGTTCTTTAATGTTTTGTAGGCCCAGCAAAGGGTCAGGTAGTGGAGACGCTCTTCAAGCAGGGGCCAGTTAAGGGAGGTAAGCACATCACAGTGATGCTCTCTGTTCCCTGCTCCAGAAACAAACCTGACAATTCTGTGGTTAAGGGTTTTTAGTTTAGTTAGTTCCACACCCTTCCGGGGGGACAGCTCTTGGGCTCCATACAGTTTTGTAGGGAGAAGAATGCTGCTGGCTACAGATTGATGGGCTTAATTGGATAGGTAGGGCTTGAGCCTGTACAGCAACCCCTGCTTCTGAGTAAGAAGCTTAGAGACATGTTCAGTGTGGGCCCTAAGGGAGAGCTCCTGGTCAAGCCAGATGACAAGATATTTTATACTGCCTACTGCCTCAAGTCATGTACCTGAGGAGGTGAAGATCTGTAGGAGTTCACCCTGGTTGGGAGCCAGATTCTCTGGATCCAAACAACACGGCCTTGTTTTTTATCACTGAGGACAAATTGGTTAGAGATGAATCGGGATTCAAGTTCGTGGAAGTCACTGTTTAATCCAATTTTTACAGCGTTTAGGTCATGGCCTGATCAATATAGGACCATGTCATCTGACACAGGAGAACTTTTGCACCACCACTGTTTAGGAGGAGTTCATCAACAAACAACAAGAATGGTATGGGCCCCAAGATGGAGCCTTGGGGAACCTCATCTGAGATCTCTCACTGTGAGGAGAGGCATGTCCCCATTTAACAGACTGCTTTTGCCCTATGAGGTAGCTTCTAAACCATTGACAAGAGAGGTGATCTAGGCCTAGCATCATTAACTTAGCTAGCAGCAGCTCATGATCTACTAAATTGAAAGCCTTTGTCAGATCAATGGATATAGCCCCAGTTGGTTTACCTTGGTTTAAAGCATGTAGGACATCAGTGGTGAACTATACAAGGGCTGAATCAGTGCCATAATGCTTACAGAAACCACGTGGAATGTCTGTAAGCAGTGAGTGGGTTTTGATGTATGCCAATAATTGGTTATACACCAGTCTCTTTTGGACCTTGCTAGCATGCTGAGTATGGAGATAGGGCAATAATTTACAATCAGATACCTGGTTCCTCCTTTGTGCGCTGAGATCACATACACTACCATCCATTTAATGGGAACTAAGCTTTGAACAGGGACATGTTATAGAGAGCAGCCAATAGGAGTGCAAGGACTGAAGCAGACACTTTTAGGAGCTGAGGTTCAAGATTATCATGGCCCACTGATTTTGCCCACTTTAATTTTTAGGAGGAAGTTAAGGACCACTCTTTTGGAGACCATCAAAAGTAGAAATTAAGGCAGTGTGGTGGGCTAGGTAAATTTTGTAGGGGATCTACAGGAGGGCCCTTGTAAGTACCCAGGTCTGTGAAGAAAGTGTTGAATGCTCTGGCAATTTGTTTAGGGTCACTAATAATTTTTGCATTGTGGAGAATTTCTCAGTTTGGTGTGCTAGACCCTCCCTTGAGCAGAACATTTACCTGTGTTCTGAACCTTTTAGGATTATTCAACTTATTGGCTTGAAGACCTTTTAGGTACGTAATCTTGGCCTTCTTCAATGTGGATTTACATGAATTTCTGAGACACCTGTATGCTAGCCAGTCTTGCAGGCAGCCTGTATTGTTAGACACCAGCTAGGCTCAGTCCCTCTGCTTTATTAGGCTGCAGTGGGAAGGGGTTAACCATTTGGAGCAAACATCTTTGACCATTCTTTGAAAAAAGGGAGCATGCTTATCCACAACATTAGCAAAGTTATTTATTAGGAAGCTGAGGGTGAGGTTAACATCCCTGAAATAGCTAATGCTCTCCCAGTCTACCAATGCTAGGTCTTCTAGAAAGGCTCTGCTATTGAAACCCAAGTAGTGATTCTGGGGATATTAGAAAGGTTATTACACCAAATGCAGTATACTGGGGAGTGGTCACTTAATGAATCTGAGAAGGTTCCTGCTGCTTGTATTCAATCTGTTCTACTGACCAGGACTCAGTCTATTATGGTGTGGTTCTTTGTTTTGGCATTTAGCCTTGTGGGTTCACTAATGATTTGGTGTAAGTTAACACCACTTAGAGAATTTTTATAGGAGCAGGGGCCCTTTTCTGTCAAACTGAGGTTAAAGTCCCCTAGCAGGATTACTTCACTGATCTCTTGCTACCCGATGCAGACCAGGAGGTCATCCAGGGCAGTCTTGTCCAATGGGGTGAGGGCTATAGTTATAGCCCACATATAAGGGCTTGACATTGCCTAGCAGTAGTTTCATAAATATTGCTTCACAAGAAGTGGAGCCAGGAGTAGGAAAGGGTAATTATGTGGCTTGGAGAGAGGTGTTCACATTTATGGCAACTCCAACTCTTTTCTTTTTGGCAGGCTGGACTTTTCTGAACACGGCATAGCCAGTGATGTCAGTTTCATTTAATAGTATATGCAGTTTAAGACATATTTTAGAGAGAGCAAGTATTCCAGGGAGTACGGGTTTGCCCAGACCTCCAGTTCATGAATCTTAGGCCTTAAGCTGTTTATATTCAAATAGACTATCTCAGCACAAAACTGGGCACTCACCAGCCAGTAAACCATGACTCCATCAATAATGAAACTCCTTTAGAGAAAAAAATGTTTTACTGGGGTAGATATATAGACGACTTGTTATTAATCTGGAGGGGGAGTCGGGATGATTTGGATCAATTTGTGGTCTATTTACATGACACAAATGAACATATCAGGTTTTCTTACAATAGCGATGTCATGAGTGTTAATTACCTTGATGTAACTGTGACTAAAAATGAAATGGGTAAAATAGATACCTCCCTGTAAAGGAAACCAGTGGATGGTAACGGTGTGCTGATTTCAGTGAGCTGCCATCCTCCGCATGTAAGGTGCAACATTCCAAAGGGTCAGTTCCTGAGAGCCCGCCAGAACTGCAGCACTGACAGTGGTTTTCAACAGGAAGTTGAATGTCTGTCACACAGGTTACAGGACCGGGGATATAGTGATCTTAATATTCAGAGAGCTAGAACCCTAGCAGAGAATACGAACAGAAGTGATCTGCTGCAGGAAGAGGTATTCAGGGTCAAGATAGACATCAGTTCAACTTTGTGACGACTTCATCGGCACAAGTTGACCAAGTAAGAGATATCATTCAGAAGCATTGGAAAGTATTAGGGGGTGACCCTGGGCTCAAAAATTTTGCAAATGTGCCTTCGAGAATGGCATACAGGAGAGCTCCTACACTAAAAGATAGATTAGTACATAGCCATTTTCTGGACGTTAAAGGAGGCCACATGGTTAAATCAAGTGAAGGGATGTTATCATTGCAAAAAATGTCTATATTGCGAATCTGCAAAAAATTGCATAATGTTCATGAGTATGAATACACGTAGAGAGTTTGAAGTGAGACAGCTAACCACATGCAATACAGTGGGGGTCATTTATCTGACACAATGTTTGCACACAGCTTTTTACATTGGCAAAACAAAGAGACCTTTCAAACAATGGTTGGGGAAACATATGAGAGCAATAGAGAGATATGACCCCATGTACGCTACAACAGCCCACATCAATGAGGCAGCTAGGAGAGATCAACATTGTTTCAAGTTTAGTATTATTGACAAAGTCAGCAAAAATCCAAGGGGTGGCAACTTTAATAACCTCTTACGAAAAAGAGAAACATGATAGTAAAGTTGCAAGCCAGAGAAAGTCTAGGACTGAATACAGGATTTGATTTGAAACCGTACCTGGACACTAGATAGATAACGATTCAGTGGTGGATCTGAGGTTCCTGAGCACTTGACTCTACGCATTGTTTGAGTCCTAAGCATGGTAATGTGATTGTCAACATGATGAATTTTTTAAGTGTTTTTATGTCAGTATTTCCCTTAAGGGTGTCCACAACTGATATCCCCCCCCCACCACCACCATTGGGTTCATGGAGTTTCACTAAATGTGTTTTTTGTATGCTGTATGCGTATTGAAATAATTATGGGTACACATGGTGTTTTTATTATAATAGAGATCTATGATCATGTGATGTAGCAGCACCAATAGCTTTAAATGTGTTTAGTGTGATGTCACGATGACATGTATAAGGAGGGATATTTAAATACTGTGGTTTTATGGGTCTAACAGCTTTTGATAAAGGGTTCATGAGGATCCGGAATGCACCTAACATCTGACCCCGCGATGGTGGTAGTGGTTCACTTTTTATGAAATAAATAGAGGATAGTGTATGGGCAACAGTGAACAACAACAGTGTTGTTCACTTCGAGAGGTTGTCATGATAACCGCTGAAGCCTCGAGAGCGAAGCTCGAGAGGTTTGAGGATGCCATGACACCTTGAGAAGTGAATGGCACTTCTGTTAGCCTTCGTTGCCCATACACGGTCTTTATAGCGTGGGGCAAAGTAACGAAACAACCTGTGGTTTTTTCGCGGGTCGCTGGCCAGGATGTCATTGGGAACCCCTGCCGAGCCCGAGTCGGTGACAACACCTCTGCATTTTAAATTAAATAATTAGGCTCTGCTGTGTGCTGGCTAAGATATGAACAAAATGGCACTTACATTTACATTAGGACGTCCACCAGTGCCTATGCAGAAGTACACTGCCCATTTTATCATCGTCACGAACTGCGAATCGTACATGCGCAAACGTGGTAAAATCTGTTGTACCATTGATGTGACGTACTCACGATGGTACAACAACATCGTGACGTCACATCAATGGTACAACAAGACTAGGGAATGTTAGATTTTTAATGAATACAACGTTCTAACATACACTATAAAAGTTTATTCATTACTGGTGGAGTTGTGGTTTTACTGGCTGGTGAGTGCCCAGTTTTGTGCTAAGACTGTCTATACATTTTTCCGTGAACACCACCTTCCTAGTGCATGCTATTGCCAAATGTATTCACATAGACTAACTTGAGTCCCTTACAATTGGCCCAGCCTGGTTCTGAGGGGGAGTTACTTCTGGCATTAGGGAGGCAGGGGCCTGGGTTTGTTTCAATGTCCCCAGCTGTTAGCAAGAAGATTAACAGTGAAAGCTTAGTTAGGAGACAGAAGGCAGATACAGCGTGTTTACTAATAGACAATACCAAATACCTCAACATCAAGTAACAGACCCCTTTTTTCCCACTGTATAAGCTCATCACATGGGGGAGTAGGTTAGCTGGACCTCAGCATAGACTGGAGGCACTGGGTGTCCAGCTTGCAGCTTTGGATAGGGAGCAGGGAGTTTAGCTATCGCAGTGTCAGCAATCACCATTAGACTTATGGAGAATAAGGCAAGGAATAAGCTTCCTGAGGCCATGGTTAGACATTGCAGTGGTATATGGATAGCAGGATGAGGTAAGATTTGCCTGAGGGATAAGAAAAAGGGTAGCAATTATTTATTTTGCAAGGGGGATCCATGTTTCTCCTAGTCTGAATATGGAGGAGGAGGTGATGCAATATTTATTTTGTGGAGGGGATCTGCCTTACCAAGGGTGGTTCATCTCCTTAAGCCAGTTACTTGAGAAAAGGAGAGGGAGGGACCCAGTTGTTGTCAGAATTCATAATACAGAGGCCACCGATATAGGATATTGCTATTAGTGTGGGAGAACACTCTGGCACAGTTGGGCCAGTAGCAAGTGCTTCTAAGCAGACCCATGCCTTGCCAGCAGGGGTGTGTGCAAGGATATGAGAGCATACTCGACAGGTCCCAGGAAAAACTGGTTCTGTGCTACTGACACATTTCAGGGGTAACCTGGTTGCTGAGTAACTGATTTATGTAACAAAAGGAGAAGGGATTTTGTCACATTAGTCTTGTAAGCAGACAGCTGGACATATGATTTAATCAAGTGCCGTAAGGGTGGGATTTATTCCTCTGATTTGGTTACTCTCAGCATGATGTCATCTGCAAAAGCCAGTGCCTTATTTTTAGCTCCAAAGTGTACCCTATGTATTTGGAGGTGCTGTCGGATGGCTTGGAGAAAGGGTTTCAGTGCCAGAATGAAGAGAAGGGGCAATAGAGCCCCCCTTGCCTCACTCCACTTCCTAAAAGGGCAGGAGAAGGATGACAGTCCATTGGTGGAGACAGAGGCAGAGGCCCGAGGCCAAAATGACACAGGATGTGGAACAGGAACCTCCATTCCACCCAGTCAAATGCTTTCTCAGTATCCAGTGACAGCAGAACCATGAGTAGATGCAAATGAGTTGTATACAAGATGAGGTTGAGCAATGATTTGGTATTATCTGATCCCTTTATCCTGGGACAAACCCAACTTGGCCATTGCAGATCAGTTGGGACACCACCCATTTAACTCTTAGGGTGATCATCTTACCAAAAATCTTGCAGTCTACTGGGATCAAAGAGATGAATCTGTAGCTACTACATTTATGAGGGTCCTTCCCTGGTTTGGAATGCAATGAAATATGGGCTGTGCGCATGAAAGAGGAAAGTGTACCCACCTTGCAGGCCTCTAATAGGACATCCTGTAGTGGTTCCACCAGTTGAGGGAGGAAATTTGCAAAAAATTCTGTAGGCAGCCCATCATTTCCAGGGGCTTTCCTAGTGGGCATGCTCACCAGTGCAGATGCCATGGAAGCTGTGATGGTTTGGTCCAGATCTTCCTTCTGTTCCTGTGACTGGGTAGGTGGGGAAAGACCTGCCATGAAGGCAGCCATCATCTTCTCTGAGGGGCTTATCTCTAAGGAGTATAACGTTTTATAAACATTCAGAAAGGCATTATTTATATACCCTTGGCCCCTCAATAGGATGCCATCTGCAGTGGTGATGCAATGGCGTTTTTAAGTTGGTAGCCAGCAACCAGCCAGATTCCTGCCCCCGTTTCTCAAAAAGCTTGTCTCAACCTAAACAAGGTGAATTCTGCTCTCTGTTGGAGGAGCATGTTTATTTTAAAGCATGAGCCTGTGATTTGAACTAGCAGGTCTTGATCTGTGCCCCCTGCTGCCCTGAACTTTGATTTGAGATCTTTAAGAATCACCTCTTTCTGGAGGAAGTCACGTTCCTTAGCCTTTTTTGTGCATGAGGCAAAGGCAATGCTTTTGCCTCTGATAAAGGTCATAAGGGCATCCCATCTGATAGCCGCTGAGGTATCGGTGGGTTTGTTAAGTTCAAGAAACTCCATTATGTCTTTAACCAGCTGTGTGCAGAAGGCGGGATCCTTAATGAAGGAGGAATTAAATCTCCACCTGTCTGTATTTAGTGCCACTTAGTCAGGGGCAGCCAAGAGAAGAATATTGGGCTGAGGTCCAAGATCACAGCTATATCAGTCTTTGCCTCTGTCATATTTTCTACACATTCTGCTGGCATTAACAAGATATCAGTTCTGGAGATTGCATCATGTGGCTGGGAGAAGCAAGAGTAGTCTCACCCTTTATGGTGGATTAATCTCAAAACATCTGTGGTGCCTTGTTCTTTTGCCATTTCCTGGAGGGTGATTGAGGTGGGGGGGCCCTGCTTCTATAAAGAAAATCATCAAAGACCATGTTCTTGTTCCCTAGCTGCTAGTAGGATTTGCTGCTTACCTGTCTGCTAATTTCTGGGTGAGTGAATTAAAGAAGGTGGCATCAGATTGGTTAGGGCCATATGCACAGCACAGTGTGATGTCCTTGTCACCTAACTGACCACCAGCTATGAAATATCTCCCTAAGGATCTATGCATGTGAAAGAGGCCTGAAAATCTACATCTTTATGTATTACGGTGGCCATCCCTCTGCTCTTAATGTTGTAGGCATGCCTGAATACCTGTGCCACCCATCCAGGTTTTTGATTTAATCTGCTTCTAGCCTAAGGAGATGAGTCTCCTGCAGGAACCCTGTTCCCGTCCCAACCTGCAAAGGTGATCTAATATCTTTCTCCTTTTTATCATGGAGTTAATTCCTTTAACATTTCATGATGTGAATTAAAATGAATAGGTTTATAATGTATGGTAGAGGGCTATTAACGATGGAATTCAATGAATTCCTATTGTTGTTATACCCTCTTGAGTATGTCACAACAATAGTATAACAAAAGAGAATGTCTCTGCACATGTACATCTCATGGACTTCCGCATTTCTACAAACAGTCGCAGTGGGGAGAGCTGCACTGAAGGAGAGCGTCGCAAAATAAAAATATTGAAAAGTAAGGACTTGTTTCATTTAACTGGTGCCCATACACTGTAAAAGTTAATGGATGGGCATCAGTTATTAACCTTACTGAATTCAGTTCTTGAGGTTGCCATGGCAACAATAAACCTCTCGAGCTTCACTCTTGAGGTTTACAGTGTTGTCCTGGCAACCTCTCAAAGTGAATACAGCATGGTTATGAACTGATACCCATCCATTATCCTGCAAGTTAGTATATGTCAGCAATCCCTTAATCCATTAATTATCTTAATTATGCACCCCCGCCGGATGCACCTGGAAAAGTTTTGTGCTTTCTGGTCAAAATGAGAAATAGATAGATAGATAGATAGATAGATAGATAGATAGATAGATAGATATAATATTTTGACAGATAGCTAGATAGATAGATAATACTTTGCAAGATAGATAGATAATACTTTGATAGATAGATAGATAGCTAGACAGAAAGATACTTTAGATAGATAGATAATACTTTATAGATAGAGAGATAGAGAGATAGATAGCTAGATAGATAATAGATAATATTTTGATTGATAGATCGATAGATAATACTTTGACAGATAGCTAGCTAGGTAGATAAATAGATAGATAGATAGATAATACTTTGATAGATAGATAATAGATACTAGATAGATAGCACTTTGATAGAGCAGAGGAATGACCAATGAGTTATGATCCAACCCGGTGGTGGCACTTTCACTAATGAGTGGTACTCATCCTCATCTGTCAAATCAAGAAAAAGGGTATGTTTAAAATTAGCAACATTGTGGGATAAATAGGGGAAAAACAAGGAATGGGGTACTTATTTTCAAAAAGTGCAGACAAGCATGGGTACCACTGTATATTTTGAGTGCCACCACCAGGGATCCAACACTTAGTCATTTAGAACAGATTAACCATGACTTGATACGCCAGCTTGCATCCACTTATATATATATCAGTGTAGAGGTATCAGGAAACCTTTGTGCACTGCAGACACTCTGTATACTTTCTAAAGTGCAATGAAGTAAACTTAATAAGGCCAGAACAAACTGGAACCAGATTAGCTTCCATGAGAGAAAAGTCAGATATGTCCTCCTAGAAATGAGGGTCACTTGGGGGTAATTACTGGGGGGGGGGGACTACCCCAAACCTTCCCTTCCAAGGGTCGCGTGCACACACATTAGAGAGCACCAGAGTCTGAGTCTCAAGCCTAATGTTTGCTTCAGAGCCTCCAGAGCCTTGGACCAGTGACAGCCTACCCCATCTGCAGCCACCAATGTTCCATTCAAGGGTAATTAGGCAGTATCTGCCAGGTGCATACCGGGGAAGGGGGTCACTCCAGAAAGGCTTCACAGAAATTCCTCCAGTCAATACATCCAGTCTCCAAGAGTGATGGATTCTTGTGAGCCCTTCGAGCACCCCATCCCCCCATTAATAGGTTACCCTGCCCCCAGTCCTCCCTTCTTCCACCAGTATGCTGCCTGAATACATGTGCCTGTTCATTTTCCCCTTGAGATAGGGTATGATACCTCTAGCATCCCTCTTGGGAGCACAGCCTTCTCCTCCGGTTGGAAGATAAGCTGAGGGGAGTGAATCAATGAGGTAGCCCACTGCTGTCATCTGAGGGTTTGTCACACTGGATCAAAGGCAGCTTGATCTGGGAGAATGTGTAGCTCTGGCAGGGAGCTGCACCTGCCATCTTTGATTAAGTAGGCTGTGAGAGCAGCACCAACAACAAGTTTAACTCAACAGAGGCAGAATTTCTAGTATTGTCTTGTGTGTGTGGGGGGGGGGATGGTGTGCTAGAGGAGGTGGGTCATCAGAGAGGGTTGGCTATATTTCCTCTGTTTGATCCTTGCCTGAATAGGAGAGGGGTGGTGGTGGTGGGGGGTTCCTGGTGAATGTGACTTACCTACTTAATCCCTACCCTGTCCAGCTGCTTAGGCCTGATTGCTGTTTTGTGCCATATGTAGTTAGATGCGTGGCTCGGGCAGAAGTCACACCTGGTTCAGGCAAGTCTGTCTTACAATGTAGATGTCACTCCCCCATCCCACAGATTGTAGTGCTTAGTTGTTTATGTATATATCTTGGGCCTTTTCCCAGTTTAAGAATGCCAATTAGCATATTTCAGTGGCCTCTGCGGAACTGCTGAGCAGGACTCTGATTCGGTGGCATTTCCTCCCACATGTTCATGCTGCTGGATGGTTCACTCTGGAGGCGTGGCTTAGGCATTACTCCCCCAACCAATGGCAAGACAGCCCTCCAAACCAGCCCTCAGCAGTTGGTGCCATCTTGCTTGCTCCCCACCCCCTTGGTGACCATTTGACAGCTCGGCCGCAATGATGACTCAGCTAATCTCTTTCCTTAGTTGTTCCTGTCAGTGGTTCTCTCTCTCCTGCCAAAGGCAGTTTACTTCAACCAATGCATCGCTGGTAACCGCTGTGCAGCCTAGAGTGCTAAAAGATGAGAGCCTGAGTGAAGGCGACCAAAGTGTGACCAGCAACCCCTACCCTCCCTGTAGGTTGCCTGAATGCATGTTCCTGTTTGCTTTCCCCTTGAGATAGGGTATAACACCTCCAGCATTCCCCAAGCTATAGATCATGTATAGTCTGTGGTAATAACGTAGGTTGGGAAAAATGGCCAAACTGGGTGGGCCAAGCGGCCCTCATTTGTCATCAATTCTGTCTTTCTATGTCTATATAACCATTTTCCTCAGCAAGTGCCATGACCAGTAGCCTCTTAGTTTAGAGGTTCAGAAGGGATAAAGGATTGGGAAGGGGCACTTGTGAAGGGGAGTCGGTACCCTCCTACTGGTAACATAGGTAAATAAGTAAATACAGTAGTAAGTAAGCCTCCCCTGATCATTGCTCAGTCTCTCTCTCTCTCTCTACTTATAATCCTGGATAATAAGAAGGTTGACAGCTATGAGGCTACTGATAACTGAAAACGTGCTGGGGTAGCTGATCACGCATATTCATTGCCCCCGCTCCAATCCCTCCCACAGTACCTGTAAGGAGAAAAAACAAGTTAAAGGGTTAGATATTTTAATTATCAAAAATATAGCCTCATTCCATGGGAGAAATCCAAAACGTAGGACCTGAAGGATGGGTAGAGCAACTGATAAAGTCAAATTAGGTACAGGCTTTTGGACCCTGCGGCAGGGTAGCTCAGTCTGGAAGGGAAATGTTCTGTCCCTGTCGAGAGTCGTTAACAGGTTGCAGTGTGACAATGCCAGCCCAGGATGTGTGCCACTCTTAGACAATTCCTCATGCTGCAGGATGGAGTATTTGTTCGCTGCTGGTTATGTCTTCTATGGGGTGCCAGGGTTTGTACCAAGGGTCCTCTCTGGTCCTGCCTGCTTGGGAACAGGCTCCCCCAGTGTGTCTGATCCATGTAAGGAGTAGAGTTGTGCGAAACTGAAAAATTTCACCCAGTGAAATATTTTGTGTAATTCACACATTATGTGAACTATTAATCAAGGGAGAAATATTTCACCCCAGAGTGAACAAATTTCACCGCAAACTAGAAAACTTTTCGTACTTACAGTAAAATTTTCACTGCAGGTGGAATTTAGCCACCTGTGGGGCAAAATTTAGAGTTCTCCTGCAGGTCCTCCCTACCGATTACCAGCCTTACTTGAATAAAGCCGCCGCCTGCTACTCCTGGCCCCCATGTCCTTTTTTAAAAAAAAATTAGATATCACTAAAAAATAAACAATGTAAAATCAGTACAACTATAATATCCACAATCTTACTACTGATCCAAGGATAAAAATGAACATGAGTACGAAATGAGACAGTATCAACCTATCCATCCTATCTGAACTAGCTTGAATAACATCTATAATATTCCATGCTAGACTGTATAAAAACAGTATATGAATACTAATGAAACAGCTCATGCGTGAACCAGTATAACTAAATAAGGGAAGCAAGGCAAACTGGCCACTAAATAAAGGTGAAATATATTAGGAAAACTATGAATAAAGAGCAAGGAGAAAAGCGAGAGATTGAAAGGGGGGGAAGCCCGGGAGCTGGCAGAAGCAGAATATAATACTATGTTGATTTCAAATTACCTTAAGTAAGATAAGGAGGATGAATACTTGCCTAAAGTACCAACACTTTCTAGTTAAAGATTCAATCGGCAATGATAATTCCCAGACACTCCATTAAACATCATGAAGGTATAGCATGCCGAAAGTAAAAAACTGCACCCCCCCACCCCGGTGATAAACAGCTAGTAAGCTCTAATCAAATCCCTCTTTCCTCCTGGCTACCTCAGATAGGGAAGGGATGGGCTCTCACTGCCTCCCGCATGTGGCTATCTTTTCAAAGGCTTATAGCATACCACCTAAACTTAAACCAGTAGGCTGGAAGCTCCACCTCTCTAAACCCTTCCATAGGCAGGACAAAGCTCAGAAAAGTTGTCAGTAACATTATGAATCATTGACGTGTCTGGACAATTACCAAGCTACCTTGGGAGAAGGGTCCAGCAAACCGAGCCCTCCCCTCTGACACTGAGCCCAGATCTTGAGTAGCAAGTACAGTGCAGTCTCGATCTAATGACCCCACATTATCCGGACATCCCTATCTAATGGACTTGTAGCACATCTCCCAGGTGAATACTCTCTGAACATTTTAATCCCAGTTTTACAGAATCCCTATTATCCAAACTAATTTCATGTCTCCCAAGCAGTTTAGATAATCAAGATTGTACTGTATATTGAAGGATAGAGTAACAGCTGAGTAACAAGCCTTAAGCCAAAAAAAAAAAATACAGCTTTCAGTCAACACCACTATCATGAGGAAAGTCTGTGTTACTGCCTGCCTATACTGAATGTAAATATATCTGAGAGGAAGGGGCCCCAAACAATAAGTAGAAGGCACATGCTGAAATGGACGAAGACACATGCCCGAGGCAGACGATACCCCACCATTTGTTCTCACTTCCATCGACAGACCAGAGGAGAGATAGAGATCCAAAGATGGGCACCACTGTATCCACCAAGGAGATTCAGCAGATCTTCTGGAGTCCAGTAGGGATAGCAGCATTAATTATAAAGACTCTAATATAGTGAATTGATTACCATCGGCCAGCTCAAAGCCCGGGCCAAGGCCAAGTACAATCCTACTCTTATGATAGCATATAAAAGCCAGTAAAAGTATTTCAAAGTGTCCCAAGATTTAGTCACTGAAAATAAATAAGATCAGGATAAGGAAATATGGGAGAGAAAGGGAAATAAACCTCGAGTCAGATAATTAATATAGAACTAAACTTCATTAGATAACTAATGCTAAGCCCAAAGTTGAGAACAACATTGAAACAACAATCACTAAAGGACAATATCGGCTTTAACCTGAAGTCTCTATGTAAAAGTAAAAATTAGGACACATTGATATCTCCTGTAGAAAGATTCAGGAAGGAGGCCAACTTCTGCACTAGGGCTCCTGTACTGCTGTCTATGGCCATCTCCAGGTATTAATCCTTAATCGGTGTAGACTGTATAGTTTTACCAGGCGGCTGCGTCATTCTAAATGTACATATTGGATTGGAAATCTCCACTGCTTGACCCTCCTGATTTGGTGTAAGTTACAGATAGTGATGGAGAAAAAATATATAGGTGAGAAAGTAAAGTAGTAGCTTCAGGAGAGTGTTGTCTGTCCTCAGGGTTCTGGGGAAAGCGTTAGCTATCTTTCCTCTGCCCTAGCAAACCTTCCATTATCCAAAATCTTAATTCGATACAGGATCTCTGATCGAAGCAAGAAATCGCAGCAAATCAGCTTTTCGCTCTGAACAAGGATGTTCAGTCACAGTACAGGCAGTGTTCAAGGTAGAATATTACTTTGATTAAAGAAGAGTCCTTAATGCAAACTGAAACGGATGGGAAAAAACAGCATCCGATACAATAGCTGCAAAGACTGAACTTGTTCTTGGATGCAGGTCTAACCAATGCCGGGTTATGTATTTGAGGAGAAAAATCAGAATGAAAAGTACTATTAAATTACCGAAGAGCTAGAGGACTCCAATGTATGGAGGCAACACCAGG
This sequence comes from Neoceratodus forsteri, assembly GCA_016271365.2. Classification (NCBI taxonomy): domain Eukaryota; kingdom Metazoa; phylum Chordata; order Ceratodontiformes; family Ceratodontidae; genus Neoceratodus; species Neoceratodus forsteri. The sequence goes on from JADMNL010000022.1 coordinate 36,641,118, forward strand.
GAGCGGTTTACATAGGGAATGGCAGGGTACGAAATTGCAGTGAAATTTCGCCATTTCGCGAAACATTCTGCATGGTGAAATTGCCAATTTTGCAACAATTTCGCTGGTGAAATTTAATTTCACAACATCTTTAGTGAGGAAGAACTGGACTTCATACTCGTACCTCTGTATCCATTGGGGGGGTCCCTTGATTTTTTCCAGCCTCTGCCTGTCGATTTCTTGGGCCTTTTCACTTGCCAGTCCATCTCCTGGCCCTCCAGATGAGTATGGGGCTGCATTGGTTTGTGTAAGCCCAGTGCTAGCCTCGTCAAAGTTTGCATGTGCTTCTTAGAGCTAGGATTTCCATCTTGAATCCCAAAGTCCTTTGCCTTATCTGGCGAGTTCTTTTGTAGGTATTGTAAAGCTTCTTCTGGGTCTCAGAGATGTCAGCTACCCTCTTCCATGTGATTTTTAGCTTGGCTGCATATTGAAGCTGATACTGTATACCAACCTCCTGTATGGCTTTCCTGGCAGCCATAAACTCCTTTCTTCTCACTGCCAACTCTAGGAAGAGGTCATTAAAGATTAGTATCCAGAGTCCTTCTGATGAGAGTGGCCCATTTTCTCTAGCCAGGGTCAGGATCTGCTCCTTCTCTGGAAACCTCAATAGCTTAGCCAGCATAGATCTTGGTTGGTCTCCTGTTATGTGGGGGGGGGGGGTACCAATGATCTGCGAGCCCTCTCAATTTCCCAGGGTGTTCTTCAGGAGTAGTTTAATATGTTGGGGAGCTCCCTTTGCAAGAATAATGCAGAGTCCATTTTGTCCACTCCATCAGGCATCCCTGCAATACGTATATTGTTCCTTCGACTCCTATTTTCAACATTCTCTGCCCTATGCCATAAAAGCCCCACCGTCCTCTCCAATTCCTATATTCAGGCTTCATGCCTGGAGTCTTTTTCATCAATATACAAGAGGAAGGTGTCTGTGTCCCTTTGTTTGTGCTCTAGGCTTTGCCCTTTTTCTTGTGATTCGGCCACTAAGGATTTGAATGTTGAAATCTCATTTAAGACCTGCTGCAACATCCGCATAAGGATAAACCCACCACCTGCTGTCATCGGGGCCGCTGGAGTAGCCTTGGCTCGAGTCTGACGGGCTGGTGGTGCACAGACTTCAAATGATAGTTTCCTTGAAGCTAGGCTAGCTCAGGCTTTGCAACTTTGGATTTTGATAGACTAGATCATGCACTAACAAAATATATCACTTAAGGCAGGCTGCAAAGGGTCTGATGAGTGGATTAAAATGGATAATTCCTAGGCTACAAGGAGCGACCATTCAGGTGTCCATTCCTTCGCATGGCTCATGCATGCACCATGTCACCCATTCTAGCTGAATTCAAAACAAACTAACCCAGAGAGTTTCTGAAAACACAGATCAAACAGAAGCCAAAGGCAAAAGCCAAACAAAATGGCCCAAAACAACTGAAAGGAAAGCTGCAACTGGGGGGGGAGCCTCCAGCTGCAGCAAAGAAACAGAGCTTCCAAATGAAGCTGGTGGAAGCTGGTTTATATAGCCCAGGGAAAGGGGTGACTGGTTGCTTCAACCCATCAAACAACAGGCATTGCCTTTTCATTACTAATTTAAAGCAGCAGTACAACAAAATTGGGCAAAACATTTGACGCTACCTTTTTTTTCACTATAAAACATTCCAGGCATCTTCCAGTTTTACTTGGTGGTATAATGTTCTAATTCCACCAAAATTTAAGTATTTTATAAATATTTTAATTTAGTTTTTTCTCAAGAAAGTAAAAGATGGCCAACACAGTTTGCATAGAAATAGCACTATAGACCTGGCAAGGGTTAGGATAAAAAAAATAAGAATACTCTCATGGTGTGCAGCATAGGAAGTACCTAGACAAGTACATTTGACAGGTATGCTAAATTTGTTTTTACTGCAGCTAAAACTAGCTTTTTTAGGAAAAACATTTTTGCTGCACTGCTGCTTCAACAACAATGGTCAAAACATTTCAGAATATTGACTAGACACTAAAAAGGAAAACAGGAGAGCATCTAGAGCAGTAAAATGCTGTTTCTTATCACCTCTAAGGTGTGGTGCGAGGGGAGTGGGAGGATAGCACTGGTCATAGCACCGTGAGCCCAGGGCATGGGCTAAGACATGACTCTGTGTGCCTGGTGCCAGGCCACGGGCCTACCTCTGAGGCTGCTGCACTTCCAGCATATTAGCGCTCACACAACCTATGTGCAACCACTAACATCTAGAATGGCAGTTTGAATTATTATACGCAGCGCTGCTGCCACAGGCGATATTCTGCCCCCCCTGCAGACAGTGGCACCTGTTTGTGCATGGTAGTTGAGGTGGGTGGCAGACAATAAGGGGAGCACTTTCTACCCTCAAATACCACCACTGACCGCTGGGACTGTCTATAGAGCCTCTGGATTCTAATCCCCAAATCAAGACTATGTGACCCCAGGTTCTAATCCCCAAATCAACACTCACTCTGTGAGCCTGGGGCAAAGGCAAAGTACAATGAGGTAACTATTTCTAAACAGTTGTGTATGTCTGACTTTCACTTGTACCTTTGCTTCTCAGCATCTTTTCATCTTTTTTATTCCCTTTATTCTGCACTATATTTTTGTGAAACAATCCATTTCTTCTGCTTTTGTTATGTTACCATTGGCAAAGCAACTTGCTGAGTATAGCCAACTCTTGTTAAAAATACATTCATGCATGATAGTTAAACTCGCATGCAACATCTTGTTTTCAGTGGGGTTCTACTTCTACAAGTTTATAATGTGTTTACCCAGGATGGCTAAACTGAGAAGCAACACTCAATTTACAATGAGGTCCTTCTTTTAGCTATTTTTAAACTGTTTTCACCAAGGCTACCCCAGCCAAACTTCAATGCTATATCTATAGTAGAAGTGTCATTCCTGACCCCAGAAGATTATGAAACAGATTATAGTTTATTCTGCGTTTACTGCTGGCAGCATATATGATGATGGAGGGGGCAGAACTGCAGACATTGTTTATTCAGAAGGTAAACTGTGATTTTTTAAAAATTCTTGGGTCCTGATAAATGAAAATTCTATTGAGATGGCGCACATGTGCGAGCCATGGACTGGGATGGCAGATTAAGTGCTCAGCTCTGTGGTACGCTGAGCCTTAATTTCATTAATAACATGGTCAAATCTGCACTGACTCGGACAAACATAGGGCTGGACTTATAGAGCCCCTGAAAATCCTGCAGTTGTGGGAAAAACCTGATGCAAGTAGGTTGCCACTTGCAGAGCCACAGTTTTTCCACAGCTGTGGTATTCACAAAGGTGGAGTCGGTTTACGACCTACTGCATGATTTGTGGCAGCTTGCAGGTGTTTTTACCCCACAGCCGTGGAAAAATATGCCCACTGGGACCACTTGTGACATCTCCTGCAGCTGCAGCAGACTGAGAATACAAATCCCTGTAGCTGCAGAGATTTTGGTCTACAACTGGAGTTACAGAGTGGAACTTAGTCCCATTTCATTTAGTGAATCTGTCCTGTAGTCTTGTTGTTTGGTAAAAAAAATCAGTACTCATGAAATGCCAAGTATCGCCTTAAAATTCCTCCCCTAAGCTGAAACAATTTATGAAAACCATCGCGGCTGTGAGACACATTGGCAGGAATGGCTGAGGTGGCAGCAGCTCTGGTCTCCTTGAGTGACACAGTCAAAATAAAGGGTCTGCCCCAACAGGTTTTTGGAGAAATCACCAGTTTTAAGACCTTGGTGTCAACTCTAGAAGAAAAAGTGGGAGTAGTATGAAATATTAACAATCCGAATCCTGACACACAGTATCCTGAGTTTGGAATCCCAACAAGGCGATATGCGTGACAGGTTGTATACCCAGGTTGTAATCCCGACAGCTGTGATCGTTGTCGGGATGTGCTATGCAGTTTTTATTTGGAAAAGAATAACTGCCCATTTACATGAGGTAGTTGTTGTGGTATTTGTACATTTGCTAATGAAGTTGGTTCTGGGGTAGTTTGCCCATCTCGTTCATTTTACCAGTTGCTGAAGGGCTTTTTACTTGGCAGGTTCTGCCTAATTTCCTATGGTATGTTTGTCATCTCGTCATCTCAGTTTGTATAAATTGTGCTGGTGTAGCAGTTGAGGTTTTGGCTTTCTTTTTTAAGGTTGCCATCACTTCTGTGATGGGTGCCTGGGTTGCGTTGGGAGCATGGTTGTGGAAGATAGACAGTACTCTTATAAACTGGTCCACTTGGTCCATGAAAGGTGTACAACAACTGTCCCATTTGATAGACATCAAAACTGGCTATTTGATAACATTTGGACAGCTGCAGATAGAATCTATGGTGGAGAAACATGAGCACTGGCAATACCCACAGGGTTAAGGCAAGCTCTGGGAGCCACAGTAGGCCCGCACTACAGACTCCCAAAGTAAAATGAACTGGACAATTTGTTGAGGCCCCCAAGGGACCAGCCTCCCCACCAAGTCCAACTACTCTACAAAGGGCTCAAGGGTTTAAGGGCAGACTCAAAAGACCCATGAATATCCAAATGGGGTGCCGAACTGAGTACTTCCATCTTCCCACAAGACTGGAGGGGATGCTGGAGAAACCTCCACTTAGCAGCATGTTACATATGAAAGTACTTCACTCAGTATAAAGTCCTCCATGGATGGCACAGAACTCCTTGGCAGTTGCACAAATGGGGGCTGATGGGCTCCGACAAGTGCTGGAGATGCTCCAAGGGTGGCTCATGAAATGGGCAAATACAAAACAGAGAGCCCAAAAGTTAGCGAGGGCATTTCAGTGAGACCAAAATGGCAACAAATGTTTTACCCCTTCCCTGAGGTGCTATGAGCTCAGAGTTGGTTATTTAAATAAGAGAGGTACGGGGGGGGGGAGGACCCCCCCCAACGGGGGAAAAATTTGTTGCCATTTCTGTCCTCGCTGATATGCCATTGCGATTATGGGCTCACTGTTTTATATTCACCCATTTCACATAAAACCACTCCATGGAAACTGGTAGTATTGCCCATCTGCTGTAGGAGTGCCCTGAACTACAGAATATCTGGAAGGAAATCCAGAGTATGATCAACAATCTGGTTGGCCCAGGCATCACGGTAACTCCTGGACTGGTGATGGTGGGGCTGACTGTTGGGGAAGAGGCACAATTAGGCCTGTCACTCCTGGGGAGGAGCAGGATGCTCGGCACGCTCATTACTGAAAAAAGAATTGTCCTCCACCACTGGAGAGAGCAGGTGCCACGTCACCCCTCTGAATGGCTTTATGGGCTCAGAAAAATGGCTAGTTTGGAGAAGGGTACACTCCACCGCTAACAACAAAATGGATACCTACACAAAGATGTGGTGCCCATACCTGACATCTGACTTCTGTAAAATCCCACATGGACACGTTGTGTCACTTTACCTCATGCAACCAGCAATAACGTGAAGGGGGAACACATATAGAGAATGAATAAACGTTTGATATGGAGTTAGGGGACAGTGGCTACCCTCCCCCACCCTCCTCCCCACCCTCCTTATTCTACTACCCCACGATACATCAAGGTTACTATCTCTAGTTCACCGCATTGCAAGACCTATAATGGCTTTTCACCATGCATATATTGTGTTTAATACATTGTTCATGTGTACACAGCTGAGCTATACAGTTGTCAGAATTAAGATGTATAGAGATGTTTTTGATTGTGTTGATCTATTTTGCATCACAAAAATTTGACTTTGTCTTCTGTTAGAGTTACATATCCATGGGCTTGAACCCCAGCCAGGAATATGATTCTGTGTTTGATTTGTCTATGATTATCTGTTTGTTGTGGTTTCTGTCCGGCAATAAAATATGAATCACAAAATGGAAAATTCCTCTGAGATTATGCATATTTGCACATACTACAAATTGTTATGTGCTGCAACTTTATCCCTTCGCACATACCACCAGGACAAAATGTGTGTAACATCTACATTCCCACGCTTAGTACTATTCTGCTCACTTTATTCAATGCACAGTGCATACTGTTTGGATTCCTGTGTTCATGCATAGTTAGTTCTTACCTTTTATTGGTTACTGACAGGTGCTTTTGCAATTCAGCTTCACTTTATTGCCTCAAATTCACTCTGACCTCTGACATCATAGAACTTAGGACTTTCAGGTTTTTACTATCAATATCAATGAATCAGCGGTGCACAGTCCACAGATAACATCCATACAGGAGTACAAGATTATTATTAGCACACACTTACTTACCTCACCGAGCATACTGCAGCTTTTTGCCTCAAATGTAAGGTGCTGCTGGCATCCGTCAACCCTTCTATGTAATGCTGCTACTGTACCTGCAGATATATATATATATATATATATATATATATATATATATATATTATAGTGGCAGTTAGGGTTGCACGGCCATTTCTATGTTAAACCCAAAATGTTGTACTTTAATAACTTTGCAACTGTTTGACCAATTTACCTGAAAGTTTGCATACACTGTCTAGTACCATAGATCTCTGGATCTGGCAAGTTTCATCTCGGTTGGTGGTGCCATTGCGGAGCTGCGGAGTGCAAATAATGTGAAATTTACCATTTAGGTGCAAATTCTTTGCTTAAGCGTAACTCCGAAATGGTTTGGGGTTTGGTCTGAAATTGTTAGGGTACATGGAGTATGGGTCACTGATGTGCCTTTTGATGGTTTGGTGAAAAAATATTTAATTCATTCAAAAGTTATTTAATTTTAAAGTTTCCTATTATAGCCTATGGGAAAAATTAGATGTCTAGCGCGAAAGCACTTTTTACTTTCATAAAAGTACTTTTTCCTTTTGCAAAAGTACTTTTTGCTTTTGGAAATGGGAAAGTAGTGTTGTTCTTCTACCATCTTGTTTTCAGTTAGTGATAGGGAAAAAACACCGTAATTCAAAAATTACAGCCCTTTGGTAAAGACCAGCAGTTGTGTTTACCTAAATGGGGCCCGAGGAACATGTTCCTGGTGTTAGATTTAAAAAATAATGTTTAGAAATATGTTTTTTTCAGTTTAGCCATTGGAAGTGTTGCAAATTTTCGACACTATTGCGACACTTTCGCAAACGTAGTGCCATGAAATTTGCGAAACATTCTTGAAAACTTTTGCAACATTTGCAAAACTTTTGCAAATTTGCAACAATACTTTAAAAAAACTGCTGTTTCTTTGCCACTTCACTGCAAATAAACGATAGGACGTTTGGGCTCAAATTTGCAGGTTAGAAAGGGCTTGCACCACAGATGTACCTTTTGCTGGTTTGGTCCTAAAATTTACATCAGTTCCATAGTTATAACATTCCAAAGTTTTGAAATTTCTTATAGGATAACATTATGGTGGTCTTCGTGCCTTTCCAAGGCTATATCTTGAAAACAGTTTGAGATATGGATTTTTCGCTAAACATGGCTTAATAAACCTTTAGGTGTACTAAGCAAGTATTCAGGTTGCCAGGCCATGATTACAACTGTGGTGGAATTTTTGCCAGTGTTCCAATAGTTACTGTGATATTACGCCATTTGCAGCACAAAGGTTACTTGGAATGTCTCTAGTCCTGTGCTCTTTCTCTACACGTATGGGCATATGGATATGCAGTATGCAACCAACCCCCCCCACCCTCCACACACCAACAAATGTCGGGGTGTGCCTTGGGGTTGTCTGACCTAACTCTCACCCCATTCTCCTATACTGTACCATCTCAGCTTCCTTACACATGGAATGGGTTGAGAGTAATGTCCAATGACCCCAAGGTACACCCCAATACCTGTTATTTTGTATAGGGTGAAGGGTGGGGTGGTAGGATTGGTAACCCTGACACTCAATTTCCATACTTTTGTTGCTGCAACAGGAACCCTAACTGATGCATTAACAGAGTTTTTGCAGATTACAATGCAAGTCAAACATACTAGCATAGCTTTTGAGGAGAAAAGCAGGTTCTGGAGGTGTGTAAGGCTCTGAACGAACAAGGTGGCTGGAAATCATACTGCAACCAATGGTGTTTGATCTAGCCATTTTGTGCTTGTGAACAGGAAAGCACACTTTTCAAATCACTTTCGCTGCTCCAGTGAATGGCCTGGCTTTTAACATTTTGATGATGCTCTGCAGCCAACACCCCCTGTCTCACTCTGCTCCCCCACACAACACTACCTATTCAGCTCATGGCCCACATTCTTTTCCATCTGCCCACCCCAACAGCAACACCGGCGCATTGCTCCATAACTCTCTCCCTCCCTCCCATCCACCAGCCCAAACATCTCTCTCACCACAGAGCTGGTTTCTGGATCTCCTGGTGAGTGGCTTTTCTCTGCTGATGCCCATGGCACTTCTTCCCCAACCCCTTCCAACAAAACTCTGGTAGCACCAGATCACAAACACCACTCCATGGTACTTGCTCTCCCTCCCTCTCCCTAACAAAACTCCAGCAGGACTGGATCAGCACCGTTGCTCTGCAGTACCTCTTCTCCCTGCCCTCCCCCAACAAAACTCTAGCACAACTGGATCAGCACTTCCACTCTGCAGCACTTTTCCCCTCACCCTCACCTCCTGCCCTAGCAAACCTCTGGCACAACTGGATCAGCACCGCCACTCTACAGCACTTGTTCTCCCCCCCAAGTCCAGCAGGATCTGCTACTGCAGTGAAACACCAGGAGCAGTGGGAAGGGTTTTGCAGAGGGCAGGCAGGGAAAAATGCAGCCAGGATTAACAGGGACACCAATCAACCAACCAACCAATCAACCAATCAATCAACCAACCAACCAAACTTTATTTCTAGAATGCTATTCCAGCATAGATCATAGCGTTTTACAAAGTATAATGAATACATTTAAAAAACACAGTATAATCAGCACTTTTGAAAACACACAGCAAAGTTTCTAAAACATATGTGTGAATTTAAGGAAGTTCCTCAGGCTCTCTGACCATGTGAGCCTGCAGCTTAAAGGTTAGAGCACTGGAACGGCATACCAGAGGTCTGAGGTTCAATTCCCAATGGACCACACTTTTCCTTTCTCATTTCCATCCTTGATTTAAATATGCCTTGCAGGTGCTAAACTGCACTGAGAGAAGTGGTATTTCTGATATGTTCCAAGTTGCAGGATTACACAACACACTTGAGAAAGGAATGAATGGATTTAAGGAAGCTCTTCAGGCACTCTGATCATGTGAGCTTGTAGCTTAATGGTTAGAGCACTGGGATAGCATATCAGAGGTCTGAGGTTCAATTCCCAATGAGCCACACTTTTCCTTTCTCATTTCCATCCTTGATTTAAAATATGCCTTGCAGGGGCTAAACTGCACTGAGAGAAGTGGTATTTCTGATATGTTCCAAGTTGCTGGATTACACAATACACTTGAGAAAGGAATGTGTGGATTTAAGGAAGTTCTTTAGGCACTCTGATCATGTGAGCCTGTAGCTTAATGGTTAGAGCGCTGGGACGGCATACCAGAGATCTGAGGTTCAGTTTCCAGTAGGCCACACTTTTCCTTTCTCATTTCCATCCTTGATTTAAAATATGCTTTGCAGGGGCTAAACTGCACTAAGAGAAGTGGTATTTCTAAAACAAGGCAGGAATTTAAATATCAGCATATGCCAACTCAGATAAATAAGTACAAAACAAAGGACCTGTAGCACCTGGACAAGTCTGAGCTGCTGCTTGCTTATTGTTGTGACTCGGTGCAGTCAAGTGCTTGTGCCAACTAATTTCAGCTTGTTTCATCATTTTAGTTAGGGCTACAAGTGCTACAGGTCCTGTGTTTCTGTGTGATCATGTCTGGGTAAATGGTCTGTCTGCAACACCAACTGAAGAATGAGCACATTTCTGTTTGTATTTGGGATTATCAGGGATCTGGATTTTTAATTTAAAGCTGCATCATTACTTTCTAATATTTAAGATCCCAATCGGCAGGTCTGTTTCAAGCTGGAGGCAGTCTAGGCAGACAGAGCTGCTGGCAGTTGGCTGTGTGGGGGGAGGGCTTGGGAAGTGATGGAGAAAGAGAGTTGGCGGGGAGAAGGAGGGTGGTGATGGTGGCTGTGTGTCATTGATTCTGAGCCAGCTGCAGAAATAGGAGCACATTCTGGTAAATAAATACAAAAATTATCTTCTCTCCCCCCCTTACATGACAAGACAGTGTTGCATTTTCTTCAAGGTTGGCCTCACCTCATTGGCAATGACAAATAATCAAGTTCCTAATAGAAACATGAATTGGATTGTGGCAATTCTGTTGACAAGGTTTCTCTTTAAAGTAAGACTGGAGTAAGGGTATCACTTAAAAGCAAAATAAGTAAGCAATAACGCTGCATGGTGTGCTTTACAGTATTTCAGTGCACGCCACAGTTGGGTAGTGAAGCTTGGTGACATCTGTGTTTTGTGGGGGAAGGGGAGCTGGAGGTCAGTGACTGAGCCTCTGAGATAGGGTCGAGTTGGAGAGTGGAGATGGAGATCTGTCTGCCTGCTGTTATACAGCAAGAGTCAGCAAACACAAAAAGAATCACAAAAATATTTAAACACTGTACAAATTCTCAGTTGTGGTGCAGCTACAGAGGTGAAAGCCCAGGAGACATAGAAAAGAACTTGCAAACGTGCAGCACACACACACACACACACTCAAGAAACATTGAATTCAACATTTTTTGTGCAGGCTTTAAGGGCGATTAAAGTAAAGTACCCCAGCAGTAGGCAATGTGACGTCTCTGGTTTGTAATTTGGTTACTTTAATTTTGTGCTTTTTTTGCATCAGTGCTATAGTCACTGTTCCTCCTATGCAAAGCAGTTTATGTTCATTTGTGGTCCTTGTTTCTCTGATTTTTTGAAGTCACCTATGCCATCACTCTGTCCTTCTCGACCCTTGAACTCACCTGCGACAGCCAAAAACTGTGTGACCCTGAGCAAGGCCCTTAGCCTCCCAGTGCTCCAGTCAGCCTAGTGGTGGAACTAGTAGAAGCAGGATCCCACTAGACATAAAATATTGAATCTCAGCTGGGCTATCCTGGGTAAATAAACTGTAAACAATTAGCAAAGCCGGCAGTCACCTGTCATTCCTAGCCACCCCGCCACATAGCGGAGACAGTGTGGTCCAGTGACTAGAGTGCTACTGGGAACCAGGAGATTGCAGGTTTAAACCCAGCTACAGCTAAATACTGTGTGACCCTCAACAAGTCACTTAACCAGCTAGTGCTTCAGTCCACCCAGCCAGAAATGACTAGAAGTAGGACACCACTGGAAATGTGATGTTACATCTCATCTGGTTTATCCTGGGGAAAAAAAAATTGTAGAAATGGGTAAAATCAGGACCTCACTACACACAAGATGTTGCATATTAGCTGCACTATCCTGGGTAAATAAAAAAAATAAATAGCGGAAAGTGGGCCTTTTTGGTCCACCTGCCCGCCACCGCAGTGTCCCTTCCCACTACACGTACTGCACTACCACTTGTTTATGTTATGGTTCCATGGAAAAACTGGAATGCATGGGTAGGGCACAGGATACTGCACAGTAGTATCGTAGTAGTAATATTTATATTTTTACAACATCTTTTGTAATCTTTAGGTTCTGTGGGCATTTAAATTGTTATTATCTTTTGCTATACACTGCATGCTGATTCATGAGTGGTACTCATTCAAGTTTTTACAATGAGTCGCTGATTTTAATATGTGCTAGTATCGCCTACATATAAAGCACTTCTTGTGCATATTCACTTTTCTTATTTGTAGTGCAATTCATTATTTTGAAATGACTGATTCGACTCCTGCCATGACGTCTGTGCTGCCAATACAATATCAGCTCCTTAACTCGTCCTGTGTTTCATTTTACTATTGTCCTAGAAGGTGGCTGTACCACGTTGCATGTTTGTGAAGCTATTTACTCCTTAGCAATGATTTGCGGTTGGCTTCCCGCTATGTCTAACTGTGGTACCGAGACTTGGATCATTTCAATGGTTCTGCGGTTAAAATACATGCCTTCACTATCGGCAAGCAAGGAACACCAAGCCGTTATTTATTTTGGGTATTGTTGCAGCAACCTCCCTTTTGCAATGACTTAGGTTTAAATCCCACGACGGCCACTTTGATGCTGGCATAATAGTGGTGCTTTGACCATTATCAGAGTTGTTTGTTCCTGTGTTTTGTATGCACAGCTGTTCCTTGACATGAGTATATTTGTTTTCACGCACTTTGGGTGATTTTGTGTTTTGCACATTTTGGGCATGTATTTATTCTTTTATTTCTCACACTTCACCTAATTCCACAATATTATTATAATATCTTGGTGTCGTTGATGTGTCATACGGCAGAAATAATAAAATGTTACATAAAAACCTACACAAAATAGTGCTGTTACTTTATCAGCCTGCAATAATTTTGATGCCTCAGAACCACCCCTGACAAAGCATTAAATCATGAAGCAAAATGTTGGGGCATAGTGCTACATTTTCATGTGTTTTTCCAGCAATATTTTTACTCCATTTAAATTTTGTATCTACAGTACCAGACACCTGAGTATGGCTTTCTGTTTTTATTTATTTATTTGTTTATTTATAAATAGTACTTTTCTAATGCACTCATGTCATTGCTGTTTTCAACAGTTGACTAACCTGGCCCCAGTGTGTGGGCTTTCTGTGTCTCCTTTGATTCACGAACCCCTGCAAACAGATAATATGGCAATCCTTTGTGAGTCCACCAGCTGGAACCATAATGATTGTATCTCAGTAGTACCCTGCCTCAGAATTTGGGTCTTATAAGTAGGTTGCAATAGTCGTGCTACCCTGTAATCTGTTTGATGGGGTTCCTGAATCATAAGGGCTGCAGTATTTGCATTCCAAAGTCTGCACCATTCTAAATGATGCAAAGCAGAAACTGGCCAGGCTCTCATCTCTCCTTTTTTTTCTCCATGTTGGATGGCACCTTGCTGGAGGTTGTCCCTGCCTTTAAGTACCTCAGTGTATTGCTTGACAGCAAGCTTGATTTCTCTGCCCACATCTACTCTATCCATACTAAACCTTGTCCTAGACTCAGTGCCCTGTACCATCACAAGGACTGCCGCTCCCTCCAGGTCAGCCAGGAGCTGGTTACCAAGATGGTTCTCCTGGTCTATGGCTATGCAGGCATGGTCTATGGTACTGCCTCTTCCTCCTGCCTTGCTAGACCGGATTCCCTCTGCAATGCCTTCTTTCATTTTGCTACCAACCCCCCCACACTCACATTGCTCTCTCTATTCCGCCCACTCCATTCTTGCAGTACCGAGTCATTGCCAGTCCCACTGTGCTTTCTTTATAGCCAAATGTTCATGTAGGTCTCTTCCCTCCTGTCTCTCCTCACTACTCTCCCCTGCACCATCCTCTTCTTACACTCTCCACTCCAGGGACCACTGCACCTTCTCCAGCCCCCACCCTCACTCCTCTGCAAGTCAAGCAGTTTTCTCCTACCACTATCCTCCATCTGGAACCAACCCCCTCTGCCCTTCATCTGTCCACCTCATTTCCTGTTTTTAAATACCATTTAAGGCAGATTTTTTCTTCTCCCTGTTCTTCCCAACCCTCCCCTTGACTCTTCCCCCTCTTCTGTCACCTATTCTTGCTTTTCTACCCAATGCTATCCCAACAGGCACTAGCACTTTTGCTGACTCTCTCTTGAGTGTCCACATTATTTCATAATGTGTTTTTTGCTGCTGCTTTTACACATAGCATACACATGCTTCATCATCTGTAAAGATGCCTATTGTAACCTCCTTTGGTTTTTGTATTCTCGTATACTGTTATGAATCTGGATTCTATTCTCAGATTCTGTATGTTTATCCTCTCTGTATTCCCCTCCCCCAGGTCGCACCTGGAAATGAGCCTTGGCTCAGTGTACCTTTCACGGTCACCGATTCTTAAACAAATAAATGCCTCCACAGATGTGGAAACGCAACGAGCATTATGCCAGATGTGTCTGTTGTGACTCAGAGTGATCCCTCCTTTCTTCAGGATGCTCAGTGGTGTGGTCTTTTCAACTCTCCATCTAAACTGCCAGCACCACTCACAGCGATGCAGGCTCAGTGCTCCAATGTGCCCCCTGCACACCTCCCCTCTTGCCCAACCAGAAATGCAGCCAAAATGCAGGAAAGGCATCAGGAATGCTGCAGAGGTGCAGCATGTAAACAGGAGTTAGTGGCAATGCGGTTGAAGCACTGGGAGCCGATGCAAATGGCAACGCTCCAGGTAGCCCTTGTATAAGTGCACCTGGAGTGACTAATAAATTGTTTTGCTTCACAGCCAATCCTCTTGCCAGTAGGAGCCAGGGCTGGTGGTGGGCAGTAAGGACTTTTTTTATTGTTTATTCATTAAGCAGTGATGGTATGATTTAACTCCACCCTCTTCACTGGCAGAAGCCATGCATGGAGGATGAACAGTTGAACAGAGTACCTTCACTGACCCCACCCCTTAAAGCTTGAAGTGGAGAGGGAGGATCCTGATTTCCTGGAGGACAGAGCTATCTTTCTTCACAGCAGATCCTGGGCACACTGGGATTTTGAACAGCCTACTAGAAGACACTGTGGTTGAGCTCATCTCCCGTTTAAAATACCTAGAAGTCATCCTTGACAACACCCTCTTTTTCGACACCCACATCAACAACCTCATTAAAACTGTTCACTAGAGGCTTGGAGCCCTGCACAGGGACAAAAGGTACCTGATCCCAGAAACAAAGAGTTTACTTCCTGACACCCCTGTTTCCTACTGTTGACTACGGCTCTCTCGTGCATGCTGGTACTCATTATGAGGCCCTTGCTAAGGTGTCAATGGCCTACAGCACTAGGTCAGAATAACGAAAACAACAACAGTGCCATAAAAAACAGCACCACCAAAACAGCGCTTTCAATAACAGCGCCCACCCCAAAACAGCGACTGCAAAAACAGTGCCAGTGGTAGCGATTCACGAACACAGCGATCGCTACTGTCACAAACCAAAACACACAGTAATTTCAGTTTTTGCAGGGGGCTTGGTCCACCATACCCCCTACTAAAAATAACTACTTCCGGGGCAACTCGGGAAAAGAAAGAAACCTGGGTGGGAAGGAAAAAAAAACATAAGACAGGAGGTGGGGGAGGCACACGTCCCAGGAATCAAACCCAGGGCCACCGATGTGCCTCTGTCCTCCCTGCCTGTGGCTTTGTCCTCTGTGTCATGGCAGATGCTCAGTGGAACCTCCCCTAGCAAAGGTTTCATCCCTTTCCCCTCCTCTGTCATACAGCAATACAGCTACAGGGATAGCGCTAACCTGATCTGCTCTATTCTATCCCTGTAGCTGTATTGAATTTCACTATTGTTACAGCACGGCTTTGACCCACGCTATTATTGCTTCGCTCTTTTCACCTGGTACAATGGCCTACAACAGCATTTGCTGCTTCCTGACTGGCCTTCCCTACCATACACACCAGTGCCAGCTGTACAGTTCTGCTGCATGCCTACCTTTGGAAGATTGTTTCACCCATAAAGCAGCATTATTTCTACATAAGGTGGTGCTTGGTAAAATCCCCTCATGCATCACTTCACTGTTTCCCCGCTCCACAAACAAACTGGGGACTTGCTCATAGTCCAAATTTACCTTCAATCCCCCCCCCCCTTAGAAACATGGAAGCTGGACAAAGAGTTTTGTCCCACAGGGCCATCTACCCCTATAACCTCCTACTTCCCACAGTCACCTCAGCTGTTAACCTTCTCTCCTTCAATGCCAGACTCCAACAGCATCCTATGGATAATATGCACTGCAACTGCTTCTAATTTGTTTGCTGCTTCCCTGCATTGTGTTAACTGCCTGTAATTTGTGTTACAAGCAATTTGCCTGTACTTTGTGTGACCTGCCTTACACTGTGTTGTACCATCCGTGTACTGTATGTTTATACTCTCTACAATGGATTGCTTGTGAAAACAGGCTTTATAGCTCATCTTCCTCTCCAGTATAATAAATATAAACAAAATGAAATGACATAAATGATAATTCTGCCTTTTGCTGTGCTCTAGTGACCACGAGGAGGGAAAACTTGTTTATAGTATGTGGTTAGGGCTTAATATTCACAGAAAATGGTGGCTTTCAAAATCTTGTTGTAGGACAGTTCAAAGGTCAAAAAAGTTGTACTATTGTTCTGACGTCACATCAATAATACAGCAACTTGTGATGCTGAGGGTTGAGGAGCTGGACACCACACCTTGTGCCAGGCTGGCGACCCGAGTTCGGGAGCGACCTCGGGTGCTGGGGGTTGGCAGGGAGGATGGGATTGAGCACCCTGAGCCACTCTCCTATCCTGGGGAGAAGAGTACTGGGAGTTGGCACTCTAGGCGACCCCATGTGGAGATCAGAGGTGCTGCAGGGGCACTGGGCAGCACATATGTTGTGGCTGACGCTGGCAGGGTTGCCGTGCACCAATGTGTTGGGGCGTGCACATGCAGGGGGTGGGGAAGCAGTGCAGAACAAAGGAAACAAGCGGCTCATGGGGTAGGCGTCAGCACCAGTTCCCCATGCCCTCCACCGGGTTCTCCACGGCTGGCCTTCCAGTTCCCCCTCAGGGGCCCACCTGGAGTTGGAGTCTGCCTTGTAAAGAGAGCCTGAAGAAGGCATAGGGCTACCCTCCCATGGTGGGTGAAACTGGGGGTTCCAGCTGCAGGGGGAGAGAGAGGAGGCTCAGTCAGAGAGATTCACAGGTGGGCAGGATAAGGACCAAATCCCTGAGAGATGACCAGATGAGCCGTGACTGGAGCGAAATAAATTAAAAAAAAAATTCAAAGAAAAAAATAATACAGCAACTTTTCAGCCTTGACCTGCTATCTGATTGGCTCATGAGGCATGGCTGTAATGGGAAAAACAGCACAAATATGGCGACATGATTTAGCGAGCATTAAGCAGTGGACCCACCTAGTTTAGACACAAAGATCCACATGTGGCTCCATGCCACAAAAGTGACTTACTTCTTTTATTTCCCATTTTAAAAATAAACAGTGCGGCCACACAAGGTTGTAATTGCCACACAGGAGTTCTCCAGATCAGCATGGTCCAAGTCAGATAGAGAAGCTGGAGTGAGCGGGAGCAGGAGTGGCATCAGATAATACAGAAGGAAACTACCAACTAAAAAAAAAAAAAAAACACACACAAAAAAGAATTGAGGGCTGGCCTGGTGGCACTGAGGGTTGTGGCGCTGGATGCCGCACCTAGCGCCATGCTGGCAACCTGGGTTTGGGAATGGACTCCTGCTATCGGGGGTCAGCAGGGGAGGGAGGGAAGGGACTGAGTATCCAGAGGACTCCCTTCCCTGGGGAGGGATCTGGGCTTCATGTCGCTCCTTGGCATCCCCTAATGTAGATCGGGGGCAGTGCAAGGAACTTGTGGTGCTTTCACTTGTGGGAAGAGCGGCGGTGGACATCAGCACGTCTGTGCCAGGATGTCATGGCACATCCATGCTCCAGATGGGAAACCACAAGGACGAAATACCCCGAAGGGGCAAGGAGGCGATGAGGGCTGCAGGGACCGAGCCCCTATCCCCAGCGTTGGACCATCCCTCTGCTGGTCCTCCAGGGCCTCTACCAGGATGGACCCTCTAATCTCAGACAGGCTGATGGTGATCTGGGGGGCTGGAAAGTCCTGGTGGGGGTCCCAGAGGAGGGGGGGTCTCAGCGGGGATTAGAAGCTTTGGTCGGGTGAACACCTCTGAGAGATGCCCTGCCCTTGGAGCATAAATAAAGTACACAAAAAAAAGAATTGAGGACAACCATACACTATATAAAACAATGGATGGGAGACCATCCTCAACTAAGGCTGTGTTTCCATCTCAGGAGTTGATGGCATTACAGAGACCTCTCAAGCATCACTCTTGAGGTTTTTATGATGCCATCAGCTCCCTTGATGGAAACATAGTCTTGTTGTGAATAGTCACCCATCCACTATTCTATATGTAGTACATGGTTCAGTGTTGTTGTGTATGGAAATCCATGCATTGCCAGATGCTGTTGTAGCACAGAAGTGATGTCAGAATGCTGCTGTACCACAATAGCTGTGTCACTGTTGTGGTACAGCAACACATAATCCCCTGTTTATTAAGATTCGTCATGCTTACCTACACTCAAATTCCTCATGATGAAGGTATCAGCAAGACAGAAAACATCCCACATGAACTGTTTGTTAAAAGACAAACTGTTACAGATGTTGCCAGCTCATGTAATTATTGCTTAATTCCCATGAAATGTGTTTAATCTTATCCTGTTTACTTTTTTCTGTTTATTTGATCACAGTTCAAGACAGAGTTAGCAAGAAGGTAACTGAATTTAAACAAACATATATATATATATATGTGTGTGTGTGTGTATATAAAAGACAAAGAACCTCTGTTCGCAAGCACTGAGGCAATGGTTACCCCAAAGGGCATTTGGCCGGGAAGCCAAGCTTCAAAGAAATACAAATTCACACATGCCCCCACAATGAAAAGCATCATGGGCTGCATATGCAAATCACCACAGAATATTATGCTGGTTCAACTTTAAGCAGAAATGCATGGTGCCGAAAGGCTTCTCACACAGTTTGCAAAGGGTGCCAACAGAAGACACAGGCATGTGTTTTGTCCTACTAGGACTCATCAGTATGCCTCATCTGTCTGACACCCCAGTGGAATGAACCAGCTACCCTAAGATAGTCTAGCTGGGTTATGTTGTGGTGAACCCAATTAAAACAAAAAAACTATTTAAAAGACAAAGAACCTCTGTGCACAAGCACTGAGGCAATGGTTACCCCAAAGGGCATTTTGCTGGGAAGCCAAGTTTCAAAGAAATACAAAATCACACATGCTCCCACAATGCCAATCACTACAGAATATTATGCTGGTTCAACTTTAAGCAGAAATGCATGGTGCAGAAAGGCCTCTCACACAGTTTGCAAAGGGTGCCAACAGAAAACATAGACACATGTTTCATCCTACCAGGACTCATCAGTATGCCTTGTCTGTCTGACACCCCAGTGGAATGAACCAGCTACCCTAAGATAGTCTATCTGGGTTATGTTGTGGTGAACCCAATTAAAACAAAAAACTATTTAAAAGACAAAGAACCTCTTTGCACAAGCACTGAGGCAATGGTTACCCCAAAGGGCATTTGGCCGGGAAGCCAAGTTTCAAAGAAATACAAAATCACACATGCCCCTACAATGCAAAGCATCATGGGCTGCATATGCAAATCACCACAGAATATTATGCTGGTTCAACTTTAAGCAGAAATGCATGGTGCCGAAAGGCCTCTCACACAGTTTGCAAAGGGTGCCAACAGAAGACATAGACACATGTTACGTCCTACCAGGACTCATCAGTATGCCTCATCTGTCTGACACCCCAGTGGAATGAATCAGCTACCTTAAGATAGTCTATCTGGGTTATGTTGTGGTGAACCCAATTAAACCAAAAAACTATTTAAAAGACAAAGAACCTATGTGTGCAAGCACTAAGGCAATGGTTACCCCAAAGGGCATTTAGCTGGGAAGCCAAGTTTATATATATATAGATATAAAATGAATGAGAACATCCTCCTCCAAATCCAGTGTTCTGATTGTATAAAACACATCACATGATTGTGCGTATATCAGAGCGCGACCGCACACCTGCACTTTTACCCCCCTAAAACAATTTTACCATCTTATAGATAGATAACCCCACTCTAGGATGTGCAGTCGTGTTCTGATATCGCATGCCTTGGGTGGTTGGCGCTTTGCCAACTGCGGTATGTGCATACAACACACCATGCTGTGTATCAGAGCGTGACCTGAGCACACCCTAAGAGTGGGTTATCTATATATATATATATATATATATATCTATATATACAGTATATACATATATATACAAAATAATGTATAGGCAACCATACACAACAAGGCTGATGTTTCCATCTTGGGGTGAGATGACATCTCAGAGACCACTCAAGCTTTGTTCCTGAGGTCTATGATGTCATCTTACTCCTTGACGGAAACAGCCTTAGAAACATGCAAGCATAGATTTCATCAGCAGAAAAGGACCTTTAGGTTCATCCAGTTTGCCTCTTGTCCTTGTCTAGTCCATCACCACTGACTCTAGTTGGTCATAGGTGTCACTCCCTTCCCTGTTCTTGTATCTGTTATGAACCTATGCCTGTCCCACGAATGTTTGTAGCTCCTCACAGTCTTTGTCCCCACTACCTCCTCTGGCAGGCTGTTTCAGTCATCCACCACCCTTTCTGTGAAGAAGTATTACCACATATCCCTTTTAAATGTCCCCCTCTTAACTTTATTGTATGCCCCTTGTTCTAGTGCCTTCCCTTTTCTGAACTAAACCCTCCACTTGCATCTTGTTTACTCCTGTGAGGTACTTGTAGGTTTCAGTTGTGTAGCCTCTTGCTCTCTTCTCTCCTGGCAGTACATGTTGAGTTCCTGCAGCCTTTCCTTATATGGCTTCTTCTTGCAACCCACTCACCATTTTGGTTGCCAATGTTACCATCCTCTGTAATGCTTCCACTCTTTCAATGTCCTTGTGGAAGTGTGGTCTCCAGAACTGGACACAGTATTCCAGGTGGGGCCTCAGCAGTAAGGGATACAATGGCAGCACCACTTCCCTCCTCCTGCTAGAAATCCCTCTCCCAGTGCATCCCAGCATCCTGATAGCCTTTCACACTGCTTTGTCGTACTACCCAGCTACCCTGAGGTCATCAGATACGATGACCCCAAGGTCTCCCTCTTGCTTGGTGAGTGTAAGCTCCACTCCCCTCATCTTATACACAGCCCCTGGGTTCTGCAGCTCTAAGCACATAATCTTGCACTTTTTGGCATTGAAACCCAGCTGCCACCCCTAGATCATTCTAGTACTGTAGTTTCCATAGATCCCTTTACATATTATATAATCTGTTTTAAATGTGGCTGTGAGAGGGCCACATTTTCTGGTTTAATTTCAAGTTATTATTAGTGGGTGGTTAGAGCCCCCCGTCAAGATTAATTTTTCTTCTGTTATTATCAATTTAAAACTCATTGATTGGAGAGTCTACGTAGGACATTCATTCACTTACTGTTGCTTTTAAGTCCTTGTTTAAATTTTGTGTTGGGGAAGGAGGTATTTATGCAGTTTGGGTATTCATTGGGTGACAGTGACTGTCCTAGTGGTGTCATTTTATAGCATGAGAACGTTTTAACTTTGTTTTTGTGGGTTCTCATATATTGAGTTCTAGTGGTTCATTAGCCTGTGGAATGTGTTTGTTTTCCAGCCCGGTCATGCGCTATTCGTCCTCCACTCTCGGTGCCCTCTGCCTGTCCCCCCCCCCACCTCTGACTTTTTCTACCTACCAGTGCTGTCGTGTGCTGGGTATTGTATGTAGGAGGGGTGGGGGGGGTACAGACATTGAAGGATGAATGAGTGGATCTCTCACATAGGGCTGGTTAGGTTTAGAAGATGCCCTGGGGTGAAATGGAGCCTGGAACGTGGTGTTCCATGTCTAGTTCCCATACCCAAGGGCACCATTTCTGTTGATGGGCAAGTAGCCGGGATGGCTCGTGAATCCCGTCCAACTCGGGCGGTGTTGTGCAATGCCAGATCTATTAAGAACAAAACACAATTATTGCGGATCTTGTTGGAACAACTGATCTGGCATGCATCACCGAGACCTGGCTGGATCAGAATGCTGGCCCTTCGCTAGAAGCGGTAATTCTGACTGGGTGCTCAGTGATACACTGCCCGAGATTGGACCGCAAGGGGAGGGGGGGTAGTGGTCTGTTTTAAGACCGAGTTGGGCCTCACTGGTGTACTAGTAGAGAAGGCCGAATCTTTTGAATGCACTGTGGTAGCAGGTGTGGGTTGTGGTATAGCTCTTGTCTACTGCCCATCCAGGGATGAAAAGCGATTCCTGCAGAAAGTGGCAGACTTCGCCGCCGACATGGCATTTGAGTCACCCAGGCT
Organism: Neoceratodus forsteri; assembly: GCA_016271365.2. Lineage (NCBI taxonomy): Eukaryota > Metazoa > Chordata > Ceratodontiformes > Ceratodontidae > Neoceratodus > Neoceratodus forsteri. Next base: position 36,663,063 of record JADMNL010000022.1, read on the forward strand.
GATGGTTCTGGGTGACTTCAATGCCTGGGTCAATGATGAACTCTTGCCTTTTGGACAGCACTTCCTCCAGTTGATAATATCACTGGGCTTCACACAGATTGTGACCTCTTCTACCCATAGTCATAGTCATTCTTTGAATTTTGTGTTCCTCCTGGGGATTGAGGCCTCCAATTTGGGGGTGGAACCTGTAGGTCTGATCATTACACTGTGAGGTTCAACTTTTACACCCCACTTTGTAGGTCTGCCCCTGTGGAGATGATCAGTTACTGCCCTTCACGGGATGTGAGCCCTGAAGACCTAGCGGCGGTGATTGACCTCTCGGAGTTTCCTGTTGCCAGCTCGAGTCCAGAGCCTTTGGTTTTGGCCTATAATAAGATCATCTCCTCGGCCCTGGACCTGATTGCTCCTGTCCGTGTTCATCCTCTCCCACTTTGCCCTTGGGCCCCTTGGCTTGATGAGTCTTTGAGGGAGTTGCAGTGACTAGGATGAAGGTTAGAACATTGCTGGCAGAAATCACCCTGGAGGCCGATCACCTTATATAGGTAGAGCATTACCAGGCCTACCAATCAGCGATCTCCTGTAAGAAGGCAGAATTCCTGTCCAGGGAGATTGCTATCACTCAGAATTGACCAGCTCAGCTCTTCTGAACTGTGGACAGGTTGTGCAACCCAGCCTGTCTGCAGCTCCAAAGAGCCTTTTCACAAATGGAGTGTGATGAGCTTGCTTGATTTTTTGCAACTAAGGTGGCCGACGTCAGGTCGGAGATCCTCCTGACTCATTCTGTGGGGGATACTGTTGGTCGGTGCTCAGTCACTACACCTTGTATCTCCTGGAGTACCTTTGACCTGCCAGAGTTCAGGGATATTATGCAGATTGTCCAGGGTATGCGCCCTACGTGCTGTAATTTGGATCCTGGCCAAACTTCCTTGATTATGGGTTGTTGTGATATCATTGGCCCGGTCCTGGCTCAGATAGTGCAGTGCTCCTTGGAATTGGGTGAGTTTCCAAGCTCCCTGAAGGAGGTGGTGGTAACACCCCTTCTGAAGAAAGCTTCTTTGGACCTGGACATTCTAGCAAACTACAGACCTATCTCGTACCTTCCCTTTATAGGGAAGGTTATTGAGAAAGTAGTGGTGATTCAACTGGACAACCATTTGACCATCCATAATATCTACGAACCTTTTCAGTCCAGTTTTTGAAAGAGGCATAGTACTGAGACTGTGCTGGTTCGGGTGCTCAGTGATCTCCTGATGCTGAGAGATCGGAGAAACCATTCCATTCTGGTGCTCCTTGATCTCTCCTCAGATTTTGACACTGTGGACCATGGGGTGCTGCTTGGGTGCCTGAGGTTCATCTGTGGCCTGACATGTACGGTCCTCAGGTGGTTTACATCTTTCCTCATGGGGAGAACTTAGAGAGTTGTGTCGGGGATTTTTTTCTTCAGACTTGCTCCCTCTGTCATGTGGGGTCCCTCAGGGCTCGGTGCTGTCCCCCATGTTGTTTGCAGTGTATGTGCTGCCCCTCAGAGACATTGTAAGATGGTATGGACTGAGGTTTCACTGCTATGCTGATGATACCCAGCTCTACCTGTCTTTTGCATCTGACCAGGATAGTGCTCTCTCAGTATTTAATAACTGCCTTGCCGAAATCCAGGATTGGATGAATTTGAGCTGGTCAAAGTTGAACACGGGAAAGACTAAGGTAATGGTTGTAGATCCAGGTCGCAGGATAGAGGGGTTGAGGTCTGGTCAGCCCTCTGGACTTTTTCTAAGGGGGGTCCCAGATTCTTACCTCTGAACGGGTGCGTGACCTGGGAGTGGTACTTGATGACAGGTTGACCCTTTATTTTCAGGTCTCGGCTGTCATCAAGTCTGCCTTTTTTCATCTTAGGAACATTGCCAGGGTCAAGCACCTTGTTCCGTCCAGCAATCTGACTGTGTTGGCCCACACCTTTGTGACCTCGCGCTTTGACTACTGCAACTCCCTTTGTCTCCTCACAGCTGTGAGGAACTTTAGTCGCTTCATGGGGGTCATTATCCCTCAGACATTCCAAGAACACACCACAAGATCTTGCTTGTTAGCCATTAGTACTATAATTATGAGTTCCCATTCCCCTTATCCAAATCTCCCCTCCTCCCCTTCCACCCTCAGAGTGGTATGTGAACATTTCTTCCCACCAGGTCTCCCCCTTCACTTGTGCTTGGCACATTATTAATTCTCCTATATATGTATGTATGCAACAATAGAATTTCAACAAAACAACAGTTATGTACATAACGTGTACATAACACTGAACTCTCTCCCCAACTGTCAAACATCCCAAACTCAACATGTCCCCCCCATCCTTCAGTCTCCATAAATCGACTGATCCTTTTTATAATTTTCTCACATGCATGTTGCTGCCAACCTCCTCTCCCCTCCCCAACACTATCTGCCAATTGCGCTTAAGTGTCATATAAAACTCCTCAGGTAATTATTTTCTGCCCCCCCCGGAGTATACTTTTAACATCGCTCCATCATTTACACTTCCTGGTACATTTACATTATCTCCTTCCCCCTCCCCTAATATTCCACTACCTTTATCAGCCAAGAGGTCTTTCTTCTCTTATGGGAAACCCCCTCCAACTTAATAATTGGACCACATGCTTCATTTATAACATTCTAGTACTTCTCGCCATACTTTGGTATATTCGGGTCTTCCCTGAATATCATCTCCCCTCTCCCTTCTTCCCAGACACCCTCCACACCTCTGTTTTCCGTACCCTACTCCTCCAACCCTTATTCACACTTGAGGGTCCCCTGCTCCTCTAATATACATTATCCCCTCCCCCTTTTTTCATACCCATCAGCCGCATAATCCCATACCCATTGTTTCCGTTTATTTCAGGTCTCAACACAAATGTCCTGTCCCAACAGACTGCCTATGTTCACCTTTCATCCGTCTGGACCCTGCACCTCCTGCGACCGGAGAGTGGGATGGGGGCACCCCATATCAAGTCCGTGTAAAAAAAAACATCAATCCACATTCCCCAACTGAACCATGTTCCATTTGTTCAATTTTTTATATATGTCCAGAAAGAGAGAAACATATCCAAACATTTATAACTCATAAAGAACTCCAGAGGCCACGCAAACCTGGTAGCCCCTCCTTTATACAATTACAACACAGCAGAACCTTCTATTCTTAGCTTATATACGACCTTCACCCAATTTTCTTGTGCAGGCCTTCCACAAATTCCACTGCCTTGTCCGCCTCCCAGAACGTGTAGGTGACCCCCTCATGCTTCACCTTTAAGGTCGCTGGATGCAGCAGGTAATTTTCCACTTTGAGAGACCGAAGCAAGGTCATCGATTCGCTGAATTTCTTGTGCTTGTTTAGGATCCTTAAAGAGTAGTCCTGAGACAAGAATATTCGATGACCTTCAAAAAGTACCTGCCCCTTCTACCGAAAAGCACGTAGCACTCTTTCTCAGTTCTGGTAGTTGTGAAACCACATGATTACCTGACGTGGTGGCTGTCCTGCTGGGGGCCTAGGTATAACAGGCCGATGCGCATGCTCCAGCTTCAATTTCCCATTTTTCAACTCCATGCCCAGAAGCTTAGGGAGAGTCTCTGCACAAAAAACTAAGGCATTTCCCCCTTCTGCTCCCTCTGGCAAACCTCTTATGCGGAGATTCAGGTGGTGAAAATAGTTCTCCTGATAATCCACCACTTCTTTTATTTCCTCCAGTTCTTTTTGGGGGGCCAGAATCTGCTCAGGAATCCCCTGCAGCTGATCTTCCATCCTCGACATACATTCCTCCACCTCTGTTATCCTCATCCCTTGGGCAGCCCGTTGTGTGAGGACTTCCTGTAGCCTGTCGTCTATGCGAGTCTCCAGTTTGCATAGCTGAGGCTCCAATGCCGCCAACACTTGGCCCGTCAGCTCACTCCCCAGAGCGCTCACTTCAGCAACTGATAAAGAGACCATTTGCTGGCTTTCCAATGGAGTACAGGCCCCCTTCTTTCTTCGAAATTTTACCGTTCGCATGTTGGCTTCTACTGGGACCCGATGACAGATATTCGTCCATGGTAAGTTGTTGCACCATTTAAAAATCAATTTTACCGTGGATGGGTGTGATTTTCACTTTTTTAAACTCTGCCGAGAAGGAGCGAAGCAGAAACACGTCCTCCATGTTAAGTCTCATTAGCGCCCCCAACGTCCCTCATTTTAATGAACGGGGAGCTATAACGAATAGCCGCTTTGGCTCCCAAGCTGTTCGTTATAGCAAGGGGGGCTACTGTAGTTAGTAGTTTTATGCTGAATAATCGCAATGTTACTGATGCATTGAGTTGTGCAGGCAACTCCATTATCACTTTTCTGGTTACAAGTTGCCTGACCATGTTTCTGCCCTTCGTCTCTAGCATAAATTATACAGTAGCATCCAGATTCTTCTGCCCATGTATATTCAGAATGCTTAATATGTATTTGGCCTTATCTGGTGCGCTGGATGAAGCCACACACAGAAGCAGACCATGATTCACCAGGTATTTTCTCTACTTCCTTCCTTTAGACGTATATACTATGGAATGCCCACAAGAAGTCTGCTGATTATGGCAAGCAGCCTTATAAATGTCTGTAAAAAGTGTGTTTGACCCACTAAAAAAAAGGAAAATAACTTCTCCTAAACATAACCTAAGATTTTGTTCCAGATGAATATGGATTGTGTTCATGCACGGAGTCTTCCACTGCTAACAAAACATTGAATAATTGTTTTTACAGTTATGCATTTTTGTGTGATTTGACATTATCAGAATTCCAAAACACTGAAATTCCAGAAGGACTGCAGTACAATCTAGTGGTTATTAGCATTGTGGTCTGTAGTTATTAGCAATGTGATCTGTGGTCATTAGCAATGTGGTCTGTGGTTATTTGCAGTGTGGTCTGTGGTTATTAGCACTGTGATTTGTGGTCATTAGCACTGTGATCTGTGATCATTAGCAATGTGGTCTGTGGTTATTTGCAATGTGGTCTGTGGTTATTAGCAATGTGGTCCATTGTTATTAGCAGTGTGGTTGGCGGTTCTTAGCAATGTGATCAGTGGTTATTAGTAATATGGTCAGTGGTTATTAACACTGTGGTCTGTCATTATTAGCAGTGTGGTCTGTGGTTATTAGCAATGTAATCAGTGGTTATTAGCACTGTGGTCTGTGGTAATTAGCATTGTGGTATATGGCAATTAGCATTGTGGTCTATGGCTATTAGTATTGTGGTCTGTGGTTATTAGTAATGTGATCAGTGGTTATTAGAATTGTGGTCAGTGGTTATTAGCATTGTGGAACTGTGGATATTAGCACTGTGGTCTGTGGTTATTTGCATTGTGGTTAGTAGTTATTAGCACTGTGGTCAGTGGTTATTAGCACTGTGGTCTATGGTTATTTGTAATGTGGTCTGTGGTTATTAGCACTGTGGTCATTGGTTATTAGCAATGTGGTCTGTGGTTATTAGTGATGTGGTCAGTGGTTATTAGCACTTTGGACAGTGGTTATTAGCACTGTGGTCTGTGGTTATTAGCAATGTGGTCAGTGGCTGCAATGTGATCAGTGGTTATCAGCATTGTGGTCTGTGGTTATTAGCAATGTGGTCTGTAGTTAGTAATGTGGTCAGTGGTTATTAGTAATGTGGTCAGTGGTTATTAGCAATGTGGTCTGTGGCTATTAGCAATGTGGTCTGTGGTTATTAGCACTGTGATCATTGGTTATTAGCAATGTGGTCTGTGGTTATTAGTAATGTGGTCAGTGGTTATTAGCATTGTGGTCAGTGGTTATTAGCACTGTGGTCTGTGGCTATTAGCAATGTGGTCTGTGGTTATTAGCACTGTGATCATTGGTTATTAGCAATGTGGTCTGTGGTTATTAGTAATGTGGTCAGTGGTTATTAGCACTTTGGACAGTGGTTATTAGCACTGTGGTCTGTGGTTATTAGCAATGTGGTCAGTGGCTGCAATGTGATCAGTGGTTATTAGCATTGTGGTCTGTGGTTATTAGCAATGTGGTCTGTAGTTAGTAATGTGGTCAGTGGTTATTAGTAATGTGGTCAGTGGTTATTAGCAATGTGGTCTGTGGTTATTAGCAATGTGTCAGTGGTTATTAGCATTGTGGTCTGTGGTTATTAGCACTGTGGTCAGTGGTTATTAACACTGTGGTCAGTGGTTATTAGCAATGTAGTCTGTGGTTATTAGTAATGTGGTTAGTTATTATTAGCGCTGTGGTCTATGGTTATTAGCACTGTGGTCAGTGGTTATTAACAATGTGATCTGTGGTTATTAGCACTGTGACCAGTAGTTATTAGTAATGTGGTCTGTGGTTATTAGCAGTGTGGTCTGTGGTTATTAGTACTGTGGTCTGTGGTTATTAGCAATGTGGTATGTGGTTACTAGCACTGTGGTCAGTGGTTATTAGCACTGTGGTCAGTAGTTATTAGCAGTGTGATCAGGATGAACTATTGGCTTCCAATAGTTAAATTGCCCTCAACTTTCAGCTTCAGGCAATGTAACAATTGTTAGGCAATAGTTCATCCTGGTCTCAGGGTCAATATTTTCCTACTATATCTCTTGACTCTGGCAGTACTTCTTATACTACATATATACTTTGGAGGAGGTACAAACATTTGGTAGGTTGTTTATATAGAAAAGAAAAAGAATGGGTCCAGGGACAGTTCTTTGTGGCATACTCATGGTAACTGCCCGTGCCTTAGACAGAAATCCACAGATATAAACTTTTTGCAACACTTGTTTACATCATATTTGTTAGATATCATTTTAGCCATTCACATAACTATTGTGTCTACTAATCCAGTTTTCAATATGTTTTTGCAAAGCATGTTATGATTCATAGTATTAAATGCTTTCTTTATGTCCAGAATTATAGTACAGTACCACATAAACTGGCTTTGTCAATACTTCTGAACAGTTGATAAAGTCCAGCTAAGCTTTATTTGAGTAATGCTCACTTCTAAATTTGGAATGCAAGCTTTTCAAACATATTTTTGGCATAAATATTGATACAGTTATTATTGGGTAGTTTTCCAGCTTTCTCAAATATTTTTGAGTTGATGGGCAGAATGGATATTGGCTTGGTGTTTCCCAAGTGTCCGTCTCTAAGATATGGGAGACTTCTGCTGTTTTCAAGGCTTAGGAAATGTTGCTGTAGGGAGTGAGGGGTTTATCATATAAAAAATGGTCAGCAGATAACAGGACTGGCTGTTTTAGGTACTTTGGCATCAATATTATCAACCCCTGTTGCTTTATTTTTTTGATCATTTCAGCAGCTCATGGTGTCCAAATTCAGGTGTGACTAAATTCAGGCATGAATGATGAGAAGCAGAATTCAGGAATAGATTCAGGAATAGAAGAACTGTGATAGGAAAACTCGTACGTGTTTCAAAAATTTGCGGCACCTTTTTCCTAGTTATGGTTACATTTGCTATTGCTGAGGGATGTGTGAGTCTGGTCAGTCACATCCCAGTTAAGGGGCTGCCACTGTGCTATTCCCGGCAGTAGTTGTTCTAAGCATTTCCACATGCTGTACTTTTGCCATTTCTTTGGTTATTGGTATTGTTCAGAAAACAAACTGTCTTTTTGATTGTTTCTCTGGCTGAATGGGTATAACTGAGGGACCAGTAAGTGGCAAAACAGCAGTGTTAATTTTTTTTTTAACTGTCTAAAGGATTAGTTTTAGCCATTTTGATTTTTGCTGTGCCAAAAGCAAGACTGTGATCACTCAGTCGTATGATAAACGAACCAGCACAGGATGTTCTGTCTGGTGTGAAGTGCAGAATACATTAATAAGAGTGTGTGTTACCTCTGTGATATGCATTGGCACTTGTATCAGTTGCTATAAGCCAGAAGCATTGAGGATTTGTTTAAGTTTTGTCTTTGAACCGGATGGACACACACACATTTGAAGTTTATGAGCTGTGGGATCAGTTGTAAGCTTGCATGTCAGTGGGTATTAGCTGTCTTGTCAGTAGTTGCTAGCAGTGTGGTCACTGGTCGTTAACTGTGTGATCAGTAGTTAATATTTATTTTATTTTGAAAGTTGCATAAAATACAGAATAAATTCTGTGAGAAGCAAACCTCATTTGCAGAACATTGCAGGTCATGATGGTAACAACACAATGGAAACTAATATACACAAAATCAGCTGGTAACAATGACAGATGGATTGTTCCTGCAGCAGCAATCTTATCAAAGTAGTAGTACAGTCAGTGGTTATCAGCAGTGTAGCCAGGGTCACGGGTTATTAACTGTGTGATCAGTAATAATGCTAAGGAAAGTTTCTATTAGATGTGCAGTCAGGAGTTATAAGCAATTTTTTTTTCAGTCAGTACTAGCAATGTGAACAGTGGTTATTAGCATTGTGACTAGTGGATATTAAATGAGCGTTCAAGGGTTACTAGCACTGTGGTCAGTGGTTATTAGTGATATGGTCACGGTTTATCATCTGTGTGTCAGTTGTTATCAGTGTTGTCAGAGGTATGTTTAGTGTTTTTTAGAGGTATGGTCACTGGTAATTAGCAGTGTGGTCTGTGTTCATACACAGGGTGGTCTGCAATAGTATTGTCAGTGGTTATAAGCAGTATGCTCAGGGGTTATCAGTATGGTCATTGGATATTAGCTGCATGATCAGTAGGTAATTGCTGTGCAGTCAGTGGTTATTAGCTGAATGGCTAGCAGTTTTTTTTTTTTACCTTGTTTAACCAGGAATAGCACACCAAGCTGAAAGCTTTTTTACAGGTGCAACCTGGGAGCACAGAGAAGTTAGTGACTTGCTTAGGGTCACACAGTATGCAAGTGGAAGCTGTTGGATTCAAACCCAGGTCTGGTCTGCTGGATGTCACCAGATTTGCAGTTCAGAGCCTTAAACCACTGCGCTATACTGCCTCCCCTGTTAGTAGTAGTTAGTAGCAGTGTGTTCCATGGTTATTATTAGTGCAGTTAATAGTTATTAGTAGCATGGCCAGTGATTAGTAGGGTGGTGAGTAGTTAGAAGTGATGTCAGTGGGTATTAGTAGAATGATCAGTGGTCATTGGCAAGGCCACTGGTTTTCATTTTTTTTCCTTTTCAACTTTCTTTTTCCTTCCCCTGAGTTGGTAGAGATATCCCCTAATCTTCCCCCTGACCCCCACATCCAGCATCCCCCACCAGGCCATCTCCAGTCTGGGGAGGCCTGCAGCTTACCCCCTGTGGCAGGCTCCTTCCCATGGCAGCAAGGTGGAAGGAGCGAATGAGTTTCACCGTATGCCCCAGCCATGGCTTAGCCTGGGACATCATTCGGGCAGCTGTCCAAGTCTGTCGGCATCACAGTGCATGGCCCAGAGGGGATTTTTCCAATTACATGACCTCTGGAGGCACGGATGTGCAATGACATCAACGCAGGGTGGGCATGCTCCCACACCTGTCCCACAGATGTTCACCATTGCCTCCCAACTACTGGGTGACCCCCAACTGCTGCATACCATGCCTCCGCTGGGTGTCGCTAGATGCCGGGAAGACCACAACCCTTCCACCCAAAGGAGGAGAGCTGTCCATGAGATGCTCATCCTACCTCCCCCCAGCTGACCCTCTGACGCTACAAGCTCACTCCTGAACATGGTTCATCAGAGCTGCAAGCAGTGGCGTTACCGCAGCACCAGCAGGCCAGCCCTTGGTTTTCATTTTTTACTGGAAAACCTGGAAAATTCCAGGATTTGGACTGCCTGCATACTGGTAAAAACAAACAATTTCACAAAATTTGATATTTTTGACCAGATCAATAAATCTGCAGAACTTGTATTTTTCTTATAATTGTTTCTTGTACTATTCTGAATTTGCTTCATTTGATGCTCTGTATATCAAGCCTTCTTTTATTCTGATTATTTATACACATCCTAAAATAATGACAGTAGACTCTCAGTAAAATCCAGAGATTAGGCTAACAATCACTGGGGCAATTTCCAGAATTTAAAGTCTTGAAAATGGAATTTCATTATTTTAATCACCATAAATCAAGGTTCTTGATCATTGGTAATATGGTCAGTGGTTAATATGTAGTAGTTAGTAGTGTGGTCAGGGGTTATTAGTAGTGTAGTCAATAGTTACTAGCAGTGTGGTCAGTGGGTATTAGTAGTGGGGTAGGTGGTTAGTAGTGTGGTCAGCAGTTAGCAGTGTGGTCAGTGGTTATAGTAGTGTGGTTAGCAGAGATTAGCAGTGTGGTCAGTGGCTATTAATGTAGTCAGTAGTTAGTAGAGTGGTCAGTGGGTATTACTAGTGTGGTCAGTAGTTATTTAGTAGTGTCATCAGTGGTTATTAGTAGTGTGGTCAGTGGTTATTAGTACTGTGGTCAGTCGTTTTTACTAATGTAGTCAGTAGTTATTACTAATGTAGTCAGTAGTTATTAGTAATGTGGTCAGTAGTTTTTAGTAGTGTGGTTGGTGGTTATTAGTAGTGTGGCCAGAAGTTATTAGCAGCATGGTCAGTGGTTATTAGCAGGGTGGCCAATGGTTATTAATAGTGTAGTCAGTGGTTATTAGTAGTGTAGTCAGTGGTTATTAGTAGTGTAGTCAGTGATCATTAGTAGTGTGGCCAGCAGTTATCAGCAACGTGGTTAGTGGTTCATATTAGTGTGGCCAGTGGTTATTAATAATGCTGTCATTGGTTATTAACAGTGAAGTCAATAGTTATTAGTAGTGTGGTCAGTAGATTTGTTTTCCACATTTTGGGAAACATTTGGATGTGAAAATCTTGAAGTTCACCCAGTCCTAATCCCAATCATGGTCTTGTGTCCAATTATCTCGTCCTTTAGTGTCCCAAACTGGGTTCTAAAATGCCATTATGAAGGCCTATGTAGTGTCCCCCACTTCTTGCTGATGAAAGTTGAACTAGGCCCTCACAAAGATAACATTTGTGCTTTCCACTAAAGAGGTTATAAAAGGTGCCATGAAAATCCTGTAACCTCATTGGTTAAAACACTTCACATCACCACTGATTATTTTCTGACAACCACATACCTCATCTGAACTACATAACTTATCAATGAATTAAAGTCCATTTTATAAGTGGGATAACACACTCCAGGGTGGGCAGTCATAATAATGCACTTCTTATCTAGTTGTGGCACTCGGCTATGCCACAACCTCCTGAGGTGTATGTTATTGCCTTATAACTGGACACCCTGTCATGTGTCATGCTTACTTATCAAACACCTCTTGGACCTTGGTACATACTTCCTTTTCCTCCTCCAAGAGTGGCAAGGAGCCCAAGATTACATCTGCCTCATCCCCCAAGGCATATGCAAGGGACCTCATCACCCGGTAGGGCTGAAGGTTTTCATTTAACCCGGATGCTAGTCAGAGCCATTTCCACTTCCTTGCCCAAGATTACATGTCTGAAAATTTAAACCTCTCTAGAGGTTGCACACTGGGTGGACCACTAGGCCTTTCTCTGCAGTCAGATTCTGTGTTTATATGTTGTGCCTGAAATGGGGCCACCATCTTTTTCCTTTCCTAGGAGTGAGGGTCAGTGTTCCATGCCCTAATTCCTGCAGTATTTCAATTTCTTTCAAATGGCCTTACTGTCCTTGATGCCAGCAGCGATCATAGCACGGTAGACTTTTACTGCTACTCACTATGGGCAGGATTTTCAAACGTGGGTGCTGGGCTTGCGTCCAGCCCTGCGCCACAGGAATTTAACATTTGTGGTGTGTCAACCCCCTTTGCTGCAACTGCACCCGAATTTTCATTCTCAGGTGCAGTTGTGACTGTCTCCGTGCTTTACGGCTGCTTGCGCCAATGCTCAGGCGCATGCACTGCTACTTAAACTCTCGGGGGTGGCGCACACTAGACCACAAAACTGTGGTCTAAGCTACAGCGATCGACACAAGGGATGGAAAATCCCAGTCACCGACAGGGGAATGCCACATGCCCCGTGCATCATATGTTTGGTGCACCAGAGGCTTGTGGCATTCTGGGAGATTGGAAAATCCTGTCCTATGTTGTTTTCTCCTCCTTGGGTACAATACATTGGTCTGCTTCCCCCAGGTTAGGCAACTATGGTCCAGCACAGCGCTTCATTTTCCACTACACTACGCCAAAATGAGTTGGGTAAGAGTTTTACCCTCGTTTATTCATGTGCTTGATCGGGCTAAGATTGAGCCAATGCCTAAGTTGTATTAAGGCAATGTGTGGAGATTCAGCCCCTTAACCTTCAGTTAGCCCCACTCAAACTTGTTGGCCACTTCAGAATCACTTTGATCTTTCATCAATTAATTAAAAAAACACTCTTGTCCTTCTTTTGTGGCCAGTGCTAGTCCCATGGCCACTCTTTCACCCACACCAGTCATTTCCCACCCTCTTCCTCCTTCCTCAGGTATTATTTTACAAAACAAATATTTCTGCCTCCTGGCACTGTACCAGGTGGCTGATTATTTTATTTCGTGTTTTTAAATCTGACTGGGGGACCGGGGAGGGTGGAAGAGGCTGGGATTAACTGAAGTGAATAAAGGGAAGTGGAGGGGTGCCATGTACCCCTTTTTAGCCTGGCAAATCCCAATAATAAGGACATGAAGCATTTTTGCTGAAGTGTCAAAGTCAGATGGAAATCAGGGAGTCCGACTTGAAGCCCAGTGGAAATTGCCAATTTTCACAAGTACTCACCCTTAGATGGGGCTTATGGAATGCCTCCCTGATGTCAGGGTTGATCGTGTTGTTTGGTTAGATTATCATGTCATGCAGTTTCTTTGCATATCCCCCCCCCCCGTTTAATTATCTCTCCCCACAGTGGAGATGGTCAGATGCCATCCAGTTTGTAACTTGGAAACTGGGATGCTCCTGGCAGTCCTAAACACCTCAGCCATAGTGATGGCTTGTGCTGAGGTAGTGTAGAAAGCCATGGAGAGCTATACTGTGCCTCTTATGGCTGCCTTTGGTTCCTTTGACACCCTTCTGTGTTCATCCCTTGATTTCCCGATGCAGGTCACCATGGTATGATGGTGATCTGAGGCAATTGAAGACAAAGGGACAGAGGTTAGAGCATTCCTGGCAGAGGTCTAGGTCTGAGGAGGCTAGATTAGCACTGAGAGCTCCCTGTGGTGAGTACCGGTGGGCAATCACCCTGAAAAAGTCAGTGTTCCTGTCACGGGCGATTACAGTTGAAAAGAACTAACTGGCTTGGTTCTTCCACACTGTAGACAGTTTTTTTAAATCCAACCTGTCTGCAGTTGAGAGGAGTTTTTACTGCAGAGAAGTGCAAGGAGTCTACTTAGTTCTTCCTGGATAAGGTATTCTCCATTCAGGCTGGGATCTCGTCTGGTGGTCTGTTACAATCAGATTGCTTGAAATCCTTTGCCCATTTTATAGTCCCAGTTACCTAGGAGGCTGAAAGTCCCTAAAAGAGCTACAATATGAGACCATGGACTGCCACTACCCTTTCCTGATATCTGCTTGATGCTGACATGAGGCCTCGGACTGTAGGAAGAGTGATTGATTTACTAACTGACAGTCTTACTTTGCATTTTTATTATCTGCCTTTTACTGCAACAAATTATCTGATATGAGCAGCCTTGTGGAAGTACTCATGGGGAGTATAAGGGTATATGGGTAATAGGGGTGATCAGAATAATCCATGAAATATGTTTTAACAATGGATATCGGATTCTGGGATAATCCAATTCTGATTCCACTTCCAGTTCGGGTTCTGAGTTGGAATCAGAATCCACAATTCAAACCCTAGAAGGGTCCCCCTGTAGCACATGGAGGTTGATACCAGTGGTAACTCTCAGAGGCTGCCAGCATCTGTGAGGAGAGGATGAGCAGTGGGGAGGAAGTGTGCAGACTTTCACTTCTTGCTTGCAGAATGGAAATCAGAATCAGAATCGTAATCGAATTCCAGTTCCAAGTCAGATCCCATCTCTGGAAACACTAATTTCAGAACTAGGATTTTCGGACTCAGAATCTGAAAATCCTAATTCCTAATTTCAGACCAGAATCCAGTTAAATCCAATTCCAGATTCTGAATTCTGATCAACCCTTATAGGTATATGCCCATGAATCTTCCTGGTTATCTCACTCAAGGGATCTGAACATCATCAGGGCCCCAAGTGAATGGGTGGGACTGCACATGCAGGGTGTGGCATATGCACACTTGCAGAGAGCTTGAAGTGGGCACATTTGGGATCTAAACCTCCAGACCTCTGAACCCAAACTCCCAATAACCAAACTAATGGCATGTTTATCTCACCCCTATGGATAATAAAGCTCAGATCTCCAACTTGAGTATCGAAGCTGATAAAGATAGCGCTACTGTTTATAGTAGAGTGTTGTTGTGTATGGTTTTCTATCCCTTTCAAAATGCTGTTGTCCCACAGTTCAAATGTCATGGACTGTGACTGTGGTACAACAGCATTCTGAAACCTTCTAGAGACTGCACAAGTTTCATTTTTAAATGGAAAGAACTGACATATGTACATCAAGCTGTTGAAAATGAACATGAACAGCTGAGATGGCTGTGTCATTTTTCACATTTCAAATGACTGTCATGATTTTATTAAACTCCAAGAACAATTCCACCACCCAAATTAAGGTACTGACATGATATACTGTTTTGAGGGATGGAGGGATGAGGGGAGTGATGTCGTGGGGCACAAGTGAGGAGAAGAAGATGCACATGGCCACAATAATTTCTCAAAATGTAAAGAAAAGTAAAAAAAAAAATTATAAATTTTGACTGGGCAGCCACACGCTCAACCAGCCTGAGCTGCCACATCAGGGTTCAGATTACCTCGGACTTCTTGAACGTCACTCTTGAGGTCCGAGGCAATCAGAACCCCTCTGTGGCAGCACAGACTGGTTCTGCATGGTGGCCCATCCAGTATTCTCTATGTTGTTTTCATGTGTGAGCAGGTCAGCTCCTCCGTTCTCTGTAGCACTTCAGCCCAAAGTTCTGTGGCAGGGCTCTTAAACATCAGTGGTGGGTTTGTGTCACTTCTTTGGCAGAAACTGTTTACTTGTGTGGCAGATTTCTGTCTAACCATGTATTAAAATGCCACGTGATGTCACTGATGGCACCAGATACTGGGCATGGGGTGTGTGCTTCAAGACAAATAAAGAGGGGAAATGAGCCTGGAATTGAGGAAAAATATGTTTTTAAATGAAAAGCACCACCAATGGTAAACTCTGTGGCACAGTAAATAACCAAAAGTGAGCCAGTCTTGACTCACTAAATTTTAATTAAGAAACTTTATTTTTATTTATACCACCAAGCACCAACCAAATACCAACATTTTATTATGGAGCAACTTCGTCAGAGTATGGTGTATTATTTCTAGAATAAATGAAATCATAATTTACCATTTAACCAATAGTCTTCAAACCAGCTCTTCACTGTTTTTCTTTGTCATGAACTAGCTGCTAAGGTCCTTTGCTTTGGATTCTGTGGCACTGCATATGTTCAGTGGCAGGACACACAATCTACATCCAGTTCTGTGGCCTCAGAATTCCAAAGACCCTTGCATGTGAGTGATATCCCAACAGTCAGGGTGCTGTGGTGGAGGGTCGGTACAGGCTGTGAAACAGTACAGTTTTCAGCGTTATCAAGAGTTGCAGCAAAGGCACTTTACATCAGATCTGAACAGTGTGTTATGTACTCCAGCAAGCTCTATAATGAAAAATGTGGAGGCTTTTTATTTGGGGGGGGGGATATAGAAAGTGTAGCTGTCAAATACTCAGTTTTACTCTGTGGTATAGAGTGTAAGAATGGTAGAAGTTATGCTCTTACAATTTTGTGTGAACGTTACCAGCCACCTCACAGGGCGATCATAGTGAGTTAGAGTGGATCAGGCTCTATCAGACAATAACAATATTAAAGGTGGGGTCCCTCAGGCTTCCATTTTGGGCCAGTTTTATTTTCAATTTTTCAAGATGTCTAAAGCAGCAGTAAAATGAAATTGGGCAAAAAATTCAACTGTACCTTTTTGCAAGATAAAAGATTCCAGGCATCTTCCAGTTTTACTTGGTAGTAAAACTTGCTTGTTCCAATAAAATATGAATATTTTTTAACTGTTTTAATTTAGTTTTTCTCAAGAAAAAAAAAAGATGGCTGCCACATTTAGCATAGAAATACCATCATAGACCTGGCAAAGGTTCAGATAGAGAACATTTCCAAAGTACGGTTCGCAGTATAGAAGGTACCTAGAAAAGCAGATTTGACTTTGAGCCATAAACTTTGACCCCCCCCCGCATGTGAGGGGTGAAGTAATTTGTGCTGCTGGAGGCTATCTCCAGTATGTTTTGCCCTCTGAGCAAACTAGTACTCATAGGTAACCTTTTTAAAGGCTGTTTATTGGTGCAGCACTTGATTTTTAACATTTTAATTCTACGACGCTGCTGGAAGTGCTTCTCTGATGTCACTTCTGGTCAGGAGCTAGTATAAACAGAGCCTCAGTGAGTGGAGGTGAGCACTTGTCGAGGTGACGCTGGCAGAAGTAAGCTGTGTCTGCCTGCATCCACCGAGGGAGGTGACCATCCAACCTTTATTTTTTTTTTGAAGGGTTGCTGTCGTCGCTTTTCATTAACTTACTAGAACAAACACTAAACTATCCTCCAGTAGTGTATAGATTTTTAAACTTAGAGAAGACCATCCCAGAGCCTCTCTTCTATTTTTTTAGTACTTGTTAAAATTGTTAAGGGATGGAAGCTAACCGTATTCAAAATATGAAATGCTTCTCAATATGTACAATCTTTATACAGGGTGAGCCAGAGGAGAGATTTACCTGTACCAAATGAAATTTAATAAAAGAACTAAGAGAAGAAATTACCCATTTAAATAAATGATTAGATACTAAAAATGAGATCAAAACCTTAGAACAATTTATAGACAAGGCAGCAATGAGGCTACGAGAAGAAGAGAGTGTAGGTACAGTGGTACTTATCCCTCCCCCCCCCCAGAGTAATGACATGCCAAACGTAGTAGGAGAGAAGAGAAAAAGGTCTCCCATGGAAGACGTAGAGTGTCACCATACAGAGCCACACAAAAATTGAAGCACAGTTGAGGGAAGTAATAAAAGAAAGAGGAGATTGGCCATGGTGGGAGAGGGCCAAAATATTCAGCTACAAAATAGGTTTTCAGTAATTGCTGATACTGATCACTGCAACATGGAGTGTGAGCAAACACCAAATGAGATACCAAGTAGTCTGAGTCCCAAGAGCATGTTCAGGAAAACGTACTTTTAGGAGCAGGATAAGTAGAACAACCAAAGGGCATAACTCCGAGTTCCAGCGTAGTCAATACTGGCCCCCCCTACAAGGAATACCTCTCAGTCTGCCCCTACTAAACCCTCTATAGTAGATGATACCTTGCTGACCAGGGGAGAAAGAGCCAAAGAGACATAGTTGTCCTGGGAGACTTTATGTTAAAGTACACAGACATAATTATTTGTGATGTGTTCTTTACCAGTAGCCAGAATAAAGGACATTTGTAACAAGTTAGAGGGTTACCTTGAGAGATAAGTAGTCCTATTGTTGTATTACATGCTGGCACAAATGATATAGGGAGAACACAGGAGGTTGAATTACAAAGAGATTTTGAATGGGTTGGACACAAACTTAGGGAGATGAAATGTGAAGCAGTAATCTTTGAGATTTGCCTGTGCCAAGGGCAAGTCATAAAACAACATGGGATATCATGCAATTTAATGGCTGGTTAAGAAGGTGGTGTGCTAGAGAGGGTTTCCATTTCCAAAGAAACTGGGGTGCTTTCACAGACTTTAGTTCATTTGGGAAAGATGGCTTGCATTTAAACTGGCAGGGAACAAGGCTACTGGCAAACAAAATCAACCACATGATAGCAGCACATTTAAACTAACAACCCAGGGGCAAGGGGTGGAAGGACAAACTAGTGAAGGATGTGGTTACCAAAGTGGAGGATGTGGTCACCAAAAAAAGAAAGATAAAGATAAAAACAAACCATGCAAGTGGAATTGTCTCCTCATAAATGCTAGGGCCCAGATATTCAAAAGGGTTGCGCCCCGGTGCAATATTCAAAAAGGAAAAGTGCGCCGCACAAATCCCGATGCACCGGAGCGCATCAGTAATGTATGCAGGCACAGGTGGGGGGGACGTGCACATGCATAACCTGCACAGCCCGATATTCAGCCCAGGATGTGCAGAGTCATGCATGCGCAACCCCTACCTGCGCCTGCACAAAGTCAAGCCCCAAAGGAACAAATGATGGCCACCCACAGGTGAGCTGCCACATTGCAGGGCACAACATGGCAGCTGTCACCTCTGGGTGGCCATCCGAGTTCCTGCCGCACCTGGCGGGGCCACCTCATGCCCCATCGCGGGCATCCGTATAACTAAATCCCCCCTCCAATATCCCTGGTGGTCCAGTGGACCACACTCTGCCTGATGCGGGCATCTGTAAATCATAAAATAGTCCTATTACCCTGGTGGTCTAGTGTACCCCCTCACCCCACCCACTGAGCTCCACCGCCCCGCCCCCGGTCAGCGCGGCGAGCGTAGCACCCACCACCGACTGACAGCTCGGTAGAGCTGCACGCTCATTGGTTCCAGCGTGAGCCAATAGGCGTGCAACCATAACATACTACACATTCCAGATATGTGAATGGATCATCTACATATCTGGAATGTGTAGCACGAGTATGGCTGTACGCATTGGCTCATGATGTGAACCATCGGCATGCAGCCCTACCGAGCTATCAGTCAGCGGGCGGCGGGCAGCAGGTGGGTGGTGCTCCACCCACCGCTGACCGGGGAGGGGCATGGGGCCCAGTGGGCGGGTGAGGGGGTAGCACTAGACCACCAGGGTAATAGGACTATTTTATGATTTACAGGTGCCTGCAATCAGGGCAGAGGTGGTCCACTGACCACCAGGGATATTGCTGGGGGGGTCTACTTAGACGGTATGCCCACGACCGGGCTGCAGGGGGCGTTGGTCCCCGACAGCTGCTGCCTGGCCGCTAGGCACAAGTCATTGGGGATCAGCACACCTGCATGCTAATGGGATGCAAATGGGGCCATAATGACACGCAAATGGCCCCATGAGTGCCTTGCATAAATTATGGCCCCATTTGCATGTCCCGTTTTGAATATCGCGGTTGCTGTGCATGGCGTAATGGCACTAGCGCTAGCGCATTTTCATGCTCCACTCTGGCCACTTGCGCTGGTGCAGTGCCACTGCGCCATGCACAGTGGGGGTGGCCAGGGTGTGATATTCAAAGCTGTGTGCCATAGTGCAGCTCCGTTGAACATCACCCAGGCCACACCCCTGTGCAACAAAGTTGAGCTGCGCCCAGGCTTGTGCCCCAGCCTGGTGCAGTTTGAATATCCAGGCCTAGGAGTCTAATTAAAAAGAAAAACAAGCTGGAATATACTATGGTAAATAAAGGGATCCATAGGCCATTACCGAAACAAGGTAGTGAGAGGAAGACCAATGGGGCAGCCGGATATACAGTGGTAGTTACTGAAAAGTTTCCTACCTCGAGGTACCTCACAGTACCACTGAAGTACCACTGAGGTAATTTGCATTGACTGTAATGTGATCCTGTCTCATTCTGCTTCAGTATACCTAGGTATACCTCAGTACTGCGAAACGTTTCTATGACTACCACTGTAAGCCATTCCACAAAGATAGATCTGGTAGAGTGGGTGGTGGAGTTTCCCTATACATATCAGACTCCATATGGCAGAACAGTTAGAGGTGGATACAGGTGACAAGTGTAATAATATGTCTACTTTAGCCAACAATGGAAGAATCTGTTATTTATTATCTGATGACCATAGACGTATACAACAGAACGTGGAATTGTTTTTTTTTAGTGTGAAGCTTTGAACTGGAAATGTAAGGTGACCCGTTATAAAAGCGATGACGGAAAGAACGACTGCAATAACGGGTGACTATCGAAATGGCAAGTGGGGATTTTCCCTTCCCCAATTTGCACCCCCCCACCCAGAGTTGGAATATTATGTAAGGGTGGTGTGTGGGGGCAAATCCCCCCGCAGATATGAAAGTCACCATATCAGTAGCCACCCAAGTTCCCTTGCTGAAATCACGCATCGCTGTAATTATTTCACACTTTTCACATGGCGCCAAAATGTGATGCTTACATTTTACTCTCCATGTAATTATAATTACCTGGATTTGCTACCTGTATATAATTGTTTATCCCTTTATCTTCTTTCAAGTTTATTGCCTGACTGATTGTTGTTATATTTTGCCTGTTATGAAATTACCCATACTACAGTTTGTATATATGTAATTTCTCTATGTTTATATCAGTAAAATATTTAATTGCAAAAAAAAAACAACTCTGGGTTAAACTGGATAAGCAGTCTGATAAGAAAATAATCATGGGAGTCATATACAGGCCACCATCAAATGAGGCAAGTGAAGATAGGAAATTATATGAGACAATTAAAAAAACTGAATCCCTATGAAAATATCCTTTCGTTAGGAGACTTCAACATGCCCAGGATAGACTGGTAAATGGGAGATCATGGGTCAGTCCAGGAAAAGGTTTTTCTAGAAATAATATCTGGCCTTGGATTAGATCAGTATGTTCAGGCTGGAACCAGAGAGGGGAAATATACTGGACCTGGTCCTTAGTAACATGATAGACAAGGTGGAAAATTGTTATGCTATTGAACCACTCTCAAATAGTGATCACAATATGGTGAGATTCAACTTTATAAAAATTAAAAATAAGAACAAGGGCCCTACCAGGATTAACTGTTTTGGAAAAGCTGACTTTAATAAAATAAGGCAAGAGCTACAGCTACAGAACTGGGAAACAGTTTTTGGAGAGTTTTAGATCAAGACCAAATGTGGTGCTTACTGACAAACTATCCAGATTAGCAGACCTCTATGTACCTGAAAGAAACACGTGTAACAGTGCAGGTAGGATTCCTGGATGATGCACTCGTCAAATTATTAAGCATATCAGGCAGAAAAAGAACGTGTGTAAAAAAGCTGTGGTGCAAAGCACACATACAGCCTGGTCCAAATACAAAAATTTGGAGAACTGTAAGAGTAGGATAACAGTTGCAAAGCAAAACTTTAAATTAGGGTTGGCAACTCATGTCAAAGACAATTATAAGGCTTTCTACAACTATATAAATCAGACACATGCAGGAAACTCGTGCAGTTTTTCAAAAGAGTCAGTCGATCCCTTGACAGAGGAAATTTAGTGGCTGTTCTCTATCTGGATAATGGTAGGGCATTCAATTCTGTCCTGTATTGTGAATGAATCAAAACAGGTCTAGATACAGGCCTGGACACTAGAGTAATAGCATGGCTAAAATCCTGGTTGTATGGTAGGACACAACAAGTTAAAATCAAGGGAAAAACATCAGATTGGGCTAAGGTGATGACTGGGGTACCGAAGGGATCTGTGCTTGGGTCCATTCTATTTAATTTGTATATAGCAACAATACCTTGTAATAATGGCCTCTGGACATCCAGATATGTGGATGATATCAAAACTGGTACTATCGTCAACAATCAGATGGATATTGACAGGTTGCAAATGGCACTACCTAATTTGGAGATTTGGGCTGATACATATAAATTAAAATTTAATATTGACAAGTGTGCCGTTATGCACCTTGGTAGAACAAATCACTGTGCAGACTACACTCTTAATGGTTTACAACTCAAGGTGGCAACAAAGGAAAGAGATTTGGGCGTGATCATTTCTAATGATCTAAAATGTAAACACATTGTAGACTGAGGGCAAAGAAGGCTCATGCAACTCTGAACTGCATATGCAGACATATATACAGCAGGGACAGTCAGGTACTTATTACTTTTTTGCTCCCTGGTAAGGACACAGATGGAGTACTGCTCCCAATTCTGTTCCCCAGTAAATAAATCTGAAATTAGGATCCTGGAATGGGTGCAGAGGAGGGCAACACAGATGGTCTCTGGCCTTGACTATAGAAGCTATGAGGAGAGGTTAACTAGTTTAGACCTGTATTCGTTAGAGTGCAGAAGACTTAGTGGTGTCCTCTGTTTGCTGTTTAAATTCTTTATTAATGACAACCTATGGAATTGCCTTGGTTTTGAACTAAGGGGGCATAGCTATAGTACAAGGGATCGCAACCTACAGATTAAATGGGAGACCAGTGCAACAAAAAATAAAGAGCCAGATGGTATAGCCAAAGGGCAGTTGACATCTGGAATGGGCTTCTGCCTGACATTGAGGGCAATAGTTCCATTACTACATTTAAATCAAGATTGGATGATCATTTTTAAAAAATTGGGATTTCAGCCTATCCCTTTGTGTGAAGGGCAAGCCTCTAAATGCTCCCTCGGCTCTTTCGGCTTGTACAGTACCTATAATACCTATGACAGGAATACTAACATTTATATTAATTGTAGCTTAAACTAGCTTTTTTTGGAAAAACATTTTTCATTGCACTGCTGCTTTGAAGAGCTGCTCACGCTTCAAATAAAACTTTGAAAAATACATTGTAAAAAATTGTATTTTATAAATCCATGGATTTCTCCTTCCTCATGATTTATTACTGATTAAATCTGCATGAAAACAGAATCACTTTCCCTTAAAGTTCATCTGCCTCTTAAGCTTATTCCCTGTTTTAAGTCATAATCCTCTGTTGTGACATCACAATCTGTTGCCATGGCAGTAACTGTGGCATCACAAGCAGTGCATTATGACCTCAGGTGTGGATCAAGTAACAAAAGCAGATGAACACATAATGAAAAGAGATCATGTTTTCATACAGATGACCTCAGTAATAAATAATGGCCTGTGGAAATGCAGAACTAATGTGAGATATAAGCTGAATTGAATATCAGTATTACATCTTTGAAAGTTCTCCAGGAGGTGTTGACTGAAAGACAGCAACCACATTACTATATGCAGATGATGCTATAATTTATATAGAATCAAGCCCAATAATGAAGGTCAATGTTAACATTAGAGAATAATGCATATGCAAGTGTGTATTATGAGTCTTTTTTTATACACCCAGGGTGTGTGATAACTCATAAACCTCAGTAGCACTTCGTTCTTCCCCTCCGAGTTGCATTCCCCAGCCTTGTCTTTGCTATTTAAACTGCTGTGTGTGGTGCTTTGAGTCCGGTTAATGTGTGATGTTTTGTGTTTCCAGCGGTTGTCCTTGTAGCTGTATTTTAGAAGCCTGGTATTACTCTGCAGTGTTTTTGCTGCTCTGTTTGTGACTGCGCTGTTCCATATTTCCATATTTAGCTGACTTGATGTGGAACCTAAACCTCAAGAGTGAGGCTTGAGAGGTTTATGAGGTTATCAAACATTGATGGTGTGTTAAATAAAAACAAAACTTATAAGCACACACTTTTATAAATTTTATTTTTTTATAATATCTGGTATAGGGGCAAAAAAAGGAACCTTTCTGAGCCTTACCAGAGATAAGCTCTGCGGCTGCGATCTCAATTTGAAAAAGCAGTGTAAAATAAGGACCATTTATTATTTATTTATTTATTTATTGAATTTTGATGACCAGGTAAGCCCACTGGGCCCCGAAGGTCCCTTTTTCAGGGGCGACCCGGGGAATAACAGTATAGACATTATGAACTTTGTGCAGTTACATAATACAGGTAGTTATGGGCATACAGTATTCAGCTGTTTACACTTAGCAGTAGTTATTAGGGTATTATATATCATATTGGTAAGTTGTAGTTCATAGCATTCGAACATTTGTCCTGCATGTAAGTGACACAGCATTATGGATTCCTTGGGTGACATACTTTGAGAGCATTAGGATGGTTCATTGAGGAGAAAAATTAGTGCTACCTTGATTGGGGGGGGGTTGACTTTTTAGTTCATAGTGGTAGTTTAGGTAGTGTCAGGTGTAGTGGCACTGGCATACACTTTTTGATAGGAGATGGGTTTTGAGTCTGGTGCGGAAGCAAAAGTACTACAGAGCAATTTGCAAACAAGTAAAATCCAAGTTTTAGCATTTGCTAACAAAATCCGTGTTTAAACATTTGATCATGGAGAGACAAGTGCATTTTTGGCAAACTTCCTTTGAATACAGTGTATTGTTATGGGAAGTGGTCAGATGTGGCAGGTAGACAATTAGGGAGTGGATTTAAAAAAGAACAAAAAAACAAGCATCTTCACAAGGTTTCCCTGACACTGATGAGCTGAGAACAGTGTTTTATCGAGAAAGGATGAGTGTTTCTGTTAGAATGGGGAGTCATTTGTGTGGGCTCTAGTTTAAAAGGAGAAATTTTTCAGGTAGCTCACGACTGTCATTTCTCACGGTTGCAGTTGCCAACAGAAGTGTTAAGTGTGAGACTGAAACTCTGCATTTCAAAGCAACAGAAAACAGTTGATAAAGGGGTTCACCAGTCATTCCTGTAGCTTTTCTTGTATTGCAGTCTTTGCTGGAGAATAAGTTAGTAGGGATGGGAGAACCAGGAAAGGTTCCATAGTTCTAAAAAGTTCTAACAACCTTTAAAAGGTTCTGATAGTTAACTGAGCCTTATCAGAACTTTCAGAACCTTTATGTTCTACAGGCCCTATAAATTAGTACCAAATTAAAATGTAATGTAAATCAAGGCACCCTATTGGTGAAGGACAATTATCCAATGGTTAAAACAAACACTCAAACTTGATTGGTTAGCAACTGTGATGACATTCCTGCACATGCCCACAGTAACAAAAGAAGTGTCGGCCAACAGCCTTTTCCCTTGCCTTCACAGTACTCTGCTGTCCTTTGTCCACACCTAGTATGGCTATCTGGTGTTCATTCCTTACCACAGTGTTTTAAAGCAGGTCCCAATTCTTGCTAGTACAACCACTGTCGTACATCTCTCCCAGTCATAGGTTTCCAACACACCTAACTTGCTGCTGCTCCACTCTCAGGCTCTGGGCTCACTCTACAGAACAAGAATGGGCTGGCCAACTACCATCCAAACTCAGACCTGTCCCTCCTCCTACTATTACAACACTGCTTTTTGCATTCCTCTTCTGTGGAACCTGCAATAGCACCACCTACTGACCATAAAACAAAAAAGGGACTATTTCTTAATTGTACACCTGGGCTCCCATATTCAGAGGAGATGCGCAGTGCATCTCAGTGGAAAAGAGAGATATGCCGTGCAACCCCAACAATGTGCCGCAGTGCAATATTCAAATGTACGGGATGCACCGTCCGCAAGGAAATGGGCCAGGGAACATACAAATGTACACCTTGCCGAGGGGGCTTTCCCATGCATATGCCGCGCTGTGGCATATTCATTGGGAATATGCCCCTTGCAGTCCAGAACTGCGCAGCCCATAGTTAGACCATGAAAAGCTGGCCTAACCTGGCCGGCCACCCACAGGCAGGCGTCGGAAGTGCACAAAGGTGTACCGCTGTCTGTCAGTCCCGGCAGTCAAGTGCCGTCCCGCTCCAGCCCCATTCCCCGATGCCCATGAACAGTACTGAAAGTCTTTGTTTCTGTAATGTAATGGACCCCCACCTCATCCCCCATGTCCCAATCCACAAGTGCCATTAGACAAAATCCCATTTTCCATAGTGTAGTGGACCCCCCAAGCCCTGATCCCTGAACCCTGATCGTGAATCATGTCATCAATGATATGACATCATACTCAGGGCCCCTGGTGTTCTGCGGCAGAATTTTCTGATTTCTGTGGCAGGGCTCCTTGACTTCTGCGGCAGCATTTTCTGATTTCTGCGGCATGATTTATTCATTCCTCTGGCAGAATGCAGTCCTGTCATTGGCTAAATATGATGTGATGTCATCGATTACATCTTATGCTGAGCATAGAGGAGGGGCTTCAGAATAAACAAGGTGGGAAAGAAAAGCCCGATGCTATGGAAAAACAGTATATTTATATAAAAATTCACCAAAAACAATGAATTCTGCAGCACTATATATATTCTGCGGCATGATGCAAATTCTGCGGCAAATTCTGCAACCACAGAACCGCAGAATTCCAGGGGCCTTGATCATACTTTATCCAGTGGCAGGACTGCATTCTGCTACAGAAATCAACAAATGGTGCAGTAGAAACCCAGAATCCCTGCCACAGAAACCAGGACTAATGTGCCCCGGAGAACTAGGGACCTTGTTTAAGTTATAGTTGTACACGGTTATAGCTCAATGGAGAAAATATCCTAAATACCTGCACTCCTGTGAACAATTTTCGGCATACAGTACACTCACAGTGACTTTTTTTTGTTAATTGTTTAACCAGGAGAGACACATTAAGCTGAAAGCTGGTTTACAAGTGTGACCTGGGAGCACAGGGAAGTTTAGTGACTTGCTCTGGGTCACACAGTATGTAAGTGGGGGCTGTGGGATTCAAACCCAGGTCTCCAGATTTGCAGCTCAGATCCTTAAACCACTGCGCTATACTGCTTCCTTAAAATAATACTTTTTAACATTTCAGCATTTCAGACTTTTTAGCAAGTTCAGCTTTTTATTCAAGAGTGTATACAGACCTGTCCACCACCACAACGCCCCGACTCTTCGAGAAGGTATCCCTTCGTCAGGGGGCTGCTGATCAACCTGTGCTCCCTTCCCTGTATATAAAACTCTTATTTTTGAAAGGGTTTCTCATGAGCAGTTGTCCTGGGCAGCATGGGTCAGGTTGGGGGATAAAAGGTTTCTGATTTAAATAAAAAATGTAAAATGTTGGTCTTCCATAGTCTACACCACATTAATACAAAGAATGCATGTGAGACCACATACTGCCAGGGTATGTATATTATAAAATAGATAGAAGCAAAGCATATTAACCTTCACCATTGGTGAGATTCAGCAGTGCCCTCCAAACTGAGTGACAGAAGTAAGTAATAAGCCATTACAGGGTGTGCATTATAGGATCTGTATGCGCGCTCCAGGGTGTAGTAAGGTACAAGGCCAAAGGACTGATGTCCTTACACCCCTGGGAAGTACATTAAAATCCTATGATGCACACCCTGGAGTGGCTTATTACACATATAAAATGTCTCTAAGTAGTTTTTTTTAGAAGAAAAATTAGATTTGGTACCTGACCATGCGTTTATAGAGATTTAATGCACAGTCAGGTGACGTATCAGCTACTAGATTTTTACTGCCCATTTTATAAAGAACTTTTAAGTGCTCTGAGTATAGAAAAATCTGTAGCTAGTCTCACACATCATGTGAAATCTTTTCAGGCTAGCTTGGAGCCCTTTTAACCTCTTCTGTTGCTAATGTAATGCTACCAGACCCCCCCCTCCAAGGTTCCTGGGGGATTGGG
The DNA here is from genome assembly GCA_016271365.2 of Neoceratodus forsteri. Taxonomy (NCBI): domain Eukaryota; kingdom Metazoa; phylum Chordata; order Ceratodontiformes; family Ceratodontidae; genus Neoceratodus; species Neoceratodus forsteri. The sequence goes on from JADMNL010000022.1 coordinate 36,690,334, forward strand.
TAGAACTTAATTTACTCTGGGTGGCATTAGGGCTGCCAAGGCCAGAACTTGTATTCTTATACTCAGATGCCCAGTCTTCTTTGTAGAGCTCATTATTTTGCCCACCCTGACTCCCTAATAATCAGAGTAATAGATGGTGTGCACAGGGGAGGAGGGATTGAGGGGGGCATGGAGGAGTCGAGTTCCATGTTGTATTGTTGTTCACTGTTATCCTTGTATTATTTGACTCCATTTCGTTACTGTTTAAAGAAGAAATCCTGGAAGCTGATTGACTGAAGCAGTCTTTGACCTGTGATATCTCAGTATATCATCTCAGTTTAAAACCGATAACCCAGACTAGTCATTTTCTACGCTTTGGGGATGTTTTATAATCGCAATAATACTCTCCAGGGTTGGATATGTCATGCGACAGTGTCACTTCTTTGATGGTTGAGGGCACTCAGTATTGCCTTATGCCTCAAACTGCACTCAGGATTTGCTGATGTCTCATCACATCCCACACCCTGTCATGTATTATTGCTTAATTATGGAACTAGTCAAGATGGCCCAACAAAAACTGCTCTCTGACTAGGCAACCCAGGATACCTGCCATGCCTATATGCACTCACAAACACAATGCTGCATTTTCTAAAGCCAAACATTTTACCACCAGGCCATTTTATATGTGTAATAACACACCCCAGGGTGCTGTGTTCATTGAGAGATATAGGCTCTCCTCAGGTGTCTGCTGAGGGAGCAGTCAGCCTTCAGCCTTGTGCCTCCGCACACACTGGAATGCCTAGTTCTTTTTTTTTTTTTGCACTTCCCGTGCCCTTGGTCGGCCGCTCCTTCAGGCCACCAGTGGACCCCATCCTGCCACATAGTCCCCAGCACCATCCATTGCCCCCCCCCCATGTCGTGCCTCAGTTGACCAAAGTATCCTTTCCCTGGGCCCATGGGGGGGAAGATACGGTTCAAATCCTTACTGGGTGCACAGCAGGGGATCGTCTCTTGGAGGCTGCTCCAGGGATGTGTAGTGTGGGTAGATCTGGGTTATCATCTGGTCATCTGAGCGACGATATTCTATTTTCTCCCCAGCCCGCCCACCTCCTGTACTTATTATTGGTGCAGCCGCAGCGGTGTTCTGGGGGTGGGGGCATTCAGCAGTGAGTGTCAAGGCTTCACACCACCAAGAACGCCTTACCACAAGCCACCGCCAGGAGCTGCCTAACAAGCAGCCCAGTATTGTCCCACCCCCCCCAGGAGGGAAGTGCCGAAGGACACTATTAACTCCATCCCCACTGGTCTCTGCTCCTGATGTCCTGGTTCAGGGCATAAACCCGAGTCGCCAGCGAGTCAAGCAAACTCCCATCCAATCGCACCATGGAGCTGGCCCAGAATGCCGGGTTCAGGGCGTAAACCCGGGTCGCCAGTGAGCCAAGTGAACTCACATCCTATCGCACAATGGAGCTGACCTGGAATGCCTATTTCTACAAATGAATGCACACCCTGTTGTGTCATCACTCACATACAATATAAGCACGAGAGAACCTCCAAAGGTTATGATGCTGTTACCTGGACCCAGATTCAAGCCAGGATTGTAATTAGTTCTGGCAGGACTGGGAATAAAATCAGCACTTTGGCAAAGTATCAGTAATAGTAGGTTACTAGAATAAAGCATTTTAAAATAAACAGACAACCACACTGATGTCCAGGAAGCTTGGGGGAGCTGCACAAAATGTGTATCAAGCAATCAAATTTAATTTGCACCCAACATTTTTCTTTCACAGAATAATAACAAACAATGCAAACATTGAAGTTAAATCATAGGAAAAATGTTACTCTAAAATAGAGTTACCAATTGAAAGTTTAATGACGCCCTATGCTAATCATCAGAAGGTGGCAAATTAAGCCAATTTCCTCATCATTGTCTCTGTTCAAATGTTATGAATTAATATAAAGAGTGTATATTTTGTTTCGTGATTATAAATCACTCAAATGATTTCAGCCAATCAGCATGTAGAACCACTGTAGAAACATAGAAACACAGAATTTGACTGCAGATAAGGACTGCTTGGCCCACTCAGTCTGCCCATTTCCCTACCTACTGCATATACTTCAGATCCTAATTGATCTGTAGCTTACCTTCTCTTTCCTATCACTAGGGTTGCCTTCTGTCTATCCCATGCATTCTTGAATTCCCCTACCATTTTGCCCCTATGACCTCCACAAGGAGGCTGTTCCATGCATATACCACCCTTTCTGTGAAAAAATGCTTCCTCACTTTGCCTCTGAGCCTCCCCCCTCTAGCCACATATTGTGACCCATTGTTCTTGTGAGGCACCGAGTTAAAAACCTTGCTGAAATCAAAGTAGAGTAAATCCACAGCATGGCCCTTCTCCGCTACCCTCATTACTCAGTCAAAGAATACTATCTTAATGGTGTACTAATGATAAAGGTCAGGTGGAAAGGGGGGCACTGAAGCAGTAACATCTCTCAGCACAGATTCTAGGCATTCCATGGTGCCATGTGAATGGCACATTGCCATGTAGAGGTTGGCAAGCTAGAGCAGGCTCGAGACTGGCTCGAGCCTAATGTTTGGCTTGGCTCAACCTCTATGAGTAATTGAGAGCCAAAATCAAGCCAAGTCATGATCAAAGCAAGCATTTTTGTCAGCTTGAGCAGCTAATGAAATTGTTGAAACTTTCAACTCCTCTCATGTAACTTGGGGGGACATTGTCAGTATTGTAGTGTCCCAGCTTGTGCTTTGGTTTGTACAGTCAAGTCAGACCACTGGCATGCCTCTGGCTTGGCCCTAAGTGACAAATTCCTGGCTTGCGCACCTCTACTGCTATGTTCAAACTCGCATGGGTGGTACATACTAGAGATAACAGGTATAGACCCAATTTGTGCCTACTAACATCTGTCTTCCACATTTCTGTTGTGACTTGGGCACCGGGGGAGACTCCTTTCCCAACAGCTAAGTCAGGGCTCAGTGTATGGCAAGTTTCGCACTGAAACATACATAGAAGTTGTCAGCAGATAAGGACCTCTTGGCCCACCTAATCTGCCCAGTTTTCCCTGTCTACACTGCCACCACAGACCCTACTTAATCTCCAGTTGTCTCCTTCCCTTGCCTTACTGCCAAGGTCCCCTTATATCTGTCCCATGTATGTTTGAATCTCATCACCATTTTTGCATCCACCACCTCCACTGGAAGGCTGTTCCAAGCATTCACCACCCTCTGTGTGAAGAAATATTTCTTCACATTTCCTCTGAGCCCCCTCCAACTTCATAGTGTGACCCCTTGTCCCCGAACTTCTTTTTCTATGGAAAACACTACCTTCCTGTACCTTATTAATACCTGTCAGATGTTTGAATGTTTCTGTCATACCTCCCCATTCCCTTCTCTGCTCCAGAGAGTACCTATTCATTTCCTTGAGTCTCTCCCTGTAGGGTTTTTGATGGAGGTCCTGTACCATTTTGATAACCCTCTTTTGAATTGTACCACCTCCACCTTATCAACACCCTTCTGCAGGCGAGGCCTCCAGAACTGGACACAGTACGCAAGGTGGGGTCTTACCAGTGATCTGTACAGGGGCAATATTACCTCCGTTGTCCTACTGGTGATACCCTCTCTATGTACCTGAGCATCCTGTTAGACTTCCTCACCGCCTTATCACACTGCTTGGTTACCTTCGGGGAATCAGAAAGGATTACGCCCAGGTCCCTTTCCTGTTTGGTGGTTGTCAGTACTTCCCCTCCCAATTGGTATGTAACCCAAGGGTTTCTGTGCCCCAAGTGTATATATTTTGCACTTTTTTGTATTGAAACCCAGCTGCCAAACCCTTAACCATTCTTCCAACTTGTTGAAATCATCCCTCATTTTTTCCACACACCCCCAGTGTGTCTACTCTGTTGCAGATATTTGTGTCATCTGCAAACAGGCATACATTCCCTTCTAGCCCTTCCGTAATGTCACTAATAGAGACATTGAAGAGGACTGGGCCTAGTACTGAGCCCTGAAGCACCCCACTGGTCATCTTGCCTTCTCCAGACTGGACACCATTTACCACCGCCCTCTGACTTCTATAGCTTAACCAACTTCTTACCCAGTTTATAACTTTCTGACTCACTCCCAGACAGGCCAACTTGCCTTTTTGTACCACAACATTGTGCTAACACTGACTGCAACTGTGTATTAGGCTCCAGAATCCAACCTCCCAAAGTTGGAGTTGTTGTACCCTTTGAAGAGGTACACTATAGTCCTCAGTTACAATCCAGTGAAGGTATGCAACATGAATTTCAGAAATGTTTTAGCATGGGAGGTCCGTATCTAGATCCCACAGGGCTGCAATAAATTTAGTTTCAGATCTTGTGATTCAAATAGTAATACAAAGAGAAGGACAAAGTGAACTCGGGGAAAGTCCAGGGTTTCTGTTTAAAATTCACAAATGGGTGACCAATATTATTCTGTTAAATCACATAACTTAACTGCATGAAAACATTTTTTACTTACACTGTTTCAGCAAGGGCAGGTAGCAATGCTAGTAGTTTTAGAAAATCAGAAAGACCAAGCATTTATCAATGCCAAATGTTGCTTGCTTCTACGTGCTGTTTAAGTATTTGGAAGTCATTGGAGTGCAAATATTGAAAATTCACGAACTTACAAGTGTGCGTAGGAACTGCTCAACGCATGCTCGTAAAACAGTCATTTTTAGGACTTTTTCACCAAATTTTCAACCCAGCCATTTTAAGACCTCTGCTAATGAACAGTGTCACTGTGATTTTCTTAATGTGTCTCATACATTGAGTTCGCACACGGACTGTGCCATTGTGCGCTACATGGGCGGAAACACGTTTTGGGCAGGATGTGAAAAATGACAGCTGTACTGCTCATAAGGAGGTGTGGTAAAATGGCAATGTTGAAAATCTAGAGTGAAAATATTGAAAATTCGCAAACTTACGAGTGTGCTTAGGAAATGAGCAATGCACGCTCATAAAACAGTTATTTTTAGGAATTTTTTCACCAAATTTTCAACATAGGCTTTTTGAGAGCCCACCTTATGAACACTGGCAGTGTTGTTTCATTAATCGGTCCTGAAAGGTAATTTTGCGCAGTGACCACAAAATCACCCTTCAGGCCAGATTAACGCCATGACAGTGCAAGAATTCATGAGGATGGGTCCCAAAAATCCCATGTTGAAAATTTGGGGCCAAAATTCCCAAAAATGCCTGAGATATGCAACAAAGTTGAAAAACCCTATCTATCCCATTATACAGCTTACGGCATTTCCTCAGTTCGCGGTCGACTTTGAAGAGTGCAGGCGTGTTCCGGTCACGATGATACGTCGCACAAGCTCCGGAGGTAAGTATGGGGTGGGGGGTGTGGGAGGCAGGTGCACAGTGGGTGTGGCAGGTTGTGGAGGGGCAGGGAGACCGCGTAGGACCTTTATTCACAGGTTGTTTTTTACGAAGACGACGCAGGACGCTTGCCATGCTGGGGTGGGCTCCCAGTGTGGCAGCAGGAAAAACTGTTTGGGGGACGTCAGGCTGACAGGGGATTGAGAACCCCGTTGGCCAAAACAGATTTGCCACACTGGGGTGGGCTCCAGCATGGCACCTGGACAGCTATGGGGGGCTTGGAGCCAACGGGATTGGGCACCCTGTCGGCCATACAGTGCGCAGGGGGAGTGCATCAGCACGCAATATGCGTGCTTGCGCATGTGTGTGCGTGGGGGGGGAGAGCTCTGCTCACTGAAGCGGAGTTCTCCCTTTGAACTGTATGCCACTGCATTTTCAGCTTGTCATAGACAGCTGCAGCAGTGATTGGGGAACTGGGGCTGCGCCTGCAAACACACTGACTGCATTGGAAGACGGGCTGACACACCTCCGAAAACTCGGATGATGGCACTATGTTTCTTGCACATGCGTGCAAGCAACATAAAAATGAATGTATGAGTTGGAGGTATGGTTTGTCTGTGTTGTGCCACTTAGAACAAGAGTTGACAACAGCCAACAGAGTAGTTTGCCAACTGTGATACAATATATACAGAAGGAATGTACTGTTTGAAGATAATGTGAGTGTGGCAGAACTGCGTTCTGCCAGTCTGATAACCCCGGAGGAGGGATGCCTTTCCTATCTTCTTCTTTTTCCTACTGAAATCTGTTGCACAACACTATCTTCCTATACTATACTTTACCTTTTTCCACCCCTGGCATAGGTTGGCTACCCATGTCAGTCTTTTCGATCTCACCCTAAACTATTTCCCTACTACTTTTATTTCTAATTTCCGTATTTCCATCCCTCACCAAGAACTCCCCAAAATAATGCACCAGGCTGAGGCCAGCTGGCAGGAATGAAATAAGGTGCATTTTATGGCATTTAATACCGAAAGATATAAACTGCCTTTAAGTATATAAGATTCTGGTTGAATAAGTGCATTTTGTGCCATATTATGAGTTTAAAGTGCTGCAGTGCTTAATTAAGTTAATGCTTATGCCATTTTTATGTATATGGTGCAGGAATGTTTAGAAATGTTTAAAATGACAGTTAAATACAAAATAACGTCCACTCTGATATGTGGAATATGAGTATAACGGAGCAGCATTATGTCTCCCTTGTTTAAATTATTCTTCTGCCGCTCTGTTGTTATGTAGAACGTTATGCCAAAGAAATCATGCATTGAAGCAGGAACTGTTTGAACTGAGCGGCAAACTTTAACTTTTACTTTTGCTATTGCTCAGTATCTGTGTAAATAATTACTGATGCTCCTGTATTATTAGGACTCCCAGCTGCTGGCTTTGTATAAAATATGCTGTAGAATTGTGACAGCTAGCTGTGGAGGAGTCTGTGGCATGTGTGCCACCAGAGAGGCAGGCTTCCACGGAGCGGCAAACCTTCACTTTTTTCTTTGCTGCTTCTCTGTGACTCTCAACTCAAGCCCCAGTAAAGTATTAAAATAGAGAAAAGACCCTGAGGGGTCTAAGAGGAGAGAGAGAGAGCAATAATATTGCTGAAAGGAGGAGCGCGCTCGCTCCTCGCTCACGTTCTCTTTCTCTCTCTCTCTCTCTCTTGCTGCACTGCTGTGTTGCAGTTCAAAGCAGGATGGCAAATTTCACTTTCAGCTGCCCCACTTGCCTGAATGATTAGAGCACTCTGAAAAGTAAGTGCTTGAAAATACAAAGAGATTATGCTGTCCCTCGACTTTAAAGTTACAACCCAGCATAAAAATAAATAAAACAAGCATTTGTCAATGTCAAATGTTGTCTTGCTGGCATTGGCATTGGTAGTGCAGGAGTTAGAGATGCATAATAGGAATGGCAGTGAAGTATTGAATTGATGCCAACTCCACCCCACCGTGCAGAGACTGATAGGCGTTGAGGAGTGCCTTCGGGTTGTCCTCACCCTACCCTGTAGACGCTGACAAGTGTTGTGGTGTGCTTTGGGGTCTTTGGGCCTTATACTTACCCCATTCCATAAGGAAATATGCTGAGGTGGGTGCAGTATAGGAGAATGGGGTGAACTTTGGGGCCGAGCACTCCAAGGCACACCTCAAAGCCTGTCACTGGCTGCAGGGTGAGGGTGGGGGTGGAATGGCATAAGCATTACAGCTGATGATCCCAAGTCACACCCTTGATGCCTGTCAGTCTTTACAGGGTGAGGTGTTACAGTTGGAAACCCTAACGCCATAGGCGTTTGTTGGTATTTTTACTCCAAATTATCAACATGGGCTTTCTGTGACCCCACCCCATGAAGAGTGGCACTATCAGTTTTTTAGCTGAAAGGTGGTTTTGCACAGCGACTTTGCCATTTGGTGCCACAGGCACAAAAACACATTTTGGGCAGGGTGTGAAAACCAACAACTGTATTGTTCATGAGGAGGTGTAAAAAAATGGCAACGTGGAAAATCTGGAGTGAAAATATGAAAAAATGGTGAAGTCATGAGCATGCATAGAAACTGCACAACACATATCCGTAACCCAATTATTATTGAGATTTTTTAACCACATTTTCAAATAGGCATTTTGGGACCTCCCCTCATGAACAGTGGCACTGTGATTTTGTTAATCTGTCCCAAAAGTTGATTTCCCACAGCAACCATGCCATTGTGCGTCACAGGTGTGAAAACACATTTCGGGCAGGATGTGAAAAATGACAGCTATACTGTTCATAAGGAAGTGTGAAAAAATGGCAGTGTTGAAAATCTGGCATGAAAATATTGCAAATTTGCAAAGTTACAAGGGTGCATTGAAACTGCGCAATGCATGCTTATAAAACAGTCATTTTATGGATGTTCATCACCAAATTTTCAACATAGGCATTTTAGGACCTCTGCTCATGAACAGTGTCACTATCATTTTCTTAATCTGTCCCTAAAATTGATCTCCCACAGTGACCGTGCTATTCTGCGCTGGAAGTGCGAAAACACATTTCAGCCACGATATGTAAAATGACAGCTGCGCTGTTCATAAGAAAGTGTGGAAAAATGCCAATGTTGAAAATCTGGAGTGAAAATATAAATTCGTGAAGTTACGCGCGTGCTTGGAAACTGTGCAATGCACGCTCATAAAACAGTAATTTTTTGGATTTTTTTCACCAAATTTGCAACACAGGCTTTTTGAGAGCCCACCTCATGAACAGTGGCACTGTTGTTTCGTTAATCAGTCCAAAAGGTGATTTTACGCAGTGATGACAAAATCACCTTTCGGGGCCAAATAACGCCATGACTGTGACTGAATTCATGAGGAGGGGTCCCAATAACCCCATGTTGAAAATTTGGTGCCAAAATTCCCCAAAATGCCTGAGATATGCACCAAAGTTGAAAAAACTCCTATTTATGCCATTATACAGCTTACCGGCATTTCTTCAGTTCGTGATGCGACTTTGAAGAGTGCAGATGTGTTCCAGTCCACAAAGATCGCCGCACCGGCCCAGAGGTGCATGGGGTGGGGGGTGGGAGGCAGGGTACAGAGGGTGGGCACAGGTTGGGCGAGGGGGCAGGTGAGACTGCAAGGGACCATTTTCTCCTTTTACAGGGAAAAAAAGAGACGAGGGTCAGTTTTCTTTTTTTGCAGGTGTTGCTTGGTACACTGAGGTGGGCTCCCAGTGTACCACCTGCATTATGTGGAGGAGGACTGCAGCCAGTGGGGATTGGGCCCCCCGTCGGCACAGAAATGGGTGGGGGATGCATGATGCCAAGGGGATTGGGCACCCCCTTGGCACACAGCACAAATTGGGGGTTGGGGACATTATGCCGACAGGAGAGGGCTCCACTGGCAAATTAAACTGGGCAGGGGGACTGAAGCCATGGGATTGGGCCCCCTGTCAGCAAAGAAAAGACTGTCTGGGGTGCATAGATGCCAAGAAGTTGGACACCCCCTCGACACCTAATTGGAATGGGGCTTATGCCGATGGGGTATGGGCTCCCCCGTCGGCAAATGAAGTGGGTCGGGGCATGCTGACAGGGGGATTGGACACCCTTGAAGTCAACGGCGGCAGTCAGTGCTGCCATGTTTGGTGAAAAACTTCAACAGTAAAGGCGGGTTGGGAGGCATGTTATTGTGCCACTGCATGACGAGCGTGCCTCTCATTGCAGCAGCACTTTTGTTAGATCTGGTGGGCACTTTCTGTACTGCTGGTGTCAGCGCCTGCATGCTGGTTTATTGGGGAATGAGGGACACACCTACTGATGTGTGCCCTGCATTCACCCACAGTGATCACACCTCCAAATCTGCTACTACTGCAATATGTTGGCTGGCGTGCAAGCGCGAGCCAACATAAAAAGGGGCTTACCAAGTCTATGCAGAGCACCATAGCAGAGTGGCTAGATAGTGATTGTCTAGCAGTCTGCCGCTCTATTACAACATAGAAAACAAATGATTTAAAGGGACAGGAATATACCTATGTACATGGAAATGCTTTACAGAGAGATTAGCCCTCAGAATAAGGAGAGGGCTGCAAAATAAAATAAGCTCAATAAAGAAATAAAGCAAATTAAGGAAGAAACACCACAGGTCTTTAAAGGTGCCCATAATGCCCCGTTATGTATAGAGCCCTGAGATATAAATTAAAGGGCTAGTACCAAATACTATAACAATACAGCACATGTATAAATGAAATAAATGTTTACACTGTTTGCTTATATCGAAAATAGGTGCCGACCTGTTAGCAAGACCTCAGGAAAGGGGATTTAATGTAGGGGACAGTGGCCCAACGAGGGCTGTATTTACACTCTGTGAGCTAAAACCTCATTATGTAATACAGGAGGAGTTTCCCTATTTAGGGTCCATTCTAGAACTAATTGGATGTTATAGGAGGGTCTTTCCCATAAGTGGGAGGGGAGGCTATATAAGCCCTCCTCAAACACCAAGAGTCAGATTAGCTGTATAGCCAGTCTCACTTACCTGAAGGAAGTTAAGCAGGAGGACCTGTGCCTGAACAGGAATTTATCTCTAACAGCAGGAATCTGATTAATTGTTTTGAGATACCTGAAGTAAGGTGAAATAGCCTTTAGCTATTGATTATTTTCTTGTTCTGTTTGAACTGTTTTCAGCTTCAACTTCAACTTGTATTGGATATCAAATTGAGATAAAAATCTCTTTTCCATTTGTATTTTTAGTTACTTATGTTTTCTATTTTTGTATAAAGTAAAGCACACTGTGGATGTGTTGTACCCTATTACTGTGTCCAGTGTTTTTTTATACCCACGTACCTGTGACAGTGAGGCAGTTTTTGTGCCTCACCATTCAGATGTTGCTTGTCCCCTGGTGACAGCAAGGTGCCCCTGGCAGGGATATGCAAGATACCATATGAATTATGGAGGGCCTGAGGGAGTCTGGAAGTGAATAGCTGGCAGCGGTGGGTAACTGGCAGGCAGCGGGGGCTTCTGGGGAGGTGCACAGAAAAGAAAAGGTATGATATTTGAACAGTTAGCAAGGTTTGGTTTCATGCTCTAGAGGTAGTTAGTGTAGCAGGGGTCCTGTTGAAAGGCAGAGGTAGTGTGGTCCAAAGATATTAGCATGAGAGACCTAATGATCTCCAGAAGTGTATGCGAATCAAAGACAGGGGCATGCATACAGGGTGTGCTGTCAGACTACAAGCATCTTGGAAGTGCTATCAGCCTGTTTACACAATACTAGTTAACACTTCCAAAAAGCCTGTTTTAACAACACTCAGATAGCCCAAAAGTCCCCCCATCCCTGTCATCTGGTGGTACCTCCCAAGTCCTGTTTTTGTTTCCCCTGGTGCTCATTTGTACCCCCTCCATCTCTCATTCCCCATTATTGTTTTCCGTGGCGTCCGCTGACACCACCTCCATTTCCTGGTGTCCATTGACACCACCTCCATATTCTGGTGTCCGTTGACACCACTTTCATTTCCTGGTGTCCGTTGACACCACCTCCATATCCTGGTGTCCGTTGACACCACCTCCGTTTCCTGGTGTCTGTTGACACCACCTCCATTTCCTAGTGTCTGCTGATACCACCTCCATATTCTGGTGTCTGTTGACACCACCTCCGTTTCCTTGTGTCCGTTGACACCACCTCCATATCCTGGTGTCTGTTGACACCACCTCCATATCCTGGTGTCCGTTGACACCACCTCCGTTTCCTGGTGTCTGTTGACACCACCTCCATTTCGTAGTGTCTGCTGATACCACCTCCATATTCTGGTGTCCGTTGACACCACCTCCGTTTCCTTGTGTCCGTTGACACCACCTCCATATCCTGGTGTCTGTTGACACCACCTCCGTTTCCTGGTGTCCGTTGACACCACCTCCGTTTCCTGGTGTCCGTTGACACCACCTCCATATCCTGGTGTCTGTTATTGCTTTTCTTGGTGTCTAGGAGCATCCATTTCTCTCTCTGTACCCATTTTTACTTTCCCTGGTGCCCTGGGGCTCACCTCGAAACTCAATGCCCTACCTCGTTCTTGTGATCGTGGCCGGCACAAACTCTCTGCTCACTTCCATGATCTCCTGCTGTCTGACTCCAACAACTATCATGTAAATATACTAAGGGGCATATAGACATAATAGTAGCAGGAGCCAAACAGTAGACAGCTATGGATTTGATGGAGCAAACAGCTCCCTTTTTCCCCAAACTGCCCATTTTTAAAAATGAATTAAAAAAAGGTCCAATTTCTACAACTGCCAATTTTTAACACACTTCTCAAATTTACAAAATTGCACAAAATTAGGCACCAATGGATTTTTAAATTTCAACCAGCACTATTTGTCATGATGTAAAAATTGTCCACCAGTATAGATTTCACAGTCAGAGGAGTGTGATGTCAGGCATACACAAAAAAGCAGATGAAGTCTAGGGAACAGGGATCCTGTTTTCATGTTACGGTCTATACCTATAACAAATGGAAAAAGCCAGCTGGCACACTGGCATGGAGGGCTAAGGCGTTGAGTGCCTCACCTCCTGCCACACTGGCGACCTGTGTTCAGGAACAAGCAAAGGTCATGAGGCGGGCAGTGGGGTGAGGAGAGTGTCATGGGGGCAGTGGGGTGGGAGAGTGTCATGGGGCAGTGGGGTGGGAGAGTGTCATGGGGGGCAGTGGGGTGGGAGAGTGTCATGGGGGCAGTGGGGTGGGAGGAGTGTCATGGGGGCAGTGGGGTGGGAGAGTGTCATGGGGGGCAGTGGGGTGGCAGAGTGTCATGGGGACTGCTCTCCTCTCCTGGGGGGGGGGCAGCCATCTCAGCCCATGAATGCCACCAGGTGGTGGCCTAGTGATAGTGCAGGCTTGAGCAACACGAAGGGCTGAGGCTGAGGCTGTGTGGAACATGCACACCTTCATGCACACATTCTAACACTATGGCTAGGGAAGTGGGGACCCAGAAAAATGGAAAAGTGGGGAGGACAAGCTAAATGAAGCCCTGCCATTCCCTCTGTGGCTCGCACTGCCACTCAGCTGGGGGGGAGTGACTGAATTTGTAGTCCAGGGGATTAGCCCTCCCCCTCCTGGCCTCACACAGAGAAAATCCACATGGATGTGTCTCTTTGATCAAGAAGGTGTATGCCGGTCACTAGTATCGGCAACAGGGCTGAAGAGCCGCCCGCCAATCCAGCAAGTGAAAAGCTTTATGGGAAAAAACCAGAAAAAGTAAATGAAGAAAATATATCAAATCTGTACTGAATTACATCTAAAAAGGACTTTTTTTAAATGTTCCCCCAAGAAGTTGGGGGTCTTAAAGCTATTAGCTTACAAAACTACATAAGGGGTATATGTGATTTTGTATTTCTTTGCAACCTGGATTTATTGCCAATGTAATGCTCTTCCCGGGTAACCCCTGATTTAGTTATTTCTGCTGCGATTCTTTGTCTTTTAGATTTTCTTTTCCTTTTTTGGGCTCAGCATGACCCAAACCAGTAAGACCATCATAGGGCTGGTTCTCCTTCCCCTGGACTGAGATACAGATGAGGCACACTGATGAGTTCTGTAAAGGATGAAATGCATGTTGGTACCGGGTCACAATATCATGGACTAAGCCGAGCATGAAGAACTGCATGGATAGTAGCGCATACGGGATTAGAGCGACAGAGGAATATCTGTGATATGAAAGTATCGCTACCCCCTGATACTCTCCACAGAAGAGGAATAGGATGTAAGCACTGCTGGTCCAGTGCTTGGTCAAGCCACTCCCGTGATGGAGTGGCTACAGCACCCGACCCTGGGTTGGGAGGATCATGGTTTGATTCCCTGCTAGGGAATCTTGTTATTTTATGCTTTTCGGTGCACTGCATACAAGTGACAATAGGGTTTTTCCCTCTTGCCCCTGTGTCCACACCCCCTCGGAGTTGATTATAATAGTCCCAGGGTACATGGGGGGGGGTGGGAGGCAGTATAATGCAGTGGTTTAAGGATCTGAGCTGCAAACCTGGAGACCTGGGCTTGAATTCCATAGCCCCCACTTGCATACTGTGTGATCCTGAGCAAGTCACTTAACTTCATCGTGCTCCCAGGTTGTACCTGTAAACAAGCTTTTAGCTTAGTGTGTCTGTCCAGGTTAAAAAAAAATGAAAAAAGAGCTTTTGAGTGTGCGGCAATCGTGTTGCAGTCAGCATTATGTACCGCCGCTATGTTGCCGCATGCTGTTGTTTGTGCACAGTCTTGATGTGCATGGTTTAGTCTGTGACATTATGACCCCATGCCCATGTGTTTGTGACTTCTATTTTCAGCCTTTGCAGATTGCGTGAGAGGCCATTTTGCACCATACACTCCTGCTTGAAGCAGAACCAGTTTAAATTCTTCCATGTTGACTTACATATTTATTTTATTTCTTTAAAATTTGATAAATGGGAAAGGCACAGCCAAGGCTTGTTTCCAGGTGTGATGCCGGGGAAGAGGGTAATGGGAGTTACAGAAATCAGAGTAGTTAGAACATTGAAAACATCAGGATGAACAGGTTTAACATTATATATAGAGTAAGTATATATACAGGTACATAGCTGGCATAGCATGGATTTACATGCTCAAAGTGCATCAGGCAGTACTTACAGTGTAAACAATATAAACATTTTATGCTTTTGCAATAGATTATATACATAGGAAAGCTGATTTGCATTAGCAATTTAGCAAGGAGCGAGGGGAGAGTGGGGTGGATGTGGGGCAGTTACAGTGGGGGGGATTGTTGCTTTAGTAGCTTTTTTAGCATGGCTAGAGTGGGCAGGAGGCATATCAAGTGGTGAAGATGATTGCAAATGTCAGGAAGTCTGATGAAGAAAGCTGCCTTTTCAGATTTACAGTGGAGTTGGGGGAGAGAGAAGGTGTGGGAGTCTTGGGTTCTGAGGCAGTAGCCTGATGTTGAGGGAGGGACAGAAGCTTGGTGAGATAGTGGGGAAGGGCATTGAACCAGTACTTGCTGACAAAAGCAGCACAATGTACCATGCAATGATTTTCAAGAGAGGAGAGGGAGAGGGAGAGGGCAGAGTATAGGAAGCAATGGTGGGTATGAAAGGGGAAATTGGAAGCAAAATGACAGAAGGCGTTGTACAGAGGTCTAGTTTAGTGAGAGATTATTTGGGGGCTGAGCTGTGGACTACATTGGCTTAGTTTATCAAGGGGAGGATTAGCATGGTAATGAGCTTTTTGTGGACCGTGAGGGATAGACGATCTTTAATCTTGTGCAAGGCTCCCAGCTTGGGCCGGAGTTTAGAGTGGATGGAGTCAATGTGGTGGGAGAAGTCTAACTTAGGGTCCAGCCTGACCCCTAGGTATTTGAAGGACTGTACTGTTTCAATTTTTGTGCCAGCCAAGGAAAGGAAGGATGGATGGTGAAGGAGCTTGGCCAGTCTTTGGGCAGTGCCAAAAATCATGGCAACTGTTTTTTTGGTGTTGTACTTGAGGAGGTTTGCCTGGAACTACTTGAGAGCAGTTGCAAAAGTAGCCTACAGGGATGATTGGGTCACTGTGAGAGAGGGGCCAGAGGCATAGATGATGGTGTCATTGGCATACATGTGCAGGTGCATGGGCAAACAAGCAGAGGGAAGGTCATTAGCAAAGACTGAGAATAGAGTAGGTTCAAGAATTGACCCCTGGAGGATGCCAGCACGAATGGGGAGGGGGAAGAAGTAGAGTGGCCTAGTTGTACATATTGGTATCTGTTCGATAGATACAATCTAAACCAGTTTGTGGAGGAGGGGGATAGTCCTATGGAGTATAATTTATTTAGAAGGAGATCGTGTGAGACTGAGTCAAATGCCTTAACGAGGTCGACGAAAATCGACATGGTGAGGTGGTCCTTGTCCATGGTGAAATGAACGTGGTTTGTGAGGCAAAGAATGGAGAAGGAGGTTGAACGAATGCACCTGAAACCAGATTGGAAGGGGCTTAGAGTGTCTGAGTCATCCAGGAAGGAGCTTAGCCTTTTTGAAGATTAGTGCCTCCTGGAGTTGGAGAGAGCGGAGAGGAGGGAGATTGGTCTGTAGTTGCCCGGCTGAGAGGGATCACCTCCTTTGTGTAGTGGAATGATCTTGGCCAGTTTCCAAGCCCTAGGGACTGCACACTGAGCAACAGATAGGTTGAAAAGGTGGGCAAGGGGGGCGGGGGTCATTGCTGGAGCAGATTTTAAGAAGTTTAGGATCAAGATCATCTGGGCTCTGTTTGGAAGGGTTTAAGGTATTTAGGGCCCAAAGTACTTCTGTGATTGTAATAGATGGGAAAGAGAAACCATCGGCAGCTGGAGAGAGAGGGGAGTGGGGGTAGGAAGATGGGGGGTCAGACAGAAGAGCACAGGGGGTGAAATAGAGATTTTTTTTTTTTAGTCTTTGGTAACCGGGTAAAGCCCACTAGGCACAAGTGCCTGTTTTCCGTGGCGACCTAGGAGCACTGGGTGGTTAAGTGACTTGCTCAGAGTCACACAGTATGCAAGTGAAGGTTGTGAGAATCAAACTCAGGTCTAGTCTGCTGGGATGTACCAAGCTCATTCACACCTCATTCCTCTAACTTCAAGGCTATACTGCTAGCCCAGATTGATAGAGGAGGTTGCGGAGGAGGAGTCTAGGTTGCCTGAGCTGGGAAATGCATGGGAAATAGGGGGAGGAGGAGGAACCTAGTAGGGGGTGTAGGGTCTTCCAGACTTTTGCAGGGGAGATCTGGGTATAATTTAGTTGACTTTTGAAAAAGCAAGCCTTTGCAGAGTGCACAGCTTTCGTGCAGACATTTCTTGTAGCTCTACATTTTTGCAGGTTAGCTTGGTTTGAAGAGGTTTTGGAAATGCGCCAGGCTTGGTCTCTGTACTTGAAGAGGGTAATTAGGTTACGGGTAACCCAAGGGAGGTGTTTACATTGTAGCCACAGTCTTTTGAGAGGTGCAGTCAGGTCCCAGATTTTGAGCAGAGTTTTGGTGAATGATGAAAGAGCGGAGTCTATGTCTGGTGCTGTGAAGACCCCAGACCAGTCAGCCAGGTAGAGGACTGACAAGAGGGCTTTAACATTGAGCAATCTGAGTGGACAGAACCACAGATACTTGGGGGGGGTGTTTGGGGGACGAGACTTCCTAATGCAATATGTCATACAGTGACCGCTGAAAGTGTCAGGTAGAGTGCCAGCAGACAGGTATTTGAGTGGATAGGATTCTAAGATCCAGTCAATTAGGAAATGGTTGGCAGAATGGGGGTTTAGCCTGGTGGGTTCAGAAACAAGCTGGGCAAGGTTTAGGGCCTTGATTTGTTGGGTGTCGAATTTGGACTAGGCCAAATGCCAGTTTACATTGTGGTCACCCAGAAGCAGTAGTTAAAAAGACTGGGTAAGGGAGGTAATGGACACTAAGTTGTGTACAATGGCAGAGGGCTGGGCTTTGGGGGAGAAATAACAAACCCCTATGAAAAGTAGTGACATAGAAGGGTATACTTCCCATGATTCTTTGCATTATTGGGGAATGTGGGATTTTAGATTTTTTACATAAGAAATAGCACACACCAAGGTTTCTGGTTGTGTTGAGATATACAGACACTTCCGGTACAATGCAAGCATAAGGTGCAGCTGACTGCTTTCAACCACAGGAAGTGTCTTTATAGTTGGCACTATGAGACACCCTGAAGAGTGGTATTCCTCATAAAGTAGTCATAACAATTTATATCGGCAACATATTAATGAAAAACCTTTCATGAGATCTGAGGTGTCTAGTCATCTTATGATAACTGAACAGTCACATGATTGTCTTGGCCAACCAGACTTTTTGCATTTCTTCGCCTTTTCTATAAAATATATTTATCTGATAGGTACAATAAGGTGGGAGAATGTCAATGAAGACTTGTAAAATTAAAGCAGGGAAGGGATTAATAAAGCCTTGTATTGACCAGCTTTCTCAGTGTATTACCAGCACACATGCACACACATATGCATGCAATGTACACACACACACATGCATATGTACACACACACACACACGCACGCACACACACACACACACACACACATATGCATGCAATGTACACACACACACACATGCATGCAATGTACACACACACGCATGCATATGTACACACACAAACATATGCATGCAATGTACACACACATGCATGCATATGTACACACACATACACACACATATGCCCACACAACAGCATGCAGTTATACACACATGCATGCAGTATCACACACACACACACACACACACACACACACACACACACACACACCCAAATGGGTTAAAATATAATGTTATGATATCATCACTAACCCAAAGCTCACCAAAAATTGAAAAACATCTGCAGCTTTAGGGACATTGGTTTTCAAAGAAATCTGTTTCAACTAATTAAAAACTAGTTTACTTATTTTGTTAACCAGTTATGTGCTGACTTGTTTTTCAATTGTTTTCATACTACAATTTACTCTGGGCTTAAGAAAACTGGATATAAAATATCTGTGCTGTCGCCTGAAGATTTGCATACAGCACACCATGGGCCTATAATTATGGATTGGTGTTGCAGTGTGGCATGCATGGATCTAATTATTCAGGCATAACAAAAGAGAGTTTTAGATGATTGTTTAAAATGCAAACAAAAAAAATCAATGCACACTACTGAATATAATTTAAACACCATGTGCTACATTTTCAAAGTGGTATCTCTAAAGATTATTTGCATTTCTAACAGTTGTACAATTTAATGTGCAGAGGAGAGCTGTTGTGGCAGTAAAGCAGGCACTGATGTCAGACAGAGTTGGCGGGTCTAGTCTATCAGGGGGAGAGAGTGGGTGGGTATTTGTTTTTGTGGTGACCAGGGCTGGTGAGTCAGGTAGGAGAGAGCTTAGAGGAGGAAGAAGATTGAATTACTTGAGGTGGGGATTGGGGCAGGAGACCAAGGGAGAGCACACAGAGGGAGGGAACTTGTTGGATCTGAATGGGGATTGGGGCTTGTGGATGTGGAAAAGCATGCAGAGGGAGGGAGGGCCTGGGACTAAGGCCAGTGCCAGTGGATGAAGCTGGGGGTGGGAAAACTTGCAGAGGGAGGGAGTGTTTTTTTTTTTTTTTTTTATGGTGACCAGGATAGGAACTGGTGGATGTGGGTAGGAGAGCACACAATGGGTGAGAGAGCAGATTGGGATATTTATGGAGGAGGCTAAGACTTGGGGCAATAAATAAAAATAACCCCCTTCATCTCTACGACTGTAGCACCCTAGCCTATTCTGCTCCCTTCCATGGGTATGCTGAATTTTTGAACTGACGAAGGTGAGGAGATGGTGACCAGCATTCCAGTTCACCCAGTTATGGAAATGGGTAGCAGCAGGACCACACTGAGAATATTGTCTCAGTATTCTGCATAACCCAAAGTAACGAAGTAGAACTGACAGAGATGTTTGATCTGGTGTCCTCCAGCAGAACACTGGAGGTCAACCTGATGTTCACAGGTGGTAAATTCAGAGGTAATGTTAGGAGGTACTTCTTGTCCCAGAGGGTGGTAAGCCTATGGAACAGCTTACCAGAGGAGGCAGTGGATCTGCTGACAGTGCAGACTTTTCAAATAAGCCTTGAGAAAAGCCTGCTTCCCAAGGGAATAAAAGTGTATGCAGGGTGGTAGCGTGGTTGGGGAAATCCCAATAAATTAGTATATATTTGCAAAGCTTAGTTTTTTCATCTCTTCTTATTAAGTGGGGGGGGGGGTAATCTACCTAGAGTCTCTTTCAACTTTAAATTGCTATGTCACTATAAAAAATGAGATGCTGCATCTTAGCTAGGCTATCCCGGGTAAATGAAATGCAAAAAGAAAACAGAATATATTTTGATTTCTTTATTTGTTGCCTTTCTTCACACCTTGTACCCCAAAGTTTTTACATACTAATAAGTTAGATATTGTTGGTGCAGAAACTCTAAACAGGTAAATGTATGGCAGCTGCAGATCACTGTACAACATCCAGACACAGCCATAGGCAATTTCAGAACATGTCTTATGGAATGATACTCCTGCAATGTGTTGCCCTACGCTGATCTGCTTATTCAGGCATAGCAAAATGCATTTTCAGGTGATGTGTCTAAAAGTTAAGCTAATTTATTGATGTAAGTGTTGTGAATCATATTGTGGGCATTGATCATATGTTCTCCTTTTAGAATGCAGTTTTGACCAATACAAGCTACTCAACATATTTTAAACACCATATACTATGCCGACCAACAAGTGCAGAGGTAGCTCTACCACTTGCAATGCCGACGACCAGGTTTTGGGAGTGAACCCAGGGTTGTTGGAGAGCTGGCTTGGGGGGGGGGGAGGCTGAGTGTCCAATGGACTGCTCACCTTCTCCGGGGAGGGAGGGAATCTAGCACCCGGTAACATACTGAGGGATCAGTGCTGCAGCAAGACTGGTGAAGGCAATGGATGTCTACACGTTGTGTGTGGGAGTGCGCTGGCTGTGCACCGAGGTTACAGAACACATGCCTTGCCAAGGGGAAAATCACAACACAGAAAACTCCTTGGATGATGAACAACGCATCAAGTCTCCGATCCTTGTGGGGATCCAGCTGACCGATGTGGGGATATCCCCCAGCCAACTCCCAAGGAGCAAAAACAGTCGTAGATTTTCAAAAAGGTAGATTTGGAGACTGCATTTTTTACGTTCACAAAATTCTGCTACATGTGCAGAGGAGAACTGCTGTGTCTATAGAGCAGGTACTGTTGTGGGACGGAGTTGGTGGGTGGCACCCAACAGAGGAAGCGAGCAGGTGGGTGTTTGTTTCTGTGGAGGCCGAGCTGGTGGGCCAGGTTGGGAAAGCATGCTTTGAGGGAGGGAGTGGATTGGGTTATTTATGGAGATGGGGACCAGGGTCAGAAGCCAATGGTGGGTGTGGGGGAGCATGCAGAGGGAAGAAGTGGATTGGGTTTTAATAGGTCTGGGACAGGTAGGTGTGAAAAAATGTGCAGAGGGAAGGACTGGGACCAGGGCCAAGGGTTTTAGGGTGGGTGTGGGAGAGTATGCAGAGGAAGGGAGTGGGTCAGATTACTGACGAAGTTGTGGGCAAGAGGCAAAGGGTGGTCCCTATTAGTTGAGCAGTGGCTTTATTTTCTCTAAGGTTGCCTAAACATATATAATAATGCATTGAAAACCATCCCCATAGACTTGTAAGGGGCGTGCCCCCATGCCCTCCCTGCTTAGACCTCACAAAATGTCTGAGCACGTGAGTGGGGCCAGCAGTCCGGGAAGTGGAAGGGATCAGCTGGCTGAGAACACAGCTCCAGTTACAATCTGTTCCCTCCTGAACAGGACAGGATCAAAAATTCTACTTTTGCCTGAAATAGGCTAACGCTATCATAAAGTAATGGGCTATTAAGCCCAAATAGATGAAATCAGATCTTAGCAATTTACTTTAAAGATCTGTGGGTTAAAAAAACTGAATTTAAAATCAATGTTTTACTTTGCAGAATATTACAAAATCCCCATTGTAGGAAATGAACTGTGCCAACTGAACATAACAATTTTAGATCTGTTTACATGAGACACCAACTTATGGTTACAAAAGTAGCTGGAATGTTTAGAAAGGAACAGTTCTGATTGGCTAAGAATGATGTCACAATTTATAATCAAGGGTAACAAGATGGAACAAACAGGGGTGCGTGATCTAGTGTTGCCTAACAGGATACAGGTACTGGCCCTGATGCTCTCAGGTGGTAATGTCAGGGGTAATGATAGGAGGTATTTGTTCTTCCAGATGGCAGTAAACCCATTATACAGTTTACCAGTGGAGATAGTGAATATGTTGACAGTACAGGCCTGGAAAAATTTCTTCTTGTGAAATGAATCACAGGGTACCCAAAGTAGTATATTGGTCAGGGAAATCCCTATAAAATTAGTGCATGGTTAAAAGCACATTTCACATCTATTTGGGGGTGGGGGCATAATATGAAAACAGCATGTTGTATCTCAGCTGGGATGTCCTAGGTAAATAAATTCTAAAAAGAATATAGAATCTGGATTTCTTCATATGTTGCCTTTCTACACACTGCTTCCCAATGTGTTTTACGGACTAATGAGTTAGATACTGATGGTACTGAAAATCTAAACAGACAAATACATAGCAGCTACTGATCACTGAACAATATCCAGACACAGCCATAGGTAATTTCAGATTCTGTCTCACAGAATGACGGCCAAGGCAGCAATATCACTGCAATGTGTCGTACATTGATTTGATTATTCAGGCATCACAGAATATATTTCAGACTATTATTTAAAACTTAAGAGCTTGTTTATTGATGCAGAAAACTGTTGTAAGGTCACACTGCGGGCGATGAAGATATGTTCACTTTTTAGAATGCATTTTTTTTCACCAATGCAAGCTACTCAACATACAGTGTTTTAACACTATGTACTAGGTTTTCAAAATGGTAGATTTGGAGACAATTTGTATTTTTAACGGTTGCAGAATTCCACTACTATTGAGCTGAGAACTGTTGTGGCCTTGAAGCACTACTGGTGTGGAACAGAGTTAGTGGGTGGGACACATCAGAGGGTGAGAGAAGGTGGATGTTCATCTGTGGGGGCTGGTAAGTGGGGTGGGAGAGTATACTGCAGTGAAGGGAATGGGTTGAGATACTTCTGGAGACTGGGAACTGGGGCTGTTGGCCATGTATGGATGTTGGTGAACACTCAGAGGGAGGTCGTATATTAGGTTTTAAGGAAGGCCAGGGCCTGTGGGTGTAGGAAAGTGTTCAGAGGAAGGGACTGGGAACAAGGCCGGGGCCAGGGGTTGAGGGTGAGGGTGGGGATGGGAAAGCATGCAGAGGGAGGGAGGGAATGGGTTGGTTTCTTTTATAATGACCAAGATGGGGGCTGGTGAATTAAGGTGGGACTTTTGAAGGTGAGGGTGGAAGAGCATGCAGGGAGAGGAAGGGGTTACCATAATACACCAGGTGTTACTCTAATGCCAGGCACAAACAGGATTATCCAAGCACTGCACTGAAACACTCAGTTATGAAATGACAATAGCTGGCAAAGACATAATACTGTATGTCAAGAGTTTTTTGTAGCCAAAAACAGAGAAGCCAACAGGGGACTGCTGTCACTCTTGATCAAGCCTTGGTGCTTCGAGCATAGTCTTCATCAGTGAGTTCCCTGATGAAGATCATGGATCCCTGTTGGCGTGTCTGTTTTTTTTTATTGAAATCTTGGATAGCACCAGTGAGCAGATGCTCATTAATTGGTTCCACATCAGTTAACAAGTACAAAGTAATACATAAACATTCAGATATAGAGTGGTTCAGTGGCAAACATACAAACACATTACAGTACAACAATACAGATAAAGTTCATGGTTACTCTATACTGATGCATTGTACAATGTATTCCCTCATCAAAGAGAGACACAAATCAGTAGAGTAGACAGAGGGAGGAGAAGGGGGGAGAAGATGGAGAGGTAATGATAAGAGGAAGGGGTGGGTGGGGGTAGGAGGTGGAGGGGTAGGGAAGAGAGGTAGGTTGGGGCATGACAGCACCATGGGAGAGGACGGAGGGTCAGTGAAGTGCAAGGTCGGAGCTACCCAGTGGAACAGCGACAGGGTTAAGAAGTGCTAGTGGGTAAGTACAGACTATGGCAGTGGGATTACTGACTTGAGGTGGTATTTAGTGGGGCAGGCACAGGTACCCATGACAAGAAGTTGTTGGTGCAGTTTGTGTTTAAAAGAGCCAATTATTGCTGCATCACAGATGTCCTGAGGTAACACATTTCTCCAGAAGGGGGCTCGGTATGAGAAACCCCACTGAGCCAAGGTACTGTGGCACCTTGGCACGTGGAGTACCTGAGAGGTGGTGCTTTTGGTTTGCTTTGTGCTTCGGGGAGGGGTTAGTAAGTTCCGTACTCCTTGTGGTAGAAGGTTTAAGAAGGCATTTTTGGTGAGAAGGCAGGTTTGGTATCTGATTCTTCCACTGAGCTGTAGTCAGCCATGGTATAGAGATCACAGGTGTGTGTGAGTCTAGCAGCACCTGTGAGGAGGTGGCAGGCTTTATTCAGTACAGTTGAGATGTGGTGGAGGGCTGTGTCTGTTGTAGATCTATAGATCGCCAGCTCCTAATCGATAAGTGAGATGAGGAGTTGTAGTTTTTGGCTACAATAAACTCTTGACATATTTATGTTTTTGCCAGCTATTGTTATTTCATAACAGAGTGTTTCGCTAGAGTGCGGGGATAATCTTGTTTGTACCTGAGAGATGGTTTGGAGCTCATATCCCCAGATCTGAGCACTTAGGTTTAAATCTGCTCAAGCATGCTTCAGGCCCTGAAACATGGGCTACAGACAACGATGATTGACACCTCACAATGCCAGGGTACTTGCTACTCAAGAGGGACAGAAGAGAAGATGGGGGGGGGTAGCCCTTTATGTCAGGGAGGGCATTGAAGTGGTGGAAAATGGGAACATTAAGTGTGGTATGGAGCAACCAAGTTCCTGTGGCTACAACTCACAGCATCATCGGGCAAGAAACTGTGCCTGGGGGTGCTGTATAGACCAGCAGGACAAAGAGAAGTGGGGGACAAAGAGCTAGGAGAAGAAATAAAAAGAGTGGTGAGCAAGAGAGAAGTGGTGGTGGTCGGGGATTTAAACCAGCCAGAAGTAGATTGAGATGTTCCAGTAGCAAAGAGTTCTAGAAATCAAGCTATGTTGGATGCCTTTCAGGACTGCCTGCTGGTCCAACTGGTAAAGGAAACTACCAGACAAGGATGCATTCTGTATGTGGTTCTCACAAATTTGGAAGTCGTAGGGACAATAAGAGTAGGGTAACCACTAGTGAACAGTGACCATAATTCCGTTTGGTTTGATTTGACCCTAGGGGTTGAAACAAAAACACACTCAAGAATTGAGGTCCTGGACTTCGAGGGGACAGAGTTTAAAATAATGAAAATGCTGGTACTGGACAAACTAACCAGGGTGGGGGATATAGTAGGTGTGGAAGAGATGTGGGGATTGTAAAAGGGGCCATCCTGGAAGCAACAAAATTATGTGTGAAGACAGTAGTGAAAAGAAATAAGTTCAAGAGAACTATAAGGTTCTCAGCGAAGGTAAGAGAAGCAGTCAGAGCCAAAAGAAACATTCAGATCACAGCACTCAACAGAAAATAACTTGAGAGTCAGTAATACAAAGTTTTTATTGTAGCGGGTGATATGTCGATCACGCGCCTCGCGCCTCAACCTTAATCCGGTTTTTGTCAGCTAAGACCAAGACAGGGTTGAAGCAGGGCAAGATTCTGCATATCCCTTATGCCACAATAAAAACTTTGTATTTACTTTGTCTCTCAAGTTATTTTTTCTGCTTGAGTGCTGTGATCTGAATTTGTGTTTGCTGTGGGCTAGCTACCTTACACAGCACCACCCCCGATCCAGAAGCATGACTTTTCTCTGATATTCAGAAGCAAAAGAAAAACCTTCTGTAGGTTTAAGAAGAGTCAGATGGATGAAGAATGGGAGCACAACATTCAGAAAAATAGGGAGGCAAAGAGGGCAGTAAGGGACGCAAAAGCAGACATGGAGCTGAGGATTGCCCTGATGGTCAAATCTGGAGAAAAACCTTTCTTCCGCTACATCAGGGAAAAAAGTAAAAAAGGAGGGGGAATTGTTGGGTTGTCAGACAGGGGAATGGTATTTGAGGATGATGGGCAAAAGGCTGCCATCCTGAATGACTACCGGTACTTTTGCTCTGTTTTCACCAAGGAGGATACTGGCCCTCTACCAGACAGTGGCATCCAAGCGGTTACTAGAGGGAGCTCAGAGATGGAAACACCAGTATTCACTAGAGATAGGGGGCTAGATTTTCAAAGTCCCAGAAATCAGCACAGGTGCAGAGAACAACTGCCTCAAGTGGGGCTTCACTTGTGAAGCCACAGTTTTTCCCACGTGCACCAGATTCTCAAATAGGGATTTGGTTTACTGCAGTTTCTCCAATTTACGGTTGCTTGCAGCTGTTTTTTTCGGTGCAGCTGTGCCGAAATGTTATGCCTGCTGGGACCAGGTGTAACATCTCCTGCAGCTGCTCCTGCCGCCCATGTGGAGCATGGGCTGAAAATAGGAATCTCCAAAGGTGCAGAGATTTCATCACACAGAGGTGGCTGTGGAGTGGGACTTAGTCCCTGAAAGGCTGAAAATCCAACCCTGGGTCCAGAGGGCTGGTAGCCCTCAAGACAGACAAGAACCCAGGTCCAGATGGGATGCATCTGAGAGTGCTAAGGGAATTGGCAGAAGATCTGGCTGATCCTCTGGCAAAACTATTCACCAGCTCACTGCAGATGGGGGTGGTTCCTAGAGATTGAAGAGTGGATGACGTGGTTCCACTACATAAGGGGGGCGGGACAGGCAGAGAACTACAGGCCAGTTAGTCTTTCGTCTATTGTAGGAAAGCTGATAGAGACTCTGGTCAAGCAGGATCTCGTTAACTACCTGGAGAAAAATGGTCTTCAGGACAGTACATAGCATGGATTCATGGCAGAGAGGTCCTATCAGACCAACTTAATTGTATTCTTTGACTGGATAATGATGAGGGAACTAGATAGAGACCATCCAGTGGATTTACTATTCTATTTCAGCATGGCTTTCGACTCAGTGCTGCATAGATGCTTGCTGAGGAAGAAGGAGGATCTGGGGGCAGCAAGGGACATATTCAGATGGGTGGAAAGCTGGCCCAAGGGTAGGCAGCAGAGGGTCATTGTCAATGAGGTTAAATTGGTGGAGGGGGAGGTCACAAGTGGGGTATCACAGGGATCAGTCCTAGGTCAGCTCCTTTTTAATAGGTTTATTAGTGCCATTGGTGAAGAAATCCAGAATAAGATTGGCCTCTTTGCAGATGACACCAAACTCTGTGGAAGGGTGGATAGTGTCAAGAGAGTTAGGGAATTACAAAATGACCTCCAAAGGCTAGAGAAATGGTCAAATGTGTGGTAACTGAAACACAATGCCAAGAAGTGAAAGGTAATGCACCTGGATAAAAGAACCCCAGGACAGAGTACTGGCTAATTGGGGTTAAACTTAGTACAACAACAAAGGAGCGTGATCTGGGAGTCATTATCAGCGACACCCTGAAGCAGTCTAGATAGTGCAACAAAGCCTACAGCAAGGCAAACAGAATGCTGATTTGCATGGAGGGTACAGACAGCAAAAGGAAAGAAGTAATACTCTTCCTTTATTTTCATCTACCGTCCACCCAGGGATGAGAAGCAATTCCTGCAGGAAGTTGCAGACTTCGTCATCAACATGGTGCTGGGGTCCTCCAGATGGATGGTGCTGGGGGACTTCAGTGCCTGGGTAGAAGATGAACTCTCGCAATTTGGACAGGACTTCCTCCAACTTATGAATTTGTTGGGCTTCACACAGGTTATTACCTCTGTGACCCATACTCATGGTCACTCGTTGGACTTGGTTTTCCTACTGGATATGGAGATCTCAGACCTGGTGTTGGAACCGGTCAGATGGTCTGACCATCACACTATAAGGTTCAATTTCCAGGCTCCCCCCTATAGGCCTGCCCCCATGGAGATAGTCCAGTATCACCCTTTAAGGGGTTTGATCCCAGATGGCCTGACGGTGGTGCTGTACATATCGGGCTTCCCGAGTGGAAGCATGGACCCAGATTATCTGGTATAGGCCTATAATAAGGCCATCACAGAGTTTCTGTATTCCATTGCTCCTGTCCAGGTTTGTCCCCTCACTCTATGCCCTCGGTCCCCTTGCTTTGATGGGACCTCGAGGGAGCTGAGACTAGTGGGATGAAGACTGGAACAGTGCTGGCGGAAATTGGGCCTTGATACCACAAACTTAGATTGATGGCTCATTATACAGACTATCAATCTCCCGTAAGAAGGCAGAGTTCCTGTCCAGGGAGATCGTCACCGCACAGAATCGACCAGCTCAGCTCTTCCGAACTGTTGACAGACAGTGCAATCCAGCCTGCCTGCAGTCTCAGGGAGCATTCTCACAGAAGAAGTATGAAGAGTTTGCTTGATTCTTTGCGGATAAAATTGCCGACATCAGGTCCAAGATCTGTGCAGCTCGGAACAATGGGAGCGGTGATGGTCAGTGGGAGGCTGCAGCCCCTCGGTTCATCTGGTCTGACTTTGACCAGTTGATGATCATGGATATTGTGAGGATTATCCGAAGTATGTGGCCAACCTGCTGTAGTCTGGACCCTGACTCAACCCACCTCCTAGTGGGATGTGTTGATGTCATCGGCCTATTCTAGCTGAGATAGTCTAGTGTTTGTTAGAGATAGATGTGTTTCCTGACATCTTGAAGGAGGCGGTGGTATCACTCTCCTTAAGTAACCCTCTCTTGACCCAGACTGTCTCGTTAACTACAGACCTGTCTCGAACTTTCCTTTTGGTGGTAAGGTTATTGAGAAGGTGATAGCGCTGCAGCTCGAGGAACATCTTACCACCCATGATGTCTACGATCCTATCCAGTCCAGACTTTGGAAGAGGCATTGTACCTAGATGGCCCTAGTTTGGGTATTCAATGATCTCCTGATAGTGAGAGATCAGAAGAGCCGTTTCATCTTGGTCTTCCTTGATCTTTCTTCGGCATTTGACACCGTGGACCATGGAATGTTATTAGAGAATGATGTCAGGGATTTATTCCTCTGATCCATTCTCCCTGTCTTGTGGGGTGCCGCAGGGATCTGTCTTATCACCCATGTTGTTTGTGGTATATATGCTGCCATTGGGAGACATTGTAAGGCAGTATGGACTGAGTTTTCACTGCTACGCAGATGATACTCAACTCTACATGTTCTTTGTGCCCGATCAGGATGGAGCCATCTCAATATTTAAGAACTGACTCGCTGAGATCCAAGACTGGATGAGTGCCACATGGCTGAAGTTGAACGCTGACAAGACTGAGGTGTTGGTTGTGGACCCGGGCCATTGGTCAGATGAGTTTTCGGCTGGGTAGCCTTCCAGGCATTGACTTGGGGGATACCAGTTGATGACCTCTGATCAGGTGTAAAATCTGGGCATCATTTTGGACGAGTGGCTGATGCTTAGATTTCAGGTGTCATCCATCATCAAGACCTCATTTTATCATCTGAGGAATATCACCTGGATCATGCACCTGGTCCTGCCCGATGACCTTCCAACACTGGTCCATGCCTTTGTGACCTCCCCTCTGGACTATTGCAACTCCCTATACCTAAGGCTACTGGGGGTTGACATCCGCTGCTTACAGCTGGTGCAGAATGCGGCTGCCAGATTGTTGACTGGTTTACCACGATCTTGCCATGTCACACCTGTGCTCCGTGGTCTGCACTGGCTGCCTATTCAGTGGGGGAACACCTTCAAGTTCGGTTTGCTGACCTATAAAGCCCTACGTGGACTGAGACCACGCTACTTGCAAGATCTTCTTTGCCCCTACTGCCCGCCCAGTCTGCTCAGCCAACAAGGGTTTGCTAGAGGTTCCCAGGGTTCGTTTGAAGACCTTGGGTACCAGGGCATTTGCGTTTGCAGCACCTACCCTGTGGAACTCTCTGCCTTGTTGGATAAGGGAGTGCCTGACTGTGGTGAGTTTTAAATCTGCGTTAAAAACGTATCTTTTTAGTCTAGCTTTCTCCAAATGTGGATGAATTGCTAATGCATATCTGCTTAGTATTATTTATTGTCTTTGAATTTTAGAATCTGTGATTATGTACAAGCGCTTTGATACCTTGGCGAATTGTGCTTTTTTACAAACAAAGTTGAGCTCAGACGAGTTTATCAATCCTTGGTGAGGCCACATCTGTTTCAGTTTAGTTTCAGTTTATTTATTATACTGGAAAGGCATGTGAGCATAGGTCGCCTGTTTTCACTAGCATCCAGTTTTGGACAAATACAACAGGAGATTACATAAATAGGCAATATAGTAATAGGATTACAAATGGGGAACAAGGAGACAAGATAAAGGACAATAGTGCACTGACATGATACTTAACAGTATGAAAAAAACATTTACAAGTGCATAGGTAGGATAGGTGATAAACTAGACTTAAGACAAATTAGCAAAAAAGATACTAAACTTAATAAAATAAACATTTACAACAGCATTGGTGGGAAAGTGCTAGGCATTGTCAGACCAAGGGGATCCTGTCTCTGTTATAGATGGGCGAGGTTCAGCTGTTGTGGAGGCAGAGGAGGGAGGGAGCGCCACGTTGGAGTGCCACGTGGTGAAACGCCTGCAGATGGCAGACCGGGAAAGGTGGATTTAAGGTTATACTTAAAGGAGGCTGGAGAGGGGCATTCAGTGACGGCAGGGGGAAGACTGTTGAACAGTTTGGCACCATTGTAGGAGAGGGTGTTTTGGCCGTGTGAGGTCTGGCAGAAAGGGATGGAGGAGGAGGGAGAGAGAGGAGGACTTTCTGGTGGTCTGGGGAAGGGAAGTCAGGGAAGAGGGAGATAATGCTGTCAGGGAGGAGGCCCAGGGATAGTTTGTGGAAAAAACTAAGTATTCTGCTGTTACGTCTGTCTTCGAGGGAGGTTAATTTATAGATTCTGTAGATGTCGTGGTGGTGGGTCACTGGAGTACTGTGTCCAGTTCTGAAACCCCAACTCTGAAAGGATGAGGACAGGCTGGTGGCAGTACAGCATAGGGTGACAAAGATGGTTCAGGACTTGCAGGGGGATTCCTATGAGAAATGTCTGAGAGCATTAAACACATTCTTGCTAGAACCGAGGAGGGAGAGAGGGATATCACAAAGATCTTCAAGTTTCTAAAAAGGATCAGTAAAGTGAATTACATGAAATTATTTAATAGGAACACCAGCTCAAAAACATGAGGGCTTGAATGGAAACTGAAAAGGCTGGGCTTCAGAGGGGAACTTGAGAAAGTATTATTTTAGTGAAAGGGTGGTGAAGCCATAGAACAGTCTGACTGCCAGAGCGGTGGGTGCCAAAACTGTGGAAGGCTTCAAGCATGAGTAGAACAGAGTAAAGGTACAAATAGCAAGCTCTGTATCAAGTACGGGAAGGGGAAGGATGAGCTAAAGGAGGGGTGATAGGTCCCCAGACAGCCTCTACGTCTCAGGCAACTGTGGTCAGACTGAATGGACCTTTGGCCTTTTTCCACCATCATTGTCTATGTTTCTATTATTCCTGCCTTTTATTCCTCTAATGTCACTAGTTCAGACCGTGCTACAGTGATGTTCACAATCTGTGATGAAATATCTGTCTGCTAGTCACCTAACTTTGATTATTTTACATTTTTCAAATTTTGTATATGGTATATACAAATCATATTCTTTACACACACACATATATATACATACATATATATATATATATATATATATATATATATATATATTAGGCATTTTATAACTACTGTATATCGAATTTTGGTTTGTGACCCTATGTCACAGTTTGAAAATGTTTGTAACGTGTGGGGTTTAAACCACACCTAATGGTTCATACAAACTAGCCCCAGGGAACTCCATAGTACCATTTGTCTTGATGTATTATGGTAAACTTGGTGATCACCATACGACAGAACCCTCTAGCCATTATGGAAGCACCACAAATGATCGACACCAAGGTACCTGACGTCCCCCACAGCGACACCTGGAAACTGTCGCCAGTGAGCCCGATGCAGTGCATGCCGACAACTGGCAAACCGACGTGGCAGCAGCAGTGGACACCCTGATGCAGAGAGGCGTGACTGGCCACTGAATGCCACAGCACCAGCACCATCGGACACTGCGGGTAAGGACCCAATGGTGCGCACCCCCCAGCCATGGATACCCAACAGCCAGCAGAGCGACATGCAGGGTAACGGATGGGGGTCTCCAGTAGGCATGGTGGAGACACACCAGGCAGGGATGCTGACACAGTCAGACATGCACAGGGGGTGCCCCGGTGCAGCTGGACACAAGACCCGGGCACAAGACATGGCATCACGCACAGCGCAGTGGTAGTAGCGGCACTGACACAGTGGGACTAAGTGGACCACCTAGCACTCTTGGCTCCCCAGGGACACTAATGCTGGGCTACGGGACTGGTACATAGCCGCTACTGTCCACAGGGGGTGACCCAGGCATGGCGCTCGTCGCGGGTCCACTTCCACTGGTCAGTGTGCCTGGGTCCACCAGCAGCTTGTGCCCCTTGACACTGTCCTTGACTGTGGCCAACATGTCCCCTGTTGCTTTGGGAATGGGTCTGCAGGTGCGGCGGTTGTCTGTGTGGTTGCTGCCGGTGCACCTGATGCCGCTGTGGGGAGTGTGTCGGCTGCTGTGGCAGGTCAGTTTTGTTGCAGTGAAGATATTGGCTGCCGCTGTTCTTGTGTCGGTGTGGCAGTGTCGATCTGACACTGTGCTTCTGCCATTATAAGCAACTACTAGCCACATGGCTACTAATTTGTAAATTACCTTGCCATTCAAAAATTTTAGCACAGGACACTTCATCCAAAAGAATGCTTCAACTCCCTCAATTGTTGCACTTATGTTCAATATATTGAAATATTGCCTTTATTGTAACCTTTAATTTCATGTCTACTTTCTCTGCACCCTGTACTACCTGACTGTATTGTACTGTTTCTGTCTCCTGAGTCGCCCCTGAAAAAGGGACCTTCGGGGCTCAGTGGGCCTACCCGGTCATCAAAATTCAATAAATAAATATACTGAAAAGCAGGGGCTTACGAGATATGAATCTGCATGATTTTGAATGATGCAAAATACTTTTTGACCACTAAGCACTCTATAGTAACTTGTCAGTGCCCATTATCACTCGCTGACAGAACCTCACAAACTCCGTTATACACACATGTAAATAACGGTCCCTGTATAATGGAGTTTGGGTAACCACCTTTCACAAAAATTCTAAAATTGCCTCTGATGCCAGGTGAACAGATATAACGTGCGCTGCCTCAGAAAAAACACCAGCGCGAATGATAGAAATCTCTTCAAAGTAAAAAATGGAAAATAGGGCACAGTTTTTTCAACAAAATTTCAGCACAAAACCTTAAAAAAATGGCAAATTTATCATGGTTTTATTCAGCTAGTGACTTGGAGTGTCAGAATTCTCTCCCTCCCTTAGTTTCCATATCTGGTGTAACCCAGAACAAGAGACACGGTTGGTTGAAAAAAAACTGAACAAAAAGAAACTGATACCTGTACTGAATAAAAGCAGATTTTCTTCAAAAACATGTTACTTCCACTTACTGTGTGAAATGCAGTTGTTTAGTGTTAACACTGTAATTGTCATTGTCTAGAAATTGTTCTGCTTTGGGGGGAATAGGGACAATGTTAAAAATGTTAAGAAATAATTAAAGTAAAACAGTTAACCAGTTTAAATTTCACATTTTCAACAATAAAGTTTATCCACAGTTCCAAAATACTGTTGCAGTTCATTTTTTCATACTGTAGAAACAAGTTAAATAAAAAGAACCAGTTAATATAAAAAATAATGGGCGTGGCTTGCCTGCAAGCATGGCGGATGCTTGCTAAAGCAGCTCCTTGGGCAACTTTTCTAATGTGCTCTAATAGCTAATTTAGAGGCTTTTGGCTATATGTCTGGCGATATTCTCTCTCCTCGCATAGATGGCGTCCGGGAAATCAAAAAATAAGCAAGCAAAACTGCAATTTGAGGCCCGACAACAGTCGAAAAGAAGTGACAGTGAACCTCGTGGTCTGGGGCCTACGTCACCAGGAGCTAGCCCTGAGAGTGCGAAGGCGGACACCGGCCTGATGGAGCTCACAAAGTCACTTGTGGGAGTCCCTGACACCTTGCTGCAAATGCAGCGTGATATGAATTGAAAATGGGTTTCAACAACCTCAATACCCAATTTACTCACCTCCAGTCCGTGGTCACCAGTCTCACTGAAACCACCACCACGCACACCTTGCAAATTTGGAAACTGGAAAAACGGGTTAGTGACATGGAGAATTCGTATGCGGGGGTCCATATGGAGAGGAATGGCCTGATATCCACCATCGCAGAGCTCCAGGAACACCTCCACAATCAGGAAAACCAATCCCGCCGTTCCAATTTGAAAATTGTTGGTCTGCCTGAGGGCACTGAGGGGAGGAATCCTAATGTGGAGATCCATCAGTGGATGATTAAGCACCTAGGCCTGCCAGATGAAGCACTGAGCTATGAAATCGAGCGAGTGCATCGGGTGGGCCCACCACCAAAAGCAGGGGACCATCCATGACACTATTTGGTCAAATATCTGCGCTATGGCGATAAAGAAACAATGCTTTGTAAGGCAAAAACACAGGGTCCCATAAACTTTGAAAACGCCAAAGTTTATATTTTTCAGGACTTTAATCGGGATCTTCAAGCAAAGTGCTAGAAGTTCAACCTGGCTAAAAGTAGATTATACAAGCTAGGTTGGAAGTTCTCTTTTTCATATCCAGCACAACTGCGAGGGGAGAGGCTGGGTCAGAGTCCCCGGTATTTTACTTGCCATAGATCGGCGGAAAAGTGGATCGAGGAGGAGGAGGCCAGAAGGGAAGGAGTGCAGCCTGAAGCAGAGTAAGGTACCTGATTTAATACTTCATCTACTTAGATGGCTGTCCTGCAGGACATAACTTGCACTGTTATATCTTTAGCCCTTAAATCTGACCCTGGTGCTCTTATTACCTCCTCGTATATCAAGAGGTCTATAGTGGATATAACTGGTGGTAGTGGCTTTCACCATTCAGTGCTCCTGACTGGGTCTGGGGACTCGGGTACCAGCGGGAGGCATTCAATCAGGACATATTGAGCTGGGTTACCAATGGCTTAAGACCTATACCCCATTAATGGATCCTGTCTCACGTTTTGGAAGTGGGGGACGATAGGTCCACTCGATATCATACTGTGGCAGGCCTAAAGGACCTCAGGCCTACTTGCTTGGTTGGAGTGCTGTTGCTGGGATTTTATGCCACTCAACTCATGCCTCACCATGCCTGCAGATGACGGGGGTTCAGTGGATATAATTTGCTTTATGGGTCCAGTCACACACGCCCTGTTTCGTCTAGGGTGGTACTGAATTGCTCTATGGGTCCATTTCAAAGTGCTGGGCCTACTGGTGACTATTATTGAGACTTCTCTATTTACCCGACCATGTCTATGGACATGGGTAGCAGCGGGCCAACTCTTCCTCTGTTTATGGACACCCCAAGGGACGTTCCACCAGGCATCAAGGGAAGGAACTTATGCAATTGTACGGGCCTCTCATTCATTTTGAATCCTGCAGGGGCCAGTTCATACTCTCTAGCACACTTGTTTTATTAATGGTATAGCCATCTCTAATGATGTGTTATTTTTTGACATAATAAGTTTCAGCTGTTGTGCATTTTTCTTGATATACTTGTTTATTGCTCCACTGCTTATGATTACTGAACCAGACATGATGTTTTTTGTCTGCCAAATGTTTGTAGTGGGATTAGTGGCGGGTTTCTACCCGCTGGTAGGGTGGGGCAAACAGTCACGGTTAGACTGAAAGGGGGTAGTTTTGTTCACTGTATTGGGGGTGAGGTGGAATTAATAAGGGGGGGAGTGTTATTGGATGATGGGGCGCCCCAGGCTTCTGATGGGTGGGTTTGAAGGTGGGGTGCCTTGGCTGCACCTTAAATTGCTGTCACTGGTGCATGCTGAGTTTGGGCCTCAACCAGGAAACATTCTGTCTATTCAATGTGCTCTAACTTGTTGTCATGCCGATATGAGGGGGGTAGCTCTTCAGGTTTTGGAAGGGTGGGGGGGGAAGGGTCAATAAGGAAAACTATGTGGATATGTGCTTGCTCTATGTCAGATGGAAACAAGGGTTAAGATTGATATGGCACGATGAGGGATGACTTGAGATGAATATAATGGAATATCAATGGTCTTAAAACTATTGTGAAATCCTTAAAAAGGTTGTTGCAGAGGTTTGTAGGCAAAAGGGATCAATTATACCATTGCAGGAAATGCATTTCTCCCAGACGGAGGCACAGAAGCCTGCGGACTTTATGAGGGGCTTCTCCTCCAAAGCACGAGGGGTATTTATTTGGATCCCCAGGGGCTCGCCAATACAGATCTTAGACAGATTGGTGAAATAGCATGGTTTCTATGCATTGGTGAAGGTTAGTGTTCTGGGTAGGGGTATATTCCTGATTGCCTCAAATGTAGAGAGAGACCCAGCTTTTTTCAGAAACTGGCTCTCGACATGGCCAAATGGGAGGGTCCCTGGGTGCTGGGGGTGATTATAACTGTGTTTTGGACACGGTGCTAGACCAGTCGAACAGGACTTCTGTACCTAAATCACACAATGCAAGGGCCCAGGAGGTGTTGCAAATGGATCTAGACCTGGCTGACGCTTGGTGGCACCTCTATCCCACTGGGAGGAAATATAGTTTCTGCTCACATGCTCACAATTCATATGCACATATAGACTGCCTTCTTATTTCCAGCGCCTTGATCATAGATGTAATGGAGGCGGGGTACTTGCCCATTCTGGTATCTGACCATGCGATACATTACATCACTATCAGGGGCACCAGGACCCCGGCTGGTCCCAAAGCTTGGAAACTAGATCCCCTTCTTCTCAAACAGAAGGAGTATCTTTCACATATCAGGGGCAGTTTGCAAGAATTTCTAAGCTTTATCCACCGTGGGGACACTTCTCACTCAGCCCAGTGGGAGGCCTTAAAGGCCTATGTGAGAAGGCAAACTATTTCCTTCACCTCGCATGTTAAAAGGAATGACGCCAGAGACTTAGAGTTTCTTAGAAATAAAATTGCAGCCTGTGAGAGGGCACATATGCTAAATCCCACAGCAGCCCTCTATGTAATTGTCCAAAAGCTGAAGTGGAGGTTTAACACCTTATGTAATGCACAATTGGAGAGAACCATCCTCTTATCCAATTCAGGAGTTTATTTTGATGGGGACAGGGTGGGGAAGTATCTGGCCTGGCAATTGAAATGGAAAGAGACAGCCAAAACAATCAGTCAAATTTATGACGCTCAGGGGAATTTGGTGCGCGGTCCTAGGGAAATAGGCAATGCATTTGGTGGATTTTATAAAACCCTCTATTACTCTGAGTATGACCCCTCTCAAGGGGATTATGACCAGTTCTTTGATGGAATACCCCTCAGTAAGATCACAGGAGAGCAGGCTGAGAGGCTGGACATGCCCTGACTAAACGGGAGATTCGGGAGGCCATGAGGGCTCTTAAAAATGGGAAGGTTCCTGGGCCCGATGGCCTTTCTATCGACTTTTATAAAGTCTTTGAGAACCAACTTTTAGACCCCCTATTTGATGCTATTGAGGAAGGTCTACTCAATGGAGTGATGCCCCCATCCACATGGTCTACAACATTCACTGTTCTGCCAAAGCCGGGTACAGATATTTTCCTGTGCGCCTCCTATAGGCCCATCTCGCTCCTCACTGCAGACTATAAAATAGTGATGAAAGCCCTAGCATCCCATTTGGAGGTGCTGCTCCCGGGTATTATACACACAGATCAATCTGGCTTTGTCAAAGGTTGCATGGGGAAGCACAACATCAGACGTACCCTCAATATTATTCTTAGGTGGGCTTGTACTAAAAGAACTCATGGGGCAGCAGTGGTGGCATTAGATGCGGAAAAGGCTTTTGACCGTGTGGAGTGGGGGTACCGTCTAATACTCTGAGTAGGCTGGGAGTGGGTTCATCCTTTTGTTCCTGGATCAAAACCCTGTACCAAGGCCCTTTGGCACAAGTATTGGTTAATGGGGAGTTATCAAGCCCTTTCACACTGAGTAGGGGCACGAGTCAGGGCTGCCCACTATCCCCACTGCTGTATGTGTTAGTGCTGGAACCCTTGGGGGCTGCCTTAAGGGCCAATGAGGGGATCAGAGGCTTTTGGGGGGGGGAGAACACAAAGTAGCTATGTACATGAATGATCAACTAGTATATTTACAGCACCCTGATGAGGATCTACCTACAGTCCATAAGCTGATGCAGATGTTTGGAGCCATCTCAGGGCACAAAGTTAACTGGTCCAAGAGTGAGCTAATGCCTGTAGGCTCTCTGAATCATCCCCAACTCTTAGCCCAGCTCAGTGGCCTTCAATTAGTGCATTAACTACAGTATTTGGGGGTTCAGATCTCTGCATCGGCTGGGGATTTATATAAATTGAACCTAAAACCCTTACTTGCAGGGATTGCAGAAGACTGTGAGAGATGGGCAGCTCTGCCTATCTTCCTACTGGAGAGAGTTGGGGTCATTAAGACGACCATTTTTCTGAGGGTCTTATATTTTTATTAGGCCGTTACTATTAAGGTACCACAAGTTCATTTTATGCAACTAGATGCACTTATGGTCAAATTTCTGTGACGGTGGAGAGGGGGCAAGCCAAAATTTCAAGAGCTGTTCTGCAAAAAGGGCCAAAAGAGGGTGCGACGGGGCTACCGAATTTTAAGACTTACTATTGGGCTGCCCAATTGGTCTTTCTCCCCACTGGTTCCTCAGAGTCAGACTGTCCATGGATGAGCCTTGAGGAGCAAATGTTGCAAGATAATCTCTGAAATTATACATTAGTTGGATGCTTGCAGGGCATGGGAGAGGTGAGTGTGGGCAACCCTTTTACTGCAACCACTGTCCGTGCTTGGCTGTGGGCCCACAACCGAGTGGGATATACGGGGGATAAATCTTCAAATCTCAGCTTGCTTAATTTTATGAAATATGGAGGTAAATGTACAGCAATGATGATTCAGAGATTATGGGTCTGGAGGAAGAAAGGTCTTCTTACAATAAATCAGTTGTATGAAGGGGCTTGCTGAAAAGCTTTACACAACTCTGTACCGAGTGGCAGATCTCGGTAGGTGACTTCTTTCTATACCTGACAATAAGTCAGCGGTGTGGAACCACCTTTACTGCCATGAATGGGTGGGTTACCCCTTCCCCAATAGAAGAAGAGGTGTTCTGCCCCCAGCCAGGGAGCAAACCTATGTCTATTTACTATCACTTGCTCCATGGCTCTTCCTCTCTTGAGTTGAACTCTAGTCGGAAAACATGAAGGGATGACCTTCAATTACCTATTAGTCAAAAGGATTGGTGTATAGCATTTACCCATTACCAGCATTGCTCACGCAGTAACAAACTGTGGCAAATCCAGTTATATTTCCTTCATAGGGCGTATGCAACCTCCCTGCATCTACATGAACTGGATGCTACCAAACCCCATCAATGCCCCAAATGCTCTGCTGACAGGGCGGATTTTATCCACCTAGCACTTGTATGCCCTAGGGTAGCTCCTTTTTGGCATTTAATACATAATATTATGACCAGTATCCTGGGCTACTGCCTGTCCAAATCTCCTTTGGCGCTGCTATTCGGGGCAGACCATTTTCATCCGAATTACAAGGCATCGAACCCCCTCTGGTCTATTGCCCTTATTAACGCAAGAAGGACCATTGCACAGCTGTGGATGTCAGCTACTCCTCCATCAGTTACTAGATGGGTGCAAAATGTGAAATCCTGCATGATGCTCGAACGGGCACAGCTGGGTGCCCAGGGCAAGATGTCGCAATTCTAGGATGTTTGGGGCCCTTGGTCGCTAGCAGTTGAAGCTGATCTTATCCCAGACTGACACTCTGGCCCTAGAGGTTACTTTTAATATCTGTAATTATATGGATGGGGGAGACTTTGGAAATCTAGTTGTTCTCTGTTTTGCACACTGTCATTCTCACTTACCATCTGCTGTATTTTAATGGACTGCACCAACCTGCTGTATGTATCAATGTTCTATACCCATCTATGCTTGTGCTCTGACTGTGATGTAACCTTATCCACATTTTTAATAAAAAAAATTTACAAAAAAATATATATATAAAAATAAAACATAGGGAAGTGTTTAGACTCAGATTTTATGCACACCCTCAGTGTGCGATGCTCTGATAAACCCCTTGGGCTTTGCCCTCAGGGTTTATGGGGTGTTGCACACCTCAGACATGCATAAAATCCTCATTATACACACCTCCCCATGCACTATTCTATATTTTTTGTACCTATTGCTTTAAGAGCTATGATGTGTTTAAGGGGAGAAGAGAGGTTGCCGACTCTGCCCCCTGATGGAGAGGCAGTGTGACCTTGAAGTGCTAGGCTAATGCTTTGCTGATGTTTCACCTAATAAAGGATTTGTCCCTTGCACCTTCCAGTGTTAGCAATGTACTTTCTTGTTTCTTACACTTTGCCCATTTTAGTACAGTAACACTGGAAGCATCTGGCAGCACATGGTTGCTTGTGTTCAGATGGATGATGGTAGCATGCTTCCAGGCTTCAGGGACAGTGGCAGAGGAAAAAGAAACATTGATGAGGTGAGTACTAGGTAGGGTTATGGCTGGAGCTGAGAGCAGTAGAAGCTTAGGATCTAGACCAGGGCTATCTCCTTCGCAAGGATTAAGGGTAAGCAGGGTCTTACGGGAAACAGACTGAGTGGTAGAACAGAAGGAAAAAGAAAGAGGGAGGGGAATCACAGATAGGGAAGAGACTGAAGAGGGCAAGGAAGGGATGAGAGAAAGAGAGCATAGGTGGTGAAGTAGAAGTAAAAGAAAGAGTCAACAGCAAATGGGTAAGAGCTGAGGAAGTCACCAGCCTTGAGACCAGGAGAGGGATACAGGGTTGGAGGGGAGAAAAGGGAATGGATGACCTTCTAGAACTTGGAGGGGTGATTAATTTTGTTCTGAAGTGTGGATGCAAAATACTCAGACTTTGCAAGCCTGATGGCTCTGGTACAGGTGTTGACAGTTGGCCAAAGCAGCCAGGGAGTCAGTGATCTTAAAGGATCATTAGGCAAGGTCTCTGGTGCGAAGGGAAGCAAACAAACTCAGCTGTTATCCAGGGAAGATGGGAGCTCCGTACTGTGGTTTTCCTCAGTGGTGCATGATGATTCCATACAGCCAAACAGTTGAACTGAAGGAACTGTAGGGCATAATTTATATTATTTATTTAAAATTTGGTAACCGGGAGAGGCACGCTGAGCCGAGGCTCGTTTCCCAGGTGCAACCCGGGAAAAGGGTACAACATGGGGGGTATACCGCCTCTAAGGTGACAACTTTACCACGAACAACACTACAGTGACAACACCGCCAGGA
Source organism: Neoceratodus forsteri (assembly GCA_016271365.2). Lineage (NCBI taxonomy): Eukaryota > Metazoa > Chordata > Ceratodontiformes > Ceratodontidae > Neoceratodus > Neoceratodus forsteri. The sequence goes on from JADMNL010000022.1 coordinate 36,731,285, forward strand.
CTCTGTAATGTCGGTGTGGGACCCTGGCACTGCTTTCTGGGGGTATTGCACCCCCTACTCGAAGCAGCTCCAACTCGAAGTTGCTTAATTTAGTGGGGGGGGGCAGAGCCCTCCAGATGGGGGTTCAGAGATCAAAGCCCCCCCCGAAGAAAACACAGTCTGACGTGACTCCCTCCCTTTATGCTGACTGCAAATGCAGTCAACATAAAGGAGTCACTGTAACATCAGTCGGCATTGAAATTGTCCACCGACTGTCATAGATTCAACATGGGTAAGTATAAACATGTTAATAACATCATTTAGACAAAATAATACAAAGTAATACATCATAAGACAGATATGTTATATACATAGTTATATACAGTCATAATACATTGCAAATAGACATCATAAGACAGAAATGTTACATACATAATTATATACATAATTATATACAGTCATAATACATTGCAAATAGGCAACAATGGACTAGCGCATACATAATACATACAGTGTAATACAATGCAAATAGACTAACAAGAACAAGAAATCCAAATCGGTAGTAAAGAAAAATTTATTTATTTAGCTTTTGTTGACCGGGTAAGTGCACTAGACAAATCCTGCCTATTTTCAGGCACGACCCAGGGAAGGGGATACAGATGAATGCCAACTGACCTTGAACCAGATTAAGCTGTTGGTGGTATTTTTAGTGAATGAGGGAAATTTGGTCAGGGCACCAGGGAAATTCCCCTACTCTTTTCGAGAAGTGCCATGGGATCTTTAACATCCACCTGAACTACCACCAATCCAGGCAGATGGGACCTTGGTTTAACATCTCATCCGAAAGATGGCACCTCAGAAATGCAGCACCCCTCTCATGCTGCATTACAGTGTCAGTACTGGGATATTAACCCAAGTCCCAGATGTGGGAACTGAACCCACAGCCCTCTGATCTCCCGGCCTCAGAGGTGAGTGTGCTACCTACTGAGCCACTGACACTAATGCTAAGCCTAAAAAAAGACCATAGCGTTGTACATGCATCAATAAAAATGTCCATAAAAGCAGATAAATACAGATCTTATTCATAATAAGCATCTGTCAATGCCGAACGTTCGCTTGCAAGTATTTGCAGTGGTGTTTGACACTTGGACATGGCTTAAAAAAATCAGTGACAAAGAAGTACAAGCATTTGTCAATGCCGAATGTTGCTTGCTTCTATGTGCTGTTTAGGTATTTGTAAGTCATTGGAGTGCAAATATTGAAAATTCATGAACTTACGAGCGTGCGTAGGAACTCTTAACATGCGCTAAATAAAACAATCATTTTAGAATTTTTTCACCAAATTTTCAACATAGCCATTTTAAGACCGCTGCTCATGAACAGTGTCACTGTGATTTTCTTAATGTGCCCCGTACATTAATTTTGCACACCGACTGCGCCATTGTGCGCTACACGGGCGGAAACACGTTTTGGGTGAGATGTGAAAAATGACAGCTATACTGCTCATGAGGAGGTGTGGTAAAATGGCAATGTTGAAAATCTGGAGTGTAAATATTGAAAATTCGCAAACCTAGCCATTTTAAGACCTATGCTCATGAACAGTGTCACTGTGATTTTCTTAATGTGTCCCATACATTGATTTCGCACACCAACTGCGCCATTGTGCGCTACATGGGCGGAAACACGTTTTGGGCAGGATGTGAAAAATGAGAGCTGTACTGCTCATAAGGAGGTGTGGTAAATGGCAATGTTGAAAATCTGGAGTGAAAATATTGAAAATTTGTGAACTTACAAGTGTGCGTAGGAACTGCGCAACGCACGTTTGTAAAACAGTCATTTTTAGGAATTTTTTCATTAAATTTTCAACAGAGCCATTTTAAGACCTCTGCTCATGAACAGTGTCACTGTGATTTTCTTAATGTGTCCCATACATTAAGTTTGCACACCGACTGTGCCATTGTGCACTACATGGGCGGAAACATGTTTTAGGCAGGATGTGAAAAATGACAGCTGTACTGCTCATGAGAAGGTGTGGTAAAATGGCAATGTTGAAAATCTGGAGTGAAAATATTGAAAATTTGTGAACTTACGAGTGTGCGTAGGAACTGGGCATCGCACGCTGGTAAAACAGTCATTTTAGGATTTTTCTGCAAATTTTCAACATAGCCATTTTAAGACCTCCACTAATGAACAGTGTCACTGTGATTTTCTTAATGTGTCCCATACATTGATTTCGCACACCGACTGCGCCTTTGTGCGCTACATGGGCGGAAACACATTTTGGGTGAGATGTGAAATATGACAGCTGTACTACTCATATGAAGGTGTGGTAAAATGGCAATGTTGAAAATCTGGAGTGAAAATATTGAAAATTTGCGAACTTATGAGCCTGCGTAGGAACTGTGCAATGCATGCTCGTAAAACGGTCATTTTTAGGAATTTTTCTACTAAATTTTCAAAATAGGCTTTTTGAGAGCCCACCTTATGAACGCTGGCAGTGTCGTTTCGATAATTGGGCCCAAAAGGTGATTTCGCGCAGTGACTGCAAAATCGCCCGCCGGGCCCGAATAGCACCATGACAGTGACATCATTCATGAGACGGGTCCCAAAAATCCCATGTTGAAAATTTGGTGCAAAATTCCAAGAAATGCCTGAGATATGCAATAAAGTTGAAAAACCTATCTAGCCTATTATACAGCTTACGGCATTTCTCAGTTCAAGGGGTCGACTTTTGAGAGTGCAGATATGTTCCTGGCCCATCAAGATCGGCCGCGCCGAGGTCCGGAGGTAAGTATGGGGTGAGGGGGTCGTGGGGAGACTGAGTGCGCAGTGGGTGGGTGCGGGTTGTGGGAAGGGGGGCCAGGGAGAAGCCCCATGGGACTGTTTTTAATTTACAGGTTGTAAAAAAAAAGAAAGACGATGCGGGACGTTTGCCACGCTGGGGTGGGCTCCCAGCATGGCAGAAGGATGGCTGGGGGGGCGTGGAGCCGATGGGGGATTGGGCACCCCCGTTGGCTAAAACGAGGTTTGCCAGGCTGGAGTGGGCTCCCAGCGTGGCACCAAAGCTTTGGGGAGGCGGAGGCGTGCGACGCGGTACGTTTGCCACGCTGGGGTGGGCTCCCAGTGTGGCAGCAGGGAAAGCAGTTTGGGGGGACGTAGAGCCAATGGGGGATTGGGCACCCCCATCGGCCAAAACAAGATTTGCCATGCTGGGGTGGGCTCCCAGCGTGGCACCAAAGTTTTGGGGGGGCGTGAGGCGCTGCAAGCAGAATTCGGTGGTTTTCTTTGAAATGAAGACCACCGCTGTCATACACAGCACCAGCATCCATTGGTGCAGGACCGCCATGCCTGCTCAACTGAGCAGTGCATTGCACAGGAGAGTCACACCTCCAAATTGTGCTATTCTCCCAAGACGTTCCTTGCGCATGTGCGCAAGTGAACGTAAAAACAAATAATACAATCAGCAGGTCTTCAAATATCTGAGAATGCAAAGTCAAATGAATAAGATTTTAAGCAGATTTAAAGAGATTTACCAAGACAGGCATCTGCACCACATACAACGGTGTCTTACCTCATAAGAATGCAGGCTACGTATATCTGCCCCAGAAATGTGTAGTAGTTTAGCCGGGATTTCACTCGTAATTTTTCACATACCAGGTCACTGTCACTTTCCAGTCTTTAGATCCGCCCCCACACTCAGCAAAATTATGACGTAATCCCAGGGAGAGCGTGGGAACGAGCGCCATTATAGTCTATGGGGGGCAACTGTATGAACATTTTTTTATATCACGGTAACTATTTGGGGATTAATCAAGGACACCGGGTGACTAACAAGGGGCAGCTCAGGACTTGCAGAAGCATGGCTTACATCCTGCTCCAGTTGGCACAGCAAATGTAGCTCCCCCGCCAGCAGACCATAGTGCACTCCGAGGTGGAATCAAGGTCAAGAAAAGTCACTTAAGAAACTCATCGCTCATTTGAAATCTGTTCTGGCTGCCTCTACCTGGGAGTTGGTGTCTGCTCCCTAATTCAGTGCTGGAACGCTAATTGGGTGCAGACCGATTTTAAGTAAAATCAGTTGTTAGCTTTGGGGGGTGGGGCATGGTAGCAGTTCGGTTAATCAGTAGGTTCAGATAAAGGAGGGTTGGAAAATCGAGGTTATACTGCATATGGGAGAAGGAGATTTTTTACATAGTCAGGACTCACTGTTACAAGAGCCTTGCATGGTGTATATGTGCTTCATTACCACAGCCCCTGCTGGTAACAGGCTTTCAGGTGCAAAGTGAGATAGCCAGTCTGAAATGGAATTGTGCCATTACTTCACATCACTTTTGAGAGCTATATTCTGTGTTTGGCATGCTTAAGACCTCATACTTATGGCATGCACAGTGCTAAGCATCCATGTGCATGTCATTATGTGGCCATTAGCAGTCGGCACAATGCATCCCTGCACAAATGTGATAGCCTCAGCCACCACCACCCCCACGAGTGCCCTACCCTCTTATGCCATCCCTAGTAGTCTAGCACAACTTCCCCCCCAACCCAATTCCTGTTGGCATTGTGAAACTACACTAAAGCCCTTCCTCACCCAGTCCCTGTTGGTATTGTGGACCTATACTATGTCCCTTCCCTGGCAGTCTAGTGGACCCCTTCCCTCACCAGATCTTGTGTTTTGGAAATGTACTGTTTCCCATCCCTGGTTGTTTAGTATTACCCCCAACCGATCACTGTCAGAGTCCCCTCTGCAGTCCACCCACTGAGCAACCACCACCTCCTCCACCCTGTGTCAGTCTCTAACTCACCCATCTATTGGTAGGTGAGCTGGATCAAGTCATCACACTTTGACTGGCACAGACCCCCACTCACCAGTTGGGCCATCTGATTGAAAGGTGGTGAGAGAGTGCGCATACTATAGAAATAGTTGTTTCTACATTATGCGTGCATTCACTCCTTATCAGTCAGACAGTAGCCCTCTGAGGTGGTGAGAGGAGGGTCTGGACCCTGTCATCTGAGGACCAAATGACAGCTCACCTATGGACAGATGGGTGAGTAGGGAGCCACAGGGGGTGTGGGTGGTGTGTGCGTAGTGGTTGAGCCAGGAAGGGGGACTTTGCTAGGATCCACTGGGGGGAATAACACAACACTGCCATGGATAAGCTTCAGTACATTGCAACAATACAGGATTGGGTGGGGGGAGGGCCAATTAGCCTGCTAAGGAAAGGTTTTTGTACAATTCTGAAATACTGACAGGAATTGGGTGGAGAAAGGGGGTTCGCTTTAGTGGAAGGAAAGGGAATTTGAATTATCTGTGTATTTTAGTTATTTTCCTGTGTTAAACTTCTTTATGTAACCAACAGGATCGCCATGAAAACAAGGCTTTTTAGGCCCTATGGTAAAAATTGCCTGTATAAATAAAGTTGTTTTACTACCACTATTATTACAGTTCCACATTACTGACAGGGTTCAGTTAAGGGAAGGAGATTGACTAGACTGCCAATCAAGAGCTTTAGTACAGTCCCACAATACTATCAGGGATTGGGTGAGGGAGGAGAGTCCATTAGACTGCCGTGGTTCAGATCTTTAATACTGCACAATACTCACAGAAACTTGGGGTGGGGGAACCACTAGACTGCCAGGGTTGGGACCTGCAATATAGCTCTGTACTAACAGGTATTTGGCAGGTGGAAGTGGTGGTAGCCAGCACCAGTGTTGCTGGGGGCAGGGGTTACGCAGCACTGCGTGCTTTGATAAAAAACAGGGTTTCATAAACGTCAATTAGAGCTGCCTTGGCTGCCTGTTACTGCTCAAAAAAGCCTTTGGATAGTCCATCACATCCTGCATGTGAGACGGAACCCTCATTTGCAAGTTTGCAGTGGTGTAGGCTGCATATCAGTGCTACCCACTGTGCGCAGTGCAAGGTAACCCTTTGGATATGGTCCCCACTCTACCCAGACGCACTGAGTCTCGTTAGCTTGAGGGTATGTTTGTTAATGCTATGCTAACCTTCATAATATGGGGGTCATTGTGAGTTTTTTTTTACCTCTCCCTCGCAGACACTCAGTTAGAACCCATAACATGTAAGTATTTAATAAGTTATCATACCTTAAAGTTTTTAGTCATGTCAAACTTAAACACTAACTAAAAAACGTCAGCAGGCAGATTTTGAAAGCCATCGTGCAGCATGTGGATTTTGAAAACCACTACGAAGCAAGTATATTTTAAAAAACTTTGTGTAAAATTTCTGTTCCACGAAAATTGTGAAAATCGCTATGCAGTGAGTAGATTTGGAAAACCATTATACAGGGCAAAGATTCTGGAAATCGTTGTGCAGCACATATGTAACCCCTAGGTGGTGCTATCCCAAGGGCTACTACCCCTGCCTGCTTGGCTAGTTGCAGGTTAAGGGGCCTGGGTACTGAAACGGGTGCCTCCACCCAGAGGACAGAGTTGTTAATACCAAGACTAACCTGGATACAGCCCTCCAGGACACATTAACCCCCCTCTTTCTCCTCTAGTGGCCTAGACAAAATGCAACAAACACTTTCACAGCAGCCCCTATTCAGCATACAAATCTCCACACTGTTTGCACTTACCACCAGGGCTGGTTCCACCAGTTTGACCCTGGAGACCCCCTGTAAAACAAGGTTAGACACAGCAAATAACAACAGTGCAGTGCTTTTGGTACAAACTGGAACCGCAGTCAGATTAAATGCAAAAAGAGTTAGATCTGATTTATTCAGGGGAATTGAACAAAAGAGGGGCGTAATCAGGTTGATTGATTCTAAAACTGATCTAGTCTGGCAATTATGCACTTTTAGTCCCTGCACAGTCACATGCTCTGGGTACCCAGTTGGAAGTATGGTGGGCTAGCCTGGAACATTGCCCGGGATAGGCTGGCGTCGCAGCTAGTTGGGGCCCTGTAATGAAAAGAAAAGGCATGCACAACCACACACAATTTGTAATCCAGAGTTAGAATGCTCAGTTCGTGATGATTAGACAAAACAATTAAATCAGATGACACACTTTGATTGAGCTGTTGTTGCAGGGAACTACCCTGGTGTTTACTCATGCTACCCAGTACAGGACATAGGATCGACGAAATGGAGACTGCTAGTTGATGACTGGTTTGCCAGGTGAAGTAGGGCCCACACGAATCACCGCGGTGTCATACTTGTTCGAGATGGTTGAGCAGGGGGCTGTTCCCCGGGTGAGTCTCTCATCGATGATGGTTTCTGTGCCTGAAGTAGCTGGCTGAGCCAGTGTGGCAAGGCCCAGGCTGGATAGAACAGTTCGGATTTGAGTCCGGTAGTGCTGGATGCAGCTTCCAGCAAGCGTGGCACATTTACACAGTGGGGAACCAAATTGTGACCCACTAACAACAAACAGCAGATTTGTAGTAAAGCATTAACCATACCACAGTGTGGGTAGCAGTCCAGCCGCAATATCAGTGTCTCTGAGCAAAACCAGGAATTCTGTGGTAAATGGATGTCCTGACAGGCAGATCGCATTCAGCAAATCTTCAGTCTTCTTCAGGTGCAGTCCCATAAATTCACACTACCTCTCGAGGGACAGCAGGCAGACAGGCCTAACTCAGCCTTTCCGCTAATATCCCGCATGAACTATGCAGAAGTAGCTGCTCGAATCACTTGAGCTGTTCACTCTCCAAACTCTACCTCTAGACTGACTCACTGCAGCAGGCATCTTGGGAATTTCCCCTAGGCCCAAATGGTTCTGGTTGGTAGATCCATCAGTCTGTCAAAGCAAGGGCTCCCCCTCCAGGTGCATTTAGGCGCCAAAGTCTCAAAACTACAATTCCTATGGAAATTCACTCCCACAAGACCCCTGGGGACAGACTCCTTTTTAGGGTCCCCAAAGGTACTGATTGGCCCATTCTAGCAGTCCAGGACCAAGATGGCAGTGATAAACAGAACTGTCCACGCTGCAAAGAAGGCAGGTTAGACAAACTACAATATCATTACTATTACAATAGATAATCAGCAAATAAGTACAGCTTCTAACAGAGCTCCCTCTGCACAAATAGCGATGGCAGAACGGAGTGATTATCTGGCAGCCCGGGCGGGACTCAAGCATAGAAACACTCAGCTCCCTCTCAGATTAAATAAGCACCACGTTATAGGCAGATCTTAAAGAGACAGGCACGGAGGCTAACAGGGCACTCGCATGCAAACACTTTTAAAATGCTAAGACACAGGATACCAGCCTGGCAGTGGGCATTTAGGCACACCCAAGGAAGACTTTCAGGAACCCCCATTTGTAGGGGGGTTACACATAGATTTGAAAACCACCAAGCAGCAAGTAGATTTTTGAAAACCCTACTGCAACATGAATATTTTTAAAATCATTGTGTGGGTGTTGCAAATATTTATGCAGTAGGTAGATTAAAAAAAAGTGAGGGATTCCTGTGCAAAGATTTTTTTTTTATCATGGCAGTCACAGAAACATGGTACACAGAGAACCCTGACTGGGATGTCAACATACCAGGGTACACAATCTACAGGAGGGCCAGGGTTGGGGGGGGAGAGGTGGAGGAATAGTTCTCTATGTAAGGGAAGGGATCAAAGCAATGGAACTAAAGGGTAAACAGGGAAGAGAGGAGGCACTGTGGGTCACCCTGGAGACAGAAAATGACACCACAATCTGCACGGGGGTTATATACAGACCCCCGTCTCAGGGGGAGAAACTGGACAAGGAAATGATAGAAGGCATACTTAGGATGGCAGAAAAAGGGGAGATATTGTTGACAGGGGACCTGAATATACCAGATGTTAGTTGGAGCACCTTTGCTGCAGCCACATCCAAGAGCAGGGTTATTCTTGATGCCCTACAGGGGACATGCCTCAGACAGCTAGTGTTGGAACCCACTTGGGAGGGAGCAATCTTAGACCTGGTATTCTGAAACGGAGACGGAGAGAGGATCTCAGATTTAGAAGTGAGTAGCCATCTGAGAACAAGTGACCACCAAACAGTGTGATTCACAATAAACACAGCCATAGAATCAAGCCACACAGATGTGAGGGTACTGGACTTTAGGAGGGCTGACTTTGGCAAAATGGAAGAGTGCCTCAGGAAAGCACTAGCAAACGGGCAAGAAGGAGGGGTGGAGGAACAATGGGGAAACATCAAAACTGCCATCACAGAGGCAACAAGCCTTTGTGTGACACAAATAAATCAAAATGAAGGGAAAAAAACACTATGGTTCTCAAAAGAGGTGGCGGGAAAGGTTAGGGCAAAAAGATAGCAATCCGGAAGAATAAGGAAACACAGAAAGAGTAGGACAGAGAACTGCACCAGTTAAAGCAGAAGGAAGTGGGGAATGCAGTCAGAATAGCAAAATCCCAAACCAAAGAAAAGATATCCAACTCGATTAAGAAGGGGGATAAAACCTTTTATACGTATTAGGGAGCAAAGAAAGACCAAAAGAGGGATAGTGAGGCTTACTAAAGGGGACAGTGGGTAGGCAGAGGGTGACAGTGAAAAGGCAGAGATACTGAATGAATACTTCTGCTCAGTATTCACAAAAGAAGAGGAGGGGGAGGTACCTAATCCAGTCAATAGAAGCACTGTGGATAGGGGGTTTGATACCAGTCCATTCACAGAAGAAAGTGTTCTGAAAGAACTCCTGAAACTGATGGTGGACAAAGCAATGGGACCTGATGTGATTCACCCTAGAATTCTAAAAGAACTAAGGGGGTAATTAGTGACACCACTGACTACCCTTTTTAACAAATCATGGGAGGATGGTGTAGTACCTAAGGACTGGAGGAGGACAGATGTGATTCTCCTTCACAAAAGTGGGAGCAAAGCAGAGGCAGGAAACTACAGACCTGTTACTTTGACCTCAATGATAGGGAGAATGATGGAATCACTTCAGAAAGAAAGAATTGTTGAGTACTTAGAGGCCAGTGGGGCACAGGACCCAAGGCAGCATGGATTCACGGCAGAAAGGTCAAGTCAGATGAATCTAATAGATTTCTTTGACTGGGTAACTAAAGTAGTAGACCAGGGAGGGGCTGTGGACATGGCCTACTTAGACTTTAGCAACGCATTTGACACAGGCCCACACAAAAGATTAATAAACAAGTTAGCCAGCCTTGGAATGGGTTCCAGGGTGGTAGGCTATTGGTAGCCTGGGTAAAAAATTTGCTGGACAACAGGACACAGAGGGTAATAGTAAACAGAGTCCAATCCAAAGAAAGGGGTGTTACTAGCGGGGTACTGCAGGGTTCAATACTAAGACTGGTCCTTTTTAATATCTTTATAAGTGACACTGCTGAGGGACTGGAAGGAAAAGTATGCCTCTTTGCAGATGACACAAAGATCTGCAACAGGGTTGATACTCAAGGGGGTGGGGTGGAAAGCATGAGAAGGGACTTGGCAAGGTTGGAGGAATGGTCAAAAGTATGGCAGCTTAAATTCAATGCAAAGAAGTGCAAAGTAATGCACCTGGGAAACAAAAACCCAGGGGAAGAGTACACACTGTGTGTAGGGGGGTACTAACAACAATAAAAATGGAAAGGGATCTGGGGGTAGTCATATCAGATTATCTAAAGGTGGGCAAGCAATGTGAGAGGGCAGCAAGGAGGGCTGGGGGATACTAGGATGTATAGGGAGAGGCATTACCAATAGAAAACAGGAAGTTGTTATCCCTCTGTACAGACAGTTGGTGAGACCCCATCTGGAGTGCTGCATGCAGTTCTGGACACCCCATCTCTGCAAGGACATAGACATGATAGAGGCAGTCCAGTGGAGGGCCACTAAAATGGAACTTAATATGTATACCCCCGAGGAAAGGAGGGAGAAGCGGTCATGATAGAAACTTTCAAGTACCTCAAGGGAATCAACAAAGTCCAAGAGGGCAGCAAGGCAAAGCAAATTTAATTTTTCTGGTGCCCAATCCCAGAGGCTCAGGGTGCCGGACAAAACACAAAGAGTTAGTTTACAAATATATAAATACAAAATATTCCACCATACAAACCCAATCACTATACATAATCCCCTCTTTAGTTTTTTAAAAAGCACTGATAACAATAGTATCAAACAGAATCTGAGAAGGCCTGACTAAACAGATAAAACTTCAGGTGGGCCTTAAATGCCTCCACCGACTTGGGCTTTCAGAAAAAGAGATGTGTAAGAACAAGGGGGCACAGTTTGAAGATAGAGGGCTCAGGGACAACATGAGGAAGTATTTTTTTGCTGAGAGGGTGGTGGACACATGGAAAGGCCCTCCTGAGGAGGTTGTGGGGTTAAAAACTGTGGGGGGAATTCAATAATGCATGGGACAGACATAAGGCAATTCTGGTGGGGGGGTTAGGAGGAGGTAGGTTGTTGGTTAACTAGGATCAGGGCCCCTACTCTTCTGCGGCACAGCGGGACCAAGTTCTGCGGCAAGACTACAATTTGCCGCAGAACTTCTGCGGCGGTGGTTTGTAATTTCTGCAGAAGTTCTGCGGCACTATCAAACTACCACATCACAGTGTCAGCTTGTCATCCTTACTTCACTTTCATGGCAGTGGTTATAGCAATCAGGATGGGGGAAAGCACAGTAACACTAGTTCAAAGAATAAGACTTATAAAAAAAATGTTATGCCTAAAAAAGCAAAACAAATGTCTCTCCCTTAAGGTCCTAGCCTGTTGCATAAATGACATATGCAGAGGGGATCTTATGTGATAAATAAGGTATTTCTAGATGCATGCTATCTATCCCACTAATGAGGTTTCCACGGTCTATCACTTATATATTTGTATGTGCTCTCTACACCACTCATGAGGTTCCCACTGTGTATCACTTATATATTTATATGTAATCTGTAACATACATGCAAATATGTGCATGTGTGCGTGTGTGTGTATGTGGTGAGAGAGACAGAGATACTGTATATATATGTGTGTGTGTGTGTGTGTGTGTGTGTGTGTATGTATATATATATATATATATTTTTTTATTTCCATGAACTTGCATCCTCATTCATACAGGTCCCATTGGAAATGGAATAGAGGAGTTATTGCAAAACTTATTTTTGATGTCAACCTGCTTTTCCTGACACACTGCATAACACCATCAGGCCATGACATGCATGTGAACCAATTGTGAGATAGAGCTCTCCAGCCTATCACAATGTGTCTACCATGTGACAGAACACTGCACCATACCTTCTCAGGCTCCAAGCAATGATGTGTTCCACCAATCCTTGTGCTGCCCAGCCAGTTCCCAGAGCTAATCTCTGAACCTGAGTTGCCGGCACGGAAACACAGCATGCTACCCTCTGGCCCAACAGCTGTCCCTGCACACAACATTTCTTCATAACTTTTAGGTGATTCTATCAACCAATGACAATATGTAATCAATAACCCTGGTAAAAATGCATACAGGGCAATTATTTATTTAACAGGTCTATTCTTTCTACAGGTCTACACATTATTATATTCCACTTTTCAGGGCATAATTACTTTATTTTTCTTAAAAATGACAGTTGAATTTATTTTACCAGTTATTCATTTCAGATGGCATCTCTATACCTTAAAGGCACAAGTAGGTTTGTACAAAGTGAGGTATGGACTTAACAGGTCTGTGCTATTGGCAAGGTTTTGTTCAAGTTGGCCATAGTGCAATAATTTAAGACTGAAAATTGTATTAGGCTGTAGTGCAGGTTGAGCAAATATCACCATGCATGTTGTGCTGTGCAACCATCTCTGTCAGTGGGAGCTGTGGTAGATAAGTGACTGTTCATTTCTGTTGCAGAATGCAGTCATTTCATTAGCTAATGTATGATGTTATAGCAATGATAACATCACATTCTGAGCATATAGGGGGGTTTGGATATAAAAAGAGGGGGCGGGAACCAGATTCTATGGATAAACAGAAATATTAATAAAAAATCAGCAAGAAAAGTGAATTCTGCAGCACCGCAGAAGTTCTGCGGTAGATTGCAAGTTCTGTGCAAAATTCTGCGGCCGCAGAATACTAGGGGCCTTGACTAGGATCTGTAGCTCATCCAGTAGGTAGGGAAATGGGCAGACTGGGTGGGCCAAACGGTCCTTATCTGCTGTCAAAATCTATGTAACTAAAGATACAGTATCTAAAGCAGGCCAGCTGAGTGGTGCAGTGGTAGAGCTACTGCCCAGTGCCCACCACGCCGTTGACCTGAGATAGGAAGTGGTCTCAGGATGCTGGGGTCAGCCTACGGTACAAGACTGAGCACGCAGCGGATTATTCTCCTCTCCTGGGGAGGAAGGGTTCATCCATGACAGGACTGCCAACAGGTGGAGGCCTGGTGGTAGTGTGGCTCTGGAGTGACATGTAGGGTGGGAACTGAGAGACTCTGAAGCATGTGCATGACTCCACATGCATGTGTCAATGTGTGCACCCCAGCGATGGGGAAGGGAGATAACTGGACAACAGGGCAGTCATACTACCGCCAGGACCTCTGTCAGCAGCCACGTGATGAAAGCCTTCGGGGTAAGGGCGGCCTCCCCCTTTCTGGCCTTGCCATGGTGGGTAACCCATGGAGGTACCTGGCTGGCTGGTGAGTCCTGGGGAGGTGGTTGTCGTAGGGGGGTGGTGGGGTCATAGCTGAAGAAAGCCAGCCTGCCCCAGCTGAGGAGAATAAACAGAGGGGAAAAAAAGATAATCTAAATACTACCTTGTTTAGCTTTTGTTAAAATTTACTAGTTTTACCTGTGGCCTGTATTCTAGGGCAACTTGTGTTTGAGGGCAGCTTGCTTTGCGAAGTTCAATTTTTAGTGCTAGAAATAAAATATTACACATCATAGATTTGATCAGGTTAATTGTTTTTGGTCTACTTCACATCACAATAAATACACGAAACATCAGCTAACATAATCAGCTAAAAAATACAATAGTGATCATATTTAGAGAGATAAAAATCACAGAGTAATATCCACAGTCAGTGTTTAATTTGAGACAACTTCAACCCTGGCTAGAAGCTGCAGCTTGTATTTGAGAGTGGCTTTTATTTGACGGGGCTTTCTACTCAAAGAAGTACGGTATTTAGCCTTTTTTTTTCTTTTTCAGTGAACTGAGCAGGTATGAGCAATAAATTATTAATAACTTTTAAATGAATTAACACGTTTTCAACAAACCACCAAAGCACCTATAGTTCCATAACATTTAACAAACTTGTAAGTTTTAAAATGTAGGTCTGTATAATTTTTTGACCTATTGTTTCAGTGAACTGAGAATATGTAAACACATATCATTAACAACTGCAAAACAAATTAACATTTTTTGACCACCCCCCCCCCGAAGGACCTATTCCTCTATAACCTCTAGTAAACCTGTAAGTTTTAAAATGTAGGTCTTTGTATAATTTTTTGACCTATTGTTTCAGTGAACTGAGAATATGTAAGCAAATATCATTCATAACTACAAAATAAATTAACATTTTTGACCACCCCCCAGAAGGACCTATTCCTCTATAATCTATAGTAAACCTGTAAGTTTCATAACTTTACTAGTTGTAGTTATTTCTCTATCCTTGGGCAAAACTTCTGGTTCAAAAACAGGCACAAATACATACATTCAACACCCTATAAATCCAAAATGGACAAACAGATTTCTGTAACACATTATTTATTTATTTATTTATGACTTTGTTAACCAGGTTGGTGCACTGATCCCAGGGACCATTTCAGGCACAACCCGGGCCACGTAAGGCGGCACAGAGTAGAAACATCAGAATAACAAGAACATAACAAGAGCAGGTAATACATAGTAAAATGTTACAGTTGTTACATTTGGCAATACATGGTGGCAGTAGTTGAGGGACAACAAATAAAGCAAAGTAAGGCTCATGGTGGGACAGTGTCAGTAAATAAGAGAACCTATTTGCACATTTCAATGGTGCATGCCAAATTTTACAATCCTAGGGTCTAGGACGGCCAACTCTCAGTGTTTGAAAATGGCCTTTTTTAAAGAAACCCCAACACAACCCTAATAAATAGGCACTATCGTGCCTGTTTGATACATATCCTGACACGTATAGCAGTGCAGTACAAGTAGTGCAAACAGGCCCAATTAAGGGGGCAGTATAGCCTAAAGGGTTAAAGCACCAAACTGTGAATCTTGACTCCCAGTAGACCTGGATTCTGAAACCCATGCCCGGACCAGTCATGTGGAGGGCTGAGGCATCATGTCTTACCTCCTGCCACGCCAGAGACCTGTGTTCGCGGTGCGAGCGGGGCGTCGGGAGTTGGCTGGGGAGGGAGAGGATCGAGCGTCTGGAGGACAGCTCTCCTCTCCCAGGGAGGGGGTGGGATGGAGTCCTCTGCATGCCTGACCCCTAGCGGAGGCTAGGAGTCAACATCAGCGGCTCACACATTGGAGGCGGTTACAGGGCAGCTGCCCGGCGTGCTGTGTGCGGGAGTGTGTGTGGCTCGGCCATTGGCAGCATTGCACATCGCTGAGCCACTCGGGGAAGAAAAATGGAAAATGGCCCCTCAGGCAGAATGATTGCCAGATGTCGCAGGCCCCGCTCCCACGACAGGCGGCATCCCCTCGCACTGGATCCATACCGGCGGGTTGAGGGGGATCTCCGCCGCCCCGCCACGGGGGGGAAAGCTGTGGAGGAAGCGGAGGGACATTGCTGCGAGTGGGAGATGGAGATGGGCACCTTGGCAGGAGGGAGCACCATAGGGGATGAAGGCGTAGAAACAGATTAACAGCAAAAACAGAAACCCACAACTGCCATTTGTTTACTGTGTGACCCTGAGCAAATCACTTACTCTCACTGTATTCCCTAGGCACACCTGGAAATAAGCATTAGCTCAGTGCATCCTTAATGGCCAAAATTTTGAAAAATATACGTTAATAATATGCAGTGTCCTTAGGGCTGATTAACTCACATTGAATAGTGTTGCTCTGAGGAGATGATTTTAATTTGCAGAGACAATTGCTTCCTATTACTTGAATCTCTCAAAGTATTTATTTTTCTTCAAAACAATATTTAATATTACATTATTATTTTATGTTGCATTTTAGACAATTCTATTTATTTTCTTACTGAAGACGTCATAAAAACAGAATCTTCATCCCTTAGATGTTATCTGCTCCTGTTACTGATACCTGCTCCGAAGTCTCAGTCTTCTGCTTGTGACATCACAGCTAATGCTGTGGAAATGATTCTGATGTCACAAGCAGTGGGCAATGACTTCAGGGCCAGAACAAGCAGTAGGAACAGATAACATCTTTTATTTTTTTGCTTATTGTCAGTCTGACTTGATTTACCTGCCCCGAACTTACCACTTCACTGGATGGGCCCCCAACCTGATGCTGACCTTTTCAATGGCTTACCTGTTATCTGCCACTTATCCAGGACCACAGCGTGGTGGGTAGTTTGCCCTGTCAATTGTGTGTAGGCCTGTGGGGTTGGGGTTTACTGGCATAGCTCCTGCAAGCTCAGAGACTTTCTCCTCCAAGTTTTTCTCCACCTGAGAAGACCTATGTGCAGCAATGCAGACGCATGCATGCTGGCATCTGTCGACCGTCCCTCCCTGTCAAGTGTCTACTATGTTGCCACTTAGATTCCACAGGGTGGCGGTTACTGGGTGGGATGTTAAGTTCCCCCTCCCTGAGGGAGGAGAGATCTCCATGGGGCATTTAATCCTCTTTCCCCCAGCCGGCCCCTGCACGGCCCAAGACTGTTCTCAAACCCGAGTCACCAGCATATTGCTTAGTAACGCTTCAGCTGTGCTTTCAGTCTGGCTAGAAACAGATGACATCTAGGCATTGTTAGAATTAAACTGTAGAGCTGGGGGGTGCCATAAGGGCCCTATCATTAAACTGAGCCCCCTTTTCCATTCTAAGTCGATGGCAATGGTGTGTGAGCTACCTGGGCTCACTTCAGAGCTAGGTGGGGCATGAGCCTTGGCAAGCCCCAAGCCCCCCCCCTTCATGAAAATGTCTTTAAGAATGAAGAATGGAGTCTCCAGAAATGTCAGTGTTTGGAAATGTGCTGAGGCTGAGTCCTGATGCCAGCTATCAGTGTTTTGCAGGAAGCTGGCAAATCTGTTTAACAGCATGGTTCGTAACGTGAACGCCAAAGTGAAAACTGTCCTTCCTCTTTGGCCTTGGCTGTGAAACTGATCAGAGACAGAAGCGATGCTGAGAAATGAAGCCTGCACTCTTGACACATCTGAACAGGGCAGGAAAAACACGCCCTCTGCCACAGGCAGCTCTGGTTTGAATAACCCCGCCCCTCATTATGCAGAGGTCCTTCCCAACCCCCTCCTCACTGTGGTTGGGCCAGCTGCATATGACATCAGGGCTGGGTTATTTAAACCCTGGCAGGCAGAAAAGCTGACCTTGCTATTAGAGGCAAAGTGTTGCTCAGTTCCAAAAGCGGACATAGGTGGGGGGTTGAGAAAGAAAAATCACTGAGATAAAAAAAAAAAGGTTGGAAACTGGTGAGAGGCTTGTGCATTGAACTTATGGAGTGTCTGTACTTGGGAACACAGAGTCGAAGCTGACACAGGCATCTACAAGAGATCCAAAGAAAGTAAGTATAAAAAAAGTAAAAAAATTAAAAAATAAAATAGAAAAAATGTACTGTCATGGATGGAACCAAAAGTGTAGAAACTTTTAAAGAACTACGTTTATTCATTGATTCAAAAGATTTACATAATCAGGAAAAAGTTTGCTGAGATTAGGATTAATCTTGTTTCCAAGAGCATCCTGGAGATGAGGGGGGTGGATTACAGCATATTCCAGTGTGACGTTGAACAGTACAGGAAGAACACTTTGCACTATATTATAGTCAGAACTTAGGGGACCAGGGGTGTGTGTTTATGACAATCAGACAGGTACAGAGTTCACTCAGATTTATCTGTATGCCAAGTGGCAATGGAGTGCTATCAGTATTTTGAATGAGTCCGCCATAACTGGTGCCAGCCTCAGGCCATCCTAATAAGTGGAATTATGGCAAATTGGAGAGTGTCAGACATATTTGTTCTTTTAAGATTCCTATTATAAGGCTACTGGATTCTATTAAGTCTATGACAGATCGCAGATACATGCTTGACAGAGTGGTTCTTTTTCATCTGAGAGCAAGACACTTATTCTGGCAATCGTGTCTCTCACGTGTAGGATTCCTGTTACCATGGTAATGGTAACATGTAAAACGCAACGTGAGAATGTGGGAAAAATATATTTTTGTCATTTGCTTTTTCAACATGCTTTGTAACATGTTAAGGGGGTGTCCCCAACAGTGCTCTAATGGTCCCTTTTGTGTTCATAGTGTGCCAGCACTCTTCAGCTCCACTTTGTGGCTCCCTCACCCTAAAAGTACATGTGAGACCACTCATAGTACCATAAGGGTGCTGTTGTGAGCCACAGTAGCATACCAAAGTGCCACTGCTTTTGACTGATGAAGGGGGAAATCGTTTTTGACTTGCTGGGGGAGTATGACTGGAATGGAGCATCAGAGCTGGCTACCCTGCCTGGGATATTATGGGGGTAGTGTTTTTCATTCTCAGATATCCTAAAATGGTTAAATGGAAAGGGATGAAATAAAGGTCATGGAAAAAGGGTGTATTCAAGATCTGTGAATGGGAGGGGCTGCACTAAGATAAATCACATTATTTAGCCCTAGTGTGCCAAAACAGTTTATTAAAAAATAATTGAAGTAACATGGGGGGGGGGTTGGGGTTCTCGGGAACCCCTTCCCCTGCTATATGTTGTGAAATGATCATCAGGTAATACAAAATTGGCATATGACACAGTAAGCAAAAAAAAAATCTACAAGCAGAACAAGTCAATTAATAAAGCTGTAACAGCTCAAATGTCAAGGGAGCCATAGTTCATAGCATATATTTTTTCTTAGGGATTTTGCCAGGATTCAGTATATGGGCACAAGAGGAAATGCACAGCTGCTGCCTACAGTCACCAGTTTGAATGACAGCAAATGCTATCAACATGGAGGCAGTATAGTGCAGTGGTTTAAAGCTCTGAGCTGCAAATCTGGTGACAACTAGCAGACCAAACCTGGGTTTGAATCCCACAGCTTCCACTTGCATACTGTGTGACCCTAAGCAAGTCACTTAACTTCCCTGTACTCCCAGGTCACTCCTGTGAAAAAGCATTCAGCTTAGTGTGCTACTCCTGGTTAAACAACTTCAAAAAGAAAAAATGGCAACATTTATCCTTGTGTAGGAATGTTGCTTTTTAATGCCACCAAAAATACTGAACTTTTCTGTTTTGCTAGGTTCAGATCTATTTTATTTATTTATTTAAACGTTTCACCAAGATCTAAAACAAACTGTATTGCACTTTTTTGGGTTCAGTTTTTTCCAGAAGAAAGAAATAGTCTTTGCTCATAAAAAAATGTTATTTCATTTCCTCTTGCTAAATGCCCAGAAGCAAAATGTTGTTTCCGCCAGCAAAAACCTTAATGGTTATCCTTTTCTGATGCTCAGAATTAAATGTTTACTACTGTTATTACTAATGGCCAGTTCCACAGCTGAGTTATGGATTTGCATAGTTTTACATGATATTTCACAGTTTTTTCCTGTTTCACTGGCTTCCACCACATTTTTTTGCAACTTCTGTGAAGTTGTTACAGTACTCTGTAGTGGAAATCTCTTGGCACAGAAAGTACCAGTTTTCCACAGCCAGATGCGTTTGTCTGATTTTTGACCCTGCAGTACAGCTGTCTGGGGCATATCCACAGTGGTGTACTGCCCCGGGCACCATGATGCACAGTAAATGGGTGCATCAGCAGCAGGGGACACAGTTTCAAGTTGGCAGGGGTTAGTCTGAGGCAGCACATGAAGCACTTCTTCATGGAGAGGGTGGTCTACATATGGAACAGCTTACTCATCAGTGGGGTAAATGATAAAATTATTGCGGGGTTCAAGTCGGGCTGGGATATATTCACAGGTTTAGTGGTGGTTCTGGGGGTTGGGGGGTAGTGCTGGTACGAGGGGATGGATCATGGTTCCAGAGCAGCTACGGGATGCTATGTTCAACATAAATGAATGGGCTATGGATAGACTGGATGGATGGGTCCTGAGTCTTTTTCCGCCTGCATCTTTAGTCATTTTCTGTTTAGAGTCTTCCGTTTCATGTAATACAGCACCTAAAGACATCTTGTTTTGGGGGGGGGGCGCCTGTTTCCACCCTGTTTTACATCTGAAAAGGACTAATGCATGGGGAAGTCAAATTATCTGCACAAGGGCATGAGTCAGGGGAAAGGGGAAACTGTTTAACCAGGAAAGGCACACTAAGCTACAACTTATTTCCAGGTGTGATCTGGGAGCACAAGGAAGGTATGTGACTTGTTTAGGGTCACACAGCATACAAGTGGGACACTCTGCGTGCAAGTGGGAGCTGATGGGCTTCAAACTCAGGTCCCTAAGTTTGAAGCTCAGTACCCTTAACCACTATGCTATACTGCCTACTATAGTAAGTTAGTGGCTGTGGTCCTGGTTGGCAATTCTCTTCTTTAACCATTAACTGCACAGCCTTAGTAAAGTGGTGTCCTCTAACTAGACATTGCACCATGCTATCAGTGTGTATTCGAGCCTCAGTGTTCTGTGATATCGTTGCTGTACAAACCTGACACCAAGGTCCACTTGTGGAGTGCCTGCTCTTCATTCCTTCAGTTTTGCCCTGTTGGCTCTGAAGCATACATAAGAATCCTACTTGCTACCTGTATAGTAGTGAAGGGCTGTACCAGATATTCTACTTTGTCAGCTTGATTTTTTTTTGGGGGGGGGGGGCATCTCCCTTCCCCCATGTTATTAGCATTATGGCAACACCTCTTAACAATGTGGGATTCAGCTGAGCAGTCTCCATTGAGATGGACATCAAGTCCAGTTCAAGAACCAGTGGCCGGCAGTGCTATTCAGTGGTGCACACTAGGTTCTCCCACTCTCTGAGTGCCAGCATACCACCTTTACTGTGCACCTGTTCTTCACTAGCCTGCAGAAAAAGGGAAACAGTGTTGCTCCAGGGCTGGCAGTATAGCCTAGAGACTATAGCAATGAACTGGGAACAAGCTTGGTACATCTGGTAGACCTGGGTTGGATTCCCACAGCTTCCACTTACATTCTGTGTGACCCTGAGCAAGTCACTTAACCTCTCTGTGCTGCAAGGACACACCTGGAAATAAGATTTGGTTCAGTTTGCCTTTCTGGCCCCCCAAAATTATTAAGAAACCTGGGTCTCCTAACACAGTGGTCAGCACTGAGTGGCTGGCCCAGGTGATATACAGGATGTTTAGTAAAGATAAGGTAGCCATCCCATCTGTTCATGAAATAAGCTTGGACTACCTTATTGGGGAATAGAACCACTGCAACATTCCACTCACATTTACTTGCCTCCTATTCTCTTTCAGTAAATCTCTCTCTTTTTCTGTTTTCTTTTTCTTTCAGCTTTAAAACCAGATTTGCATGCAACTCGCTATAGCACCATTATAAATAGTCCTACCAGTGACATCATCAGTTAGAATCAGTCTTTGGCTCCTGTGCTGGTACTACTGCTGGCAGGGGCTGCTACTTCGATGCAGACTGAGCACACTGCCGAACTGCTGCATCTCCTATTATGTAGTAGCCTGTGTCAATAGTGGCATTAGATGTCACAGACTGATTGTAACTGATGATGTCACCGAATCTTGCAGCATTTATGATGCTCCAAAGGGAAGGTTACATACATAGCTGGTTTTAAAGCAGCAGTATTTATTAGTGAAAAAAAATAGTCATCATATAGTTTTTTTATTAGTTTTTTTAGTAACTAATAACGTATTTCTAGCAAAACAATCATTGTATATATTTTACTCTTCATTTTATTTCATTTCTGAACTTTTATATGAGGTTTTGAAATTTCTAAAATTCCATACTCTCTGGTCATGCCCACAATGATTAAATTAAACAGTCTGGTGTGGGACTGAGTTGTTTAGAATCAGAAATGTGTGCTAGCATCCTCCTAATACATCCACAACATGAATTTAGTATGTATGTAAGTCAAAAATGTACTTTGAGGAAAGGGATTTTTTTAAATTGCTAGTGGCAGCCATCTTTAATGATGTGCATCATTAATTATAAACAATAGTAAGAATGCCTGTTTTAAAAACATCTGACTGAAATAAAAGTATACTGATGATGAATCTAATCGTGTCAGAAATATATCATTGTTAAAGAAAGATATAATGGAATTTCTTTGCCCCCTGACAAGTACTGCCACTTTAAAGACCAGGAAGAGAGAGAAGACAAAAAAGAGAGATGTTGCAACGTTTCTATTCCTCTTTAAAGAAACTCCTAGAGTACAGTTGTGGGTAGTTGGGTACACATTTATACAACGTCTTATACAGCACATCCAGCTGAAATGTGCAGTAGACCTGACTTACTATAAGACCGTAAAGAAAATGATTAGGGGGCATGTGTCATCTGAGCACCCCCCCTCCATACCCACCACTGCAGGGGGGGGGAGGGTACAGTGAATCCATGTGATGGTAAACTCTCATATAACTTGGTCTCTGATATATTCAGAACTTTCAGTATTACAGGCTTTCTTCATTCATTTCAATGGGCCGTCACTCCTGTGATAGTGAATGAAAACCCTGTTACAGTGACCTTTACACAGCAGGCACACACTATCTGCACGTCACACACGAAGCACTGCTGCAGACATTTTATAGATGTACTGTATACTTTTGATTGTATACCTGCTTTAAAGCAGCCAACTTTAACATAATCTTTTAAGCTGCTTACCGAGACTATTGTTCAGTTCAAAGGGCTGCACTGCTGCTTGCCAGCTGTATCCTGCCACACTCCCTGCATTTAGTTTGCAGTTTATTTACCTAGGACAGCCCAGCTGAGATTCAATATCTCATTTTCTTGGCATCCTACCTCTACCCAGTTCCACAGCTAAGCAGACTGGAGCTGTAGGTGGTTAAGTGACTTGCTCAAGGTCACACACTGAGTGTTTGCGTGCTCAGCACACCACAGTTCAGGGGTGAAAGTATTACACACTCCATCTCTGCGGAAAACTGAAAAAAAAAAAAACACAAAGGTGGGGGACTCAAGTTCAGTCCTTAATTTGGACTTCTATCTGCGCTGCCTGGGACTTGAGGCACCACACTTGAGCCCTCCTAGAAGGGTTGGTTGAGGCTCTGACAGCCCTCCTCCTCCACCCCCAGTGGCTTAGTCATGCAACCTGAAACTGCATGCATCAGGACATGCAAGCATTAGAGATGTCAAGGATAGGATGAGGGGTGGGGAGGTAGATGCAGTGACCTCTGAAGTGGGAGGTTGAGATGCTGGTGGAGGTTTCCCTAGATGAGATAACTGGAGGGAAAAAACTGGTCCACCAGGATGATGCCAGACTCCCTGCAAGCTCATACATGGTTGACCTGGAATGCTACCCACCCAGGGAGTGGTTCTGCACAAGCAGTGAGCATGTCAGACCAGGAGAGGGTGGGTGATGGGGCTGGAGTAGGGGGCACCATCCAGGAGGAGTGGACCAGAGGACTGGAGGAGAAAAAGCTTAAGTAAAAGAAAATAGGGACACTCCCATCCTCCCCAGTATGAGAGATTGCTCCTTGACAACTCCGAGCTCCTGCCAAGTGACAGCAAATCTATGGTCCAGTTGGCCGAATTGTGTGTGGTAATCCACAGGGTTGGACTAGTGTTATAGAGTGAAGAAAGTTCAAAGCTGAATTGGGGAGGGGTTCATTTTCATCAGGTGCACAGGTGACCCCCCAAAAAGCTGGCACCGTCCTTTAAATACCCTACAGTTACACCCAATCTGCACCTCGATTTCTCCCTCCACATCCACAGTGTTTGTAAGACCGACAATGCCAAGCTTGGTCTGACATATTGGGTTAAGAAGTGCTTATGCCCAATGTCTGCTTAGCCCTCACCAGGGGAGTCCTACTCCCCTCCCTCAATTATGGACTTATATCCTTCACTAATGCCTCCAAGTTGCTACTTTCCAAGGGGGAGATCACCTACAATAACATTTGTAGATTTGCCCTCTTGATAAACTGAGCAATCCATCATTGTGACCACTACAGCCGCTTAGGCTGGTTGTCCACCGCAAATAGTCATCACTTTGTTCTAGGCTGTCTGATTGACAAAATAATTAGGACTGGCACCCTTGCTTCCATTGTGACCCCACTGAAGTCCTCCCATGTCCTACCCCTGAGATCCAATGAAAAATCCCTTCTCATTGTCCCCAAAATATCCACCCTCATGAAGGACATGACCTTTAGTGCTACTGCACCCAAACTTTGGAACTCTCTACCAATTTGCAGTCTGTAGCTCCTCCTCCCACCTTCAATTTAAAAAGACCCTGTGGGCTCCCCTTGGGGCAGCTCTAGCTGTACCTGCAGGTGATCGTTCCAGGCATCATCCTCCCTCAGGCTGTTTAGCCTTCACATCAGCATGATCTAAACTGAACCAGTCTATGCCCTTTTCTCATTTCCCGGCAAACTGTGCTAGCAGATTGTACATTTTGCTTGCTGTTTCAGTTTTGTTGTCTATACACCCAAGCTGACCCATAGCTTACTGGCTTTTCTGGCCAGCTCATGAATTTCCATAATTTTTTTTGTATCTTATATTTGTGCTTTTATCCTCCTGTCCCACAGCTTGCTCTGTTGTATTTGTTAATTTGCTTCGTCTGTCTTTTGTACTGTATCTTGCTTGCTTTTATTTTACTGATTGTCTTGTAACCTCCCAAGTTGCATCTGAAAAATAGGCACAACAGTTTTTTTTAGTGTACGCACCTGGTCAATAAAAACTAATACAAAAAAAAAAGTAAAATACATTGTACATTCCCCCAACCTAAAAATTTTTGATTACAGCTCTACAGAACTGTGTTGTTTTCCATAGTGGTCCACTAAAAGAAGGGCATTGCCATGTCAAAATTTCACATGGTTTTCAATCAAGGATGGAAATGAGAAAGAAAAAGTGTGGCCCACTGGGAATTGAACTTCAGACCTCTGGTATGCCGTTCCAACACTCTATTAAGCTATAGACTCACATGATCAGAGTGTCTGAGGACTTCCTTAAATCCACACATTCCTTTTCTTAAGTATGTTGCGTAATCCTGCAACTAGGAACATATCAGAAATACAAACTTCTGTCAGTGTAGTTTAGCCCCTGCAAGGCATATTTTTAAATCAAGGATGGAAATGAGAAAGGAAAAGTGTGGCCCACTGGGAATTGAACCTCAGGACATGGTTTTCAGTGAGATCATGTACTGAGTGCTTATGGAAAGATGACAGGTGATTCAGTAATAATGTTTCAACTGCACAAATCAGTAGAATGGAAGGGTGAAGTTGGCCTGAGGTCCACATCATAGTGAAAAATTATTTTTGGGTGGGGGAGCAGGTTATTTCTTTCAAACATGATAGATTTGTAAGTTAGAGAATGGGAAGCACTAGTGCCCTTTAAGTGAGTATCTGGCAGCACTTAAGAGCCTACAATTCAATAAAGTTCAAAAGATGCAATTTTGGAAAAAATAGACAATGGGAACACCAGAAGGACAGCCAGACTGAAACTGGGCCTCAGGCTGTCCCTTCTGTAACTGCCACCCCCAATGGCTGTCAGCTCCCTAAAAAGGGATGCTGTACCCAACTCTTGATTACTTACGGCCCCCACCCCCGACATTGGTCTCCATCATTATTATTTCATAGCAGGGACGCTGGTGATGAATAGCACTCCAATCTTACTTTGGTCTCCACCAGTATGATGTCATGGCAGGGGTGCTGGAACATGGCTCCACTCCTGATTTAGAATGACATTCCCTTCTAGCACATAGTAGCACATTCTCTTTACCGTAACATCCACCAATAATATGTTGGCATTTTGTGGGGTTGGAGCCACTTTTTCAGAACACTGGTGGTTACAGCATCAATGATGCTTGCTTCAAACGTGTGGCAGCACTAGGTTTCACACCCTTACTTAGATGCTGCAGTTCATGCCATTAGTATGTTCCTTGATCCAGAACAAATGGTTTGATACCTTTTATTGGACCAACAAGGATGTTACAAAAAGAACAAATAGCTTTAGCTTTCGGAGCAACAAGTCCTTCTTTGTAAGCTTAATGACAGTATGTTCCTTGATGGGATTCTGTTATTCTGTCATCTGAAGTAGCCATCCTCCATGCCATTAGTACCCACCAGTGTGATGAAGACGTGGCTTAAAAGCCACAAAATGTCAACATATTATTGGTGGGGGTTACAACAAAAGATACTGGCTACTAAATCTGGAGTCAATCTCTGTTTCTTTATACATTTATGGACCTGTGATTTGACCTCCACCTTTACCAGAAATATAACTTTATAATTAAAATAAAAAGGTTTCAAAACTTATTCATTTAACTAGGCTTTTAATTTTTAGATAATTGAGTTTACTGGGATTGATTAGATAGTTCTATTTATTATGTTTGATTGAATATTAAAGCTGATTTTAATTGTATTTTTGTACACTTATAAAATGTTGTATTGTATTGATTGTGAAATGCTCCGAGGCTTTGGAAAGGAGCACTATACAAATATAGTATCTGTCTAAAACAGCAAGGGCATCCTGGTACTTTTCTTGTGATATAGCAGGAGTGCAGGAAATGAATGGCAATCAGTTCTTACTCTGGTTTCCCTCAGTACGATATCATAGCAGGGATGCAAGTAATGATTGGCAGTCGGTCCTTGTTCTGGTTTCCATCAGTACAATGTCATAGCAGGGGTGCAGGAAATTAATGGCAGTCAGTCTTTACTCTGGTCTCCCTCAGTATGATATCATAGCAGAGATGCAAGCAATGAATGGCAGTCAATTACTACTCTTGTCTCCATTAGTACGATGTCATAGGAGGGATACTGGTAATGAATGGCAGTCAGTCCTACCTCTGGTCCCCATTAGTATGATGTCATAGGAGGGATACTGGTAATGAATGGCAGTCAGTCCTAACTCTGGTCCCCATTAGTATGATGTCACAGCAGGGATGCTGTTGATAGGTAATGGCAATCACTTCTCACTCTGGTCTTGTTAGGATGATGTCGATGTTGCAGCAGGGAAACAGGGGGTAAATGGCTGTGCCTCTTTCCTCAGGTCTCGTAATTTCTTAGCAGTCATATGTGCAAAAGAACAACACTTCCAGTCTGCCCTCCCCAGTCTGACTTCATCATTATGATCTCATAACAGAATGCAGAAAGATGCTACAGTAATTGCAGCCTCTACCCCCTGCTGTGTTTTTATCATCATGATGTCCTTATAGGTCCTGCAGAAGATAACAGGAGCTTCCTGGTGCAATAATATTTGCAGAAACGTCCCACAAAACTGAGCAATGCATGATTTAGAATGGTTGTTTTTTTTCTTAGTTATCTTTGGGAATCTTTAAAAAGACCATTTTTCTGTTTTGTAAAGTTCCCTCATTTATATACAGTATACATATATATATATGTGCATATACTATTATATATTATTATATATTATTATACAACAGGGGCTTGGAAGAATGGCAATGCAGCTGACCGACCTGCCCAGCAGCCCACTGGCCATGGAGTACGTCAACGATTTCGACCTGATGAAGTTTGAAGTCAAGCGAGAGCCCTTGGATGGCAGATCGTGCAACCCCCGGGTGCCAGTAGGTTCTGTGTCCTCCACACCTTGCAGCTCAGTGCCCCCATCTCCAACTTTCAGTGAGCCCAATCCAGGGGACCAGAAGACCACCCTGGAAGATCTCTATTGGATGGCGACGCTGCATCAGCAGATGAACCCTGATGCCATGAACCTGACGCCTGAAGATGCAATGGAGGCACTGATAAACTCTGCTTCTGCCACTGCAGGAAGTGGCACCCAGATACAGGGCATGGAGGCATTCAGGGGCCACCATCCATCCCACCTTCACCATCCAGGCTATCTCGTGATGGCCGAGGATCTGAACAATCAACACCAGCACCATCAGGTAAACAAGAGCTTGCTGATGCCAACAAATACTGCATTTCTGACCATTACAGATTCCCCTATTTTTAGATAGATTTTTTTCTCCATACAGTGCCACCAGTCAGGATCAAAGCATTCTTATCAAAGTTTCTGCTGAGATAGGATAATGCAGGATATCAGTGTAATACAATGGCAATTACTCCAATTTGTAAACTGTGACGTTTCGCACAGAGTGCTTGATCCTGGTGTGTGGCATAGTGTCTGTTGTCCTAGAGGCTTGGACTCCTGGCAGTAACGATAAACGAACAGTACGAATTAAAAAAAAATAATGAATCAAATTAGTTTCTTAATAATTGAGAAGTACCGCCTGAGTCAGATCAGCCGCTCTCATTGATGGGCATAGGAAACTAACGGTAGGTATTGGGCAATGGCATGGGGCAGACATTGACCAAATAAAAACATGCTAATGTGCATATGCATGCAAAGTGCACAGTAGTGCACTAACAACCCAGAATAGTCCCTAGCTAGGTGGCATGATTTTTTCACACAAATCAGTTGTTGTGTTTTGTCACACGTGGACAATTGTTTTTGAAAATAGGGTGGGTGGGCACAACTGCATGGTTGCGGATGCAGCATCCAACAGCATCTGTTTTCACCCTTTGAAAATATGGCACCTTGAATTGAAATTAATATAACCCTAATTTTAAGTGGCAGCATATTGTCATTTTTAAAGTATAGAGAATAATACATGGGTAACTATTCACAACAAAGGCTGTGTTTCCATCAAGGGGTTCTGATGACACCATAGAAACTTTGAAAGCAAAGCCCAAGAGACCCCTGATGTCATCAGAGCCCCAATATGGAAAAACAGCTGAGTTATGCATGGCTGCCCGTGTGTTATTTTGTATAGTATATAATTTGAAACATAAGGTTTTAAAAAAATGCTGATTTCTTTTCTTCCAAAGAAATCTTCTATTTAATTATTTTTATAATAAACAAACAAACAAAAAAAAAAAACAGAAACCAACCCTCGCCCAACTACTGAACACCCACCCAGGTGAGAGGAGGGTTTCTGTTTTTTTAAAGTAATGAAACAATGGAAGGTTTTGTGTTAGTGGGTAGTGTGGGTTCTGTTTCTGTGTATGTATGTATATGTGTGTGTATGTGTGTGTGGGGGGGTGAAAGTAAAATGGCAAGTGACGCAAGTTTATATTCTAATTAAAAAAGAGATGTATCACAGAAGAGTACAACATATTCTGTGACCTTTGAACTGTGATACAACAATAGTTTGGATGGAAATCCACGCATGATGAGTGGTAACCATATACAGACTAATTTATTGTGCACACATTTTCAACCCTGATGTTGAACCCTGCTGTTCAATATTGGTTTTCCAAAGCCATTTGTATGCTGTTACATTCTGTTTTACTGTCTGATCACCTTGTTAGAGCTCAAGCTTGGTGGCCTGGAGTTAGCTCTGATGTCCCCAGTGTCCCATAAGGAGAGGGTAGCATCACTCTGCCACGTATGTTAGTTTTAAACTATTAGCACAGCTGCGAAAGAGAATATTAATGCAAACCTGGGGACATCCAGATTAATTAAAGCTTTTGTTAAATTGTTTCAAATCTAAACGACAAATGGCAAAGCTGACTCGAAACAGGAGAAATAGCAACCTACAATTAAATGACAGCCCATAATCTGAAGGCGGCAGTGTGATCTAACAGTTGGAGCACTGGCTTAGGAAGCAGGAGAGCACAGGTTCAAACCCCACTGAAGCCAAATGCTCAGTGTATGCTTGGGTAGGTTACTTAAAATGACTTTCCAGGTTTCTGCAAAACAATTAGTGTCAGAATTGGCAGGACTCAAATGTCATAAGATTCCCCAAAAATTCAACATTTTTGGACAACATTTTTTATTAAAGACTTTTGCATGAAAACTGTCTCTTTGCCATTTAGGAGCAATAAAAAACAGGCACTTGTCTACCCAGAGGAAATCCCAGTGTATAGCCAAAGATGAAGTGCAACACAGAAGTACTAGTTACTTACAAACAGGAATGCTGGGTGATCCACACAGACCCTGACACACATCTTCTCCTCGGCACTCTAGTGGTCAGTATCCCCACTTGTCATGCTATAGACCAGGGTTCAGTTCTCCAATGGGGAGTTGGTTAATCTTGTATTATAAAATGGGTAAGAGAATGGAATCCAGTCACATGACTGTGCTGATATCCCTGCACAATGGCACAGGTCAGAAATGCTTAACTTTCAGAACCTTGTTACTTGGTCCTGAAATAAAAAAAAAACAGGGAAGCCATTTTATAATCGCAATAAGGTATTCCAGGGTGTGCGTAATTGCGGGATAACGGCACGTCTCTGGTGCGTAAAGCCCTCGGCTTCTCATCAGGCTTCACTTTCCGAGGTGTGGTGTTATCCTACAATAACACACACCCTGTCATGCCTTCTTGCTTAATTGGCAGACTAAGTGGACCATCAGTTTTTTTCTGCCAGCTGATTCTGTGTTTCCTGAAGTTTTGTGCCAACCGTTTGCTATAACAAGATCACTGTGATTTTCAGTGGCGTAGACAAGTTCCCAGTTTTTTATTGCTCCTAACTCCATTATTATCAAGAGCACTGTCATTTTACCTGCGCGGCCCTTTTGTTATTGCATTTCTTCACCATTTAAACTTTATCTGTCCTTGCTGCTTTTCCTGCTTTGAAATCATAATCCTCTGCTTGTGATATCACAATCATGTCCATGGCAACAGGTTGTGATGTCATCAGTGACCCCTTCCCATGAGCAGTCCTGAAGTGTGAGTGCCACGAAGGAGGAGTGTGACATCTGGGGGCATTGGCAGGGCATCCACAAGGAGCACTGCAGGATATAGGCCATGCTGCACCATTGAGGGCAGGTCAGGGCAGGGGGAACATGGGAGACAGAGACAGGTGTATCAAGTGGTTACAGATAGTCCCCATCTAGGGCCAGCCTCCAGAGGAGTTAGGTGATAGGGGCTGCGGCTAGTCCATATTGTGGAGCAGTCCATGGCGGAGTAAATAGGCAGGGATCTCTAAGGGTGGGTAGCCATTTCACAACTAGGGTCACATTTCACATCCAGGGTTATTTAATAGTGAAGTGATGTTACATTCAACAATATTTGTTGTTTTGCATCGGTGTTTCTGCAGCTCACACACCACTGTTCCCTTTATAACAAGCTGGGTTGGCTCTCCTGTCCTTCCTATGAGATCATAGTTTTGGGAGCGTGATCTTTAGCATTATAAAAAATAGGCACTCCTCATCCATTGCATAACTTTTCAAACCGGTGAACAGTGGTTACCCCTTGAGGTCAAAGGATAGTATCCTACCGGCTGTCCCTAAGGTTAGAACTCACGCTGGTGAATCGTCCTACGCTTATGTAGCCCCAAGGCTATGGAACTCCATACCACCTAAAATCTGTCTCTGCCCCTCTGTGCCTACTTTCTGTCTTAGGTACCAAAAAACATCTCATTAGTTTGGCACACTGCTCTTGCCACAGAACCTGAGTATGCTAACATACTAATTGCCAGCAGATTAGGCCTTACGGTCTATTGAGTCTGCTCGAACCTCAGATCCCTAGTTGGGTGCTGAGGCCCTCCCCACCGCCTTGTGTTCCAGAAACCCCTATCACCCATCCCCACCGCCCAGGGCCAGGCCATCATCTGATGCATCCGCTTTCTGTGTCTGTCACACCCTCTCTTGATGCCCTCCACTGTGGATCTCTGAACCAGCTTGCCAGGCAGCGCACTCCAAGGATCCACCACCCTCTCAGTGAAAAACCTCCTCCTCTTTCTCCCCTCACCCTTCCACCTTCCAACTTCAAACCATGCCCTCTGGTGATACCTCCCTGCTTTAGTCTAAAGATCCCCTCCATGTTTACCCTATTATTCCCTTGAGGTACTTGAAGACCTCAATCATGTCCCCCCGTCTCTCCTCTCCTCCAATGAAAACAGACAGAGCTCCTCAAGTCTGTCCTCATACGTCAAATCCCCTGTACCTGTATCTCTTTATGGAACTCATTTTGTATGATCAGTGTTGATATATTATTATCGTCCTCATAAGTCCTTTGTTGTAACTCTATCTGGACAGATACTGTTACTAAATATTTCCCTTTCTATGATGTGTTTACTTAGTAAATACGCTACTTCCCCTTGTTCTTTATTGTATTACAATGTATCAAACTGAATACATTGCCTGTTACGAATTTCCCTTCATCATACAACGCCTTGTTTCATTTCTTTTCCCTCCACTATATATTGTATTACAGTGTATTCTACTGTATATAAGTTTGGGTGTAAACTCCTGGGTCACACCTGAAAATAGGCATTGAATGCCTAGTGTACTTACCTGGTTAACAAAAACAAAATACAATTATAAATAAATAAGGTATTGGAGTGCAGCTAATCCCTGTCTAGGGTCAGCCTACAGGGGAGTAAGCAGGCAGGGAGCTTAGTAGGAAGGCAACTAGTGCATTTCTAAGGCAACCAAGTCAGTCAAAAGCTACACAGTAATAAGTTAGTTAATGGGGAAAGAAGGGATTGCAGCAATATAGCCACCCCATCTAGGTACTAAAAATAAGGCAGCTAGTGCATATGTGGGTCTGGCATGCAGTAGTCAGCAAAGCAGTTAACCAGTAGTTAACTGAGTAAGAAGGGACTGAAACTATACAGTCATCACCATCTAAGTACAAATTAAAAGGCATTCAAGGGACTGTAGCACATCCAGTACAGTATATTGGGTGTAGATATGTAAGGATAAGGGGACTTTTTAAGAACATTGTAGGAAGCCCTAGTGCATTAGAATATGGAGAGGAGGCTTACCTTGGGGACAGGCTAGGGTGGCTAGAGTGGTGGGTTACAGGAAGTGTGGGACAGTGGTGTTTCTGGGAACTATCTGGGAGGTAGGAAGATGCCTTATTTGTAGGAGTCTTAGGCAGCTGAGGGCGGAACTGTGGCAGCTCAAGAGGAAGATGGGAGTGTTGGTGGAAGGGGAGTGTCACAGAGTAGTGAGGGGAGAGACCGTGGGAACACAGGCAATGGAAGCAGGTAGAGGAGAGAGAGTAGGGGTGGAGTCAGGACAGGGAGTGGGGACAGGCTGGTTGGGGAGGAAGGAAGGGGAGTTTAGCCAGGCTCCCTGGGTCCCTCTCCACCAGCAAGAGAGAAGGCCCATGGAAGGTGGGAGTGGACAAAAGTAAGAGAAATAAGGAGGACAAGGTGGGGTGAGAGGTTGGTGTGAGCACCATCAGAGGGTGTTGATACAGAATAGATTCCTCCCACTGGAAAGGGGGGAGGAGGGGAACCTAGTTGAAGGGTAAGGGGCAAGGTAAAAGGGAGAGATAGGAGTAGTAGTGGGAAGGACCACAAAGGCAGTAGTGGCAGGGAAGAGAATGAGAGGGGGCAGGGTAGGAAAAGTCCGGGGGGAGGGAGTGGGCAGATGGAGTAGGGATGGAGACAGTAGAGAGGGAGGGTGGAGGGCAGAAAGTGGGGTGAGAAGGCAGGAGGAATAGGGGGAGAGACAGAGGCGAGGGGTAGGCAGGAAATGGAGAGGAGGGTACAGGGGGTCCGGATGAGCTACAAGTTGGACAGGAAGAGAGGGAGGACACAGGCAGGTAACAGCAGCAGAGCAGGTGGGGGTATCAGATGGTAGAGGAGGGTGGTGCTCTTGGGGGGCTCAATAGTTAAGGGGATGAGATGGGGAGAAAGTCTAGGGTGAACCATAGGAGGGCGCAATGTATGCCAGGGATGACAGCAAGGAGAGTGGGATCTCTGATAGCCCAACATATGGGACTGGTAGGAGGGAAACCTCACATCATCATTCATCTGGGAACAAATTACCTAACAAGAAGTGAGGTAGTGGTTGGGCAGGAGAGGTTCAAGGAGGTGGGGAAAATTTGCAGCGAAGTAGGGAAATCAGAAGCCTTCTCAGAGGTGCTGCTGGTACTAAGGGCTGCACGGCTAGGAAGAAAACAGTAGAAGAGTTCAATGTATGGCTCATGGAAGGTGCAGGGGGGAAGGACATGGGCTGCTTGTGGATGGAGGACCTATGAGAACAAAGCCCAGTGTGCACCAGGCAGGCTGCATCTAAGCTGAGAGGGCACTAGGGTTCTAAAGAGCTAACAGGAGGGTTATGTGGACAGGGACCTCAATTTTAAACTGACTGGGGAGGGCAGCAGGGGCTCAGCTTCCTTAGTCACCTGATGAAGGAAGCCACCGGCCTCAACCCCAGTCAGAGCAGGAGGAGATGGATCTAGATGAGAAGCAAAGAGGCAGAGCAGGAAGGAGGGAGGGACTGGGTGAAGGGGTGGGAGGGGAGAGGTGGGTCAGGGGAGGAGGGGGGGCCTTGAATTGCAGTGGAAGTTGGTGTCTCTGAATGTCAAGATCCTCAGAAACAAAATGGCAGAATTGCAGACACTGAGGGCCGAAGGCGAGGAGAACATGACAGCCATCATGGGGACATGTGACAAATCGAACCTTGACTGGGACCTCTCCATCCCTGGTTATAAGATGTACAGGAGGGATGGGGTGGGAAGAGGGAGAGGAGTAGCTCTGTATGTGAGGGAGAGGATAATTTGTACCAGAGAGAAAGAGGCAGTAGGAAGGGCAGAGGTGTTGTGGGTACAGGTATAATCCCCTAAGGCTAAGAAGTTAAGGATAGGGGTAGTGTACAGGCCATCAAACCAGCAGCTGGACAAAGAACTGGGGTTCAAAATTATGCAAATGATCAGCTGGAGGGAGGGAGGTGGTGATTGTGTGTAATTTCGGTTTTCCAGGGATAGACTAGAGAATCTCAGCTACCTCCTGCCCCAGGTCACAGATACTGCTGGATAGGGGTATGCAAGCAATGAATATTATTTCCCGAATACAAAGAATAATGCACTACTCGTTGTTTGGAACCCAAATAGCGAATAGGAACACTATTCGTCCCTATTCGGCAAATACTATCTAAAAAGAAAGGAAAAGCCAACAGCCCCCACCCTCCTCCCTAGCCCAGATCCTTTAAACATAGAAGCCCTCCATCCCCCTACCCTCAGTTAGCACCCAAATCCCAGCCTCCTCCCCCCAGCACCCATGTATTCATAAAATTAAACACCAACTATGGGCGACCAGCACAACCTGCCTGCCTCCATGGCTGGCCACCAACTTTAATCAGTGCATTGCAGTGCTTTGTAACAGCTAGTATTTATTGATTGCCCCTCCCCCACCCTGGTAGCAGCACCCCCCTGGTTGCAGGACCCTTGTAGCAGCACCTCCCCCCGCCACACCCACATGCAATTCGGCAGGGGAGAAGGTGAGTGACACAGCCTACTCTCTACCATGGCAGGCTGCTTCTTCTGAAAGAAGGCACTTGCATGCTTGTTTACTGAAAGAAGGCACTTGCATGCTTGTTTACAGGGTAAAACCAAAACCAACTGATCACATAATCAGTCTGGGAGGCATTCAGTTGCAACATGGAGTCCTCTGCACTTTACCGCAGCACTTCGTGTCTTCTCTGAGACACTCCATCAGGCCCCCTAAGAAGACACTAAGGACTGGGGTAAGGTGCAGTGGACTCCATGTTGCAACTATCTGCCCAAGTTCTGTTATATTTTTCTTAAAGTATAGCTTTCTGAGTGCTTCTCAGACTGTGTTTTTTTTTTTTTTTATTTATTACTCGGGACTTTTTTTTTTGATTTATTACTTGGGACAGGTACCCGCTCGCTCCGTGGAGTGCGTCTCTCTTGTGGTTTGATCACATGATCAGCTGGTTTTACTATGAAAACAAGTGTGCAAATGCCTTCATTCAGAAGAAGGTGGCCGGCCATGGCGGAGTGGGGGCTGTGTCGGTTGCCTTCTTCCCTGCTGAACTGCATGTGTGTGCGGCAAGGGGACTGCTGCTGCTGCCAGGGTCCTGCTGCTACCAGAGAGTTGCTATCAGTGTGGGGGAAGGGAGGACAATTAATGAATGCTAGTTGTTACAGTGCACTGTGCAGCGCTGGTAAAAGTCAGTGGCTGGCCGTGGAGGTGGGTGAGTTGTACTGGTCGCCTATCATTGGAGTTTAACTTTATCAAAACATTGGTGCTGCGGGAGGAGGAAGAGATTTGGGTGCTGAGGGTGGGGTGATGGGGCAACTTCTATATTTAAAGGATTCGGGCTAGGGAGGAGTGTGGGGGGGCTGGTTTTATTCCTTTTTTTGGTAATACTTTAAGTTTTCTTTACACTGTAGTTACAGTGTAACTACACTGCAACTACACTGCAAATGTGTTACATGCAACAAACATGTAACTACAATGTAATTATCCCTGAAGCATGTAATTAATGATTACCTACCCTGCAGTTACATTGAAACTGTCACTTAAAATCAAGTGTGACCTTTTTTTTTTTTATTACCCGAATACCAGATATTTGACTGAATACCTGGGCCCCAAATATTGAGTATTCGGCCAAATATTTGGAAAAAACTATTGGAAATGGGCAGGGAGAGGGTTAAGACCAAGACAAGGGTTTGGGACTTTAGGAAGGGTGATTAAAGTAAGGTGGGAGAAATTCTGAAAGGGCACCTTGTTAGAATCAGGACAGAGATGGAGGTGGAACAGAAATTGGCCATTATTAAGGAAGGACCAGTGAGTGTGCCAGAATCAGGAACAAGAAGGCCAAGGTCCAAAAGCTTAGCTGGTATGACTGGGAGGTGGCTAAGGTGGTCAGAGACAAGAAGTCAGCCTTCAGTAAGTAAATGCATACACAGAAAGAGGAGGATAAGGAGGAATACTGTGTTAAATCAGTGGAAGCGGACAGAGCAGTTAAGAATAGCAAAGGCCAGTAGGAAATTACAGCTAGCAGAGTGAAAAAAGGAGAGAAGGCCTTCTTCCAATATATAAGGAGAACAGGGATATGAGGGAATGAGGGATGAGATAGTTATCTTGAAAATAGAGGGGAGATGGGTGGATGGTAGTGAGGAGAAAGCAGAAGTACTTAAGTATTTCTGCTCAGTCTTCAGTAGGGATAAGGACTGTCCAGTACCCTCAAAGGAGGAGGAGATTGGGAATTGGAAAGGAGGACACAGACTGTATGATCCAAATAGATAGGGTGTGTAAAAGTCTAAAAGTTCTGCAGGTGGATAAATCCCTGTATGGCATGCATCTAATGATTCTGAGGAAGCTGGCGGAGGTAATGGCAGGTCCCTTGGCAGACCTGTTCAGCACCTCTCTGGAGGTGTGGAATGTACCCCAGGACTGGAGGACTGCACATGTGGTACCTCTCCACAAAAGTGGACTGAGGGATGACCCTGGAAACTACAGGCTGGTCAGTCTGACCTCAATAGTGGAAAAACTGTTGGAGACCATTCTGAAGGAAAGAAAGACTGGTAGGTTTTCTAGAGGATAACAGGCTCCATAATGAGAGGAAGTATGGGTCTGTGTTGGTAAGGTCCTTCCAGACAAACCTGATTGACTTCTTTGACTGTGTAACCAGGTTAGCGGACAGGGTTCAAGCGGTTGATATCTTGTATCTGGATTTCTTAAGGCCTTTGACTCAGTACCTCACAGGAGATTAATCAGGAAGCTGAAGACCTGGGGGTAGGGAGTAAGTTTGTTAGATGGGTTAAAAACTGATTGTGGGACAGAAATCAGAGAGTGGTAGTCATGGGGGAGTTCTCTGAGGCTAGGCCAGTGACCAGTGGAGTCCCACAGGGCTCAGTGCTTGGTCCAGTGTCGTTTAACATCTTCATTAGTGACATTGTAGATGGGATTAAAGGTAAAATGTTGTCGGTAATCCTGGTACCAGAATGGGAAACTAAAGAGGACATATATTTAGATGCAACCTGTTGGTGGCTGCTATCATAGGGGTTGACTGCTTTAGCAGATCCCTTTCTCCCATACTTTTGTTCGAGAAATAATGATGTCATTCTCTCATACTGAGAGGCACGCATTTCAGTTTTAACCTGTCGGATTTGTGCCGAATAATCTAGGCCCCATTCAGTTTGCCAAGACAGCAGTCTTTGTAATTGGCGTCGGCACTTAAGGTACTAAAAATAGCGTTCCGAAGATTTTTGTTTAGAAATTCGTTTACAAAATTGTGTAATAACAGATTTAGTTTCCTGCCACCAAAAGGCTGGGTTATCATATAATTCAAATACTGAAACCTTGTCTTGGAGAAGCCCATACAAGTCCTGTCACCCACCTTCCTCCCCCAAAACAGATATATTCATCTTCCAGAAGGTATGCGTCACAGGTTTGTTATTGGGACAACCGATGTGCAACAATAACACACAATGATCTGAAAACTCACATGGGAGAACCGAATATCTTACATTAGCCAACCAATGAGAAAGAAAAAAATAATCAATCATTGTGGAAAATCTACCCCGGTGAAAAGTGCGTTCCGGCAGGAGTACACCAAAAGAAGCCCCAACCCGTAAGTCAGCAGTAACATACAAAGTGTTAAGGAAGTTGGAATCAGAATATAATTTTTGGGTAAGTCCAGTTTTATCAGATAATGACAGAATACAGTTAAAATCTCCTCCAAAAACCACCGATCTGGATGAATGGAAAAATGGCTGAATCAGTTTTAACATTTGAATCCTCTGAGTTTTAACTTGAGGGTTATAAAAATTAATAAACCGCCATTCTTGTTAATGGAGAATAACATCTAAGATAAGTACCCAACCCTGAATCAAGTCAATCAGTCTGGTAACATGAATATCCACCCCCTTTACCAGTATCCCTACTCCGGAACACACATCCTCAGCCAAGGACCAAAAGGACAGACCCTCCCTCCAATCCCTGGAGGCCTGCCCAATCTCTTGCAAAGAATGGAGCCTAGTGTCCTGTAAAAAAATAATATGTAAAGGCAAAGACAAAAGGAAGCAAAAAATAGCCCATCTTCTTTTAACGTTTTTGAGACTATTAGCATTTAAGCTCCCAAAAGAGACAACATCCCCCATATCTGACAGAGAGTAAATCAAGATTTTTTCCTACCTTGACCCTTGCCTGGGGATTTTAACTTACAGCGTTTTTTCTTATTAAGCTGGACATCCCCGGAAACTTGCTCAGAATTAGTCAATAACTCAACCTGGGAAGATGCAACAGAGGAGGCATCCGAATCATCCTCAGTAGCCACAGCTTGCTTCCGTTTAGATAAAACGGCAAACCGGTTTTTAACCACCGCATCGGGGGGGGGAGGTACAGAAGGCAGGGGCACTCCTTTCATCAAAGAGCTCCTCATCACCCTTCTGTTCCCCACTGAGACCCAATCAGTATCCACAGGAGGTGGCATATTGTCCTTAACACAGGGTATAGCCGACGTGCTAGGGGCCGGAGGCTGCTCTTCAGCCATCACTGAGGAAGAGGTCGTGGCCGGAGGTAGTAAACTCAAGTCCCCAGACACTAAGCCAGGACTAGACGTGGGAACTGTCAGGGGTGGCGGTTCCAACCCCGGATCCATCTGGGAAGAAGGAGGAGCAGCGGGGGGGGGGACCACTGCAGAAGCAAAAGGCCAAAACTGGGGCCTAGCCTGAGCAGATCTTTGGGCCTGAGTCACTGTCTCATTCTGTGAATCAGTAGGTCTCGCTGGATTATTATGGGAAGCCCATGGACAATCTTTAAAAGAATGGGAGGTTTCCTCACACAAATTACAATAAGCTGGGTGGGGGCAATTTAGACTTACATGACCAGAGCCGAGACATGATGAACATTTAAGTTGGTCACAAGCACTACTGAGATGGGTCTGGGCCCCACATCAAAAACAAGATTTTGGTTGCCCCGGGTAGAATGCAAAACCCTGATCCCTACCTAAGTAAAAACAACTTGGCAAATGCTGAATAGTCCCATTAACAATAGGTAATTTAACCTGCAATTTCCACCCCCCCGTCCAAAAAAACTCGGAGTCAATGGTGGGATCAGGTAAACCTAAGACAGTACATTTGGAAGATAACCACCGTACAATATCCTCTATTGCCACCCCCTCATTTTTAAACAAAACCGTAACATTTTTAAAAGTTGGTTTTGTAAGGGGAATAGCAAAAAAAGGGAACCACAATGGGGTATGACGAACAGCCTGATAACGATGCCAAAAAGTATCTAACCCTGAGGCAGTTTTAAAGCTGACATCAAAATAATTATCACCAGACGTATGTATTAATGCATATATCTCAGAGGGAGAAAATTGCAAACTAGATTTTATCAATGTTTTTCCCACATAGAGATGATCCGGAAATATGTCCAGCCCACCCCTATACCAAAGCCTGACAGCATTCAGCCGCTTGGCCTGCTCAGGAGGGGAATGAAATAAGCCAGCAAAAGTCTTAGGCCGCTGAGGTCCGACAGAAGGTCCAGGTGCTGAATTGGCAAAGTCAGAGTTCATATTCCTGTCTGAAGCATTTGTAGATGAGGGCCTAGGGGTCGTACCAGACACACCTGCCTGAAGAGAGCTTCCCCCAGTCCCCACTGTGTCAATAGGAGACGTGGGAGGTAAAGGAACAACCATAGTGGGCAATAAGGGGGTCTTAGGCACATCTCCAACACTGGACAAGTCATTGTGCTGCAATATCCCCTGTTCAGAACCCTGCGCCCCTCCAGCCTGCCAGGATGGGGCCTGAGAAAGACTAAAACCCGAAGGGACCTCAAGAGGGTCCGTAATGTCCAGTAAGTCACCTTTAGGAATGGGGCCGGGTCATGCAGGGGAGGTCCAGGAATC
The DNA here is from genome assembly GCA_016271365.2 of Neoceratodus forsteri. NCBI lineage: Eukaryota > Metazoa > Chordata > Ceratodontiformes > Ceratodontidae > Neoceratodus > Neoceratodus forsteri. The sequence continues at coordinate 36,771,878 of JADMNL010000022.1, forward strand.
GTCTAAAGGGGACTTCTCCCACCCTGCACCCCAAAGAGCTGCAGCAATAGTTATCCCTGAGGCCGACAGGTGGGAGTCAAACCCACAACCAGGAGGGCTATGAACAGCAGGACCCTATATAATGGGCTGGTGGGACCCCATAACTCCATTTGCAATCCCCTTGTGAAGTACAGTACCTGTTGGCAATGCAGATGGCTCTCCCAAGAGATTATCAGTAGCTGGTGACACAATACCTTCTCCAAAGTGCAGACCACTCGCCATCCCGTCACCCTCTGTACCTGGAGGCAATGATCCTGGTCCCGTTGCCGGTGTGGAGGAGCTAAGGGGAGACTCCTGGCACATGCAAGCCTGCAAAATACTGCCAGTCTCCCCTGCTCCCGACTTCTGAGAAACACCGTGAAGCGGCGCCTCAAACACTTCCGCATTCCCGCTTGGCTCCAGAATGCAGCACAGCGTCTCGTCAGACCACGTCACATCATTGCTGACAGGACTCAATGGAGCCGGGCCATGGAAAGCCCGTACAAATGCCTTCGGGGGGGAAACTTGGCCATCAGCCTGCGAGCTCGCAAAAGAAGCAGCCAAATCCTTTTGAAAATCCAAATCCTGTTGAATCCTGTCTCTGGTATCGTTCCCAGTAGCTCCCAAGGTAAGGGAATGAACTTCATGCATTTCTTTTTCAGTATCTCGCCGCAGCGGAGCATCTCCCAGTAGTCCACCGGGTGTAGAACCAATGGTCTCCCGTGAAACGGAGATAGGGAGGGAGACCAACTCTCCTATCCCCAGGACGTCCTCCTGCTCCGAGTCAGAGCCCCAAGTGGCCATCACGACGGCCGGTCCCCCTACTGGCCACAATGCAGCAACAGAGTAGGGGAATTTCCCCGGTGTCCTGGCCAAATTTCCCTCATTCAGTAAAAATAGCACCATCAGCTTAATCTGGTTCAAGGTCAGTTGGCATTCATCTGTATCCCCCTCCCCCGGGTCGTGCCTGAAATAGGCAGGATTTGTCTAGTGCACTTACCCGATCAACAAAAACTAAATAAATAATAACAAAGGAAAAAGTGAGTACTCACCACTGCCACCTGTTGGCCAGTCACTGAATTATATTTGAAATACATTTCAAATTACAGTACCCATGGCTAGATTCAATTCTGGGATTCAATCAGTTGCAGAAATGGAGGGGAAACCCAGGGGAACTCAGTTCCAGAAGTAAAATGGGGAATAACTACTTGTCTGTAACACTTACCCACCAGAAGACATAAAACTGAAGAAATAAGGTGCAAAAGTGCAGCATTTAATGAGGACATGTCTCCTCAAATCCACGTCAGGTATGTTCGATCCTACATAAAAGGTGGTAGGTTGGTTCCCCTAGGGATTATTGTCCAGTGTGCTAAAGTTTCCCTAAACATAGCTAGTAGGAGTCTGGGTTACGATCACCCAGGTTCATCATCATCAACCAAAATTGTCACTGAATGAGACAGTCAAAAGAAAAAAAAAAAACCTTAGGTGAGATTAACATTTAAGCGAAGAGGAAAGAGCACACGTTGTTTGATTACAAATTAATTTATGATCTTCTCAAGCAATAAATTCATGGCTACCAAATTTGCGTTCTTGAACTACTAAAACACTAAGGCTAGAAGACCAACTATCTTCCTTCCAGTAGGGAGGATGCTTGATGTTAATCCTCACGTTACTGGGAATTAAACAGCCCAGCTGTGTTTCATCTCACTGTGCTGTAGATTAGGCAGCCCACCTGTGTTATTTATTTTTATTTATTTGTTATATCGGAAGACCTTTGAGCGTGAGCTCTTTTATAAAGGTTCCACGTCAGGGTGGACAAATAATACAAGACACAAATACAGTAGTTACGGGGTTCAGCACATTAGGCAATTAAAGAGCTGTACATGAGAATTATAGACAAACAGTGGAAAACAAAGCGACTGTAGGAGGATTCAGGCTATGTCTATAATGATACTCTGGGTAGTTCAGCCCTGGAGACCACCAAAATCCATTGATAGACTATGGTTGAGAAAGTGGGTGAGGGGGGCTTGGGGGGGCAGTATACAGAGTGGTAAAGAGGACTAATAGCTTACTAGTGCTCCTGGCTAGGCTGGGATGAGGGCAGGTTTTCTAGGTATCCGTGCTGGGTATTACCGGTGGTGTAGGTTAGTCTTTCAAGTATGGCCTGAGAAACAAGTGTTAGACCATCATGGTGATGTAGATTAAGTATCCCAGCTGTGTTACACCTCATGGTGCTATAGATTAGGCAGTCCAGCTGTATTACAGTTTACAGCACTACAGATACCATGTCCATCTGTGTTACACCATCATGGTGCATAGATTCAGTATTCCAGCTGTGTTTCACCATCATGGTGCATAGATGCAGTATTCCAGCTGTGTTTCACATCATGGTTCTGCAGCTTCAGTATTCCAGTGGTGTTACACCATCATAGTGCTGTAGATTCAGTATCCCAGCTGAGTTACATCATCATTTGGGCTGGTAGTATAGCCTAGAGCTTAGAGTAACAAGCTGTAAATGAGCTTGGTACATCCAGCAGACCTGGGTTTGATTCCCTCAGCCTCTACTTGCATATTGTGTGACCCTGGGCAAGTCACTTAACCTCCCCAGTGCTCCCAGGTCACCTCTGAAAACAGGCGCTTGTGCCTAGTGGGCCTTACCTTGTTACCAAAGTTTAAAAAAAAAAAAGAAAAATCATGGTGCTGTAGTTTAGGTCTGTAAGATCTGTCCCTCTTCCCTACCTGTATATATGCCTACCTCGTATCTTTCTGACCTGTTCCTGCTGACATGTATGATGCTCAATCTTGCAAAATGTTTTGTTAAAAAGATGCTCAATCTTGTAAAATGTTTATTAAAATGCTTGTTACCTGACATGAAGCCTTTGTAAAGGGGTCTCTGACTCAAAGGATTGTAATTCCGATACTGTTCAAATAAATAAATAAATCATGGTTCTGTAGATTCAATATCCCAGCAATGTTACATCATCATAGTGCTGTAGATTCACTATTCCAGCTGTTTTATACCATCATGGTGTGTAGATTCAGTATCCCAGTGGTGTTACACCATCATAATGCTGTAGTTTAGGTATCACAGCTGTGCTACACCCTCATGGTGCTGTAGCTTCAGTATTCCAGCTGTGCTACACCATCATGGTTCTGTAGCTTCAGTATCCCAGCTGTGCTACACCATCATGGTTCTGTAGCTTCAGTATCCCAGCTGTGCTACACCATCATGGTTCTGTAGCTTCAGTGTTACAGATGTGCTACACCATCATGGTTCTGTAGCTTCAGTATCCCAGCTGTGCTACACCATCATGGTTCCGTAGCTTCAGTATCCCAGCTGTGCTACACCATCATGGTTCTGTAGCTTCAGTGTTACAGATGTGCATAAGGACATAAACAAGGTGGAGGCTGTCCAGAGAAGAGCGACAAAGATGGTGCATGGTTTGCACCACAAAACATATGAGGAGAGACTAAGAGACCTTGATATGTACTCACTGTAGGTGAGAAGAGAAAAGGGTGACATGATAGAAACTTTTAAGTATGTCAAGGGCATAAACAAGGTGCAGTTGGGAGATGTTTTCCAATGTAGAAAAGATACCAGAACAAGGGGGCACGATATGAAATTGGAAGGGGGGAGACTGAGAGGTAACGTGAGGAAGTTTTTCTACATGGAGAGGGTGGTGAACACTTGGAATAGTCTGCCACAACAGGTGGTAAGTGCAAGCACAGTGGAGGGGTTTAAACATGCCTGGGACAAGCACAGGGAAACCTTGGATGGGAAAGGAATGATGAAAAGCCATTGACCACTTAGGGTGAGTGGATGCATACATGTATAGGGCCTACGGGCAGACTAGATGGGCCAAGCAGTCCTTATCTGCTGACAATTTCTATGTTTATATGTTACAAAAGCACCCACACCAAGAGTGTGTAAAAAATTCTGGGCTGCACTCACTAACCCATATATTTGTTATAATTACTGTCCAGCATTTTTAATAAGGGAGGAATTTAGAGAGACATACAGTAGAGTCCGTTCAGTTATACAAACTAATTGTGGAACTCCTAGTTCAGTTATGTAAATTTTAACTTGCTTGATTTTAAACTGTAAAAATTCTGCTGCTATTCTGTGAGGGACACTAATTGTTTTAAATGGGATGCAGTTGTGCTACTGGGGTATACAGCTTCAACAGTATAAGTTTCATTGGCAGCTTTGACAAGTCATGGTACCACATGACCAGATGTAACCAAAACTTACAACTTGTTTATTTAGTTGTTAGAAATGTTGGCCAATTATATATAGAGATAGATAGATAGATAGATAGATAGATAGATAGATAGATAGATAGATAGATAGATAAACAGATTAGATAGATAGACAGATAGATAGAGATAGATAGATAGATAGATAGACAGACATGTTAGATAGATAGAGATAGATGAATAGAGATAGATGAATAGATAGAGATAGATAGATAGAGATAGATAGACAGACAGACAGACAGACAAGATAGACAGACAGACAGGATAGATAGACAGACAGACAGGATAGACAGATAGATAGGTAGATAGAGAGATAGATAGATAGATAGATAGATAGATAGATAGATAGATAGATCGATAGATAGATTCAACATCATATCTAGAGTGACGTTTTCCCTCATTGACCTATCTACAGTGCCTTTGTAATGAGAAAATGGCACTGTCATGTTAATATGATGTAAGATAATGGCACACCTTGGAAAGCCTTACATACACAAGAAGTGTTATTACCACACCATTACACACACCCTGGAATTCCATAGCAATATAAAATGGATTTCTAGATTTTTAGTTTTTAAAACTGAGTAATGAGGTTCAGAGAGTTAAGTGTTTCTGACTTGTGCTGTTGTACTGGAATAATGCACATCATGTAATCACATTTGACCAATTGCATGTCTTGGCTTCTCCTACCCATTTAAAAAAGAGTAGTATTTCAATCCTGCAAATCCCACTATATGTAACACAACTTTTCTAATATTTTCAAAATTGATTTATACTCCTGGCTCCTATTGCCACATTTGGCAGTTCATCCGGCATATTGATCACCCTTTATGTAAAAATACAATTGATTTGACTTTGCTCAAAGCGGACTGTTCATATCACCTTAGCTAATATACTAGGACCTTGAAGTCCCCATTAAGAAATTTGTGCTACTAAATAATTTTTTGTAACTTACATTTTGTGCAATAGACTTTGTTACCTGGCTTATCCTTTGAACCCCCACTGGCTGTGATGGCCCCACGGGACCCCCACAGCTGAGACTCAGATGATGCAAGCAACAGTGCTGCCACAAGGGGCATCTGTGTGCCAATCTATGTCTTTTAATTTTGAATTAAATATTGTAGCGCATTTCTGAGCTCACAGTGCTGATATCGATCACACTCCACTTCTGAGTTCAATGTTGGCACTGTCAGAGTGGAAATGCACCGTAATACCTTCACCCACTAATATCTGGTAGCCAGATTTGTGTTCGGACTGGACCACTGGGGGAAACCCCTCCCTGGTGGCTAATTTAGAGATCTTAGTGCAGCAGTTTTCAGTTGTGGCACAGTGGAATGCTTCTCTGCACCCCAATTTGCACCATTACTGACTGCACTAGCGTATGTGGCCCAGATTTATATGCAGCCTCTCCTTCATTGTACCATTACAGGTGCTTCAACCAGTGACTTCAGTTGCTATCCATCAGTGGTTCCCACCATTGATAACACACGCTGCTTGCATCAGCTGGTGCTTTACTGAAAAAGGACTGGCTCCTGATTTCGCTCTGTTTTTATCAAAGCAGCAAGTTTTTCAAGTAGCAGTATTAGCATCAGTAGCCACTAACTAATTGAAATCCACTAATATAACTGATTGAAGCACCTATAGCAGCACAATCCTTGGGGGAGAGGGGCTACAGATAGAGATCAATTTAAAGACCTGTAAGACAGAAAAAAGATCAGAAATATATACACTGTACTTGAAGTAACCACAGAAATACAGGTGAAAAAATCCTTGATCTATTCATTGTGACTGGCCCCTTCAAGGGGCTGGGAAGCCCCATGGCATGAGAACAATCCATGCTGGTGGATAAACCTTCATAGTGGTCATTGCGTGTTACTCATGTTCCATGCAGCGGTGAGCTGAAGGGAAGAAATTCTAATTTAAAAGGGTGTGACTTGAGTGTTGAAGAGTGTGATTGGTTACCTAGGTTTATTGTAGCTCCACAGTATGTTCTGCCTTTATAACATGAAGACCTGTGGTAGTAGTGTGAATCATTATTTTTTTTAGCAAACAGTAATGGTTCCTGACAGAGTCCCCCACATTTGGTAGTACACGTTGATAGCACATGTGCTGGATTGGTGTTACCAGAAGCTGCGCTGTTAGGGGGTGGCATTAAAAAGGCCTTATTCCAAGCCTTATCCCTATTACTAAAGCTATAAAAAGCCAAGGGATTATGTATTAATACATCAGATCATATTATGATAAGTAGTACTTCACAGGGAATGCTACCTCACTATACACGTTACCTCCCCACCTTCTTACTGCCTGATCCCATCTTCAAAATCATTCCGATGTCTTAGTCTCTGAGAAAGGGAAAGGTAGGTTGTTACCGCTGCAGTCTACCCACAGCTGAAGAGCCATTATTTTTGTTCATTGTTCATTTTCCCCACTTCAAGAAAGTGGTTTCAATGGCCGACATTGGTACCGCCTTCAGAACAACATGGAGCCTTCAATATCCTATAATTCAGCAGTTTGATAACATGAGATTTTATAACTGCTGCCTTTTGGCACCCACTGCTGGCTCAGCCATGTGCTCCTAGAAACCACTCCACATGGTGACATCTTCTCAGACAGACTCGGGCAGGAGTAAACAATGCCAATGAAGTGGCCATTTTGTATCACGGTTAAAGGGGAAGTGTCAGCAATAAGAGCCTTACATCGAAGTGTGGGGTTGGGCTCAATTTGCACTTTGTGCGCAGAAACATTTTTTGTACTCAATGTTTACTGCAGTATAGTAGATTGTATCAGGCTGATTTTGTTGAGTTCCAGGCTGTCATTTCCTGTAACCAGAAATCCTAGAGTCCCTTGCAGCTGACATTAGAGGAGGGCTGCAGCACTGGGAGATTCAATAGCCTGCACTGCATGTTAAAGATTTTATAAGCTTAGAGCAGATGTTTGCTGGACCCACTGTTCTCACAGGCCTAAGTATAGTCCTCTGGGAGGCTACTTGATATAAGGTTCACCCCCTCTCAATGTTTTTAAGGCAAAAACTAAAGACCTTTCATTTTCAGAAGGCTGCCTTATGGGAACCCATGTTAAGGCTATTAAAGTTGGATGTGATAGATTTCTGATATGCATTGGCGGAGGGACCTATTTAGGTAACACTATACCATGCCTGGGGAATAACAGCCCTTACATTCATAGAGTGTTCCACCACTGGTCTCCCCATCCCCCGATTGCTGTAGCCATCTTTTATTTTTAACCAACCACACAATCTAGGTACTGTACGTCACAGGAAATAGTCATAATAACATAGTAACTGTCACAAACTTGCTCTCTCCCAGAACTCAGCCTATGCTGCATCCAGTTTTCAAAACTTTTCAGATGTCAAAATGGGTTAAATTGGTGTGCTGCTACCACTCAGCATGACTCTCACTCGAGATATCTCTAGGTCAGAATCTCCCTAAAGCCACTGCTCATGCAGTACATCTCTCTTTCCCAAAGGGCAAATGACCCACTCCTTTGGTCATAGCTGATAAAACTTTGCTTTATATATGGTAGATTAGTTGTTTGTCCCTTTGGAAATGGATCACAGACTTATCAATTTACCTGTGGTTATCTGTACCTGAAATGACTCACTCGCAGAAAACATGCAATATATAAAAATAACATTTCATACTCCACTATATTTACATATGTTACTGGAGAATATGCTCTAAAGACTATAGGGAATGAAGTATTTCTAAACAGATAAAAATAAACACCTTTGAAGAAGATAGTGATCACATAGGATACACCTGACTCAAAGCCATCTAAATTCTTAAGCAGAGTAGAAGAAGCTTACCCCAACTGGGAACTAGAGTGTTAAGGCAGACTCAAACACTTGATATTACAACTTCAAAATCCCAGATATAACTAAATTCTCATTGCAAATCCACATCAAAAAAATACCCTTGGCTGGCCTGCCCACTATTCCTGCATCACTGGACATGCCTCTTCAACATCACACCATATCTCTGCTTTTGATTTCTGGGGACTACCATTTTCCTAGGTTGGTCCAAACTGGATCTCAGCTTGCATTGTTATCCTGGCCATCCAGTGCAGTTAGAAATGTCTTACTCTGCCTTGGCCCTGTTTACATATAAAATGTTTTATTTATTTATTTTTCCTATGAAAGGGACTCAGCCCTTTGAAGCTGACCTAAAACAAACAGCCTTTACAGGACAAGCTTACACAAAGGCCACTACTAGCTGAGTGCCTAGAGGCATGGACTACAGAGGAATTAATTTTTAGTTTCCACCAGCCCTCTCATCTCAGCTGAAATACTTTGTAGAGGCATAGAAGATAATAAAACTATTAAACACACACACAAAAAAAAATACATTGCAAGTTGTCACAGTAACATAGTAAAGAAGGTCAGACTCAGAAGAGAAACTTTTAAAGTTGGAATGACTGATGGGACTCTAAGGCAAGAAGGGTTTGTCACTGCCATGAGGTGGGAAGGATGGACAAGATGGCCCTTAAGTTCTTTAAATCTTTATTTTACAATCAGTGACATTGCGCAGGAACTAGAAGGCAGAATTTCCCTGTTCACTGATGACATGAAGCTCTGTAACAGAGTGGACATACCAGAGGGTGTAGACAGAATGATGAGGGACCTGCAGAAGCTTGAAGAATGGTCAAGGGTTTGGCAGTTCAAATTCAATGAAAAGAAGTGCAAGATAATGTATATGGGGCACAAAAACTCTAGACCAACATATCAGTTTGGGAGGGGGGGTGAGGATATAGCATGCACCAAGCAGGAAAGGGACCTTGGGGTTATCATCTCTGATGACCACAAGGTAGAGAAACAGTGTGACAAGGCAGCAGGTAAAGCAAATAGGATGCTGCGATGCATAGGCAGGGGCATCACCAGCAGGAAAAGGGAGGTCATAATTCCATTATACAAGACACTAGTGAGGTCCCACCTGGAGTACAGTTACAGTTCTGGAGGCCTTATCTATGTAAGGACATAGATATGGTAGAGAAGGTTCAGAGGAGGGCAGCAAAGATGGTACAGGGATTGCATCACAAGTCCTATGAGGACTGGCTGAAGGACTTGAATATGTACTCCCTGGAGGAGAGAAGGGTGAGAGGGGATATGATGGAGACATACAAGTACCTAACAGGAAGGAACAGGGTGCAGGAATACACTATTGTCCAGTGAAAAAGATGTTCTAGGACTAGAGGGCAGGGGATGAAGTTGGAGGGAGGGCGATTCAGAGGAAATGTGAAGAAGAATTTCTTCACAGAAAAGGTGGTGGACAAGTGGAACACACTGCCAGAGGAAGTGGTGGGGGCTGAAACATCACAGAATTTAAGAATGCACGGGATAGAAATAAGGGAATTATGGAGGTCAGGGTAAGGGGCAACAGACTTCTAGAAAAACATAAAGGGAACTTACAAGCTCAAATGGGCAGACTGGGTGGGCCATAGACCCTTATCTGCTGACAGTGTCTATGTATCTGTGTATAATGCTACATTTTGCTGGTAATTTATTTGATGGTACCATTGTGCAGTAGCATATATTATTATATTATGTCTTCTTCAATGCCCAGAGTGGCTTCATCAGAATGGTGCCACATAAAGCACACTATCTAATACTAGTTTATGTAAAGCAAGAAGCTACTAGAGAAACAGGTCTGGGGTTCAAACCCTAAACTGTGGATCAGTTTGCATGTTCATATCCATCAGCCAGTCAATGTACGCATTTTCAAGTGTGACTCTGGGAACATTCTTCTTCTTCTACCATGTATTTCTTAGTTATACCTTATGTCATACGTACACATATTATGATGCATTTCAGTGTTGTAATAGGTTTGCCACCTCTTGTCCTGGGATCATATAGAAAACAAGATAGTTAATTGAGTTGGTTATATCTCAGGTGTCTTATCCCTGTGGATAAAATAAATTATTTTTTTAAACGTAAACTGTGTTTTTTAAGTCACATGAGCAATGCAAACTGTGACTAGGGGGTGGGTTACATAGTAAATAATGCACAGCAAATGTAGGGATTATATTATGTACTACTCAAAACCAAGGAGCTGGGAGGTATCACTGAACTGGTAGAAAAGATTACACATTGGTCTAGTTAATACTAAACTTAATTCAAAGATATACCCAAAAATCATACACTTTCTCAAGGGTCTGGTGCAAAATCTTGGGGCACATAGGTGGGGTCTTTGTGGCTCTATTTCTAACCTTTTAGGTATGCCACTGAACAAAGTTCAGTAAAACGTTTTCAATAGAAAATGAATATGAGTGTTTTTTAAGGTGACTTTCAGTGCTGTTGCCCTGTTAAGAGTGGGGGTTCAGTGCTGTAGTTCTTTTAAGAGTGTGTTATATCCATTTTAAGACTGTGACTGTGGTTGATGACATCATCCTGCTTCCTACTGAGTGTGGTCCACAGCTGTTGACATCATCCTGCTTCATGTACACTTGGCGTGTCTGTGAAGAGAAGGTGTTTGCTTGTGTCAGGATGCTTGTAACTTTCGTAGCACTTGGAGCACTAGTATCGCATATATTTTATGAAAAATTGTTGTTGCCGTTACTGCTGTTGGTTCGGTAGATGTCTTTGTTTTACAAAAAAATGTCTGTCTTTGTGAGGGCTTGCAATGTTTGATTTGAGCGGGCATTTGGGGTTAATTTCTGTCTCTGTATAGGTTTAGAAAGCACAGGTGACATTTTTCATGCTTTACTTTGACATTTTTTTTTCATTTGTTCTTTAGGTTTTGGTGTTGTGCTTTGTTCTTTAGGTTTTGATGTTGTGCTTTGTTCTTTAGGTTTTGGTGTTGTGCTTTGTTCTTTAGGTTTTAGAGTTGTGCTTTGTTCTTTAGGTTTTGGTGTTGTACTTTGTTCTTTAGCTGGAGGCATTTTCAGTTGTATTTCTTGGAGTGTGGGTTTGCACTGTTCGGTTTTTAGGGCATTTAGATTAATTACTGTTATGGGGGGAGGTCTTTGTTCTCTAGACTGGGAGAAGTTGCTTGCATGCAGATGTGCCTTTCAGTTCTGTTTAATAATACACGTAATGACCTTTTGACCCCAAAGGATTATGATTTTCAGTTAACATACCTCTTGCTGGGTTTTAAATAAGCAATAACACACCTCATGGCATGCAGTTATTGGGTAATTACCGCACGGACCCCCACTTTATAGATTGAAAGTGCAGTAATTACCCAATAACTGCAACCCTAAAGTGTGTTATTGTATTTAGAAAATGACACCAAAATAATTAAAAAACACCACAAGAATAAATAAATCTTTAAATTAAGAATAAATTAACTCTTCATCACTGGCAAACCAATTCTCTCACCAGACAGCTTGGTTTGCCCCATCAAAGAGGTCAAATTGGTTAGCAGGTATGTCACGCATGTTGTCATTTGAACTAGGGGTGTGCAGAATTTTCACATTCCAACAAAATGAGATTTCTCAGAATTTTCAAAATTCCACTGAAATTCTGCCAAATTTCATCAGAAGCAGAAAGATAGAATTCCGCAGCAGAAAAGCATGGAATGGGTGTTCCACTACATTTCCACATAATTCTATTCTGCGGATCTCAATATTTTCTCTGGAAATGGTTGTGGAACGATTTTCCACAGAACAATGCTGTTGCATGGAATATAATTCCATGGATCACAGCAGACAAAATTCTACACAAGGACCAGTGAAATTCCATCAGAAATTCTGCTGGCAGAATGGTCATTTTATGCTAATTCCACTAGCAGAATTCTGTATTCTGCACAGCACTAAGCTGAATCTGTTTTTCCCAACTATCACAGTTACTGAGAATTCCAAAGCAGTGTATTGATAGTTCTGTGCGGTTAGGTCAGCCTAGAAAACAAGTTTCAAAACTTGCAAGGCACTTTCCAGACTTGTGTGGTTATTGCTTAGTCAATTATTGCACAGGCCTGGATATCTACTGACCAACCAGATCACTGGATTTTTCTTATGCATTTTATAAGCTATGTTAACCTATCCCCAGCTGACCAGGTTTGGACCACTTGCGATGAAGGATTGGTCAGATCCCAGTTTATAATTAAGCAATAATACACACCAGGGAATGTTTTATCATGGGATATCATCACTACTTGGGTGCGTTGTAAGTTATAAGATCACAGGATGAAAGACTCATACACCAAAGAAGTGATGATATCCCATGAATGACATAGCCTGCAGTGCAATATTTCAATTAAAAAATTAAAAAAAGAGGACTTAAAACAGTCATAGTTTTCAGTTCAATAGAATTTATAAGAGAAAAAAATTACTTGTGTTAACCAGTTAAAAAAATTTACATTAGCAATTAAATAGTTAAATTTACCTTATGAATGCCTGTTATGCTGTGACTTTTGGCCTTCTAAGGTAAGGTCCTCTGAAGGGCATGGCATTATAGTGGTTTATTGTTTATGTTATAAAGTGTTTCATAGGTTTCATAGGTTGATATGGAGCTTTTGGAGACCATGGCCCATTAGGTTCACCGATATTGTTTGAGGAATACCCAAATATGTTCTTACTAATTAGGTAAGTATCAAGCATATTTAAGCAATAAGACACAACAGGGTGTGGGTTATTGGGGATTTACCCACGCCTTGTATGGTGTGTCACGAGGCGCAGCCAAGTGACTTAATCACACAAGAAGTGGGTAAATCACCCAATAACTCACACCCTGGAGTGTCTTATTGTGATTATACAATGGAACCATGTGTAAAATACATTTAACATATGTTTAATTATGTTTTTTTATAAATACCATTCCACAGCCATGGGTTATGCAGGATTTACCCACAGTCATGTGACATGTTTTGACCAATGAGGTTACAGGATTTTCACACACCATTGTATAATCTTAAATTCATTCATGGTTTTACTGGCCGCCACCTTGACCGGGAGCCCATTCCAGATCTTAGTTACCCTCACAGTAAACCATTGCTTTCTCCTACGTGTGTTAAATCTCTCCCCACTTAAGTGCAATGGATGGTCTCTGGTACTATGTATCCATTCCCTAAGTATTTGACTTGATCTTTTTCTCCTGTTGTTATGTGGTGGAATTTACAACAGCTCTCAGCAAATTATGCTTCTTTATTGAGACCATTGTACAATTACTGGTGATCATTTTTAATATCTGGATAACCAGATCTTAAAATTGTGTTACAACTGCCCGGTTATTAGTTTGTGCTACCACAGGGCAGGTGTAATCATCAGCAATCAGTCACTCTCGTGCTGACATAGATGCAAGTGCTACCAAAACAACTGCACTTTCACTTTCTCAGACATGTGACCCCACACTGATTAAAAAATGATTACCAGTAATTATAAAAAATTATACAATGGTGTGTGAAAATCCTGTAACCTCATTGGTCAAAACATGTCACATGACCATGGGTAAATCCTGTATAACCCATGGCTGAGGAATGGCATTTATAAAAAACATAATTAAACCCATTTTAAATTCATTTTACTCATGGGTCCATTGTATAATCACAATAAGGCACTCCAGAGTGTGAGTTATTGGGGGATTTACCCACTTCTTGTGTGGCTAAGTCACTCGGCTGCACCTCATGACACACCACACAAGGTGTAGGTAAATCCCCAATAACCCACACCCTGTTGTGCCTTATTGCTTGAATGAAATATGGGTATGTATGTGTAGACCGGCAGAAAAAAGCAGCTCCAAGTGTCGCTGTGCTAGTACGAGTAAACAAAGTCCAGACAAAAAAGCAGCGCACTGGCCTCCACAATGTAGATAAAAGGTTTATTACTCACAGTTTGAGAGCCAAAAAAACACAGCAGTGCCACACAAGTGACAACTATTCTCTCAAGCACACGAGATGGGTGGGTGTGTGTAGAATCAGACTTTTACACACAAGGTGTGGAATGCTTGTATAAACCCCTCAAGCTTCACTCTTGGGGTTTATGTAGCATCCCACACCTCGGGTGTGTGTAAAATTCTTTTTTTTTTTTCCATTTAATCTTTATTGTAGTTTCCAACATAAAGTACATCATAGATACGGTACATACATTGTAGACATGTACTTTCAATATATACCCTAAACTACACTAATAAAACAAAACACACAGATAAGGAGAAATGAAAAAGAAAACCGCCAAACCCTGTTCTACCCCACTCCCTCTCCCCACCCCCCAACATATGCCCATCCCCAAAATGCTCATCATGAATTAATAATCATGCAAGGCGTCTACTTCCTTTAAACTATTATGGTTGAGGTGTACCAAGGGAGTACAAAGTTAAGAGTGGAGCCCAGATTTTGTTAAATTTATTCAGTCTGTTTTGTAAACTGGCAATCATCCTCTCTAATCTGATATTACTTAATAGCTCTGCTAACCATTCGGTATATGTCATGGCTTCACTATCCTTCCAACGCCCAAGCACTAATTTTTTAACTGACATCGATATGAGAGCTATGTGATATTTCCGTGCCTTAACTGGGACCTCTGAGTAATTTCCTAACAGGTAAATATCTATCGTGAATAGTTCACTAAGACCCAGTAGGGGATCTGCCCTTTGTTTGATCTGTGCCCACAGGAGCTACCTTGGAGTATTGCCAAAATATGTGGATTAAATTGCCTCCACTTAGGCCACATCTCGAACAATTGGCAGAGCCTTTATCATCAAATTTTGATATCTTCTGGGAGTGTAATATAGGTTGTGCAGAATCGGAACTGCATAAACCAAAGCTTATCTTGAGTAATAAAATTATGGCATCCCATGAGTATTTCCCAGTTAATGGGTGTCTCCGTAAAATTTCTCCCAGTAATCTGTAGGTCCGTAAGGCCCAGGGTATCTTTATTGTATAAAATTTTAAATATTTTGGAGACCGCATGGGGAGCCTACAAATTGAATCAATTCTTCCCAGAAGGGAGTAGTCACAGGCATCAGGGGGTTAATCTGTATATTTTTTACAAGAATGTGTCGCAATTGGAATAGTTTGAATAATTTGGACGTTGGGAGTTTTAATTTTCCCAAGATATCCACAGCCGAAGCCCACTTTCGTTCTACTTCCCTCCATAAGTAACTAAGCCTAGCTTCTTGGAGTTGCAGGACCCAATGGGGGGGAAGAACGTTCCCATCCAATTTAATGTTTGGATTGCCCACTAAAGGTTGCTCTAAATCCCTGCAGTGGTTATATTTTATTACTGAACACAGCTGGGAGTGGACCTTGACCGAAATAGCAACTGGTGTCTCCTGTAATGGTTTGGGAAGGCTCTTGGGCCGGATAAAGAGGAGGGCCGTCGGGGTCAGATTATGATGGCGTAATTGTGCTGATTCTATTTGGACCCACAGGGGGATACAATCTTCGGGGGTGTGTGTGTAAAATTCTGATTACACCCACCCGCCCACATATAAATCTAGATATAATGCAAGTTATAAGATGGAATTGGAAAATCCATGAACATGATTGGCTGAAACACATCATGTAACCATGCAATGAAATGCTTTGATGCATGGTTAGGTGCTGGATCTTGTATTTCAAGTGAAACAACTGCTTAGACTCTAAGTCATTTTATGTAAGCAATAAACCCTGGCACAGTGTGGGTTACTATTCCTGAACCCCATGGCTAGGTGTGCCTTCAGCCGCCTGGAAATGCAGTTCAGGAATAGTAACTATAACCTGGAGTGTCTAATTGCACTTATAGAATGGGTCCACTGTAAATAAATAAATAAATAAATAAATAAATGAAGAAACATGCAAAGCAGTGCAGTTCCTATTCCTGAACTGCACTGCTATGGAACCTTCTCCAACATTCCAAGTACTTGGCCACCCTGGGATCCACACTACTCTCTGATTTGTGCATTGAACAGCCTCAATGCACACCCTGTCATGTGTAATTGCTTACTTAATTAACCCTACATGGCTACAGGCTCAAGGAGAAGCTGAGTGCCTTGTACCAATAGGGTTAGATTAACAAAGTTAATATAGCCTCTAGTGTGCCTTTGTGTTATTATGAAACTACAAAATGTGTACATTTAAATATTTTTTCGGTAATTTAAATTGTAACTACTTTGTTGTACACATGGGTTTTCAGCTGTTACTATAACCATTTAGAATGCAGTCAGTCTCCGATTAATATTACATTTCTAGCCATGTTTGTGTCATTTTTGCTAACACTCTCTCTCTTTCCTATTCCAATACCAGGTTGGCCAGCACATGCATATAGATGAGCGCTTTTCAGATGACCAGTTGGTCAGCATGTCTGTGCGGGAGCTGAACCGCCAGCTCCGGGGTTTCAGCAAGGAAGAAGTCATTCGCCTGAAGCAGAAGCGCCGCACACTGAAGAACCGTGGTTGCGCAGTCCTGCCGATTCAAGCGAGTACAGCAGAAGCATGTCCTAGAATCAGAGAAGACGCACTCAGCCCATCAACTGGAGCAGCTGAAGATGGAGATGGCCTGGTCATACGGAGCGAGGCGCCTACAAAGCCCGCTATGAGAAATTGGTGCGCAGTTTCTCAGAAGCTGAGCCACCTGTCAGTGAGTCCAACTCCTCAAATGATTTCTACTTGTGAGTTCTACGCTCTCAGAAACTCTCATTAGCTTCTTTCTCTTAGTCCTTGTGAAACAAGATAGGAGATTAACCTGACTGTCATCTGCTACTGGAGAAACTGTGTCCCAGTGACTACCAGTAGAGCTTCAGTCAGTACCAGCACAACTTCAGTGCCCAGCAGAACACAAGTCAGCAATAATGTAACACAGAGCTCTCCTCTTCCCTTGTAACCGGACTATGCTGCTCTTTTTGGATTCCGGTTAAAATGACAGAATTCAATATGGCTGCCTAGCAACCTCCTTCTGCCCTGTTTACCCTCCCCCCCAGACCTCTACTGGTATTCACTGTGTTTAAATTCCCCTTAACCTGCCTTCTGAAACTCTAGAGCAGTGTAGCATCCACTTGTGTGTTTTTTATTCAGATACCCTGCATGCGGGACATGTAAGGCAACCTAGAAATATGGACGTCAAGCTTAGAAGGGGACAATAAAAGGGAGACTGTGTTCCATACCTGAAGGAGCAAAACACAGAAACCGTCAGCTTTGAAACTTTCTCCTACAGAACCAAAACTCAGTTGCATATCCAAAGAAACTGATAGAGATACATGTTGGAATGTGGAAATTGAAAACAAGATTAAAGTAACAGGATACCGAACAAACAACAAAGTGGATAAAATGTCTTTCTTTGGTGCTAGAGTCTGAGAATAAGAAACTATGTTTGAATGAGAATGTGTATATGTGTGTGTGTGTGTGTGTGTGTGTGTGATGATTTTATTTTCTCATTGAGGGTAGCTTTAGTAACTGTGGCCATTGCCAGAGGTTTTGAGTGTTAACTTTTATTGAGGCTGTAGGTCCTGTGGTATTGCCACAGCCAGACTTGGCACAGATTCAGCCCTCCTTGCCAGGCTATCATTACACAAACCAGAGGAGGCTGGCAGGAGAACAGTCTTAGAAGGTTAAGCTGGGAGTGCCTATAGAGAGACATGCCTGCAAAGGGTGGAAGGGTGTTGCTGTGGGAGCTTGGGAGCCACGTTATTACCTTTGAGGGAACTGAGCAAAAGATTGAAAAGGATAATAAACAGGGCAAGCAGAGACTCCCCCCCCACCAAAAATATTGGATAAGCATATTTTAACTATGCTGACTCTTGCATTCATATTGACTGAAAAGGAATCTTGCAGGTTGCCCAAATTAAAATTATTTACAGTTTCCAGAAACTTTTCAAAAATATAAAATTTCCAGGCACAAGTCCTCATATATTTGGGAGGCAGTATAGCGCAGTGGTTTAAGGCTCTGGGCTACAACTCTGGAGACCTGGATTTGAATCCCACAGCCCCCACTTGCATACTGTGTGACCCTGAGCAAGTCACCTAACTTCCCTGTGCTCCCAGGTTGCACCTGTAAACAAGCTTTCAGCTTAGTGTGTCTCACCTGGTTAAACAATTGGGGATATTTAATTACTGTTCTGTATTTGTTTTCCCTGCATTCTTTAATTTGTTTGGAATTTTTTATCCAGAAAAGACTGCTGGAATGAAAACAGCTTATGTCTGGGGTGGGGAGTGCACTAGATGGAGAACAAGTTACAGTGTACAAGCATACAGTAACAGTGTACAATAAAACAAAGTGTAATACAGAATGCATACAAAATGCAGCTTCATCTCCTTCTCCTGCTTTGCCCTCCACTGCAGTCAGAATCCTCTGTTTCACAGAGCTTCATTGTTTCCACAGTAACAGATTAGGATGCCTCAAACTGAGGAATATGGCTCCAGTGAGAGGAAAACAGGAGACAGAGACGAAGTCTGAGACACAGAGATCCTACTGTCCTGCAAATACTCTCAGTAATAAAGACTGAGGGAATTACATACTGAAAATGAACTAAATAAGTGGAGGCAGTATAGTGTAGTGGTTAAGGGCACTGAGCTGCAAACCTGGAGACCTGGGTTTGAATCCCATCAGCCCCACTTGCATACTGTGTGACCCTGAGCAAGTCACTTAACTTCCTTGTGCTCCCAGGTCACACCTGGAAACAAGCTCTAGCTTATTGTACCTTTCCTGGTTAAACAAGTTCCCTTTCAAATATATGCTGAACTGAGTCAGAATATCACATTTTAAGAAGCATTCCTGGACACTGGAAAATCACTGCAAGAATTGCCCTACCACACAGACAGTGAGCTAAACTCAGTTTGAATGTTGTGGTCTAAACTTGTTCTGCAGTTTGGCTTCTGTACTGACTGACAGACGACACACACACACATCCGTTTTCCTCTTCTGTCTGTCTCTCTGACAGCACAATGTCACAATGCACGATCTCATTTTAGTTTCCACACTTAGTACACACAATGGCCACTATGCACAACTGGGGAGAAGGTATGCGGAAAATGCATGTACTCCACTTGCGCAGCTCTGCACCTGCGGACAGGTGCACACATGCCGGTATTCACAACCGGCGTGCACTTGTCCATGGCCCCTCCCCCTTGGCACGCAGTACTCTGCAGGGTGGCTGGGGGAGGAGTCATGGTCCCAGGTGGACATCCAATAGGATGCCCATCCTGGGTCCCAAAGTGGATCCCTCGCATAGCGAGGCGTGGGTCCAGGGTAAAGCATGCCTACCACAGGCACCCAGACCCGCATGGCATGGGCCCTATGGCTTGTTTTCCCACCGACCCAGTCTGTGGCATTCAGCACCTCCAGGCACACTGATGGACCCCTGGCAGTAGGGCCCCACCCCCACAATGCAGCTGTGCCCCGACCCTCTTCAGGCCATGCCTCCATGCCCTGACCCCATGCCCCCAGTGGTGGGCAGTGTCCTCCCAGCACCGCCACCCCTGTCCCCCATACCTGTCAGTCGGTGCCAGGCACTCACCCGATCAGCAGTCCCAGCCCCCAAGTACTGTCCAGTGGGTCGAGGGCAGCATGGGGGTCATTTCCATGTCCTGTCACACCCGGTGGGAGGTGTCTGCAGGGACGCATAGTGGTTATGGCAGGGTCTACCCTAACATTACCTGCACCTTCCCCCACCATGCAGCCAGCATTACGCACCTTAGTGAATACCGCGTGGTGCTAGCACACCGTGGCCTGCCCCTGGTGCATTGCTCTCCATGCAGCTGAAGCATCGGGAGCATATCTGTCTTCTGTGCCAGTTTTGAATGCCACAGGGGGTCCACAGGAACTCACTCCATGGCATTCAGATGCAGGAATGTCAATGCGCCCAGTTTACGTGGCATGTTGGCATTGTGCATAGGGCCCATTGTTGGAAATATGGGGGCCCTCAGGGTCCTAGATCCATAGTTGTGACATGAGCATTCATGTGCCATAACCATTTACTTATAATGCGAGGGGAGAATGCAGTTTAAATGCAGGACCCCCTTAACCCCGAGGCTCATAAAATGTTATTCTAATGGGGTGAACATACAATCATCAAAGAGGTCTCATCCCCTATCAACCAGCCTGTTCTTTATTTCACATAACACCTTGTGAAAGTGTGACAGTTTGTGTTCCTTGTGTAAAGTGTATATATATATATATATATATATATATATATTTATAGTGAGAAGCAGAAAAGGCTCTGGCCCATATTTTGCTTCTTGTTCACCAAATTATCCCCTAAATAATTCCTTTAATATGAATTTATCAAGTCTATTTTTATATTCAGCCTAATGCCTACTAATGTTAACTTGTTCGGGTAATTTGTTCCATTTCTCACAACTGTCTGTGTGAAAAAAATACCTCTGTTGGCGGTTTTAAATATCTTCCCTTCTAGTTGTAGTGAACATCCATGAGTATTGATGGAAAACTGCTTAACACTCAGCTTTAATTCTGACATCAAGTGTGGATCCTGTTTAATGTCATAGAGCATTAATAAATTCCCTCTTACTCTTCTAGTTTGCAATGGCATTGAATTTAATAAACAATGTCTGGTCTGATATGATTGATTATGAAGTTCCTTAATAGATTTTGTAACTTTATGTTGCACTTTTTCCAGTTTCTGATTATGCTTTTCTGCTGACAGATTCCAAAGTTGACTTGCATAACCTAAATGTGGATGACGTATGCATGATAAATTGGCAGTGATATTTCTGATTCCCTACTTGTGATATTCTTCTAAACTGCCCACAGGATATTGTTTGATTTAGAGATGACCTCTGAGCAATGATCATTAAGTTTAAGTTTATCTGAAATGAGAACACCTAGGTCCCTTTCAGATGTAACAGCCTTCCGAATTGTATTACTCAACATATATTGGTGCTGTGGGCTTCTTTTCCTAGGTGTATCACATGACATTTTCTAAATTATAGGTCATCCCCATCTATATGCCCATGCACCAATTTTATTTAAGTTTAATTGAATCATCTGAATTTCATCTGTTGTGTTACATGGGCCACCTGTTTGGTATCGTCTGCATATTGTGATATCCATCCATGTATTGTTTTAGACATGTCCAAGATAAATATAGAAAATATAACAGGCCCAAGGCCTGACCCTGTGGGACCCCACTAGTAACAGAGCCGGTGATGAATAGTGGCTATTTATAACTGATTGAACTCTATCATACAGCCAGTTTTAACCTAGCTAATCAGATATGGATCAAAATGTAGTTTGATCATTTTTTCTATGATGGCTCAGTGTAGTATTTTGTTGAAAGCCTTGCTGAAATCAACATACACACGTCCACTGATATATTAGAATCCATCTCATAAAAGCACAGGAGGGTGGTCACACAGGACCTCCAAGGAGTGAACCCATGTTGTTCATAGTCCCTATTATTTGAAGTATCAATCGGTTGCTTCATTTTATCCACTAATATTGATTCCGTGATTTTCCCCGGCACTGAGGTAAGTCTTATTGGTGGGAAATTGGTGATGCTATTCTTTTACCCTTTTTATAGATAAGGACCACCTCTTCCCTTTTCCAATCACTCGGGATGATGTCTGTTTTTAAAGACATGTCATAAAGAATAGAAAGTGGACTCACAATACCGTTACCTAATAACATTAGCATTTTGGGGGATATTTTGTCTGGGCCTGGGGAGCTAAATTCTCATAATTTAGTTATTTTAGGGAGAATTTCATTAGGGGAAATGTAAATGTTGGTATTTGAATCAGCTACTAAGTCATGAATAGGATCATATATATATATATATATATATATATATATATATATATATATACACGTGTGTGTGTGTTTGTGTGTGTGTGTGTGTGTGTATATATGTATAGAGAGAGATAGTGAGAGAGATAAATATATGAAATAGGAGCACGGTACCATTCCTATAATTCACGGTTACAAATGCTGCCTTAATTCTGCAGCTATCTCTGGATGCCATAACCAAAAATTCAGCATGCACATACTAGTTGCCAGGATTGCTGGATCCTATAAATTTGGTTATGGCTGGTTGGGTGGTTTAAACATTCTAGAAGGTTGAAAATATGCATAAAAATATGTTTTAAGACTTTTTTTTGCTCACTGATAACACAAAAATGCCTGTGAGTGAAATATAAAACTTTCAGGTTAATTGCACACAGTTAATTCATTGATGGGTGGCTTAACTGAGATAATGTAGAGTTTAAATTAATATGAAAGTAAAATGTTGTTTTTTGAAATGCACAGATCATTTTTAACAATTTTTTATAACTGGATTTTTGTAAAACTGACATATGTTCCTTTACGACTCACAATCCACTTTTTTGAGCTATGACTTATGGTTTCGTGAGCCTTGGTGTTGACAAAAGTGGAAAAATCAAGAAAAACCTTTGCACATAAAAAAAAAACATCTTTTAGAAGTTAATTTTGAAACACTGTGGTCAAGAGTATAATGCATAAGTTTGATTCCTAAAGTGTTTTTTTTAAGCAGTGTTTTTTTTATATATTACTGAAAGTAGGTTGTCGAATGCCATGAAAACAAACTCTGCTTTTGTCACTCATGAACCTGTTTTTGTGTCACTCATACCTAGTTTCATGAGATACAGCCTCCACTTTCCTGACATAGTCTGAAAATGAGAAACATCTAGATGGCTTTGTAGAGCTATGCACAACGTAAGCTACAGGTCTGGTACAGTACAGGTTATGATACAGTTGCTTCACGAAATTTGTTACAGGTCTGGAGCAATGCGATGCTACTCACAAAGTCTGCTACCAGTCTGGTGCAATGTGGGTGATGATGCAGCTATGTTGGGCCACTTGTGATGTCCACTGCAGGTCTAAGCGCAATGTGGACAGCGGGCTACTTCCAGCCACTCCCACAAAGCTTGCTACAGGCCTGGGACACTGTGTGTAATGTTGCTGCTGCTGCTGCATGACACTCATGAAGTCTACTACCAGTCTGGGACCATGTGCGTCAGTTTGAGCAGCTTGTGGGTGGTCACAGGTCTACATGTAAGTCCACTACAGGTCTGGTGCAATGTATATGATGATGCAGCTGCTTTATGAGTGGCATCGCAAAACAATCACAAAATATGATATATATATATATATATATATATATATATATATATATATATGTATAAAATGATGGGTAAGTGTGGTACACAAGGAAATAGACATACTGTGGGGCTAACCAGATTATAAAGCCACAAGCCTGAAGGGTGAATTGTGTTGGCTGGAGCCATCGGAATGGCATGTAGTGTGGTTGGGAAGCAGTAGTGTGACATTCAGGAGGCGCTAGGGTAGCCTGGAGTCTTTAGGTTGATGCAGTATGTAGTTTGTGGTTGGGAGTATCATGGGAGAGGGCAGCAGCGTTATTCAGCTGGCAGCAATGTGGAGGGCTTGCCCATGGGGTGAGAGAGAGTTGGAGCATCATGAGATATGGTTGTTTTGTAAATGAGGGAGAGGGGAGCATTGTGTACATGATAGGATTTTAGGCTAGGGCAATTTTTGTAGATTGAGTTGTTTTGCAGTCTATTTCTGTTCAGGGTCAGTAGTTCTGGGACACTAATTCTGAAAGGCTCTGAGAATTTTAGGGTGGTTGTTGTATGTGTTAATAAGGTAGCTGTTACGTGAGTTAATAAGGCGGATGTTACATGTGTTATTTAGTTTGCTTTTACATATATTATTATGATTGTAATAAGGTGGTTTGCAGTGTATTTACTAGGTAGCAATCTATTATTAAGGTGTTAATAATACATTGAAATGGTAATAGTGCTTAATTGGTTGCATAACTGATAATTAAGTACCATTGTAGAAATATAGAAACAGAGAATTTGCCGGCAGATAAGGACCGCTTGGCCTACTTAGTCTACCCATTTCCCTGTCTATAGTATCACTGCAGATCCTATTTGATCTCTGGTCCATTCACCACCCTCAGTTAGAGGGAAAAATCTGATGGCTTTTTCTATGGGGATAATTGCTCAAGCATGTAATATCTGTCTACCTACATAGAAACATAGAAACATAGAAGTTGACGGCAGATAAGGACCACAAGGCCCATCCAGTCTGCCCATTTCTTTTTCTACCTTATAAATGTGCCATTGGCCTTTGCTCTGTCAGTGGCCTATCTATTCATACTCATTTGTATTGCTCCCTTATGCCTATCCCATGCCTGTTTGAAGCCCTGCACTGTATTCATAGCCACCACTTCTTGAGGTAGGCCATTCCATGCATCCACCACCCTTTCTGTGAAAAATAATTTCCTCACATTCCCCCTTAATCGGCCCCTCTCTAATCTCATGCTGTGTCCTCTTGTCCTGCTATTTTTCTTATATTTAAACATGTTAGACTCTTTCACCTTGTTAATGCCCTTAAGGTGTTTGAATGCCTCGATCATATTACCTCTCCCTCCTTTGCTCAAGGGTATACATATTGAGCTCTGTTAATCTGTCCTCATATGTCTTCTGATGCAGTCCCTGCACCATTTTGGTTGCCCTTCTCTGGACTGCCTCAATTTGGTTAATGTCCTTGTGAAAGTGTGGCCTCAATACTGCACGCAGTACTCCAGATGGGGCCTAACCAGTGTGTTGTAAAGAGGGATTATTACCTCCTCTACGACTTGTGATACCCTACTAATACACCTAACACCCCTAGCCTTACGTACTGCTTTAGAGGTCTGCTTGGATGATTTCAGGTCATCAGTGATGATGATGCCCAAGTCTCTTTCTTCCTTTGTGACTGCTAGCAACTCCCCTCCCAGCCTATAGGTGGCTTCAGGGTTTCTCTTCCCTATGTGTATGATCTTGCACTTCTTTGCATTAAATCCAGTTGCCACTCTTCTGACCATTTTGCTAGTTTATCCAGATCTCTTCTCATTCTGCCCACCCCATCTGGATCATCTACTCTGTTGCAGATCTTGGTGTCATCTGCAAACAGACAAGCCTTACCTTCTAGTCCATCTGCAAGGTCACTAATGAAGATGTTGAAGAGGACTGGCCCCAGGACTGATTCCTGAGGTACCCACTTGTGACTTGCATCTCTTGGACTATATACCATTTACCACCACTCTCTGTTTTCGCCGTCAACCAGTTTGCCACCCAGTTGACCAACTTCTAACCATCCCGACCTACCCAGCTTATTTATCAGTCTTCTATGTGGAACAGTGTCAAAAGCTTTGCTGAAGTCAAGGTAGGCGACATCAACTGCTCCCCCTTGGTCCACCACTCTGGTTACCCAGTCAAAGAAATCTATGAGATTAGTTTGACAGGACCTTCCTTTTGTAAACCCATGCTGTCTTGGATCCTGTGCCCTATGGATTCCAGGTGTTGCACTATCCTTTCCTTAAGGAGTGTCTCCATAATCTTGCCCACTACTGAGGTAAGACTGACTGGTCTGTAGTTCCCTGCCTCCTCCCTGCTACCACTCTTGTGGAGCGGGATCACATAAGCCCTTCTCCAGTCTTCTGGGACCTCTCCTGTGCTCAGAGACTCACTAAACAGTTCTGCTAATGGCTCTGCTAGTTCCACCTTTAGCTCCTTAAGTACTCTGGGATGTATGCCATCAGGTCCCATTGCCTTATCCACCCTGAGCTTAGCAAGCTCTTGTAGGACCCTTTCTTTTGTGAAGGGAGTAGTGCTCACCTCCCTCCCCCCTGTGTCCATGGTGCTGAGCTGTGGGCCCTGCCCTACCTTCTCTTCAGTAAATACTGAGCAAAAGTATCTATTTAGGATAGATGCTTTTACATGGTCCTCCTCCTCACATGCTCCCTTTGCTCCATTAAGCTTAGCAATACCCCCTCTGGACTTTCTCCTTCCACTAATGTATCTATAGAAAGTCTTGTCACCTTCTTTTACTGTTCATGCTAGTGTTTCCTCAGCTTGGGACTTTGCCTGCCTTACTGCCTTCCCTGCTTCCCTTAGGGCAGTTTGGTATGCCTCCCTATCTTCATCCCGCTGTGTTCCCTTATATTTCCTGAAGGCCAGCCTTTTGGCTCTGACCTTTTCTGCTACTGTATTTGAGAACCAAAGTGGTTTCCTTCTTCTTTTGCACTTTCTTTTCTGTCTAACACAATGGGATGTTGCTTCAAGTATTGCATCCTTAATGCTTGCCCACTTTGCCTGTACCCCCTCACCTGTGTTTCTTTTTGCCAGGGCTAGCTTAACTCTGTTGGCCATCTTATCAAAGTCAGCTCCTCTGAAGTCCCATATTTTTGCCTTGGAATGGAATGATTTAGATGTAGTAGCCAAACTGAACCATACCACGTGATGGTCACTGGCCCCCAGGTGACCTTCTACCTGGAGATCTGTGATCCCTTCCCTGTTAGTCAGTGCTAGATCTAGAATAGCCCTGTCTCTTGTGGGTTGTTGTACCAGTTGTTTGAGCCCCCCCCCCCGCAGGGAATCCACTATGTGTCTAGTTCTGGCAGATGTTCCTGCTGGTATTAACCAACCTGTATCTGGCATGTTGAAGTCTCCCATTATCAGAACCTCCACTTTAGCTGTCATGTTTTGTATATCTTCCAACAGTAATGTGTCTATGTCCTCCCCCTGGTCGGGGGGCCTGTAGACAACCCCAATTCTTATGGCTGTCCCATTTCCTGTTTCCAGGGTGACCCACAGTTCTTCTGGCTCCTTATGTGTATTCTGAATTTCTGTAGCTTTGATATTTTCATTGACATACAGGGCCACTCCTCCCCCCTTTTGCACTCGGTCTCTTCTGAACAATACATAGCCAGGTACTGAAGTCTCCAAGTGTGGTTACTGATAAACCACGCCTCATTAATTGCTACTATGTCCAGTTTAGCCTCTGACATTATTGCCTGCAGGTTTGGGATCTTATTTCCAGGCTGTGAGCATTTGTGTACATGATTTTCCATTGGCAGATTTGATTGTGTTAGTTGTTGGGTGAGGTTTGGCATTATCCTATCGTCTGTGGGAGACAGACCTTTTCTTACCTGGTGATGCAAATGAACTGCAAACATGCTGAATCCCTGTTTGACCACTAGCTGAGGGAGGGTGTTCTTCCCATTCGACGTGGGGTGCTGCACCCTCTCCCCCATTTATGGTTTAAATATTCTGCAAAGACATCAAACTTCTGCCCCAATGCACTGACTCCTCCTTAGTCAGATGCAGTCCATCAAATTAAAGAACTTTCACTCCCAGAACTGTTGCCAGTTCCTACAAATCTGTGTCCTTTTTCCTGGCACCAGCCCTTGAGCCACGTGTTTAGCTCTCCTATCTCCCTTCTCTGACCTTCCGTCCATCTGCCCCCCTCTCCCAGACAGGCAGGATCTCAGAGAAGGAGATGCCAGATGAAATGGATGATAGTTTGTCACCCAGCCTGGTCAGGTGTTCCTTGGTCTCCACAACTGACCAGCTGGCAAGATCATTAGTCCCTACGTGTACTAGGACATCAATGTTTTCTCCTGCTTTGTGAACAATTTTAGCAATGCGTTCAGTGTCTCTCCATGCTGATGTACCTGGGAGACATCTGGCCATTACCCTGGCTGGAGATGGTATCAACTCCCGAATCATGGAGTCTCCTATGATCAGAGTTTTGGATTTCCTTTTTGCTTTTTTTTGTTTTGGTTCCTGATTTGGGTGAGTTTTGTTGTGCTAGCTCCTGTGCCGCAGTGTCCTGCTCTGCAGTGTCTTCTGCCTCTTTGTTTGATTTCAGAGATAGAGGCAGATACCTGTTTGTAGTGTTTATATGGTTTTTGGAGGTAATATGTTGGAGAGCAGAGTGTGATGGGGCACCCGATTTGCCCCATCACTCTATCTATCTATCTATCTCGCTTCCTCTCCATCTCCCTCCCTCCCTCCCTGTCTATCTTACACTGGTGTGCTAGCACCAGCATGTTAGGTTAGTGTTTGCGTCAAACCCCTATTATAGTCAGTTAGTAACAGCCATGGTTTGGTAGTTTTTCAGTTACAGACTGTATGGTTTCCGTTAAATACGCCCCTTGTAAAGCAATTTTTTTGTGCATGCATGAATAATGATAAAAATACACTGATTAAGGCTATGAGGAATGAGGAATCTGCCATCAGAGTTGGTGCTTAATGGCAATTCTGCTTCCAAAGTTTTTTGGGGAATTTCTTTCTAAATTCTGTGGAATTCCCCAAAAAAATTTCTGTGTAAACCACAGAATAATTTTCCACAAATTATGTAAACTGCAGAATATTTTTTCATGGATTGCAGAAAAATAATTTGCAGTTTATATGGAAGGGGTATTATTAATCTGTGAAAATAATTTTGCTCACTAAATGTAGAAATTCTGCTACTGACGGAATTCTGAACATCAATTTTCTGAAATTCCATGGAATTCCGTTCCATCTGAATTGTTCCGGGACCTTGTGTTTGCTTTCTGCTGAAGAAAGGCCAAATTAAAAAAGTTATGTTACGGTAAAACCATAGGAGCTCGGGCATGTACAAACAAAAAATTTGCCAGAAAAAATATATAGAAAAATGTGCCAGCTTAGTTTTCATTTGTGATTGGCTTTAAAGTCAATCTTGAATAAAAATAAGAAAAGTTGTGTTGCACCCCCCACCTTGCCCACCACTACTACCCTGCTGTGAAAATGAAGACTTGTGTTTTTTTTCCATTTGTGATTGACTTCCAAGTCAATCACTAAAGAAAAATGCCTACATATTGCAACAGCTTTTCTGACACCAGGTGCACAGCTCAGCATTATAAATTCCCATCACTAGGTGCCCAGCCTTAGAGTGTTGGGTTCATCTTATTTATTTTTTATTTTTTAGGTTTAATGGCCACCAGTTGCCCAATCTCGGTAGCTCACTTGCATTGCCCCCCTCAAGCTATACTAAACTTCCCACCCTCAACCATCCTCCTTGCTCATGCCAACTTCCTTTGGTAATGCAGATATTAGGATTAGCAAGGCATAAAAAGCAGGGAAATTAAAAATTATGGTAACAAGTCCATTGAACCTTGCTCAAGCTCTGGTGTGCTATTCTGTCAAGTTTGAATGACCATGCAATGCATCATTGGCATTACGATAATTTCAGCACCCTCTAACCAAGAATTGCTGTGTCCATATCTTATTTTGGCTGACAAGACAGTTCTGAAATTACAGTAACACCAACACTGCATCTCATGATCATTCGAGCAAACTCTGAAGAACAGCACACCACATATTTAACAAGGTTTGGGGGACTTGTTACACCAATTTTTAATTCCTTACTTTTTATACTTTGCCTAAACCCTAATACCTGCATTTATGGAGTTGCTTGCATTTTATTTCCTAACTTTCTGAAAAACTATATAACAACTGACACCTTTAGCTCTGAAGCAGCAGAACCAATGGGCCTGGTGCCAAACCAGTACTCACCTTGCTTTGCACAGGACCCTGAGGGACCTATGTAAAGCAGTATTTTATTTCCTTACTTTTTGAAAAAATATATAACCACTGACATTTTTAGCTTTGAAGCAGCAGACCCATCAGGAATGGCTTGCTTTGTGCAGGACCCTGAAGGCTTTACATGAAGCAGCAGATTTGGTGGGCACCCTAATACCTGCATTAACAGTGTGTGTGTGTGTGTGTGTGTGTGTGCGCGCGTGCGCGTGTGTGTTTGTGTGTGTGTGTATTATATATATGTGTGTGTGTATATATATATATATATATATGGATAGATACACACACACACACACACACACACACACACACACACACATATACAGTACATATACATATATTATACAGGTGCAGTAGCACCTGTATATTGGGGTTGCTTTGGGGTTTCATTAAAAATAGCCATTTTCAGAGCCTTATATCTCAGCTGTCTTAGACCCTAGGACTGCATAATTTAGTATGCACCTTCTCAGCTTCATGGTCTCTTAATCCCCCAAATTTTGTAAAGATTGGTTTTGCAGTTTTTAACATATTATGGACTGAAACTACATAAATATGGCCAATTTCCTACCTCAAGTTTTTGTGCCCAGATAGCTAAAAATGATGAAGAGTTAAGGTATGAAACGTATAGGTTTTGTAGGTATCATGTGGGAATAGGTCCTTTTGGGGTGTGGGGTAAAAAATAATTATTTTTTAAGTTAATTGCAATTAATTGTTTATTCACACTCATTCAAAAAACAAATCAGAGAAAAATAGCTAAAACTACATGTAGATTGCTTTCATGTTAAAGTTTAACACAAACAAAAAGTTTAAGGTACCATAACTTTTAATTTGTTAAAAGTTAAGGGTGACAGAGTAGTGTTTGTGAGGGAGGGTTACTACGAGTTACATAACATATTTTTCTTTAGACAGTTTATTAACACTAATTAATTATCTGTGGTTAAAATAAAAGTCTTTACAAAGCAGTCCTTAAAGAATATTATTTTTTCCTGTAAAATCTACGTGTAGCACAAATACCGAAAACCGGTTTTTAAAATATTCATGCTAAACAGCATTTTTTGTACTGTGTGAACATTTTCTGATTGTGAATTACAAAGTCTTTCACATACTATTTGTACTGTGCAGTACTTTTTGTGCTTTATTATTTATATAAGATAAAATCTTTGTGCAGTGAAAACTATTTGCAAAGTTTTAAAATATATAGATCTTTGTGCAGTGAAAAGTATTTGTGAAAATATTCCTGCTGCACAATGATTTTACAGGGATGAGTAAATTACTACAGGTTACTACACAACAGTCTTACAAAATAAGAAAATTTATGGCGAAAAAATATGTACTGCTCATTAGGGTTGCTACCACACAAATGCAAACTGGACAGAGGATGGAAATAAATTATTAGGGTTGCAAACACAATGGCATAAAGTTTGGAAAATGTCCTTTTAGAGGCTCTTATGTCTGCCACCCACCTACCCTACCACATTCTCTAACCTCACCACCAAGGACAGTCTGCAGGTACAAGGCTATAGATCAATGGTATGGTACCTCATACAGGGTCTACATATTAAAACTGGTATATAGCAACCCTACTCCCCAACTCTAAACTACCCTGG
Organism: Neoceratodus forsteri; assembly: GCA_016271365.2. Lineage (NCBI taxonomy): Eukaryota > Metazoa > Chordata > Ceratodontiformes > Ceratodontidae > Neoceratodus > Neoceratodus forsteri. The sequence goes on from JADMNL010000022.1 coordinate 36,803,003, forward strand.
TGGCCAGGGTGACACCCATCAGTTAGTCATATTACCAAATTGAGTACCTGCCCAAGGAGTGATTTTTCTGAATCCTACAAAAACTGACAACTATGCAATGTGTATAGTACTTTCACAATTTGTAACAATTCTGCTGCTTTGCGGAGGGTATACCATACTGCATGCCATGTAAAGCACAAGTAATAATGAATGTAAACCTTCACAGGTATCCACCCAAAGTGCATTCTAATTACAGATGTGCAATGTCAATGAAATACCACACTTCTGTGTCATGACTCCGGACATGTACTTTGTCCATCACTCATGAGGGTAGTTGGAGGGAGGGGGATTAGGGTTGCTATATACCAATTTTAATATGTAGACCCTGTAGGAGGCACCATAACATTGGTCTATGGTCTTTTACCAGTGGACTGTCCTTGGGTGGTGAGGGTTGGGTAGATGAATGGTAGACATAAAACCCTAATAGAACATTTTCAAACTTTGTGGACATTGTTTTTCCAACTTTAATAGTTTATTTCAACCTTTGTCCAGTTTGCATTTGTGGGGTACCAATCCTAATAATCATCAACATAGTTTTTGCTAGCTATATATATATATATATATATATATATATATCTATATATATATATATATATATATATATATATATATATATATATATATATATATATATATATATAATATATACACACACACACACACACACATATATAATATATATATTTTATATACATTAATTACTAAAATCTATGTAATTCACACATTAGGGTTAAAGAGCACAAAGCAGAAGGTAGGAAATGAAAAACATTAGGGATTTGGAGTCTCTGGAGTCTTGGCAAATTGGTGGTGTGGTGTTTCTTGGGATTGTCAACCCTATTGCCCATCCACCCCCCTCAGCCCGTAGACTGCTGTCCAAAGTACAAGGTACAACTCCAATTCAGTGCCTCAAAGAAATATACTCTTTGGAAGCAGAAATGTAGGTCTCACCAAATGTAAATAATAGAATCAGTCATAGCTTTCTTCACACAGGGCCCTGTTTGTTTGCTCAGTAGAGGGGGTGGAAATTTGGATTAACAACCCTAGGAACACCATGCCACAGATTTGCCTAGACTTCTAAGACTCCCAGCGCTAAAGTTTTTCATTTCCTTACTTTGTTCTCTTTGGGTTCCTCAACCCTAATGCATGTATTAACATAGTGTTTATGCAGTGAATTTCCTTTTTATTTGTGATAGTGGAATTGTATCCTCATTTACTCAGGGACCTGTGTGAGCAGATCCTGATGCCCAGGCCCTCCAACCCCTATTCCAAGGGAAGAGTCCTTCTGCCTGTGAAACTGCAGGGCCCAGCACATCAGTGCAGCTACAGATGCAAAAAACTCATGGATCTGTCTGGGGGCTATGGAAGTGCAGGGTCCTCTGTGCCCTCTGGGCACCTGCACTTCCATACGGCTTCAGATGCAGACACACAGGGCCAAGAGTCCATCTGGCTGCAGAAGTTCAGGGTCCTCTGGGCAGTATAACAAGAGAAGAATCCTTTTCACCATATGGCTATTGTTGCCCATGCAGTCAACACTGCACCATCCCTCCACAGGCTGAGAGTGTTGCCGCATGGCTGTGTGCCAAGGGAAGAGTTTGTCTGGCTGTGGTGCAGCTATGGATGCAGATGCATGGGGTTCAAAAACACGAATCTGTGGGCTGTTTGTGGGGATTCCAAAGTGCAGGGCCCCTGGGCCCTGAGCTTCCATGCAGCTACAGATGCAGAAAAGATGGGTCATCCAGGCCCTGTGCCAAGGGAAGAGTCCATCTGGCTGCAGATGTGCAGGGCCCTCCAGGCTCTGCGCTTCCGTGCAATTATGGATGCTAAAAAGAAAAATCCTCTTCACTCTATGACTACTTGTTTTTTTCCCCACTAGCATACTTTTCAAAAACAATATTTTCACTTTAATATTTTTTGTTACCGAATTTTTCACTTTCGAATGCTTCATTACTGCATCATTAAAGTGAAAGTGTTTGTTAGTCAAACTGCTCAAAAGTCAAATATTCAGTATTGAAAAATATAAAAATGAAAATAATGTTACAGAAAATTACATAAATGGAAAAAACAAGTACACATATAGTGAAGATGATTCTTCTCTTGGCACAGAACCCAGAGGACCTTGCATGTCAGCATCCATAGCTACACAGAAGCAGCCCAGATGGACTGTTCTCTTGGTGCAGGGCCCAGATGACCCCACTTGTCTGCATCTGTAGTCACATGGAAACACAGGGCCCAGAAAGTCATCTGCTTCTGCAGCCTCATGGACAGCCCCACAGAGTCTAGTCTTGGGGACCCTGTGCGTCTGCATCTGTAGCTTCACCACAGCCAGCCAGAATCTTCCCTTGGTGCAGAGCCATGAGGGCCCTGCTCATCTGCATCTGCAGTCACACAGAAACACAGGGCCAACAATGGACAGCCAAAGTATACACTTTCGCAAGTTTGAAGTTTAAAAATTATAATTTGTTCAATAACTTTACTTTCTCTGCCGTAGTTTTCACTACCAAATTTTTCTGTTTTATATCTTTCACTACCACATTACAAAAGTGATTCTCACTGAAATGATTCTCATGTTAGTGAAAGCTTTCTAAAGTGATGTTTCGAGTGACAAAAGCAATTTTTGTTTCTTGACTTTCACTAATGTAAAAATCTAGCTATCCTTAGAATGTTTATTTTTTTAATTGAGCATGCTCAGAAAACGGGACAGGTTTTAAATGATATTTTAAAAACAATATTATTGTGAAACTTCAAACTTACCAAAACACATACCTTGTGCCAGATTCTATCAAATCAGTAAGTTTCATGTGAAAAAACAAAACCTTTTATAGTTATAGATGATAAAAAAAACCTCTTTGTTTGGGTGAATTTTAGCATTTTGTTCCTCTGTAACGCTCCATCAAACTGATTTACAGAAACTTTCCAGATCCAGTGATCATGGCAACAACTCTATGCCTTCCCAATTTTGAGTTGAATGAGGGCAGAGTTATTAAGGTGCAAACATTGGGCTTTAATATAGAAGTGCTTACCCAACTTTAATATACAGGCACTACTGTGCCTATGTAATATATGTAAGGAATAACACCTACAAGGTGTGGGGTATTTATTTATTTAGCAGTTTTCAGAAAATAACCTTTGAGTCAGAGACTCATTTACAAAGGCTCTACATCAAACATACATAGACAGTGACAAAATACAAATCCAAAATAGTCAAAAAACAGGATACATAAAAGTTGCAGAGAACATGGTAAATACTAATATCAGCCAAGAAAATACAGAGCTTTCAGATACATTTTAAAAATACTGATTCTAGGCAAGCAAGGGTCCATTTTGAGTATTCACGAACAAGGGGCTAATGGGGGTACACATGCAGGATGGTAGTCCCTTGTCTGTGGGGGGTGAGGAAACAGTACAAAAAAAGGGGGAGGCAGGCGAGGCGACTTAGAAGCAATCACACCCATTGGAGGTACATAGGTGGTCTCTTGATAAGGTCTTGAAACTGCCAATTTTATCTAATGACACAATGTTACTAGGTAACAAGTTTGTCCAGGATGGGGCATGGTACATGAAGGAGCATTGGTAGGAGGAACAGCATCTAAGGACGTGAAGGAGATCTGGCCATGCTTTGGGCATTTCTGATTACCAATGCAGGCTTTATGGTGTCTTCAAGTCCAGGAGGAGCCAGGCCCAGTGTGATTTTCTTGACCATGAGGCAAGCCTGAAATTTTACTCTGTTATCCAGATTCAGGCAGTTGATTGTGCTATAAAGGGTGCAAGTGTAGGCAGTGTGGTCACAGCCAATGACGAGGTGGCAGGCTTTGTTTAGGGACACTCTCAGTCTATTCAGGGAGGTGGTGTGAGCAGCTCCATAGATAAGGATCCCATAATTTAGCAATGATAGTATAGAGGAGGAGATTGCTATCCTGAGCGCACCTGGGGTAAGACAGTGCTTAAGGCAATGTAGAAGGCTGATTCTGGTGTTGATGGCTGATGCAAGGAGATGAATGTGCTGGTGGAAAGGGAGGTGTCAAAAGTGATGCCCAGATATTTGAAGGTATCAACCAGTTCTAGCGGGGCCTGATGGATGTTGCAAATGGAGGGCCGAGCATTTTATGAGGATTTTGGTGGTGGACAAAGGTCATAACCTTTGTTTTTTATAGTTTGGACTAGCTTCCAGCTAGTGAACCATTGTCTGCTTCAGTGAATGCTAATTTCAGTGAGTGCTGGAGCAGGTGGGGTTAGAGTGAGATGAGTAGATGCGAGTGTTATCTGCTATATAACAGAGCTTGCCAGAGCATGCAGCGAGGAGGGCATTTAGGTATAGACTAAGAGGTGGGTCTAAATGGATCCCTGGGGGACCCCTGATCTAACTGGCAGGCTAGAGGAGAGGGCATCACCAGTCTTAACTTGTTGAGATCTGCCAGAGAAGTAATCTTTGAACCAGCAAATGGTGTCCTGAGAGAGACCTGCAGTCGATAGGGTATTGGTGGATAACTGCATGGCCAGGGGCATGATGATGCCCGATGCTGCGTGTGGAATGCCTAACAGCCTCTGTACGTGCAGATACTCACCAATATTGCACACCCTAAAGAGTCTTATTGTGCTTAGAAAATGGGTTGGGCAAATTGAAAAACAATCTATAACAGATAAAAATGACACAACAAAATACAATAAAATATTATAGTTCTTAGAAAATGGAAATAGTCCCTCCGCAGATGATTTCTACCAGTAAGTCATTGGTTTTGTTTACCATGGAACATCAGAATTCAATATTCTGCAGTATTCCTCTAATAGAATGCTCATTTCCACTAGAAGCATTGAAAGTTAACTTGGAATTCATGGATTCCTAATACTGAAACTTCAACTGGCATACACTTACACACGCACACACACACACACACACACACACACACACACATATATCCATCACAGAGAGCCAGAGGCTCAATTTTATCTGAGACAGGGTTAGCAGCAGAGATTGCTCTGACATGCTGGTTAGGCTATGAGGGGGATTTTTCATGGTCATCAAGGAATTATGAGAGATAAAATATCTGAATAGTGCTTGATGTTTTTAATGTGTTTATGTGTATAAGAAAGGGAGCATGAGTAGAAAGAGCATTCAGTTATTTATGCATTTAATTTAAGGGAGTTTTATTTTTTACAGCATAGGTGAAGGTTTTTATTTGAGTAAATGTGGCAGCCATGTTTGTGATGGAAATCAAGTATGAGGGAAGTGGCTCATGAATTCTGTGATGTGTCCAAATTACAGATCACATGTTGGCAGGGAATATTTTATCTGCTATAGCATAACAAAAAACTATACAATTGTCTTCAACTGCTACACAAAATCGGTCATGTATAGCAGTCATTTGCTGCACATCTGAGTTCACCCAAAAGTGGTTGAACAGTTGCCTTACACAAATCTTACCCTTAAAATGCTACACATATTTTTCCTACTGCTGCTCAAGTAAAGTTTTATAACACTGCAGTTGCTATGCAAACATTTTTAATAACATTTTCCCTGTGTGTTAGGCCTTTTCTTTACAGGGGGTATTGGTACATAAAACAAAAAACAAACACATTAATGCTTCATAGGGTTACTACTGCATAAAACTCAAACCACATAAAAGTTGAAAATAAACTATTAGGGTTGTAAACATAATGCCCACGAAGTTTGGAAATGTGCTATTAGGGTTCTAACTCCCACTGACCCTACCATGTTCTCCACGCTCGTGACCCAAGGACAGTCTGCAGGTACAGGTTAATGCATCAATGGTGTGGCACCTCATACAAGGTCAACATATTACAAATTGGTACATAGCAACTCTAATCTCCGGCCCCTCCCCCTCCCCTCTCTTTACAATAAATTGGCATGACATATGTTCAGAATCATGTCACTCAGGTCTAGCATTTCATACATGTGGTACACATTCTATAACTGAAATTAGAATACTTGTGGGTGCCTACCTGTGGAGGTTTACACCCATTAATAATCTGTGTTTTTAACTGGCACAAATACTGCACACCCTCCAGAAAGCAGCAGAATTAATACAAATTTGAAAGTACTATGCACATCACATACTGAGTAGCTTTAAGATACACAGTATTTGGAAATAGTCAAAGCAAGTTACATATTTGGGACATTTTATGCTATTTTATGGAGGGTCTTACTGTAGCTGCATAAAACAAGTTACAAATGGATGGTGCGTATGTTAGTGAGTAATATATGATGCACAAGGGGTCCAGTGATGATGGCGACTGCAAACGAATGATTCTGTTATGAGTGACTCATTTGCAGCACCTGACGTGCCCTACCCTGTAAGGACAGCGACGGATAGGTACAGCGAAGGTAGGGATGAGTGAGGGAGGGTTGCGGCACTGTAGGACAGCGACCAGAGGGGGAGGGATAGGGAAGGGGGTTTGTGTGGTGCAGTGTGGCATGCTGCTGCCGAGCTAGCCATGTGGTGTGGTGGTGAGGGTGGCTAGCTATGGCGCAGCAGGCACAGGATTCAGGGCTAGGGAGGGGTAACGTTTTGTGCTTTTGCCGGGATGTTTGTTTTGGACTGTGTCCCTCTCCTTGACATGCTCCCCCCTGGAGTTGGTATTCTATAATCAGGGGGTGCAGGGGGTGAAGCCCCCTGTGAGGGTGTGTGTATGGGGGGGCACAGCCCCCCACATAACTGTTGTTTTTGGTTGTCAGCTGTGGTGTCACCGAGACGTGTACATCACCATTTTGCTTTTCAGCAATGTACACTCACTGTGATAGCGATCACTGTTTTACGACCACTAACATGACATGGAACCAATGCAAAATACTGCTGTTTAACATACAGTGGCATCCCCCGGATGAAACCTACTTTTAAAGCACTCTGCAGTGTGCTGCAGCAGACCTACTGAATAAAGCAATGTAATTTCAATGGCAATTAGCCCCCTTTGTCATGCAGGAAACTATGGCATTCGCTTTATCCTGGCAGTGTCACATTTTCCTGAATGACAATAGGGACTAACTGCCATTGGAATTACATTGCTTTATTCAGTATCGCCTGCTGCAGCATTCTGCACAGTGCTGCAAAATGCTGCAGAATTGGTTTCATCCTGGGGACACCACTGTATGTCATACTATACACAGGATCCACAGCAATATGTTCCACAAACATAGACCTGTGAGGTAAATGTGCAGGTTACCATTGAACCTTCAAAGAATCACATAACCAAACAGCCTTGTAGGGCAGTGATAGACCTGTATCTTGACCTTGTGTCACCGCCAAGATGTGAAAAATCAGTTTGTGAGCTGGTAGTTAGCTTGGCTAGTAGGTTTCAAAATGTGGTAGCCAACTCAATATTTTTAGTGGCCATTATTTTTAAGGGCTCAAAGTCATTTTATGGGCAGGTACCTAGCTGGCTAGTAAGCATTAAAATGTGGTAGCAAAACTATCAGTGCTCACAGCGTATCAGGGACCTAGTTACCTGCAAGATCTCCTTCATCCCTACTGTCCTTCTCGTCGGCTCCGATCCACCGATGAGGGATTGCTAGTGATTCCCAGGGTTCATTTAAAGACATCTGGGGCAAGATCATTTAGTTTTATGGCCCCAACCCTGTGGAATTCTCTAACTCATCGGGTGAGAGATTGCCTGACCGTCCAAAATTTTAAGTTAGCCCTAAAGACGCATTTGTTTAGTCTGGCATATTCAGATTTTTAAATATATGTACTGATTGATTTTAGGATGTTGTTTTAATTTTATGTATCTGATCTACTGTAAAAGCACTTTGGTTTGGAAAGGCGCTTTTAAAAAATAAGCTTTGATTTGATTTGATGTGATGGGAGGGAGATGTGGAGATTAGGGTAGCTATGTGTCGATTTTTAATATGTTGAACCTGTATCGGTAGTATACCATTGACGCATGGTCCTTTACCAGTAAACTGTCCTTGGGTTATGAAGATAGGGACTTGGTGGGGTGGGAGAGTTAATATGAACTCTAATAGCACATTCCCAAACATTGTGGGTATTACATTGATATGTTATCCCTAAACTCGATATCCTGAGTCTCAGGATACCAAGTTTACTGGGCGAAATACATAACTCCCGATTCAATCAGATGCCTGACAATACAATGCTGGGCATCTGACTGAAAAACACACAATGCAATTTGGGGGGCTTTGCCCACTGAACTCCCCACCCCCCATAACTAAAATATTGAACTCCAAGGGGAGTGAACCCCAGAGAAAAATATATTACATTTGTGGGGGTGAAGTTCATAAAAGGAAGCAAACGGACCAGAACCGGGTCCCACAGAGCACACTAGCTGAGCTACCAGTGGTTCACCTCCCACACCACCGAGCAGCTTGGCCAGCAGCCCATCCAGCCGTCCTTTCACCCATAGCAGAAGGTAAGGTAGCATTCCGTTACATCTGCTATCTGAGTTAGGTATTTTAGTTACTTTGTGTGTTAGCTTTTGATAAAGGATAGTTTTTTACCTGAAATGCATCAAGCACACACGTTAGCATGCTGTTTTTTAATTTTTTACAAATAAAATGTTTACGCACTAAAACTTATGCTCTGGTGTCCTTTTAAAGAAAGTTGATGCTGTGTCCCTTCGTCTGTGTGTTTCTGGACTATTTGAATTGGAGCACCATCATCCAAGTGCGCACTTTCTCGCGTTGTTTTTTTTAACTTTACCTCATGGCCTTGAAACCCTACACAAGCAGGAGGTGACTACATACTTTTCACAGGACCCTTTCTGGTCTGTGAAAGCCAGAAGGACCCTGCTGAGGGGAGACAGTCCTTTCATGGAGTGTTGTGTACTATAATGATCTGCTCCTGTGGGTAATGAAACCATTTGGCTCTTTAAATTAAAAGCCGATAGTCCAGTTGAGGTCGGACCCCCAGATGGCACTGCATATTGTGCAAAGTAAAGAACCATGCAACAGTCCAACTACGGCTAGTGAAACCCAGCCCTGCATGTCCAGCTGGTAGCAGGTGGACAGCTCGCTTTTTATAATGTTTGCACATGCCATTTGTGGCACATATATACTGTAGGCCAGTGATGCAAAGGGACCATTGTATGTGTATGTATACCTCTCCATCACAAATAGTAAAATATCCTCCGTAACATTTAAGGATTTAAAAAGTTATATTACATTAAAGGGGAACTGTCATCAATTAGAGTTTCACACCCAAGGGTGAGGCTGATCTCAATTTGCACTTTGTGTAAAAAAATATTTTTTACTAACTGTTTACTGCAGTGTAGTAGAATTTATTAGGCTAATTTCATTGACTTCTAAGATGCCATTTCCTGTAACCAGAAATCCCAGAATCCCCTGCAGCTGACTTCAGAGGAGGGCTGCAGAGATGGGAGATTCAGTAGCGTTCAACAGCCTGCAGTATACATGTTAGAGATTTTGTAAGCTAAAATCCAATGTTTGCTGGTCCTGCTGTCCTCATGGGGCTCAGTACAGTCCTCTGTGACTGTACCTAGCCCCAGGAGAACAGCAGCCCAGCAAACAGAAGATTACAGCTTGTAAAAAATCTCTAACATGTACTGCAGGTTACTGAACCTCCCACTGCTGCAGGCCTCCTCTGATGTCAGCTGCAGGAGTTCGGTACTTGGTTACAGAAAATGTCAGCTTACAAATCAATGAAATTAACTCTGATACAATCTATTACACCTGCAGTAATCGATAAGTAAAGAAAACATGTTTTTACACACAAAGGGCTAATGGATCAGTCACACTTGGGTGTGAGGCTCTTATTGCTGACAGTTCCCTTTAAAGATTTTGTTGAGTAATTAAAAGCTTAGCACAACACATGCATTTTCAAAAGAAATATATTTGTGCAGCATATAGATTTTGAAACCACCAGGCAGCACTTAGATTGTTAAATTCTTCCTGTAGCAGATAGATGTTTAGAGAATCATCATGCAGCATTTATATTTTCAGAACCTTTATAAAGTATTTGTATGTGAATATAAAAACCATTGTGACTCGTAGCTTTTCAAAGCCATTGAGCAGCATGTAGATTTACAAAACTGTCTATCAGCATGAAGGTTCAAAATAAATATATTTGTGCAACCCGTAGGTTCTGAAAACCATCAAGCAACACTTAGATTATTAAAATCTTCCTCCAGCAAATATATTTGCAAAACCTTCATCAAGAATTTGTATATGACTATTAAAAACCATCGTGAAGCGCATCGACTTTGAAAGCCACTGAGCAGCACATAGATTTTCAACACCATCTTGCAGCAGGAAAGCTTTTACAAATACTGCGTAATCTCATGACGATTTTAAAAACTGTCACAAAGCATGAAAGCCCCCATGCAGCACGAAGCTTTTAAGAAATAGTTTATACCTCATATAGACTTTGAAAACCATCGCAAAGCATGAAAACTGTTGTTCAACACTAATATTTTAAGAAATAATTCATGACCTCACAAAGACTCAGAAAATCATCGCAGAAGATGAAAACCTTCATGAAGCACGACTATTTTAAAGACGTATTTAAAATATTCATACTTCATGTCGATTTTGCAGAAAAACAATTTGTGAAGGATTCCTTTGTGAAAATTTTCATTTTTAATCAAAGATAACTAATTACTCTCAACTTTTTTCTTTCTACAGTATGTTGTGTAACTTACACTAACCCTCCCTCACACACATTATATTGTCACCCTTAACTTTTACAAAATCTAAAAGTTATTTGGCCTTAAAGTTTTTGGGCCCTATGCCCAAAATGATCCTGGCCCTTTGCACCCTGATATGGCAATGATGTGCACATCCTGAGTGTCCAACAGACACCTGCGGATGCACTAACTACAGGTTCTTCTTCACACGTACTCACAATGTAAGCCGATCTCAACACTCCACTCCAGGAACTTCACAGGAAGCTGAGAGTTGCTCCAGTACTCAAACTTTAATCTTGGATAGATAGAAGTTAAGCACACACTACCCGAAATGAAGATGTCCAGCTCCAAAAATGTCATCAAAAAGGCTCAACTGCTAATTGTTTCACAAACACAGAACAGGTCCTATACTCGCCTGCCTGACCTTCCGATCCTCCCGCTCCTTTATCAAAGGCAAGTGAGCCTTTTTATAACATTTTTGAGCTGTACATCTTCATTTCTGTGGGATGCACTTAATTTCTGTGTTCCTATCAGTTCTTTTCTAGTTTTGCAGCACCAGCATTGTGCTCAATTTTCTACCTTGGTTCCAATTTTAGATAGATATATTATAAAAACATACCCCACATGCACACCCATGTACTACTCCACATCAAGCTGCCCCAGCCTTGTGAAGGAATCTTGCTGCTGCACACCCCTGCCCAGGACTTTCTGCACTGGATCCCGTACAATTGCATGGCAGGTCTGGGCAGGGGGCAGGAACTGGGCATGCCTGCAGAAGGCTGCTGGAGCACAGCATGTACAATGCTCACTACACTCTGCTGGGCCAGTGTTGGGTGGGGGGCTTTCTTTTATGCCAGCCATTGGACTGCCATAATGGGTGTGCACTGCCCCTGACCAGAGTCCACATGGTTGCATGGCACCCCTAACACCAGTCATGGCCCAGGCCTCCCACCATGTCAGAGAGGGCTGAAGGGCAGATGCAGACTGTGGGGCACAGTCTGCAGCAAAAAAAGGAAAAGCAAAAGGTAGTCTGTAGGGGACATGGCGGTCCATACATGGACCTCCATGTCCCATGATCTCCTGCTCTCATGGAGCACAAGATCCACTGTGGGGCCAGTTAGGGTGTCTGATCAGAAACCAGTGGTCTGGTCCAGTTCTTCCACACTGGCTGGCCCCACCCTATGGTTAGACCTACAAGGCCATGCATCAGGCCGGCCAGGGGTTAGTCATCCTGGCCCAGCACATCCCACAGGGGCTGGGTACATGTCATGCGGTTTGCATGGCCAGTATACACCCTACTAGCACATATTAATATCAGCCCATTGATGCATAGGGCCCTTTGTGTCAAACTTAACATGAAAAAGTCTATGTGTAGTTTTAGCTATTTCTCTTGGTTAGTTTTTCTTGAAAGTGCATGCATGACCAATTAATACCAGTTAATTTAAAACTAATTAATTTTTTTCAAAAACAAAACTAAAAGAACCTGTTCCATGTAATGCCTACAAAACCTGCAAGTTTCATACCTCAACTGTGTGCTATTTTTCTCAGCTATCTGAAAGCAAATATTTAGGTAGCTAATTGGGCAAAAATATGTAATTTGGGCCTTAATAGCTGAAATAGCAAATGATAGATCATTATGAAATTTAGGGGGTTTACAGAACCTAGGATTGCAAAGCTGCATGCCATAATTTGCAGTCCGGGGTCTAAAATGGCTGAGATATAAGGCTCTGAAAATGGGCATTTTTAATGAAACACCAATGCAACCCTAATATAGAGGCCATGTGTATAGTAAAAAAAAATAAATAAAATGATGTTATTTTACTAGTAGCTTCAATGTTATTTTACTATTAACTACATTATTTTACTAGTAGTTACTGGTATGTTTTTCTACTGGCAACTACTGTATATTATTCGAATCTTATAGTATACATTGGATATTCTATAAGGTGACTCAGAAAAGGATGGTTACTCATTGTAGACTGTTGATGTCATTACTTGTCACCCGCTCAGCTACTCATTGGAGGAACAATTGCAGCAACATTCCACACTGAATATTGGTCATATTTTAAGCTACTTCATCAAATATTTCCTATTTATATAACAAGTAGGAAAATAAATTTGCCAGATAAACATGTTATTTTTGACAGCATGAGCAAAATAAATGAAGTCAGTCACTGAGCATGCACAGAAATTTATTTTACTAATTTTGTCCACATTGAGCATGATCAGATGTTTATTTTCACATATGAGATACCACTTATTTTTTGATACCATGCTGGCATCAACACATCAGATTTTGTACTTTTGTTTTCTCTTTAACTGTTTTCCATTTCTATCACAAAAGCACCTAAACATAATTTATATAAATTGAATCTGACATGAGCTGACTTAAAATATCATTCCTATCTTTTTTTGAGGGTACTGGTCTATTGCTGTCTCACCCTAGGATTTGCCACTCTGAGATATCAACAGACCAATCCCGTTATATATACAGTATACAGTATTTATGCAATAGGAGTGGACAGAAACAACTACTTTATACACCTAGTTAGTTTGTCATCAGACAACCACCACCCCACCCCCAGCCAGCCAGCACTACTTCCTACCTACATTCCACTTTCATTTTCTATTGTTTAAACAGCCACCTTGCCACACAGCTCACCATCATAAATCTGCAGCCTGACATTTTCCCATAGACTAAAACTGCACCCACTCCACAGTTCTTATTTTTCCCATTTCTCAATTTTTCTTCTGATCTTGAGATTGCCAGCTCAATCAAACTCCCTTTCTGCAGTCTTCCCACCCCGTGACAGTCATTCCCACTCATCTGACAGTCAACTTGCAGTTACATAAAAAATTCTCCAAACCACCTCCACATCAGAAATACAACTGGTCACAATTTCCACTCCAAAGTCCTGCAGAAATACAAGTGTTTCCAAGCAATTCAGATATCATGACGTGCTCGATAAAAAATGGCCACCATGTTTTCTCTGAATTTTCAGAAACGCCACTCTCTCCACCAATCAGTGGTAATGCTATCAAGATAACTTGATGTCCTGCTGTCAAGGTCTATAGCAACTATTTCCACAAGGTGCACTAACTTACTGGAGCACCAAAAAACCCCCACATAAATTAAAAAAAATATAAATTTAAAAACAATTACAGCGCAATTTAACAAAACACTTAAGGTCTGTCCCTATTGCATAAAGGAAATCGTGATAGGGACCTTGTGTGATGCATGAGCAGCACACTTTATCTGCACTTGGGCAGTTTGCTGTCAGGTACATCATTCGTGGCTTATGCCACTCGTGAGGTTACCCAAGGTCAAACTGCCCTTGTGCAGATAAATCATATATTACACAGCTCCCCGTTGCATATTCCTTATACTGTATATACATATACTGTACATATATAATATTCTTTGCAAAATAAATTGCATTAATGCAACATTTAGGGTTCAGTCTAAAGTGAAAAAAAGTAGGGAAATGTGGTTTTAGGGTTTCCAACCCTAAAATCCCACCCCCACCCCTGAAACAAATCAGAGGTGCAGTCTTCCTTGGGATTGTCAGCCCTAACACTCATCCTATTCTATACACTCCTGAAACATACACACCTGTGTACATCACATCTGAGCATTCTTGCTACTGCAATGGGGTGAGCTTTTAGGGTTGACAACCCCAAGGAAGACTGCACCCCTGATTTGTTTCAGGGTGGGGGGATTTAGGCTGGAAATCCTAAACTCAGATTTACTTTTTCACTTTTAGGTTGAACCTCAATGTTGCATTAGTGCAGTTTTTTTTCAAAGAATTTTCTTACTTTTTGAGATAGTATAATCATATCCTTATTTGCCTGTGGGATGGCAGGTCCCTTTGTGCCCTGTGCTTCCATCCCTCCATAGATGCATACATATATGTTGCTGTGGAAGCGCAAGGCCCTCCGGGGCCTGCATTTGCATTTCTAGTAAAAGAGCAACCAAATTGTCAGCATAGCATTCTTATTCACCAACTCCATGAACTCGGTACTGAAAATGTTCAAATCCACACCAAAACATCATTCTGCACCACTGAAATATCATTCCGCACCACAGGTGCGAAACACAGTTTGACCAGGATTTTAAAATAACAGCTGTTATGATCATGGGATGTGTTAAAAGGCTTTGTTGAAAATTTGCAGTCAAAATATTTAAAATTACCAAAGTTTTGAGTGAGTGTATGGATGTAGGAGTAGGAGTCACTTGGGGTCCAGCGATCACTGTACAGTGTGGTTTAATATGAGGACAGCGGAGTAATCCAGCCATACAAAGCAAGCGTCCTGGATTACAGATGGGTTGATTTTTCAAAACTAGAAGTATGCCTGAAGAAAGCCCTAGGGTGCAAGGTAGGAAAGGAGATGTAGAGGAGCAATAGATACATCTTAAGGAGCCAAAACTGAAGCCACAAGCCTTTGTATTAGGCAAATAAGTAAATCAATGAGGAAGAAAAAAACTCTGGTTCTCAAAAGAAGTGGCTGGGTGGATGAGGAGGAAAAAAAGGTTAGCATTCAGAAAACACAAAGAAACACACAGGGAGGAAGACAGAAGATTGTATCCAGAAAAGCTAAAGGAGGCAGGGAAAGGAATCAGAAAAGCTAAAGCACAGACAGAGGAAAGCATCACCCAGGCAGTTAAGAAAAGAAAGGCCTTTTTTAGATACATTAGAAAGAAAAAAAACCAGGGGTGGGATTGAGAGACTAAAAAGGGAAGGGGAAGGGGTCGGCAGAAGGGGACCAGGAAAAAGCAGAAATCCTGAGCAAATATTTTTGTTAAGTGTTCATAGTAGAATGGGGAGGGAAGGGACCACAGCTAGGTTAGTAAGAAGTACCAGGGGAGGGGTAGATACCAGACCGTTCACAGTAGAGGAGTACTAAAGGAACTGGGAAACTGAAAGTAGATAAGCCAATGAAGCCGGATGGAATACAGCCAGAATTTTAAGGAACTTAGAAAGGAGCTAGCAGCACCACTGACAGCCTTGTTCAACAAATCATTAGAAACAGGTGTGGTTCCAGCAAACTGGAGGAGAAATGCTGTCCCTTCCATAACAGTGGGAGCAAGGAGAAACTATAGGCTAGTAAGCTAACCTCAGTGATAGGAAAATTGATGGAATCATTACTCAAGGAAAAGATTGTGACATACCTTGAATCCAGCAGACAGCAGAATCCAAGGCAGCATAGTTTCACAGTAGGCAGGTCTTGCCAAACAAACTTGATAGATGTCTTCCACTGGGTGACAAAGGAGAAAGACCAGGGAGGGGCGGTGGATGTGGCCTACCTTGTCTTCAGCAAGGCCCTTGATACCATCCCACATAAAAGGTTAATAAACAAGTTGAGTAGCATGGGAGTCAGATTCAAGGTAGTAAACTGGGTTAGAAATTTGTTGAGCGGTAGGACACATAGGGTGGTAGTGAACGGAGTTCAGTCCATAGAAAGGGAGGTGACCAGCAGGGTGCCTCAGGGATAGGTGCTGGGCCCAGTCCTTTTAATGTCTTCATAAGCGACATTGCAGAGGGGTGTAGGAAGGTGTGCTCTTTGCAGATGACATATAAAGATCTGCAATAGGATTGCCACACTGTTGGAGGGTGGAAAGAATGAGAAGGGACTTGGGCAAGCTGGAGGAATGGTCAAATGTATGGCAGCTGAGATTCAATGCAAAAAGTGCAAAATTATGCACTTAGGACATGGGAACCCCAGTGAGGAGTACTCATTTGGGGAGGTACTGTTGGTCACCAAACAATAGAGGATCTAGGTGTGATTATATCTGAGGACCTAAGGTAGCTGGATAGTGTGAGAAGGCAGTAAGGAAGGACAATGGGATGTTGGGATACATAAGGAGAGGCATCACCAGCAGAACAACATCTGACCAGAGCCAATAGGGCTGTAGTTGAGGTCTTACCAAAGTTAGGAGCCTGTGTGTGTAAATTTGAATGCAGGCTCATAACTCTGATAATGTATGTTATAATTTTTTGTGTCACAAATTTTCAACATTGCCTTCTTATGATCTCATCTCATGACGAAGTGCAGAGAAAATGCTTCTGCTTCTGTCTGAAAGGCGATTTTACACAGGGACTGCAAGATCACCTTTTGGGATGCAAAAATACATTTTGGGCAGGATTTGAAAAATGACAGCTGTCACGTTCATGAGGTGCTGTAAAGAAATTGCTATGTTGTAAATTTGGGTGAAAAATACTGTAAATTACCAAAGTTATGAGCCTGCATTTGCAAAATGTTACACAGGCTCATACATTTGTTGTTTTTTAATATTTTTACACCAAGTTTCCAACATAGCCTTGTTATGACCCTGCCTCATGAAGAAAGGGCAGAGAAAATGTTCAACTCCTGCCCTAAAGGTGATTTTGCAGTGGGGACGAAAAAACATCTTTGAGCAGGAGTTTAAAAATGACTGCTGTCACATTCATGAGGTGCTGTAAAGAAATGTAATGAAATGGCTATGTTGAAAAATTAGGGTAAAAATACTGAATATTACCAAACATATGAGCTTGCATTTGCAAAATTCAACATAACCTCATAATTTTGTTAGTTTTTTTATATATATTTTTTACATCAAATTTATAACATAGCCTTCTTATGACCCCACCTCATAAACAAGGGCAGAGAAAATGTTCAGCTCCTGCCTGACAGTTGATTTCGTGCAGGGACCACAAAATCACCTTTCAGAATGTAAAAAAATATTTTGTCCAGGATTTGAAACATGAGAGCTGTCACATTCATGAGGTACTGTAAAGATATTGCCATGTTGTAAATTTGGGGCAAAAATATTAAAACTTACCAAAGTTATCAACCTGCATTTGCAAAATTCAACATAGACTCATAACTTTGTTGTTTTTTTAATATTTTTACACAAAATTTTCAACATAGCGTCATATGACCCCACCTCATAAACATGGGCAGAGAAAATGTTCAACTCCTTCTCAAAAGGTGATTTTGCACAAGGACCACAAAGTCACCTTTCAGGGCAGATTTGCCTAATGCCAGTGCAACTGTTTATGAGGCAGAGTCCCAAAAGGCATGTTGAAAATCTGGGCCAAAAATATGCAGAAATGCCCAAATTATGCCACTAAGTTCAAAACATCATTGAAATACTTTGAACCACATACCTGATTCTTCAGTTCGCAGTTCGACTTTGAAGAGTGAAGATGAGTCTGAGGTCTAGAGAGGTTTATGGTGTTGGACCCCAATAGGTAAGTAAGGGCTTGGGAGGGGTGTGAGGTGATGGTGCTGAGTGGGAGTGTCGGTGGGGGCAGTTACGGCCACAAAGACAATGATGGATGGTTTTTTTTTACAGGGTTCAAAAAGCAAAGTGGACTGAGGATTCCTCATCAGGACACTTGGGGACTAGGGCACTCTAGTGTCACTGTTAGGTTTCTTGGGGAGGGGTGCTGAGAGGGAGGGTCGGGTGGGTGGGAGAAAACAAAATAATAAAAACACACACATATATATATATATATATATATATGAGAAAAAGTTCCCTCCACGGATTTTCTTCAAGGAGGTCATGGCAGAACATGGCACAGTCTGCGTGTTCAAGATGCCCGCAAACCCAATTGTGCATGCACAAGTAGTCATGCATGTGCAATAGAGTTTTGGGGGTCATCTTGAACATAACAGACTAATGCTATCCCTGTGACCTCCTTGAAGAAAAAAATAATGCGTAAATTGCAAATGGAGAGAGCAGAGTGCTTCTTTATAGACTGCAGAGGATCAGAAGGAATTTCTAATTGTTCTTCGGTATCCGTGAGTCCTACCTTCTTTGATGCAAGAGGACTGCAGGACTCTGCTCACTACAGCCATAAAAAGGGGGGTGATGATACCACTATACAGATCACTGGTGAGACCTTATCTGGAGTAGTGTCCAGTTGTGGAAGTCACATCTCAGGAAGGAAATTGACAGAGTGGTGGCAGTCAAAGGAGGGCTATGAAAATGGTATGGGGGCTGCACCAGAAGCCATATGAGGAGAGGCTGAAAAACCTCAATATGTATTCAATGGAGATGAGGGGAGAGAGAGGGGGGGGGATATGATAGAGACATTCAAATACCTTAAAAAGATAAATAAGGTACAAGGGATAGCATCTTTCAGAAAAGAGGATGAACAAGAACTAGAGGACATGATTTAAAGTTGGAGGGAGGTAGAATCAGGGGTAATGTGAGGAAGTACTTCTTTACAGAAAGGGTGGTGGATGCTTGGAACAGCCTCTCTGCGGGGTGATGGGGCAAAATGGTGGAGGAATTCAAACAGTAGTGGGATAGACATAAGGGAACCCTAGAGACAGGGAAGAGAGAAAAGTGCAGATCATCTTCAGTCTGTAGCGTGAGTTAAATGTAGGGAAAAGGGCAGACTAGATGGGCCAAGTGGTCCTTATCTGCTGACACATGCCATGTATCTATGTGAAGTAACATTTCAACAGATGTGCATAACTTTGCCATTTTATATATTTTGACCCTGAAATTTTCAACATAGCCTTCTTATGATCCCTCCTCATTAACAAAGTGGTGAAAATTTTCCAATGCCTGCCTGAATGGTGATTTGACCAAATGACCACAAAAATCATCTTTTGGGCTTGATTTGCAAAATTCTACTGCCATTGATCATGGGATGGGGTTCTAAAAAAGTCATGTTGAAAATCTGGGGTCAAAATATGCAAATATAACAAAATTATGCATCAAAGTTCAAAACCCCATTGAAATACATTGACCCACGCTACCTTAATTTCTCTTATTGAAGTCGGCAGTTCCAGCAGCAAGACGTGTTTATAACCGAGGTGGATCTTCATCTTGGGACCTGTTCAGATGAGTGAGGGTGTGAGGATGTTGGTGGATGTTGGGGACTTGGGGTGGTGGGTGCCCAGTGTGAGGTCGGGGTGGGGGGGGTTGGATTGGTGAGGGATCATTTTGTTTTTTACAGGTATAAATAAAAAGACATTGAGGTATGGTTTTCCTTATTACAGCTTAGTCAAATACAGGGATGGTGATCGGACATTGGTGGGGGCTGCCACTAGGAAAATGTTAAAAATACTAGAATGGCAATTGGAGGGGTGGGGGTGCCAACCACGACATATACATTTTCTTTTCCCATTCTGTTTACTCAGAACAAGATATTGCCATGTGGCTGTGTGCCCTCCCCCAAGCTCGGCCACTGCACATCAAATCAGCCCTGATCATAGGCTTATTAGAGACCCCATGCTAGTTCTGCACCATTCAGTTATCAAACATAATTATACTTTCTTTTTATCTGTTGCTGTGGGGCTTATTTGGGGGAAAGCATTTCATTGAAAAGACACTTACTTGTGCAGATGATCCCGAACAGATGGCCTCTTTGGCTTGGGTTAGCATCATTGTAGGGAGAGCAAATGTAAGAATGGTATTTGCGGGTTGATGGGGATCCCACAGTGCCTGATCCACGTTTGGGGGGGGGGGGAAATGCAGTTAAGGGAAATGTAAATGAATAAGAACACACAATATACTGGTGTAAGAACTCACACTGTCAGAGAGACTGTGCCCCACTGTTACACCTCCATTGTCTAACAGAACAATCCATCAGTGACTATAACATTTTTATTTGTTTGGTAATTCGGATACAACCTTTGAGTATACAGTCTTTTGCAAAGGTTCACGTCAGGATGTAAAACAGCCCCTGGACTTTCTCCTTTCACTAATGTAGCTATAGAAAGTGTTGTCACCTTCTTTTACTGTTTGTGCTAGTGTTTCCTCAGTTTGGTCCATTGCCTGTTTTACTGCCTTCCCTGCTTCCTTTAGGGAAGTTTGGTATGCCTCCCTATCTTCATCCCACTGTGTTCCCTTATATTTCCTGAAGGCCAGCCTTTTGGCTCTGACCTTTTCTGCTACTGTTTTTGAGAACCAAAGTGGTTTCCTTCTTCTTTTGCACTTCCTTTTCTCTGTAACACGATGGGATGTTGCTTCAAGTATTGCATCCTTAATGTTTGCCCACTTTGCCTGTACTCCCTCACCTGTATTTCTTTTTGCCAGGGCTAGCTTAACTCTGTTGGCCATCTTATCAAAGTCAGCTCCTCTGAAGTCCCATATTTTTGCCTTGGAATGGGATGATTTAGTTGTAGTGACCAAAGTGAACCATACCATATGATGGTCACTGGCCCCCAGGTGACCTTCTACCTGGAGACCTGTGATCATTTCCCTGTTAGTCAGTACTAGATCTAGGATAGCCCTGTCTCTTGTGGGTTGTTGTACCAGTTGTTTGAGGCTTTCCCCCTGCAGGGAACCCACCATGTGTCTAGTTCTTGCGGATGTTCCTTCTGATATTGACCAATCTGTATCTGGCATGTTGAAGTTTTCCATTATCAGAACCTCCCCTTTAGCTGTCATGTTTTGTATATCTTCTAACAGTAATGTGTCTATGCCCTCACCCTGGTATGGGGGCCTGTAGACAACCCCAGTTCTTATGGCTGTCCCATTTCTTGTTTCCAGGGTGGCCCCACAGTTCTTCTGGCTCCTTATGTGTATTCTGAATTTCTGTAGCTTTGATATTTTATTGACATACAGGGCTACTCAACCCCACCCTTTATGCACCTCTTCTCTTCTGAACAATACATAGCCAGGTACTGAAGTCTCCCAAGCGCGGTTACTGGTAAACCACGCTCAGCTAATTGCTACTATGTCCAGTTTAGCTCTCTGACATTATTGCCTGCATGTCTGGGATCTTGTTTCCCAGACTGCAAGCATTTGTGTACATGATTTTCCATTGGCCAGATTTTGGTGTGTTAGTTGTTGGGTGAGGTCTGGTGTTTCCCCTGTGTGTCCTCACAAAAAGAATTGGCCCCGTATGAAAAAGAATCTAAATTCTTTTTTTCATTCCAAGCAGCTATCTGAAGACTGTACTGTGCATGCTCACAGCTGAAAGTTTAAAAATGAATACCTTTGGAAAGGATTAATATTTTATTTTCACCAAACCACTGAAAGGCACATCTGTGGGCCAAGCCCTTTCTACCGTGAAAATGTTAGACCAAATTTCCAAGCCACCTGGGTGCAAGGCAATGACAAAATACTTACTAGGGACGAACCACAGGGTGGGTGGGGTCAGAGGGCATATATGAGACCCAGACAGAAGAGGATCAGCCCTTTTCTGTCTGAATGCTCACCTGGAGAAGAAGCTTCCCACCCAGCCAGCTCTCAGGAGAAAGCAAAAGGAGGCCAACCAGTACAGTCTGGGTGAGCCCTAATCCATTCCTGGGTGGGAGTTCTCAGTGGGCCTTTGAAGGCTCAGTGCTGTTAGGTCATCTGAGTGTTTTTGTCACTAGGGGTATTCAGGGGCCAGTTTGAGCAGTTTGGGTAGGCTAGCTTTGACTGTATGTTTGGGCGACCCCTCCCCATGGATGGTAAGTGACCTAGCAAGAACATTAAAAAAAGTTTACGGAACAAGGGAGGGCTTGAATGGGACAGCTGTGATCCACAGCTTGCAGTAGCCAGTGGGGCCTACATCCTGCTCAGGAGCTTTGCGGGCAGATGCCACAATGGTCACAGGCCCTCTCTCAAGCAGTACCCAGTGGGTGGCTGTGCAGGTGCATGCTTCATCTTCAGAACAGTTGGAGCAGGCGGTGGCACTGGGTTCTTAGGAATTTTCTGACTGCCACAGAATTTGAGGGGAGTTTCTTATTTTCTGGCCTGCCAGCAGGGGTGAGCATTCCTCAGGATGAGCCGAGCTGACTCAGGCAAAGAAAGGAGGGTCGTTTGAATCTCCCAGGTGACCATGAGGTTTGATCATCACGGGACAATAATCTAGAGGCAGGTCAAACCCTCTAGGCAGAGTTAAGTGGCTCCTCCACTGGACGGGACTCTGGCTGACTATGATAATAATAAAAAAAAAACAATAATAAAATAAAATAGGAAAGTAATAAAGGAATATAAAAGAAGGGCTGTTTGGAATCTCCCAGGCAACCACATGGTCAGGCCATTCCTGGTCAGTAGCCGGAGGGGAGTGGAACCCTTTTAGCTGAGGTAAGTAGCTCCTTCACTGGCCAGGACTTTGGCCAACTGCAAAATAAAAACAAAAATCGCTTAACAATGGAATAAGGAAGGTACTACAGAAGAAGAAGAATCAGCATTTATGTAGCACTTTTCATACACAGTATCCCAAAGCACTTTACAAGCAATGCTAGACTGGTAGTGAAGTGACTGAATGTGTGGTGGCAGCCATATCACACATCATCACCCACACACAGCCTGGATAATTGCATGAACCGGTTTATGGGAAGGGGAATGTTGGCCAGGACACCGGGAATGCTCCCTGCTCTCTGTGAAGAGTGCCCAGAGTTCTTTTACTTCCACCTGGACACCAACCAGTATGGGCAGAATGGACCTCGGTTTAATGTCTCATCTGAAGGACAGCACACTCCAGCAGTACAGTACCCCCCAATACTGTATTCAGATGCCAATGAGTTTTAGGTGCAAGTCCAATCCCCGTGTGGGACAAGAACACAACCTTCTGCTCCAGAGGCAGATGTGCTACCAACTGAGCTACGCTGACACCTAAATGCAGAATTAAAAAACACACACACACACACACACACACACACACACACACACACACACACACACACACACACACACACACACACACACACACACACACACACACACACACACACACACACACACACACACACACACACACAGCAATGCTAGGCATGCATCATGTTTGAACCTGAAAGAACATATGATAGATTGCAGGAGGGATCTTCTTCAAAACATTGGTGGCTGGGTGGGGCTGGTGCGAAATCTCAGCTCCACGGGTTTAACTCAAAATGAAATAAAAGGGTATGGGTGCTAAGGGTTTTCCTGCAACAGATATAGCTGCAGTTTTACACTTTGGAACTTGGGGAAGGCAGTCAGGCAAATGAAACTTGGATCCCCATACCACAAAGACCCAACAGTGCCCTACAGACCACTAGTGGGGGGGGGGGTGCTGTGAAGCATTCTTCATGTCACATTTTAGGCAAGAGTTGGAAAAATCGGCAAAACACAACCTTTGCATGGCACACTTGGGATGGCGGTGGCAGGCAGTACATAAGGCAGGAGTATGTACACAGCACTGGGCAGTCAGCAGGGGTCAAGCCTACAGAGCAGCTTAAGTCAGCTTTGGGAGTAGCAGATCGGGGAAGGGGCAGTGGGCAGCTTTACTTGCAGATAAGCTGGGCTCCCCAGGGGTTGGGGAGCCATGCGGGGGCAAGGTGGTTGTAGGAAGTCATATTGGGTAACCATCCTAATGGTGCGCCGCTGACCGATGGCTTTGTGGAATGGCTAATGAGGCACTGCTTTCTTCTCCCACTTTTCCTAGCACAGGCACTAGGGAGCGGAGGACCGCAATGCACTTGTATCTGATGAAGGAGAATTTTAGGGTGAACTATGAGCAAGAAGGGCAGGTCTTCAAGCTGGTGGCACAGTGAGGCAGCAGCTTCATGGGGCCCTTAGCTGGAGATGGAGTTGAGCGCTGAGTTCACGCAAACAGTGCAGTGCCTAATGGAGCTGGGAGGCCCAGCTGGTTGCAGTCCATGATGTGGGTAGCACCTAGGCAGCAGCTGAAGGGTCCTGCCACATTATATTCCACACTGAACTTAAGGAAGCCCTCAAGAAGGCTAACAGAGATGTTGACAGTGCAACTGGGGCAAAAAAGAGGAAAGGGGCAAGAGTGTCACAAGAAGGACAGAGGAACAAGCAGTGCCAGTAGAACAGGTGGATGCTGGACTGGACCTCAGTGGATCAGCTAGAGAGAATGCAGCAGGAAAGGAGCCAGAAAGGCTTCAGCCAAGGACTGTACCTCATGACACAGATGGTGAGTATGGCACTGAAGGTTTTATCAATGAGGATGCTAGGCAAGTCACATTGGAAAGGGGGGCAACCTTGACTGTTCTGAGAGAGGGAAGCATTGTCCAGATGAAGGGTAGAGGTGAGTGTACAAGGGGGGCTGCCTCTGTCAGCTGGCACCTGTATGCTAAGGATCTCAGAGAGCTCTGTGCCAGCAGAGAAGGTGCAGGACAGCCGCTGAGACAGGTGAGTTGGAAAGAGCATCAGCAGTCTGAAAGGACCCACAGGAGAGGGGGCCCCAGCGGACAAGCTCCCAAAGGCAGCACAGGCCCTGGCTGACCACCGATGCTGTTCCGTGGTTCCCACAATGCACATGCCTGCCCAGGCAGGGTTGGAGCAATGTGGCCGTGCCAAGTCTGGAGCCAAACCCATTTTACACCCTATCGAGTGCCCCACATGTGTCCATGGGTGCAATGGGGAGCAAAGCAGTTCTTTGGGTGGCAACATTATGAACAATGTTTGCCAGGAATCAGGTACACTGCCACTCCAGACATTGGAGGGCATGCTGAGTGTTGCCAATGGGGATGCAATGCAAGGGATGGGAACAGTGGCACTGCTCACCTGGGACTTGCAGGTCTGGAGGTTATGAAGGCTGTGGGAGAACAGAACCAGCAGCAACAGAGGGCCACCTCAGCAAAGGGGACCTCTGGTCTGCTGGGTCTGGTATTGGTGCCAGGGCAGCGATTGGGGCACAGCACACAGCTCAGTCCCGCTGACAGGGCAGAGGTTGAGCAAACAGTGTGGTAAGTATGGGGGAATCAATGACTCCAACAACAGGCACTGGGGCACAGGGGTAGGACAGGAACTGGCACAGGATACAAAGGGGTCGGAGACCCTGGCATTGGATGGCCTTGGTCACAGCAAGCCTCCAGTAGTGGCAGGGGCTTCCATGGGTGAGCACTGGGTGTGTGTGGGTGTTGATGGCCCCATTTATTCCCTACAGTGAGAGAGAAGATCTGGAAATGGGAGTGTGTTGAGATGTTTGAGTTATTGCATAGGGAGCTACCTGATTCCAGTGACAAACAAAAGATTCAGAAGGAAAAACAGCATAGACCAAAGGTGCCATTAACCTTTGAAAGTTGGGCATCTGCCTTTGATATTTTTATAACCATTTATTGTATGCATTTTCCTCAAAAAATAATGCAGCTTATTAAGTACATGGACAAAATAAAGACAGTGCACTTGATGTATGAGGGGGCAGGACTGGGCGCTCACCAGCCAAAAAGTAAAGACTTCACAGCTTGCAAAATCTGTTAAAACATTTATGAGGCTGTCCCAGTGGTGCAGAGGGTTGACACGCTGGATGCCTTACCTCTCACCACGCTGGTGACCCATGTTTGGGAATGAGCACCGGGCACCGGGGGTCAGCCGGGGTTGGAGGGTTGGGAGTGGATGGCTCGCCTGCCAGTTACCTCTCCTCTCCCGGCTAGTGGTGGTAAGCCTCTCCAGCTCTTGGCTGCCACCAAGTGGAGGCTCAATGGTAGCATCAAGCATGGAAGGGGTTAGGTGCTAGGCCGAGTGGGCGGATCGGGGCTGTCTCTGGTGCCAGTGCGCATGCGCGCCTCCACGTGCATGTGCATCTATGTGTGGCTAGGGACCTGGGGGTAAGGAGAGAAAATGCAGAAAGTCCTCCTGGCAGCTGATGAGGACCATCCCTCACAGGCCCCGTACCGGTGGCTGGGCAGTAAGGTAAGTCCCAGAGGAGCCGGGTGATGGGGCGGGGGTTGGTCAGAAGGTGTCTGCTGGTGGAGAAAGGAGAATAAACTGTATATAAAAAAAACACTTATTAAAATATACAAGACCCACAGTAAACAGCGTTTGCTGTGGGTCTTGTGTATTTTAATAAATGTGTTAACGGTTTTTGCAAGCTATGGAGTCTCTACTTTTTGACTGGTGAGTGCCTGATCCTGCTTCCTATATTTTACTTGTTATTTGTGAGCACCACCATCCCAGTGTGCACTTCTCTGCTTCTTGGGTGTACAAGGGGGATCCCTGCCTGTGCTACAATGAGCTTTTTCATATGATATGGTGATGGGATAAGTTAGACTGTGATTTATGATCATGGCACATGACACGGGCAAAACTGGATAACATGAGTAACATGGCTAGTGGTCACATGGTGCCGAGGATACTGTGGATGGGTCAGAAAGGGACATGCTGCCAATTTAATGTGGAGAAGTGTTTTCATGAGTTCTGTAAGTTCAGGCATGAGTTTAGTAACTGCGGGGGATGCACAAGGTGTCAGCCTGCCATGAGGGCTGCGGGTATAGTAAAGGTGAGGGTCAGAAATATAGTGAGGGTAAGCAAGGGGAAAAAGCCATCCAGAAAGTTAGCAATGTCTCCCATAAGCACTGGCCACCTACAACCCTGGCTTGAGCACTATTTCTGTAGCAATGACACTTGTTACCTTGATTAATGGTTTCAGAAATGGCTTCCCCATCCCATGCCAGGGCCCAAGGTGTCTACCATGGCTCGCAACTTAAAATCAGTGTACCTCTTGAGGCATGTGGTAGTAGCCAAATTACAGAAGGAAGTGGATGCAGGGCAGGTGACTGGCACTTTTGACAAACCACCTATTGACCCACTTAGGGTTTCACCATGGGGGTGGTTCCAAAACAGGCTCCCTGGGAGTACAGACTGATACATCACTTCTTCTATCCCAAGGGCACGTTGGTGAATGACCACATCAACGCAGAGGACAGCATCCTTTGACGTAGGGGTTCAGCTTGCCCAAGTGGGTGGACAGGGGGTGCCTTGCTGGCCAAGAGTGACACAAAGTCAGCCATCCACTTGTTACCTGTCAGACCAAGTGATTTTTGATCTATTGGGGTTTTGCTTTGAGGGCCAATATTATTATGACATCGCCCATGCCGATGGGCCGCGCAATCTCACATGCAGCTTTTGGAGCCTTTAGCCATTTTCTCTCAAGTGGGAAGCAAAGGCACATTCAGGTAACCAGTTAGTAACACACTACTTGGATGATTTCCTCCTCATTGGTAGTCAAGGAACAGAGGAATGCAGGGACATGCTGGGGTATTCATACAATTGCTGGCTTGGTTTGGGGTACTGCTACTCGAGGAAAAAAATGGAGGGTCCAATGATCAAACTCAAGTACCTGGGGACTGAATTGGACACACTAGAGATGGTCTTCAGGGTACCGGCTGACAACGTGGACAGGCTACAGGAGTTAATAGAGGAGGTCTGGGCAGCTAGGAAGGTGATGTTACAAACCTTACAGTCTGTGATAAGCCATCTAAATTTTGCCTGCAAAGCAATTTCTCCTGGGAGGTCATTTATTAAACACTTGGCATGGGCAACTAGAGGAACGCTCCAACCATATCATCACACTAGGGTGACCACAGGTATGAGGGCGGACTTAGAGGTATGGGGCATTTTTCTAAGGCAATTCAACAGGGTTTTGACATGGCAGGTGGGAACGGCATTCATGCAGAATTATCAGTTGGTGACAGATGCTGCAGGAGGTTTGGGTCACAGGGCATACTTTCAAGGCCCCTGGTTTGCTGGTCAGTGAGATGACATGTTGGTGAAGTCCAGCCTCACGTAAAATATATAATGTTGTTAGAGCTGTATCTTATTGTTGCTGAAGTTTGTGTGTGTGTGTGTGTGTGTGTGGGGGGATAGGCTGGTTAACAGCAGGATTCTATTTCAGTTAGTTAACATGGCGGTGGTAGAAATTTTGAATGCTCAGTCTTTAGAGTCTGTAAGGTTATGATGTTACTGTGCATCTTTGTGAGGCGCTGCCTGCAGCTTAACCTTACATTTAGGATGAAGCATGTACCTGGGAAAACTAATGTCATCGCTGATGCATCGTTTCACTTACAGTTTGAACATTTTACGCCAAGTGTCCCCAGCGGCAGATGAGAGCCTAGCCCAAGTTCCACAATGCCTGTGGCAAACAGCGACCATGAACAGCTAGATTGGTACAGCATGCTCAGCCCCAGGAACATGGCATAGGTATGATGCAAATGTGAGGGCTTTTAAGAATTTGGGGGATAGCAGGCACAGTGATGGGATATGTTACAGAACCCATTGGTGGTACAGCGTTTCATTCACCATCTGGTGGAAGGCGGCAGATCCCCAGCCTACATAAGGAGTCATTTATCAGCAATAGGCTTTTTTGCAAAGATGCATGGACTAAGGGATGTGATGGGCTCATTCATAACCCAGAAAATGGTGGATGGTTGGGCACAGATGAGGGGTACTCATTGGGACGCTAGGAAACTGGTTGATTGCACCTTGCTGAATGAAATTGTAGGCTGTTTGGGTTACACATGCTCATCAGCAGACAAGACATGGCTCTTCAGGGCTCTTTTTGCATATGGCTTTTTAGGTGCTTTTTGGGTGTTGGGGTTGGTAACAGATTCTACAGCCTTACGGGGTCATAACATCCAGTGCAGGGACTTGCGGCTGTTAACAGATTGCATGGTGAGAACACTGCAGCAGTTGAAGACAAACCAACTGGGACCAGCATGGCTAGTGAACCTGCTTAACATGGCAAGGCATAAGCTATGACCTTGGAGTCTGATTGAGAATTATCTGGTGTGCAGACCACTGGAAAGGGGGGATTTCTTTATCCACAGTAATGAGAGACTGGTAACTAGGTACCAGTTTGCAGAAGTTCTTCAGAAAGGTATTCAGGCTATGGGCAGGGACCCAAAGGAATATAACACCACTCATTTATTCCCTGCTCTTTGCGAAGAGTGCCCTGGGTTCTTTTACTTCCACCTGGACAACACCAGGATGGGCAGAAGGGACCTCGGTTTAACGTCTCATCCGAAGGACAGCACACCCCAGCATTACAGCACCCCCCAATACTGCACTCGGATGCCAGCGATTTTTAGGTGCAAGTCCAATCCCGGTGTAGGATGAGAACCCACGACCTCCTGGTCCAGAGGCAGCTGTGCTACCAACTGAACCATGCTGACACCTCTTTTATATAATTAATAATTTATATAATTATAACTCGGTCAATCCTAACAAAAAATTGCTGACCAGTTATTACATGATGATAAACCAAGGTCCCATCTGCCTTTTCTAGTGGTTGTTCAGGTGGATGTTGAAAGATCCAATAACACTTCTTGAGATGAGTAGAGGAAGATCCTCTGTGTACTAGCCAAATTTCTCGAGTCCACTGAAAAACACCATCAACAGCCTAATTTGGTTCATTTTCAGTTGGTCTGCATCTGTTTCCCTCTGTCTCACTGAAAATAGGCAGTATTGTCTAGCCCTCCTTTCCTGGTCAACAGAAACTAAATAAAACAAGCATTTGTCAATGACAAATGTTGTCTTGCTAACATTAGTATTGGTAGTTCGGGAGTTAGATACATGCAAAATAGGAATGGCAGTGAAGTTTGGAACTGGCATAACCCCCACCCACCCTGCAGAGACTGACAGGCACTGAGGTGTGACTTTGGATTGTTGGCCATAACGCTCATGCTATTCCACCTCATCCTACCCTGCAGACTTCAACAAGTGTTGCATTGTGCCTTGGGGTCATTGGGCCTTACGTTCACCCCATTCCATAGGGAAATACGCTGAGATGGGTGCAGTAGAGGAGAATGGAGCGGACTTTGGGGCCGAAGAGTCCAAGGCACACCTTGATGCCTGTCAGTGGCTGCAGGGTGAGGGCAGGGGTGGAATGGCAAGAGTGTTACAGCCAACAATCCAAAGTCACACCTCTGACACCTGCCAGTCTCTACGGGTGGGACATTATGGTTAAAACTCTAATGTCCGGCGTAGTTATTGTATTGCACTCCAATTTTCAACATGGGGTTTTGTGACCCCACCTCATGTAAGCATTTGGGACCTCTGCTCGTGAACAGTGGCACTGTGATTTTGTTAATGTGTCGAATGTTGATTTCCATAGCGACCATGCCATTCTAAGCCAGATGTGCAAAAACACATTTTGGGCAGGATGTGAAAAATTACAGCTGTACTATTCATCGAAGTGTGAAGAAATGGCAATTTTGAAAATCTGGGTGAAAATATTAAAAATTCTCAAACTTACGAGTGTAAATGAAACTGCGCATGAACTCGTAACACAGTCATTTTGAAATTTTTCACCAGATTTGCAACATAGGCTTTGGGAGCTCACCTCATGAACAGTGGCACTGTCATTTCATTTATCAGTCGAAGGTGATTCCATGCAGTGACAGCAAAATCACCATTCGGGACGAATAATGAAATGACAGTGACCGAACTCATGAGGTGGGGGTCCCAAGAACCTCATGTTGAAAATTTGGAGCCAAAAGTCACAAAAATGGCCGCGATATCCACCTAAGTTGAAACTCCCCCATTGATGCCATTATATAGCTTACCGTAATTTTCTTCAGTTTGCGATCGGCTTTGAAGAGTGCAGACATGTTCCCGCTCCACTCGAAGATTGTCGTGCTGGGCTATGGAGGTAAGTATTGGGTGAGGGGGGGTGCAGGTAGGTAGGGTGCGCAGAGGATGGGTGCAGGTTGGGGGGGGGATCATGCCCCGAGGGACTGTTTTCTGTTTTACAGGTAAAAATAAAACGGACATCGCAAGAAGGCTTTTCCCACAGAGATTTGCTTTGGGCACACTGGGGTGGGGTCCCAGTGTGCCACCTGTGTTTTTTGGGGAGGAAGGACTGAAGCCGATGGGGATTTGGCCCCCCATCGGCAAAGACAACATGTCTGTGTTTGGGGGGGGCAGGATGCAGAGGCAGATTGGGCACCCCCCTCGGCAGATTGTGGACAGGGGACTGAAGCCGACGGGGATTGGGCCTCCCCATCTGCAAGCATGTCAGTGTTTGGGGGGGGATGATGCCGAGGAGGATTGGGCACCCCCCTCAGCAAACAAACAAAGCAGAATATATGCCAATGGGGATTGGGCTCCCCCATTAGCAAATGAGCTGGGGAGGGGGTATGCCGACACGGGGATTGGACACCCCCGAAGTCGGCTTGCTGGGGATTGTGAGAGGCGGATGGCCGACAGCTGCCACTTTGTTTACTGAAATGTTACACCAGGCAAGGCACACCCTGCAATGATAGGTCACTCCCTCATTGCAGCAGCGAAATTGTTTCAGGTTGGTGGCATGCTTTTGCAGTGCTGTCATAGACAGCATGCTGTTTCATTTGTGCCACAGAGACCAGCCTGAAAAAGCAGTGGCGCCATTGGCCATAACACGACTGGACCTCCAAAACCTGCTACTCCACACCAAGCTACCACAATATGTTGTTTGCGCTGCATGCGCAAGACAACATAAAAATTCAAGAAAGGCCACAAATCCATGTTAAATGAATAAATGAAAAAAGAATACATCTGTAAAATTACTAAGCATGCTGGGCTGGATATTCAAACTGCGCCATTCAAAGGCGCAAGTCCTTGCGCTGCGCAAAATAGATGTGCAGGGGTGTGTCCTGTGCGATATTCAAAGGAGTTGCGCTATTGAGCAACTCCTTTGAATATCGCTCCCCAACCACAGTCACTGTGCATGGCGCAGTGGAACTTGCGCAAGCGCAAGTTGACAGAGTGGAGCAGTCAACTTGCAGTGGCGCAAGTACCAGTGCGCCATCCTCAAATCCACGATATTCAAAAGGTGACATGCAAATGGGGCTATAATACATGCAAGGCGCCGGGGGCCATTTGCATGTTGTAGCCCCATTTACGCTCTCGATAACATGGGTCACGATCCCGAGGACTTGCGCCTGGCGCCCTACCAGGCAGCGGCCGTCGGGGACAGCAGCACCTACGCATGTCATCGAGCATCAATGTGGCTCCCCCTCCCGTTCCACATCCCTGGTGGTCAGTGGACCTTAATGCCCGATCGCGGGCAGATATGAGAACCCCCAGTGCCCGATCGTGGGCAGAATGTAAAATGAACCCCCAGTGCCCGATCGCGGGCAGAATGTAATAAGAACCCCCAGTGCCCGATCGCATCAGAATGTAACAGAACCCCCAGTGCCCAATCACGGGCAGTAAGTAAAGTGCCCCCAACCCGAATATCTCCTGGTGGTCAGTGGACCATAATGCCCGATCGCGGGCAGAATGTATATTGACACCCCCACCCAAACATCTCCTGGTGTCTAGTGTCCCCCCACCCACCCACCCGCTCCCCGGGCAGCAGTGGCGGCATCATCCACCGCCTGCCGCCCGCCGCCCGCCGACTGACTGGCGGTAGGGCTGCCGCCCAGTGGTGCAGAGCTAGAGCCAATGGGCGTGCAGCCCATACTGTATGACAGTCCAGATTTACAAATCTGGACTGTCATGTACAGTATGAGCTACTGCGCCCGTGGCTCTATCTGCTCAACAAGCGTGCAACCTGGCAGCCAGGCGAATCAGGAGCGCAGTGGTGGATGCTGCCGCCCGCCGGCTGCGCGGGAGCGGGGTGGTGGGGGCTTGATGAGTGGGTGGGGTGGGGACACTAGACACCAGGGAGATGTTTGGGTGGGGGGTGTCAACTATACATTCTGCCGTGATGGGGCATTCTGATCACTGGACCGCAAGGGAGATATTCGGGTTGGGAGGGGCACTTGCCCCACTGCCGGCGATCGGGCACTAAGCGCTTCTTATTACATTCTGCCCGCGATCGGGCACAGGGGGTTCTTATTACATTCTGCCCACGATCAGGCACGGGGGTTCTTATTACATTCTGCCAGCGATTGGGCATTATGGTCCACTGGACCACCAGGGATGTGAATGGGAGGGGCCACATTGATGCCCATCAATCGGGCTGGTGGGGGCACAGGGACTGAGTTGAGGGCCAGCCACGGGTGGCAGCTGTTGTGTTGCGCCCTCCAATACAGCAGCTCACCTGTGGGTGGCCCTCAACTTAAGCTTTTTTGGCTCAAAGTTGTGCAGGCGCGGGTTGGGGTTGCGCCTGCACAGCTCTCACACAGCCCGACTGAATATCGGGCTGCGCGGTTTATGCATAGTTCCTCCCCTCCAGTTGCGCATGCATTCATTTGCATTGCACTGTTGCTCAGCCTGTTTTCAGTGGTGCAACTGCCTCCTGCTGAATATCGCAGAATTGCGCAATGTAGGACTTGCGCATGCGCAACCCTTTTGAATATCTGGCCCACTGTGTATGGATTCGTTCACATTCTTGAACTGCCATAAATCCCTATTAAACGAATACCATATAAAGGAAAATAACTGTAAAATGAATAATTTTACTGCGCATGAACTAACTTGTAGTCTAGAAATGATATAAATTCCTGTTAAATGAAAACCTGTTAAAGAAATAGACCATAAAAATGAACAATTTCACTCGGCATGGATTCACATGTATTGTATTGTAAATTAAGTAAGTCCCTGGTAAATGAATACCTCATTAAGGAGTACACCTGTAAAATGAATTGTTCATGGATTCATGTGTACTCCAGAAATTAGATAAAGCCCTGTTAAATTAATACATGTAAGACTATGCCTGGAGTTCAGTGGCCAGGCAGCCAGCCACTCCCACTTCCTGAGCTATATAAGCTGCAGTTCCTCTAAGCTTCACTGTGAAATATTTTTTCTTTGTAGCTGGAGGTTATGTTGGTTTGTCTTCTGAGCCTGCTGTTTAGCATGTCTCTGCTGGACTTCAGTGTTTGTTTTTCTGCTTCTGGTTTGTATTTTTCCTTCGGCTGTGTGCTTGGTTTCTTGTTTTTGGGCCTTTCCTGTTCTGTTTTGCTGTGTTTTGGTTTAGTCTTTTTTTTTTGGGGGGGGCTTTTATTTTCTAAACTCCTAGCATACTGCTACTACAGAGCTCATACTGCTTGCTTTCAGTTACAACTCTCAAATTACTACACTGCTACTGTGAACCTACTCTGAGCACATGCTACTGCTTTCAGTTACCTACAATTGCAGCCACTGCTATTTACTTTACTTACTATTGTACCCAGTGCTTGTGTTTTTACACTGTGCTCACTACGCTCAAACTAGTGCAGTGCAACTGCTATTATCTGTGTGTTTCAGCTCAACCATAGCTGCTCCATGTTGCATACTCAATTCTTTTCACCTGACAGTTTACTCTGACCCTAACTATGCTGCTCATTCCTGCTCTCATTCTATTTGCAGCTTCATTGCACTGCCTGGCTACGCCTGCCTTCAAAGCATTTGTCTTCATGTTTCATTGCAGTTACAACTCTGAGGTTAGCCAACCAAGCTCCTGCTGAGGCTGTTACTATAGCTTGTTATTAAATCTTGCCTTGCCGCTGAAAATCCTCAGTCTGTCACCTTGATTTGGCTTTGAACTGTCTGTCTGGCTTGCTCCCAATTCAGTTGTTTAATTGCTATACAAGTTTGATATGCTGGTTCACCTATCATGACTACTGCTTACTGACCTTTGTGCAGGTCTACACTTGCTTACGCTGTTACTCCTTGCTTACACAATCCATTACTTCTTGCATACTGCCATCCCTTCCGGCTTCAACCTGGAATTCTGCTGCACTCAATCTGCATTTGACCTTGCAAGGTCTCAGCACTACATGCTCATACGATCTCAGCATGCCGTGCTTATTCAGCTCACCAGCTTTCAGCTCTCAATCAATTTCTGGGGCATGCCAGCCATTCTAATCTGGTGCAGGGTTCCTGCAGCCGATGGTCTTGCTCTGCATTTAGTCCACATCATGCGTGTCCAACTTGGGGTGGGATCCTTTTCTGGTATTTGTATTTTTGTCTCTAGTATTTGCATTTTGTGTCTCTAGTATTTGTATTTTTTATCTAGTATTTGTATTTGTGTCTCTGGTATTTTATATGCCGCTGGTATTTGTATTTGTGTCTCTGATATTTGTGTTGTGTATCTGGTATTTGTATTTGTGCCTCTGCTATTTGTAGTTGAGACTCTGGTGTTTGTATTTGCATCTCTGCTGTTTGTATTTGTGTCTCTAGTATTTGTGTTTGTGTCTCTGCTATTTGTATTTGTGCCTCTAGTATTTGTTTGTGTCTCTAGTATTTGCATTTGTACCTCAGGTATTTGTGTTTGTGCCTCTACTATTTGTATTTGTGTCTCTGGTATTTGTATTTGCACCTCTGCTTTTTGCATTTGTGTCTGTAGTATTTGTATTTGTGTCTCTAGTATTTGCATTTGTACTTTTGGTATTGCATTTGTACCTCTGGTATTTGTCTTTGTGCCTCTGCTATTTGTATTTGTGTCTCTGGTATTTGTATTTGTGTTTCTTGTATTTGTGTTTAAGGC
The DNA here is from genome assembly GCA_016271365.2 of Neoceratodus forsteri. Lineage (NCBI taxonomy): Eukaryota > Metazoa > Chordata > Ceratodontiformes > Ceratodontidae > Neoceratodus > Neoceratodus forsteri. The sequence goes on from JADMNL010000022.1 coordinate 36,838,705, forward strand.
TCTGGTATTTGTATTTGTGCTTCTGGTATTTGTGCCTCTGCTATTTGTACAGTATTTGTGTCTCTGGTATTTGTATATGTGCCTCTGGTATTTGTGTCTCTGGGGTTTACATCTGTGCATCTCTTACTTGTATTTGTATCACTTATTTGCATATGTGTCTCTAGTATCTGAATTTATATTTGTGCCTCAGGCATTTGTATTTTTTGCCTCGAAGGAAACTGTATTTGTTCCGTGGGTATTTATATTTGTATTTGCACTACAGGTATTTATATTTGTTCCTGACGTATAATATTTCTGTTTTGTGCTTCTGCTATTTGTGAGTTTTCCCCCAATTATGTGTATTTGTGTCTATGGTATTTCTTATTTGTTTTTGTGCCACTGAAATTTGTAATTTTGCTAATGCTGAGTTTACCAGTACCAACTGTTTGGTGGAACAGGTTGTTACTTTTCTAGCTTGTTGATTTTGCTGCTTAGAATAGTTAATAACTGCAGTTTGTAGATGTTACCTGCATAAAGTATGTAGATTGTTTGCATTCTTCTTCCACTAACCAACTGTAGACACCTGCACTCTTTTCCCGTCTAATCTAAAACCCTGTCTGTGTCTAAAGTGGCCTGTAAGGCACCCTAAGGACTCAACTGCTTGAACTAAGAGCTTGATCATTATTGCTCTAGTCCTGTGTCCAATACTTTTTTCTTCTGAACTATCAGACCACAATTCCTGTGTGTGTACTATCTTTCTCCGTCTCCTGTGTTTATTTTTTCCTGGCTTTGCAGCTAGCTACAGTCAGGGCCCTAGTGTTCTCACGGCAGAATTTTCTGATTTCTGCGGCATGTTTGAATCATTTCTCTGGCAGAATGCAGTCCTGTCATTGGCTAAATATGATGTGATGTCATCGATGACATCATGTGCTGAAGCACAGAGGAGGGCTTCAGGATAAGCGAGGTGGGAAGAAGCCTGACACTATGGAAAACAGTATATTTATATGAAAATTCACCAAAAACAATGAATTCTGCTGCACTATATATATTCTGCAGCATGATGCAATTCTGCAACATGGAGACCACTTGAAATTCAGGGGCCTTGGCTACAGTAAGCAACCCCGCCCCCCCCAAATGTAACAGCTCTTTTGTGAAGGTGTTGTTCAGCTGCATTAATAATCTGTCTGCCCTGCCCTGAAACCTCCCCCTGCCATTATCTCCTTGTTTGCTTGGGGCTGAGGTTTCTAGTGCCCACTGTCCCTGTTGGCCTTAAATTAACAGACCCTTCTCCATTCCACAGGCACCCTGTCCAGTACGGGTGACTGCCTCCTCCTCCTGCGAGCCGCAGGAGCTGCTCTGAACCCAACGACTGTTCTGCACTGACCTGCCTGCCTCTCCACCTACAAACAGGTACAGATTTGGAAGAGCAAGCCACAGCTACCAACGGGATTGAGCTTGGCGCTTTTTGCCTTCAGGCCATTTGGCTGCACTACTACTGCTACTGAGGTCTGATTAGGCAAAAGCTACCCCCCATTATTGGCTCTTGACTCTACCCTTCCTGAGCTGTCTCTTGTTTAATACAACTGCTTTTTTTTTTGTCTACTTTTCCATTTGCAAATTATACTGCAAAGCCACTAGAGGGCAACACCTCTTGGAGGTTGCATTTTCTCTTCCCACTGCTCTCCCCCTAAGCACTTCTCGTCCTGGGTCCTTCCTCCCTAAAGCTGATTACTACACCCTAACAAACCATAGTCAGTCACCCTATCCCTGTGCCATAGAGACCACCACAATTATGGGTATCAGAGTACCCCCCTTATACCGACACTGGGCCACTGCCCCCTTATCGCCACTTGCTGGGCACCCACTGTCACGAAGACCACCCAGGCTCCTACTGATCACTCTTACTATCCTATTTCTTGGACTCCTAAGCCCTTCCCTCAAGGGTCTTCTTCTCACACCTCCCACCCCTATGAACCACCACCACTGCCACCCACACTGCCACTACCTCTCTTGCATCCCCTACCCCTATATCTCCCTGCAGTCATGTGCCACTGTCAACCTCCATGCCGATCACAATCCTGTTGTCTTTTCCAACACTATCGCCCTGGCCATCCTTTTGTACTACCCGACTATAACTAGGCTGGGCAGCTGTCCTGACAATAAGGCAACAATTGTTTGCTCTCCTCAGAGTCTTTGCCATACTCCTACTAATTTCAGGAAATGTTCATCCTAACCTGGGCTCCATCTCGCCCAGCCCCAGCTTATCGGGTTTTAGAATAGCTGCAAGAACATTTGCAGCTTAACCAAAAGACAGCAGGTCTCCATTGCCGGACACTGCAACATCAGCCAGATGTGCTAGCACTGACAGAAACCTGGCTCTCCAGAAAAACACCTGACTCTTTGGTTGCCCTCCCTGGCTTCACCCTTCACAGATCCGACAGAATGGGCAAACATGGTGGGGGGTGTGCTGTGTACGTCCGTGACTCCATGATATGCCAAACCCTTCCAATACCTCCACTAGGCCATGGTGCCCAAGGCTTATCATTAAAACTTACTCCAGATCCCTCCAGAGCCCCTGTAATTCTTACTGTCACATATGTCCCCCCAAGAAACCAAGCTGCTGCTATACAATTCCTTGCTAACTACATCTCCGGCTCCCCCCCCCCCAAAAAAAAACAGAACACATCATAGTTGGAGACTTTAATGTGAACTGGCTTGCCAGTTCAGCTTCCCACACCAAGGACACCTTCACTGCACTGGACCTGACCCAGTTGATCATCCAACCTACCAGGGTGAACCCCACTAACGGCTCTAGCACCCTGATTGACCTTCTCCTCACCAACCGTCCCCACAGAATCTCTGACCTGGTGGTCCTTCCAGACTCCCTAAGTGATCACTCACCCATCCTCTTTTCCTGGTCGTGTCTTCAGCAGAAACCCAAACCAAACTATATTGCCCGGTGTAGTCTCCAACCCGGAGGCCTCACAAAATTAAGAAAATACTTAACTCAATGGGATTGGTCCCCCATCTCCCGGGCCCCTACTATAGATGAAGCACTTGATTATTTCACCTGTCCTTTTAATAAAGCATGTGACATCTATGCCCCACTAGCAAAAGTGCAATCCAAGAAATGTAATGCCCCCTGGGTCACGCCTGCACTGCTCCAACAGCTAAAGCACAGAGATGATCTCTGGCATAAAGCAGTCGCATCCGGCATGTTGCAGGCGGACAGGCAAGCCTCTAGAGCAGCTCATAACAGATGCACTTGGACCATTAAACAGGTCAAATCGAGCTACTACAAAATTACCCTTTCCTCCTCCTGGGGAATGCTCGGTTGTTCTGAGACAATATCAAGGAACTCAATGGCAAATCCCGCCCCTCCCTACTAACTGTCAACAATGTCCCTACCACCAACCCGCTGCCCATCGCCAACTGCCTCAACTCATCATTCTCTGACCTTAGTGCAGTACTCCCAAATAACTTCTTCGACCCCACTCCTGCAACTCCGCCCCCAAACACCCAGCATCTCCCCCTTCCATCTCAGGGTGATCTCTACGAATGAGGCAAGGCCTTTTCTCAGGAAAGCACTCAGTGGCTCTTGCTATTGCAAAGATTCTTTTGATATGAGAATCCTACATCTAGTACTTGATACACTCCTCTCCCCACTGACTGACCTCATTAACCGCCCCCTAGTCTGAGGCAGTTCCCAGCAGCCTGGAAGACTGCCACAGTCACCCCAATACTGAAGAGTGGTGACAGCACCTCCCCTAGTAACTACCATCCCATATCCATTCCCCCACCACTCTCGAAAGCCCTCAAAAAAATTATAGCCACCCAACTCACTGAGTACCTACTTGCTCATAACCTACTTTGCAGAGAGCAGCATGGCTTCAAATCTGGGCACAGTACAACCACGGCTCTCACTGAGTTCTCTAATTTTATACACTCTGCCCTGGATATAAAACACCTAGCTGGAGCTGTCTTCATCGACCTGTCAAAGGCCTTTGATACAGTCTCCCACCCCTTACTCTTAAGCACACACCGCCACATAGGTCTGTCCCAAGGACTCGTCTTCTGGTTTACCAGTTACCTCACAGCTAGATCACAATGTGTCAAAATAAACAACACCCTCTCAACCACCCTGCCTGTCTGCTCTGGGGTTCCCCAGGGCTCCACCCTCAGCCATCTATTATTCAGCACCTGCCTAAACACCTTGCCCAATTCCTGCTCCAGCAACCTACTACTCTCTGCGGACGACGTGGTTCTTATTGCCTCACACCCAGATCCCACAGTATTGCTGTCCTCCCTCCAACACGCATTTAACCAGATTGAAAACTGGTTCACAGACCAAAGACTTGTGGTCAGTGTAAAAAAGACAAAGACCATGCTTGTTGCCCATCGACAGAATAAGGCCAAGAATTCGAGCTAACAATCCTCCTACTTCTCCTTCCTCTAGAACAGGTCCATAACTATAAATACTTGGGCCTTACTTTGATTCAGCCTCTCCTTCCATTCACACATTGGCACTCTATCATCAGCCATAAATGTCCGTAGATAGGCCTATTGTATCGGCACAAGGATTGCCTACCTCTGGAAGCCCTTAATCTGTCTGTCACCTCCTCAGTCCTCTCCCTAGTCAGATTATGGGCTCACTATCTACTGAGCTGCTGACCACACAGCCCTTAAAAAAATCCACCTTGCCATAAACAAATCATGCAGACTCCTCACCGGGGCTGACAAGCGTACCCATACCTGTACCCTACATGCCCTGACAAATCTCCTCACTCTGGATGAAAGGCTATTTTGTCAAACATGCCTCCTCACAAAGAAAATACACCTGGGGCTTACCCCCTTGGGGGTTTCTGCCTCTCTCCTATCCTCCCACACATCAGTGAACACCCACTTTGCCAACTGACAGGTGTGGTCCATCCCGAGGGTTAGAACCTCCTTAGCTCAAAGGTCATTCCCACACAGGGACCCAGCCTGGTACAATGAACTCCCCTCTGACGTCTCCTCCATCTCCAAATTAGGACCTTTCAAGTCAGCCCTCAAAGAGCACATTCTTGCTTCACGGTGCTGCCAATGTACCAGCTAGTGCTGGGTCATTTATCTGTCATCTTACGGGACCACCACGCCACTGAGCTCCTACTGATAGGGCCACCAAACATTACCTATTAACAATTAAGAACCCAAGGAGGAGTTACCAGCTAGGGGGAGTGCAGCTAGCCCAGAAAGAGGAGGAGAAGGATCTGGGTGTGCTCATTACAGGGTCAATGAACAACTCGGCACAATGTAGGAAGGCAGCTGCAAAGGCCAACAAAATGCTGGGTTGTATTGCAAGGGTTATATCCTCGAGGAGGGAGGAGGTGATTCTGCCACTGTATAGGTCATTAGTTAGACCACACCTGGAGTACTGTGTGCAGTACTGGTGTCCGTATCTGAAGAGGGACATTAAGTTACTGGAGGGGGTGCAGCGCAGAGTGACAAAGATGATCAAGGGGCTGGGGGACTTATCATACGAGAGGAGGTTGAAGGAGCTGAACATGTACTCACTGGAGGAGAGGAGACAGGGGTGACATGATTGAAACCTTTAAATACATGAAAGGAATAAAAAGACGGTACAGAGGGGCTGTTCAAAGTAAGGGAAGGGAGGGCCACCAGGGGCCATGATATGAGACTGGAGCGAGGAAGGTTCAGGAGGGAGATGAGGAGACACTTTTTTACAGAGAAGGTGGTGGCTGGGTGGAATGTGTTACCTGCTGAAGTGGTATGTAGTAGAATAGTGGACTTTTTCAAACGAGGATGGGACAGGACAAGGGGAAGGGTCAATGAAGGGGAAGGGTGGAAGGGAGGGGCAGCTGCAGAATAAGAGGTGCTAGCTGCACATTCGAGCAAACTTGATAGACCTCTAGGCCTTTATCTGCTGGCAAATTTCGTATGTTCATATGTTAGTAATGCCTCCTTTGGCTGCACTCACAAGGTATCTGTCTAATTATCTACTTCGCTGTACATATCAAACCTGTTACTCCCTTCCTCTATCAGCAAACTTATTGTTCTCTTGAAAACTGTAAAATACAGCTCTTGGTAACACGTTCAATGCAATGTATAGCTGATCTTGATTCTGCAATATTGTATAACTGAAAAAACTGTAACCTTTAGCTGCCATTCTATGTCTATATGTATTAAGTGTCCATCAGCCTCCCTCTGACCAGAGCACTTCTACTCCTAACGGGGAAAATACACCCCAACCCAGGCCCTGCCCCCTCCCATCCACCCACTCAGCCCACTGGTCTTCGAGTAGCCTCCATGAACATATGCAGCCTGCTGAAGAAATCTGACGTCTACAGTGCTGGGCTTGGCTCACCAAGCAGACATCATAGCCCTGGTTGAAACCTGGCTGTCCAAATCAACTCAGACTCATTTGTCTCCTCCCAGGCTATACCTTATACCGGGAGGACCGGTAGACAACAGGGGGTGGCTGTGCAATCTACACCAGGGACACAATACCTGGACACGCACTCCCACCCTGCCCTCACAAATGAGGCCCAGGCCCTTACCCTCAGACTCACCCCAGACCCTCTAGAGCCCTCTCTATCTCACCACAGCCTATGTTCCCCAAAGAACCAGCACCCAGCCCTAATATCTTTAACGGACTACCTGGCCACCCTCCACCATAAGGCAGAACAAATCCTAGTGGGGGACCTTAACGTAAATTGGCTCAGCACCTCCTCATCCACCACCAGAGACTCATTTGCCGCCCAAGATCTGACACAACTCGTCACCCAGCCCACGAGACTTAACCCTAAGAGTGGTACCAGCACCCTGCTGGATGTTATTATAACTAACCGACCTCATAAAATCCAAAACATCCAGGTCCTCCCAGACTCCCTGGTGACCACTCCCTATCCTATTCCATGGGTAACCCCAATCCCAAACCCAAAGCCCAGACCACCCTCCGCAGGCGCCTCCGCCCTGGTGGGCTGAAGAAACTTAAGCACTCCTCACCCAGATGGAGCTGGTCCCCATTCAGCAGGCAACCAACATTGATACTGCCCTCGCCTTTTCACTCACAACTTCAACATGGCCTGTGATCTCTTTGCACCCTTAACCAAAATCCGGTCCAAAAACAGAGCGCACCCTGGGTGGCCCGGCCCTCCCTACAATTACTTAGAAACCGGGATAACCTCTGGCACCTTGCCACTGAAACAGGTCGTCTGTCTGATAGGCAAGCATACAATGCAGCCCGAAATAAATGCTCATGGGCCATCAGGAAAGCCAAGGCAGACCATTACCAGGCCTCCCTTACCTCCTCTGGGGCTCAGCCCGGACCTTCTGGGATAATATTAAGCAACTCAATGGTAAGCTTGCTCCCCACCCCATCCCAGCTCACTAGAAATGGCACAACCTCCACCGAGCCTGCCACCATAGCTAACTGGTTCAACACCACTTTCACTGACCTTAGCTCAGTCCTCCCTAGTAATTTCTTTGACCCTCCCCCCAGCCAAACTCCCCCTGTCCTCCAGCACCCCAGCTTCCTCCTGCGAAAGATTTCCACCCGGGAAGCCAGACCCATCCTAACCAAAGCTCTCAATGGCAACAATCCCGGCAGTGACTCACTGGACCCCAGCATCCTCAGGCTGGTGCTAGATCAAGTCCTTGCACCTCTCACAAGCCTAATTAACCAGTCACTCTGCCTGGGACAATTCCACAGCTTGGAAAACAGCCATTATCACACCTATTCATAAAGGAGGCAACAGGTCGTCGGCCAACAACTACCGCCAATCTCCATCCTCCCTCCACTCTCTAAAGCCCTGGAGAAAGTGGTGGCCATTCAAATCACTGATTATCTGGCTAGCATAACATCTTATGCCCAGAGCAACATGGCTTCGTGCTGGTCACAGTACCAGCACTGCCCTTATTGAATTCTCCAACTTCCTACACTCCTCCTGGATACCAGCTCCTAGCGGTGCAGTGTTCATTGACCTCTCAAAGGCTTTCGACACTGTCTCCCATCCACTGCTGCTGAACGCACTCTGCCTCACTGGCTCTCGGCTGGCCCCTGCGCATGGTGCTATAGCCATTCTTGACACTCGATCCCAGTGTGTCAAGATTAATAGCACACTCTCCGACTCCGTCCCCATTCTCTGGGGTCCCCCAAGGCTCCATCCTGGGCCCCCTTCTCTTCTCACTGTATCTGAACACCCTGCCCAGTGCATGCTCTGGCAAAATTCTGCTGTATGCAGACGACGCTGTCCTGTTTGCCACCCACCATAATCCCATCTCCCTACAGGACTCCCTACAGCAGTCTTTCAACAGTGCCGAGGCTTGGTTTAAGGAGCGCAGACTCATCATCAATCTTAAGAAAACCAAAACTATGCTCTTTTCACACCCCCAAAACAAAGCTAGCAACCACCCACTCTATATCCTTCAAAGCACCAACCAACCACTGGAACAAGTCTGCTCCTACAAATACCTTAGGGTTACCTTCGATTCCAGCCCTCACATTTCACACCCACATCGACACCTAACATCCGCCACCAACACACGGCTTGGCATCCTATTCCACCATAAAAGCTGCCTTCCCCCAAATGCTCTCCGGCTAGTGGTTACATCGTCTGTTCTGTCCCTTGTAGACTATGGTCTACCAGTATCGGTGCTGCCGGACACCACTGCACTAAACAACATTCACCTAACCCTGAATAAAGCGTGCAGATTAATTACTGGTGCCCCCAGACTCACACACACCTGTCAGCTACATGTCGATGCTAACCTGCTTACCCTGGATGAGAACGGTCTCCGATGCCAGACCTGTCTCCTCACCAAAACCCTACTCGGCTCTCCCCCTGGGGTAACAGCATCCATCCACCAGAGCCCTCCCACCATTGCAACACGGTCTTCCTACAAGACCACTCTAAAGGTCCCCAGAACAAGAACCAGCCGTGGCCAGAGGTCCTTCAGCTATAGAGCCCCAACCTGGTTTAACTCTCTCCCTGCCACCATCACCAATGCCATCACCATCTCCACATTCAAAACCGCACTTCGGAACCACATCTTCAGCACTCGTAACTGCTCCTGTCTCTGAACATAGCCTCCACCTCTTTATTTCTCTCCTGACAATGCCCCCCGGGCAGCTCTCCACCCAACCATCCCCTACACCACTTCCATGTCCACCATGCCTAGGTTTAACCTGGCCAGTGCCAGCTGTTTCAATGTTTATCTACCAGAATTGCTCACTTGATACCAACTTGTTTAATACCTGCTATCGATTACATGTACCCTGTACCCAATTGTATCTGTCTGACCACAATGTGACGTGGCACCTCTGGTGAATGCCTACTGATTTTTGGCAAATCTTTGCTATGTAACTGAAACGCAATGTATGTCTTTATGTGACGATGTACCTTTGTAAACGAGCCTCTGGCTCAAAGGTTGTAAACTGATTCTTAAATAAATAAATAAATAAAAATAAATGTTTGTTTTTCTGACGCGGAGCCTTTGTAAATGAGTCCCTGACTCAAAGGTTGTAATCCCAAAGTCTGTTAAATAAATTAAATAAATAAATAATTGTGCCTCTGGCATTTATTTGTGTGCCTCTTTTTCTTGCCGCAGTTATTTGTATTTGTGCTTCACGTATTTGTACTTTGTGACTGGTATTTCTATTTGAGTCTTTGTTATCTGTATTTGTGCCTCTTGTACTTGTATTTTAATTTGTGCCCTGCAATTCGTATTTGTATTGTATCGCTGCCATACCTGCTGTGCCTGCGTTTAAGAGACTGAACCATTGTTAGCATCGTGTGCACTGCTACGTCTTACCCTGACCGCTGTAGGTGGCCTGGTGGCAAATCAGAAGACAGGTGAGACTGTTTCAAAAGCAGGGCTTTAGCACATAAAAGCCCACTCCTCACAAGTGGTGCCCATGTGTACAGTGCGCTCACCACTTGGAAGAAGAAAAAGATTTCTTTACTGGAACACTTATCAGAGTGCAACTAAGCCCCCTTTTCCTTTGGAAGTTTCAGTTCATAAGATCATAACTGATTACTCCGTGACATAACCTCAACTGTTTCAGATTATTTAGACTGACTTGATGTTTTAAATTGCTGCATGGAGTAGTTCAGAACCAGTGAGATCCTATAATTCATAACCGTTTGGTATGCAGTTCTGTTATACGGCTTGCAAAATCCTTAGATTTTCTTATGTCTTGTATGTTTTAAATTTCTATTTCTATTTTTGAAACTGGGATTATTAATACAAACATTGTTTTCTTTATTTTGCTTTTTCAAATACATTTTCAGTATTAATTTAGTCTTAAATCATAAAGATTTAGCTCAATTTCATGTTATTTTATATCTTTCATAATAGCATTAAGAGGACGCCTTTTAGGCATCATTGTATACACCTCTTTTTACATTTGCGGATATTTTTGTTTTTAGCAGCTTCTATAACTCAAATGCCTAACCTCATGATACATTTCTGTTTTTAGGCCCACATTTGATTTTAACATTGCAAATGCTGCCACCATAGGTTTGGTCTGCAAAAAGCAATGCATGATGTTTTTTCATTCATTGAGGCCTGTTCACTCTATTAGGAAATATTTGTCCCTGTCAAAGTTACTAGTATTATTCATGTTATAAGTAGACACTGAATGCAATCCTGGCCCTGTAACTCAACCCTTGGACTATGTTGGAATAGCTGTTGTCCAACACCCAGGGCTTGGTGATCATGCATATGAAGAAACTGACTGAACTTGAAACACAAGTACACAATGCATAAACCTCATATCTTTGCTATAAGTGAGAGTTGCCTCTAATCAACAATATTGGATCACGAGGTGGCCATTCAAAATTATGTTATTTTTAGAAAAGATAGACCATAATTAAGGGTGGAGGAGTTATGTTTTATGTGGACAAAAGTTTGTCTGCTGAAGTTTGTATCCCTGATTATACTGTACAGAAAAGACTGCTTGTGAGTGGTTGCTTATAAAGTTAAAACAGGGCTCTAAAAAGTTATGTCTATGCTGTGTCTATAATCCTCCAAAGGTGGGCGTAGACGGATTAGAAGGTCCTATGGCTATGCTATCCCAGTGGGGTACTGTGGAGATTATTGTCCTTGGAGATCTTAATTTGAACTGGACTGGATTGGCAACACAACTGCCTATAGGGATTCACTGCATATTTATGGCTTTTATCAAATTATTTGTGATTATACCAGACTGAATAATAAATCTTCAAAGTATTCCTTGTTAGACTGGATTATGGTCGATAGAGTCAACAGAATTAGAAATTTGAGGTCTCTGTCCGACGCTATTAGTGGCCACATAACACTTTTTGCATGTGGTCAATGGTGCTGTACAGAAACCTAAACCTGCTGTTTGCTGGATTCATAACTGCTCAAAGCTAAAGGAGGCAGTATAGCACAGTGGTCTCAGGCTCTGAGCTGCAAATCTGGTGACATCCAGCAAACCAGACCTGGGTTTGAATCCCACAGCTTCCACTTGCATACTGTGTGACCCTGAGCAAGTCACTTAACCTCCTTGTGCTCCCAGGTCGCTCCTGTAAAAAAGCTTTCAGCTTAGTGTGCTACACCTGGTTAAACAACTAAAAAAAAGCTCATTCTTTCTGAAGTTTTAAGATCTTTTTAATGTTCATAGATCTTATCTTGATTTAGTGTCAGACGTTAACTATGCTCTTGATGCCGTGACGGTGGCGCTGAGGTTGAGGCGCTGGATGTCACCTTGCTCCACACTGCAACTCGGGTTCAGGGACATGCACAGGCCACGAGGATTAGCAGGGGTGGAGAGGTTGGGCGTCCGAGGGACTGCTCCTCCTCTCAGGGAGGAGGGTTTCAGTGGCTGATGCAGAAGCGGCAGCGGCCCTACCAGAGGCTGGGGGATGGTACGCTTGCACTGTCCTTGGGGGAGTGACTTCGGACATGGTGCTGGAAGGGAGTGCATATGGATGCGTGTGCGTTCCCCTCTCTTGGTGTCCTTGCTCACCCCTGCTCATGCCGCAAAGAAAAGGGGAAAATGGTGAACAATTGCGGTGGTTTGATGGCTGTCACAGGATGCCTGGCCTTGGGGGCACCACTGCAGATACTGGATCCTGGTTCCGGTTGGAGAGTAGGAGGGGGCTCTCCACCACTCCACCATGGGGGGGTCACCGCGAGGGTAGCTGGCAGTGGGGGTTCCAATGGGGGCCGAGAGCAGACTGAACGGTGGCCAGATGAGTAGGATGCCAGGACACACAAGGCAGATCAGGAGCCGCAGGGAAAAAGGACTAACTAAAAAAAAACTATGCTCTTGATTTGTTTATTACTGAATTCACTACAATCACACATTGGCATGCACCATTAACTCAGAGAGGGTTTAAAGGATTTGCTTCAAAGTGGTTAACAAAAGAACTTTTCAGACTCATGAAAAATAGGGGCCTGGCTTGGGTTAAATATTAAAAAATCTAACTTAAAATTTGATTTGGTGTATTACTGGTTGTTGCGTAATGCTTGTAAAAATCAATAACTTCAGCAAAAAGAAGTTATTTGAGACAGCAACAAACTTTAACCTATCTAACTCCAAGAGTTTTGGGAGGAGTCTGAATAATTTGTTAAATCACATTAAGATTTACCACAACTGAGCTTCAAACATGGAGGTAATAATATACTTGACCCTTTGGCAATATCTAATATTTTCAATGACTACTTCCATGATTTTTAAAAACATAATTCTTGCTTAAATTCTAGCCCTTCATCCACGGCAAACAACTCAGAATTACTCAATTTTGACCGACCATTGTTTTATATTAAAGCAGCTACTGTACACAAGTTTACAAATTATTAACGGGTATTAAAATCAAAGTCAGTTTGCTGGGCTGACAGACTTCTCCCAAAGTTTTTATGACTTGCTTGCTCCAGTTACAGCTTATCCAATAAAAAGTGTTAATTAATCCCTCATTTGAATTCCAACAAGTGCCTGACCTTTAGAAGAGAGCTCTATGTGGTTCTTTTATATAACATGGGTAGCACTACGCTGGTTGAGAACTACAGGCCCATATCTGTCCTATCAGTGCTATCTAAGACTCAAGAGAGAATTGTCCATGCCCAATTAAGCGGATATTTAGAACAAATATCACTTACTGAGTGAAGAACAGCATGGATTTTGATGTAATCTTGGAACAGATACTGTCTTGGTGGGGTTCACAGACTCCATATATAAAGCTATGGATAGCGGTCTGATAACAGGAGCCGTTTTCATGGACATCCGCAATGCATTCGATCTGGTAGACCATGCTTTATTAATCATTAACTCAAAAGGTTGGGCCTTGGGCCTCCTGGAGTCAGCTGGGTCACAAATTATTTAAGTGACAGGAAACAGATCAAGTTAGGACCAGCATTTTCAAATGTTAGGGACATTTGTAAGGTAGGCATAGGGTCCACACTTGGACCCCTGTTATTTTCACTCTTTCTAAATGATGCCCCAAAAGTGTGCAACAAAACAAGCATGGTGCTTTATGCAGATGATACAACACTCTTTATTACCCTTGCAAAACAGAGTTCAGTTATAACAATACTCTAAGCATCAGATTTAATTCTCTGCACAGGTGGTTCGAGGATAATAGATTAGTAATAAATGTTACAAAAACTCAAGCGATGCTTCTGGGTTTAGCACTGAAAACCAGATCTAATGCTAATAGTGTCTCAGTGTCGAACCATACAGGTGAACTTCTTGATACTGTCAGTGTCTTTAAATATCTTGGCATCTATATGGACCCTAATTTGACATTCGGGCCTTATATTAAGAATCTGACTTCTAAGTTGCACCAACAATTATGCTAGCTCTATCAGATAAACACATTTTGACGTATGACGCCAGACTTAGTATAACAAAACAACATCTGCTTCCTCTATTAGATTATGGCTCTCTAGTTGTAGATGCAGCACGTAAAGTTAATTTCGATCCAAAAAAGCGTTATATCATAAAATTGCAAAGTTCACCTTTCAAAGTGATAGCAGAGTGCACTACTGTTCGATCCTGGAGGATTTGGGTTGGCTTACGTTTGATATGAAATCGAAATTAATTTTATCTAATTTTAGCTTTAAATTGTTGAGAAAGAAGCAACCAGCTAGTTTAGTAATATAGAAACATAGACAATGATGGAAGAAAAAGACCAGAGGTCCATCCAGTCTGCCTAAATGCATTATAATCCCGGGAGCCTGCTGTTCCTCCAGGGTACTAACCCTCCCTGTCCTCTCTCTACTCTCCTCCCTGGTCCTGTCACCCCAGTAACCACTATTCCCTTCATTATATCCCAGCCTTGCTTGAATTCCCTGACTGTTTTTGCACCCACCATTTCAGCCAACAGACTGTTCCAAGGTCCCACCACCCTTTCCGTAAAGTAGTACTTCCTCACATCTCTCCTGAACCTACCTCTTGTTAATTTCCATTCGTGTCCATGTGACCATGAATTGGTGTTTAGGCTAAATAGTTCCCAGCAGTTCACTTTGTTAATTCCTTTAAGGAACTTGAAGGTTTCTATCATATCTCCCTCTCCTTTCTGGTGTCCAGTGAGGTGCCTTGAGGTGCTCCTCATAGGATCTGCTCTGCTAGCCCTGAATCATTTTTTTACTCTGCACTGCACTGTCTCCAGCCTATCCTTATCCTTTCTGAGGGTGAGGACTCCAGAACTGGATGCAGTACTCTAAGTGAGGTCTCACCAGGGATCTGTAGAGGGAAGTATTACCTCTTTCTTCTGCTATCAGTACCCCTCCCGATCATCCCGCATCCTGTTAGCCTTGCTATAGACCTTGTTGCACTGACTTGATTGCTCAAGTGAGTTGCTGATGATAACTCCCAGATCCGTTCCTCAGCTGTAGTGATAAGTCTTCTCCTCCCATCCAGTACTCTGTCTTGGGGTTCTTTTCCCTAGGTGCATTACGCTGCACTTTCCAGCATTAATTTTAATTGCCAGACCTTTGACCACCCCTCTAGCTTTTGTAGATCTCTGCATTTCCTTATTCCCTCGTCACTATCCACCCTCCCACATAGTTTTATGTCATCTGCAAAGAGACACAACCTGCCCTGGATTCCTTCTCCAACGTCACTAATGAACATGTTGAAGAGGACTGGATCCAGGACCAATCCTGTGGAACCCCACTCATAACCTTCTTCTATTCTGATTTAACCCCATTTACCACCACCCTCTGCTGCCTCCCCTGTAGCCAGTTACCCACCCAGTTCACTAGGGGTTTAGCTGCACCCCAGTCTTTCATCTTCTTGAGCAATCGTTTGTGAGGTACCAAGTCAAAAGCCTTGCTGAAGTTAAAGTACAGCTGAGCCACAGCATGGCCCTTGTCTAATTCCTTTGTCACCCAAAGAAAATTATCAGGTTAGTCTGACAAGATCCTCCTGCCACAAAACCAAGATGTTTACTATACTGGAGCCTGTTGCTTACCAGATAGTCTATGGGGTCCTCTTTGATCAGTGACTCCCATCAGGTTCCCTACTATAGAGGTTAGACTGACAGGCCTGTAGTTTCCTGATTGCTCCTTATCCCCCTTCCCTTTATGAAACAGTACAACAGCTGCCACCTTCCAATTCCATGGAATGTCCCCAGACCTAAGTGAGCTGCTGAACAGCTACATCAGTGGTTCAGCCAGTTTCGCTGCAAATTCCCTTAGTATCCTCAACTGTAATCCATCTGGTCCTGGGACCTTATCTATCTATATATAAGCATGCTCGCTTCAATCAGTTACACCAAATTTCAACTCGGGATGTATCCAAAATCTTTGCATGTCTGTCCCTCGTATACAAACAAATATGGGTCAAAAATCATTCCATTATCGGGCTCCTTCTTTGTGGAACAATATTCTGGTAACAGTTAGATCGTTAACCAATTTCACTACATTTTCAAAAGAACTGAAGCTTCATTACTCAGCACTGAAGAACTGTGTCTGTTCTTGAATTGTTGTATTTTTTATTAATGCCTTTACCTTATGTTGAGATGAACTGTAGTTTTTGTAATGTATTTATTATGTGTGTACTTTGTACTTTTGTACACTGGGTCGTACCTATAAAAGGTGCCTTATGGCACCAGTGTATCTTACCCAATTAACAAAATAAAAATAAACAACAAACAAACAAATATTTGTGCCTCTGGTATATCTCGTCCTCGCTTATTTGTATCTATGTTGCTGGTGTTTGCATATGTGCCTCTGGCATTTGAATTTGTATTTGTGCCTCAGGCATTTGTGTTTTGTGTGTCACAGGTAACTGTATTTATTACTAAAGTATTTGTATTTTGTTCCTCAGGTACTGGCATTTTGTGCCAATGGTATTTTTTATTTTGTGTCTCTGATATTTGTATTTGTACCTCAAGTATTTATATTTGTGTGCCTGGTATTTTAATTTGTATATTTGCTGCTGGTGTTTCTATTTGTGGTATTTGCAGGTGTGCAACTAGTATGTGTATTTCTACTGTATTTATATTTGTCCCAATATTTTTTTTATTTGTGCCTGTGGAATTTGTATGTTATTTGTCTCACTGTTATTTTGTCATATTTCTGCCACTGGAATTTGTATTTGAGCTTCACTTATTTGTAACTGTGCCTCTGGCATTTGTATTTCTGCCTCAGGTATCTGCATTCATGCCGCTTGTATTTGGATTTAGATTTGTGCTTCTAGTAATTGTATTTTGTGCCTCTGGAATTTGTATGTGTGTCTCTGAGATTTGTATTTTTGCTCTGGTACTTGCATATGTGTCTCTGGCATTTGTATTTTTGCTCTGCTATTTATATTTGTCTCTCTGGCATTTGTATTTTTGCTCTATTTGTATTTGTGCCTCTGGTATTTCTACTGTATGTGTGTCTCTGGGATTTGTATTTGTGTCTCAGGTATCTGTATTTGTGCCTCTGATATTTGTGTTTGTTCCTCTTTGTATTTGTATTTGTGCCTCTGGTATTTGTATTTGTGCCTCTGATATTTGTGTTTGTTCCTCTGGTATTTGTATTTGTGCCTCTGGTATTTGTGTTTGTTCCTCTAGTATTTCTGTTTGTTCCTCTGGTGTTTCTATTTTGTCTCAGGTATTTGTATTTGTGCCTCTGGTATTTGTATTTGTGCCTCTGGTATTTGTGTTTGTGCCTCTAGTATTTGTATTTGTTCCTCTGGTATTTGTTTTTGTGTCTCAGGTATTTGTATTTGTTCCTCTGGTATTTGTGTTTGTGCCTCTGGTATTTGTATTTGTTCCTCTGGTATTTGTATTTGAGCCTCTGGTATTTGTGTTTGTGCCTCTGGTATTTGTTTTTGTGTCTCAGGTATTTGTATTTGTTCCTCTGGTATTTGTATTTGTGCCTCTGGTATTTGTATTTGTGCCTCTGGTATTTGTGTTTGTTCCTCTGATATTTGTATTTGCACCTCTGGTATTTGTGTTTGTTCCTCTGGTATTTGTGTTTGTGCCTCTGGTATTTGTGTTTGTTCCTCTGGTATTTGTATTTGTGTCTCAGGTATTTGTATTTGTTCCTCTGCTATTTGTGTTTGTTCCTCTGGTATTTGTGTTTGTGCCTCTGGTATTTGTATTTGTGTCTCAGGTATTTGTATTTGTTCCTCTGGTATTTGTGTTTGTGTCTCTGGTATTTGTATTTGTTCCTCTGGTATTTGTGTTTGTGTCTCTGGTATTTGTATTTGTTCCTCTTGTATTTGTTTTTGTGTCTCAGATATTTGCATTTTTTCCTCTGGTATTTGTATTTCTGTCTCAGGTATTTGTATTTGTGCTTCTGGTATTTGTGTTTGTTCCTCTGGTATTTGTATTTGTGTCTCTGTATTTGTATTTGTGTCTCTGTATTTGTAGTTTGTGCCTCTGGTATTTGTAGTTGTGCCTCTGGTATTTGTGTTTGTGTCTCTGGTATTTGTATTTGTTCCTCTGGTATTTGTTTTGTGTCTCAGGTATTTGTATTTGTTCCTCTGGTATTTGTGTTTGTGCCTCTGGTATTTGTATTTGTTCCTCTGGTATTGTATGTGTGCCTCTGGTATTTGTATTTGTGCCTCTAGTATTTGTGTTTGTTCCTCTGATATTTGTATTTTACCTCTAGGTATTTGTATTTGTTCCTCTTGTATTTGTATTTGTGCTCTCTGGTATTTGTATTTGTGCCTCTGGTATTTGTGTTTGTTCCTCTGGTATTTGTATTTGTGTCTCTGGTATTTGTATTTGTGTCTCTAGTATTTGTGTTGTGCCTCTGGTATTTGTATTTGTGCCTCTGGTATTTGTGTTTATGTCTCTAGGTATTTGTATTTGTTCCTCTGGTATTTGTGTTTGTGTCTCTAGGTATTTGTATTTGTTCCTCTGGTATTTGTTTTTGTGTCTCAGATATTTGTATTTGTTCCTCTGGTATTTGTATTTGTGCCTCTGGTATTTGTATTTGTGCCTCTGATATTTGTATTTGTTCCTCTAGTATTTGTATTTGTGTCTCTGGTATTTGTGTTTGTTCCTCAGTATTTCTGTTTGTTCCTCTGGTGTTTCTATTTGTGTCTCTAGTATTTGTATTTGTGCCTCTGGTATTTGTATTTGTGCCTCTGGTATTTGTGTTTGTGCCTCTAGTATTTGTATTTGTTCCTCTGGTATTTGTTTTGTGTCTCAGGTATTTGTATTTGTTCCTCTAGTTATTTGTGTTTGTGCCTCTGGTATTTGTATTTGTT
The DNA here is from genome assembly GCA_016271365.2 of Neoceratodus forsteri. Taxonomy (NCBI): domain Eukaryota; kingdom Metazoa; phylum Chordata; order Ceratodontiformes; family Ceratodontidae; genus Neoceratodus; species Neoceratodus forsteri. The sequence continues at coordinate 36,857,360 of JADMNL010000022.1, forward strand.
CCTCTAGTATTTGTATTTGAGCCTCTGGTATTTGTTTTTTGCCTCTGGTATTTGTTTTTGTGTCTCAGGTATTTGTATTTGTTCCTCTGGTATTTGTATTTGTGCCTCTGGTATTTGTATTTGTGCCTCTGGTATTTGTGTTTGTTCCTCTGATATTTGTATTTGCACCTCTGGTATTTGTGTTTGTTCCTCTGGTATTTGTGTTTGTGCCTCTGGTATTTGTGTTTGTTCCTCTGGTATTTGTATTTGTGTCTCAGGTATTTGTATTTGTTCCTCTGCTATTTGTGTTTGTTCCTCTGGTATTGTGTTTGTGCCTCTAGTATTTGTATTTGTGTCTCAGGTATTTGTATTTGTTCCTCTGGTATTTGTGTTTGTGTCTCTGGTATTTGTATTTGTTCCTCTGGTATTTGTGTTTGTGTCTCTGGTATTTGTATTTGTTCCTCTTGTATTTGTTTTTGTGTCTCAGATATTTGCATTTTTTCCTCTGGTATTTGTATTTCTGTCTCAGGTATTTGTATTTGTGCTTCTGGTATTTGTGTTTGTTCCTCTGGTATTTGTATTTGTGTCTCTGGTATTTGTATTTGTGTCTCTGGTATTTGTAGTTGTGCCTCTGGTATTTGTAGTTGTGCCTCTGGTATTTGTGTTTGTGTCTCTGGTATTTGTATTTGTTCCTCTGGTATTTGTTTTTGTGTCTCAGGTATTTGTATTTGTTCCTCTGGTATTTGTGTTTGTGCCTCTGGTATTTGTATTTGTTCCTCTGGTATTTGTATATGTGCCTCTGGTATTTGTATTTGTGCCTCTAGTATTTGTGTTTGTTCCTCTGATATTTTTATTGACCTCTAGTATTTGTGTTTGTCCTCTAGTATTTGTATTTCTGTCTCAGGTATTTGTATTTGTGCCTCTGGTATTTGTGTTTGTGCCTCTGGTATTTGTATTTGTGTCTCTGGTATTTGTATTTGTGTCTCTGGTATTTGTAGTTGTGCCTCTGGTATTTGTATTTGTGCCTCTGGTATTTGTGTTTGTGTCTCTGGTATTTGTATTTGTTCCTCTGGTATTTGTGTTTGTGTCTCTGGTATTTGTATTTGTTCCTCTTGTATTTGTTTTTGTGTCTCAGATATTTGTATTTGTTCCTCTGGTATTTGTATTTCTGTCTCAGGTATTTGTATTTGTGCCTCTGGTATTTGTGTTTGTGCCTCTGGTATTTGTGTTTGTGTCTCTAGTATTTGTAGTTGTGTCTCTGGTATTTGTAGTTGTGCCTCTGGTATTTGTGTTTATGCCTCTGAGTATTTGTGTTGTGTCTCAGGTATTTGTATTTGTGCCTCTGGTATTTGTATTTATTCCTCTGGTATTTGTGTTTGTGCCTCTGGTATTTGTATTTGTTCCTCTGGTATTTGTATTTGTTCCTCTGGGAGTTGTATTTCTGTCTCAGGTATTTGTATTTGTGTTTGTGCCTCTGGTATATGTGTTTGTTCCTCTGGTATTTGTATTTGTGTCTCGGGTATTTGTATTTGTGTCTCTGGTATTTGTATTTGTGCCTCTGGTATTTGTATTTGTGTCTCTGGTGTTTGTAGTTGTGCCTCTGGTATTTGCTCTTTACTTACTGCTATTTCTTTTTTCCCGATTTGTTTATACCCCCTTTACGGGCTCCAGTTCCCACCACTCTCAGGGCCACCATGGCCCGACTTACTCCTACTATCCTCACTCAAGCCCTCCATCCTCACATGTCAGTCATCCTGAGGTAACCCGCATAACCTTTGCCAGGTAGGTTGTCTGTCCTCCAAGGGGAAGACACAGGTGGGGTTTGCTAGCTACACTCACTATTTGGCCCCAGGGTGCTGCTGAGGTGGACGTGGCTCCTGGAGGGCTTCGGTGGTGTCACAGACCAGCAGCCATCATCCGGCAGATCCTGGAGCTGTTTTTCTGGTTTGCTATAGTTCCCATTGTGCCACTCATGCAGTGCCCCAGTCTCCACCAGGGCCACTGCTGAGCAATTCACCCTCAACCCAGCCCAGGAGGAGGAGAGGAGGCAGTCCTCTGGATGCTCAATCCTCTCCTCCCCCTCACCGACCCACTGCCCAAGTCCATTCCAGACAGGTCTCTGGTGCAGAGCGGAGGTAAGGCATCAGTGCCTCAGCCCTCTGCGCCACTGGGCTGGCTACCTACTGCTATTTCTATGTATGCCTCTGGTGTTTGTATTTATATGAGTGCCACTGGTATTTGTATTTGTGCCTCTGATATTTATATCTGTGTCTCTGGTATTTGCCCCCCTGCTGGGTCTTTTTTGTATTTGTGCTACATTTATTTGTGTTTTGTGCCTCTGGTATTTGTATTTGTGTCTCTGGTACTTGTATTTGTGGCTCTGCAATTTGTATTTCTGTCTTGCATAATGTGAGGTCATAGAAAGACCATAGTGGAAATTTGGGGGCCAAATGTCAGAGCCCACTGAAAATGAGATACTGCATCTCAGCTGGCCTACCCTGGATAAATACATTATAAAAATGGGCAAAAGCTGAGCCTTCACTGAAAACAAGATATGCTATCCTGGGTAAATTCAGTCTAAAAATGGATAAAAACAGGACCCCACTGAAAATGAGATATTGCATCTCAGCTGGCCTATCCTGGCAAAATACATTTTAAAAATAAGTGGAGGCTGACAGGAGGAGGAAGGATTCAGCATCCCTTCCTCTGGGAGGATGCTGTTCCCGCTGCTTGACTGCCGACTGGTGGAGACTGGTTGGCACAGTTGGCAGCATTGGAGGTGAGACAGTTACCACTGTATGCCTGTCATACATGCATGCCACTGCAAGTATGTGCAACCACCTCATTGCATACCACCACCCCAGGGGAGAACGTTGGGTGGCAGGAGAAAAATACTGGCCATCCAAGTCAGCCCCCCAACGGAGGCTCCCGTACAACCAACATCATTGGCCACCCTCCACATTGTGGTCATAGGTAAGTGGAAGATAACCTGTAAGTCCATGAAAAGGTCAGTGACAGGTCAGGGAGGGTGCTGCCAGCCAAGACTGGAATAAGAAAGAGCTTTGTGAAAATAAAAAAAAGCAGGACCCTTCTAAAAACAAGATATTGCTTCCTAGGTGTGCTGTCAAGGGTAAATACAGTGCAAAATGTGTAAAAGCAGGACCCCATTGAAAATGAGATATTGCTGCTGTTGTAACAGCATGCAAGTGAACATGTTTGGCATTGACAAATACTTGTTGTAACGCAGAAAAATAAAATACAAAAAACAACCCCCCCATTCCATTTGGATTCTCCTGCAATAAAAAAGATGTTGGCACTATATTCAAAAGGAACCTAAGGTTTGATGCAAAGGGCTTTACTCTTGCACAGCAGTATCCAGTGTGCTAAATCTCTATGCAGTACTGACATTTTTCCTACAGAATATACCTCCTGTAGGCACATGGCAATGCAAAGTCCTATCCCTTGTGTGAGTGCAAACCCCAGTGTGATTATTCGTGCTAATCATCTCTGCACTAGAGCAAGCTGAGCAATTTGTGAGGCATAAACCCCATAGTGCTAAAGCCCTGTTCTGCAATATTGTTACATAACATGGTAATGACCCTACCCAATGTGCACAGCTCTGACTCCTTCTTACTATACCATTAAGTGCCAATCTGCATGTCGTTACTGAAGGTGCATTTACATGGCTGTTCCACTCTCGAGTTCCGACTGCACCTGTGCTGCCCTGAACTCCTCTGTCAACCCAAGTCTCTGTTTACACTGCCCCCCTCTGAGCTGATACAAGTTGCACTGGAGTGGGGCAGTGCATGGAGAAATGCAATTGGCTCGAACTGGGGGAAGATGTCCAGCTTAGCTATGCACTGGAGTGAGCGGCGTAGACTGTCCACAAGGTTGCTTAAGCCACTCACTCCAGAATGCGTCCCTACTCCTGCGCCGGCTCAGGACAAGATGAGCAGACGACTTACCACACTATAGTAAGTATCCACATGGCCGCTTTTGCATCGCCACAACACGTGTTCAGGTTGCTGTGGTGCCAAGGTGACTGTGTAAACACACCTTAAGACACATTGCTCCAGGAAGTGGATGGAGCCTGTTGGCTGCAAATATAACAGCTATCCACTTTAGAATGTGAGAAGGCTGAAATGGAAGGTCAACGCACACTTTTCTCAGTAAACATTTTTATTTGTTTTCATTAAGAAGTAACAGCATTGCAATCAGCATGACTTCATACAGAAGCATAGTAAGGAATATTCTTAGTAAGCACTAAAGGCATCAAATACAGCCAAAACATGTACATGAAACTTCATAACACAAATTTTTCCAAACAAGTTAGTCACAAAGGAAGATTTGATTCCCTTTATCACCAAAAAAAATGTGACTGTATCTAATAAGAGACAAACAGGTACTTAGTTGTTAGGAAATTGTAAAAAATGATCCCATATTCTTTCAGATGTATCTGTCTTATTCAGGAGCATGCGACTAACTTTCGGTTGTTAGTTGTTGTGCCTATATACTTTTAACAGGTGCTCAGTAGAGGCAATTAATCCTGTTTTCCAGTTTGCCAGAGCATTTGTTTGGCTCCCAAAATTGCTGCTTGAACTCAAAGTTTTTGTTCTCTACTTTAATTGCGCGCCTGGAATGATATCTAATATGAACAGAGAAGGTATGGGAGAAAGGTTTTCCTTAACGACCTCGGAGCAGATAATTTGAATTAATTCCCAGTATCATTTCAGCTTGGGACATTTCCAGAACATGTGAGATAAATCAGCATGTCGATATGAATATCTCCAGCAGGTGTCATTTTGCAAGACTCCCATATTCTCTAATTTAAGTGAGGAGTAATAAAAAATGTAAACATTTGCATTGCACCAATCTCCCTTGCGTTTCTCTACTAGACAGCTTGGCATTATTCCATGCAGAATCCCATTCCACCCACAATATGGAAATATAAAATCCCAGCTCCCATTTCTCCTTTGTGGAATTTGTTTGGTTGCTATCTGGCTGTGAGAGAAGCTTGCAGAGTACACTAGTTCCTTTCAACAAATACAGAGGGATTAACCCATGACAGGGTATGGGTTTATTGAGCATTAATCCACACCTGGGGGGGTTGGAATCACGAGGCAAAGCCAAGTGATTTCAACCACCCAGGCGTGGATTAATGCTCAGTAAACCCATACCCTGGAGTGGGTTAATCCTCTTATAACATGGGCAATGTTTTGTTAGAGTTTTACCTAAAGAAACAGTGAAATAAAGCCATGTGAACATGTAACTGTGGGTATATCAGACATTAATCCATGGTCAGGTGACTGTTTGACGAATCAGAAGACAGTATTTTAGGAACCCATGTTATAAAGATTAATAAATGTGACCAGTCTGAAAGCACAAGATTAGGGTTATGTTTATTGCTCAAGGCTTCTCTGAGCTGGAGATAAGAAGAAAAGGAACCTATGAATTCCAGACTTAGCTTTGAGCTCTTCAGTGGATAAGGGAACTTGAAGATCCTCATCCAGGATGTCTGAAAATCTCTGGATTCCAAGTCTACTCCATCTAGGGTCATCTAATGGTTTGTCATTAAACAGGATATAGGTGGTCATCCCATAAAGGGAGGACACTGGTTGGCCCAAATTCAGGATTAACTTATGAAAAAAAATTTTCTAAGAGTTTTAATGGAGTCTACTATGGAAGTTTTATCCCTACATAGTTCAGGGAGAGAAATAAAAATGAAATCTAGAATTTGGTACATAGATAACAGTTGGAATTCTACACAGAGCCATGGGGGCACATGTATATGCAGTAGTGGGGTATACTAGAGTGTCTGCTTGGTAAGAAAGGGCCAGCAGTATTGTTCCACCAAGGCAATGTGAAACTGCTGCCACCAAAGGAGCCTGGCGTTTACTAATGAACAGATAAGGAGGTTTGGGTTCCCATTAAAAGTTCTTGACAATAGCCTCTGTTTTCCTATATTTTTCATCTAGAGTCATTGGAGATTTTGGAGGATGTAGAATGATTTAGGGACTACAATAATCTTAAGGGAATGGATGTATCCCCTATTTATATGCCCACCTGCACTTCCTTTAGAAGAGGAAAGATATTGAGGTCCGGTATTTGCTTAAGATTGTTGCTTAATGTTATTCTGAGATATTCATTTTACTTATTTATTTAGTTTTTGTTGACCGGGTAAGTGCACTAGACAAATTCTGCCTATTTTCAGGCACCACCCAGGGGAGGGGGATACAGACAAATGCTAACTGACTATGAACCAGATTAAACTGTTGGCGGTATTTTTTAGTGAATGGGGGACATTTGGCCAGGGCACCGGGGAAATTCCCTTACTCTACCTGCAGGGGGCCTTGCTTCCTGTGAGCAGAGGGGAACCCTTTGTCTGCTGTACCAAGATGGGGGACAACAGGGTGATTGTTGATGGACTTGCTGGAGATTTACCTAAGGAATCAACTTTCTGCTATGCAGGAAAGTCCCATTTCTACTGGGAAAAATGTTAGTAGTCAGAGTGCAGAGAGTTAAGTGTACCTGCAAAGGGCTGATCTCCTCTCCAGGTCCAGCATTAGCGATTGTGCTATTAGAGATATGTACTACTGCAATGCAGAGCAAAGTGGTTGAGATGGAAGGAGAAAGTGGCGATGAGCCTGAGCCAGAAGATTCTTGTGATGAGGAGGTGTTTCTAGCCCAGTTATCGCACTCTTAGAGGCAGAGACTGTTGAAAGCCTGACTAACCCTAAACCGGAGGCTGAGGCTTACAATCATGCCGAGAAGAAACCTTCTGGAGAAGCACTCAGTGTAAAGCCAGTGGCGAGTGTAACAGATGAAGCTGCTGCTGACACAGCTGCATCAGAGCTGCCAACCCAGAAACAGACAACGCCCGATTTGACAGAGGCTTCTACAACTGTCAGCTCTGCTCAAGTGAACTCAGAACTATGGGAGGTGGTACGTGCAAAACTAATTGAAACTTCCTAACAGAATGTTGAATGTAATAATTCCACCACGCCTCAGAGGCTTTGCTCTGGAAGGTGAGTAGATTCGGGACATAGTGTTACCAGTCCCCTGCCTACACCATGGACTGTGTCCAAGGCCCTGACAAAAGCAGGGTGGAAACGTAATAAAGAAGGCATATGGGTGGCAGACAGGGAAACATTACCTATTCCAGGAACACCACCTGGGCCAAGTGCAGCACCCCAAGAGGGAGCCTCTGAAAATATTAATATTGACAGTGATTTAAGGGCAGAAGATGTGATTTATGAATCCCACAGAGTTCCCACAGACCCTGCAACTGCACCCACTTGGGGGATAAGATGGACCAGACACAGGGCCCAAGGGCTACCCAGATCATCAAGGTTTGGGCTGGTTGTAAACAGACCCAGACCATCGCCATCAGTAATGTTGGCTCAATGGAAAAATGTCATCAAATTCACTACCAGAGGCCTAGATATCCTGCCAGACAGGATATATGTGGGAAGAAATTGATAAAATAGTCACTTAGATTTTTTACTAATGAGATCTACGCCCCCATCCATGCTGCAGGAGGTAGTAACTTTAATGTAAGCTTTAAAACCCTGATGGGACTGGACAGATTTTGGATTGCCTATGAAAAAAAATAAATATTCAGTGCTTTGGCTCCCATTTAAGGCCATCCCCCTAACTAAGCCTGCCATTAAGAACATTACAGTATTATTCCGTAATGAAGGAGTGAACGTGCATGATATCACTCACTGGCTAGGTCAAAAATGTGATATCCTGGGACAGTCTCATCCTATCCTTGATGAAGAACATTTGTGGACTGGGGGGTTGAAATACAGGATCAAATTGAAGATGACACCACAAGGCATACAACATTTGCCCAGTTCTCTCTTCTTGGGGAGGGATAGAGGTCATTATTTTTATCCTGGACAGCTCAAGATATGTTTCAGATGTGGCTCCCTGATGCACTTCAGCAACGCATGTGACCACATTAAATGCAGTCTTTGCTTAGAGTATGGACATCACAGCTCCCAATGTATGAATGAAGTCAAAAGCAACCTGTGTGAGGACACCAGGCATGCATTTGTGTCATGCCCCTGGGCCACTCATAATAGGCAAGACAGGCCTGATCAGGACATTATCTTGATGAATGCTCAGAAAGTTAGCATCAGTGCTCAAAGAACTGCTCAGGAAGCACAGGAGAAGCAAGCAGATGACCCCCAGCCAGTGCAGGAGCTAACTGACATAGCTGGTATGCCACAGACTCCTGTAATTATACATCAGGACCCTGAACCAGATGCCACTCCCATCATACAGCCATTAGATCAAGAACACAAAATGGTTGTTGAACCTCAACAGAAAGATTCTCTCTTCCCCTGGACCAGGCTCAGGAGCCTGCAATAGCAATGCCACCCCCAGAGCCTTATAAGACTGTGACAAAAAAGGCCCCCTGGTAAAAAAAAAATCACAACCTGCAGCAAAACTACCAAAGTCTGTTGTGTCTCATAACAAATATAAGGTTCTTCAACCCTCTGAACCAGAGCACAATACGGAATCAGAACATTCCACGACCATATCTTCGCAGCATGGACTCTCCACTGATTCAGACGACGAGTTTCTTCCGCTACAAATCCAGGAAGTAAGACAAAAGCAAAAGAACTTAGGCTACAGGACACGGAGGAGCTCTCGATTGCAGAAACCTGGGGATGTTGAATGACAGCACTTTTAGCATTCCTGGATAATTTACTTTATGGAAGCCCCATATCTCCTTAAACTTTCCACGATAAATACAAACAGTATCCACAACACCAGGAGACGGACAGTACTGTTTTCCCTAATAAAAGACCATAATTTAGATACCTGTTGTATACCAGATCACGAAACTTCACACCAATTCAGGGTTGCTGCAGTAACAAGGGCATGGGTGTGGGGCCTTATTTCTACTAATTGGAGATGGGGCAGCTGTGATGGTGGGGATCCTTTTCATCAATTATGTTTATACTGTGACCAAATTAGTGGATGTTTTGCCAGGGAGGGCACTACTTCTTGATTTTGCTTATAAAATATGGCATGGAGGTCATTACTACTTATGCCCTCATACTAAAAGGATAGGATAAACCTGTTTACTTTAATTAAACCATATTTAATAACTACCAGGAAGTTAGTATGGGCAGGAACTTCAACTGTGTGGTTTTGGACACTGGCACTGGAAGAAAAAGTTATTGCGACACGCATGCCTTGCAGAGGGTTTTAGCAGATGGTGACTTGATGGATGCGTATAGGGCTGTGCATTTGACAGGAGGGTATACATTTTATAGAAAACATTTAGCCACCAGAATAGATTATCTTTTTGTTTCTAAATCTCTTCATGTCAACTGTGATAATGTTATTCCAGTAGAAAATTCTGATCGTCTCATGGTAAAGATTATTGTGAGTCAGAATGAGGGCCTAACTCTAGGAAAAGGATATTGGAAATTGAATGCTACTCATTTAACATCACCGGAAACTGTATCACACCTGAAAAACCTTTTAGATGCAAGGAAATCTGTAGCATGCTTAGGAGATAACATTAGTAGAGGGTGGATGGAAACCAAGTCAGATATGAAAAAACGGCTTCAACATACAGCAGTGACACTATCAAATAACCCATATAAAAAATACTTGACACTCAGGGCACAGTTCTATAAAGTCCTTAGTAGAAGTGAATGTGGGTATAAAGAGTATAAACCTCAAATACGTACACTAAGGCAGAGATGGAAACAATGCAATATGATAGGTCATCCTCACTCCTTTACAAACATAGGATAGCTACCCCGGGGAAATCAGGGATGGGGAATATCTATGACAGCTGTGGATCTAGAAGGAACTCAGAATAATGGATGATGTCTACACCACACAGAACACAATAGCTAACACAAGGAGGGATATTATGACAGCAGTAGTGCAGCATCTTCAGACCCTTTATCAAGCCCCAAACCTCGATGAAGGAGCACTAAATACACTCTTTGCTGAGACAGACACCCCCAGAGTTGAGGAAGCTGATGCAGTACATTTAATTAAACCCATGTCTGCCTTGAAATTGGGGAGGCTATCAGCTCATTAAAGAATAATACTACCTCAGGCCCGGATGGTCTCCCTTCTGAATTTTATAAAACCCTGAAACATGAACTTGTGGACACACTACAGATAGTATTTAATAGCATGCTAACAGACGAGGATGTGGCACCTCAGTTAGGACTCTTTATACAATTACTCATCTATAAATAAACTGGATAGGAAGGAGCTCAGAAACTGGAGACCCCTCAGTATATTGAATACTGATCTGAAAATTTTGATGAAAATCTTGATGAACAGATTAGCTCAGATAGTGCCGAAGCTTATAGACCCTGGCCAAACATGCAGGCATATCCAGGATAACCTTTTATTAATAAGAGAAATAGTGGCCTTGGGAGACCAGCAGAAGATGGATGACTTTATAGTGAGCCTTGATCAAGAACAGGCCTTTGATAAAATAGCACATGTATATATGCATAAGGTCTTGCTACAATATGGGTTCCCAGAAAAGTTTATACATTGGATCATGGCTATATATCATATAGCTGCTACACAACCATAGATTAATTAGAAGACTGTGGACATATATATACGTCCAGAATCTATATACGTTCACACATATTCAGTTCTCAAAGGGTTAATGGGCATTTAGGACCAACTGTGAAAATTAATAGTGGTATTAGGCAGAGCTGCCCCATGAGCCCTATTTTATATGTTTTCTATATAGATCCAGTTCTTCATATGGTAAGTCGAAACCAGGCTATTCATAGCATGTATCTTTGACATAAGGACCCTGTCACTAAAATCATAGCCTATGTGGATGATGTGTGCCTGCTGCTACCAGATGTTGAGGCAGTGGACAGAGCTGTAGGAATTATACAGAGATTTATGGACCTTTCTGGTATCACAATCAACAGAATGAAATGTAGAGGTTATGTGATTAGTGACACTACCCCTACTCCAGCCTCCATTAAAGACATACAGATGTCACCAGATGATATACCTATACTAGGGTTGATGTTTGGGAGGGAGCAGTCATAGAACAAAACTGGGAGGTAAAGATACGACAGTGTGATGAAAAAGTGTAACAATGGAAACTATGGCAATAAACTAAATAAAACAGGTATTACTTATAAAAATCTTTTTACTGCCCCTGTTTGCATTCTTAAGCATGATATACCCACCCCCAGTGAATTATGATGTCCAGATTTATAGCTTGATATTTCAAATGGTATGGGGCAGCTGTTTAAATCCCATAAAACGTGAAGTTTTGTACAGGAGTTATAAGGATGGAGGGCTTAACCTAATTAACCCCATCAGTCTTATTTATAGTCTTTTTATATATGCCCCAGGACCACAACCCTGGAAAACCCTAGCCAGACACTGGTTGGAACCACTACTAGAATTATGGTTCTGTTCGTATTTAGACCTTAAAAAATCCTCACATTATCCACATTATGTGAACTTGATGGTGGGAAAGATCAGACAATGGAAGCTAGAAAAATCCCAGGCACAAGTTCTAAAAAGACATATTCCTTATACCACGATACAGACACAAGCCTATGATAGTCCAATTGTGTATAAAAATCTGTGTCAGAGAGTTACCCCTAAGGTAGAACAATATTTAATGGACAAAAGGACACCTCCAAGAATGTGGGATGTAGTTTGGCTATGCATAGATGGGGGACTGGGGTAAAGGGAAATCACAAACATAAACAAACTCTGGCCAGAGCCAAAAGGGCTGCATGTGTTGGGGTGGGTGTGGGGGTAGAGAGGGCAGGTTGGGTGGAGAGGATAGCTATAATTTAAAAATAAAATCAGCAGCGTCCTGATCATGACACTGGGGGATTGGTGACAAGATAGAGTCAATATGTTGTACTTCATTGGTAGGCTGATTAGAATCCTGCGGGACAGGATCAGGAGTACTGAGTAACATGTCTGCCTGGCCCATTCTGGGATTATCAAGATCATTTACTGCACCTATAAAAACACAAGCATCATAAAGTGCCATCATTTTTACTCTTTTTTTTTTTTTTTAAAAAACACCTGCTTAAATTAAACATTTCCGAATTCAAATTTCTTTACTGGAACAAGTGGGCTTTCCATTCATACATTCAAAGTTCCTTGCTGACTTGAATGTACTGTGGTACAGCCAGCTGTTACTGCTAGCTAAACATCCTAAAAATTATGGTGCCATCCCCAAACACCTGGACAACGCATTCTACCATGCGAAATAAAATTGTGAATAATATTTTTGTCTATGGTCTGGAGTGTTCCATTTATTTTTATGGAGGTGAAATATTCCGTGAACTAAAAATCATATTCCCATGACTTCTCTTTGAAACACCACATGATTTACATAAGCTGTCAGACTAACAAGTATAGCAGTTATTTATGTCCGAGGAAAACAATTTATTGGGGGGGAGAACAAGGTAACATACTTCATACGAAGTTAGGAAAGAAAAAAAAAATACCAGCAAAGGTTCATCGAGATGTGTCCCCCACCAGCTCAGTGGGAAACCCCTGGGAGTAGACGGCACCAATTCAATTCCTGCCTTTTTTCGCTTGATCCCAAACCAGTCAATACTTTTCTTCAATTGAATCAATCACTAGTCCCACAATTAGGATTTATCCTTCTGTTTGAGGCAAATTCCAGTAATGATCTACAAAAAATATACTCTGCAAATTATTGCACTGCAGCGTTGCCATCCGTGCATTTTAGTGTACATTTCAGAATATCACAAGCTAACAATTACAAACAGGAAGGTCAGCAGTAGTGATGAAAATACCATTCATATATAGGATACTAAGCTTTCTTCTTATCTAGAACAGAAATAGAGAGCACTATACTACCATCTAGTAAATCTGCTTACATAGTTCATACTCATATTTGCTTTATCAGACTCTGCAAAGCAATTATTTAAAAAAAAATCTCCCCACAGTAGAACCAAGCATTTTCCATACCCTCCAATTGTCTTATAAACAAAATTAAGCTAGCCAGGATTTCTACATAGCTACTTCGAACCCAAATAACCCATTTGCCAACCACTAAAGGCTCAACCAATTTTGTAACATGGCATTAATGAGAGAGAGGTGAAATGGGCAGCAGCAATTGGCGCAATGGCATCACGGGACCCAAATCAGAGCGGGCATTAATCCACGATATATGCTGTGCCTGATAAGGTAGTACTAAAAGCAACCACACCCCCAGCTTAGCAGCACTGGGCACAGGTGGCGAACGAGAGCAACAGAGGCAAGACAGGCACATTCAGAGGCAGACGCAGTAGCTGGGCACAGGAAGGGACCCCACCGGACAGCCAGCAGCAGCACACCCAGCCGAGGTGGGAGACGCCAGTGTTGGACCAGTCAGCAGGAAGCAGGAGGAAATGAGCGGTGGCCATATGCAAATCCGACGGAGCCCTGATCACGGCCATTGAATAGTGCAGACCTCCAGCAGCGGGTATGACCAGAATACCGCACAAGTGAACATTTTCGGGACACTTATCTCGGCCACACTGAGCTCTGCAGTTGGGGGTAGTGCAACAGTTGAGCACATAAGTATGTAAATGTTGTTCTCTACCATGATTTGAAAGTGCAGTAAAACTTGTTTACCATAGCAGTGACTCCGAGTGTAATGTTCCGTTACGCACAGTGGACACCCTCCTGGCGCCGCCACCGACCCACGACCCATGTTACAAGCACATTAAGTCACTCTGGCGGTGGCATCTAATGCAATTGATGCATGGTGGGGCGGTTGTTCGCCCTCGGCCTCTGGCCTCGGGCCACAACCCCCCCAACCATGCATCAATCCAGCATTAGATGCCACTTTCGTCGTGGCTTAATGCTTACTTATGAGCCATCTATCTTCATTTTAGATGTGTTGATATTTTTGCTAAGGCACTACATGGTACGAAACAGGCACAAAATGAAGCGTGTTGTTAAAAACCCCATACATCACCAACATTTGGAGAGGTGCAATGCATGGCAAGAAAGATAATGCAAAGCTAACTGTAGCCATGCCTAACGAGCACCGTTGTAGGGCCGCAGCCACTCACTTCAGAGAGCGGCATGCTTCAGCGATCCACAACTATCACCATAGGTGCCTACCTTTTTATCTCTACGTTTGGTCAGTTGCTGTAAGTGGTTGTATTTAGGCATCTAAAATAGGACATTTTCAGAAATTACCAGACAACAAAAGGCATGCAAGACCAATAATGAGGTGTTCCATGTCTTCTGTAAAAGCTGTAAGTTGTCTGTTGAAGGTGATGTAAAGGGGGTTACAAAAACATTAGAGTGACGTAAGGGAATGAGTAACGATCTTGATGTGTTGTGTCCTATGATACTAGCTTGACTATTAATGCCACTAAAAGATGCAATATACTCAGATTAAGTCTGATGTCATGTTTAGACGAAGCACATAAATAAAGAGCTGGAAAGCTGTCACAATGACTAAAATTGTATCGGATTTTATTACTTTAAGCCCTGTTCACAGTTTCATACTGCAACTGACACAGTACTTGTATTGGGTGCCAGACTTTTTCCCTCAAAAGCAAAACAGATTTTTTTTTTATCTTTACCTAAACTTAAACAGGTAAAACCAATGTTGCAAATATTGCTGTTTTGCTAATACTTGATTACAAAATAACAGCATTAGAAAAGTGCAAGAGATTAGCTAAAGCCAACAATGTTTGGGCTCTCTTTATGGAGTATGTTCCTTTATTATAGGGCAAGCAGTGAGCTCCTGCTTGTAGAAAAATTACCATGATTTGCACTGCTGAACTTTTCTTTGTAGCAGCTGTTATACTTTGAGGGTTGAATGTCCATTTATGTCAAACCAATTTCCCAACCAGTATAAAAAGGTGCATTCCTATGTTTGTACTCAAGGTAGTGGGAGGATTTCTTTTGTAGTAAGGGGACAGGAACAGAGGGGTTGGGGTGGTACAGTGCACAGTGGGCGGTAGCTGGAGGGTTTCTCTTTAGGACACTGGGGAGAGGACAGACTGGTGATGAGCAGAGAAAGGGCGGGGAGGAGCAGTTTGAACAGCAGTAGAGCACAGGCACAAGAGAGGGGGCGGGGTTGTGACGGGCGATGAGAATCTGTTTTTTTTTAATTAAGGAAAAAATGCAGAGTCCTCACTCTGTGATCGTAAAAGGACTGCAGGCTCCGACCACTGCAGCCCTAAAAATTGGAAGCTAGAATGTGCCCCAGGCTAGTGTGTCACCATACCTCTCAAGCTTTCATGACCCAAATGTGTGACAGGATGTGTGACAAGAGGACAAAATGTGTGACACATCATCAAACATGACCTTACAAGCTTAGAATACTGTGGAAATAAGTGCACTGATGTTAATAATGTTTACTGATAACCTAGCATCTTATATTATTATATTTTTCTGCTTAAAAGGCTCAGTGGTCAGTGTGGAATGTCACCTTCTCAATGTGGAACAGAGGGTTTCTGAGGGATAAAAAGGAGTGATGTACCTCGTAATGTGTGACAGTTGAGAGGTATGTGTGTCACCAACAGGAAGAAACATTGCAACACTTCCTAATTGAGTGCCCTTATGCAGCTTCGTTTTGGAATTTATTGGCCACTAGATGGCAGCATAGGGGTTGGAATGCCCCTACGTATGAACAAGTGGTAATCGGTTAGGTGAATACCCTAACAAGACTAGAAAGGAGGAACGTTACATTTGATGTTTACATATATTAAGTTTTTTTATGGTAGACAAGGTGTAAACTGGTTTTTCAACAGGTCACTCTGACCCCACTAGCAGTTATCTTTCAGACTGAGAAAGAAATACAAAGGCACAGCCTGTATGCTCATTCTACTCTCCCAGCCCCAGTTTGGAAAAAAGATGAAACATTGTCTGGAAATGTTACCACCTACCTTTATTTATTTATTTATTTATTTATTTAAGCGTTTTACCAGGAAGGCTTACTGAGCAGAGTACTGCTCGATTACAGATGCGTCCTGGGGAAGGGAGAACATAAGAAGACAGTTTTACACAGTATAGACAAGAAGAAACAATTACTCACCTTAGTAATGTTGTTTCTTCTTATGGAGTCTTGCTATATTCTGACATATGCAGTGAGTCCCAACCTTCGAACTGCCCCGGAGATGAAAGAGTTAACTTTCCATGCCAGGCATGGAATGCTGAGCTCGAGCTCGTTTGAGACTCTGTCTGTTGTTCTTCAAACTCAAGCCATCAGATCTTTACGAGCTAAACTCACTAAGGTCTTGTGTGGAAGCTGTAAACCTACACTAGCCAACTGGCTACTAAACATAAAACACATTTTTGGTCCCAAAACAAAGACTCAAGTCAGGAGACCCAAAAATGAAAAAAACACACCAACAACTCACCCCAAGAAAGAAGGGGTGAAAACAAAAAGGTGGGCACCTACTAAGTGCCAACACTGCACTGCCCACTCACATCCCAAAAAACAGAGGTTCTAAGAGGGGCAGGCAGGGGGGGAGGTCAGAATATAGCAAGACTCCATGAGAAGAAACAACATTACTAAAGTGAGTAATTTTTTCTTCAAACACCATGAAGTCTTGCTATATTCTGACATATGCAGATTACCAAGCAGTACCTCCATGGAGGAGGGACAGAACCTACTTAGGAAATAGGCTCTGAAGCACAGCTGTGCCGAACCGAGCATCACTCCTAGGCTGGATGTCCAGGGAGTAATGCTTGGTAAAAGTGTGAACTGTTTTCCAGGTAGCTGCTTGACATATCTCTAGAATAGGGATGTCCCTGGCAGCAGCCAGGGAAGCAGCTGTACCTCTGGTAGAGTGAGCCTTCAGGCCTGAGGGAGGAACCTTACCCAGTTTTTCATAGCAAAATTGGATACAAGAGACAATCCACCTGGCAATGGATCTTTTAGTGGCAGGTTTCCCTTTACCAACCTCACCATAAGTGAGGAATAGTTGGAGGGAGTCAAACCTGTGACCCTTGGTACGCTCTATGTAGTAGCTAAGGGCTCTTTTGACATCCAAACCGTGTAGCCTCCTCTCGCCAGAGGAGGAATGGTCAGTGAAGTACACTGGAAGAGACACAGATTGATTAAGGTGGAAATCTGAAACCACCTTAGGCAAGAACTTCCTGTTAGTCCTGAGGACCACCTTATCTCTATGAAAGGAGATAAAATCAGGCTCCACTGACAAAGCTTGTAATTCACTTATGCGCCTGGCAGAAGTGATGGCTACCAGAAACACAGTCTTCCAAGTCAAGTACTTAAGCTCTGCTGAAGATAAAGGCTCAAAAGGGGGTTGCATAAGCTGAGCAATGCAAACATTGAGGTCCCAGGCAGGGGCAGGGTCCCTGAATGGAGGGTTGGTGTGAAGCAATCCCTTGAAAAACTTGGAGAATACAGGGTGAGCTGAAAGAGAAGAAGGCTTACCTGCTGAGATAAAAGCAGACACAGCTGCCAGATGCACTTTCAGTGTAGCTGGTCTAAGCCCCAAGCTATTTAAGTGGACCATGTAATCCAGGACTGTGGGCAGATCAGCAGATTTTGGGGAAATATGCTTCCCAGAGCACCATATGGAAAATCTTTTCCATTTTGAATTATAAGTAGCCCTGGTGGAAGGTTTTCTAGAAGCCTTCAGAATATCCATTACACCCTGGGAGAGGTGTAAATTAGCAAACTCTTAACTCTTCAAGAACCAGGCCTTGAGATTGAGAGATTTGAGGTTCAGGTACCAAACCCTCCCCTGAGCACAGGTTAAGAGGTTGTAATTCCTGGGAAGGCACAGGGGAAGATGGACTGCTAATGACAGTAAGAGTGGATACCAGGGTTGTCTGGCCCAGTCTGGAGCAATCAGGATCATCTTGCAGGGTTGAGATCTGATTTTGACTAGCACTTTGAATAGGAGAGGGAAGGGGGAGCATAGAGTAACTTCCTTCCCAATTGAGAACTAAGGCATCCAGGGGACTGAGCCCAACACTGGGGCCTGCAGCAAAAGGAAGTTGGTGATTGTCTGGGGCTGCAAAAGATCTATCTGCGGGTGCCCTTCTGGAAAATATCACCCCCAAAACCAGGGGTCCAGTGACCATTCGTGATGGCCCTGGGAAATCCTGCTGAGAGCATCTGCCAGGACATTGTCCTTGCCTGGGAGGTGAACTGCCGTGAGGGAGGTGTTCAGGAGTAAGCCAGAGACCACAACTTCATTGCTTGGTGCACAAGGCCGTGGACCAGTGCCTCCTTGCTTGTTGATGTACCACATTGTGGTGGTGTTGTCTGTTCTGACCTGTACAACTTTGTTCTGAACAGATTTGGAAAGCTTGAAGTGCTAGAAATACTACTCTGAGTTCCAACAGATTGATATGGAGCAGAGATTCCTGAGGGGACCACAACCCCTGGGTGGTGAGGTCGCCCATGAGCCCCCACCCCAGAGGGAGACATCTGTAGTAAGGATTAAAGAGTGAGACTGAGTGACAAAGGGAACTCCTTGTCTCAGATTGCTCTGGTCCTGCCACCACTGGAGAGCCTGGATCAGGGTTCGAGTTACTGGGATCAATTTGGTCAGAGGGTCCTTCCTTTGAGACCAAAAGGCTCTCAAATGGAACTAAATGTCCCTCATCTGAAATCTTGCTCCCTGCACTACTGCTGTAGAAGCAGCCATGTGCCCCAGGAGCTGTAGAAAATGCCTTGCTGGTCGAGACACCTGCAGGGTGAATGAGGAGGCCAGAGAGACCAGTGTCCTTGCCCTGTCCAGGGGAAGGAAGGCTCTGGCCTTTACAGTGTCTAGCTCTGCACCTATGAAGGTGAGGAGCTGGACAGGATCTAGAACTAACTTTGGAAGATTTAGAAGGAAACCCAAAGAAGTGAGCAGTTGCTGAGTTATCTGTAAGTGTAATTTGACTTGGTCTGGGGACTGGCCTACTATGAGCCAGTCATCCAGGTAAGGGAAGATGGCAATCTTCTGCCTTCTTAGAAAAGCAGCTACTACTGCCAGGCATTTTATGAATACCCTTGGAGCAGAAGTGAGGCCAAAGGGCATTGCTCTGAACTGATAATGGCCTGAGGGCAGCTCGAACCTGAGGAACTTTCGATGGGAGCTTCTGACGAGAACATGGAAGTAGGCATCCTTGAGGTCCAGGGACATAGCCAGTCCCCTGGCCTTAGAGAGGGTAGAATAATTCCCAGAGTCACCATTTTGAATTTTGGTTTTAAAAGGTGCTTGTTTAAGTATCTGAGATCCAGGATGGGCCGCCATTCTCCTGTCTTTTTTGGGGTAAGGAAGTACCTGGAATACAACCCTTTGCCCTGGTGTAGGGGTGGAACCCTTTCCACAGCTCTGAGAGCTAGAGGGAGGAGACCTCTGCCTCTAAGGCAAGTGCCTCTGATGGATTTGCAGGTGGAAAGGATCTGTTCTCATCTTTGTAAACTTTTGAAGCTGAGAACCAGTCCCTGGCTTACTACTTCCAGGACCCATTTGTCTGATGTCAGAGACTCCCAGTCCTGGACAAAGTAAGCCAGCCTTCCCCTACAGGTAGCTGAGAACTGCCCTGGCAACCCCATCAGGGTGCCTGTTTGGCAGGGGCTTTGGGCTGAGGGGTGGAAGCAGGTCTGCTTGTACCCTGTCTGCCTCTCCTTCTAAAGAACCCCTCTGGGCATAAGCAGAAGAGGAGGCCTGGGCTTGGTAAAAAGGCCTATGAAAGGGCCTGCCCCTGCCCTGGGAAGCTGCCTTTGAGGAGTGGCCTGCCTTTCCTTGGTCTGTGCACTCCTATAAGTGGTCCTATACTCGTCCATTTTCTTCATGTAATTCTCTGTTTGCTCCCCGAACAAAGAATTATCCACAACAGGAAAATCCATGGCCTTAGTCTGGGTATCCTGTGACAGGCTAGTACATCTGAGCCAAGCCATTCTTCGAAGTGCCACAGATGTAGCCATGACTCTAGTAGACACATCATTGGAGTCCACTGCAGCATGAAATTGCACCTTGGATGCCTCAATACCATCAGCAGCCACCTGCTCCAGCTCCTTGGCAAGCTGGCCAGGGACCTGTTTTGCTAGGGCCATAACAGTGTCCCATCTGGATTTTGATACCTAGCAGTATAGGCCATATAATTGGCCTGTCTGAGTCCAAAGATGCTGCCATGTACTGTTTCTTTGCCATGGCATCAATCTTCCTGGAGTCTTTGTCCGGGGTGTGAAGCCAAGGAATGTTTGCCTTATCACAGGCTACAGCCTGCACTACCCCAACATGGCTGCACTGTTGTGTAAGAACTTCATGTCAGAGCCTGACAATGTATACCTCTTGTACATTCTCTTATCCACAGGAGGTATAGTGTTAGGAGTCTTCAAAATCTTAGATGTCTGTTTCCCAAAAGATTTGTGCAAGGGAATAGACAGCCTCCTAGACTCTGGGATATCCATCATTTCCACATAGTCAGGCTCCTCCTGGTCATCCACAGCTTCTTCCATAGGAAGCTGGAGAGTTTCAGCCACTTTTTTGTAAAACATAAAATGAGAAGGGGACTCAGAAAGCCTAGGGGGAGAAATCCCTGAAGGTCTGTCTGGGGAGATGTCCGGGACAATGGGCACATCCAGACTTTCAAATCCACATTCACTTTCCTCATACTCCTCTTCCTCCTCTTCGGTTCATAAAACTCCTCTAACTCCATACTCTTGAACCCGGTGGAACTGGCCAGTCGGCGCTGCCTGATGGTGCGGTTCGGTCGGAACCGGGAAGCGACTGGACAATTTTGATCGCTTTGGCTATCTCTTCAGTGGTTGGAGAGGAAAGTTTTGGCCCCACACCAGCTGATTTTTCCTTTCTAGTTCTTTTAGTCAGAACCAATTTCTCAGAATCAGCTCTCCTTTTGCCCTAAGAAGTCTCGCCCTGGTCAGAGGGCACTCCTTCTGGTTCGGTTGGAACCGAACCGGGCTGGCCATCTGGGTCAGCGGACTTTTTGGCCTCCCTTTCCCTGAGCCTACCAGCTCTCTTATCTAGGGTAGCTGCAGGGAAATGTTTGCAAATCTGGCAGTCTGCATTGAGGTGGTCAAACCCCAGACAATAAACACAGGTGGTGTGGGGGTCAGCCTTGGCAAAGGCTTCCCCACACACACTACAGTGTTGAAACCCAGTGGGTCCGGTTTTTCTTTAGGGTTTCTCAGACATATTGCCAGTCCTAACCAAACTTACCCTTTTATGGCAATCCGCCAGGCAAGACCCTCTTATCGGTTCCCAACTGTGTCACGGGTCGTGGAGAAAAATGTAATAAAATCCGCTTTTTTTAGAACCAATAAGAACCGTAACCACACTCTAAAATACACAATTTAAGATTTTAAACAACTTGATCAGTTCAAGCCAAACGATAAACCGCTTACAAGTTCCACACAGAATAGAACAAAATAAAACCTATCTAGTACTCACAATACCACAGACAGAGACTGAACTGACAGGTTACGGTTTAAATTGATCGAAAACACGAGAAAGCGGTACTTAACCGACAAATTGAACCGAGCAACAGGAGAAATCTCCGGAGCGACTGTTCAGTGAGGCGGAGTAAAGAATCTGATGGTTTGAGTTTGAAGAACAACAGACAGAGTCTCAACCGAGCTTATAACACAAGTGGAGGAGGGGGAAGGACGGGGGGAGAAGAGGTAGGAGTGAGTGAGGGGCAGACAGGAAATACTCACCTTCAGAGTGCTGAGGAACCCTGCATGGGGATAGGCCCTGACAGAAAGAGAGAGAGAGAGAGAGTAAGAAGGGGTGGTAGGAGTGAGGGTGTAGGGGTAAAGCCAAGAACTCATCCCCTTCAGGAAGTGGAGAACCCTGCACAGGAACAGGGCCCGGCAGAGACGGGGAAGATAGAGGAGGAGGCAAACCTGGGGAAAAAGAAAGGGGGGGGGCAGGCTAAGAACTAAACACCCCAGGTTGCTGAATCCCTGAGAAAGGAGGGGGAGGGCCAAGAACTAAACACCTGCAGGTTGCTTGAATCCTTCAGCGGTCGGAGTCTGGCAGAAGAGGAGAAGAGGGGTGGGAGGAGGCTGGGGGATGTGCAAGCCAAGAAATGTTCCTCATCAGGATGCTGAGAACCCTGAAAGGGGTTGACCCAGCAGTGAAGTCAAGAGAGGAGGAGCCAAATTTAAGTAGCGTGGATGGGGTGGGGAGGCAGAAGGGGCAGGGGGCACTGAGGTTACAACCAGAGGTAGCCTAGGGGTAGAGACCTTTGCAGCTTAATAAGGCAGTTAACTACGATTTCTATGCTGTGCAGTTTAAAATTAAAGCACCAGAGGCAACCAGGAGATTCTACAGTCGAGTTAAAATTACACTTGAGGTTCCTAGTGCAATCAGAGTGATTTCTGTACAAGCTTAACAGATTTTAGTGTTAAAAACTATCTTCACTACTCTGGTGACTTAAAGTATAACAGGTCTGTTTTGAAAATGGCGCCAAAGAACAGGAGCTTTTGTCCTCCGCTGGTAGCGGTCCACCGAAGTAGGTAGGCACGGCTGAGCTCCTTGTGTGCGTACCTGTTCCTTTTTTCCCTGCGGGGAGACAAGTCTGCAGGGGTCCGGCTTGGGGGGAAGGCGAAGCAACCAAGGGCCCTCACGACCACCACAGCTGCTGATCTAGACTGACTGCATTTTCAACCACATGACTCATAACTAGAATATAATAAGGTTGTGCTTCGCGGTCTACAAATTCAATTGCTGTACACTCTGGTGTCTTTCTCTGTCTAACTGATTTCCCTTGCTCAATAGAAGAGGAATTTTCATAGTCAACAAAGAAACAATAGCAATGAAAACTCTCAATAGTACTTGATTTTTAAAATTTGTGTATGTATGTGTATGTGTGCAAGAAGGGGCTCATGACAGAAAGTAACATTAAATGATTTACTTACTTTAATTTAATGGAATTTTAATTTTAGGGTCTAGTTGATGTTTGTTATATATGAGTAAAGGTTGCAGCCATGTTTGTGATGGAAATTAGGAAGTAAGTGTCTTATGAATTCAGTAAGTTGCTCTGGTTGGCAGGGACTTGTTTTTAGCCATTGGTGGTGCTCTCTTACTGCCATGGCTAGAACCAAGTCTCAGCCAATCAGAACACTAGGATTTCCTTGCCCATGTTACTGTATATACTTTGGAGAAACAGGCCCTATAAGGTTGCTGACAGGGAGGACTAGACTGTGAGTTCAGGAGATGACATCATCAGTGGCTTTTCACTGAAACTGTGTTTTTTGAACAGGGAGTGAAATCAGGGTTACAAAATAGCCCATAACTTTAAAATGAAGTAATGCAGAAGCCTAATTTTTGGTATGAGATTTATTGGGGGAAGGCTGATTCTAATTCTGCAATGCAGCACTTTTGGTCGGACTCCCTCTTTAAAATACTAACTATGAACGGTCAGAAACTGGTCATCATTATGTAGGATGGAAACTCATTACCTACAACAAGCTATTTTATAAGCGCAATAAGCCACTCTGAGGTGTGCATTAAAGAATTAACAATGCACTTCCCATGGGCGTAAGGATGCTCGGCCTTCCGCCTCATGCTTTACTATGCCCCTGGGGCATGCATCATTAATCCTTTAATGCACACCCCATCATGGATCATAGCTTACTTAAAGCCTGGTCTGTAATTACTATACTTTGGATATCACTAGACAGGGCTGAATTTTTAAGGGAGGGGGATATGAAAGGTTAGTCTAATCTGCTACATGAGCCACGTTTGTCAGAAAGGAAAGTATAATCCTTACACTGATGATGAGTGGGACGCTAAGAGTCAGTAAGACCCAGGTCATCTCTGAGTTTAAGGAGGGATCTTTTGTGCAGGGGTGGGGTCTATGGAAGATGGCAATTAGGAGGTAGCTCTGTCCATGACAGAGTCCAGGATTTCATTAAAACCCCTCTAAAACTATCTCATATCCAGTCAGGTCATTTAACTGTAAAGCTAAGAAACCATAAAATGTTTTTGATCCTTACTGGGGGCATAGACATTGCAAAAAGCTATTGATTTGCCTTCAAGAGTCTTAGTAATAATCCTGAATCTATTTTCTGTATAATTAGTGTTTGTGCTTAGTAAAAGCAACTCCTTTTTTAATTAATATGGCAGCTCCTCGCTTTTTGATATTGAAGAAGCTGAATTCAGCATGAACAACCCATCCCCTACACAGGTTTACAGCTTTGCTGGGGACCAAGTGTGTTTCTTGAAGGAAGGCAATATCAGCTTTTTGTTTATACAAGTAGCTTAAAATTGTCTTCTTCTTAATAAGTGAGCCTAAGCCTTGAACATTCCAAGAAAGGATTTTGCAGTTTTTAGCCATAGTTTTTAATACTTATAGGATAGAATGAAACAACAGGACTTGGTTAAGTAAACTGTAAGGGTTCTCTAAATTACATCACAAATATCTAGATTTGAAAGAGAGAGCGCCATCACTCAGAGTTTCTGAGTATAAGTTGTAAGTACAAGTAACGAAAATATAGAAACTAGACGTTAGAAAAAATATCAAAGTCTACAATGCAGAACATATTATTGTTTCGCAAAAGTTTGAAAAAGTGACTTGAATGTAACATTCAACAAATATATCGACCAACTTTAGACAGCAGCCCTGTGGGTCCGTTGGCTGAATTGCACCAGGTATATGACCAAATGTGCCTGCTAGATGGCGCTAGTTGAACACCGATGTGGTAGGTTCAGCTGAAGCTAAAACACTTGCACCAAAGTTACATTAGAACAACAGCAACAGGGCATGTAAAACACAGAGCCTTGTTTGAGCTAAAAATGAAGTACAGGGCAGGTCTCAGCAGGAACATTTGGAAATTATATTAGTACCAGTTGGAGCGAGAAGGAAGTAGAGGGATTGTGGTAATGAATGTGGAGGGTGTACAGATCAAAACTTTGGGTGAGATCCTCCCATCTGTTATGTGAAAGTAGTTTTGGAGGGTGTTTCCTCCCTGAAATAAACAGCTCAGTTAAATTGGGCTTGCACATTATATTCTCAACCATGTCCAAAGTGGGGATGTGGTTAAGTATAGTGCAGGAGAAAATGTATAATTATTACTTAGTACATACCAGGATGAGCAAAGTCAGAGATAATTAGATTTGTCAAATTCTGTCTCTTAGGGTTAGAGGCAGTTTAAAAACTATCAAACAATCAGAGCAGAAGGTTAGTTTTAAATCAAGTTCATTTTGCTCCTCTTCAAATTCGCTGAAGCTATGCTCCTAGCCATCGGGATGCTTTTAGCAGTTACTGAGTGCAACTTCCTAACGAAGGTAGCCAAATATTTCTCCAGTATAGCCTGAAAACCCAGCTGCATATGACTTGGAGAGGGGGCTGAATGGGCTGTAATTATAAAATAGACTGAACGCTGATGTGATAATATTGCAATCAACTAGTCGATAGCCAATTATAGGTACTATAGTAAAGTTTGAAATGATCTGTTGGACCAAACTCCTGACCCATATTTAAACACAGTTTAACCCCATATTTCAGTGGCTCAAATCCTACCTGGAAACAGGCTGCAGTCTGTCAGGATAGCCGACTCCCCTCCCCTCTCCCCATACTCACAGGCGTGCCCCAAGGTGCGATACCTGGCCTATTCTATTTTCCTTATTTATAAACAACCTCCCCTCTGTCTGCTCAGGATCACGTATACACATGACGTGAATGATACTATCCTCTATACATCCGGGCCAGTTCTAAATGATGTCCAATCCTTGCTTCAACAGGACTTCCTCAACATGCAATCCTGGTTGCAGGCAAACCAGCTCAAAATCAACACCTCCAAGACAGTTTCTAGGACCTTCAGTACTATGCAAAAACTCTCCAGAGTACCCATTCCCCCAGCCATCACCTCCCTGGATGGGACTCCACTAAGCGCTGTGTCTCTTTGTATGGCTTGACCCCCATTTAAACTTTTTGGCACACATGGAAGCCATCACATCAAAACTCTGTCCAAAGCTTGGTATATTATGCTGGAACAGAGACTCCCTCCTGCTACCCATGAGACATGAATTACTGACTAAATTATCACTCCAATTTTTAAATATGCAGATGTAACCCCCCTGCAAATGGGGGTTCCCAAAAGACTTCCAGGAGCTTGCTTGAATGCTCCAAGCCTGAATGGTGTTTGGCGTTTAAGCCATTTATTAGTGAGTGTTTTTAGAACCTCTGGTACTGTCTCTTTAAGAGCTGTCTGCTTGCAGACATAATTAGTTTGTATGGGGGACTGTGTATTTCTTTGATTGAGTACCACTCAAGCTGCTGCCAATTCACTCCATTTTGCAGTCACTAGGAGTGCAAAGGGAACCTATCTGAAAGATGTAACTGTTTGCAGAAACCATTTAGAGTAATAATGAAATTACAGTTTGTCTAACCTGCTTTCTTTGCAGTCAGAACAGTGTCTGCCTAATTCCCCATTCTGGTTTTGAACTGCTGAACTGGACCAATCAGTGTGGGGTAAGCTAGCTCTAAAATGGTGCCTTGGACCGAATCAGAACTTGGACTCATAATCTGAGCCAGACACAAGGGATTGTATGGGCAGTGACTCTGGGAGATGTAGTTTAGACTTGCGCCTTTTGGACCAACAGCAGCAGTCTATTGTGAGGTGACAGCCAATCCAGTCAAGAACTGGGAGGAACTCAAAGGAAGTGCCAGTTTTGTCTGTTGGAGTTTCAGTTTAGATCTGGCAGTGAAGGGAAAGGAACCCTGTGCTCCTTCAGTGCACAGTTTCAGTCAAAAACGTGTGTAAGGCCCAGAGTTCCGGTCTGCAGCTTGTGTAACTGCTTGTTAGGACTGAATCCGTCCTGTGAAAAGAATCAAAGGATCTCTGAAAAGTAGAAACCAGGCTCACCCTGTTGAAGACTGGAGAAATTGTTGAATTGCACTCTGTCTGTCAGGAACTGAATCTGCTGTGTGTTCTCCCGGGTATTGTGCAGTAATTGCGATCGGGATAGAGAAGCAGCCTACCTGGTATAGTACTTTCTTTTTTACCATATAAATGTGTGAAGAGTCTCGTGGAGCTCAAGAGTAGCCCTGTTGACATTGAAGGACCCTATCTTGTTTGGAGGTCGTGAGTACTAATTCAGGGTCGCTCCCTATTGAATTGCCACATTAAATCCAGCTGGAATCACTGTACCGCTGACTGTTTAAACTAATTTTTCTTTTCACTGTGTGAAAGGGCTCCACAGCTGCCATGGTTTGGACTAGCCACTAGGGCTTGGGTACCCAGGGACAGTAACTGGTAGGGATAGGCCTATGCACAGAGCCATGGTAGATAGTAAAGTGATAAGCTAATTAACCTGATTTCCCCCTGTCCTTGTTATATTCCCCCTAAATATATCCGAGCTGCTTGTTTCAGCAAAGTTATACTGCCTGAGGTATTTGTCTATGTTAAAGTATTGTACTGTGATTGTTGCACTGTATCTTATTGTACAGGAGGTCCCAGTGCCTGAACCACCCCTGGGGGTAAGTGTATACTGTGAAGGTAATTCTGATATATTGTGTGGGCCACTAGTGGGAAGAAAGGGGGGTTGCAGTGTCCCAGAGGGCTGTGACCAAGTAAGTTTAACTATTGCAAACCCTGACCTCTGGGTGAAGGCACCGCCATTGGATCCAGGCCCTCAACCTGTTAGTGGCAAATCAGGCAGGGTAGCAGCCCTGGGATAAGCGCCATCTAGGGGTTACATCTTGGAGGCTCACCGCTGGGATTGTGTGTCCTCTAGTAGCCATATTCTACGAACCACTGTTAAGAAAAAAAATGGGTACCCGACAGAAGTGGCTGTGCACCGGCTGGTGGAGTGGTGTACTGGGGAGGAGATTGACCCCAAAATGCTATGCTTATCCTGGACATCCCCTGGGTATCAATACGGACACTGTACAGGAGTACTTTCCAAGGTGGAAGGTTTACAAAACCCTGTGGTGGTGGGTCGGCATGCTAATCTGCTCACCCACACTTTCCTGGCCCTAGTAGAGTTTAAGATCCCATAGATAGCTCCAAAGTGCCACAGACCATTACCCCAGCGGAGCCCTCACTGCCTGGAGAGTGATAACTAAGTACAGTAAAGACCCGGGGAATGAGCCCCACCACTGTCTGAAACTTTTGAGGAGAAATTTGCTAAATGGTTGCTGGGGGAAGGGAAAACTGTGGAGGACTTGAAGAAACTATTCTTGCCACCTGGGGGTGTTCCTCCCCCAACACCCTCTCCGCTCCAGTACCCGTAATGGTGGCTGAACCAATGCAGACTCCTATTTCTGCACCTGCCATTAGTCACAACTCTTACCGAAGGTTGAGGATCTTCTCTGGCACCCTCCCCACCCCCCAAAGGGAGGATGACTGGGAGACCTGGATGAACTATGTTGCCCCCAAGTGCTAGAATGGCAACTCCGGGAAGCCGAAAGCGAAAGAGGGTTAGTGAGCCTCCGAGGTCCTGCCTTGGCTACCATCCATGCTAAACGGGCCAGTAACCCTGAGTGACTGCACAGGCTATCTTGAGGCCTTGGAGGATATGTATGGGAGCCCAGATTCTGATGAGGATCTATGGTGGAGAGTAAGAAATGCACAACAGTACCAAGGGAGTTGTTGTCTGTGTATGTATCTCAGCTGGAAAAATTGTTGCAAGAATGCCTCAGGAAAGGGTAGTTTGCCAGCGATTGAACTGGACCGAACCAGGCTGGACAGGATCCTTAAGTCTGCCCCTTCTCCAGAACTGCTGTTGCTTCAGTTACGCCTGGCAAATCGACTGGAATCCCACCCTCCTATGATGAGTTAATGAGAGAAATTCGAGGAGTTGAAAAAGGCGACCTCGGGAGGGACCTGCACCAATAGCTGCGGCTACGACCCGAGTGACTGAGGGTGGCCCATCAAGTGAAGTTCAGGGGCAGAGGTTGGCAGTCAATGAGTGCTCTGACAAGGAAAAAGATATGCCACAATGGGGCAAACTGTTGAGAGAGATCCGGGAATTCAAAACAGTCCCTTTATGAAGGCCACGCCTGCAAGTACGGGCCCTGACCTATATCCGACTGCATCTGCTATGGGGTGGGGTACCACCCATGTATCTCCTGCTGATAACAGCTCCAAACTCAATTCCTTGACCATGGAAGTGGAGAAACTGACGAGATGTCTCAAATGCTTATCACCGCCAGACAGAGATGGCACCAAGGTTTCCAGTTAGTAATACCCGCCCTAGCTCCCAGTGTGGCGCCTCGGCCAGCTCAAACTCCAGAAAGTATGTTTTGCTATAATTGTGGGAAGGATGGGCACATGAAAGGGAATGCCGGTCCCAAAAGACACTGACAAAGTTGCATATAGGCTACAAGGAGAGCTTGGAGAACAAATCAGTGGTTAAGAGGTGCGAAATGATCCCAGTGAGGGCACCAAAAATGCTAACTCACGTCCTTTGTGGCAAGGTCAGTTGCCCAGGCCCCCACTATCGCCTCTCTCAGACTGGTCCAGAATAGTGGGTCCTCCATGGAGACCACTGTAAAGGTGAATGGAGTGTCTACAAGAGCTGTATTAGACAGTGGCTCCCAAGTGACAATTATGTTCCAGGATTGGTATCAGAAGCATTTGTCAGGCAGTACCTTACAACCATTAGAAGGACTGCATGTATGGGGGTTAAGTGAGAAGGCCTACCCCTATTCCGGTATATCCTAATTTGGCTGTCTTTCCCCACCTCCTGGCTGGAGTGGTCGAACAAGTAGAGACTCTAGCCTTAGTGTGTCCCCCACTGGACTGTATGATGGTGTCCCTTTGTTGATTGGAACAAATGCTCATATGTTCGGAAGGCTGGCACAGTTATGTTATGAAAACAGGGTCAAAAACTAGTAGAGCTTTAAGAGTTCCAGCTTTAATTAAGAAGGCCTATGAGGCACAGAGATGCTGAAAAATAGAACCAGAGGAACCGGTCGGAATTGTATGGAAGAAGGATCCTGAGTCTCTGATCCTGGCGCCAAATGCCCAGTGTACCTTACAGGGAAGGTCCGTATCAGAAAGGATGTTAAGAATAAAATATTAATGTTGGATGCACAGGCGATGGAAAATTGCCAGAGGGACTGCTGGTCAAGCCTAGTATTTTGCCCGCTAGAGCCCATGCTTATGCCAGAAGGGTAATGGTCCAAGTTCATAATGTGTCTGAAAGAGACATTCGAGTAAATAGAGGTTGCATCCTGGCTAATGTGCATTGTGCAGACACTGCAGTGCTACCCAGCAGCAAGAGTTCGAGGAAGAATGACAGAGTAACGCCTGACTTGTTTGATTTCGGCGACTCCCCGTTGCCAGCTGAATGGAAAGTGAGGATCAGTGAAAAGCTTGCCCAGAGAGACCAGGTGTTTTCTTTAAAGGAATGGGATGTAGGATGCGGCAAGGAGCTGAGCACAATATCCGCCTGCATGACGAAAGACCATTTCGTGAGAGGTCTCAACGCCTGGCACCTGCTGACATAGATGATGTGAGGCATCTGCAAGAGATGTTAGCTGCTGGTGTAATACAAGAATCCAGAAGCCTATGCTTCCCCATTGTGGTAGTGAGGAAAAGAATGGGACAGTAAGGATGTGTGGATTATCGCACCTTAAACCGGGCGGACTATCCTGATCAGTACACAATGCCCGCATTCAGGATGCTTTGGACTGCCTAAACGGGAGCAAGTGGTTCTCTGTGTTGGATCTCCGCAGTGGGTACTACCAGATCCCGATGGCCCCAGAGGATCGCGGGAGAAGACAGCCTTTGTCTGTCCGGCTGGCTTTATGAATTCATGAGGATGCCTCAAGGGATTTCAGGTGCCCCAGCCACTTTTCAACGATTGATGGAGTGCAGTGGGGACATGAACTTACTAGAGTGCCTGGTATACCTAGATGATGTTATTGTGTTTGGCAGCTCACTGGAGGAACATGAGCAGATTATTTAAGGTATTGGACCAACTGGAGGACTTTGGCCTTAAACTGTCCATTGATAAGTGTCAATTCTTTCAAACATCAGTAAAGTATGTGGGACACATAGTATCCACCGAGGGAATAGAGACCGACCCAAGTAAAGTTGAGGCCTTGACCACCTGGCCACAGCCCAAAAATCTAAAAGAACTGCAAAGATTCCTGGGATTCTGTGGTTATTATCGGCGCTTCATCAAGGACTATTCAAGAGTGATCCGCCCTTTACTTAACCTTACTCAAGGGTATCCCCAACCCACAAAAATACCAAAGTCAGCGTCCCTCAAGACTGAAGAGTGTATTTTCATCCGAGTGAAGTATTTGGGGCCCGCTGGACTCCTGATTATGAGACTGCTTTTCATGAGATCATATATCAACTTACCCATGCTCCAATGCTGGCCTATGCCGATCCAAGAAAACCTTACGTCCTGCACACTGATGCTAGCTTGCAAGGGTTGGGGCTGTGTACCAAGAGCACGAGAATGGCCTGAGACCAGTGGCTTTGCCAGTAGAAGCCTGACCCCATCCGAAAAGAACTATCCTGTACATAAGTTAGAGTTCCTAGCTTTGAAGTGGGCTATTGTTGACCAATTCCATGAGTACTTGTATGGGGCTAAAATACTAGTAAAACTGACAATAATCCTTTGACCTATGTGCAGACCTCAGCTAAGTTGGATGCCACTGGCCATAGGTGGCTTTCTGCATTATCTACATATGACTATGCTCTCGAATACCGAGCAGGTCTGAACCACATAGATGCTGATGCTCTCTCCGGAGGCCTGTTCCCCAGAATGATTGGGTCCGATTGGCAGAACCTGACATTCGGGCACTCTGCGGAAGTTTGACAGGAGGAACAAATGTCCACGGACGCAGTGGACTGCATGGTGGATTGCTTGGGACCCTCTGAGAATTGCATACCTGCTGCTTGTTGCCACTTTTCTGCAATAGACATTGGTGCACTGCCTCAGCTGGACAATGACAGTATTCGCGGCTCAATCCCGCGATCCCATGATCAAAGCAGCTTAGAAGCCCTCTATGCAGGAAAAATGTGTCCAAATTACGCCCACTGATTTGAAAACTGCACTGTTATACAAAGAAGGTCCTAAGTTGAAACTGATCAATAAACTGTTATACAGAGAAACAGTAGACAGAGGAGGACAAGTAGACAAACAACAACTAGTGCTGCCCACTGCCTTCGAGACTCAGTACTGAGGTCCTTGCACAACCACATGGGGCACCTTGGTATAGACAGAACACTTGACTTGGTGAGATCCAGATTCTATTGGCTAGATGGGGCTGATGTGGAGCAACACATTCGAACTTGTAGTCGCTGCTTACAGAGAAAGCTTTGCCCCAGAGGGCTGCCCCTTGTTAACATCACCACCAGTGCACCCATGGAGCTGGTCTGTATTGATTTTCTGAGTTTGGAGTCAGATCAAAGAAATATCAGTAATGTGCTGGTGGTCACTGACCATTTCACAAGATATGCCCAAGCTTTCCCACCAAAGACCAGAAAGCATCCACTGTGGCCAAAGTACTTGTAGAAAACTTTTTGTTCACTATGGGGCTCCACAAAGAATCCATTCTGATCAAGGGAGAGACTTTGAGAGTCGTCTGATCAAAGAGATGCTTTCTGTGGGGTGAAGTCCAGAACCACTCCTTACCACCCCCAAGGGGACCCACAGCCTGAACATTTCAACCGCACTTTGCTAGATATGCTAGGCACCCTGCACCCAAAGGATAAGCCAAGATGGAGCCAACAAATTAGCACCCTGGTACATGCTTATAACTGCACCAAAAGTGATGCCACTGGGTTCTCCCCCTACCGCCTGATGTTTGGAAGAGAAGCTCGACTACTAGTAGATGTGTGTTTTGGGGTCTCTCCTGATGGGGTTCAAGCTGACAACTATTTACAGTATGTGCAAAAGTTAAAGGCCCAGCTAACTCATGCGTACCAACTGGCTCAAACCATGGCTGCCAAAAGAAATCTGGCCAACAAAGAACGGTATGATAAAAAGGTGAAAGCACAGGAACTCCAGGAGGGAGATCGGGTATTGCTAAGAAATCTGGGACTGCATGGCAAACACAAGATTGCTGACAGATGGCACCATCTCCCTCACATTGTAGTGGGCAAACTAGATGATCTGCCAGTGTACAAAGTAAGGCCTGAGAACAATTCAAAAGATGTAAAAACAATGCATAGAAATCATTTACTGCCCATTGGACAAATCCTGATTGAGTCTGAGCCCCCAGAAGATGCCCCCTCTGGACCAGTGACTAGAGCTGCTGCTAAGAAAATATCAAGGAAGTCTGCACCTACAGAAGCAGAGTTAAAGTGTTCCCCTGCACAAGTCCCAGTTGAGCATGACTGTCAGTCCATATCAGAAGAAAGTGAGAGTGACTTTGAATACTATCCTTCTTACGAACTGAGTCAATTGTTTCGGGCAATCCCTAGTCAATACTGGAGACAAAGCTGGGCCTTCTGGACTGTCTAAGCCCCCAGCTTCATCCCTGGAGCCAATGCTCCCAGAAAGTGAAGTGCAAAGTATCAGATCAGATAAAATGGAATCATTGTGCATGGTTGAACTGTTTGAGCTTTCAGGGAGGAAAATGATAGATTAGGGCAGACTGGTGATACACCGAAAAAGAAGAAGTATTTTTGAGTGCCCTGACAGTCCACTGCCAGTGTCAAAGCTCTCCATGCGAGCCAAATGTTGTTGACTCAGAAACTGTAACTCCTGGAGCTGAAAGTGCCCCAAGTTCTAGCCTCTACCCCCATGGAGACTCCTGACAAGTGAGGACAATGCTGAAAATGAGGACTCAGAGTGCAGAGACTGTAACAGTTCCCCTAGAAAGACTGGTCGAGCTGTAAAGCCTGTGGTGCACCTCAGTTATGATTCACTTGGGAGGCCGGTGGACTTGCCTCTCAATGTTGTCCATAAAGGAGTGTATGTGTCCCCGAGCTCATTGCCCAAACTGAGCATCAGTGCTAACTCCAAGTTACTTGTGTTGCCCTCTGAGTATGGTGCCCTTGCCCCGTCCAGCCCCAAGGTAACTGATAGGGAAGTGCCCCCTCTCTTCAGGTTTCATGTACAAGAGGTAATAACTTGAGTTATGGTACAATGTGTGTGTAATACTGTGTAAAGAGTGACGTACTGCAATGTTTCAGAAATGTGTTCTTGGTAAAATGATGTATTGACTGATGATTACATGTGTGAGCCTAATGCAATGTATATGGTTGCAGTTGAAACTTATACGGTACTTGCTGGCACGGATGTCAAGCTTTCCCAAACCAGGAAGGGTGTAACCCCCTGCAAATGGGGTTCAAAAGACTTCCAGGAGCTTGCTTGAGTGCTCCAAGCCTGAATGGTGTTTGGCGTTTAAGCCATTTATCAGTGAGTGTTTTAGAACCTCTGGTACTGTCTCTTTAAGAGCTGTCTGCTTGCAGACATAATTAGTTTGTATGGGGGACTGTGTGTTTCTTTGATTGAGTACCACTCAAGCTGCCGCCAATTCACTCCATTTTGCAGTCACTAGGAGTGCAAAGGAACCTATCTGAAAGATGTAACTGTTTGCCAGAAACCATTTAGAGTAATAATGAAATTACAGTTTGTCTAACCTGCTTCTTTGCAGTCAGAACAGTGTCTGCCTAATTCCCCATTCTGGTTTTGAACTGCTGAACTGGACCAATCAGTGTGGGGTAAGCTAGCTCTAAAATGGTGCCTTGGACGAATCAGAACTTGGACTCATAATCTGAGCCAGACACAAGAGGATTGTATGGGCAGTGACTCTGGGAGATGTAGTTTAGACTTCGGCGCCTTTTTGGACCAACAGCAGCAGTCTATTGTGAGTGACAGCCAATCCAGTCAAGAACTGGAGGAACTCAAAGGAAGTGCCGGTTTGTCTGTTGGAGTTTCAGTTTAGATCGGCAGTGAAGGGAAAGGAACCCTGTGCTCCTTCAGTGCACAGTTTCAGTCAAAAAACGTGTGTAAGGCCCAGAGTTCCGGTCTGCAGCTTGTGTAACTGCTTGTTAGGACTGAATCCGTCCTGTGAAAAGAATCAAAGGATCTCTGAAGAGTAGAACCCAGGCTCACCCTGTAGAAGACTGGAGAAATTGTTGAATTGCACTCTGTCTGTCAGGAACTGAATCTGCTGTGTGTTCTCCCGGGTATTGTGCAGTAATTGCGATCGGGATAGAGAAGCAGCCTACCTGGTATAGTACTTTCTTTTTTACCATATAAATGTGTGAAGAGTCTCGTGGAGCTCAAGAGTAGCCCTGCTGATGTTGAAGGACCCTATCTTGTTTGGAGGTCGTGAGTACTAATTCAGGTCGCTCCCTGTTGAATTGCCACATTAAATCCAACTGGAATCACTGTACTGCTGACTGTTTAAACTAATTTTTCTTTTCACTGTGTGAAGGGCCCTACCAACTGCCACCGGTTTGGACTAGCCACTAGGGCTTGGGTACCCAGGGACAGTAACTGGTAGGGATAGGCCTTGCACAGAGCCATAGGTAGATAGTAAAGTGATAAGCTAATTAACCTGATTTCCCCTGTCCTTGTTATATTCCCCTAAATAAATCCGAGCTGCTTGTTTCAGCAAAGTTATACTGCCTGAGGTATTTGTCTATGTTAAAGTATTGTACTGTGATTGTTGCACTGTATCTTATTGTGCAGGAGGTCCCAGTGCCTGAACCACCCTGGGGGTAAGTGTATACTGTGAAGGTAATTC
This sequence comes from Neoceratodus forsteri, assembly GCA_016271365.2. Classification (NCBI taxonomy): domain Eukaryota; kingdom Metazoa; phylum Chordata; order Ceratodontiformes; family Ceratodontidae; genus Neoceratodus; species Neoceratodus forsteri. The sequence goes on from JADMNL010000022.1 coordinate 36,892,973, forward strand.
CAATATATTGTGTGGGCCACTAGTGGGAAGAAAGGGTTGCAGTGTCCCAGAGGGCTGTGACCAAGTAAGTTTAACTATTGCAACCCTGACCTCTGGGTGGAGGCACCGCCATTGGATCCAGGCCCTCAACCTGTTAGTGGCAAATCAGGCAGGGTAGTAGCCCCTGGGATAGCGCCATCTAGGGGTTACACAGATGCAGTACATAGCACTGCCCCAGTCTCTTCATTAGCCAGGCTAGACTCCCTCCTAAATGTCTTCTGCTGTTTTGCCACAAACTCTCCCCCCAGAATCCACCATTGCTGACTCTTATCCATCCTCAGATTTGCACCCCTGCCCCTCCTCCGCTATGTCCACTCTATCTCCCTAATACCAAATTCTGGTCTAACCTACTGTAACACCCCTCCCACCCCACATTTGTCTAGGGGTCTCGATGGTACGCAGGATGGGTGCAAACCGACAACCTTCCTGAGAGGTAAGCCAGTAGATATAGAAAAACACAAGGCCTTGCCTCGAACTTGGTGCTATCAGTGCAGTACAGGTTATGCCTCCTCCACCAGCTCGCTCCGCACCACTCGCTGCAGCTTCAGGCTGGGCCCAGGGGGAAATGGGCTGACCAACCTGCTTGATCAGAGGAAGGAATCAGTTCATTCAATAATCTCAGCAATACATGAAGTAGAAACAAAAGAAATGAAATTCTGATTCTCATATTAAAATGAATAAATAAATTGCTCAGTTCCATAGGAGCCAGAAGACCAAGACAGATCATAGGGCAATATTCGAGAGGCACTAAACAGTACCCGATAACACGAATGCCTGAAACAGGCCTAAAGCTAATTAAACAACAACTTCATTTGCATCCACCACCTGCCTGCTCCTGCTTCCGATACCCCCAGTCTCACCCCCTAATCTTCCACTCTTCTCCCAAAAGGAAAATCGATGCAGAAAGTCTAGCCCTTCTTCCCAGAAGCAGTTAATCTCCTAGTTCCTACTTATTACATACCAGTGGAATGCATGTAATCATTGCACCGTACCAACCTGTATAAAGTTCCCTGCTGCGTCTAGCATATGTATGCAGATGTAAATATGTTATGCAGCCTACTCCTGCCAAATCATGTATGATTTACATGTACTCGTTTCTTTATTTTAACCTATATGTAAGTATCCATGTTCTTAATTTGTTTATGAATCTCAATGTAAATATCAATGTACATCCTCATGTTTTACAATCCTGTACCCATGTCCCTGGATCGCACCTGGAAACGAGCTTCGGCTCAGTGTGCCTTTCCCGGTTACCAAGTGTTTAAATAAAACAAAAATAAAGAAATAAACAGAAATAGGAATGTGTTTTTTAATAGTTGTTTTAACCAGGAGTAGCACACTAAGCTGAAAGGTTTTTTACAGGTGCGGCCTAGGAGCACAGGGAAGTTAAGTGACTTGCTCAGGGTCACACAGTATGTAAGTGGCAGCTGTGGGATTCAAACCCAAGTCTGGTTTGCTGGATGTTACCAGATTTGAAGCTCAAAGCCTTAAACCACTGCACTATAGTGCCTCTCTAACTTAATAACTCCTTTCAGTGTTGAATTGATTCAAAACTTCAGTCGGTGTGTGCTGATTATATTATCACAGAGACAATCAGTGCCATTGAGTTGTAAAGTAAATTGGTGCTCATGGCAGCTGCTGAATAAATCTGCAGGTTAACAATGGAGAGCTGAGCACAGACCAGCCATTTATCCTGGTCAAACTATGAAAAGGGATCTGGTACAGCTGTGCCAGCTGCATAATCAGTTATTTCATGCAGGTCATGTAATAGATAAACCACTCTGAGGTGTGCGGCTGCGCTCTGATATACGCAAGCCTTGGAGGCCGCAGGCCGAGTGCTTCAACCGCCCAAGGCGTGCATATATCAGAGCGCGACCGCACATCTCAGAGTGGTTTACCTATCTTATAAAATGTCAGAATTGTTTTGGAGGGAGGTAAAAGTGCAGGTGTGCAGTCATGCTCTGATATACGCACGGTCACCTGATGAGGATTAGTCACTAGAGGAGCTTCTTTTTCCCTACCCATTTTATAAAGTTAATTTTGTTCATGTGAAATAACCACCTCTTGTACTGGTTGAAACACTGAGAAGGACTGGGAAAGGATTCAGTAGCAGGATAGCATTGTATGTTTACATCTGAGACAACAGACAACATAATAAAAATAAGATTGGGGCAACCAAGAATGTGAGGAGCAGGTGGCAGTGCATGCTTAAGTAGAGGAACATTTACTCCATGAAAGAATACCCCCTTCCCTTGTGTTCCTGCATGCAGAGGCAGTCAGTGTTCACAGCAGCAGTATGGCATTTGAGGAACCTCTACCTCCTTCCCTGACTTTTTTTATGTTGGTGCGCTTGCGCAGCCAACATCATGCGGCAGTGGGGATTTGGAAGTGCAGTCGCTGTTGGGCGAATGCAGGGCACGCACCAGTAGGTGCGTCCCTCATTCTCCAATCAGCCTGCATGCCAACACCACACCATGCAAACATAATGTGGCGAGCACATCTAAGGAAAGGTCCGCTGCAATCCGAGCAAAGCTCATCACATGTAGTGGACCCTTCCTACGTGCTCGCCAGCTAGTTGTATGGCGGCACAGTGGCTGCTACACTGCCGACAGTGCCAACTTCGGGGTGCCCAATCCCCCGGTTGGCTTGCCCTGCCCCATGAAGTATGTGCCGATGGGGGAGCCCACTCCTTGTCGGCAGAATGTGCCCCCCACCTCATTGTTTGCCAACGGGGTGCCCAATCCCCATCGGCATCCGCCCCCCTTCCTGTTGTACTGTGCCGACAGGGGAGCCCACTCCCCATCGGAATCATGTCCCCCCCCTTCTTCTGTGCTGACAGGGGTGCCAAATTCCCCATCAGCTACTGTACCCCTACAAACAAAAGAAACGACCTGTAAAAAAGAAAGCTGTCCGTGTTGTTTTTTTGGGGTTTTTTCGACTGGGTACCTGTAAACTGAAAACGGTCCTTCATAGTCTCCCTACCCATCACCCACACCCACCCACTGCGCACTCTGCCTCCCCATACCCCCTTCCCATACTTACCTCTGGAGTCTGGCACGATGATCTTCACTTTGGATTCAATGCAAAGAAGTGCAAAATAATGCACCTGCTCTTTTCAAAGCCGACCGCGAACTGAGGAAATGCCGGTAAGCTATATAATGGAATAAATAGGGTTTTTTAAACTCGCTCCATATCTTGGGCATTTTTGGAATTTTGCACCAAATTTTCAACATGGGGTTTTAGGACCCCTCCTCATGAATTCTGTCACAGTTTTGGCGTTAATCAGTCCGAAAAGTGATTTCGCAGTCACTGCAGAAAACACCTTTGGGACGAATAATCTAAGGACAGTGGCAGTGTTCATGAGGTGGACTCTCAAAAGCTTATGTTGCAAATTTGATGGAAAAAATCCAAAAACTGGCTACGCAAGCTCGTAACTTCACGAATTTGCAATATTTTCATGCCAGATTTTCAACATTGTCATTTTCTACACTTCCTTGTGAACAGTACAGCTGTCATTTTTCACATCCTGGCGAAAGTGTTTCTGCACTTCCGGTGCACATGTATCGCGGTCACTGTGGGAAATCAGTGTTCGGACCAGATTGCAAAAATGGCAGTGACACTGTTCATGAGCAGAGGTCCTACAATGCCTATGTTGAAAATTTGGTGGCGATACTCCATAAAGTGATTGTGTTATGAGCGTACGTTGCGCAGTTGGCACGCTGCGCTCATAACGTTGTGCATTTGTAATATTTTCACTCTGGATTTTCACCATTGCCATTTTTCCACACCTCTTGATGAACAGTAAAACTGTCATTTTACATATCCTGCCAGAAATGTGTTCTCGCACGTCTGGTGAAGAATAGCGCAGTCGCTATGCAAAATCACTTTTTGAGACAGTTTGAGGACATGCCAGTGACACTGTAGATGAGTAGAGGTGCTAAAATGCCTATGTTGAAAATTTGGTGCCAAAACTCCATTAAATGCCTGTGTTACAAGAGTGCGTTGCGCATTTCCCATGCACCCTTGTAACTTTGCATATTTGCAATACTTACATGCCACATTTTTACCACTGCCATTTTTTTTTTACACCTCATTATGAACAGTACAGCTGTCATTTTCACATCCTGACAAACATCTGTTTCCACAATGCATTACCAAAGGCAATGCTAGCGTGACAACATTTGGCATTGACAAATGCTTGTTTTCTTCAGCACACATAATGGGGCAGAAGGTAAGTCAGCAACGGAATATGTTGTTGTGTGGCACAGAGTAGATAAATTTACTAAAGCAACTGCCGATGATGTAATGAAGCACAGTAGAAGCCGGGGAGGGGATGCACATTTGTACCACAAGTTGCAGGTTGCAAGGGGCTGATGCATAAAACTCAATGAGTTAAGTCAAGTATAAAGGGGTTACTCCATGTCCATGGTATTGGGTCAATCAGCACTGAGGGTTCCGGTGAGGAAAGTGAAGATGCATCAGAGTGACACCAGCCGGCCCGGCTTCTGCTCCTCGATCATCTGGGTTGGTGAAGTTTCAAGTCTGCTGAGTTATGGGAGGCATCATTTTCATTCCTGGGTGGCAGACCAGTTTTTCTGTGGGGTTTAGCCATTCTGTTTAGTGAGGAGCTGACTCTGGCAACATCCAAGTAGGAAGGGGGCGGAGTGCTTCGATGAGAGAATTGCTGTGCTGGATCACCAGGAGAGTTGCGCATGCCAACAAATGACTTGACCGGCAGAGTTGAAAGTGGAACCATGGCAACCTGCAGCAGAGTTCTGGACATGATTCAAACTTTCAACAGAGATGTTAAGCTTCTTATGAGACAGAACTCTGTTTATAAATTCAAAAGCAGTTTCAGGAGTGTCACAAGACTGAGGGCTATAATTCCCCAGTATCACCAGCGTGGCTGGATATTTAATGAAGTAATACAGTCCCAGCTTCTGCAAATTCATGCCATACGCATAGAAACCTAGAAACACAGACATTGGCAGCAGAAAAAGACCAGTGGTCCATCCAGTCTGCCCAAGTTCCCTTAATCCCTGGAACCTTCCTTGGAACCTAATATTCCCCCAGGGTACTAACCCTCTCGGTCCTTTCCCTATTTTCTTCCCTGGACCTGTCACCCCGGGCAACCACTATCCCCTTCATTCTATCCCAGGCCTGTATGAACCCCCTCACTCTGTTCACTCCCACCACCTTGGCTGGTAGAATATTCCAAGATTCCACCACCCTTTCTGTAAAGAAGTACTTCCTCACGTCCCTCCTGAACCTCCCACCAGCTAACTTCCACTCGTGATCCCATGGCCGTGTGTTGGTATTTAGGCTAAATAATTCCCTGCAGTTCATTTTGTTAATTCCTTTAAGGAATTTGAAGGTCTCAATCATGTCTCCCCTCTCCCTTCTGGTTTCCAATGAGTACAAATTCAATGCCTTGAGGTGCTCCTCATAGGATTTACCCTCTTGTCCCTGAATCATTTTGGTCACTCTGCATTGCACTGTCTCCAGCCTATCCTTGTCTTTTCTGAGGTAAGGACTCCAGAACTGGGCACAATCGCCAGGTGAGGCCTCACCAGCGATCTGTAGAGTGGTAGTATTAACTCTTTTCCTGCTAGTAAGTAGTAAAAATCTTTATTTTTATACAGAGTTGGTAAATCTACACATCATTAGGACAAAGTTCTATTTTCAAGATATTCCTGTTAAAATAGTTACAAAGTCATCATATATCAATACACATAATACAATACAATGTACAAATCGATACCATATTATATTTACTAATACAAAATTCAACAAACAAACAACAATTCAGATACATGCAACATTCATAAAGTGCATACACAATGTTTACATAAATATCCCCATAATTCAACCTATTTTAACAAAACCCCATAACCTGATTTATAGTAGCCAGAATACATTTATTTAGTCCCATTTATCTACCCGTTGCACTTACAACGAACAATGAATTCTGATTTTATATCAGTTATGAAGGATTTTACATCTCTGTACATTTTATAGGTCAGACTTTATCTATCAATCCCCCTTCCAATACATTCCATTATCCTGTTGGCCTTACTATAGGCCTTGGTGCACTGATTTGTTTGTTTAAGGAGTTGCTGATGGTAACTCCAAGATCCGTTCCTCATGTGTAGTGCTAAGTCTCTCCTCCATCCAGTACTCTGTCCTGGGGTTCTTTTTCCCTTGGTGCATTGTCTTGCACTTTTTGCATTGAATTTTAACTGCCAGACCTTTGACCACATCTAACTTTTGCAGGTCCTTCTGCATATTATTTATTCCTTCTTTACTATCCACCCTACCACATAATTTTGTGTCATCCCAAAAGACACAACTTGCCCAGGATTCCTTCACCAATGTCACTAATGAGCATGTTGAAGAGGACTGGACCCCAGACAAACCCCTGGCAAACCCCATTTGTTACCTCCTCTTCTGATTTAATCCCATTGACCACCACCTCTGTCGCTTTTCTGCTAGCCAGTTACCCACCCAGCTCACTAGAGTTTTAATCGCATCCAGGTCTTCCATTTTCTTAAGCAATCTCTTGAGCAGTACTGACTCAAAGGCTTTACTGAAGTCTTAGTACAACAAGTCCAATGCATGGCCCTTGTCTATCTCCTTTGTCACCTAGTCAAAGAAAACTATCAGGTTGATCTGACAAGACCTTCCTGCAACAAAACCATGTTGTTTATTGCCTAGAGTTTGTTGCTCTCAGGTAGCCTACAGGATCCTCTTTAATCAGAGATTCCATCAGTTTTCCTACGATGGAGGTCAGACTAACAGGACTATAATTTCCTGGTTGCTCCTACCCCCATGTAGCGGTCCAATGTCTGCTAACTTCCAATCCCTGGGACTTCCCCAGTCCTAAGTGAGTTGTTGAACAGCCCAGTCAGTTCAGCCAGTTCTACTGCTAACTCCTTCAGTATCCTCGGGTGCAACCCAGCTTGACCCGGGGACTTGTCTATCTTGAGGGCTGCCAGCCCATTAAGGACCCCTTCACTAGTAAACAATGGCCGACTCATTTCCAGGATTGCTTTTGTGGCTATTTTGATGCCACTCTCAGGCATGGGCCTGCCTTTCTCCCTAGTGAAGACTGAGCAAAAGTAGTCATTCACAATGGTGGCCTCTTGCCCATCCTCTCCTATCACCCTCCTCCCCACTACCATTTGATCCCCCTTTCACGTTTTCACTAATATATCTAAAAACTTTTTCTCCATTCTTCACCCCTCTGCAATGTGCAACTCTGTGTCCGCTTGCTCCTCCCTGATGCCCTCTTTACCTCTGTTTTTCTAAAGATATTCCTCCCATTCTGCCTCTCCTTGCTTTTCCTTATATTTATAAAGACCTCTTTTGGCCCTGACCACTTCTCTGACCCTAGATGAGAACCATAGTGGTCTCTTCGACCTGTTTTCTTTGTCACTGTTTTATGCATGTCTTTGATGCCTCAAGGATAGGTCCTTAATTGCTCCCCATTTCTCCCTACCCTGCCTATGCCCTCCACCCTATTAATTTTCCCTGAACAGTTCCCTTATCTTATCAAAGTCCACCCTTCTAAAATCAAGGACTTTGGTTCTCAAATAGTGGCTTACCAGCCCTGAAGGCAGTTCAAACCACAGAACTGTGGTCACTATTTCCCAGTGGTTCCCCACTCTCACAGCACCCACTAACTCTGTTTTAGTGAGTACCACATCAAGGACTGTGGAGTGCCTGATGGTTCCTTAACTAGCTGTACCAGCAGTCAGTCCTGGAAGGCATCAAGCAGTGGCTGACTCCTGGTGCTCTTGCCTATCAGGACCTCTCAATCAATGTCTGGCAAGTTTAAGTCTCCCACCACTATCAACCTCTCCCTTCACTACCCTCTTTTAAGTTCCCCACTAAGTTCTCTGTCCCTTTCCACCCTTTGATCCAGAGGTCTATAGACTACCTCTAATCTTATTTTTCTGCATGAGACTACTGTGAATTGCACCCATATAGACTCAGTTTTCCCATCGTTACCCTAAAGCACCCATCTTAGTCCTTCAATGCCCTCCTCGACAAAAGGTGACACACACACACACACCAGTCCTTTGATCCCTCCTGAATAATGTATATTCAGGGATCACCCTCTCCCAGTCGTTATTTTCTGTGGCCCATGTTTTCATGATGGCCATAAGGGCCACCTCAATGTGTGTCATCATTGAATGGAGTTCGCTAAGTTTGTTTCCTAGGCTCCTGGCATTAAGGCGTTTCCCCTTCCACTCAACCCCTGCTCTGACTCTGCTCCTGTCCGTCTGCCCTCTATGTTTTCTCCCTTCTCCTTAGTGCCTTTGCCTGTAGTTTTTTCCCTCACACACTGTTCCTCCCCTTAGTCATGTAAATCCTACAGTGTTCCCTGTATTCTGCTACCATCCCCTGCGAGGGGGAAAGTACTATCTTGGATCCCCTTCTGCTCACCCTCTGTTGTGAATCCTCTAGACCTGGACTCCTCCGCAGTTGGTTTAAATGCCTGATACAGACATCACATTTCTGCACCAGTGCACTGGCCCCCTCTTTCATCAGTTGAACCCCATTACCCTTGGAGAGTCGTCTGTCCCAGAAATCTCTCCAATCCCCTACAAAGTGGTAACCAATGTCCCAACACCACCGCTTGAGCCAACTATTGAATTCCACTATCTCAGTACCCCTAATCCTGTCCTCCCTTCCCACCTGGTCCCACACAGGTTGGACTTCGGAGATGGTCAGGGAAGCCGAGTGTGCTACTAACCTATGTCCCAGTCTACAGAAGCTCTGCTTCACTTTCTCCACTGACTGGTTGGCCAAATCGCTGGTACCCAGGTGCACCAGCACCCTTAGCTCCCCACCATCCTCCCCCTCCTCCCTCTCCCCACCACCTCTACTCTCATAGACCAACCAACCAAACAAACTTTATTTCTAGAATGTTATTCCAGCATAGATCATAGTGTTTTACAGTATAATCTATACATTTAAAAACACAGTATAATCAGCACTTTTAAAACCACACAGCAACATTTCTAAAATATTGCAGAACTTTAAATACCAGCATATGCCAACTTAAATAAATAGGTTTTCAGGGCATCTTTAAAGGCCTCTGAGAGGAGTGCAGGTGAGAGGAGGTAGGCTCCTGATGAACTAAGTGTGCAACTGAGTTATTTCTATCCTGGCTGCTACCAGTTGAGCATATAGAGCTCTGCTATGGTCCTGCAGAAGGGCAGTGCCCCTGCTCCGAGGAAGGCTTTCTGTTTTCTGTCATTTCAGATGAGAAATCTTTAAATAAATAAATGTTCTCCACCTCCTTTAAACTCCTCTTCTCCTTGCTATTTTTAATTGTCCTCCTTGTCAGAGAAATGGAGAAGTTTACTATGCTGCCAGGGTCTAACACCGGATGTGGGCGAGAGGCACAGGACCTATATGCCCTCTCAATCTCGAGGGGCCGCAGCCATTAGAGTATGCCAGTGGTCTGAACTGCTATAGGAATTGTGCTACGTTTCCACCTTCAACCCCTCAGGCACTCAATAAACCACAATTACTGCAGCACCCTCTATTCTCAAAATCATCAACTTTCTTAAGTAAACAGAGAATGTGACTTTCCTGTTTATCAGTTTTGTCTTCAAGTTTAAGCACAGAGTCTTCCAATATCCCCAGGCGGCTTTCCATTACTTCCACCCTTCTTGAGGTCATAGCTGCCTCTGCCTGAACCAAGGTTAAGCATGTCTTAACCTCTTCAGTGTCCAACTGATTATGGATAACATTTCTTTTATACAATTTATGTCTGCCATACTGTTATTTGGTAGTCCTGAACCAGCCATTCCACCTGGGGCTCCTTTACGGCCTCCATTTATTTGCTGGGTCGGTAGCATCACTGTTGACAGTGAAATTGTGTGTGCAAGAAAACAAATTTACTAAACATCTACACTTTTAAACAAAACTAGCTAAGTTTAACGCTCACTTAAATCCAGTGACTAAACCTGTGTTTAACTCAGTACAAGGATTTTTACCTGAATAACGGTCATGGCTCATCTGCTCTATCCTGGGTAAATATACAGTAAAAATGTGTACAAGTAGGACCCAGTACAACAGCAATGCAAGTGATGAACATTTGACATTGCCAAATGCTTGTTTCTAAGTCCGCATCTTCCCAAAAAAATCTTTCTCCCAGCCTTCTAGGAAACTTGGAGAACATGCAGAATAATACATTGGGGGGATGCATTAAATTTGAGTTTTGCACTCCCCCTTCCCATGCATTGTTTCATGTAATTATTGAGGGACATTTTTTTTCTCCAGACAGATCTCATTGAATGAAAAATTGCCTTTTAAACAGGGTGTTGTGTCTTGTTTTTATTCATCAGAACATGAGACAACATGAAACAAGAAATTGAATGTACAGTGGGATTCTGTTTGAATATTTGTATTTGTGTGCATAAGTAACTTTTTTAACATAGATAAGAACTGGTTGTTTTAACTCTGAATGTAAGAATGGTAACAGCTTCATTCCTGATCTTTAAACGTCAGCGTCTAAAAATAGCAATTAAAAAATAGATTTACAGTTGAAGAACTGTTCTAAATGATAGGAAACATTGTTGAAAACTTAAACTTTTTGTTTTCCATTTTTAGTGTGAACTGTTTTTAGTTATGCAGGTCGTTGGCATCATGGTGATATTATAATTAGGTGCAGAGGTCAGAGGGCATGGCGGTTTCTATGGTGACTAAAGACAGACAGAGAGAGAGAGAGAGAGAGAGAGAGACACTGTCCGAAAGTCTCTGGCATTCATACAGAAGGATAGTGAGGGTCACAGTTTTAGGAGGTTTTTTATTTATTCATTTTTACTTGCAGGAGCAGCTTTGTCTCTAGTTATTTTATTGACTTTCATTCCCAAATTTTCAACATAGGCATTTTAGGGCATCTGCTAATGAACAGTGTCACTGTCATTTTCATCATGTGTCTCGAACACGGGCTTTCCACAGCGACCACGCTATTCTGCGCTGAAACTGTGAAAACAGATTTTGGTCAGGATGTGGAAAATGACAGCTGTACTGTTCATTAGGAGGTGCAGAACAATGGCACTGTTGAAAATCTGGAGTGAAAATATTAGAAGTTTGCGAACGAGCATGCATGCAAACTGAGCAACGCACTCTCATAACACAGTCACTTTATGGAGCATTGTCACCAAATTTTCAACACAGGCATTTTAGGACCTCTGCTCATGAACAGTGTCACTGTCATTTTTGTAATGTGTCCCGAACACTGATTTCGCACAGCAAACGTGCTATTCTGCGCCAAAAGTGCGAAAACACATTTTGGCAAGGATGATAAAACTGACAGCTGTACAGTTCACAAGAAGATGTAGTAAAATGCTAATGTTGAGAATCTGGCATGAAAATATTGTGAATGGGCTAACTTACGAGCGTGCGTTGCGCAGTTGCTATGCATGCTCGTAAAACAGTCATTTTATGGAGTATTGTCACCAAATTTTCAACACAGGCATTGTAGGACCTCTGCTCATGAACAGTATCACTGTCATTTTTGTAATGTGTCCCAAACACTGATTTCGCACAGCAACTGCGCTATTCTGCATCGGAAGTGCGAAAACACATTTCAGCCAGGATGTGAAAAATGACAGCTGTACAGTTTACAAGAAGGTGTGGTAAAATGTCAATATTGAGAATCTGGCATGAAAATATTGTGAATTTGCTAACTTACGAGCGTGCAGTGCGCAGTTGCTACGCACACTCGTAAAACAGTCATGTTTTGGATTTTTCCCACCAAATTTGCAACATGGGGTTTTGAGAGCCCCCCTCATGAACAGTGGCACTGTCATTTCATTCACAGCGGTCCCAAAAGGTGATTCTGTGCAGTGATTGCAAAATCACCTTTCGGGACCGACACCATGGCAGTGCAAGAATTCATGAGAAGGGGTCCCAAAACCCCCATGTTGAAAAATTTGGGGCTGGAATTGCAAAATGCCTGAGATTTGCAGCAAAGTTGAAAAACCCTATTATTCCACTATACAGCTTACAGGCATTTCCTCAGTTCAGCGGTCGGCTTTGAAGAGTGCAGACGTGTTCCCGGTCCACCAAAGATCGTCGCACCAGACTCCGGAGGTAAGTATGGGGTGAGGGGGGTGTGGGGAGGCAGGGTGCGCAGTGGGTTGGTGCAGGTGGGGGAGGGGGGCACGGACACTACGAGAGACCATTTTCCTTTTACAGGTTCAAAACAAAAAAAAAAAAAACATCGGGGACAGTTTTTTTTTTGCAGAGATTGGCATGCTGGGGTGGGCTCCCAGTGTGCCACCTAACTGTTTGGGGGGTGTCTGTAGCTGGCGAGTTGGAGCACCTCGTCAGCAAACAACACGGAGGGTTATTTCTGCCGACGGAGTAGTAGCTCCCGTTGGCACACAAGGAAAGGGGTGGTAAGAGCCGAGGGGACTGGGCACCCCTCGGCATATCACAAATGGGGTTTGCTTTATGCTGATGAGGGAGTGAGCCCCCTGTCGCGGCACATTCACAGGGGCAGGGGCGGCTGACAGGTGGATTGGGCACCTCAAGTCGACAGTCTGTACAGGTGCCCGCCATGTACATAATGGCAGCGAGCATGGCAAGAAAAGGACCGCTGAGTTTGACAAGCTTTGCTCGGATTGCAGTGGACCTTTTCTTAGATGTGCTCACCACATTAAGTATGCATGGTGTGGCGCCGGCATGCAGGCTGATTGGGGAATGCGAGACGCACCCACTGGTGCGTGCCCTGCATTCGCCCAACAGTGACCGCGCCTCCAAAGCTGCACTGTCCCAAGATGTTGGCTGCGCAAGTGCACCAGCATAATAAAAACGTATACAAGCAAGACCCACTACAACAGCAATGCAAGCAACAAACAAATGCATGTTGGAAACAGCCTGTGACCCTCATATCTGATCACAAAAGCAAATTCAGCACCCCCTTCCTCAATCAACCAGTACCACAGTCACACATACAGTAGTTGTGCCACTGTCACTCTCACTTCCTGTCTCTTCATCTTCTGAGTGTCCAGCTGTCACTGGGAAATACTCACTTCCAGATAACACCCTCTCCCCTTCTGGAAGTGAAAATGTAAACTGCAAGGTGGCTAGCCAAACACTTTGCAGGCAGGGTCTATGGTGGGAAGAATCAAGATAGCTTGCTCAATCTCTCTCTCTCTCTCTCCCTTCTCCTCTCTGTTAGCTGTTCTCAGATAATTAACTTTTATACGCTGCCAGCTGTTGTCAAAGAAACCAGTTGCTAAGAGGAGATCAAGTGTAACCCTGACTAGGGAGGAGAGACAAGTTATAAACTTCATCAGTGAGCAGACACAAAAGGTAGCTTGTGCTGTGAGGAGGAGAAGGAGGAGGAGGAGGAAGACTGTGCTCTGTTGCTGCCCGCAGGGAATGTTACAGTCTAGCTCTATCAGCAGTGCAGTTCTGTGTTGGAAGGGACTCAGAGAAGATCCTTCAGCAAGAGAGGAGGTAGGTATGCTAATGAAATCCTGTACAATTTTAGAGACAAGGCTGAACTAGAAAAAGCTGGTTCTTCTACAGCAGGTTTGAGAGAAAGTGTGGGAGCGGTGTAGCAGTTCTGCCACATTCAGGATCAGGGAAAAGTTTCCCAATGTTAATTGTCTCTCCCACTGAAGTTGGGGTATCTGCTTCACTTTATTTCTGAGTGGCATCTAATCTCTCCCCCATTTTAATAATAGTGTTTTTGCCTTCTGCATACCAGTTCCTAACTCATTGTTTTGCAAAGCCATAGTGTGTATTTTGTGTTTCATTTCAGTCTTTGGTAACTGGGTGAGGCCCACTGGGCACAAGTGCCTGTTTTCAGGGGCAACCTGGGAGTACTGGAGAGGTTAAGTGACTTGCTCAGAGTCAAACAGTATGCACGTGGAGGTTGTGGGAATCAAACCGAGGTCTGCTGAATGTACCAAGCTCATTCACAGCTCGTTACTCTGATCTCTAGGCTACACTGCCAGTGGCATTAAAGTGATACAGTATATTTAACCAAATTTCTGTCTCTCTCTCTCCTTCTCTCTCTCTCTCTCTCTCTCTCATCCCATTTCTGTAAAAATGTAAATACCTGTATGACTTACTATGGCATGCCCTGAAGCTCAACTGTAGGGGATAGATTAATCAGTAATGTTAGGAGGTACTTCTCCCAGAGGAGAGAACCTATGAAACAGTCTACGAGTCAACACAGAGACATAAAGACAGTACAAGCCTTTAAGGTAGGCATGACCAGATGTCTGCTTACCAAGGGAATCAAAGGTTATCCTCGGTAGTAGCGTGGGAAGGGAGTCCCTGTATGTCTACACAGCATGCCTGTTGATCCCTGCTCATAAAGTGTGCGTGTGTGGGGGGGGGGACTTGCTAGACCTAGAGTCCCTACAACCACAGATTACTATTTTACATTGTTACTGTATATTTTTTAGTTCTGTTTTTCTCCCCAGTAGAAAGATGCCTACCTTAAACTGGTCTGGGCTCCTGCCCCAGTGCTAGCAGATGTCTTCTGGTTGCCTCCCACAGGCCCTCCTGCTGTTGCCACCACCCATAGTGGCCTACTAGTTGAACATCCTCCAGGATCCACCATAAAGGAAAGAACCTATTGGGTACCACTGGGCTGCTGGGGTGTGGTCAGACAGGAGGCACGCCATCATGCCCAGTCCTGACGCTTTTTCTGTCATAAGGCAGCCAGGCCCTTCCCATCTCCCTCTGCACTGCTGCCCACTCCATTACCCTAGGCTTTCAGTGGCGTGGGCGGGAGGGCGTGTTTTAATCCGCCATATCCTCTGCCACCCCAAACCCTGCCACAGGAGATGCACAAGTGGTGTGAGAAATGTGCCACTCCCCCCCCCGCCCAGTGTCGTGAGTGCACTACCTTCATAGCTTTTTTCATATCAATTTTCCCAAACTACTCTGGCATCCTGTCACGGGAGGAAAGAGCAGGTAGGTGTTTTCAGTGCATGTAGGGAGAGTCAAAGAACACAAAGAGAGATTACAGAAAGCTTAGTTAGTTAGTTAGTTAGCGTTAGTCTTACTGACCAGGTAAGCTAACTGGAACATAGTCCAGTTTACTATAACGCCCTGGGAGGTGAGATAGCAGCATTAAGGAAGAAAGGATACAAAATCAAAGTACAGATGGTGGCCCGTTGGTGCACAGGCAGCAGTGCTGCTCATGAAACCAACAATCGGGTTCAGGAATAGGCCCTGGAAGTCAGGGTTCAGCCGGGGGTTGAGCATCCCAAGGATGCTGTCCTCCTGCAGGGAAGGAGGAATGCATTGCCCTGCTCTGTCATCATCATCTGTCTGAATACAGGTGATAGTGCAGCAGGCAGGAGCAACAGGTGAGGGGGATACTGAAGATTTCACAGTGGGGCCTTAGCATGCTTCCACTGGGACATGCTGTCCTTGAGCTGGCATCCCTGTCGGGTGGTTCAAGCAGCAGAGGGCAACTAAGGTGTACATCCCCTCTGTGAAGCTTCATGGTGCCCTATATAGGCAGAAGACAGTGCAACCACCCTGAGAACAGAGGTGCAAAAATTCAGAAAAAAGTACAAGATAGATGCGATATACAAAGAATCAGAGTGTTACAGCCAGTGCTCAGAGTCACACAGAGCAAATGGCGGTGGGATTCAGACTTGGGTCTTCGGGTTCACAGGTCTGCACTGTAACCACAAGGCCAGTCTATCTCCCTGTATTATGCTGTTGACTATGAGGATACTGGTTATAGGCTGGCTGTTTTCTGCAGTTCTGCCACGTAACAAAGTAGTCCGATTGTTACTCAATATAGTAATCTTAGAGGCACCCGATGGCCGGTCTGCAGCACGCCATGCCCGACGCCAGCGACCTATGATTGGGAGGGGAACCCAGGAGCTGGCTCGGAGCTGGGGTGGTACTGTCACATGGCAGTGGTCCCAGCTGGGGAAAGGGTGAAAGAGTGGTTCCACCACTGTAACAACCCATTTAGAGTGTCAGGGAGCTTGCTTCCTCCACAGGGCGATGCTGCAAGCTTGTGTGACTATGCAGGAGGTGAGCGTGGCTGAACAGAGAAACTGGAAAAAAAGAATATGCACCGGGCCGTCTAAATGACAGTCACTGGTATCAAGGGGCTCTGGTCTTTGTTGCTACCCACCAGCACGTTGGGGTGGGGGTTGAAGGGGGCTAAGGGATCACCAACAGATGACCTGAGGTAGACAAAGGTGGCAGCTCAAGGGCCGAACAGGTATATGAAAAAAAAAGGTGACCTTAAAGGTAAACATCAGCTTATCATATTAACAACCCCGGTTCATGTTCCATGTGCAGGCTGTCATGCATCAGGCAACAGTCAGTGTTGTGTGTCCAGGCAGAAATCTGTGGATCCAGAACATGGGGGGGGCATTAAATCCTACCACTGTCATACATCCAGTCCTGTGCTGGTGAGTGTCTGGTGGGCAGGACTAGTCCCAGCCCACTTGTGACTGACCATTAAAAAATGGATAGATAAAATGCTGAAAGCTGATTGGTGAAGACCCAGTTTCGCCCATGATGTTATCCCAGGACAACATGTCAGGTGAAACTAGTGCCCACAAAGCAGCCCACTTGCAACCACAAACACATAAATGGATCCATTTTATAATCGCAGTAAGGCACTTCAGAGCGGGTGTCGCTGGAACAATGTCACTTCTCGGGTGGTTGGCACTGGGCCAGTGGCCTCATATCTCAGAACACACCCAAGGACGTGAGGATATCCCAGCACAACACACACCCTGGCATACCTTCTTGCTTAAGAAATGCCTCCTGTCTCAGATGTGGCTGGGGTATAGGGGGATGAAAAATAGGTGGAAACAACGTTGATGCTCAAGAGGGCGACACCGCCGTGCTTTCCCTACTCAGCTGCAATGCTGGGACCACTGATCCACTCAGACCTGCCCTTCCCTCTTGGGAAAGTACTATCCTCCTGGCCAGCCTCCTCCCCCCCCATAGAGGAGTAAGAGACAGCATATGAGGGGACAGGCAGTTGGTATCTGGGGGCCACTATGGGGACCACTTCTGTACACTCGGGATCTAGAGCTTCTGGATGGACTGAAGGAGAGCCTTGCCCACCACTTCTAAAATGGACTCTGAAAATCCTGTAACTTCATTGGCTGAAACATGTCACATGACTGTTGATTATTTTCTGACAAACTCACACCCTCACCTGACCTGTATATTTCTTATAAACAAAAGCCCATTTTGCAAGTTGGATAACATATCTCAGGGTGTTCCATTACAACAACTGTTTCCTAGCCGCCCGCCAGCACAGCGGTTGGATCTCCACTTCATGGCGCCGATGACCCGGGTTTGAGAACGGACCCAAGAGTCAAGAGGGCTGGGCCAGAGGAGAAGGATCAAGGTCCTGGGGACTGCTCTCCTTCTCTGGGGGAGGGGAAGAGTGTCCGTCACTTTACGGACCGCTGACAGAGGCTAGGGGTACCGCTGCAACTGGCGCCATTGTATTGGGGGGGTGAGGCAGACATGGGACATCACTGCATGTCTCCACCCCAAGGGAGCAAAGCCCCCCAGCATGACGACCTGCTCTACCCGCCACCCACTGCCTCCAACATCTGCTGAGGAGAGTCCCGCTCCCATGGCCCCGACCCGGGGGTAAGCCGGAGCTTACCAACAGCGTCCATTGGGAGGAAGCCCCCAGTGGCCCCACCCAGGGGGCAAGCCTGGGCATGGCCAGGCAGGGCTTTACAGGTCTGAGGATAGGGGGGCACCGGCACAAAAATCCCTTGGCCCCACCTTACCCGTCTTAACTATGCCTCCAAAAGGAGGGTGGGTCATAGTCCAGGGGTAACTCCCACACCAAGGGGTATTTATTATTGTAACAAATTTTATATAAACAAATGTGCCTTTTCACTATCTGTCTGCTGACGTCACCAAGAGGCATGAGCTGTTCGGCCCGACAGCTGGACGCCCAAAAAGTGGTGCGGAGCCAGCCACGGGCAAGAATGAAAAAGTGCCTTAACCCTTAGGCTGCCAACTGGATTAGAACATATAGGAATTTTGGACTGCTATATCAGTCCACAGCCCTGCAAGGGTTAATAGGGGGAGGCACTGTTCCCCCTGAAATATACCACTGCCACCACCCAGAGCAACAGACCAGAAAGGGGCACCAAGATCTGCTAAAAATAACCACTCAAACAGTTTTTAGTCAAATAAATAGCCTTTTCTTATAGGATGAAGAGAAAAGGGCAATGCAATAGAAAATTTCAGTTACTAAATCAGTAATGACAAATAAAATCACTGTACGGGGCTTGTAACTGTAATTTAAAACTCAGCCCCAGAACTCACATGTGAGTCGAAATGTTCTATGCTTAACCTTATTGAAAATGGCCGACTGGGGCTGAGTGAGTAAGAATCACTGTACGGAGCTTGTAACTGTAATCTAAGTAATTAAAAACACTGCAAAGGGCAACAAGAACGGGCCACCCCCAAGCTCACAGGAGGGAGCAAAAAAAAGGCAAGATCCTACCTCTACCAGCCCAGACAACTGGACACCTTGACTAGAGGGGCCGGGCAGTTACCAGCCCTGAAAAGGGCTCTTACAAGGGATCAGACCCACTCTAAGTTCTAGCCCCAATAGCCAATTGGCTAGGAAAATTGTGAACTGCTAGCCCACCCAGGCAACTTAAATACTGATGCCCGTTACACCACCACCCCAGGGTTCCCTCCCCAGGGTGCCACCTCTCCCCCAAGAACTGCTGCAAGCTTTTAAAAAGGATACAGGCCTTTGAAGCTGAGGTCTTCTGCTAGCTGAGTGTCCAAAGGGTGTTTCGCCGCTAGCCGACCTGCCAGCTGAGTGTCCTAAGGTTGCTCCGCTGCTAGCCAACCTGCTAGCCAAGGGTCCCAAGATTGCTCTGCCGCTAGCCAACCTGCTAGCCATGTCTCCAAAGGTGGTGTACTGCTAACCAACCTGTTAGCCAAGTGTCCAAAAGGATGCTGCACCACTAGCCGACCTGCTAGTCGAGTCCCCCAAAATGGTGCACCATTAGCAGACCTGCTAGCCAAGTATCCAAAGGGGTGCTGCGCCACCAGCTGACCTGCCAGCCAAGTCTCCCAAGGTGGTGTGCCACTAGCTGACCTGCTAGCCGAGTCTCCCAAAGTGGTGCACCATTAGCCAACCTGCTAGACGAGTGTCCAAAGGGGTGCTGCGTCATTAGCTGACCTGCTAGCCAAGTCTCCCAAGGTGGTGCACTACTAGCCGACCTGCTAGCCGAGTGTCCAAAGTGGTGCTGTACCACTAGTCGACCTGCTAGCTGAGTCTCCCAAGGTGGTGTGCCACTAGCTGACCTGCTAGCCGAGCCTCCACCAGGTACCTGCGAGGGCACAGAGTCAACTGCCAAGCCAAGTGATACAGCTCTTTCAAGCCCACTTTTTAAAATAAGGCTACCAGGCTGGCAGGGCTCTCCAAGCTACTCCTGCACATTCCCCAAGGCTCCTTCCTGGGATTTTCTTCAAGGACCCAGCTGAGCCCTCTTCCAGCTGCTCCTTCTCTCTGCTACAGCACCTTTTCTTTAGGCTGCCCCCTTCTCCTTCAGGCTGCTCTTCTCCTTAAGCGCCTCTCTTTCATGCTCTTTCCTCTTGAACTCAGCTCCTCACACCCTCCAGACAGCCTTCTTTATTCAGAAAAGAGAGGGTGGCTAGCCTGCAGGACCCTGACTGGATGGCTATGGGGCAGTGCTGATTGGTTATGCAAATCAGGGCTTGAATGCATAACCAATCAGCAATGACAGCTACTCCCAGCCCTCATGCCGCCTAACTAGCACATGCTAGCCCCTAATGGAAAAACTGCCATTCTGCTTTTTAAACTGAGGGAGGAAGACAGCTTTTAATGTGCCGCCAGAGGAGCCACTAGATCGGGACTCTCATGGTGGCACTTTCACTTTTAAAATAACAGTCTGCCCAAAGATTGGGAGGTCGGGAAGGTAAGGCAAATCCTTCCTGACCCCTATGTTGCCCCAATGCACATTTTAATTAATAATTAAAAGAATTATCTGCGGCTGGTGCTATAGCCACTAACGAGCTGGTCAAACTTTCCATTTTCTCATTCAGGAGGTAGGGAAAGGTCAGGAAGCCCTTCCCAGCCTCCTCACACCACAGATTTACTTTCTTTTTAAATAAATAAAAGAACAGTTTGTCCGGCGGCCAGCACCACAGCCGCCATGGGACACCCGCACTTTCACGTTTGCAGAGCACCTGATGCGGCCGTGATTTCGGCCGCTACATTATGATGGTAACATCTCACCGGGAGCCACCCTGTACAGTGTCTGAGTCCAGTTGCCTCACTCTTCCTACCACGTAAATAACAGGGCACCATCTATAACAGCCCCTGTGCCACCCCAGTGGAACCACTCTTCACTTCATACCTGTACCCTCAAGGGCCACAGGTGATCCCTCTTCTTCTTCTGCTCAGTCTCCACTGTTCTTGCCCTGAAACCCAGGTCCCTTTGACTACCAAGGACTTTAAAGATTTTGCAGGGGATTTCCATTTCCCAATGCAGGAGAACCCAGCTCCTCAGAGCCACCCTTGGTTGGTTAAAAAATAGATTTAGATCAAGCGTAATGTTGCATATGTCCCTGCAAAGAAACTGCAGCACATATTTCAAGCATGCTTTCACTCCATTCACACTGTTCCTTACAGGTTGCAGGTTATAAACACAGCTATGAGATGGGATACAGGACATTATATAAGGCATTATTTGCTTGCAAAACAACAATCTATTTACATGGTGCTATGCCCTGTCCGGAGCCCTGAACCCAAGCTGTCTCTCTTCAAAATTGAGCTTGCCAACTACCTACTTAAACCTCCACCCTGTATATGTTTTCATTAGCCCATGCCCTTTACTGTACCCCATTCTGCTGAAATTATCTTATATCTTAAACTACTACATTTGAACCTCTGTAAATATGTGTATTTGTAAATAATGAGAATTGTGTATATTTGTATATCCCACTGTATACAACTTTGTAATCCATGTATTTCTGCACACATTGTTGTAATCTCAGTATTCACTGTTTTGTATTGCATTGTGATATATTGTATTTGTCTTCCGGGTCGCTGCTGAAAAAGGGACTGCATGGTATCAGTGGGCTTACCCAGTTACCAAAAATTCTAAATAAATAAATAAAGGGCCCAGACAGTATATACAAGTCCCAAGCCTGTAAGTATAGCCTAGAGGTTAGAGCAACGAAGTGTGAACAAGCTTGGTACATCCAGCAGACCAGACCTGAGTTTGATTCTCACAACCTCCACTTGCATACTTTGTGACTCTGAGCAAGTCACTTAACCGCCCTGTGCTCCCAGGTCGCCCCTGAAAACAGGCACTAGTGGGCCTTACCTGGTTACCAAAGACTAAAATAAAATAAATAAAAGTACCAGGGACTATATTTCAGCAGCAGATAAACTTATATACATCCTTATAAGTCCCTCACACTCATGGAGGAACTGAGGTTGCAACGGTAGTTACCTGCACCCTCACA
Organism: Neoceratodus forsteri; assembly: GCA_016271365.2. Classification (NCBI taxonomy): domain Eukaryota; kingdom Metazoa; phylum Chordata; order Ceratodontiformes; family Ceratodontidae; genus Neoceratodus; species Neoceratodus forsteri. The sequence goes on from JADMNL010000022.1 coordinate 36,914,531, forward strand.
AGCACAATTTAATACAATTCATTCCACTTCTAACAGCAACATGGTGGGAGTATACTTTCCCAAGGCTGCTACTTGGTTTATCAATACCTAGAAACAGGCATTAAATTAGTGAGGTAGAAAATGGTTCCCTGCACCTTCCCCCCTTCTTTGGGTCTTGATGTCTCAGCACCCAATCATGTACACTGCAAGACTTAAACAGAGCTCGCCCCCTGGGCTCTTGATATTTTAGCAGCACCTCTTCAGTTTTCCAGATTTAGGTCCAGAGCCAGGAGAATGGCTAGGGAAGCTTCAGGTTACCACTAGCTCCAAACAAGATAATGATCACGATTGCCGTCAGTATTCCTCTTTGACTGTGCACTGCCAACAGGTCTTTGCTGTTCCCGACCCCTAACCTCGACTGGGATCAGAGTCTCTATGGGATCCAATTCTCAGGAGACCCATCTGAAGGGAGCCAGCACCACACCAGACCCAAACCACTGCCCCCACTCTGGGCCCTCAAACCCCCTCCCCTCAGCCAGTTACAACAGGAGCCAGCACTATGTGGTTGCCTATACCCCTTAGGGATTCTGAACTCTTGGACACCCACTTGCAAGTTTTCCAATCTCCTCAACTTCCTATTTTGCAGGGCCAAGGCCCTATTTATATGCATCCATGAGGGTGGGCAGAACACCCCAGGAAAAGTGCTGAACCAATGAGTGCATACCGTTCTCAGCACAGGGTCGGTGCTCTGTTGCTAGGGCAGAAACTTGCAATAGTAGGAAGCATCTATTTACACTTTAGAACACAGGTTAAGAAAATTTAACTCTGTAGTGCAACTTGAAAAACCAAAGACCTTTAGCAACCCCTTTTTTAATAGGCGGGTAACAGAGTCATAAGGGAATAATGCACTTCTAGGGGGTTGCAACAGTCGGCTATGCCTCTTGCCTAACAACCACCCAAGGTGTGTATAATTCTCCTATAACCGCATGCCCTGTCATATGCTACCCCTTATGTAAAGAGGGGACTACAAACTAGGAGTGTGTGAGTAGCGAATAGTATCTGAATACCTGAATGATGCATATTAGTTATTCGAATCTGAACTAAAAATAGTGGCACTGTTCATGCCTATTAATATTTGGGAAATAGAGATAAGCAAAGAAAACAAAAAGACCCCACCTGTAGGATATACAACCCCTGTCCACCACCCTCTGTTAGAATCTATCTCCCCAGCACCCACAATCTATAAAAGAAATCCCCCAATGGGTGGTTGGCACAACCCCGCCCACCTTTAACACCTTATTTGCACTAAATCCATTATTTAACGTGTTTCCCACCACCCACCTAGATGCAGCACCTCCTCTCCCCAGGCAACCAGAATCTGGTGACTCCTGTCTCAAGAGGTGAGGCCAATGACAAGTCAAGGAAGGAAGGCCGGTGACCAGTCAAGCAACCACTCTCCTCCACAGCTGGCCCGTTCTTCTGAATGAAAGCGCTCACACGCTTGCTCATAGTAAAATCAGCTGATCATGTGATCAGCTGGTTTTTACCATGAGCAAGCACGCACGTGAGCCCTTTCATTCAGAAGAAGGCAGCCTGCTGTGGAGGAGGGCGGATTGCTTGACTGGTCACATGATCAGCTGGTTTTACTGTGAACCAGCACTCAAGCACTTTCATTCAGAAGAAGGCGACGGCCAGCTGTGGAGAAGGGTAGGTTGTTTGACTTGTCACCTTCTTCGACTTGTCATCGGCTTGCCACTCGGGATGGGAGTCACTAGATTTTGGGTGCTGGGAGGGTAGATGAGGTGCTGCCAGACTGCCACTGGGTCAGGGGGTGGGAAACGTACTAAATTAATGGATTTAGTACGAATAAATACTTAGACAGTGGCTGATCATGGAGGCGGGCGGGTTGTGCTGGCCACCCATTGTGAAATTTATTTTGTAAACTGTGGGTGTTGGATGGGAAAGGGTGGGTGGGATGGATTCTAACAGAAGGTGAGAGGGACAGGGGCTGTATACTTTACAGGGCTGTTTCTGTTTTGTTTGTTTTGTTTGTTTTTATTTGTACCCAAATAATGACTACAGAAACTGAATACCCAAATATTTGGGGCCCTGAATATAATATTCAGCCTGAACATTTGGGGTAAGGTATCCTCACACCCTTACTAGAAACTAAAAACATATACGAGAACACGTACGAGGTTTGGCACACACCACTGTACTATGTTATAATGTACGGGGGCCCTTATTACTAACTGAAATCCAGCAGATTACAATTTTGTTACTCCATCGTAATGGCATCACTCTGTTGTTAACCCTTCTTGAGTATGTCATATCAATGATATAACAAAACGGAATGCTCACAAAATTCAGTGTTCTGCTTTGAGAAAAAGGTTTAAAACACTGGTATTAAATTAATTATAGTGTATGGCGAGGGCCTATTGTGCATCGCAATCGGAGGTTCTAAAAATGTTGTTGTACCACAGTTCAAAAGGTCATGGATTGTGATTGTACCATACTGCGTACAACAACATTTTGAAAACTTCTAGAGGTTCCACACAAGCGCACGAGCCACAGAAACAGCAGGATCCACTCAGATAACAGTGTGGCGGCAAGACATGATTACCCAAACCCACAACTCGAGCAGGATCAACCAAATAAAATAAAACATGGCAGGATCAACCAGATATATGCAGATAATTAAAAATAAAGTGGCTAAAACAGGATCAACCAGATATATAGACTTACAAAATTAAACTGCTTCCTCAGAGCCCAGCCCTCTCACTGGCGAGAGATAGAGCCGCCATTTTTTTAAAATCCCTCCACACAAGATTTTCAACCAATAGAAGGCTGCACTACAAACGTAGGGATGTCTCTTCCTACCAATCACACATCAGCCTCAGCAACCAGCCCTAACTCTCAATCAGACGTGGCTACCTGCACTCTTTTATCATATTTTAAAAAATAAAAGTGGCAAAACAACATTTACTTTACTTAGGGGCACAATACACTATATAAATGGATGGGCAATCGTATCCTCAACCAGTATGTTGTGCCATGTCGGGGGTTCCGATTCTCACGGACCTCTCCAGCTTCGCTCTCGAGGTCACAGGGAATCAGAACCCCTCGGTTGCACAACACACTGTTTGTGCATAGTTGCCCATCCATGAGTCTCTATGAATTGTGCCAGGCTGTACTGATGAATAGTGTTGTGAAGAACACACAATAAACATTGTTGAGGAATATTCCTGCATGATTTACGACTGCTTAAGGTAAGAATTACTCAGAAAAGTAATTAAATCCACGATTACACAATCTTGGTAGCCCATACACTATAAAATATGATGTATGGTCTTTGGTTAATAACCACGCTGAAAACACTTCTCGAGGTTGCCATGACATCTGAAAACCTCTTGAGCCATGCTCTCAAGGTTTACAATGATGTTATGGCAACCTCTCGAAGTGTTTACAGCGTGGTTATTAACCAATGATCATACACTATCCTCCATGTCTTAGACTTTGCTTATTTAGAGGAGGGAAATGGATTGGCTACCGACGGTTTCCAGACCCATAAATGGAATGGCTCAGTGGCCCCCTATTTGCACTTATTATTACCGGATGTCACAATTAGATTCAGTCAACTACTACAAAAATATGGTTGGACATTAGCAGGTGACCTCAGCTGACTATCTGCAGCTGCTTTAGAACTTGTTTATCCCTCATCCATTGCATAAATGTCACCTCTTTTATATATTCAAGACAAAACTCAAGGAATTGCACAAAGTTGCTTATAACATTTTCAAATAATTGCTGCCAATATCTGTAAGCTTGGGCTGTATGTTTAGTAACGTTACTAGCTGCTATTGACAGAATGCCCCACTAAACAAGGTACCGCCTGCCTCCCAATAGAGTCTTCCTAGCTAGATGATAGGCCAATTTTGTTGGATGAGTTCAGGTCTCAGAAGTCTCTGGGACTTGGTGGAGATGCAACAATCAGATTCACACATATTCTTTTGTACCAGCAAGTTAAAGAAGTCCATTGTCCACAATGCTGAAATCACAGTCCAAGCATTACAGTAATTTGTTTACACTTCGAATCAAAATATACAGGGGTTCGATATACTACATGCACTTTTATATGCACATCCCCTCACCAGATGCTATCCGTTCACCTCCGCAGACACATTATAGCCTGATGGGCTTTGGACAAGGGCCCCAAGATCTTCAAATGTCATATGTCCTCCACTGAGCCCCCCTTTCCATAGGGAGTACTGCAACCGCGCCTTTTGGACAGGGAGCCAAACAGAGGTGCCCCATACCACATGCCTAGATCAGGTCCCAAGCCAGGCAAACCCATCCCTGGCATTCAGTTACATTAACAGACACCAACTTTGGTGAAGGGATGACACCTTGATGGACCCCTAGGCCCTAAACATGTGCAAGTCCACACTAACCTCCTTCCATCCAGTGTGGGATCCATCCACCCAACATGCCTCAAGGGTCTTGTAGCATCAGTGTGGTTGTGCACTTTTAACCCAACTCCATGTCTCCCTAGCAGATGAGAATGCCCTCATTCTTCCCATCTCACTTTACCTTAATCCCTATATGAAGAGAATAAGATCAATAAGGGACTAATGAGAACCCGTTTAATGGGAATCTTCTTTTCTCCTTTCCACTCCACTCTTTTACTCTATTCCCCTCCACACCAAAATGGTTTCAGGCTCTTCCTTTTATGCTGTGATGCAGTCACATGGCAGGGAGCCAGCTCTGGCCCAGACATTAACCCTTAGGTAACCAAATGGGATTTGGAGACTAGAATGCCACAGTGCCTCCTAGTTTTAGTTAGGCTACACAAGGTGTTCCATTTCTGCATGCCTAGCCTGTTGAAAAAGATGTTTATCTGTTTATTAGCTTTTGGTAACCAGGTAAGTGCATTAGCCAAATAGCCTGCCTATTTTCAAGCAAGACCTGGGAGAGTGCAGAAATAACATGGAGCACAATTTACAGAGAACGAGGCGGGGAACAAGGCAGGTAAAACTAAGCACAAATAATGGGACCCCATGCAGGGAAGGTCAAAACATAGGTACAGCTGAGGTAAAACACCCACGTAGGAGTGTGAAATAAAACAGTGACAGGTCAAGTGGTACACAAAATTAGCAGTGTGATACAGATGAGGCAGGCGATTGAGCAGCCAGGAAAACCAGAATAAAAGTTAGGAATAAAAGTTAGGAACATTAACAAATAACCCCAGATACTGATGTGCTATAAAAGTATGTATTTTACCAGTAGGCCAGACAAAACTACACCAGCTGATGTGCTCCAGCAGGACACGGAGCCATGCCCTGACATTCAGAGGTGCTAAATACAGGGTAATGTTAGGAGGCTCTTTTCTCCTGGAGAGTAGTAAACCTGTGAAACAACTGTAGCCTCCCCTTGTTCTCCACTTAATGTCTAGGGGTCCCGATGTTATAACGAGGGGAGAGGGCAAAGACCCAAGAATACCTTCAAACACTTCTTGTAGAATTGGGAATGAGACAGGACTTACCTTACTGATGAAAAGTTCCCTGCACAGGCCTCCTCTTACCAGGTGGAAACAGCTCAGGCACCACGGCTTCTGCTGGCTTCAAAGAAATGGGAGGGGGCCCTTCTCAGGAAGAAAAGTGCAAATTAATTCATTAAAAACTCCGCACCACTTAATAGAAAACTGAATCTTTGTTCAAAATGATTTAGAACAATTTAAATAAATTATAGGAGCAGCTCCGATTGAGCTAGGAGTTCTGAGAATCAGCAGATAAAAGGGCACTTGCAATGGTCATAGCTAAAAAGGTTTTCTAGCCTAGCGATTAAACCAAACTGGCTCCACACTTTCCTAGAATGAGCTGAAAACTAGCTGAAACCCTCTCCTCTGTACCGATTGTCCTTTTCCTTTACCTTACAGGGGAGTGCCTTACTCCTCCCTGCCACTGAACCTTAAAGGGTATCAGAGCATGATGCAGCCTAAATGCCTCCCGTGACTGTTCCCAAACCTTTCTTCCTACCAGAGCCAAAAACAGGTGCCATCCTACTTTTTTCCGAGCCAAGGCAAACCTTTAAGGAGCCTGATTATGGTCCCCTTCTTCCACTTCTGTTTCCACTGGGCCACATCCCTTAATGGGTCTAACAGGTTCTGGCCCAGACACAAGCATGGCAGGCCCTAAGGCGAATCCCAGGATCAGTCCCATCCCTCCTTTTACCTCCAGCAGCATGCCACCCAGGAACGACTCCCCGAACCTGCCACCTCCAGGACAGCCCTGCCATGATCCTGCCACCACCACGACAGCCCCACTGTCTCAATGCCACTCTAATATTTTGGAAACCGGCCCACAACCTCCAGATGGTGCCTTTATCTTTCCACCTCCTAAATCCTCCAGCACAGCTCAGTTGCAGTATCCCTGATCCCAAACGGCATCCAACTCCTGCCACCTTCAAGTTCAAGTTCAAGTTTATTGCAGGAAAAACTCCATTGAGCAGGCTCACTCACAAGGAGGTCCTGAGAGCATATACATGTACAAGGTATAAAGATTACATAACACGGATATAAATACATGTAAATAGGTAGTGGTAAGGTAGTAAACATACAGTCATGAGGCATACATAGCAGTACACAGCAGTAGAAAGGATTACAACTTATAAAATACTGTAAGAAAAAGCTAAAACTTGCAGTTACATCTATACAGATCAAACCTAGAAACTACCTAAATTGATGAGGAGCAGAAGATATGAGGGGCAATAGGAAGAGGAGAGAGGAGGGAGGGTAAAACTTGGGACATTGCTGGACCGGCCAAGTTAATTGAGTTGCATATATGTTTCAGTTTATTTCCAGTTAGGGTTTTAAATGTATTAACGGTAACCAAGCAGGTGAGTTTGAAAATGCTCTGGAGCTGGTTCCATGCAGCAGGAAGGGTGTAGGATATAGCCAATTTACCAAAGGTGGTGCGAGTCCATGGAATATCTAGAAGCAAAAAGTTAGATTTCCTGAGTGAGTATGAACATTGGGATATACAGTATGGACAAGGGAGAATAAGTGGCTAGGAAGCTTTCCCAAGGGGATTTTGAGTTTCCATGTCCCAGCATGAACATACATCTAATTGAGAGTGATGTCCACCCGACAGTTGAATATAGAACATAATGGTGTGTTTGAAAGGGGGCATTTGTTATGAACCTAATAGCTCAATGACAGAGGACATCCAGTCAGTGTGAGTTGGCTGCAGAGATGGAATTATAGATTATGTCACCGTAATCAAGTAGGGGCAGGGTGGTAGCCTGGACAAGCCTTGTTCTCATCTCGGTCGGGAATTGAGATCTGTTTCTGAAAAAGAATCCCAACCGAGCCCTGAGTCTGCAAGTGAGGCTGTCAATGTGTGCATCAAAAATAAGTTTACTGTCAAACCACACACCTAAGTATTTAAATTTGGGTACAACCTCGAGCAGTTCGCCAAAGGAGGTAAGAATGTGGTTTTGTGATAGTGTTGAGTCCAAAGGTACTGAGTTGCTTGGGGTGAATAACATAGCTTTCTGTTTCTTTGCATCGAGAAGTAGTTTTGAGTTGATGAGGTTCTGTTCTAATTGTGCGAAATCAAGTTGGGGTTCATTTCTGACTTCAACTGCTGTTGGTTTGGACGTATACAACATGGTATCGCTCGAAAGTGAAGTTTGGAGTTTATGATGTTGGAGTCAAGGTTATTTATATAGAGGAAAAATAGAATAGGCCAAGAATGGACCCTGTGGGACACTCCTACTAATGGGAAAGGGAGCATGAAAGCGGCCATCAGCCTTGACCTTCTGGTTCTACCTGAAAGGTTGCTTGTGAACAATTTGACTATTGGGTGAGGCACCTATTTTGAGGAGACTGTCAATAGCAAGGTTGTGGTCAACAGTGTCAAACGCCTTGCTGAGATCTAGAAAATGGCTCTTGTGACCTATTTGGCATCATGGCAGTGACTCAAACATTTGTTACTTTCACAAGGGCAGAGATGGTGCTGTGATTGGGCCGGAACACTGATTGGGCTAGGTTAAGGAGACAGTAGTATCATCTATGTGGTGTCTTAGCTGGTAGTAGATTCATTTTTCAAAGATTTTAGATAGGCTAGGCAGGATAGAGATTGGTCGGTAACTGTTAAGATCGCAAAGGTCACCAGTTTTGAAGAGAGGGATGATATGTGCAGATTTCCAACATGAGGGAACTATGGCTGTGAAGATGGAGAGATTAAAAATATGAAGTGTGGGTGCAGTAAGATGGTAGTGGCCCAGTTTTAGAAAGAAAGGTTCAAGCCCATCTTCTCCTCTACCCTTGTGGGTGTCTAAGTTAGTAAGGGGGTCTTCTACCTTCCCTTGGACACCTCCCTAACATCATCACACCGACACTGCCAGCTGGCACACTACTGGGCTGGGGAGATTTTAGGCCCCCCAACCACACTGGCCTTACACCAGCCCGCCGACTTTCCAACTGCCCCCAAACTCCAAGAAACCTGGGCTTAAATACAGGCAAATCCCACCAGCTACAGGGCAGACATGGGAATTGCCCTTTAAACTAGCTGATGGAAAATAAATGGGGGGGGGGCAGCAAGGATAGTAAATCCACCCCGCGAGGGGGGGCTTACACAACCAAAAGTCAAGCTCACAGCAAAGCTCCCCCAAAGACCAAAATGCTAGGTCAAAGTTAGAAACTTTTGTTTATTGTAACATTGGTTAAAAATAATCCAAACAAAATGCAGGTAACTGTGGAAAAAGAAAAACGCCAAACATTTTGCACATTTGAATGCTTTGTCAAGAGTCCTTGTGACCCTTGCAAAGCTCTCAACACACAAAATATTGGGAGTTTTTTTTGCAGTGTTTACCTGCTTGTTATTCTAATGTTTTTTTTTAACCTGTATTTCAATAAACAAAAGTTTTTTCAAGTTTGAACTAGTGTTCTGGTATTTGGTGGAGTGGCATTGAGCGTGTCATTTGGTTTGACAGTATACCCCTTTACCTTTGCTCCATCATACTTGGAGCTGCCTTTTCTGCTGCATGGGAACCTATGGAACAGAGAAAACAAAAAGTAGGCGATAGCACAGAACTTGGGAATAAAACGAGCATTATAGTTTATTGAAACATTAAACAAATGGCTCCTTGGTACTCGAGGGTATACACCCTCTTCATTGGGAGCATTGGGGTGGAGTCAATGATCACATACAACACTTAAATATGTATCATGTAGTGACACAATTCAGACTGATCAATTACAAAAACACCTCAACAAAGTGACGTGCATTACCGTATATAACCCTATAAATTCACAGTGTAAATGTAAGAACATTGTGCAATGCAATTCATCTGGGCAATTTTTCAAAGTGCATTAACATTAGTCAATGACAACAATTAAACCATCGTATTAAAGTTTAAAAAAAGGAAAAAAAGAACCTATGAAACAACCTGCCAGCAGTGGAGACAGTAAAACAGTACAGGCCTACAAGGTTAGCTTGGACTCATTTCAGATTACCAAGGGAACTCCTGGGTACCTTGAGTGGAAGGAGGAGTGGGAGTAGCCCTATGAAATTAATACATCTTTTTACATAATACTTATTGTTCCCTGTTTATGAAGTGGGGAAGGCCAGCCTGATGGACCTATAGTCCTTTAGAACCTTAAATTGCTGTAACTGAAGGCCTGGGCTCAAATGTGGCCCAAATTAAGCATGCATATCTAGGCCACGTACCTCAGAAATTGTGTAATATCTTACATTAGACAGCATTCATGACCCTTGGCCTCCACGATCCATGCATAGTGGGGCTTGGGTGGTGTCAGTGGAGGGCTGAGTAAGCCAGAGAGCGCATCCAAAAGATGCCCAGCCCAGAACTAGAGCAGAACTCCTGCTACGTTGGAGGAGGGGAGTACTGCAGTACTCAAAGATTGCCATTTCCCTTTAAAGGAGACAGTTTTACAAAAATAAATCAACATATGAGATGGCCATGCCAGCTCATAGGACTGGGATACCAGGCGCTGGTCAAGATTCAGCCCAAGGAATATCTGGGGAGCACTGGGGAGGACTCATGCAGTGGGCTGATGACTGTTACTGGAGGGCACTCCCCCATTGTAATGCCACCATCCTCAGCACTCTGTCCCTGGCATGGAACTTGTCCCTGGAATTGCGCAGAAGTGTTTCCACTGCTTCTATTGCCGCTCTACCTGTCCACCTTCGGAGACAAGCAGGGGGAGCAGGATTGGGTGAGGAGGGGGGTGCACAAACACATTTATGGTTCCCAGAGTGCTCCTGTGTAGGGGGTCGCCAACCCCCAAAAGCCCAATTTTCCATTGTGGATCTGCCCTTCACATTTTCATAGGGAGCTCTAAAAGCTAATTCTATCTTGCAGACCCACCCACCAACTCAGCAGAAGACTTGGGCTTCCATGTGGAAGACCCAACATTGGGAACAATTTCCATTCTCTTACTCAATGGGATTTCAGAAAGTGAGCAGTACATTGTTAAGATGATGCCCTTATTCTACATGGAGGAGGACTGAGAAACATTCTTCAGCACCCACCTCCCTTCACAGACGAGCTATGATTGGGATATGCCAAGGTCTCAGAGGAGAGCTATGAGTGGGATATGCGAAGGTCTCAGAGGAAAGTGCGGTCAGTGTCCCTCACTGCTATTGTCTGGTGCTTCAGTACTGACAGAATCATTGGGGGGGGGCAGGGGAGAACTGGAGGAAATAAAAAAAAGTTTGCAGAACCAGTGTCTGTGCCTGCCATTGGTTTGCCTACCTGTCAATATGTTTCTCTTTCAGTTTCAGACCCATTCTGATGCAGTCTTTTCTGTAAAAATGAAAGAATCTGCTAACTAGAGCTGTGCCAACTTTCAGGAGTTCAATTTTAAAAGTTGGTCAGACCCATAAAGTTCAAAAAGTTCAGTTCAGCCAGCTCAGTAGCACAGCAATTGCCATGATGGTGACCCTGATTCAAGAATGGACTCCGTCACTCAGGGGCCGGCTGAGAAAGGGAGGATCGACCATCTTAAGGACACCTCTCCTCCCTTGGGGGAGGGGGGACACTACATCCCGCAGCTGGACTGCCACCTGCTGGAGGCCATGGGGCAGAAGAGTGGGAGTACATGGAAGGCGAGAGGGGATGCCTCCAAATGCCAGGTACACATGCATGCACATCATTGCATGCTGGCACACTCGGGGTGAAAACCAGATGTGGGAGGAAAATACCCTGGCCTGCTGTTGCACTGGTAGCCCAACACACACCCATGCATGACTCATATGGCAGGACACCCACCATTATCGACGTGATGGATAATTAGTAAGTCTGTGAGAAGGTTGGTGATGGGGCTGTGGGGTGCTGTCGGGCAAGCCAGAGGATGAGGGAAAAAAGTCCAGACACCCATCCATTAGAGTAAAGGACAGCATACTCATTCTCAGCTCTCTCCTGAGGTCTGGTTTGTGGGTTGCTGCTCATATCTTGTAGCCACACAGCAACAGCTATAGGCAGACAGAGAGTAACCCTATAAGACAGGCATACCCAAATGTAGCAGAATGACATCAGACAGACGGAAAAATAGAGAGAACTGAGAAGGTTAGTGAAGATGAAGGTTTATGGAGTTGGGAAGCTGGGTACAGTAACAGTGTATCAGAGAGAGTGTTACAACAGAGAGGCGTATAATTAAGGTAGAGACAAGATTTCATGGAACTAGGAGTCAGAGTATAGTAGTCTTATATCAGAGAGACATGGGGCCCCATATTCAACCCTAGGCCATTTCGCATAAAAATATAGCACATGGCCTTCAGGGAACCCTTATTCATAGAGACAGTACACCCTGTTTGGTGCCTGCTGCCTGTGGCTGTGTTTGCACCGTGCAAATTGCATATGCACTGCACTGACATAGGCCCTGCTGGGTAATAGGGCCCTGTGAGCAAAGGAATAGGCCCTATACAAGATAGCCCCATTGTTCATGGGAGCCATATTAGTGGTGGGCACAATGGTGATAACCATATATGGTTATCACACTATAGAACAAGACACTAAGAGCCATTTACATGTCATTATCAGGCCATCATCAGCTCTGCGCAATACCCCTCGCACAAATGTGTGGGCTATTATGCAGAGCCTCGGCCATTTCCACCCTCACCTAATCCCTTTCTGAGGCAATCCCTGGTAGTCTAGCAGTTCCTGCCACCAGTTCCCTGAGTAACATATGATTATGCCTGGCAGACTAATCTGCTCTTCCACCCAATACTCCAGCAAAGTGAGATTATCCCAGGTAGTCCAGTGGTACCTCCACCCAATCTTCAAGTAAAAGATGATTATCCTTGTTAATCCAGTGGTACCACCTCAGTCCAATCCCTGTCGTGATATTCGTAACCTCTCTACCTGGCCCAGCCACTCAGTACCCATCACCCCCACCTTCTGTCCACCCCGACTCACCCATGACAAACCGTGCCAGGTCCACTGGCAGAGCAGCATATGGCGACGGGCACGGATGCTCCACACACACCACCTTGGCTGTCTGCTGTCTGAACGACATGGAGTGAGTGCACAACTGCTGTAGAAACAGCTATAGTATGCACACTCTCTCCCTCTCTTTTAGATGGCAGATGGCCAAAGTGGTGTGCTGAGGGTCTGTGCCAGTCACCAGTCTGCTGATCTGCTGGCAGAGCTGGTATGGCTCATCATGGGTGAGTCAGGGGTGGATGGAGAAGGGGTTGCACAGTGGGTGGTCTGGGGTGGAGGGTTACAAATATAATGGGGATCAAGAGGGGGGGATAGCACTGGATTACCAAAGATAATCACTTTTTACATGGGGATCGGGCAAGGGGTACCACGGGACTACCAGAGTCAATTTTATTTGACCAGGGGATTGGGTGGGAAGGAGCAGGTGTTGCTGACACCAGTGTTGTTGGTGGGGCGAGGAGCTGGGCACCACTGCTCACATTGATGACAGCAGGGTTCTGGAAGCATTAGATAGCACTGCACAGGAAAACATTTAACACTACCAGAACCCTCTAAATATACCATTGCACTCTGCATGCAAGAGGACTCCCTCATTGGGATGGGCACAGTGGTGTTTTTCAGCATGATCATGCAATACTCTGCATGACACAGTGGGCCCCCTTAAATATCATCACTGTCCCATTTGAACTCGCCAGGTTCAGTTACACAGCACTGTGCCTGTTAGTACCCTGCTAACTTTCTGAATATGGGTGTCGTAGAGACAAGAGAGCCTTACAATGAGGGGGAGAAGGGATTTTTTTTTTTAACTAAGAGAGACACACTAAGCTGAAAGCTTGTTTACAGGTGCAACATGGGAGCATAAGGAAGTTAAGTGACTTGCTCGGGGTCACACGGTATGCAAGTGGGGGCTGTGGGATTCAAACCCAGGTCTCCAGGTTTACAGCTCAGAGCCTTAAACCACTGCACTATACTGCCTCTGATTTCAGAGCCTTTTGCCTCGTGCCTTACTATGCCCCGGCTGTGCTGTAAAATATGTTTTACACACACACACACCTCTTCGTGCCTTATTGCTTACTTAAAGGAAATCTTACAGCAGAGAGCCTAAACCTGAGAATGGGGGCTTTATGTAACTCTTATTTTTGTGTGGGTTTTTTGGTTATTTTTGTTGGCTACTTCTGGCCTCTCACCCCAGCAGGCACCATTTACCTTTTTTCCATGATCCTCTTTGGCTTGCTCTCCATGTGAGGCCTTCAAGGCAGGGTGGCCCCCACCCTTCTGAGACTCAGTGTTATGTTGGGGGCTGGGCTCATGTTGCATAGCCTGATTATGTCTAGCCACCATCCACACACTGCCTGGGGGTATTTCTCCCCTTTCACTCATCTCTCTTTGCTCATCTTCTGATGGGAACTTGGTAAAAACCAGACTGGAACACAGTGAAAAAAGCAGGATTAACGAGCGTGGCTGGGTCAGTGCAAGTTATGTTAATTTTGCTGGCTGGCCATTTTGGCATTTACCAGTGTGATCTGGTCCGGTTCCAGCAGTCCATTTTTAACCCATACCTGTAGCTTGACGAAAACAGGACCACTGGAACCAGACCAGATCAGAGCAGTAAAAGCCAGACTGGACAGCAAAATTTATGCAACTTGCACCTGGTCTGGCTTTTACCGATCCGGTCTGGTCCCATTTTAACCCATAGCCCTTGCAGTGTGCATGAGGCATTTCCTGTGACCAGCTCACTACCCCAACTATGATCCCACCGCTGCACATTGCCCTCTGTCTGGCCTTGCCCCTTCCTCAGCATCTGACAAAACGCATCCACCTTCACAAGGAAGCAGATTCCCCAGCCAACCATTAGGGGTTGCTGCAGTGACGGGAAACCATGTCCTTCCTCCCATGCTCAGATGCACCGTACTGCACAAGGCAGCAGCACCACTCCTAGTTCTGGCCAACCTGGCACAGGCCCCAGAGTCCGCTTCCAATCCAAGTCACCACTCAGAAGTGGAACACATGACTGCTGGGAGATAAGAGGGCATTTATATTTATCAAACTGTTATCTGCTGGGACAGCATCATGATATTAAATATACAAGTTTAATTAGGGCCTCAGGGCAGCAGCAGCTGAACAAACAAACAGGGAGGCACATGTCACAACCAAACAAACAAACAGGAAGGCTCATGTTACAACAAGAAAGCATGACTATTTTTAAAGCATAATTAAATACTTTTATAGCAGCTTATTAAAAGTTATTACATGAACTTTTTAAAATCTTTTTGTTCCCAGGTGCAGTTCCGCAAAATACTAGCATGTGATGAATTTGGAAAGGAGGCCGTCCCAGTGGTTTATACTTAGATTGAAACAAGACAACTAGTGCGAGATTTCCATATTTCATGACTTGGACAAACATAACACTCCGAACCTGAGGATTTCAGAGACGCCACTCTTGCTCCAAGAAGACAATTCTCTCCAGAGCGCCTTGTTGGTTAACACTCAGGATTTCCCGTAGAGTTTGCTCTTGCTATAGCAAGCTCCCTCAGATACCCAAACTCCCTGCTGGATAATGCTGTGGATATCAGAAAGTCCCCGGTTTCCTATTCTACCACCGAGAAGAGACTAATGCCTTAAAGTTTGACCTAGGTAGTAATGCAGAACTCCACTGATGTGCCTAGGAGTGGTCTTCAAAGACAAGCTCTCATGAGTTCAGCTTATTCAGGGTTCCTTGGAAAAATTCATTCTGAACTGTGGGGGAAAGCAAACTTTATACTGAAATATCATCCATGACCTCATTCTTGACAGACTAAAAGCTGACAGAACATATTTAGCTACTTGGCACTTTTTAATTCTTGCTAGGTGACAGGTCAAGGTTAGGGCTGGTGTTAGGGGCTATCACTGCCTTGGGTTCCAAGTCGTGTCTTCCAACTTATAATCCTACTCAAACCTCTACCAGGGGTTAGAAAGCCTATCCAGCCATATGTTTTGTGGCTACTGAGGTTAGATACCTGGTACCCAATGCTGGCAGTGGCAGAAGTTTACTTAGTGACACTGCAGGGTTCCCAGATCAGTTGAACATCTTTTCAATGACTCAAGCAGGATTTTTGTGTAAGTCGTATTATTTCCTGCAACAGAGACAGAGTGATGCAGTGAAGGAGTTTTCAAGTGTTTTTCTTACAAAAAGTTGAGAGTTTGATAAAAAGTACTCCCATGCTCACAAACAGAATTTGATTTTTATTTTGTAGTATGTTTTAGCGCACATGAAAGTGCCAGATTGACATCACTGGAGACTGATGCCTTCTGTTTATTCACATGACAGAAATTACGTAGGCAGCTGCACTTCAGACTTCCCATCACTGTACAACCAATGTGCTCCAACCTCGTTATGGAGCTGCTGCCTCTCTGGGTGAGGTTTCAGACTTCATGCTCATTCAGCACTTGGCCTCTCGTGCGAGACTGCCAAAAAGGGTGCCATTTGAGTTGGTGGTTTTGTGAGGTGGACACCTGCCTGCTGTGATGTAAACTTGTAGGCCATTGAACAGCTATCAACTGATAATGAATTAACTTTAAAATGGTATTAAACTGGGCCTGAACTGAACCATTGTGACCATAATTACAACTCACTGAGCCAGTCAGTCCACCTGGGAAAAACTGGAAGTTGAATTCCTCAAATGTGAAACCACTTCTGGCAGACATGTTATATTGTTAGATTGACAGTTTCAGAAGACATCAAATTGTTAGATCGCCAGTTTCAACAGACAAGTCCCAGTGTTAGATCAACATGCAAAAACATATTTTCCCTATATATTCGTTCAGCTTTCATAGTTTGCTATAAAGGTACCTTCACTAAGTAAGGGGAAATTACAACAGATCTGAATAGGATTTTGTTTTATATAGCGCATTTCATATACCCTATAGAAGTGTGTTACAAAGAAGTGAGTTAGATACTGGTGGTGCAGTGACTATATACGGTATACATGCAGCAGTCATTAGGAGCACTAATACCCCAGACGTAGCCATATTGTTTTAGAGTCTTTGCTGCTAAAAGAAGGACTGTTGACCAGGACAACAAGGATAACTCCCCAGCTCTTTCAGAAAGTACCTTGAAATTTTTAACTTCCACTTGGACAGTCATCAAAGATGGGCAGAAGGGACTTCAGTCTAATGTCTCAGCATAAGTACAGCATCTTCAGCAGTTCAGCATTCCTATTATTACAGCACTGCAGTGTCAGCATTCAGTACTTACTCAAGTACCTGGTACAGGATTCAAACCCATGACCATCCAGTCTTCTAGCCCAGATGTGTAAGCGCGAAAAACTGAGCCATTGACACTGGAAAAGTGGAAGCTCTGCCCTCTAGCCTAAAGTCTCATTCCACTATCTCATCCAACTCCAGAACCTAATTTCTTACTAGTTATAAAAAGCAGAGTCCCAGATATGGCATCAATACAACTCATGGTCCAGCCTTTGTTGCTTCTGCTGATGGCAGTGATCTCACCTAATTCTGGGAAGTGTATCCATGATGAGGTCCAGCAGGTGGTAACTGTAGTAACCCAGTCTCATGACCTGCAGGCAGCTGTCAATCCTCGTACTGCCCGGGCTGTTGCTCCAGATCAGACTCTGCTTCCACTCCGGATAAAGGCATGGTACCCAAGCAGTGAGACCATGGCCGTAAACAGTGATGAGCTGGCCAGACTCAATACATCTGTACAGGAGGCGATCAGAATCATAGCAAACATGCTCGCAGTGAACCACGTAAGGGAGGCCTGGAAAAGGGGCAGTGAGAGTGGGCAGCTTTGAAAAATCTGTTGGAGTCAGTGATATCCAATAGTTAGACCACACATCTGTAAACCAGGAGACCCTGACTGTAATCCACAGTTACTATCTCATTGTGTGCTCTTGTGCAAATCACATCCTTTCTGTGCTTTACTTCACTCAGTTTTTGGGGCCCAAGAGGCAGCGCTGCCCTCAGATTGATGCTGAGGGCAAAAAATGACCTTGGGCCTCAGGGTCGACCTGAAGACAGTGCTGCTCCATGGGCAGTGTGTTTGTCCCATCCACTCCCCATGTCTATTATCTGAATTGTTCTGCTCAACTCTTGTTTGCGTTGTTTAAGGAATGTTGCAATACCACTGGTCAGGGTCTCTGTGGTCTACAATGCTGCCCTGAGGGCATCTGGTTTCTCCAATTTCTGTTCTTCATACCTTGTTTCGGCTATTTCTCCCACTGTGTTTTTGTATATTTTTGGAGAGCAGTGCTCATTGCTTTAACTTGTAATTTTCCAGATTTCTTTTGAATGAGTGATGAATAATGTTAGAAATGTATTGTAGACCAGATATTAAAATGGATTTCCAAGGAGCAAAAGTGTTACGATGTGCACTATAGTCATTAGTTCTGTCCCTGGTTTTCCCATGTTCAGTTCTGCCACCCTTGTTTCAGTGACTGCTACCCAGTTTGTTTGTTGTTTTTTGTTTTTTCATACTTTCTGAGTATTGCTCATTGCTTTAACTAAATTGCTTGTCCATTTTTTCAGTGCTCTCCACTGTAGAACCATGTTACTTTAACCCTATCCCCCGCCCCTTACTATTATAATCAGCTTCAACCTTCACAGGGACAGAGCCTCCAGTTTAACTGGTGTTCCGTGGATACTGTTTGCCCAGTTTTCAGTCCATATTGCCCACATTGTAGTTTCACTTAGTCATTTGTTGCTGCCCTTAGGCAAATTGTTCCCTGGACTATCAAAGCCATTTGTTGCTGCCCTAAGGTAAGTTGTTCTCTGGGGGTATCAGTTAGTCATTTCTTGTTGCTCTTAGGCAAGTTGTTCTCTGGGGGTATCACTTAGTCATTGGTTGTTGCCCTTAGGCAAATTGTTCCCGGGTGTATCACTTAGTTATTTGTTGCTGCCCTTAGGCAAGTTGTTCCCTGGGGGTATCACTTGGTCATTTGTTGCTGCCCTTAGGTAAGTTGTTCTCTGGGGGTATTACTTAGTCATTTTTGATGCCCTTAGGCATGCGGCTCCTACCCCAATGGAGCCAGTTGCCTAAGGGTAGCAACAGATGACTAAGTAATACCCCGAGGGCCCCCCGCATTTAAGGGAAGAAAAAAAATGACTATGTAACACTCTGGACACCATTTACCTAAGGCAGAAACAAATGACAAAGTGATACCCCAAGGACACTGATTCCCTAAGGGCAGAAACAAATGACTTAGTGATACCTCAAGGGCATCACTTCCCTAAGGATGAAAACAAATGACTTTATATATATTATTTGATACAGTCACACACAAAATATTAATAAAGAAGTTAACCAGCTTGGGAGTGGGTCCCAGGGTGGTAGTCTGGGTAAAAACTGACTGGACAACAGGACGCAGTGGGTAATAGTAAACGGAGTCCACTCCAAAGAAAGGGGAGTTACAAGTACCGCATGTTTCAGTACTAGGACCAGACCTGTTTAATGTCTTTATAGGTGACATTGTGGAGGGAGTGGGAGGAAAGGTATGCCTCTTTGCAGACAACATAAAGATCTGCAACAGGACTAATACACAAGGGGGGGTGGAAAGGATGACATGGGATTTGGCAAGGTTGGAGGAATGGTCTAATGTATGACAGCTTAGATTCAATGCAACAAAGTGCAAAGTAAGGCACCTGGGAAACAAAAACCCAGGGGAAGAGAACACAGTGGTGAGGAAGGTACTAACAACAACAAAAATTGAATGGGACCAGGAGGTTGTCATATCAGATTACCCAAATGTAGGCAAGCAATGTGAGAAGGCAGAAAGGAGGGCTGGTGGGATAGTGGGATACTAGGATGCATAGGAAGAGGCATGAGCAGTAGAAAACAGGAAGTTGTTATCTCTCTGTACAGACAGTTGATGAGATCCCATCTAGAGTACTGTATGCAGTTCTGGGGCCCCCATCTCTGCAAGAACATAGACAGGATGGAGCTAGTCCAGAGGAGGGCAACTAAAATGATGCAGGTTCTGCACCAGAAGCCATACAAAGAGATACTAAAGGAGCTTAATATGTATACCCTTGAGGAAAGGAGGGAGAGAGGGGGGACATGATAGAAACTTTCAAGTACCTCAATGGAATCAAAAAAGTCCAAGAGGGTAGCATCCTTCAGAAAAAGAGATGTGCAAAAACAAGGGGCACAATTTGAAGCTAGAGGGGACAGCTCAGGGGCAATGTGAAAAGTATTTTTCATGGAGAGGTGGTGGACACATGGAATGGCCTTCTGAGGGGTCATGGGGTCAAAAATAGGGGAATTCAAGAATGCATGGGACAGACATAATGCAATTCTAGTGGGTAGGAGGAAGTAGGCTGTTGGTTAACTAGGATCTACAGCTTATTCAATAGGTAGGGAAATGGGCAGACTGGGTGGGCCAAGCGGTCCTTATCTGACATCAAATTCTATGTTTCTGTGTGATATCACGAGGGGACAGCTTGGCTATGGGCAGACACAAATGATTAAGTGATACCCCAAGGGCACCACTTGGCTCAGGGCAGAAATAAATCCAAGTCACACCTGGAAATGAGCCTTGGTTCAGTATGCGTTTCCCGGTTATCAAATGTTTAAATAAAGAAATGACTTAGTGATACTCCGAAAGCAGCAAATCTTTCACTATCCTGAGAGACTATAATATGGGCAATATGGACTGCAAACTGGGTAACCAGTACGCAGAGGGCACTACTTAGGGCAAACTGGTGAGCAAGAAAACTGGAAGCCCTGTACTCTAATGGTTGAAGCTGATTATAATAATACTAATTGGGGATATGGTTAAAATAATGTGAGCTCTGTAGTGGAGAGCACCGAAAAAATGGACAAGCAATTTAGTTAAAGCAACAAGCAATCCTCAGAAAGTAGGAAAAAACAAACTGGGTAGCAATCTCTGAAACAAGGGTGGCAGAACTGAAGTTGGGAAAACCATGGGACAGAACTAATGACTACAGTGCACATCATAACACTTTTGTTCCTTGGAAATCCATTTTAATATCTGGTCTACAACACAATCCTAACATTATTTATCACTCATCCAAAAGAAATCTGGAAAATTACAAGTTAAAGCAATGAGCACTGTTCTCCAAATATATGCACAAACACAGTGCGAAGAAATAGCTGAAACAAGGTAAGAAGAACAGAAATCAGAGAAACCAGGTGCCTTCAGGGCAGCATTGCAGACCACAGAGACCCTGACCAAGTGGTACTACAGGATTCTTTAACCAATGGAAGAAGAGCTGCGTTGAACAATTCAGTCAATAGACACGGGGAGAGGGTGGGCCGAACACACTGCCCATGGGGTAGCGCTGCCCTCAGGTCGATGCTGAGGGCAAAAAATGACCTTGGGTGTAGCAAACTGCCCCTACTGGATAATATATGTCAGATCAGTCAGTGAAAGGTCTGGGTGACATCTAGTGATGTGCCCACCAGAAAACAAGATGCTACATCTTAGCGTGGTTGGCTTGGGAAAATAATTCTAAAGTAAAAAGCAAAGAAATGTGGTATTCATGTCAGTCCAGAAAATGCAAACAAATCCCACGACAAAGAAGATGCGGTGATTTCTTTCACTGGAAGCACAAACAGAGCGGCACTGATTAAAAGGCAAGTTGTACCAAGTAGGCAACACTACACAAAAAAAATATGAAAAGGTACGCTCACAGATGCAGTGTGTGGCTAAAGTTCCTTAATTAGGAACAAGTTTAACATATAAAAATGCACACAGTAAATAGCAAAAAATGTGAGCAGTATGGCCAGATACTCTGACATTTCGGAGCACTTTCACTTTGGCAGGGGGCCACTTTGGTTTGTTTCCTAAAAGCCGTTAAACTGAGGAAATAATCTGTGAACCAACCCCCTATCTTTTACTGCAGTACATTTACTCAAAAAACACTTAGGTATTCTAACAGGCTGCTCCCTGTCCGTTTTGAATCAACATTTTAATCTGTATTTATCTGATGTAATTCTACTTTGCTTCCACTAGCCTGCAGGAAGAGAGTAAAACTCTTGAAAGCTGGTCTTTCAAAAAAAATTTTCTTAGTCCAATAAAAGGTATCACCTGCAATGTATTTTTTGTTAAAAAAAAAATCACCTGGGCAAGTGATATTAGGGTAGTGAGATACATTGTCTTGCAGGAGACACATGTTCAAGTCTTGAGCCTGACACCCCCACAGGGTTGGCTGAGTCTAAGGTGTGCGGCAGAAGCTGCACATTCAGACTTGGGAGAGCACTGCTAAATGAGTGCCTCCTTTAGCGGGGGGCTTAAGCAGCTGTGACATTGTGGGGCCATGCAACACCAGCCCCACCCCCAACCAAAGGCTGTCATTGGCAGTGGCTCGATGATGCCTCTAGAGATTCTTCGCACTCAGTCTGGATCCTGGGGGCTGTTAGACCCACTGCAGTGGTGAAGCGATCATACAGATAGTCAGAGGCAGCAGTATTGGGACAGGAGATGAAGAAAGGCTGGAGCAGCCAGTAAGCCTGACAGCCACATGGAAACTTAATGAAAAACAAATTACAGTTTATCTTTGTTTCAATTAAATTAAATGCTCAGTTTGTGTTACAGAATTCAGAATCCGGAAAGGTAAAGCAAATACAAGTATACCACAGCTAGCAAACGCAGCATGGTGTAATGCTCACAGCACAGAACTGTGAGTTGGGAGAGGTTCGAATCCCATCACTGCAACTGATTCACTGTGTTAGCCTTGAGCAAGCCAGTCAACCTCCATGTGGTATGTTTCAGTTCACCCAGATGCAAAGACCAATAGGCAAAATCAGGACCCCACAGGAAATATGTTGTCCTATATAAATACATTCTTTGGAATGCTTTGTCTTGTCTCATTGTAACACTGAGTGTTAACAGGCTAGGAAAGGAAGGTGACATCAGGTACACTTCATCCCAAAGTGCTTTACAAGCCATAAACTGTTGCACTGTCCATTAGGTGATACAGGGAGGGTGAGTGAGATGGAGGGGGCAGTATTTGTTAAATACATTTATCATATAGTTTTTTTTTTATTATTATTAATAATGTATTTCTTGGGGGAAAAAATCAACATGTCAAGATTTCTTTTCATTGTCTTTCATTCCTAAATTAATTCATGTGGTTTTGAAGTCTGTAAATGTAAGTGCTCTCTGGCCGCACCCACTATAACATCTTGGTGTGGTTTTGTACAGTTTACCATCATAAACCTGTGCTCACACCCTCCTAATACATCCACAGCATGAATCCAGCATGCAAAGTCCAAAAGTAACACTGAGGGAGGGGAGTTTTCAAAATGTAGTTATATGTTTATTTAAAAGTTGGCAAGCAGAAAAGCTACTCTGAGCAGAAGCTTGTTTCCAGGTGTGACCTGGGGGTTGGGAGGGTTACAGAAGTCGACAGCATAAGCAAAACAGTGCTTTACATGAGCAAAAAAAAGTGTGAACATTTAGCAGCAAAAACACAACTGGTACCAACATGGATCAGGATAAACTGCTAGTGGAGACCATGTCATTAATGACTGGAATTATTAATGAGAAAGCTGGTGATAAAAGCCATTCTAAAAACATCCAGCAGAAATTAAAATGTACTGATGATGATTCTAATTAATTAATTTAAGGAAATCATTTATAGTTTTTTGACTTTGCATGCTGGATTCATGCTGTGGATGTATTAGGAGGGTGCAAGCACAGGTTTCTGATGGTAAACTGCACAACGCCACACCAAGATGTTATAGTGGGTGCGGCCAGAGAGCATTTACATTTACAGACTCTAATGGTGTCTGCACCTTACCGAATGTCTCCCCTTACTTCCTCCATTTGGAGCCAGTCCCCCCGACATCATTATCATACTCTGGGACCTTCTCGGGTTCCTTGCCTTTTCTGCTTTCTCCTTTTCCTACCTTACCCCCACCCGCCATTTGCCCTACAGCTCCCTGAACGTACCCTTGCCCTATCCTTGCTGCCTGATTTACACCAGTTTTCTTTAGACTTCATTTTGTCTAACCAGTGATTATATCCTAAACTTACCTACTCATGTGTATGTATAGTAATTTATTTATTTGAGTTTTGGTAACCGGGTAAGTCCACTGAGACAATTATAGGTGGGCATCTTACGGATAAGAGATTATCTCCTCTTGCATCCTCAGGGCATTAGAACTGCTCACGTCCCATTTGCAATTCTCTTGTCCTAAGAACATCTGGAGCGGCACTCACATATCTATAAGAGACACTCCTAGCATCCCTATAAATAAACAATAAGACACGACGGGGTGTGCATGGAACAGATTTTACCAAACACCCAGGGGCGTAGTGAGGTACAAGGCCACAGGTCGAGTGCCTTCAGCCCATGGAAGTGCAGTAAAATCTGTTCCATGCACACCCCTGGAGTGTCTTATTGCACTTATAAAATGGGCTCCTTTTTTGCACTTTTTACAGTTGGGGAAAAAACATGTTTATATGTAGAAACAATAGATTTACTTGTGTGCATTTATGATAAAATAGTCCTTCTGCCCACTGCTAATGATGTCATTGATGATGTCATTGTATTATTGCCTACTTTCTTCTTCCAGTTTTTTTTTCTCAGTTTTAATGTTTATCATGGAATGTTTACCATGGAATACATGGAGTCAAAATTCTGCTGAGTTCCACTGGTAGAATGTTCCTCTCCTAGCATACTGTACACACACACACATGTTGAATAAGACCTGATAACAGGATTCAGTATAAAAATAAAACCTTAACTAAAAAAATAAAATAAGAGGCCCACCTAACATCCTTATAAAATTATTCTAGCCAGTGCAAACTTTTTTTATCACCTTTTTTTGTCAGAAAATGTTTTCTGTGGTATGACCAGCACCAGCAAGAAGCCCATTGCTCTAGTACAGCACATATGACACTCTTGAAGTAATAAGAGTATCTCACTGGTAGCCCATAAAACCCCATGACTGGTCGGGAGCATCACATGACACTCCCAAGATCTATAACAGAGACACACAGCAGGAGCAGATGAAGTCTAAGGGACACAGACCCTATTTTAAGCAGCAGACGTTATGAATGAAGAACCAGGGAAGATAAATATAGTGAAGTGAAACAGCAGAATTGCATATAGATAATTATGGTTTGTTAAGTTTTCCCACAGATGTCACATATTCTTATTGGCCACACATGCAATGAATAAATGCCAGGGGTGGGATTCAAACCTGGGTCTCCAGCTCCAAAACTTTGGACTCTAACCACAAGGCTATACAGCTTCTCACATACAGTCCACCCCTAGAATGATGGCAGTGTAGCCTTGTGGTTAGAACACAGAGCTAGGAACCTATAGACCCAGGTTTGAATCCTGTCATCAGGTCTTATTCAAGTAACAAGGCTGAGCAAAGAGGGGATTCTCATGAGACATGGAATATGGTTGATTTGACTTCAGTTCTGTTATGCCATACCCATTTGGATCCCATGGCACCACCCACAGGGGAGGATCATATTGCTGTCACAAATCAGTGAGGACCCAAAATATTGTTTCAGCCTCAATATCTCTCTCTCACACTCTCTCTCACTCTCTGTTTCAGTGAACCATGTCCAGAACAAATTGCTCCTAAGTCGAGACATTAATAAATACTGCCATTCCATCTGGAAGGACCCCACTTCTCCCAACTACAACAAGTGAGTATTTCACATCCTTGCCCTCTTTCCACTTACGTTTTTATTAACAAAGAAACGGATGGCAGAAAAAAGGCCACCTAGACCATTTAGTCTGCCCAGCCTTACCCTTAACATCATGTGACTGCCCTAATGACCACCCATCCCCCTTCCCTCTATGTCTCCCTCTCCACTATGATGATGATGATTATTATTGTTATTTTAGCATTATGTTTGTCCCCAAATGTTCCCCATCAGCTACACTGATGTGACTGCACTCATCTGCCATCCTGTCTGGGTGGAGGGTAGGGGAGCAGCTGTCATCACAGTTGGAGCCGATGCTGCACCATCAATTAACTGGCAGTGGGTGCATGAATACCAGGCCATCTGCACCCCTCCTCCCCCCTGCCACCCAGGCTGCCTCAGTGTGGGATTTCCGAGGACTGCACCAAACTCCCGTCTCCCAGCTGGCATTGTGGTATGCCACTGGGTCTGCTGTCAATCACCTATGCATACTGCATACAATACACGCTGGCACCTGAGTGCAGTACGAGGGGGATGCTGTACAGTTGGGGTGTGCCACCCTTCAGATGAGACATTAAACTGAGTTCCCATCTGCCTTTTCTGGTGGTTGTTCAGGTGTATGTTAGATTCCATGGCACTTCTCAAAATGAGTAGGGGAATTTTATTGAAAGATCATCAAAGCAGTCATATTACAAACAAAAATCAGAAACTTGAAAGACACAAAAGCAAACCAGAGCTATTACAGTGTCAAAGAAATGTCAAAAGAAAAATCAAAAGGTTAAGTAGAGACAAATCAAATCATTAGAAATGAAAGATTCATAACAAAAAGAACAAGCAGTTGTCAATGCTGAATGTTGTCTCGCTGACATTGGTAGTGCAGGAGTTAGAGATGCATAATAGGAATAGCTGTAAAGTATTGAACTGACACCAACCCCACCCCCACCCTGCAGAGACTGACAGGCATTGGGGCGTTCCTTTGGGTCATCAGCTATAACGCTCATGCCATTTTACCTCACCCTACCCTGTAGATACTGACAAGTGTCGTGGTGTGCTTTGGGGTCTTTGGGCCTTACACTTACCTCATTCCATAGGAAAATACGCTGAGATGGGTGCAGTATAGAAGAATGGGGTGAACTTTAGGGCCGAACATTGCAAGGCACACCTCAATGCCTGTCAGTGGCTGCAGGGTGGGGTAGAATGGCATGAGCATTACAGCCAATGATCCCAAGTCACACCCCTGATGCCTGTCAGTCTCTTCAGGGTGGGATGTTACAGTTAGAAACCCTAACGCCATAGGCGTTTTTTGTTATTCTCACTCCAAATTTTCAACATGGACTTTTTGTGACCCCAGCTCATGAAGAGCGGCACTATCAGTTTGTTAGCCAAAAGGTGGTTTTGCACAGCGACTATGCCATTTGGCGACACAGGCATGAAAACACATTTTGGGCAGGATGTGAAAAATGACAACTGTATTGTTCATGAGGAGGTGTAAAAACGTGGCAACGCTGAAAATCTGGAGTGAAAATAAGAAAAATTGGCGAAGTCATGAGCATGCATAGAAACTGTGTAACACACGTACATAACTCTATTTTGGGGATTGTTTTAACCACATTTTCAACATAGGCATTTTGGGACCTCCTCTCATGAACAGTGGCACTGTGATTTTGTTAATCTGTCCCAAAAGTTTATTTCCCACAGCGACCACGCCATTGTGTGCCACAGGTGTGAAAACACATTTTGTGCAGGATGTGAAAAATGACAGCTATACTGTTCATAAGGAGATGTGAAAAAATGCCAGTGTTGAAAATCTGGCATGAAAATATTGCAAATTTGCTAAGTTACAAGGGTGCATGGAAACTGCGCAATACACGCTTATGACACAGTCATTTTATGGACTTTCGTCACCAAATTTTTAACATAGGCATTTTAGGACCGCTGTTCATGAACAGTGTCACCATCATTTTCTTAAACTGTCCTGAAAATTGATTTCGCACAACGACCGCGTTATTCTGCGCCGGATGTGCAAAAACACATTTCAGCCAGGCATTTCTTTAGTTTGTGGTCAGCTTTGAAAAGTGCAGACATGTCCCCGGTCCACTGAAGATCGTTTTGCTGTGCTCGGGAGGCGAGTATGGGGTGGGGGTGTGTGGAGAGGCAGGGTGCGCAGAGGGTGGGTGCAGGTTGTAGAGGGCCACTGGAGACGGCGAGGGTCCATTTTCTGCTTTGCAGGTTTAAAAAAAATTGCAAGACGGTTTTTCTTTTACAGGGGCATTTGGCATGCTGGGGTGGGCTCCCAGCATGCCACCTAAGTGTTTTGTTGGGGTGGGTTCTATAGCCGATGGGATTGGACACCCCCGTCAACACAACAAATGGGTGGAGGAATATGCCGATGGGGTGGGCCCCCATCGGCAAATTAAATTGGGAAGGGGCATGATGCCGAGGGGATTGGGCACCCCCTCAGCACACACTTTAAATGGGAGGGGGGTTGCATTATGCCAATGGGGAGTGGGCTCCCCCAGTCAGCAAATGAAGTGGGTCGGGGCACTCTGAGGTGGCATGCTGTCATGTTTTGCAAACTGGTTCACCAGGAAAGGCTTGGCTCTCATTGCAGCAGACCTTTTCTTTGATCTGGTGGCCAGTTTACGTGTTGTTGGTGTCAGCGCCTGCAGCTGCCTTATTGGGGAATGAGGGACGCACCTATTGATGCGTGTCCTTCATTCGCCCACAGTGACCGCACCTCCAAATCTGCTACTAGCGCAAGATGTTGGCTGGCGCACAAGCGTGATCCAACATAAAAAGCAAATCCCGCCTTCACCTGCTCTATTTACAAGGATAATAGTGCATTTGGGAAATGTTTCCAAAGGGTTGCATCTCTTGTACACAAGAAAGTGGATACATCTTTTGCATGAACCCTATGCAAAGCACATTTAACCATGAGAAATAAATCTTGATAGGTTACCATCTTTTGTTGCAGTGTAACTTCACATCTAGACTGCCATATGTAAAACTTTAGGATTGTAAGAAATAGCATTAAAGACTGTGCTTTGAGGTACTGCCATACTTACGGAAGAATTCTTCGAACTAGAGTCTGATTGTCTAATGACAACTGGGCAAGTGGCCCACAGCAGACAAATAATTTGAAAAGGGTAAGGGATTTCCCCCCAGAGTCCTACTCACAAAACTTATCTTGGTCTCCTCATCTGGAAATAATGACTCAGAAATTAAAAATGAAAAACAACATTTAATGGATTTAAAAGGTTTAGTGTAAAGGCCAGATAAGGCATAGTTAAGGGCCAATTAAAAGTTGTAAATGCAAAAGCAAAAAACAAGCATTCTGTATGCATCTGAAATCTGGACACCAGCAAACATAAAATCTCTTGAAACTGAACTAAATAAAATATATAGATATAGTCTAAAAGTACATCATTCAGAAATGAGAGCCTTTCCATGATGAACTATTTAGAACACATTATTTGTTGGTCTGATGACAACAAAATGACGTTCAGTTATGACAAATGCATCGTTACGCACTGTGGGAAACACAACCCCAAACAAAAATACATTATACACAGCAATATTAAATCTGTAGATGAAGTAGCGACCTTGGAGTCACCATAACTAGCAACATGAAAAGCAGTAGCCACTGTAGGAATGCTGCCAGGAAAGTTAACCACTTGACTAGCCCTATTCGTAGCTCATTCTCTGACAAGTCCCACACTGTACTAATGCCTCTTTATAAAGCTTACATCAGACCACATTTAGACTACTGCACACAGGTATGGAATCCCAATCTAAAGGGAGACACTGACAACTTAGAGAAAGCCTAAAGAAGATATACTGAACTCATTTTCAGCCTAAAACATACACCATATAAATCTAGGCTGGGGAAATAAAATCTATGGCCACTTAAATTAAGACGACAGAGAGATGATATCCTGACTCTATTTAAAATTCTCCTAGACACTGAACTAACATCTTCATTCAATATTAAATTTAAAGAAACTCCATATAATTTGAGAACACCTACCAAAACATTCAGGATGGTCTTGCCTAGGCTAATATTAGAAATAATGCATTCCTACCGAGTGCCATTAGACTCTGGAACAAACTTCCACAGGACATAGTTGACCAAACTACATTTAACACCTTTAAAAACAAACTGGATGCCTTTTTATGTTTGCTTGCACGCATGCGCAAGAAACATTATGTGGCAGCTTAGGAGAGAAGGGGGATGTGGAGGTGTGGCACTGTGGCAACCAACACTGGCACTGCATTTTTGGGCTTGGCACTGTTCACCCAATGCAGGCACAGTGTCCTGATGAAACTGGTTCTGCAGAAGTGCCACCAACCTGAAACAATTTGGCCGCTGCAATGAGAGGCTGCCTCATCATTGCAGCGTCAGCCATTCTGCTGCAATGAAGGAGTGACCCGTCATTGCAGGGTGGTACCTTGCCTGGTGTAACATGTCCCTAAACATGGTGGTGGCATAGCCACCACCTCAGAGCCCATGAAAGCCAACTGACTGGAGTGCCCAATCCCCCTGTCTGCATGCCTCCAGCCCAGTTCATTTGCCGATGAGGGAGTCCGCTCCTCGTCGGCATAATGCCCCCCCATTTGTTGTGTGCCGAGGGGGGTGCCCAATCCTTCTCGGCATCATGCCCCCCCAACATTTGTTGTTGGCCGATGGGGGTCCCAGTCCCCATTGGCTTAAGTCCCCCCCCCAAAGAGGCAGGTGGCACGCTAGGAGCCCCGCCAGTGTGCCAAAAGCAAGCCTGCAAAAAAAAAAAACTTTTTTTCCCTCCTTGAAAGAAAGGAAACGGTCCCACGCCGGTCAGGTCCCTCCCCACCCACCCACTGCACACCCTTACCTCCCCACACCGCCTCACCTCATACTTACCTCTGGAGCCCTGCACAACGATCTTCGTGGACCGGGAACACATCTGCAATCTTCAAAGCCGACTGTGAACTGAAGAAATGCCGGTAAGCTGTATGGCATACTATAAATAGGGTTTTTTCAACTTTGGTGCGTATCTTGAGCATTTCTGGGAATTTTGGTACCAAATTTTCAACATGGGGTTATTGGGACCTTTCCTCATGAATTCAGTCACTGTCATGGTGTTAGTTTGCCCTGAAAGGTGATTTCACGGTCACTGCATGGAATCACCTTTCGGGACCATTTAACGAAACGACAGTGCCACTGTTCACGAGGTGGGCTCTCAAAAAGCCTATGTTGCAAATTTGGTGAAAAAATCCCCAAAATGACTGTTTTACGAGCATGCATTGCGCGGTTTCCACACACACTCGTAACTTCACGAATTTTTAATATTTTCACTCCAGATTTTCAGCATTGGCATTTTTCCACCCCTCCTTATGAACAGTACAGCTGTCATTTTTCAGATCCTGGCCGAAATGCGTTTTCACACTTCTGGCGCAAAATAGTGCAGTCGCTGTTGGAAATTAGTGTTTGGGACACATTAAGAAAACTACAGTGACACTGCTCATGAGCAGAGATCCTAAAAAAGCTATGTTGAAAATTTGGTGACAAAAGTCCATAAAATGACTGTGTTACAAGCATGCATTTTGAGGTTTCCACACACCCTCATAACTTTGCAAATTTGTAGTATTTTCACTCCAGATGTTCAGCACTGGCATTTTTTCAGACCTCCTTATGAACAGTGCAGCTGTCATTTTTCACATCCTGGCCGAAATGTGTTTTCACACTTCCGGCACACAATAGCGCAGTCCCTGTGAGAAGTCAGTGTTCGGGACAGATTAAAAAAATCACAGTGGCACTGTTCATGAGCAGAAGTGCTAAAATGCCTATGTTGAAAATTTAGTGACAAAAGTCCATAAAATGACTGGGTAATGAGCGTACGTTGCGTAGTTTCCGTGCACCCTCATAATTTCACGCATTTGTAATATTTTCACTCCAGGTTTTCAACATTGGCATTTTTTCACACCTTCTTATAAATAGTACAGCTGTCATTTTCATATCCTGCCCAAAATATGCTTACACATCTGGCGCAGAATAGCGCAGTCGCTGTGGGAAATCAATGTTCAGGACAGATTAAGAAAATCATTGTGACAGTGTTCATGAGCAGAGGTCACAAAATGCCTATGTTGAAAATTTGGTGAAATAATTCCACTAAATGACTGTTATGCACATGCATTGTGCAGTTTCCAAGTATGCTCAGAAGTGCAAGCATTTTTTTAACGTTTTCACCACAGATTTTCAACATTGCCATCTCTTCACACCTCCCTATGAATGGTACAGCTGTCATTCTTCACATCCTGCCCGATCTGTGTTTTCATACATCTGGCGCAGAATGTCACAGTCGCTGTGGGAACTCAAAGTTCGGGACACATTAATAAAGTCACACTGCCACTGTTCATGAGAAAAGTCCCAAATGCTTTCATGAGGTGGAGTCACAAAAAGGCCATGTTGAAAATTTGTAGTGCAAATACCAACAAACGCCTGGAGTGTTAGGGTTTCTAACCATAACGTCCCTCCCTGTACAGACTGACAGGCATCAGGGGTGTGCCTTTGGATTGCCAACTGTAATGCTCATGCCATCCCACCCTCACCCCCCAGCCAGTGACAGGCATTGAGGTGTGCCTTCAACTCTTTGGCCCCAGAGTTTACCTCATTCTCCTATACTGCACCCATTTCAGCATATGTCCTTATGGAATGGGGTGCCTGTAAAGCCGAACACCCCAAGGCACACCTTAACATGTGTCAGTGTCTGCACGATAGGGTGAGGTGTCATGGAATGAACGTTATGGACAATGACCCAAATGCATACCCCAATGCCTGTCTGTCTCTACAGGATGGAGGTGGGGCTGACTGAAGTTCAATACTTCACTGCCATTCCTGTTCTGCATCTCTCTAACTCTTGCATTTCCAGTGCTAGTACTAGCAAGCAAACATTCAGCATTGACAAATGCTTGTTGTATACCAGGAATAACATCCTACCACTGTGAAATGGGGATGATTTACATGGGCAACCTGCCTTCTGTCATCCTACTACCATAGTAGTATTAACCATAGTAGCAGTATCAGTGCCTGCCGAAATTCTAAGGAAAGAACTGGGCCAACATCCGACTGCAACAATGGCAATGGAAAGGAAAATATTCATTTTGAAATGATTCCTTCTTCCAGAGCACAGACTACCTAGAATGTGCCTGGAGGAAGAAATAAAGTATAACCATATGAATTTCACATCAAATACAAATAAAACTATAAAATAAGTTATTCTACCCATGGGCCTTGGTCATTTGTTGTGCGAAATATATTGCAACCCTATGGCAGAAATATCTGATCAGGTGAAGAGGAGGCTACGGGATACAACAATCACACGGGATCAAGCAAAAATTAATCAATTGAAACATTATAAATGGTACAAAAAGATAAAAACAGAACACAAATTGGGGTCTTATCTGGTAGAGCTGGCAAACCCGGATGAACGTAGAATAATAACCAGATACTGAATGGAGCTGTATATACAGCAAACTATATTTTATATGATCAGAGAATATCTGGAATTATTAATTCAAAATGCAAATGCAGTTATGGAGTAGAAGATCTTAAACACATAGTATTACATTGCCTTTTGTATGAAATAAAAAGAAGGAACTGGCTGGATTCTGTACTGGCTACCCTTGGTCTCCTCTCTGACAAGATAATTATCTTTGTATTTATATCATCAGATGTCAAAATATTGAACCCATTGTACAAGTTCTTAATGTCTATTAATTTATAAGCTAGGATCTATAATCTGAAGCTTTGCACATCCTGAATCATGTCCAATAAGACAATCCAATTTAGTAAAGATAGTGGGCAAAGTTATGTGATTTTAATACTGTAAAGAAGTGCAGAATCGTCTGTATTTGTGGATGACATTGTAATTGTTTATAGTGTTTTAACACTGTAATGACTATAATGTCGAACAATAAATATTTACCTACCTACCCCGGTGTTCTAGCCAAATTTCCCCCATTCACTAAAATACCACCAGCAGCTTAATCTTGTGTAATTTCAGTTGGTTTTCATCTATTTCCTCCTGGAATGAGGCTGAAGACAGGCAGTATTAACTAGCCCAAAAACTAAATAACCCCGCCCACCTTCACCACTGTCACTATCACACACATAGGTATCACACTCCAGCAATCCTGGTGGAAAACCCACTGGCTAGCCTGGTTGTGAGTTCCCAACAGTGGTAGAGGACTCTCCAGGACTGAGAGTGTGAAGAATTTAAATTTCACTGGTATCAGCAGAGGATACTTTCACCAGGCTATGGTTGAAGCGTGTTGTCATCGAAGTGGTACACGTAGTCACCGAACGGAGGCTGCAATGGATAGAATTGTCTCATGGGTACAGGATGTGTGTGTGTGTGTGTGTGTGTGTGTGTGTGTGTGTGTGTGTGTGTCCATTCAGGTTCATGGTTCATGGAGTAAGGCCTGTTGAACTTTGACATCAGAGTTAATGGGCTCTACATGTTTCAGATTTTGTATCTGTACATTAATGTCAGTATGAGCCTACTCCTGAGAATGGGAAAAGTAACATCTGAAAATGGGATCTTGAAACTCCAGAATCTACTCAAGATATTCACAGGTCCTTTTAGATAATTAGTAACGCAGTCATTTACCTGTTTGTTGGCAGATGCGGCCAGCTGAACCCCGCTTACAGTACAGAGACCTGTCTGGATGTGACGGTGAGTTTCATCAGCATTTAGGGCCTCTATGAGCAGTTTCTGAGCAACAACATCTCAATGTTTGGTGATTTTTAATACACTTAATTTATGGTTAGTCTAGTGGTGCTGGGCATAGAGTTAAGCATTACCACTTGGGAGACTCCGGTTCAAAACCTGAGCTCCACTTTAACAATGGGCCCTAAGAGTCTCAGGCACCCTGGAAAGACAAAGCGTTTGGACACTTGCAGAGAGAGGATGATAACCACCCTTCCACTGCAGCACCTCCTTCACTGGAGGAAGTGAAATGGCACTCACCACACAACCTCAGCACTCCCCTGCCAGCGGTTAAGGCACATAGGAGGTGATCACACGTATGGGAGTAAGATGTGACTGCATGGGGGAAGCAGTGGGCAGGAGAATGTCAGAATGTTTTGAGAATCTCTGCCCCTCAACACTTATATTAAATTCTAAAGTATATGGAAGTTGTCCCAGTGGGGGAGAGGCATGCTACATTGACATGAGGAAAGTGGCAACTGACAGAGGACCTGAGCTGATTTAGTGGTGCTGGGAGAGAGTTGAGGGCAGTGAGACAGAATTGGGAACAGTGGGGCAGAGTTGGAAATAGTGGGGCACAGTTGAGGACGGCAGGACAGAGCTGGGGACAGTGTGGCAGGGCTTGGGGCAGTAGGTAAGAGTTGGAATGACAGTGCAGAGGTCAGCAGCTCCCAGCTGGGGGATAAATAAAAATGATGCATTAGGCATGACCTGTTGGTCCAACTGCAGAGCACTGTGCTTCAGTGCCAGAGCCACGTTCACAAATCATGAGTGGACTGGACTCAGAGCACTGGAATCAGGTGGCCAGGCTGGGTGGGGGGGGCACCACTACAGCTACAGGATGGATAATGGGGGGGAGTGCTGGGAACACTGGACAACCAGGAATATTTAAGACCGGTACAGGATGGGTGATCAGAGGATGGGAGGAACCACTGGACCACCAAGAATATTCAAGACAGCTACAGGACAGACAATCGGGGGGTGCAGTGACCACTAGACCACCAAGAATATGCAAGACAGCTGCAGCACAGGTGATCAGGGGGCCACCATGTGCAAGGATAAGGACAGGGTTTCATCAACATTAAACAGCACTGCGACTGAGACAGTTTGGCACTGCCAAAACCACTGAATATACCTCCATGCCCAGTACTCATGGGGAAATCCCCGGACACAGCAGTATATTCTGTGCAGTCACGTTGTCGGTTCAGCATAGCACACTGTGAGCCTTTGAGTATGGCCCCACCCTGTCAATCAACACCATTCACTGTTAGCGTGACAGTAAACTGGTTAGTGTCGCACTAACAGTTTGACTACAATAGCACTAGAGCTGAATAAAAGAACAGATTAAAGAATATCTTTAATTAGCTCACCGTTTCTTCACAACTTCATTGTTTTTTGCCATTTTGACACCAAATTTTAAACGAAGTCTTTCTGACCTCACCTTATGATCAGGATAAATGGGATTTTTAAAATCCCGTCTCAAAGGGGATTTCGAAGCTCGACTGCAAAACATGTTTCAGAGGGGATATGAAAATGATACCTGTCAAGTTCATGAGGTGAGGTAACAAGGGGGCTATGTTGAAAATTTTGAGCCAAAATCTGCAAAAAAGTCGCAAAGTTATGAGTAAACATTGAAAAAATTCAGTGTTTCTTCATAACGTCATTGTTTTTTGGTATTTTGACCCCAAATTTTCAACAGTCTTTTTATGACCCCCACTAGGATCTATGGCCTATCCTGTAGGTAGGGAAATGAGCAGACTAGATGGCCAAACGGTCCTTATCTGCTGTCAAAGTCTATGTTTCTATGTTCTATGTTTCTGTGTTTCTATTATATGAT
The DNA here is from genome assembly GCA_016271365.2 of Neoceratodus forsteri. Lineage (NCBI taxonomy): Eukaryota > Metazoa > Chordata > Ceratodontiformes > Ceratodontidae > Neoceratodus > Neoceratodus forsteri. Next base: position 36,950,182 of record JADMNL010000022.1, read on the forward strand.
CAAGGCAGGTGGAATTTTTTAAATCCCATCTAAAAAGTGATTTTGCAGAGCAACAATGAAAACATGTTTCAGAGGGGATTCGAAAAATTACACCTCCCTTGTTCATGAGGTGGTGTAAAAAATGATTATGTTGACAATTTGAGGCAAAAATGTTAAAAAAAATGACACAGTTATGAATAAAATTAAAAACTCATTAACCACCACATGGTATGGTTCACGCTCAACATGGGCAGGGCAACAGGAGGTACGGGGACAAGGGTGATTGGCTTTAAGGGGGCAGTCTTTAAAAGGATGGGGGAAATCTTGGGCAGGCATCTGACAGGAAATCAGCCACACATGGATGCCAGCCAGAAATGGGAGAGTATTAGGAAAGGGCTGGTGGAGGTGACTGGGACACGTGCAAGAACAAGGAGTAAGAAGGGAAGGGCCAAACAAACAGCTGGCTTACGCAGGAGGTCATGGAAGGGATGAGGGCCAAAAGAAAGGCATTTCGGAGACTCAAGAAATTGAGGGAGGAATAACAGGGAGATGGAAATGAAGAAGTCCAGGGAGGTTATTTTATTTTTTTATTTATTTAGCTTTTGTTGACCGGGTAAGTGCACTAGACAAATCCTGCCTATTTTCAGGCACGACCCGGGGGAGGGGGAAACAGATGAATGCCAACTGACCTTGAACCAGATTAAGCTGTTGGTGGTATTTTTTTAGTGAATGAGGGAAATTTGGCCAGGACACCAGGGAAATTCCCCTACTTCCTGCTTCCTGTGAGCAGGGGGGACCCATTTTCTGGTGGGACCAAGATGGCGGAGGAGGAGGATGTCTGCTTGGTGGGAGAGCTGGCCTCTGCTCCCACAGTGTGCAATGTGGAGGCTGACCCTTTGAATACTCAAGATATGGATTCTGATATGGAGTTTCACGATGCAGTGGTTCTTTGGGAGGATACAGCAGTTGATTTAAGAAAAAAAATCAAAGGACTGGGAGAAAGGAAATGCTTGAAAAGGAATCTTTGGATGCAAGGTTCAAATCCAGCTTGGAACCTGACGACATGGATGCACTTAATACCTGCAATTTGCTCTCCTGAAACCGAGGTGTTTAAAACTGAGAAAATACAGGACTGCACTTAAAAGAAAGTCTGTGGAGCATGGTGAGTCTTTGCAACATTTTTTTATTTCGAAGCCACTACTGAAACAGACAACCGCTTTTACAATCTGTTTTACCCGCTTTAAAAAATGTACAGCAAAGTGATTCTCTCTCACACAATCAGTGTTACGGGAGTAAGGGAGAAGCAAGCAGTTGAGCACTCTATGGACTTTGCATCAGGTGCTCAGCCGCTCAGCCTGAGTTGTTAACTCTGCAGCAGGTAGAATCGGAGCTGACAGCTGCAGCGTTGTTCTAATAATAATATGGCTGACTCGGTTCAGTCGGGAGTCCTGGCAGGGCGAGACCACTCTTTATAGCCCAGCAGCTATGTGGAAGTTCCTGAAGTAAAATTTACTGTTAGTAAAGCTGCTAACAGTACTATAGAGGTTAGTGAGTGCATTCAGCCCGCTATAGTCTGACTGCCCTAACAATTGAAAAGCCGAAACAGAGTCCCCAAAGGAAGTACAACAGACTTTGTCTGCATCAGAGCTAAAGCAGTCTGAGTCTGCATGGTTAGACAAATCAGCTGGATTCGTTTTAAAGGCATGGGGCTCAGCATGATGTAGTTTATCAGTCCTCAGCTGTTTCCAAACTGGAGTTACTGAATTCTTCTTTCCAAAAAAAGAAAATACTCTTTATAAAATCTGGTCTACAAACACATAATGTTTCAGAGCTCTGGTCCCCTGATAAAGCACTCAAAGGAGCAGGTTGGAGCAAATGCAGCAGGCATATGGAAGCCTGATCCTACTTGGGACTCTGATTATACCCTCTCACAGCATTCACCAGAGTGGAAACCGGACTTACAACAGCAAAAGCTGGAGCAAGATTTGCAGGACAATAAAACTGTTTAGAGGTAGAAAAACTTCCACTGAGAGCTACATCCCTGGAGTCACAGATATCTTTACCTTCCTCATTGAATACAGATTTGTAACACCCTGCAGGAGCCTATTGCTTCTTCTCACACGCCTCTCCAACGGAACTGCTCTCAGAAACCACTTATGTCTGAATTATTTTCAACACTAAAAAGAAGCAGCACCTCGCCGGAATGCAGTTCAGATCTGCTATAAAGGGGTTTGGAGGATCGACCAGATAGACACTACGTGGGGAAAACTTATTAAAAGAGTCCTTGCATTTTACCCCAAAAGATGTGTATGCATTTATTAATATCTCTGGAGAGGATAATTTTGACATCAGTTTTAGGACACCACATGCATTGGACTTTATTCTGGGATAGGTACAACCAGGTTAAATTTTCTCTATGGACCCCCTTCTTAGTGATTCCTTTAACTAAACCCCTGATAAAACATGTTACGGTCATGTTTAGAAACGAGGGGTTCATGTGGAAGATATATCATTTTGGTTGTCCCTTATGTGAAATTTTATGGGCCGGAACCTATCCTAGATTCTGAACAGTTTTGGACGGAGGATGGAAATACAAAACTAAACTGAGGCAATCTGAGACAGGGTAGTCCATATTCCCAATTCTTTCTATTAGGAAAGACAGAGGGTTTGTTTTATAGTGGACAACCCCGGCTTGCTACAGATGTGGGGCTAAAACACACCTCTCAAGTGTTTGTGACCAACCACGTTGTGACAACTGTGGGAAGGTTGGACACACAACTATGTATTGTCACAATCAGCTCAAATGTGAGCTTTGTGAAGAATCTGGCCACTCTTTCGGGTTTGCCCTTGGCTGCAAAAATAAAACATCCTGTATAAATTCAGAGCTTTTAATTCAGCAAGCTCAGGATGCTGCACAATTTCCCTCCTAGCTCACAACCCTCTACCTGTTTCTTCTTCTCAAACCAAAGTTCAGACCCTTGGTGTAGTACCTCCATTGACAAACTTAGGAATAGCAGACAAGGTGAACAAACTGTTTTGGTTATGGAAGTCATTAAAAATCAAGTATGGGCCCACCTGAGCTTTTGGATTTCCCTGTGTGTTACTCTGAGGTTTCGTGGAGACTTCTGAGGAAGCATCTAAGGCTTTAAATATTAGGCCTTCACTACCCCAACGCAGATCATCTAGGCATTTGCATCCCAAACCCCCTTACTCCTCCCATAGAGACTAGCAACTCTATGCTGCATTGTTTACTCCTTGGGAGATACAGAGATGGAATTAGAGATTCAGACTCCCAAAAATCTTCCACTGATCTCAGCCAGTGGATAACTATAAAGAAAAGAAAAAAAAGAGAAAAATGATAAAGTAGTTCTTTTTTTATAAAGCTTAATGCAGTGGTCATGGGGCTCTTTTGAACACTCATAGTTTGCTTAATATAGTTAAGAGGCAAGCCCTTTTTCACTATATAAAAACAAAATTTATCAGTATGTTTTTACAGGAAACCTGGATGTACTCAGCAGAACAACTCACTACTTTCAAACGGGATTGGGTGGGGCCCTTCCTATTGGTCCTTTGGAACTGATACAGCAGATGGTATTGGGATTTTATTCAATACTTATTCTTTAAACTTCATAATTTAGTAGATCTTATTCCAGGGAGAGTCTTGATATTAGATGGGAAATGGCATGATATATGCTATCGATTTATTAACATCTACAATCCACAGACAAAAGCTGGTAGAGTTTCTTGTTTAAAAGCTGTTCAACCCTACTTGGTGACATCAGTTAAGGTGCTTTGGGAGGTGACTTTAATTGCACAATTTCTGACTCACCTAATCAGAAGAAAAGAAAATTTATTGTGATTCTCACATGCTAGCTAATATAGTTAAAATAGCAGGTTTATTTAACTGTATCTCCTTCCTCTCAAGGGCCAAGGTATTCATTTACAAAAGGGAAATTGTTTTCCTAATAGACTACATGTTTGTCTCTCATAATGTACAACTGGATTCCTTTAAGATGATCCACTGTGAATTTTCTGATCATTTATTACTTTCTTGTAGTTCATTATATACAGGTTCCCCTGAACGTAGGCAGCTCAGGTGGAAACTGAATAACACTATGTTAGATATACCATATATACAGTCCGGGTGAAACATATTCTAGCAGCCAGGTTGTCAGTGGCTTTTTTTATGAGGATTTAGGAGATTGGTGGTTAACAACTAAGTTCGAATTATGTAATTGGTTTAAAGGCAAGGGCAAAAACAAAAATTTTAAGTTTTTGAGATATTTGTCCCTTAGGCAACAACTGCAGAAACTTATGACAATTGCATATGTCTCTCACTTAGACTATTCAGACCAAATTAGTAAAATAAAGGAGGAAATGAGGAATTTCCAATATGATAGAGCAAAAACCCTACAGGCTATTTTTTCTAATAGCATAAAAAAATTCCCCATTGGGGACCCTTTTGAAACCTGTAAAAATCTGAAGGTTTCTTCTAATATTGATTCTTTGCAAAAACCTGATGGCTCTTTGGCCACCACGGTTGCTCAGCTCAGAGAAACAATTATTGGGCATTTTCGAACTCTAGACCCCCTCTCTTATTACAGAGGCAGAAATGCTTTCATATCTTAAAACATCTAAGCCCCCCAGGTTAGCAGAAATCTCAACATTATTGGATCCAATTACACAAGAAGAAATAATAAAAGTAATTAGGAATTTGAAATTAAACATTTCACCGGTAAGGATGGCCTTCAATAATCTGTATAAAGTTTTTCAAAGGAATTGAGTCAATGCTTGTATATTTTATTCCAGTATTTTATGGAAACTGCTGTTTTCTTTCTTTTTCTGAGGGATTGCTGATTTACTTATTCAAATCTGGAGACAGACAAAATATTAAAATTGGCGACCAATTACCCTCTTAAATTCAGATTATAAAATCTTCACCAGTATTTTGAATAATCGGTTAAAAATTACGCCAGATGGGTAATTTCTCCTTACCAGTTTAGTGGGATACCTAATAGGCAAATTCAGACAGCCTTAATGATCATACGTGAAGTTATTGAACATCTTTCTGAAGTGGGAGTCACGAATTGTATGATGGTCGCTGATTTGGAAAAGGCTTTTGATAGGGTATATTTGCCTTTTTATTTCTAACGTTAATACATTATGGAGTTCCATTGCACATTGTTAATATAATTAAAAAATTATATGAACATAATATTGTGTTCCCTCGCAAGGTCAGACGGCAAAATGTTTTCAGTTACATACTGAGTTCGCCAAGGTTGCCCTCTTAGCCCCCTTCTCTATATCTTTTCTTTGGATCCCCTACTACAAAAATTAACTACTGTTCCATTGTGGCCAGGTATTTCTGATGGTACGGTTAAGGACAAACATCTTCTGGCACAGGCCTATGCAGATGATTTGATTGTATATTTCGCAGATCATTCATATGTGCACATTTTTTTGACCGCATTTGAGGCTTTTTCAAAAGTTTCGAATGCAAAAATAAATGTGCACAAAACAAAAGGTTTATTTATCGGAGCAACAGGTCATAAGGAAGCGGTGCAGGGTGGTATCCATTTTTCCAGAACTCCCCTTAAAGTTTTGGGCATACATTTTGGCCCCCAGAACATACCAGTTGAAAATTGGGATATAGCCCTACAAACAGTGGAGAATAAAGTCAATAGATGGAAAAAGTGGAAATTGTCCAAACTGAAACGCATACATGTTATCAAACAGTTTTTTACCATGTGTTCAGTATGTAGCTATGATTTTTCCGCTCCCAGTGCATCTAGAAACTAAACTGTATGGTTTATTCTTTCAAATGGTTTGGGGCAATAGATTAAACCCCATTAAAAGAAGCTATACATATTTAAGTAAAAACAAGGAGGTCTTGGGATGGTGGATCCAGTGATTTTTGCTCACTCTTTATTCATTATGTGTTCAGTGAAAAGTGGCTTACGATTAGAAGCAGGAGTGGGATAAATGGATTTCCAGATCATTGGACAAATACTTTAGAAATTGGCTTTTGGCTCCAAAAATAAATCCTCACATTTATATTCCACAGTATTTTAGACCAGCTGCACAAAAATTATATAAATGGAAAATAGAGAAAGAGACAATTCTGAGTAATAGCATGAAAGAATTTTATCAGGTGGTAATGGCAAATTTACTTCCTTTAGAGCCATGTTTTAAGAATTGCCCTTCTTCTTTGAATCCTAAAGTATTGGCCCAACTTAACTGTCGCAGATTGCCTCAAATGCAATGGGAAACACAGTGGCTAATATTCTATGGTCTTTAAATGTTAGGGTAATGCCAAGTACAAAGCCATTGAAGAAAGGAAGTGTCCTTACTTGGATTGTATAAATACTGAGGAATCGATGGAGCATTTTCTTTTACACTGTTCCTATGCAAAGGGTTTGTGGGTTTATTTGGCGGCACTTTGGGGTTTTAAGTGGCTGAATTTTCTTACATATCAAATCTTGGTTTTAGGGTTTATCCAGAGACTCTTTCTGATTTTCATGAAGAAACACTGTCATTATTTTTGGATGTTTACGTTATTATTTATGGCAGGCAAGGTGTCAGTGGGTATTATATCAAAGAAAATGCCTTATTTTGTTTTTAGCATTTTGGTTTCACAGGAACTCTCGAGGATTTACGCTCAGGATGCTCAAGGACAGTACAGACTCAGTTACTAAAATGTGGAAAGGGTTTTTCATTTTATTAAGTTCAAATAATGTATAAAAATAATCTGATAATTACTCTGATTATTGTATAAATTTGTTAGATTAAGTTTTTGGCTCTTACTTTGTATAATTGATTACACTGAGTTGTTCTAATTATGTTTAATAATACAATAAAACTCCCTACTCTTTTCGATAAGTGCCATGGATCTTTAACATCCACCTGAACTACCACCAATCCAGGCAGATGGGACCTCGGTTTAACGTCTCATCCGAAAGACGGCACCTCAGATATGCAGCACCCCTCTTATGCTGCATTACAGTGTCAGAACTGGGATATTGACCCAAGTGTCAGATGTGGGAACTGAACCCACAGCCCTCTGATCTCCCGGCCTCAGAGGCGAGTGTGCTACCTACTGAGCCACTGACACTGTTATGAGTTATGAGGTTACCAGGCTGGTCAGAGCAGCCAAGGCTTCCAGAGAACTGAGATTGGCACAGGGCATTAAGAATGGAGAAAAGGACTTCTTCAGATACATCAGCAAAAAACAGAAAAACAACGATCAGATCGTGAGGATTAGGAAGGACAGGGGCTGGGTGGAGAAGGGGGTGGACCTGGCAGAGGCACTTAATGATTACGTCTGCTCTGTGTTCATGAAAGAAAAAGGGGGCAGACATCTCTTGGGACAGGAGGAGTGGGCAAGGGGGGGGCTGGTATAGGGATTACAGAGGATAGGGTGCTGAAAGGATTAAGGGCACTCACAGGGGGATAAGGCACCGGGTCCAGATGAAATTCACTCGAAGGTACTCAAGGAACTAGCGGAGATTCTGGCAGGACCATTGGCTGACCTGTTCAATACCTCCTTGGACACAGGATGCGTACCACAGGACTGGAGGATGGCCCACATGGTGCCCATACATAAAAGTGGTCCTAAGGATGAACCAGGCAACTACAGACCAGTGAGCCTCACATCAGTTGTGGGGGAAACTCATGGAGATCCTAAAGGAGAGGCTGGTGATCTTTTTGGAGAACAATGGTCTCCAGGATGGTCAGCAGCACGGATTTGTCTCGGGTAGATCTTGCCAGACAAACCTGAATGAGTACTATGACTGGGTGACAAGAGAACTGGACAAAGGCCATTCGGTAGATGTTCTGTACTTGGATTTCAGCAAGGCCTTTGATTCCGTACCACATGGGAGACTGGGGGGGAGCTGGAGTATATGGTGGGGGGAACAAAGATCATTAATTGGATCACCAATTGGCTGAAAGGAAGGCAGCAAAGGGTGGTAGTGGGTGGTGAACTCTCATCTCCGAGGGATGTGACAAGCGGGGTGTTGCAGGGATCTGTATTGGGACCGGTGTTGTTCAGGATATTCATAGCCGATATCTTCCACGGGGTCTGGAGTAAGATCAGTCTCTTCACAAATGACACAAAGATAGGAGTGGTGGTGGATGACATCGAAGGGTGGAGGGAGCTGCAGGGGGACCTGACCAGACTACAGGAGTGGTCGGATGCATGGCAGTTGGAGTTTAATGCCAAAAAATGCAAGGTATTGCACTTCAGGGCCAATAACCAGGGGAAGAGCTACCAGCTTTGGGGAGGGGTACAGCTGGAATGCACCGAGAAAGAAAAGGATCTAGGGGTGCTTATAACAGGAAGTATGAACAACTCAGTACAGTGCTGGAAGGCGGCAGCAAAAGCCAACAGGATGCTGGGGTGCATAGCGAGAGGAATTTCCTCCAGAAACAGGGAGGTGATCCTGCCCCTATACAGGTTGCAGGTCAGGCCGCACCTGGAATACCGCATGCAGTACTGGCACCCATTCCTGAAGAAGGACATCAGATTGTTGGAGGGTGTACAGCGGAGGGTGACAAAGATGATCCAGGGATTAGAGTGATACTCCTATGAGGAGAGGCTGTGAGAGCTGAAAATATATTCCCTGGAGGAGAGGCGGGATGGGGGGACATGATCGAGACCTTTAAATACTTAAAGGGGATTAACAAGACTAGCACAGAAGAGATTTCCCAGATTAGAAGGGGGAGGGTCACGAGGGGGCACCAGCTGAGATTGGAGGGGGAAGATTCAGGAGGGAAGTCAGGAGACTTTATTTCACAGAGAGGGTGGTGGATAAGTGGAATAGTCTGCCTGAGGAGGTAGTAGCCTGTAGTACGTTAGATGGTTTTAAGAGGGATGGGACAGAGTGAAAGGGGGGTAATTATGAAAAGGGAGGGGGTGGGGCAGCTGCAAAATTAAGGGCTAGCTGCACAATTGAGCAGACTCGATAGACTGTGGCCTGTTTCTGCTGCCATTTTTGTATGTTCATATATACACTGTTTTCACCCTAGTTATCACTACTGGAAGACTATTCCAGGCATCCACCATATCCCTCCTAAATACCCCCTTCCTGCTTTACTGCATGCCCCCTTCTGCCCGTGCACCTTCTCATCTGAAAAATACTCCATTCCTGTACTTTATTTACTTATGTGAGGTACTTATAGCTCTTTATTCTGACCCCCTCTCCCTCCTCTCATCCAGAGTGTACATACTGAGATCCCTCAGCCTCTTCTCATAGGGCTTATGATGTAGTCCCTGCACCATTTGAGTTGCTTTCCTCTGCACAGCCTCGACCCTGTATACGTCCTTCCTGAGGGGTAAGCTCCAGAACTGTACACAGTACTCCAGGTGGGGTCTCACCAATAGGTGAAACAATGGTAACACCACCTCTCTCCTTCTGCAGGTGTTTCCCTTCCCCAGCATCTTGCCGGCCCTGCCTACTGCCTCGTCACATTGCTTTGCCACTTTGAGGTCATCAGATATGATAACCCCAGTCCCTTTCCTGTTTTGTGACTGTCAATACCTCTTCCCCCATTGTACACACCGCCTCTGGGTTTCTATGCCCTACAGTAGGTGCATGATTTTGTACTTTTTTCCACACTGAAACCCAGCTGCTGTACCCTTGACGACTCCTCGAGTTTCCTCAGGTCACCACTTATTCTCTCCACCCCCTATGGAGTACCTACCCTGTTGCAGATTTTGGTGTAATCTGCAAAGAGGCAGAAGAGTTCCCTTATAGCTGTTCTGCAATGTTGCTTATAAAGACATTGAAGAGGACTGGTCCTAGTACTAAGACCTGAGATACCTTGCTGGTCACTGTTCCCTCATTAGAGTGAGCGCCATTTACCACCACCCTCTGTTGCCTCTCCATCAACCAATTCCATACCCAGTTTACCACATTTGGGCCCACCCTGAAACTGTCCAGTTTCCTTATGAGCCTCATTTGTGGTACAGTGTTAAAGGCCTTGCTGAAATCAAAGTAGGCCATATTCACCATCCCACCCTGATTTATTGTCCGGGTCGCCCAGTCAAAGAAATCGATCAGGTTATCAGGTTAGTCTGACATGACCCCCTCCCATGAAACCATGCTACCTTGGGTCTTGTAACCCATTGGATTCAAGATACTCCACCAGCTTTTCTTTTAAGAGAGTCTCCATTAACTTCCCTGCCACTGATGTTAGACTGACCGGCCTATAGTTGCCAGACTCCTCCCTGCTGCCACTTTTACGAAGCAGGACTATATCTGCCCTCTTCCAGTCCTCTGGAACCACTCCTGTCTTCAGTGAGTTGTTGATCAGGGCTGTCAGAGGTGCAACCAGTACCGCTCTGAGCTCCCTCAGCACCCTTTGGTGTACCCCGTTTAGCCCCATAGCCTCATCACTTTCAGATTTGCAAGTCCTCTTAGAACTCATTCCTCTGTGAATGCACTTGTGTCTACACCCCTCAGTGTTCCTGCTGCTCCTATGTGGTCCATCCCCATCTCCCTCTACTGTGAAGACTGAACAGAAGTATCTATTCAGGTTACCTGCTTCGTCCTGATCCTCCTCTGCACAATCTCCCCCTCCCCTTTTTATCCTCACTATCCCTCCTTCCCCTTGTCTTCCTCTTTTTTGCTTATGTATTTAAAACAGGACTTTTTCCCCTTTTGTTACCCCTTTGGCCATCCTTTTTCTCAGTTTTTACCTTTGCACCCCTCACCGCCTTCCCTGCTTCCCACTGCTTTTCCTGGTACACCTCCCTACCCACTTCCCTCTGCATCTCCTTGTACCTCCTGAATGCTACCCTTTTAGCCTTTATCCTTGCAGCCACTTCTCTCGAGAACCATAGCGGTCTCTTTTTTCTCCTGTTTTTGCTCTCTTCTTTCACACTGAAGTTTGTTGCCTTCACTTATGTCATCCCTTAATTTGGCCCATTGTTCCTCCATCCCACCCATGCAATCTCCCCCTGTTAGGTCGTCTCTGAGGCATTCAGCCATATTTTGTTTTATATCTGCCATCCTGAAGTCCAGGATCCTTAGTCTTGTGTGGTTCATCTCTGCCGCCATCCTTATGAACCACACTAGGGTGATTGCTGGTCCCCTGGCGACATCCCACCATGACATCTACAAAACTAATTATTGTTAATATTATTTTAATGGGGGATGTTTACACCACAATACTACCCAGGAGTTAAAAGCCTTGTTAACCACATGGTGTTTGAGCTCTCTGTAGGCTGTAAACATTCTCCTTATGTCATGTGACTCTTCTGTACGATTTCACCACTCTTAGCTCAAAAAAGTTCTGCTGAACCTCTAATTACAGCTACACCCCCAACTAGTACATAAGTAAGGGGGTTAGTTTTTGAGGGGTTCTGATAACAAGTATAACCCACTGATGCTTCCTACTTGTAGTTTAGAAATGTCATTTTAAATCATGACCTTGCTCTTAGTCAATCAGAATTGCTTATTTCTACCCGGCTCGGTGGTGCTGAGGGTTGAGGCGCTGGATACCACACCTTGCACCACGCCGGCGACCCGGGTTCGGGAACGAGCCCAGGGCACCAGGGGTTGGCCAGGGAGGAGAAGGATGGAGTGCCCAACGGCTGCTCTCCTTCTCCAGGGAGGTTCTCTGCAGGCTCCGGCCGCAATATCGCCATCAGGAGAGCCCGGTGGTAGGTGAGGTACGTCGGAGTAGCAGCAAGACTATTGGGTGGATGTCGGCAAGGGGCGGAGTAGGAGGCATATCTCAGCGCACCTCCTCACTCATTGGCCCCATTGCACACCAACGTCTAGGGGCGCTCACCAGGAAAAAGGAGGAAAATGGAGCCCGTCACTCCTAGGTGATGACTCCTCTGAAGCCGAACCACGTCACCAGGCGCTCACTAGGGCAGACTCTAATGTGGACCACCTCGCTTGGTCACAGTGGGGAAGGCTTGGGGTGACCTCCCCGCCCGCCCGGGGGGTTTATCGGGTTACCTGAGGGCTCTCTGAGCGATCGGACACTCTAGGAGAAGACTCCTGGGGGCGCCATGGGACGTTGTAAAAGACTACTTGAGGGGTCTAAAAGAGCGGAGTAACAGTGCAGGTAGGAGGATACACATAAGGTTAAAAAAAAAAAGAATTGCTTATTTCTAAACATTCCAGGTACTCATATAGCCACAAGAGACACAGTAACAGTACATAGTATAAAATGGCTGGGGATTTTTCTGCATCCTGATTGGTTAAGAAGATTCTAAAGCCATGTCGTTTAGAAAAGAAAACTCATGGCTTTGGACTTCTTCCAGCAACCAGGACTCAGCACACTGTAGTATTACTGCCACCAGGAAATTAAAAAAAAAAAAAAAAGATTTGTGGCAGCCATGTTTTTAAAGTAAAAACAATACTTGCCTTTACATACAAACACTGCCATATCATATTTCTTTTTCAGTTCACCCCCATTTCATTCACAGCACAAAGTCCAAATATACATTTTTTAAATACCTCTGATTCTTATTTATTTATTAACCTTCATTTTGAAGGCCTCACTCCCTGTACTGCAGAGTTCCCCCAGGTGTCCAGTATGGCCACATTGGGGCCCCATCCCTACTCATCACAGGACTCTGTGCTGCCCGTAACCCCGATAACCACACAAACCATCACACAGAGACTCACATATTCCATTTACATGCAGTGTAAAAATCAATTACAGAGCAGTCAGTTACTTTGTAATCAAATACTGTATCACCCTGCATGTAAACCCCATCAAGGGTGTGAGGATCGATGCTGTGATTGATCGAAGGTCACTGAACAAGTGCACAGATCACTTGTGAATCAAAGCCAACCATGCATATAAACAGCAGCCACACTAGCTTTGATCCCACGCGTATGCCTGGTTGACTTGATTCCCATACCCTTTGCTTTCCACTCGGTATTCAATTCAGGGTGCTCGAACGGCATGTAAACCCATTCACCCCAGAAGGATTCGATTTCTTGGCGGCAGGGCGGCAGGCGGGTGGACGCTGCCGACCGCTGCTGGGGTGGGGTGGTGGGGCCACGGGTGGTGGGGTGAGGGGACACCAGCCACCAGGGATACGCTGGGGGTTTGATAAACATACCGCCTGCGATCGGGCTTTCAGTCCACTGGACCACCAGGGATACCTTCGGAGGAGGGAGGGGGTTATTAAACATACTGCCCGCGATCGGGCTTCGGTCCACTGACCACCAGGGATACCTTTGGGGACGCCACTTGCTGCCCGCGATCGGGCTGTTGGAGGGGGAATTAAACCATGCCCGCGACCGGGCCAGTGGGGGGGGGGATTCTACACTGTTTTGCCAGCGCCCGCTGAGGGGCGCCGGTCCTCGACGGCTGCTGCCTGGCAGGGCGCCAGGTGCAAGTCCTCGGGGATCGGTGCACCTACATGCTAATGGCATGCAAATGGAGCCATAATCAGATGCAAATGGCCCTCCCTGCGCCTTGCATGAATTATGGCCCCATTTGCATGTCACCTTTTAAATATCGCAATTTTGCGCATGGCGCAATGGTACTTGCGCCAACGCAAGTTGAATGCTCCACTCTGTCAACTTGTGGTGGTGCAAGTTCCACTGCACCATTCACAGTGGCTGTGGCTGGGGGGTAATATTCAAAGGAGTTGCTCAATAGCGCAACTCCTTTGAATATCACCCCGACACCCACTGTAACTATTTTGGCGATGCATGGCTTACCGCCAAGAAAAGCGCAGTTTGAATATCTGGCCCTAGTTCTTTAATGTGCATCTGTCACCAATTGCTATCGGAGCACAAACAGACCTTGTAGTACTAGTTTGTTTTCACTTTTAGGAAAAAAAAACATTTCTCCCAGCAGTTCTGAGAAACACTAAAAAGTTTCACACAAATGTTTGAAAAAATTACCTTCTCTAGCTTAGGATTTAGAGAAGGAACAAAAAGTATGTTGTATGCACTTAAATCATTGGTGCTCCTCTCACATGACCCAAGTACCTTCACCGTGGCATCATCCAGTGACCACTCATGGTGGCCTGAGACTCCTCCAGTGTCAAACTCCATTGACATGTCATGAAGTGCCCACTTCTAGTAGTAGCTGTAGTAACATCTATAGTCAAGGCAACAAGAATATGCTCATTTACATGGGGTATCATAGCGCTTATTCCTGGTTACAAAATTTTAAATTTGTTGTTAGAACATAGCTCAAAATAACTAATGCTTCTGTTCTAGCAATCTACACAGCATTAGGTGTGATGAATTCCATCAGGTACTCACGTCCTGTATCAAGCAATGTTGAAAAAGATGAAGGCATTGCTGCACTTCTCTAGTTGGTGAGTCGCCTTTACAGAGTGAAGAAAATGAGCACAGATGGAGCATTCTGTGGAGACAGTCTTGCTAGCCTCAGAACTGTGATGTACCGCAGATGTAACCACTAGGTTTAAGGTATAAGCAAAGCAACTAATGTTAATGCTAGGGCGGATGTGATTCCTCTTCACAAAGTGGAGCAGGACAGAGGCAGGAAACTACAGGACCTGTTAGTTTGACCTCAGTGGTAGGGAAAATGATGGAATCACTTCTAAGAAAGAACTGTTGAGTTATTAGAGGCCAGCAGGGCACAGGACCCAAGGCAGCATGGATTCACAGCAGGAAGGTCATGTCAGACGAATCCTCATATTTCTTTGACTCAGTGATCAAAGTAGTATACCAGGGAGGGGCTGTGGACATAGCCTCCAGATTCTTTAGCAAGGCATTTGACACAGTCTCATGCAAAAGATTATTAAACAAGTTATCCAGCCTAGGAGTGGGTCCCAGGTGGTAGCCTAGGTAAAAATAGGCTGAACAACAGGAGGTAGAGGTAATAGTAAACGGTGTCTGCTCCAAAGAAGGGGGTTACTAGTGGGTAACCGCAGGGTTCAGTACTGGGACCACTCCTCTTAATGTCTTTATAAGTGACATTGTGGAGGGGCTAGAAAGAAAGTATGCCTCTTTGCAGATGACACAAAGATCTGCAACAGGGTGGATGCACGGGGAGGTAGAAAGGATGAGAAGGGACTTGGCAAGGTTGGAAGAATGGTCAAAGGTATGGCAGCTTAGATTCAATGTGAAGAAGTGCAAAGTAATGCACCTGGAAAACAAAAACCCAGGGGAAAGTACACAGTGTGGGGGGTAGGTACTAACAACAACAAAAATGGAAAGGGACCTGAGGCTAGCCATATCAGATGACCTAAAGGTAGGCAGGCAATGTGAAAAAGCAGTAAGAAGGGCTGGGGGGATACTGGGATGCACTGGAAGAGACAGCACTTGTAGAAACCAGGAAGTTATCATACCTGTGTATAGACAGTTGGTGAGACCCCATCTGGAGTACTGCATGCAGTTCTGGAGACACCGTCTCCGCAAGGACATAGGCAGAATGGAGGCAGTCCAGAGGAGGGCACAAAATGGTACAGGGTCTGCACTAGAAACCATAATGGGTGATATTAAAGACGAGGAAAGGAGGAAGAGGAGGGACATGATAGAAACTTTCCAAGTACCTCAAGGGAATCAACAAAGTCCAAGAGGGTAGCATCTTTCAGAAAAAGAAATGTGCAAGAACAAGGGGGCACAGTTAGAAGATGGGGGGGACAGCTCAGGGGCAATGTGAGGAAGTATTTTTTTACAGAAAGTGTGTTGGACGCATGTAACAGCCTTCCTCAGGAGGTTGTGGGTCAAAAACAGTTGGGAATTCAAGAATATATGGGACAGACATAAGACAATTATAGTGGTGGGTAGGAGGAAGTAGGCTGTTGGTTAACTAGGATATGCAGCTTATCCAATAGGTAGGGAAATGGGCAGACTGGGTGGGCCAAGCGGTCCTTATCTGCCGTCAAAGTATGTTTCTAATGAAATCCCCGTCACTGACTTGTTTCACTGTGTTTACAATATTATACATGATGAAAAAAACATGTATATTGGTAGGTACCTACCAACTGTCCAAAGTGAGGCATGCTGTGAATGAATGCCAGGATGTTCAGTGATTTATACTGTAGTCTTTCTGTCTTAGCCCCACACTAAGAAGAGCAGACCTGGAGTGACTGCCAGATTGTGGAGGGATGAAGGGAGAGCCAGTGACACAAGGAGAGAAGGAAGAATCAGCAATGAGACATAAGCATTTGCACACACTAGTGTGCAGTCGAGGAGAGATATACATTCATGGAATTTGTACTGCTCCGGATTTCTGTGGTGCAGTGGACCCTGCCCCAACCACACACACACACACACACACACACACACACAGCCTCTGAGAGAAGTGTGGCAACTGCTGTTCTGGCACCATACTCTTTGAAAATGTGTAACATGATGGGATCTGGTTAGTGGTTACACTGGAAATGTTTAGGAGGTGGAACTATAACTCTGCATTTGTAGGAGGTGGAACTGTCATCCCTAGGAGTTGTACTTTTCAAAGTATTCAATGGAGAAAGGTGTCAGAGGAGGTGGAACTGAGTTCCTGTGGTTTTCTGCTCAATTTAACCCCTGAATCAGGTGAACATGTGTAATGTGAATCTGATGAAAATGTTGGATGTGAAGCTGGTAGAAATGTGGGACGTGATGGGGAAGTGGATGGCTCTGTGGATTGGTAGCAGGATAAGGAGCCTTTAACCTTTTAGTTGTTGGTTCAATCCAGCACAGTTCGGTAGTGGGTAGAACATGACTGGGAACCTGTTAAAAATGTGGAATGTGAATCTGGTGAAAATGTGGAACGTGAATCTGGTCAAAATGTGGAACATGAATCTGGTGAAAATGTGGAACGTGAATCTGGAGAAAATGTGGAACGTGAATCTGGGGAAAATGTGGAACGTGAATCTGGTGAAAATGTGGAATATGAATCTGGTGAAAATATGAATGTGGGGAAAATTTGGAAAATGAATCTGGTGAAAATGTGTAACATGAATCTGGTGAAAATGTGGAATGTGAACCTGGTGAAAATGTGGAACGTTAACCTGGTGAAAGTATGGAAAGTGAAGCTGGTGAAATGGAAAGTTAATCTTGTGAAAATGTGGAATGTAATGTGGGGAAAATGTAGAAAGTGAATCTGGTGAAAATGTGGAACATGAATCTGGTGAAATGTGGAACATGAACCTGGTGAAATGTGGAACATTAATCTAGTGAAAATGGAAAGTGAATCTGGTGAAATGTGGAAAGTGAATCTGGTGAAAATGTGGAAAGTGAATCGTGAAAATGTGGAGATGAATCTGGTGAAAATTTGGAACATGACTGGGAATCAGAGCAGTTGTGGTTATTAAGGATGAAGTGATGGTGGTACTGGTGGCAGCAGCAAGGGATAAAGAGGACACATTTACATTGGTGGTGATGAAGAAGAAGAGAAAGAAGACATGACTGTAAATTGTAATTTGTACGTGTGACTGCAATGTTTTACTATTCCATGTATTTTAATTTGTACTTTCCTGGGTCGTGCCTGAAAATAGGCAATATTGCCTAGTGTGCTTACCTGGTTACCAAAAGCAAATAAAATAAATAAATAAAACAAATGAGTAGTGGTAGCCATTTTGCATGACTGGTAGTGAAATGTCTGTAAACATGTAATGGCAGAAATTTCACGCATCAGCACCCATGCACAGCCTTACACAACTGTATGAACCAGTTTTATGGGAATGGGAATGTTGGCCAAAACAACAGAAAAACATCCCCTACTTTTGCAGAAAGTGCCTTGGGTTCTTTTACTTCCACCTGGATAGCACCAGAAATGGGAAGAAGGGACCTCAGTTTAATGACTCATCCAAAGGATGCCGCCCCCCCAACAGTACAGCACAGCACCCCCTAGTACTGCACTCTGGTGCCAGTATATATAGTATGAGCCCACTCCCAGTGTGGGACTAGAACCCACGACCTTCTGGATCAAAGACAAATGTGCTTCCAACTGCTACCAACTGAGCCATGCAGGCTTTGACACAGTAGAAAAATAATTTTGTGCAGTGAATGTGCCCTGAGTGTTGTTCTGCACTATGTTCATGACCTGCTGCATGCTGCTTGTCACCTTCAGCAGCTTTTCTGGGGCTGGACCAACTATGTTTTCTAGTACTGGCTCTGTTTGCCATTATTGTATTCCTCACAGGAAGATGTCTGATATAAATGGGCAAAGGATTTTGAGCAATCTCATTGGCTGTTAGCCATGCATTAGAAGTGTGTAACACACAGCTAAAACTAGTCCTGCCAACCTGGATCTAGTACTTGCTCAAACTCCTTATGCCAGGGAGCTAGCCCAGTGGCATGGAGGGCTAAGGCATCATGCCTTACTTCCTGCCACACTGGCGACCTGTGTTTGCGGTGCGAGTGGGTCATCAGGGAGGGAGAGGATCGAGCATCCAGGGGACAGCTCTCCTCTCCCAGAGAGGGTGGGGAACAGAGACCAGCACCTGCCTGACACCTAGCGGTGGCTGGATGTTGGCATGTTGGGTCCTGTACAGTGAGGTTTGAAGGTGGAGCAGCCAACTGGCATGTTGCTTGAGGAAGCAAGCACAGCTCGGCCATTGTCAGAACTGCATGCTCCGCTCTGCAGAAGAAATGGAAAACTGGTCCCAGTCAAGCTGGAGGAAGGCCATCCTCCACAGGTGCTGCCCCTGAGAAGGCACCTCCTGAACTGGATCCGTCCTGGTGGGTAGAGTTGGGTCTCCCTGCTGCCCTGCCATGAAGGGTAAGCCATGGGACAAGAAGGGAGGGTAACCCTGAAGGTAGGGGATGGAGCTGGGAGGATGGCAGGATAGTGGGCCAACCAGGATAGAGGAGAAACAGTAACTTAAAAAACAAACCTTTTGCTATTAGAACTTCTGCAATTTTTCCTCTAAACTTTTTACCGGTTGCTTTTTCTGTGCTTACTCAGCCAGTCGCATTCCTCCCATTTCAAGTATTTTTATGTTTTTTTAAACATACTCAGAAAATGACTTAAAATCCTGCTGGTGTGAGATATTCAAATAAATTAAATGATCCTGTTCATCTTGTCCTGCCCGTCCACTGCTGGTACTGCAGCCACGCATTCTTTTTTTTTTAACTGCCACTCTCATCCTGCTCGCACTCCCAATACCTACTATGCATCCTCGCCTCCTTGCTTACTTAATTTTTGTATGAATGTGACATTTACAACTTACTTTCCAACTAAAAGTACAGAAAACTCACTGAACTCCTTGGACAGAAGCAGTCTGTTGAGCTTGCACTCGAGCTCCCAATTCATTGGCCACGGCTGGGAGTCCTGTGCTTCCAGTTCACAGCAACTGTCGTGCCTTTCAGCTCTTTCACTACATTTTAAGGCAGTTTAAAGAAGAATAAATAAAAAAAAGAATCACTATTAATGTGATGGATACCTGCAGACGTTGCTGCCCTGCGCTACCGTTTCCTTCTTCAGCGGTAAGTGCGCTCTTGCTCACTCCTTACTGGCTCTCGATCAAAGCTAACATTGCAACAAATGGAAAAGAAAAAAAAAAACATAATTAAAAAAATACACAACATGCTACTGTGTTTTGGGCATTCAAGATGCGTGAGTGGGTGAGGGACTCAAGAGTGTGTTCAGCACGGAACTGGATGCCATAGCAACAACCTTCAATTATGATGGCACTGTGGGTCAAAAGTCCAAAGAGGCAAAATAAAATACAGTCAATTTCAGGCAGAGGAACTATTTTACATCAAAAGACACTAAACATTTTAATGTTTTTCTATTTAATCATAAAACTTTTGATTTTTGCACTCATGTAAATACAGAAGCCCATTTTATAAGCGCAATAAGACACTTCAGGGTGTGCGTTAGACAGTTCTAACACATGGCTAGGTGGCTGGACATACTCGGCCTGTGGCCTCATGCCTCACTACACCCCCTAGCTGTGCATTAGAACTGTCTAATGCACACTCCATTGTGTCTTATTACTTACTCAAAGCAAAGTTAGCAAAAAATGGCATCATAGTTTTTTAGCAAAAATGTATTTCTGACATTCTTTCATTCATGCTCAGTGTATTTTTAGTTTTCTCAGTTATTGTTAAAACAACTTTTACAGCTAATTTTGTAATTAATGACCCACGTCAGTAAAGACGGCAGCCACTCACAGTTTTTTAAAGATTTCTTCCATTGAGGTTGCCTGTTGAATATACATGCTAGACTCATAATGTGGATGCATTAGGATGGTGTTACCATATGTTTCTGATGGTAAAAAGCATAACATAGTATCAAGATACATGTTTTTATATTCTTATGATATAATTATATGTATTATGTTATATAATTATGTTATTATAAGATACAGTACATGCTACTCCTATTTCCCATTTCCTTCTGTTTTGCCTCTGCCTGTTAGTCATTGTATTATATTTCCAGCAGTCCTTCTCTTTCTAATTATTATTCATTTTTTATAATTATTTTGTTTTATTTCACTTTCATATAGCCTGATTACTGCTGTTTATTAAACTTGGCAATTCATGTCTGCCTATAAACTGCATTTTTGTTTACATCGTACATTATCTTTGAATGTGCTTGTTCTTCCCAATCTCCTTTCCGCAGGTGGCACCTGGAAATGGGTTTTGGCTCAGTGTGCCCTTCCCAGTTACCAATTTTCAATAAATAAATAAATAAAGGTATTCATTTTTTTATGGTGGACATGACACAGGACAGCAAACTTTCAAAAACTTCAAAACCCTGTACCTTGGTTGAGGAATAAAAGAAAATTAAAAGAAAAATGGCTATCCTGAAATTTTACCAGACAAATATTATTGTTGAAAAAAAATTATATGGGGACTAGCAAATACTGCTACTTTAAATTTAAGTTATTGGTATATTACTATAAAATGTAATCGCTCGCTACGGCAATGCCAATGAGCTGATAAGTCTCATTCACTAGTCTGGCCTGACTAGTAAATAAATCTTCTGAAAAATAAAAATATTTTTTAACTGTCTTCTTAGGCATGTAGCCAAAGACTTAGAACAATGTCTTGAATGCACACTGTGCACGCATACAAAACATATGCAATAGTGACCTATATTAAAACAACAAGAACAGAAGTTATATGTGGGTCAGAAAAATGTAATGTACAATAATTGTGGGCGGCACGTGCACCCTGACTGTCACGCTGCACTCATCTGACCCTCGCTTGCTGCTCTTTTACTACTGCTGCTTTGCTGGGGCTGTACCAAATACATTTTCTAGTACCTGCTCTGTCTGTCATTGCATTCCTTACAGGAAGATGATAGTGTATATTATAATAAATTATACAATGGCAAGAAAGAATCCTGTCTCTGATTGGCTGTCTGGGACTTGGACCCATGATGTTATCCCAGCACAACATCACGGGTCTAGTCTCAGCCTCACTGTGGACCAATGCAGATGAGCTATATGAGTTAGATATCTTTTTTTGCATCTCCTCTTAAAAAACAAAAATATTTTTCCACACTAATAAAAAACATTCTTTAAAATTATTTTTTTTATTTTATATAGAACAACAAACCATTGTATAATAGCAATACTGCCCTCCAGGGTGTGTGTTTGGGAAAACGTCATGCTTCAGGTATTGGACTCACTCGGCCTACGGCCTCGTGCCCAACCACCTGAGGCATGGCATGCTATCCCAGCACGGCATCATCTCCCGTTGGGCACATTGCTTAAATAGAGACAAGCTCTGCAGCAATGCCAGTGAGATAAGTCTCACTCACTAGTCAAGCCTGACAAGTAAATAAATCCTCTGAAGGAACAAATTTATTTTTTAAATTTCCCTTTAGACACAATGTCGCAAACTTAGAATAATGTCTTGAGTGCACACTCTGTGCATATACTGAACCAAATGGCAGCTAGCTGCCCAAAAACAGGGGTTCAGCTGACTACTGTAGTCCCAGCCTACCAGCTGTGGTGCTCCACTCACTGTTGCACAAGCAGCAGTAGAGGGACCCGAGCCTGGGTTCCTCACAGGAAGAATCTGTTATTAAATTTGAATTATATTACAATGAAATATAGTCACTCACTGTGACCAAGTTTCACACACTAATAGTCAAGCCTGACTAAAAATTTATTTTTTTCTAATTTTCTTGGCATGAAGGTACAAACAAGCTGAGTGCACAAGTATGCACACCACACAGCGCATATAAGTGTGCACACTACACAGCGAACTACTGCATACAAACACAAACAAACAGCAGCCACCCAGAAGTAGTTGTGGTGGGAGTCAACCAATACTGGCCTGCGCCAAACAAAAATAATAAACGTATTTATTCAGCACAACTGTGAATTTCATTGCATTTCGTTAGACATAGAATTTGAATTTGACGGCAGATAAGGACCGCTTGCCCACCCAGTCTGCCCATTTCCCTACCTAATGGATAAGCTGCACATCCTAGTTAACCAGCAACCTACTTCTTCCTACCCCCACACCCTAGAATTGCCTTATGACTGTCCCATGCATGCTTGAATTCCACCACTGTTTGTGACTCCACAACCTCCTCCAGAATGCCGTTCCATGCATCCACAACCCTCTCCGTGAAAAAATACTTCCTTAAATTACCTCTGAGCCGCCCTCCCCCATCTTCAAATTGTGCTCCCTTGTTCTTGCACACCTCTTTTTTTGAAAGATGTACCCTCTTGGACTTTGTTGATTCCCTTGAGGTACTTGAAGGTTTCTATCATGTCCCCCCTCTCCCTCCTTTCCTTGAGGCTATAGATATTAAGCTCCTTTAGTCTCTCTTCATATGTCTTCCGGTGCAGACCCTGCACCATTTTAGTTGCCCTCCTCTGGACAGCTTCCATCCTGTCTATGTCTTTGCGGAGATTGGGTCTCCAGAACTGCATGCAGTACTCCAGATGGGGTCTGACCAGCTGTCTGTACAGAGGGATAATAACTTCCTGTTTTCTACTGGTGATGCCTCCCATGCATCCCAGTATCCCCCAGCCCTCCTTGCTGCCCTCTCACATTGCTTGCCCACCTTTAGGTCTTCTGATATGACTACCCCCAGGTCCCTTTCCATTTTTGTTGTTTTTAGTATCTCACCCCATTGTGTACTCTTCCCTAGGTTTTTGTTTCCCAGGTGCATTACCTTGCACTTCTTAGCTTTGAATCTAAGCTGCCATACATTTGACCATTCCTCTAACCTTGCCAAGTCCCTTCTCATCCTTTCCACCCCACCTTGTGCATCAACTCTGTTGCAGATCTTTGTGTCATCTGCAAAGAGACATACTTTTCCTTCCAGTTCCTCTGCAATGTCACTTATAAAGACATTGAAGAGGACCGGTCCTGATACTGAACACTGCGGTACCCCACTAGTAACCCCCCTTTCTATAGAGTGGACTCCATTTACTATTACTCTCTGTGTCCTACTCTCCAGCCAATTCTTTACCCAGGCTATCATCTTGGGACCCACTCCCAGGCTGGCTAACTTGTATATTAATCTTTTGTGTGGGACCATGTCAAATACCTTGCTAAAGTCTAGGTAGACCATGTCCACAGCCCCTCCCTGATCTACTACTTTGGTCACCCAGTCAAAGAAATCTATCAGATTTGTCTGGCATGACCTTCCCGCTGTGAACCTAAATCCTTAGTTTGCCTTGTTCTTTGTTTCAGACAGACAAGTTACAAAAATAACTTAAAGTTATAGTCATGAAATAAACCTCTACAAAATCTTGCTTACTCCCTTAAGTTGTTTAAAATGCTACAGCTTTAAATCTGACTTTTTATTTTAAATCAAAGTTTACTCGAAAAACTTTCAAGCAGCATCACAATAACAGGACATCACTCTACAGACTAGGTATCATCTTATACACAAGCAAAAGGAATAGTTGATCTCAGTACATAATATAGACAATACGTGTAAAAAATGAATATACAATATCCTAAAAGGAAAGTAACAAGCATTTGTCAATGCCGAATGTTTGCTTGCTGGCATTGGCAGTGGTAATGTAGAAGTTACAGAGCTGCGTAATAAGAATGGCAGTGAAGTATTGAACTGAAGCCAACCCCACCAGCACCCTGCAGAGAGTGACAGGCATTGGGGAGTGCATTTGGGTCATCATGCATAACGGCCTTGCCATTTCACCACACCCCACCCTGCAGACACTGACAAGTGTCACGGTGTTCCTTGGGGTGTTTGGCCCTTATGCGCACCCCATTTCATTAGGAAATGCGGTGAGATGGGTGCGATATAGGAGAATGGGGTGAACTTTGGGGCTGAAGAGTCCAAGGCATACCTCGATACCTCTCACTGGCTGCAGGGTGTGGAATGGTATGAGCATTACAGGCAAGAATCCCAAGTCACACCCCTGATGCCTGTCATTCTCTACAGGGTTGGGCGTTATGGTTGGAAACCCTATTACCTCAGGCATTCATTGGTATTTTCACTCCAAATTTTCAACATGTTTTTTTTTGTGACCCCACCTCATGAACAGGGGGAATATCAGTTTGTTAGCCGAAAGCTGCTTATGCAGAGCGAGTACGGCATTTAGCACCACAGGTGCAAAAACATTCCGAACAGGATGTAAAAAATGACAGCTGTACTGTTCATGGGGAGATGTAAAAATGGCAATGTTGCAAATCTGCAGTACAAATATTTAAAAAATGGTGAAGTCATGAGCGACATAGAAACTGTGCAACGACACCCGTAATATAATTAGGTTGGGGATATTTTACAGCAGATTGTCAACTCAGGCATTTTGGTGCCTCCATCATGAACAGTGTCACTGTGATTTTCTTTATCTGTGCCGAACAATGATTCCCCACAGCGACCATGCATCTCAGCGCTTGAAAGTGTGAAAACACACTTCAGCCATGTTGTAAAAATGACAGCTGTACTGTTCATAAGGAAGTGTGAAAAATGCCACTGGTGAAAATCTGGACTGAAAATATTACAAAGTCATGAACTTACGAGGGTGCGTGGAACCGCGCATTGCTCACTCGTAACACAGTCATTTTATGGACTTTTGTCACAAAATTTTCAACATAGCCATTTTAAGACCTCTGCTCATGAACAGTGTAACTGTGATTTTCTTAATCTGTCCTAAACATTGCTCTCGCACACCAACAGCACCATTGTGCGCTACATGTGCGAAAACACATTTTGGGTGACATATGAAAAATGGCAGCTGTACTGTTCATAAGGAAGTGTAATAAAATGGCAATGTTGAAAATCTGGAGTCAAAATATTAAATTTGCAAACTTACGAGCATGCATAGGAACTGCGCAACGCACGCTCGTAAAACAGTCATTTTTAGGATTTTTTCACCAAATTTTCAACATAGCCATTTTAAGACCTCTGCTCATGAACAGTGTCACTGTGATTTTCTTAATGTGTCCCATACATTGATTTTGCACATACTGCGCCATTGTGCACTACATGGGTGGGAACACATTTTGGGCAAGATGTGAAAAATGACAGCTATACTGCTCATAAGGAGGTGTGGTAAAATGGCAATGTTGAAAATCTGGAGTGAAAATATTGAAAATTTGCGAACTTATGAGTGTGTAGGAGCTGCACAATGCACCCTCGTAAAACAGTCATTTTTAGGAATTTTTTCACCAAATTTTCAACATAGCCATTTTAAGACCTTTGCTCATTCACAGTCTCACTGTGACTTTCTTAATTTGTCCCGTACATTGATTTCGCACACCGACTGTGCCATTGTGTGCTACATGGGCGGAAACATGTTTTGGGTGAGATGAAAAATGACAGCTATACTACTCATAAGAAGGTGTGGTAAAATGGCAATGTTGGAAATCTGGAGTGAAAATATTGAAAATTTGTGAACTTACGTGGCGTGCATAGGGAGCTGTGCAACGCAGCGCTCATAAACAGTCATTTTAGAATTTTTTCACCAAATTTTCCAACATAGCCATTTTAACACCTGAGCTCATGAACAGTGTCACTGTGATTTTCTTAATTTGTCCCGTACATTGATCTCACGACAATCGATCGCGCCATTGTGTGCTACATGGGCAGAAACACATTTTGGTGACATGTAGAAAATGACAGCTGTACTGCTCATAAGAAGGTGTGATAAATGGCAATGTTGGAAATCTGGGTGAAATATTGAAAATTCGAGCTTACGGTGTCGTGGGAACTAGCAATGCCCTCGATAAAACGGTCATTTTCAGGAATTTTTCATAAAATTTTCAACATAGCCATTTTAAGACCTCTGCTCATGAACAGTGTCACTGTGATTTTCTTAATTTGTCCCGTCACATTTGATTTCACAGATAATCGACCGCGCCCATTCTGCGCCACATGGGTGGAAACACATTTTGGGTGAGATGTGAAAATGACAGCTATACTACTTATAAGAAGGTGTGGTAAAATGGCAATGTTGAAAATCTGGAGTGAAATATTGAAATTTCACGAATTTACGAGCCTGCCTAGGAACCGCGCAACGACACCGTAAACAGTATTTTTGAATGATTACTAACATGTGTGCGATCTTTCTCATGATGATGTCATCAGTCATGGTGATAGGTCCGGCGGGTGATTTCGCAGTCACCGCGGAAATCACCCCTTCGCACGACTACCGCATGACAGTGATATCATTCATGAGAAGGGGTCCCAAACCCCATGTTGAAAAATTTGTGCAAAATTCCAAAATGCCCGAGATATGCAATAAAGTTGAAACCCCCTATGTAACCCATTATACAGCTTACCGGCATTCCTCAGTTCGCGTTGGCTTTGAAGAGTGCAGACGTGTTCCCGGTCCACGAAGATCGTGCGCTGGAGTCGGAGGTAAGTATGGGGTGAGGGGTGTGGGAGGCTGGGTGCGCAGATGGGTGGGTGCGGGTTGTGGGAGGGGCTGAGACGCCATGGGACCGCTTTTATTTTACAGGTTTTAAAATAAAAAGACGCTCAGGACGCTTGCCACGCTTGGGTGGGCTCCCAGCGGGCACAAAGACTTGGGCGGGGAGCGCTCAGCCGACGTGGATTGGGCACCCCATCAGCAAAATAAAAATCACAGACGGTTTGCCACGCTGGGTGGGCCTCAGCGTGGCACAAGGACTTGTGGGGGCATTTCAGCCGACGGGATTAGCACCCGCCGGCTATTCATTACGGGGCGCCGCACCTCTGTTCAGCGTGGGAGCTGCGCGTGAGCAGCCGACATCTTATCGGTGCTCACTCGGCTGTAGGCCTCTTTCAATCAGAGTGTTACTGGCATTTTGGAGCATGTCACAGACAGCTCCAAAATGCATTGGCTTACAGGGCCGTGCCTGCCAGCTGGCTGCCTGAATTGGAGGAGTTGGTGACACACCGAAATCTCCGATCAAGGCACTATGTTTCTTGCACATGCATGCAAGCAAACATAAAAGGGTAAATGAATATATAAACAGGAGAATAGGGCAGTTCTCAGCTGGTTGTTCAACATTTGCTTACAGCCAGAGTGTTTAAATTCCATAGGTCTCCAGTGATGGCTTAATAAAACAGACATTGATCAAGTTTTTGGAATATAGACCTCATGCACAAAGGGACATTGTGCCTACGCATCACAGATCCATGGTATGGTAGCACCCCTAAGTCATCAAGCCCCATGTTAGGGGTCCTGAGGACCCCCAGCAGCATTCATGGAAAGGACACATGTCCCTTCTGTACTAGATCCCTTGGCTTGTCACACATCCAAACATGCAGCTCATCCAAGGGTGTGTCTGGGGGCATGCCCACACTTTGCCCTTTCACAAAGGGATGGAGTGACAGGCAATAGGGTCATGGGATATGGCAGTGGGGATCCTGCAATATCCATTGTGTGCCTCCCCAAGAATACCCCCACTGGCTACAGGGAAGCATAGCCTGTGCAAGAAACATAGTGCCATCTTCGGAAATTTCGGAGGTGTGTCACCCCCATGCTGTCTCTGACCTCTGGTTACACTGGAAGGACTGGGGACAGCCATTTGGGAAGTTGCTTGACAAATCTGAATTCACGGTATCATGCTGTCTCACACTCCCTACTCTGCACAAACCAGGGATCCACTGTCTGGACCAGGATGGCATCTGATTGGATGACTACCTATGTCCATTGATCCATCCTCTGGGTAATGAAGTGCACCAGGGTGCTGGGGCCATGGAAAGGCTTGTCCGTGAGTGTTGAACCACATGTACCCTGTGCCACATAATGCACAGGCTGCATTGTGGTAAAATATCAACCCTCAGGGTGAGCTAGTGACTTCCAAAGTCAAATAACTATTGCCAGTCAATAGTTCATCCCTATGTCCCTCAACTCTCATCAATATTTGTATATTAATGTCTCTTATTTTTGAGGAATACATTCCCTGCTAATACTTTGGTAACTTTGCCTGATAGGACAGTTATACCAAACTATTTAAAAAAAAGAAGGAGGAGTGGTTATATCAATCCCTCAGACTGCAATACCAACAAAGTCTCTTCAGTATTACATACTTGTACTTTCAATGTCTTATTTAAAGGGCAATGACATTATTTAATAGAAAATGTCTACCTCACCCAAGAAAAAAGTATCAGTTTAAAAGCTGCATGTTGTAAAGGTATTTAATTTATTGCATCACTCATAAAATGCAAAAAAAACAACATATTACTAGGACCAGCCTACTACCAAATTTATTTAGCCTTCTCCAGTTTTTCAGTTTTGTCATTTTTATGTTTCCTTGCACGCATGTGCAAGAAACATAGTGCCATCATCCGAGATTTCGTAGGTGTGTCAGCTCCTCCTCCAATTCAGTCAGTGTGCTGGCAGGCGCGGCCCCTGTAAGCCAATGCATTCTGGAGCTGTCTATGACACGCTCCAAAATGCAGTGGCATACAGCTGAAAGGGGAAGCTATGCTTGAGTGAGCAGTGATAAGATATCGCACCATCCGCGCAGCTCCCCACACACACACGCCGCCCCACGCAGGCGCAAGGCGCGCCCAAGACGATTGTGGCAGCCGACGGGCAATCCCACGGCCGCCATGCCCCCGCCCCCAAAGGTTTTCCAAATGCCACACTGGGTGCCTACCCCAGCGTGGCAACTAATAATATAGCCGACGGGTGCCCAAACTCCGCCGGCTGCATTGTCCTCCCCCGTAGTAAGTGCCATGCTGGGAGCCCACCCCAGCGTGGCAATCTATTCCTTAGGCCAATGGGTGCCTAACCCCCATCGGCTGAACGCCCCCCAACGCCCTTAAGCACGCTGGGAGCCCACCCCAGCTTGGCAAATGTCCCACGTCGCCTTTTTTTTCTACCTGTAAAGAAAAACGGTCCCACGGCGCAGTCTCCCTGCCCCTCCCACAACCCACACCCACCCACTGCGCACCCAGTTTCCCCAAACCCCTCACCCCATACTACCTCTAGACTCGCGCAACGATCCGTGGACCGGGAACACGCCTGCACTCTTCAAAGCCGATCGCTAACTGAGGAAATGCCGTAAGCTGTATAATGGGCCAGATAGGGGGTTCAGCTTTGTTTATTAAATCTCAGGTATTTTTGATTTTGACTAATTTCAACATATGAATCTTCATGAATGATATCACTGTCATGCTGGCTCCAGGCCGGCGGGTGATTTCGTGCAGTGACTGCGAAATCACCCTTCCAGTCTGAATAATGCCATGACAGTGACATCAATCATGAGAAGGGGTCCCAGAAACCCCATGTTGAAAATTTGGTGCCAAAATTCCCAAAAATGACTGTTTTATAAGCGTGTGTTGCGCAGTTCCTATGCAGGCTCGTAAGTTTGCGAATTTTCAATATTTTGACTCCAGATTTCCAATATTGCCATTTTGCCACACCTTCTTATGAGTAGTACAGCTGTCATTTTTCACATCTCACCCAAAACGTGTTTCCGCCCATGTGGCACACAATGGCGCAGTCGGCGTGCGAAATCAATGAATGGGATAAATTGAGAAAATTACAGTGACACTGTTCATGAGCAGACATCTTAAAATGGCTATGTTGAAAATTTGGTGAAAAAAGTCCTAAAAATGACTGTATTACGAGCGTGCGTTGCGCACTTCCTACGTAGGCTCGTAAGTTCACGAATTTTCAATATTTTGACCCAGATTTTCAACATTGCCATTTTACCACACCTTCTTATAAGTAGTATAGCTTTCAT
Source organism: Neoceratodus forsteri (assembly GCA_016271365.2). Classification (NCBI taxonomy): domain Eukaryota; kingdom Metazoa; phylum Chordata; order Ceratodontiformes; family Ceratodontidae; genus Neoceratodus; species Neoceratodus forsteri. The sequence goes on from JADMNL010000022.1 coordinate 36,980,172, forward strand.
TTTCACATCTCACCCAAAATGTATTTCACCATGTAGCGCACAATGGCGCAGTTGGTGTGCTAAATCAATATACGGGACAAATTAAGAAAATCACAGTGACACTGTTCATGAGCAGATATCTTAAAATGGCTATGTTGAAAATTTGGGGAAAAAAGTCCTAAAAATGACTGTTTTACGAGCGTGCATTGCGCAGTTCCTACGCATGCTCGTAAGGTCATGAATTTTCAGTATTTTCACTCCAGATTTTCAACATTGCCATTTTACCACACCTTCTCATGAGTAGTACAGCTGCCATTTTTCACATCTCACCCAAAATGTGTTTCCGCCCATGTAGCACACAATGGCGCAGTCTGTGCGAGATCAATGTACAGGACAAATTAAGAAAATCACAGTGACACTGTTCATGAGGTGAGGTGTTAAAATGGCTATGTTGAAAATTTGGTGAAAAAATTCCAAAAAATTACTTTTACGAGCGTGCGTTGTACAGTTCCTATGCACACTTGTAAGTTCGCGATTTTTCAATATTTTGACTCCAGATTTCCAACATTGCCATTTTGCCACACCTTCTTATGAGTAGTATAGCTGTCATTTTTCACATCTCACCCAAAATGTGTTTCCACCCATGTAGCGCACAATGGCACAGTCATGGTGTGAAATCAATGTACAGGATAAATTAAGAAAATCACAGTGACGCTGTTCATGCGCAAAGGTCTTAAAATGGCTATATTGAAAATTTGGTGAAAAAATTCCAAAAAATGACTGTTTTACAAGCGTGCGTTGTACTGTTCCTACGCACGCTCGTTAGTTCGCAATTTTCAATATTTGCACTCCAGATTTTCAACATTGCCATTGTACCACACCTTCTTATGAGCAGTACAGCTGTCATTTTTCATATCTCACCCAAAATGTGTTTCTGTCCATGTAGCGCACAATGGCGCAGTCGGTGAGAGAAATCAATGTACAGGACAAATTAAGAAAATCACAGACACTGTTCATGAGCAGATGTCTTAAAATGGCTGTGTTGAAAATTTGGTGAAAAATTCCTAAAATGACTTTTACGAGCGATTGCACAATTCCTATGCATGCTCGTAAGTTTGCAAATTTAATATTTTCTATCCAGATTTTCAACATGTCCATTTTATTAACTCTCCTTATGAACAGTACAGCTGCAATTTTCATATGTCACCCAAAATGTGTTTCACATGTAGCACACAATGGTGCTGTTGGTGTGCGAAAGCAATGTTTAGGACAGATTAAGAAAATCACAGTTACACTGTTCATGAGCAGAGGTCTTAAGATGGCTATGTTGAAAATTTGGTGACAAAAGTCCATAAAATGACTGTGTTACGAGTGAGCATTGCGCAGTTTCCATGCACCCTCGTTAGTTCATGACTTTGTAATATTTTCAGTCCAGATTTTCACCAGTGACATTTTTCCACACTTCCTTATGAACAGTACAGCTGCCATTTTTCACAACATGGCTGTAGTGTGTTTTCACACTTTCAGTGCAGAGATGTGTGGTCGCTGTGGGAAATCATTGTTCGGCACAGATAAAGAAAATCACAGTGACACTGTTCATGATTGGAGACACCAAAATGCCTGAGTTGACAATCTGCTGTAAGAAATCCCCAACCTAATTATATTACTGGTGTGCATTGCAGTTTCTATGTACGCTCGTGACTTCACCATTTTTTTAAATATTTTTACTACACATTTGCAACATAGCCATTTTTCACACCTCCCCATGAAAGAGTACAGCTGTCATTTTTTACATCCTGTTCGGAATATTTTTGCACCTGTGGTGCTAAATGCCGTAGTCACTGTGCATAAGCAGCTTTTGGCTAACAAACTGATATTCCCCCTGTTCATGAGGTGGGGTCACAAAACAAACATGTTGAAAATTTGGAATGAAAATACCAACGAATGCCTGAGGTATTAGGGTTTTCAACTATAACGCCCAACCCTATAGAGAATGATAGGAATCAGGGGTGTGACTTGGGATTCTTGCTTGTGATGCTCATACCATTCCACACCCTGCAGTCAGTGAGAGGCATCGAGATATGCCTTGACTCTTCGCCCCAAACTTCACCCCATTCTCTCTATATCGCACCCATCTCACTATATTTCCTAATGAAATGGGTGCATAAGGGCCAAAGACCATAAGGAACACCGTGAGACTTGTCAGTCTCTGCAGGGTGGGTGTGTGAAATGGCATGGCCGTTATGCCTGACGCACCCAAACGCACACCCAAATGCCTGTCACTCTGCAGGGTGGTGGTGGGGTTGGCTTCAGTTCAATACTCACTGCCATTCCTATTATGCAGCTCTGTAACTTTACACTACCACTGCCAATGCCAGCAAGCAAACATTCGGCATTGACAAATGCTTGTTCTGAAGAGGTTGGTAAATCCACACCCCCTTCTTTCCTAAAATGGCATGTATAATGAGCTCTACTATGATATCTGTACTAAATAAATCATGAAATGGATTTTGTTGACAAAACAGACAACACAACTGAAAGCAGAACTGTAATAGTATGCATATTTGATACCATGCTAACAGTAACATAATTCTTGCTACTATAAACATAGGTTTGAACCATTGACTATATCTACTAGCAACTGAAATATTCATATGTAATGCCCCATTGCCCCATCCCCAGTCTAGGAGTATTGATGGCACAGTTTGTTTTCAGGTAGGGGAGCAAACACCAAATGAATCATCTTGACCTCCCAGATACGTGATGACCTCCCTGTTGAATGAGGTTTCTTCAGGCTGGTGCAGGGCTACAAATCAATAGGGGTTAACACACAACATTTGTCTTTCAGTAACTGATTATTCACAACTTATTAAGAATTCCATCTAGAGGTTTACTGATGTTCCCAACTCATGAGCATATTATTATTCTGGAGCACATGCATAATTCAAATGTTATAATTCAGTTTCCATTACATTCACTTCCCTGTTCGAAAATATATTGCCACTTGGGGGTAAGGTCTCATCAGGTTCAGATGTTAATACAAGCATACGAGGAAGCCAGCAGAAGAAGGCCATTTGGTCTCTCAAGTTTGCTCATATTGCAGGATCCACAGCTTAGCTAGTGTCCTGCCCTCTCTCCCCACCTCTCATCCTCGCTACCAATGATCCTTACTTTCCCTTATGTTTATCCGAGCCTTTCTTAGAGCTTCCCACTATCTTCAATGAGACGATCTCTTCCGCAGTGCATTCCAAGTGCCCACCACCCTCTCTGTGAAGAAGTACTTCCTGACCTCCTTCCTAAACCTTCCACCCTCCAGCTTGAGACTATGCCCCTCGTGTTATGTTTGCCACACAGCTTAAAGAGACTCCTTATCAACCTTATTTATCCCTTTCATACTTGAAGGTCCAAATCATGTCCCTCTCTCTCTCTCTCTCTCTCTCTCTCCCTGCCTTCCAGGGGAGTACATGTTCAGTGTCCTCAACCCTCCTTGTATGTCCCACCCTGCTGACCCACTATCATCATTGTAGCCCTCCTCTGGACCTTCTCCAGTAGGTTAATGTCCTTTCTGAGGTGTGAGGTAATGTTACAGTTGATGTTACTGACTGACTATAGGGGAAGGTAAATGCTAGCCTAAATTTAATATTTAGCTGTCAATTTACACGGGCTCTCTCACAGTACCCAAACGGATGCTCACACTACCCAGGCATACACTCACAACAGTTCTTTAAGTAATCCATTTCATGCTTATACATATAGAATAATACATGGGGAGTGCATAATGAGAATTTATAAATGGAGTAGAGAAATCTTATCACCTGATTGGTCAAAAGTTGGCCAGAGCAGTGCAGTTAATGATCATTAACCACACTGCTCTGTCTATCATCCTGAAAGTGCAGGTTCTTGATTTCCAGTCTGACTCCAGTGTACTAAACTGACATTTTTATCACTTATTTAGTTTACTTATTTATTTGAATAGCGATTTAGTTGTTCATTGTTAGTATGTTAATATGTTTTTAGTGCCATTTTAAAGATTCATAGTTTTCTTACATAGTACATATTGTTCTTTTTTAAGTGATAAATAAAATGTTGTTTGACATTGCTCAACCAGTTGTAATTTGTTTTTTCCCCATTTTATAAGCATAATAGACTTCTGGATGTGCGGTTATCAATGAATTACTGCACACCCCACCAGGGTTGAAAAGCACTCGGCTAGCGCCTCATGTCTCCACCCAGAGTGGGGTGTGTGGTAATTCACCAATAACCACACACCCAGTCATGTATTATTGCTTACTTAATGCACACCCAAAGTGTGGGATACAACATAAACCCTGAGGGCAAAGTTTGTTGGGTTTATAAAAGCATGCCACAGTGAGGACATGCATTAAATTAGAGTTTTGCACACACACCCATCACCAAGTGTTCTTTTATGTCATTGCTGGGAGACATTTTTCTCCAACTAGCTTTCATTAAATAAAAGTGTCTGTTAAGCTGGGTGTCATGTCTATTCAGCAGAAGATGAAAGTGCATTAAATAAGAAATTGGAGCACACATCCTATTTATATTTTGGTGAATGAATAATTGTTTGACATAAATAGAAATGGCTTGCTCAAGAGCTTACTTTTACTGACACACTGTGGAAATGCCATTGGTAAGACCTTCGATCCTTATCCAAATATAGCGGCTTGTGAAATCTAAAACTAAGAAAACAGTTACTACACAAGAACAGTTGCAAATGAAAAGAAACATGTTTTAAAAATGTTAACTTGAGGGAAGACTTATATTTTTAGTTTAACTTTGAATCGGTTTTAGTTGCTACAGGTTATTGTTGTCAAGGCAATATGGCAGTGAGCTACAAAGGTCAGAGTTCATGGTGGTTTATATGGAAACAAGAGAGAGGGAGTGAGACCAATGCAGCAATCTGGATTGTCTAAATACACTGGTGCTCAGTTAGAATGTTAGTGAGGGTTCAATGTATTTTGGGGGGCCTTTTTATGTTATGTTATCGGTGTCTTGTCTCACTGTATGCTTCACAGAGGTGTATGTGTTACAGACGATTGATGGCAGTTTTTAGAGCAAAGTGAGTGAGCGCGAGGTGGGCCAAGGAGAAGCCAGCACGTGTTTGCCGTTATAACATGGGCTGAGGAGAAGCTGGCATGTGTTCACCGTTATAACCCATGGGTTATAACAGCAAATTATAACCATCTTCTCCTACAAGAAAAACGTCCCCTAGTTATTACAGTATTGTTATTTGTCATCTGACCCACACAGGTCATTTTTGTTACCGGTTAGAGCACACGTCAAAGTTGAGAGCCCAGTAGCATATTGCCATACATTACTGCTATCCAAGAATGGTACTCATTCCACAAGACCCAGGTGCCCTCTGAGGGTCCACAGATCTGAACGTCTTTCCAACTCTGCTCAGGGTTTATCCTTAATATTTGCAGTTCACCCTTAACCAGTTACTTGCTGACTTTTCATGATTTCTGTAGGACAGGGCACTGGTTACCAATTATTACAGTCACTCAACCTTTCCCAGGTACAGGCTAGATTTCATGTTAGTAGATTTATTGCAGGTCCTGTGTGATCCCCTTTTTGTTGCCAAATTGCTATGTGGTTTCTGCTTTATCCTGCTTTATTGTTGGGCTGCCTCAGAAATTGCTGCACTGAAGTGGCTTCACCCACTGGGGTAGTTATGCAATGGCTTGTCACAATCCTAGGATTTGGGGAAAATATTTCAGTTCCAGAACCCTCAGTCAGGGTCCTCTGGCCCAGGGCTTTTAAAGGTATACCAAGTACTCATAATATACAGGTCAGGTAGACGTACAGAGAGCAAGACTCCTGGGAGCACACAATCACATACAGTACTGCTAATAAAAGACAAGAACTAAGCATACAATCTTAGTTGAAAGCAAAGATAAGGCATTAAAATTATTGACAACTAAATCACCAAGGAAGGGAGATCCAAGCTCATACCATAGCACAGACCTCTAGTTCTTCCAGCGTAGTAGTCTGAGCCCTCAGGCAAGTGGTACTAAGATGACCTGCACAGTAATCTGTTTAATCATAAAAGTCATCTTATGTTTGTTAACATATTAGGCAACCATGCATTAGAAACAAATGATTTGTGACCCATATAAATAAGGATAGTTTCATGAGAAAGCAGTCTGTTATCCTAGGAATGAGTAACATACACATTCATTAAACAAACATTTGCCAGTGCTGAATGTTTGCTTGCAGTGTAGCAGGGTACTACAGAGCACCTGATGTTGTTGGGACAACTCTGAAACACATAGTATCTAGACATCATGTAGCTTATGTTGCACCCTTCCTTGTAATTGTCATCCTCACTTGTTTATTACTAAGGACATCTGCACTGAAACAGGAGCTCCAATTCCTATTCGCTCTGTCTGCTTGTCTACTTCCTGCAGCCGCAGACCCATTTATGACATCCCAATCTCTTGCTGTGGAGATAATTATGATATTATAAACAGGGCATTATGATGTCATGTGTAGACAAGGAGCCAAGGCTGATAAAGTCCAAGGGGCAATAGTCTCGTTTTTATGTCACGTCCCTCAGTAATAAAGAAAGAAGGGAAAGAATTGCTAAAATATAGTTCTGGCTGAGTGGTACAGAGGGTAAAAGCACAAAACTATAAAACAGTTAAATTTGCTGGCTGAAAGTCTGTCCACAGCACCGGAGATTCAGTTACCTCTGCTTCTCAAGCACTGCCCTGGTGACCAACACCAGCGGATGAAATATTTCATCCACAAGGAGCTTCAGATTTTAAAAGAACAAACCACCCTACTGACTGGATGCCTGAGTGGCTAATACTGGAGTGGCGTGAGTCAACCAATGTGAGCCCAACTGTGAAAGGCCAACGGGGGGAACTTTGAAAATGTTTTTTTAATCACATGCTTAATCTGTATATAATGTATGGCAGAACGTTGTTATAAGTAGAAATCTACCTTTTACAACAATGTTTTACCATTGATGATTGTGATGTTGTTAACCCATCAATGGTACTTCACATCAATGGGTTAACAACCGGGAACAGTCAGGGCATGCGCACAGCTGGATTGGACGGCCTTGTAACGGCCGTGGCAGTGAGGGCAGAGCAGTGAGGACATGAAAAAACAGTGGTAAGGAACTGCTTTCTTTTCTAAAAGAATGAACTGGTACCATACACTATAAAAGCTAATGTATGGTACATCGATGGGTAACCGTTTTGTTAATCAATCTCGAGGTTGCCATGGCAACGTAAACCTCTTGAGCTTCGCTCTCGTGGTTTACATGGTCACCCTGGTAACCTCTCGATGGTTAACAAACCGGTTAACCATCGATGACCATACATTATCCTCTATGTTAATACTGTCTCTCTTAGTTATTACTACAATACAGGTACAGCAACTGCGTCCTTCTTACCAGCTGACTTGCTAATGTTTATTTTTATTTCTTGCAGCAGATACAGTATGTTATAACCCGAACATTTTTGTAGGTTTTAAAATGGCAGTATTATGGCAAGGATTGTATTTATTATCCTGGGGATTTCTGAGTATTATGAGTTACCAAACAAAACTGGAACATGACGATCAGCATATTTTACAGTGGGAATTGATTTATGGTGGGGGGATTTTAAATTTGTGTCATGGAAGGGATTTATTTTACCTTCTATATGAAAGGTTAATACAGACTGAAACTTAATCAAACTGGTCACACTGTTGATTTTCCCCATAGACGGGTGGACGGACCAGAGTGTTATTAATAATAATACCATAATCAAGCCATTTTTAAAGTAATTAGAAAGGAGTGTGGCGATAGTGGGCATCTTAAGCAGACGGGACTTGTTTTTGTGGTTTGTTCTACTCACATGTAAGATCTATCCTACTCCAGGCCCAGAAATGTTGAATAATCCTGACTGCTCGGTGGAGTTACTGTAGGGAGAGGTGCTAGGTTTAGCACACTTTAATGTCAGAGGTATTTTAAATAAAGAAGACCATATTAGACAGTGGGCCATATGTTACAGTCCTGACTTTATTGTAGATTCAGAGTCTTGGCTAAATGAACAAACTCTAGTCAGAGCTGATAGGGCTGTGAAGAGCTACCAAATGACCAAAGTCGTTTTCTTGTTGGTGCTATATAGTGCCATTTAGTCACAATCATCACAGTGCTCCCAGATCCAAATAACCATTTTCCTGTAACAAGCCCTCATTTTTCCTGTATTTTCTCTGTAGAGGCAGCATTAACACCCGTATAAATCCCTGTAGATTTTTCCATAAGCCACTAGTTCCTTATTTGTGACTTTGTTCTTTATTTAAATGTAATACGTTGGCAGTCTTTTATCAGGAAAAATACTCTGATATGCTGTTAGGTATTACAATTATATGTCAAGCTGACAGTGAAATCACAGGTGAATGACCTGGCAGTCACTGAGTTGTTGTTCCTAAGTAGCAGTGGTGTCAAAGTCAGTAAGGTCAGAATGCTGCTATTGTAATGGGAGCAGTATAGCTAGCTATGTCAGATGCCACACAGAGTGCTGTTCTACACATCACACATATTAACATCACGTAAACAATCTACTAATTAGACAAAAGGAAAATATAAATGTAACCCCCCTGCAAATGGGGGTTCCCAAAAGACTTCCAGGAGCTTGCTTGAATGCTCCAAGCTGAATGGTGTTTGGCATTTAAGCCATTTATCAGTGAGTGTTTTTAGAACCTCTGGTACTGTCTCTTTAAGAGCTGTCTGCTTGCAGACATAATTAGTTTGTATGGGGGACTGTGTGTTTCTTTGATTGAGTACCACTCGAGCTGCTGCCAATTCACTTCATTTTTGCAGTCACTAGGAGTGCAAAGGGAACCTATCTGAAAGATGTAACTGTTTGCCAGAAATTATTTAGAGTAATAATGAAATTACAGTTTGTCTAACCTGCTTCTTTGCAGTCAGAACTGTGTCTGCTAGTTCCCCATTCTAGTTTTGAACTGCTGAACTGGACCAATCAGTGGGGTAAGCTAACTCTAAAATGGTGCCTTGGACAAATCAGAACTTGACTCATAATCTGAGCCAGCCACAAGAGGATTGTAGGGCAGTGACTCTGGGAGATGTAGTTAGACTTCAGTGCCTTTTGACCAACAGCAGCAGTCTATTGTGAGTGACAGCCAATCCAGTCAAGAACTGGGAGGAACTCAAAGGAAGTGCCCGTTTTGTCGGTTGGAGTTTCAGTTGAGCTTTGGCAGTGAAGAAGGAAGGAGCCCTGTGCTTTTTCAGTGTGCAGTTTTAGTCAAAAACGTGTGTAAGGCCCAGAGTTCCGGTCTGCAGCTTGTGTAACAGCTTGTTAGGACTGAATCCGTCTGTGAAAAGAATCAAAGGATCTCTGAAGAGTAGAAACCAGGCTCACCCTGTAGAAGACTGGAGGAATTGCTAAAATTACACTCTGTCTGTCAGGAACTGAATCTGCTGTGTGTTCTCCCGGTATTGTGCAGTAATTGCGATCGGATACAGATGCAGCCTGCCTGGTATAGTGCTTTCTTTTATATGGATGTGTGAAGAGGTTTGTGTACCTCAAGTGAGCCCTGCTGACATTGAAGGACCCTATCTTATTTGGAGGTCGTAGTACTAATTCAGGGTCGCGCTTCCCTGTTGAATTGCCACATTAAATCCAAATGGAATTATTGTACTGCTGACTGTTTAATTCTCCTTTTCTCTGTGTGAAAGGGCCCCTACCAGCTGCCACGGTTTGGACTAGCCACTAGGGCTTGGGTACCCAGGGACAGTAACTGATAGGTATAGGCCTGTGCACAGAGCCATAGGTAAATTATTAGAGTGATAAGCTAATTAACCTGATTTCCTGTCCTTGTTATATCCCCTAAATAAATCAGAGCTGCTTGTTTCAGCAAAGTTATACTGCCTGAGGTATTTGTTCATGTTAAAGTACTGTACTGTGATTGTTGCACTGTATCTCATTTCACAGGAGGTCCCAGTGCCGAACCAGACCTGGGGTAAGTGTATACTGTGAAGGTAATTTGATATATTGTGTGGGCCACTAGTGGGAAGAGAAAGGGGTTGCAGTGTCCCAGAGGGCTGTGACCAAGTTAGTTTAACTATTGCAAACCCTGACCTCTGGGTGGAGGCACCGCCATTGGATCCAGGCCCTCAACCTGTTAGTGGCAAATCAGGCAGGGGTAGTAGCCCTGGGATAGCGCCATCTAGGGGTTACATCTTGGAGGCTCACCGCTGGATTGTGTGTCCTCTAGTGGCCATATTTATTTAACCACTGTTAAGAAAAAAATGGTACCTGACAGAAGTGGCTGTGCACCGCTGGATGGAGTGGTGTACTGGGAGGAGATCGACCTCAAAATGCTATGCTTATCCTGGACATCCCCTGGTATCAACACGGACACTGTGCAGGGAGTACTTTCCAAGGTGGAAGGTTTACAAAACCCTGTGGTGGTGGGCGCATGCTAATCTGCTCACCCACACTTTCCTGGCCCTAGTAGAGTTTAAGGATCCCATAGATAGCTCCAAAGTGCCACAGACCATTACCCCAGAGGAGCCCTCACTGCTTGAGAGTGATAACTAAGGACAGTAAAGACCCGGGGAATCAGCCCCACCACTATCTGAAACTTTTGAGGAGAAATTTGCTGAATGGTTGCTGGAGAGGGAAAACTGTGGAGGACTTGAAGAAACTATTTGCCACCTGGGGTGTTCCTCCCCAACACCTCTCCTGCTTCAGTGCCCGTAATGGTGGCTGGAACCAATGCAGACCTATTTCTGCACCTGCCATTAGTCACGACTCTTACCGAGGGTTGAGGATCTTCTCTGGCACCTCCCCACCCCCAAGGGGAGGATGACTGAGACCTGGATAGACTATGTTGCCCCAAGTGCTAGAATGGCAATGCTCGAAGGCGAAAAGCGTAAAGAGGGTTAGTGAGAGCCTCCGAGGTCCTGCCCTGGCTACCATCCGTCGGCAAACGGGCCAGTAACCCTGAAGCGACTGCACAGGCTCATCTTGAGGCCTTGGAGAATGTGTATGGGAGCCCAGATTCTGATGAGGACCCATAGGACAGTAAGAGATACACAACAGTACCAAGGGGAGTTGTTGTCTGTATGTATCTCGCTGGAAAATTGTTGCAAGAATGCCCCAGAAAAGGTAGTTTGCCAGCGATTGAACTGGACCGAACCAGGCTGGACAGGATCCTTAAGTCTGCCCCTTCTCAGAACTGCTGTTGCTTCAGTTACGCCTGGCAGATCGACTGGAATCCCCACCTCCATGATGAGTTAATGAGAGAATTGAGGAGTTGAGAAAGATGACCTCGGGAGGGACCTGCACCAATAGCTGCGGCTATGACCCGAGTGACTGAGGTGACCCATCAAGGAAGTTCAGGGGCAGAGGTTGGCAGTCAATGAGTGCTCTGACAAGGAAAAAGATATGTCACAATGGGGCTAACTGTTGAGAGAAGATCCGGGAATTCAAAACAGTCCTTTATGAAGGCCACGCCTGCAAGTACGGGCCCTGACCTATATCCGACTGCATCTGCAGGGGTGGGGTACCCACCCATGTATCTCCTGCTGATAACAGCTCCGAACTCGATTCCTTGACCATGGAAGTGGAGAAACTGACGAGATGTCTCCAAATGCTTATCACGCCGCAGACAGAGATGGCACCAAGGTTTCCAGTTAGTAATACCCCCGCCTGGCTCCCAGTGTGGCGCCGGCCAGCTCAAACTCCAGAAAGTATGTTTTGCTATAATTGTGGGAAAGATGGGCACATGAAAAGGGAATGCCAGTCTCCAAAAGACACTGAAAAGTTGCATATAGGCTACAAGGAGAGCTTCGAGAAGAAATCAGTGGTTAAGAGGTGCACGACATGATCCCAGTGAGGGCACCAAAATGCTAATTCACGTCCTTTGTGGCAAGGTCAGTTGCCCAGGCCCCCACTACCGCCTCTCCAGACTGGTCCAGAATAGTGGGTCCCTCCATGGAGACCACTGTAAAGGTGAATGGAGTGTCTACAAGAGCTGTATTAGACAGTGGCTCCCAAGTGACAATTATGTTCCAGGATTGGTATCAAGAAGCATTTATCAGGCGTGCCTTACAACCATTAGAAGGACTGCATGCTTATGGGGTTAGTGAGAAGGCCTACCCTATTCGGGTATATCCGAATTTGGCTGTCTTTCCCACCTCCGTGGCTGGAGTGGCCGAACAAGTAGAGACCCTAGCCTTAGTGTGTCCCCCACTGGACTGTATGATGGTGTCCCTTTGTTGATTGGAACAAATGCTCATATGTTCGAAGGCTGGCACAGTTGTGTTATGAAAACAGGGTCAAAGACTAGTAGAGCTTTAAGAGTTCCGCTTTAATTAAGAAGGCCTATGAGGCACAGAGAGATGCTGAAAAACAGAACCAGAGGAACCGGTCGGAATTGTATGGAAGAAGGATCCTGAGTCTCTGATCCTGGCGCCAAATGCCCAGTGTACCTTACAGGGAGAGGTCCGATCAGAAAGGATGTTAAGAATAAAATATTAATGTTGGATGCACCAGGCGATGGAAAATTGCCAGAGGGACTGCTGGTCAAGCCTAGTATTTTGCCCGCTAGAGCCCATGCTTATGCCAGAAGGGTAATGGTCCAAGTTCATAATGTGTCTGAAAGAGACATTCGAGTAAACAGAGGTTGCATCCTGGCTAATGTGCATTGTGCAGACACTGCAGTGCTACCCAGCAGCAAGAGTTCAAGGAAGAATGACAGAGTAACGCCTGACTTGTTTGATTTCGGCGACTCCCCGCTGCCAGCTGAATGGAAAGTGAGGATCAGTGAGAAGCTTGCCCAGAGAGACCAGGAGTTTTCTTTAAAGGAATGGGATGTAGGATGCGTAAGGAGCTGAGCACAATATCCGGCTGCATGACGAAAGACCATTTCGTGAGAGGTCTCGACGCCTGGCACCTGCTGACATAGATGATGTGAGACGGCATCTGCAAGAGATGTTAGCTGCTGGTGTAATACAAGAATCCAGAAGCCCTTATGCTTCCCCATTGTGGTAGTGAGGAAAAAGAATGGAACAGTAAGGATGTGTGTGGATTATCGCACCTTAAACCGCGGACTATCCCTGATCAGTACACAATGCCCGCATTCAGGATGCTTTGGACTGCCTAAACGGGAGCAAGTGGTTCTCTGCTGGATCTCCGCAGTGGGTACTACAGATCCCGATGGCCCCAGAGGACCGTGAGAAGACGGCCTTTATCTGTCCGCTTGGCTTCTATGAATTCATGAGGATGCCTCAAGGGATTTCAGGTGCCCCAGCCACTTTTCAACGATTGATGGAGCGTGCAGTGGGGACATGAACTTACTAGAGTGCCTGGTATACCTAGATGATGTTATTGTGTTTGGCAGCTCACTGGAGGAACATGAGAGCAGATTATTTAAGGTATTGGACCGACTGGAGGACTTTGCGCTAAACTGTCCATTGATAAGTGTCAATTCTTTCAAACATCAGTAAAGTGTGGGACACATAGTATCCACCGAGGAATAGAGACCACCCAAGTAAAGTTGAGGCCTTGACCACCTGGCCACAGCCCAAAATCTAAAAGAACTGCAAAGATTCCTGGGATTCTGTGGTTATTATCGGGCGCCATCAAGGACTATTCAAGAGTGATCCGCCTTTACTTAACCTTACTCAAGGGTATCCCCAACCCACAAAAATACCAAAAGTCAGCGTCCCTCAAGACGGAAAGAGGTATTTTCATCCGAGTGAAGTATTTAGGGCCCGCTGGACTCTGATTGTGAGACTGCTTTTCATGAGATCATATATCAACTTACCCATGCTCCAGTGCTGGCCTATGCCGATCCAAGAAAACCTTACGTCCTGCACACTGATGCTAGCTTGCAAGGGTTGGGGGCTGTGTTGTACCAAGAGCACGAGAATGGCCTGAGACCAGTGGCCTTTGCCAGTAGAAGCCTGACCCCATCCGAAAAGAACTATCCTGTACATAAGTTAGAGTTCCTAGCTTTGAAGTGGGCTATTGTTGACCAATTCCATGAGTACTGTATGGGGCTAAAATACTAGTAAAACTGACAATAATCCTTTGACCTATGTGCAGACCTCAGCTGTTGGATGCCACTGGCCATAGGTGGCTTTCTGCATTATCTACATATGACTATGCTCTCGAATACCGAGCAGGTCTGAACCACATAGATGCTGATGCTCTCCCGGAGGCCTGTTCCCCAGAATGATTGGGTCCGATTGGCAGAACCTGACATTCGGCACTCTGCCGAAGTTTGACAGGGAGGAACAAATGTCCACGGACGCAGTGGACTGCATGGTGGATTGCTTGGAGCCCTGAGAATTGCATACCTGCTGCTTATTGCCACTTTTCTGCAATAGACATTGGTGCACTGCCTCAGCTGGACAATGACAGTATTCGCGGCTCAATCTCATGATCCCATGATCAGAGCAGCTTTAGAAGCCCTCTATGCAGGAAAAGATGTGTCCAAATTACGCCTACTGATTTGAGAACTGCACTGTTATACAAAGAAGGTCCTAAGTTGAAACTGATCAATAAACTGTTATACAGAGAAACAGTAGACAGAGGGGACAAGTAGACAAACAACGACAGTGCTGCCCACTGCCTTTCGAGACTCAGTACTGAGGTCCTTGCACAACCACATGGGGCACCTTGGTATAGACAGAACACTTGACTTGGTGAGATCCAGATTCTATTGTCCTAAGATGGGGGCTGATCTGGAGCAACACATTCGAACTTGTAGTCGCTGCTTACAGAGGAAAGCTTTTGTCCCAGAGGGCTGCCCCCTTGTTAACATCACCACCAGTGCACCCATGGAGCTGGTCTGTATTGATTTTCTAAGTTTGGAGTCAGATCAAAGAAATATCAGTAATGTGCTGGTGGTCACTGACCATTTCATGAGATATGCCCAAGCTTTCCCACCAAAGACCAGAAAGCATCCACTGTAGCCAAAGTACTTGTAGAAAACTTTTTGTTCACTATGGGGCTCCACAAAGAATCCATTCTGATCAAGGAGAGACTTGAGAGTCGTCTGATCAAAGAGATGCTTTCTCTGTGGGGAGTGCGAGTCCAGAACCACTCCTTACCACCCCAGGGGACCCACAGCTGAACGCTTCAACCGCGACTTTGCTAGATATGCTAGGCACCCTGCACCCAAAGGACAAGCCTAGATGGAGCCAACAAATTAGCACCCTGGTACATGCTTATAACTGCACCAAAGTGATGCCACTGGATTCTCCCCTACCACCTGATGTTTGGAAGAGAAGCTCGACTACCAGTAGATGTGTTTTGGGGTCTCCTGATGGGGTCAAGCTGACAACTATTTACAGTATGTGCAAAAGTTAAAGGCCCAGCTAACTCATGCGTCCAACTGGCTCAAACCATGGCTGCCAAAAGAAATCTGGCCAACAAAGAAAGGTATGATAAAAGGTGAAAGCACAGGAACTCCAGGAGGGAGATCGGTATTGCTAAGAAATCTGGGACTGCATGGCAAGCACAAGATTGCTGACAGATGGCACCATCTCCTCACATTGTAGTGGGCAAACTAGATGATCTGCCAGTGTACAAAGTAAGGCCTGAGAATAATTCAAAAGATGTAAAACAATGCATAGAAATCATTTACTGCCCATTGGACAAATCTTAATTGAGTCTGAGCCCCTAGAAGATGCCCCTCTGGACCAGTGACTAGAGCTGCTGCTAAGAAAAGATCAAGAAAGTCTGCACCTACAGAAGCAAAGTTAAAGTGTTCCTCCACAAGTCCCAGTTGAGCATGACTGTCAGTCCATATCGGAAGAAAGTGAGAGTGACTTTGAATACTATCCTTCTTACGAACTGAGTCAATTGTTTCGGGGCAATCCCCTAGTCAATACTGGAGATGAAGCTGGGCCTTCTGGACTGTCCAAGCCCCCAGCTTCGTCCCTGGAGCCAATGCTCCCAGAAAGTGAAGTGCAAAGCATCAGATCAGATGAAATGGAATCATTGTGCATGGTTGAACTGTTTGAGCTTTCAGGGGAGGAAAATGATAGATTGGGGCAGACTGGTGATACACCCGAACAAGAAGAGTATTTTGAGTGCCCTGACAGTCCACTGCCAGTGTCCGAAAGCTCTCCATGCAAGCCAAATGTTGTGGACTCAGAAACTGTAACTCCTGGAGCTGAAAGTGCCCCAAGTTCTAGCCTCTACCCCATGGAGACTCCCTGACAAGTGAGGACAATGCTAAAATGAGGCTCAGAGTGCAGAGACTATAACAGTTCCCCTAGAAAGACTGGTCGAGCTGTAAAGCCTGTGGTGCACCTCAGTTATGATTCACTTGGGAGGCCTGTGGACTTGCCTCTCAATGTTGTCCATAAAGGAGTGTATGTGTCCCCGGGCTCATTGCCCAAACTGAGCATCAGTGCTAACTCCAAGTTACTTGTGTTGCCTCTATATGGTGCCCTTGCCCCATCCAGCCCCAAGGTAACTGATAGGAAGGGCCCCTCTTCAGGTTTCATGTACAAGAGGTAATAACTTGAGTTATGGTACAATGTGTATGTAATACTGTGTAAAGAGGACGACTGCAATGTTTCAGAAATGTGTTCTTGGTAAAATGATATATTGACTGATGATTACATGTGCAGCCTAATGCAAATGTATATGGTTGCAGTTGAAACTTATGGGTACTTGCTTGACGCCGACGCCAAGCTTTCCCAGGCCAGGAAGGTGTAACCCCCTGCAAATGGGGGTTCCCAAAAGACTTCCAGGAGCTTGCTTGAATGCTCCAAGCTGAATGGTGTTTGGCATTTAAGCCATTTATCAGTGAGTGTTTTTAGAACCTCTGGTACTGTCTTTAAGAGCTGTCTGCTTGCAGACATAATTATTTGTATGGGGACTGTGTGTTTCTTTGATTGAGTACCACCGAGCTGCTGCCAATTCACTTCATTTTGCAGTCACTAGGAGTGCAAAGGAACCTATCTGAAAGATGTAACTGTTTGCCAGAAATTATTTAGAGTAATAATGAAATTACAGTTTGTCTAACCTGCTTTTTGCAGTCAGAACTGTGTCTGCTAGTTCCCATTCTAGTTTTGAACTGCTGAACTGGACCAATCAGTGTGGGGTAAGCTAGCTTAAAATGGTGCCTTGGACGAATCAGAACTTGGACTCATAATCTGAGCCAGCCACAAGAGGATTGTATGGGCAGTGACTTGGGAGATGTAGTTTAGACTTCAGTGCTCTTTGGACCAACAGCAGCAGTCTATTGTGAGGACAGCCAATCCAGTCAAGAACTGGGAGGAACTCAAAGGAAGTGCCCGTTTTGTCGGTTGGAGTTTCAGTTGAGCTTGGCAGTGAAGAAGGAAGAGCCCTGTGCTTTTTCAGTGTGCAGTTTTAGTCAAAACGTGTAAGGCCCAGAGTTCGGTCTGCAGCTTGTGTAACAGCTTGTTAGGACTGAACTGCGTCCTGTGAAAAGAATCAAAGGATCTCTGAAGAGTAGAAACCAGGCTCACCCTGTAGAAGACTGGAGGAATTGCTGAAAATTGCACTCTGTCTGTCAGGAACTGAATCTGCTGTGTGTTCTCCCGGTATTGTGCAGTAATTGCGATCGATACAGATGCAGCCTGCCTGGTATAGTGCTTTCTTTATATGGATGTGAAGAGGTTTGTGTACCTCAAGTGAGCCCTGCTGACATTGAAGGACCCTATCTTATTTGGAGGTCGTGAGTACTAATTCAGGGTCGCCCCTGTTGAATTGCCACATTAAATCCAAATGGAATTACTGTACTGTTGACTGTTTAATTCTCCTTTTCTCTGTGAAAGGGCCCCTACCAGCTGCCACGGTTTGACTAGCCACTAGGGCTTGGGTACCCAGGACAGTAACTGATAGGTATAGGCCTGTGCACAGAGCCATAGGTAGATTATAAGAGTGATAAGCTAATTAACCTGATTTCCCCTGTCCTGTTATATCCCCTAAATAAATCAGAGCTGCTTGTTTCAGCAAAGTTATACTGCCTGAGGTATTTGTCTATGTTAAAGTACTGTACTGTGATTGTTGCACTGTATCTCATTTCACAGGAGGTCCCAGTGCCGGAACCAGACCTGGGGGTAATGTATACTGTGAAGGTAATTCTGATATATTGTGTGGGCCACTAGTGGGAAGAAAGGGGGGTTGCAGTGTCCCAGAGGGCTGTGACCAAGTTAGTTTAACTATTGCAAACCCTGACCTCTGGGTGGAGGCACCCGCCATTGGATCCAGGCCCCTCAACCTGTTAGTGGCAAATCAGGCAGGGGTAGTAGCCCCTGGGATAGCGCCATCTAGGGGTTACATAAAGTACTTCAAATATAAAAGGAAATGGCTGACTGCGTTTAAAATCTAATATTAGTTTTAGGCAGTACGTAAGCTGTTTAGCCCACATGCCTAGAGTAGGGATAGAACCCACAGTCTTCTGATCTTCCAGTTTCAGAGGCTAGTGTGCATGCTATTTTTTGCATCATTCATTTGTTGTTTTTTATACAAATTCTCTCAGACTTTTTTCTGACCACCTAATGAAATCTTGAATGAGTTACATAAATGTTATTATTTTCTTCAAGGCCCTGATCCTGCAACTCAATACGCACTCAGTCCGGCCCGGTGGCACTGAGGGTTGAGGCGCTGGACACCACACCTCGTGACACACCAGCGACCTGGGTTCGGGAACGAGCCCAGCTGCTGGGGGTCGGCAGGGAGGGAGGGAGTAGGATCGAGCATCTGAAGGACAGCTCTCCTCTCCCTGGGTGGGATCCAGGGGCATCCCGGTGCAGTGGGGACCCCGGTGGAGACCAGAGGTACTACTGCTGCCGGGAGCACAAAGTACAGAGTCGGAGGCTGATGCTCGGCCAGAATGTGGGCGGACGCATGCACACTCGTGGCCATTGGCATCACTGCATGCCTGCCGGCTCAGGGGAAGAAAAGTGGAAAACTGGGGCACTAGTTGTGGTGGTGCATGATGGTTGTCCCCGTGAAAGGACTCTCCTCAGCCGCCCAAGGGTGCGCGCGCAGTACTGGATCCTGACTGGGGTGGGTTGAGCTCAAGAAGGGAGTGCTCCCCACCACCCTGCCACAGGGGGCAAGCCGTGGGGGTCGCTCTGAGGCCTGAATGTGGACGCCGGAAGATAGCCCGAGGAGATGGCAGCCGAAGGAACCTGGGGAGATGCCAGATGTGGAAAAAGGTAAGGCAGACTGGTGGCCCTTGGGGGATAAAGAAGTAGCACAAAAAAAAAATACGCACTCAGTACATCATATTATAAAATGAGGGGGAAAAAAACAGTCTTCTGTTTCCAGTGCTTGTTTCCAACCTGTAATATAGAAAGAAATGTCAGCTAATGAACTGGAATTCTACTGTCTGTAATCTGACACTGAGTCTGACTTTTGTTTTCACAAAAAAAAAAGGGCATGAGTTAGCCCCTAGGTTACTGAAAGAAATAGAACAAATCTGTTAGACTGAGCTGGCAGATGATAGAAACAGCAGTTTAAAATTTTTTTTTTTACTATCCTGAGAAATTCTGAGGTAGAATACAGTAGCATCCCCCTTCCAATGCATTTAACCTAGAGCAACAAATAGCAAAAATCAGAAGGGGAGTGCACTGCTTTGCAGCTGTGAAGGAATACATACAAATGCCTAAAATGGAAGTTCTAGGAAAAGCCATTTTTAGAGCTACAGATGACAGAAGGGCCTAAAAATCCCAGACAATCAAATTAACATTGAAGGCTATTACCCATTGAGGAAGGACAGAACAAAAAGGGGAGGGGTTTAATATTTGGAAAAACAAACTTATAAAGTTAAGACATCGGTGCTGAAATTGACTGGATGGGGTCTGAAGTTTTAATCTTAGAAACCCAACTACCCTTTATTAAGCTTGTACTGCTAACAGGAATGTAACCCCCCCAAGACAAAAACAGATGTCTTTAATATGTTACAGGATTATCACTGAGGACATGTAAAGGGCCTTGAATTAATACTTGCAGGGGATTTAAATGGTCACTGGTGTAAAATAGATAATTTATTTATTTTTATTTAAAAGTTGATAACTAGAAAAAGCACCAATGAGCCAAGGCGTATTTCCAGGTGCAACCTGAGGAAAGGGTAACATAGGAATAATATTTTAATATAAGACAAAAACATTTTAAGTAAGCAAAAAATAAAGGGTCATGGTTACAAGACCCAAAACAGTAGGTAACAACCAAATACCAGCATACAGCTTACAACACAAATTCGAACCACAGATGCCACTCAAGTCCAGGTGCAGGACCTACAGTAAAACCAAAATAAAATTATGGTCCAAAGCAATAGATTCAAGAGCACATACGTAGTTCAGCACTGGTGTACCTACTAAATAAGAGGAGATCGGACTGCAAGGTGTAGGCAACTATGGGGAGGGACTACCTGTATTTATGAGAGTGAGATTAAGGAACACTGAGAACACAGCAGATGAGGTAGAAGTCTGAGGAGCCTTTTGAGGCTGAAGGAGGAGGAGGATAATTGGAGGTCAGAGGGGAGTTTGTTCCAGAGAGAGGGGAAATGAAAGGAGAAACCAGATTGACCAGATGCAGAGTTGGGGCGAGGGATGGAAAAGGTGTGTGGATCTCTGTGGTGAAGGAAGAAGATTGAGGAGGCAGCTTGGGAGAATCCGGCTGAGAGGTAGGTAAGGAGGGTTCCAAATCAGAATTTTTCAACAAAGGAGGCACAGTGAACCACTCTCCTGTGAGATAGCGGTTCTAGGGGGAGGGCAGAGAAAGGAGACAATGATGGGTAAGGGGGAGATAGTGGCAAAGTGGCAGAAGGAGCTTAAAAGGGTGTCTAATCTAGTATGTGAAGATTGAGAGGCAGTGCCATAAACCACAACAGCATAATCAAAGATGAGTAGGATCATTTTGGTTACCAATTCTTGATAGGTGGGGTGGAGGAGGCTGTCCTCATGTCAATAGAGGACAACCAGTTTGAGATGTAGTTTAGTGCAGATGGCGTCAACTTGGGTAGAGAAGTCCAGCTGGCAATCCAACCATACCCCCAGGTATTTGAAGGTGGTGACATTCTCAAGGGGAGAACTGTCCAGAGTTGTGAAGATGGGAGAAAACTGGAGGGTGGCCATTTTTTGTCTGGCACCAAAAGTCATGGCAACTGGTTTTTTTTGCATTTAGTTTGAGATGGTTTTCCTGGAACCAGGGCTGAACTCTATTGAAGTTTTCCTTGAAGGGGGACTGTATGCTGATGGCAGAGGACCCGGAGATGAAAATTATAGTATCATCAGCACACATGTGCATATTAAAAGATTTTCAGATGGAGGGGAGGTTGTTTATAAACAGGGGGAAAAGGATGAGGCTGAGGATGGAGCCTTGGGAGTCACCTGAGAGGATAGGGAGTGGGGAGGAAACAGCATTACCTATTTGAACTGATTGATGCCTGTCACGAAGATAAGAATGGAACCAGTTTATGGCAGATTCAGCAAGGCCAGCTGATCTTAGATTTTGTAGCAGGAGAGGATGGGAGACTGAATCAAACGCCTTTGCCAGGTCTGTGAAGATGGCGGCAGTAATATGGCTCTGGTCCATAACGGAAAAAATTGAATCTGTAACTCACAATAAAGAGGAGATAGTTGAGTGTTGTTTTCTAAATCCAGACTGCACTGGAGAGAGTGTATTGATAACGGACAAAAATTCAGACAGCCTAGAGTGAATGAGAGATTCCTGAAGTTTGGCAAAAGAGGGGAGGAGGGAAATAGGTCTATAGTTTTTGGGTGCAGAAGCATCACCTCCCTCATGGAGGGGTAAGACCTTAGCAGATTTCCAGGCCTTCAGGACAGCTGAGGTGGAGAGGGAGAGAGGTGAGGGAGGTTAAGAATGTGGGTGAGTGGGGCAGTTATAGCTGGGGCAGAGATGTGGAGAATCCTGGGGAGATCGTCAGGGCTGGACTTGGTAGGGTTAAGGGTGAGGAGGGCAGTGTAGACTTCAAGAGAGGAGAAAGTTGGGAATCAGAAATTTGTGTGCTGACCTGGAGCATACAAAGAAACTAAAGGGGGTTCAGGAGGTGCGGGTGATTGTTTGTCAAGGACAGCATAAGTGGCAAAGAATTTGTTAAAAGTCTCTGCAACTGATGTGAGGTCTGAGACTAAGGAGCCATCAACTATGAGGACAGGGAAGACTTGTTGGGCAGGCTGGTCAAGGAGAGAGTGGAGTAGTTTCCAAAAGGAAGTGGGTGTATGTTGCTCTAGCTTCAGGCATTGCTTGAAGTAATTGGTCTTAGAGAGGGAGATGGCCTTTGTGCAATTATTCCTAAGGATTTTGTAAGCTTGGAGGTCCACTTGGGATAGGGACTTTTTGTAGTGATATCAAGCTTTGTCTCTGGCTCTGCAATTGGCCAGCAAGTCTGAAGTTATCCGGGGTGATGATATATTTTTACTCTGGATTTCTTTACGAGGGAGTGGTGATTTCAGATGCAGAGGAAGAGGTTGGAGAAGAGAGATAGGGCAGTGTCAAAATCATTGGCTGTAAGGATGGATTGCCAGTCTGCCTCGGAGAGATCATGTTGAAAGGCAGTGACATCTAGATTGTGGAGGGGGTGGGACCATATGTATTTGGAGGCAGCACGGGGAAGGTGAATCTTTCGTATGCAGAATGTAAAGCAACGATCACTGAGGGCATCTGGTAATGTCATGACCACAGTGATACACTGGGGGTGAGAGGATAACACCCAGTCAAGCAGTGAGTGATTTTGGGAGTGAGGATTTATGCGGGTAGGTTCATGGATCAGATTAGTGGGCTTACTTATTTTATTTTATTTATTTTTATTTATTTAGATCTAGGATTACAAATACCTTTGAGCCAAGGCCCTTTTACAAAAGCTCCACGTCAGAGAAATACAAATGGTAGACAAAACATTTCACACAAAACATTTCACAGAGTGAAGCAATGCAATGGTTACAGACAGTGTAGGTATTAGGTCTGCTAACATGACGAACAGCGGCATGGTGGAGAGTGAGACGATGAAGCAGCCAGAGGCATTTGTCAGAGGAGATATCTAGTAAGTGCTATGTCAAGAAAAGGGGGTGGGTACGAAGAGGAGGGATAAATGCAGCAGATAGGGAGGAGGGGCAGGAAGGGAGGCAGGGGAGGCGGGGGACAGGGAGAGGAAGTAAGAGCATTTGGGGTAGGAGATTTTGAGGTATGGCAGTTTGGACTGGTCAGTGTGGTGAGTGCCACCAGCTTGCTATGAAAGTGAATGCCTCAGTTTAGGGGAAGCAATCACAGGAGCTGGAGGTAGAGAGATAGTGCCGGAGACTGGTTTTGAACAACCCAAGTGTTTTGGCTGAGGAGATGGTGTGGCTGAGGTCATTTAGCTAGAGTGGAGCTTTGTAGGCAAAGAAGCATTGGCCCAGGCTAGTACGACAGTGGGGAACTTTCAGAAGCTGCTGCTTTGATCTCCTGGAGTTCCGTTGATTGGTGTTCTCAGCTAATAGAGCTATGACTCCAGGCACTGCAAGGCCGAGGTGGATTTTCTTTGCCAATGTACAAGTGAGGTACTTGATTCGGCTTGATAGTTGGAGCCAACCGGTCTGAGCAAATAAGTCGCAGGTGTGGATAAGATGGTGGGCACCAGTAATTAATCGACAGGCCTTGTTTAGGGTAACTGCTATCCATCTGAGGGTTGTCGTCATGGCAGAGCTATAAATGATGAGGCCATAGTCGATGACCAAGACCACTGAGCTCTGTACAGCAATCATCAGTGCCTCGGGGGTAAGATGTTGCCTATGTTTATAGAGTAGACTAAGTCGTGTATTTGCAGCTCTGACAACACTGTCAACGTGAGCCACATATGTGAGGCAAGGATCTAGTAGGATCCCTAGCTATTTGAAAGGCTGGACCTGATCAAGGGTATTACCATTTGCAGTAGAGATAGTCAGTTGGTGTTGCTTATGTGGGTTTTAGGGGCTATGGAAGAGCATTGATTTAGTTTTCTTGTGATTTAACACTAGCTTGTGCTTGTGGAACCACGATTCAACAGAGCTGAAATCATGCTGGAGAGTACGTTGCAGTGTTAAAGGGTCTTTGTGGGATGAGAAGACGACTGCATCATCCGCATGCAATAGGATGGGCTCAGAACAGGATTGTGGCAGTGAGTTCAAAAAGAGGCTGAAGAGCAGGTGGCCCAGGATGGAACCCTGAGGTACACCTGAACAGACGGGCAGGGAATCAGAGAGAGCACTCGCAATTTTTACTCTTTGCCATCGGCGATCTAGGTAGCTGTTGAACCATAATGCAGAGTCCGGTGATAGGCCAGCGATTAGTAGCTGGTCAATAAGAAGCCTGTGGTGGACAGTATCAAAGGCCTTGGATAAGTCGATGAAAACGGCCCCCGTGAGCTGTCTGTTATCAAGGGATTTATGAACTGCTCCGGTGAGCTCAAGGAGGGCAGTGGTGGTACTGTGACCTTTCCGGAAGCCATGTTGCTTTGCAGTTAGCATGTTGTGTTTCTCCAGATGGTCAGTAAGTTGGTCAGACACGATCCACTCGAGGGCCTTAGAGAGCAGAGGTAGTATTGAGATAGGGCGATAGAGCACTTTGACCTGTCACCACTTTTGAGGACAGGGGTCACAATCGCAGTTTTCCATCTGTCCGGGAATTTACTACTAGTAAGGAAGAGATTCAGAATTTTTGTTAAGGGAAAAAGAAGTTCATCAAGGGTAAGTGACAGAAGCTTAAGGTTCAAGGTATCGCCACTGGTTCTGGATTTGGAGATAGCTATGACAATATAGCGGCGTGCAACATACGGTCTGACCTCCTTAAAGTAGAAGAGAGGTAGATGGGATTGCAGTTGAGGGGGGCTGGAGATGGAGGTGCTTTGTTTGAAGTAGTCGGGGGAGGACTGAGCTGAGATCTGTGAATGCCTTGTTGAAGGTGTTTGCAATGACAATTGGGTCAAGGGTAGTTGAGCAATCTACTACCAGCATGGCTGGAGGTGTTTCAGTCTGCTTCCCTGTGAGTTCCTTCATATTTTCCCAGAAAGCTCATCCGATACCCCAGATGTTTGTGAGTGCTTGTTTGTAATAGGAGCTTTTCACAAGCCGTATGGCCTTAGTACAGGCATTTCGGTCTTGTTTATATTTTTGAGCGTCAGGTAGCTTTCCAGTAGTTTGAGTCACAGCCCAGAGGTGATCCCTCCATTTCAATTGGGCTAGTAGCCCCGCCGTGATCCAGGAGTTGCAGATAGATTTAGTCTTACGCCTCTTAACCGGGGCATAGAGGTCACAAGCTTTGTTGAAGGTCGAGATGAGATGGTCAAGAGCAAGGCTGACATCATTTGCCAGATATATTAGTGACCAGTATTGAGACTTTAGATACTGTTTCAGGTGGAAAAGATTGCCACAAGGTAGGACTCTACTGCAGATGGTTTTGGGGGGGGGTTACGAATTTGTTTGTCCATTCACAGATGATTGCTGAGTGGTCACTGAGAGAGGGTCTGGCAGGACTGTGGTTTGAGAGATCCTAGCAGGGTGGTTGGTGAGTACCCTGTCAAGCAGGGTACTGGTGCCCATTTTGTAGTTAGTCCTGGTAGCAGAAGTAACCATCTGCGAGAGGTTAGCAGCTGTAATAGAGACTTTGTGGGCACTTGTATCAGGCGCAAGCCAGTTAATATTGAAATCTCCTAGCAGAATAAGTTCAGAGGAGGGGGAGAGCCAGTTCAGGTTGAAGCCACCTGGAAGCAGCAACTCACTGCATAGTCTAAAGGCTCTAACATCAAACTTAGGTATGACACAACTTATTAATGACATTATCAGGATAAACACAAAAGACCATGATGTCTCTGTAATACTGGACATAATTTTGACCACGCACCCTAATTATTTTGTTTTCCGTTGGTTTTACAGTATTAATTTTCCAACCAGCAGATGATTTTCAGATGATACAATGTTTAAAAAAAGGTGTACTAGAAAAAAAAACAATCAGCTATAGGTTCTACCAATGTTAGATCTGAAGGGCAGAAATTGGCACTGAATACATCTAATTATCACTAAAAATTATGCCCGGTCTCTGTTTTAACAAGAATTCATGGACTGCTGCAAAAAAAATGTCCCCTGAGAAAATCAAAAAACTGAAATATACTAATTCCCCATGGTTTAACTCTTATCGTCACAAGCTGAAAGCAATTAGAGATAATACCTGGAAAAAAAGCATAAAAAAAAGTGTCTTCAAGACTGCCACAATTATAGACAAAGGCGAAATTCTTATAGAAGTGTGGAGAACAAGCAGGAGTATTTCAAGAAAGAACTTACAAAAAATGGAAACCCGGATCAAGGAAATTGTAACAAGGTGAGCCCTATCTATGCGTATACTGTCACCGCAGTGACTCCCCGACAGCGAAGACCAGCACAGCGCCAGAAATCGAGCAAAACCCTCCCGTCGCTGTGCTGGTCTTTGCAGCAATCGGGACTGCATCGCTGGGTGATTCCCCCCCCCCCGGTCCAACTCTGACTTGGAGTTAGAATCCTAGACCGGGTGGCAAGGCCCCCCATCGGGGTTCGGGAACACAGCCCTCGACAGTGCAACTGGAGACCCTCGGCTACAGTGCTGACAGTTGGCATTGTAGCTGTCGCTGCAGGGGATGTCGGTGCTAGTGCTGTCAAAGCGCTATGAATAAACCCTATCTATGGTAGATACCCACGTGTGAGGTATCTGAACCCCCCCCCAATTCCTTTCACTCTTTATTTCTGTGAGAAATCCACTTGCGCTGGGAATGAAAATGAAATAGGTTTGCTGTATGCTTGTCTATTTTAGGGTATCACATTTAACGATTTAATGGAAATAAAATGATATGATGAGTTCCAAGGATTGGCAGGAGAAGGGAGAAGAGGAGTGCACCCTCGTCCTCCTGCTTCCCTTGCAAACCCAGTGGAACCCTCATGGACTTGCTAACTCATTAAAACTATCTTCTGAGATAAAACAAAAAGGAAACATAAAACCCCCTTAACCCCCCTAACCAAGAAAAGAGGAGTTGAGTCTAGGCTAGAAAAGATAACACATATGAACATGTATGTCTTTGCTGTTTGATGGGGAGCTCCCGAGAATAAGAGGTTTATACTCATTTTAGCAAAAAGGGGTGGATCACCTGACGGTGATGTCATCCATGACAGGTATAAAAACCCACCGCTTGGAGTAACAAAGTTAGATAGTGGAATCAGTTGAATACTGACTACCAAGTGAGAAGAACTCCAGAAGTATGCGTTTGTTTCCACACTGTTCTGTTTGCAAAGGCTGAAGCTAAGCCTCAGGAATTTTCGAAATTAGAATGTTTGCTGACTAGACATCAAATAACATTTTGCTTTCTGTATGTTTATTATTTTTAATTTTTTATTTTCTGATTTGAATAAAATAACAATGCACATTTGCATTTTTATGCATCTGGCTTCTGGTTTGTTGTGTCTGTTTTATCCCACACCTCCGCAGGAATTTTGAAAAACAATACAACAATTCCAGGAGCAAATAAATTCCAAAATACCAATGGCTTTTGAAAATGATGGTCAGTACATTTCTTTAAATGATGTAGTAACTGAAAAATGTAACAATTATTTTATCAGGATGGGTACAGAGGACCTGTGACAAGATACAATACTGCCCTATATTGAAGAATATGTAGATACTCCACATCTAGTTTGTGGTGAACTCTTTAAAAAGCAATCCCAGGAAAGCTGGTGAAATAGATAGAATCCCAGCAATATTATTCAGGTATGCTGCCTCAGAAATAGTCTCTACTTTGGCAGATATATTTTATCTATTAGTATAGGTGAGTGCCCACAAGAATGGAAAAACACGTAGGTGTTTCCATGTTTAAGTTGGGCCACAAAAATAAAATAGAAAATTAACTTCCAACATCATACCTGTATTTTATTTCTAAGATTTTTAAGAAGCTGACTTGCAGTCAGCTGAAACATTTTTGGAAGAGAAAAATTTTCTGAACAAATTCCATTCGGGACTCAGGCCCCTCCATGGCACAACCTCAGCCTTAATAAAAGTTACTGGGGGTTTCCAGGAAGTTCTGGACAGGAGGAGGATGTCTGTTGGTGCCATATTTGTATATTTTTCGAAAGCTTTCCACACCCTGGACCGTGACCTCCTCCTGTCCAGATTAAAAAGCATAAGAAGGGCCGAGGGTGCTGTGGACTGGTTTGGGTCCTACTTGAAAGCCACCAGCAACTGATTGTTATTAATTATATTAGGCCCAATCCTTTTAACATATATATGAATAAAGTTGCTTTGAAGACCCCTCAAATAAAATACCACTTATATGTGGATGACACCGTCATTTGCACAGAAGATAATACCCCATTCCCAAATTGAGACCACATTACAGGAGACTTTCAATAATTTACAGGCTGTTTTTTCTCAGTATAGACTTGCACCATACCTGGGGGGGGTATGACTTGACAATAAAATCAAATAGAATGTTCATATTGATAATCAAGTAAAAAACCTGTGGAGATGAGTAGGTACTGTGTATAAAGTAAAGCATTGCATGATCAAAGAAGTCAGAAAACAGGGGTTAACCCTATGATTCTGCCCTTTTTGGACTATGGAAATTTGATGTTCACTGGGGCATTGGGGATGGAGTTGGCAAATCCAGATGTTATTTACAACATGCTCGTCTGCTTCATCCTCTACACCCCCCGCAGGACTTACAGAAGTGAGCTGTAACTCGAACTGGCTTGGATACATTTATTGTAACGCAGTAAAGCCGATCATCTTTCTTATATGTATAAATGTTATAGGAAATTGTTACCTTATCATTTGGAAAATGTATAACAGAGAAGTATACAAAATTCTCTCAGATCTGCAGGAGAGATATAATTCAACCTTTCTAAAAGAAGCTTAAAAGTGGATGGGTCCCACTTCTACACAGTGGGTCCAAAATTCTGGGATATTATACAACGGCAAGAAAGAATCATGGCTCCTGATCGGTCAGTTGGCCATCACAGCAGGGATGTTATCCTGGCATAACATCCCTGCTGATTTTATCATTGAACACCTTGAGCACTACCTGTATCTTTTCTTAAAAAAATATTTTAAAACATTAAATAAAATTCTTTAAAATTATTTTTTTTTGTATAAAACAATGAGCCATTGTATAATAGGATTAATGCACGCCAGGGTGGGTGTTGTGCTGGGATAACATCCCTTCTCGGGTGTTGGACACCCTCGGCCATTGGCCTCGGGCCCAACAATCCTAGGTGGGATGTTATCCCAACATAACACCCACCCTGTCAGGAATTATTCCTTTAATATCCCACCTGTGTTAAGACCAACACTAGGTCAATTAAACCTGACTAAAATAAAACAAGCATTTGTCAATGCCAGATGTTCACCATTGGTATAGAAGCCCTGGGGAACTAAATGCATTGTGGTACACTGTGTGGGTAATGTGTTACCAAAGTTAGGAGCCTGCATTTGTAAATTTGAATGCAGGTTTTAATATTTTTGCCCCAAATTGTCACCATTGTATTCTTATGACCATGCCTCATGAACAATGGCACAGAAAATGTTGAACTCCTGCTTGAAAGGTGACTTTGTGCAGGGACTGCAATATCACCTTTATGGTATGTCAAAGCACATTTTGCCCAGGATTTGAAAAAATACAGCTGTCACATTCATGAGGTGCTGTAAATAGATGACTGTGTTGTAAATTTGGTGTACAAATACTGAAAATTACTAAAGTTATAAGCATGTGTTCACAAAATTCAATGTAGGCGCATAACTATATTGTTTTTTGATATTTTTACACCAAATGGTTAGCTACATGTGTGGGGGTCCTTACATTTTGGTGGAAGTCCATCGATTCCATTAAACTAAGGAAATCTCCTGCAAATGCGGATGAGGAGAAGTCCGCCTAGGCATTGAAGTCCCCCAGAATAATCTCTTTGAGACTGAAAGACCAGGGACAACACCACCTCTGAGAAATTCCCCCCAAAATTGCCATCCACACCTGGTGAACTGTAAAGCAATAAATATCAACATTTCACGACCCCCAAACAAGTAAAACCCACCACTTCAAGTGAGTCATACTTCCCCAAGGTGAACCTGATACATTTCATATGATGTCTTGAGATGACAGCCACTCCCATGTCTGATGCAAGGGCAATGAATTATGAAGTAACCTAGTGGAACCAAACCTGAAAAACAGGGCATTACATATCATGAGTGTACACCCCCCCCCCCGACCGGCTGTCTAGGGGTCTGATGTTAATACCAGAATGAAGTGGGGTACAAGCAGAGCAGATCATCCAAAATGAATTTTAAGATGGACATGCCTCAGAAGCTGGATTACGGGTTCAGCCTCAGGCTTGACAAAAGACACACCAACACTGCAGAAAAGAGGGGACCAGAGCCTCGAACCAGGAGGGGCCTGATGTTAGAACAGAGGGGGTACAAGCAGAGCAGACCATCTAGAATGAATTCTAAGAAGGACATGCCTCAGCAGCTGGACAACGGGTTCTGCCACAGGCTTGATAGCAGACACAACCACATTGTAGAAAAGGGGGGAACAGAACCTCAAACCTGGAATCTGCTTGGGGGTAAGTTATTTAAAGGCAGCCCAAAGTCATTCCAACAAAAGCAGAACACTCTCCAGATAAAACAAACTGATTTATTTAAAACAAAAGTATAGCTCCCAGGGGCTGGGGGCACATACTGAGAAAAGGCTCAACAGTGGCGACTGCCGCAGCTTATATCCTGAGACCGAGAAGGCCTGGGACACTGAGCTCC
This sequence comes from Neoceratodus forsteri, assembly GCA_016271365.2. Classification (NCBI taxonomy): domain Eukaryota; kingdom Metazoa; phylum Chordata; order Ceratodontiformes; family Ceratodontidae; genus Neoceratodus; species Neoceratodus forsteri. The sequence goes on from JADMNL010000022.1 coordinate 37,010,921, forward strand.
AACAAGAGCCGAGGGGTTCACACAAGCAGGCAGCAGAAACTCTCGGTAGGCTGCAGGACTCAAATCACACACACACTGCAGCCTACACCTCACACTAGGCAGCTCAGAGTACAAAAAACTGCTTGAAACACAAGAGCAGTGGGCACCAACCGCTGTGTCCAAATTACTCCCACACTACCTGCAACACAGGACATATGGCCAGTACCACATGACATCCTGGAGCAGGCTCAACATGGGCCATGCCAGGATGACGGTACCAGGTGAATATAGCACTGCCAAAACAGTGCATGAATTACCATGCTGCAGAAAGTGGTAAAGGTAATACAGCGACAGGGGTTTTACAACAATTGAAAATAACCACTGCAACCGTCACTGTACGGTCAAATAAGGGACTGTCAAGGAGGCTGTCAGTGCAGTAGCTGGTTGAGTTGCTCCCGCAGTGGGTAGGGCTAGAGCACCAACACCGGTGCATAGGGGACCTGGGGCACGTGGCTTGATTCCCCAGTCCCTCCTCCGTGTTATGCTTTTTTAAAGGAATTTTTCTGCCTGCATTGTTTTGCCCCATCCCCAAAGTCCACACCACCTTGGAGTTATGCCAGTGGATGCAGGGGAAAAAAGAAAAAGTCCCATTATAACCAATGGGGTGTGCGTGATCCTTATATTGTCAGTATTTTCACCGACATTATTTCGTCTCATGCAGTTTTGTCTGTGGCATTATTTGCTGTGTGGTTTCCTCTGTGACATTATGACCCCATGCTCCCAAACCTCTTCTCACTCCCCACAGGCTGTCCAACTGGGTGGAGTGCTACACTGGGTACAGGGCTAGTGGGCTGCCACCTCCTCCGGGCCCCACGCCACAGGCCACCAGTACTGTGATGCCCCCACCACCTGCACATTCACACTGGGACCAGGTCCAACCTGCCTCGGTGCCCCTTACACAACTTCTAAACCAATGGGCTGTGGCTCCCCAAAATTTGGACCCAGTCCCACTGCTACAGGGCCCTGTGCCACCCACCAAACCGTGCAAAGACTTTGCTTCACCAAGTCGCCAACGCCCAAATCCATGGGGCACGGTTCAGACTCTGGTCCCACTGTTGTAACTACCTAATCTCCAGGACGGCCTTCCCCTTACACAGAAACCACAGCCAAATATACGCACCAGGTCCAACCCTAGACTCCATCCAAAGGGCAGAGATAAACCTAACAGGCAATTAAAGGCAAAAAGGGAGCAGATGGTCACTATAGTAAGCCCTCCCAGAAGGGGGAGCTTACTTTCTCCCCCCCCTTAAACCATTTCCCAGAATGGGGCATCCAGCCCCCCACAAAGGAGGGCCAACGCGATATGTGCTCTCCCGCCAACTTAGCTTCCCCTCCAGTAAGGAAAATGCCAGAAACAAAAGTATGGGGACCCTAAGAAAAATCCTTTCCAGTTGCTACTGCCCAAGATAGAAGCCCGGTCTCCCAAATACCTTACCCAGCACATGTCTCTCCTCAGACAGTTAACACAGAGGATAAAACAACAACACATGCCAGGACAAATTCAAATGAAACAATGCATTTCAATGTTGTTTCCCACTCATCCAGGCATCCACATACTCTCACTCATGCATACATACCTTCATACACTCACAACAGGCAGGCAAAGCAAGCACCCTCACTCACTCTCTGCTGTGCACCCCTTGTGTACCCACTAAAACATTTATGGTGGAATATAGGTCATAAAAGCAAAGTCCCATTGCCCAATAAAAGGACATTAAAGTCCCAAAAGATGCCCATAAAAAAGCAACAGTCCCAGCTCAGGCTAGCTTTAAACCTGGCACAGTCCCCTCTTCATATCTCAAGTTGACTTTTCTTTTGTTTCTCCCCCATTTCTGCAAATAGAACAATCAATAAGAACTGTAACAATAAAACAAATACAAACTGGAACAGCTCACCAGTACAGAGTTCCACAGGCAACAATAGTACTGGCATGCAAGATCAACAGTTGGAAACTTCACCGTGGAGGTGGTAGTATTGGGGCTCAGGTTTTGTAATTTTGTTCCCAAAGGAGTCCATTGACACCACATTGCACTTCACCCTCCTGCCAGAGACATCCTGAAGCATCACAAAATGTTTAAAGAGGGTAAGGCCTGCCCATGCTGTAGGATGACACCATGATCGAGCCTTGTTGGAAATCTCCTCAGATGGGGTCCCAAATTGGTTGATATGAAACTGGAGCTTGCTCACCATCCCCCCAAAGACCCAATCAGCACATTTTTCTTCTATCATATTCCAGAGGTGTTCTGATATGTAGGGATATTGCACTTGAGGTTACTCAATGCGAATACATCATTGTACCCAGTGCTCCACTTGTGACCATTCAGGAATGTTACGAATGCTACTCTTTCTGGCCTGGCCCTCCTCAAGCCAGACCCTGGTGCGATACCTCAAGTTCACTGGGTTATCAGGGAGGAGTCCATACATACGGTCTCTGGGGGCCAAAGACATCTCCAGTAGGCATGGAATAGCATCTGGCAGAGTTAACACAGGCCTCCTGTAAGGCTGGGGGATAGCACAGTATATCTCCTGGTCATGAAACATCAAGGGTTTCGGTGCTTGCCTGGTGGTAGCATGGGAGGCGCCACAAAATCAGGCTCTGAAGGGTTTTCCTCCTGGCGAACAGGGGACTCCTTTCCTGAGGCATCTTCTCTTTTAGTGGTAATACTGCCACTTCTGGCAGGTGAGGGAGCACACTCAGATCCCCTGGGCCCTGGAGGATCAGCAGATTTCACCAGTTTACCTCACCCTCTCCCTCTGCCATGAGGAGGCTCAGAAGGTGGCAGTGGAGAAGGGCTGGGCAGATGTCTGTTCCCCTCCTCACTACATAAGTCCTCCTCTTCTTCAGCTTCCACATGCACAGGGGCCTTGGGAGCAGTGGGCTCCAAGGGGGTTACCGCTGACTTCATATCCTCCCAAGTGTCCAGACTGCACACCAACAGTAGTGAAGCAGTCCCCATCAAAGGCACAACTGGCCAGGTCCACTCTGGGGTGTAAGGTGGCAGAGAGTAGAAATTAGCCGTCAGAGGCACCCCATGGGCACAGGAGGAACACAACAGGAGGCATACCACTCCAACACCTTGGTAACTACTGTGGACATACCGGTGATTTGGGATGCCCTGACTAGCATTAGACCACAGCCAGGAAAGCAGGGAGGCTAGTACCAGGAACTGAGGCTTGCTCTCAGGAGTCTTCTCAGCCATTTTTCTTCCTCCTCACCAACACAAAGTAACCAGTCTCACTCCCAGAATTGGCGCACTCTCTCCTCCCTCCCAGAAAACTGTGCTATTCCACCAGCTAATCTGGGACCAGGATGGCTCATTAACATCAAATTTTAATTTTCATTAGCCGTGACCATGAGCCAAAGTGCGTAAACCTCCCAAACGTGGCAACACCCACCAGATGGCACAGACAGAAATTCCAGCTGGAGCCCCAATACTGTCGCCAACCATGCAAGTCCAGGAACAGTCCGGCTTCCCCAAAACAAATCCTGACTGAGACCCCATGTTTGTAACCCCACCTCTGACTAGCTGTCTAGGGGCCTGATGTTAAAACCAGAACGGAGGGGGGGTACAAGCAGAGCAGACCATCCAGAATGAATTTTAAGATGGTCATATCTCAGAAGCTATCTGGATAACAGGTTCCACCCCAGGGTTGATAGCAGGCTGTCAAAGGGTGATCTAGTGTTGTAGGTTTTATGCTTTGTAATGGACAGATATTGAAGTTGTTAGCCAGAACCCCCTTCCCCTTAATCGTCCTTGTATTGTCCTTGTCTTTATGGTTTTTATCTTGTGTTTTGTGTTTATGCATAGGCTGGCCACCTATGCAAATAACTGTTATTTGTTGTCTCTGTCTTTATGTATTTCTGGCTGACTAAAATAATATTTGCCGAATTACAAAGCACGATTGTAATATAAAAATGTATGGCCCCTTTAAATGGCCATAATGAGTCAGGTCACCTCAAAACCCCCTTTCTCTGCTCAAAACAAGAGTTTTCTACAGATTTTTATTGTTTTCTTCCTAAAAAGGCTTTTTCCTTACGTTTTTGTACCCCAGGGTTTGCGCTGGTGAAGCTCCTTGGAAACAGTTTGTTCTGACTGCAGACATGCTTTTGTAGTGCAGCTCGCAAACGCCACGAACGCTTAAGATAAGCCGTTTTAGCCTCTGGAACTCACTACAGAGGCATTTGCACTGTTTCCCGCAATAATATTATATTGTCTGTTTGTCTAAGTGAAATTCATGTAATATTGACCCTTTTTCAATGTTGGTGGCTGGGAGCAGAAACAGCCAATATGGAGTGTTGTCTTTATGGACCCTTTTCAGTATCAGCAACTGAGAACTGTCTTTCTAAACCCTCTTTACTTTGTAAACATTTCCTGTAGTGCTCTACCCTCTAAAAATTAGGCTACAACAGCTTCCATAGTTCTTTTCAACAGTAATATGAAGGAAAGCCAAGAAAGTGTTGTAATACCTGGCAGAAAGTGCAGCAGCTTGTGAATGGCTGTATTGTGTTCTTTCTCTCTACGAGCCGGCCGGCCATACTGCTAGTACTCTTATACTTAGGAAGGAGGGACTTACTGTGCAAACATAATGTAAAGACTTCTAAACAAAATACTAATACTTCCAGTATACATGTTTGCAATTAGAATGTGTTATAATGCATTGCCTTATGATTAAAATGTATAAATAATTGTTTTATTCAAGAAATGGTCCAAAGCAGATGATTGATAGATGTTTCATCCAATCGGTGATTAGTATAGAGTATATATATACCCAGCAGTTCAAATGGAACATCAGTAGCAGTCAGGATGGTGAAGTGAATGCATCTGGAACTAGTGCCCTAGTTAAAGACGTAGAGACTGCTATTCGTGGTTTGTGCCTTTATGTTTGGTATGCCTTGTTATTTAATTTGTCGGACTAAGTTCGCCTTGCTTTATTTTGGCAATTTGTCTGGAAGTACTACAAATAAATTTTTAAAAGTCGCTGAAGATTACAGCCTACGTTGAAGTTCTTCTGTGTACCACCTAGTTCCTTCCACACAGGCACACCCACACTGCAGAAAAGGGGGGACCGGAGCCTCGAACCTAGAACCTGTTGGGGGGTAAGTTGTTTAAAGGCAGCCCAAATTCATTCAAACAGAAGCAGAACACTCTCCAGGTAAAACAGAACAAATTGATTAATTTAAAACAAAAGTACAGGGGCTGGGGGCACATATTGGGAGAAGGTTTAACAGTGGTGACCACCAAGGCACATATCTTGAAGCCGGGAAGGCCTGGGATACTGCACTCCAACCAGAGCAGAGGGGGTCACACAAGCAGGCAGTAGAAACTCTCAGTAGGCTGTAGGACCCAAATTGCACACGCTCCGGTCTACACCCCACACTAGGCAGCTCGGACTACCAAAAAAACATTTGAAACACAAGTGTGGAGGGCACCAAACAGCTGCATCCAAATTACTCCCACACTACCTGCAACACAGGGTATACATCCAGAACCCCCTGACATCCTGGAGCAGGCTCAACAGGGGCCATGCCAGGGGGACCCCAAACCTCTTCTCTCTCCCTGAAGGCTGTCCAACTAGGCAGAGTGCCACACCGGGTACGGGGCTAGAGGGCCACCACCACCTCCAGGCCCCACACCACAGGCCACTACCACTGTGATGTCCCCACCACCTGCACACTTCACACTGGGACCAAGCCCAACCTGCCTTGGTGCCCCAGAGCACAAAGTGGGGCCCCCCCCTTACACAACTCCTAAACCGACGGGCCACGGCTCCCCAAAATTTGGACCCAGTCCCACTGCTGCAGGATCCTACACCACCCACCAAACCCGAGCAGAGATTTTCCTTTGCCAAGTCCCCAAGGCCCAAATCCAGGGACCGGGATTCAAGCCCCGGCCCCATTGTTGTAACTACCTAATCTCCTGGATGGCCTTCCCCTTATACAGAAACTACAGCCTAATATACCTGCCAGGTACAACCCCAGACTCCACCCAAAGGGCAGAGATAAACCTAGCAGGCCATAAGAGGCAAAAAGAAAGGAGATGGCCACTATAGTAAGCCCTTCGGGGGGGGGCTTACATAAGCAATTATTGTTCTGGAACAAGCTCCAAGAGACGGTAGGTGGGTCAGGGACTTGCAGGTTCTTTCAATCAGAAGGTTGTTAGGTGACTTAGGTTATTATTATTTATTATTTATTAAAGTCTAGGAATTATAACCCTTTGAGTCAGGAACTCATTTACAAAGGCTCCACGTCATACAATGAACAAAGCCAAATACAGGAGATAATGGGAATAAATGCAGAGAATAAAATACAGAGGCATATTTCATAACAAACACTTAGAGCAACACCATAGGTGTGTACCGCACAGTTATACAATACGGTCAAGGGCTAACCAGCAGAGGAACTTGTCATTACAGGGAACCGGGGTTATCAGCAGTCACATTTGGAGTTGGACATAACATAGTCTCATGACTCAGTTTTAAAAGGTCCCAGCCTTGGTATTGATGGGGTAGGACCAGGGACTGAGTTCATCCAGAGTGGAGCCCTGTTCCAGTAAGTTAGACAAGAAGTTACACAGAAAGGTAACCATGTTCTTCCTTTTGACACCTTCAGGAATTTCCATTATATAGAGGTTGCTTTTCTGACTTCTGTTTTTCGAGTCCCTCTATCCTTCTTACAAAGTTTGCCATTTGTGATGCTGGGCCTTCTCAAGTTCTTGCAGAAGCTGAATATGAAAGTCATTCATTATCTGTGACTTGTCTGTCTAATAAGTCCACCTTAACTCCAGTCCATGAATGTACTCATTAGCATTTCTCACTGATGCTTTAAGCAGAGACATGTCTGAAATTAATGTCTCTAGAATTTTTGAAATATAAGAGAACTGACCTTTGGATGTTAGCTGAGCGACCATTTCCCTATGTGGACCATGGTGCATTCACCTGACAATAGTAGGCCAATACTATTTAAAATTTAGGAGGAAAGTACCCTGAATGGATCCATGACACAAACACAAGTTTTCCTGACAGGATTTACCTGTCATTAGAATTCTCATGTTTGTGGATGGATAGATAGATAGATAGATAGATAGATAGATAGATAGATAGATAGATAGATAGATAGATAGATAGATAGATAGATAGATAGATAGATGGATGGATGGACGGACGGACGGACGGACAGATAGATAGATAGATAGATAGATAGATAGATAGATAGATAGATAGATAGATAGACAGACAGACCGACAGATAACAATATTTTTTCACAGGAGATAACTTTAGGACTCAGAAAGCCCTATTTGACTAAGTTGTCCTGCAGGAGGTCACATCTTACATTAAAAGAGACTACATGTTATGATTACTTAGACAAGAGCCCCCATTCTGTGACCTCATGGTCATGGAATTTTCTAAGAACATGCATCATGTCACAGAATATATGTAATGCCACAGAATTCATAATTCTGGGTGATGTTTCATTCAAATATATCGTTTTTCCACAGTGCTTAGCTTTCCTCCTCGCTTTGTATATCTGGAAGCCCCTCTTTTATACACAGTATGGGATGTTATTAATTCCATCACCTCATATTTGACCCAATATCAGGATTGTATTCTGAAAAGGAAATGAATAATTCATGCCACAGGAATGAAAACATTCTGATGCAGAACCCAGGGAGTCCGGCCACAGAAATTAGGACTGAAGTGCCATGGAAAACTTGGGACCCTGCTTTTGGATTTGAAGTAACCGCTGATGACCATGTTTGTGTCAGGCGGCCATGTCAGTGGCCCTGCTCACATGTTTTAAAGAGTCTTGGTTTTGAATAATTTGCTTATTAGTAATATGCTAAGTACATACTGTATGTAACCCCCACAAATGTGGGGCTGTTAGCTGTGCCAATCCTTCTTCCTGTGTATAGAGCAAGGCCATTTCTTGGTATAGTCGTGGGGGGAGGGTATAAAAGCACTTGTTGGGAACAGACAAGAGAGTTCTAAGGTCAGAGACTAAGTTTCAGAACCCAAAGGGGACTGGCGTGAGATTCGTCTTGTGGCAATGACCACAACTGGTCAGGGACACCTGCCCAACCCAGAGTCAGGGGGTGGCATTATGGGTCCTGAGTCTGGGGTGTGACACAGGTCTCCTGTCAGGTTCTGTCTCTGACTGACCCTCCAAGAGAGAGAACATTATGAAGCATGGTGACAGGCCTAGTGTTTGGTTCCCCCTCAAGGGATTTGCCCAAATGGCTACACCAATATCCTGCTTGAGAGATCTCCAGCTATAGTTTGCCTGCCTAGTAAGCTGCAGAAGTGAAATGTAACTTCTTGGACCAGACAGCCAGGCAGTGAGTGAGTGCGTAAGATGGATGGTCAGCAGGTGCTAGGTTATACTCTGCCTAGGAAAGGTACTCCATATGGAGTGGTGTTACGCAGCTTCCTGTCTGTATGCGTCTTCAGGATGGGTGACAAATACATTGCCCCTAGATAGAACTGAACCCCAGATCCTATGAAACTTGAGGAATTGAAACATCTTTCAGACTACTGTAATAGAGAGTGAAGCTTCTAGCCAACAATCTGAGCCAAGAGGTAGAGGGAAGTTCAACTGTGTATCATACTTGAGTCCTGCTGCAGACCCTTAAGTTAGCTGCTATGCTGCGGTTGTTTAGCTTGGATGGGGTGATGATTCAACAATACAGCATATTCTTGAAGCTAGACTTAATAATGTGAGAACATGCGCCTGTAGCCAACCCCAATAGACGGGTACTACGGGGCCCTCCACCATTGGTAGGGCAGACAGGGTTCTTACTGGTTTGGTGGGGCCACAGGACAATGACAGTAATATGCAACAGGAAATGTTTAAACAACCTGAACTCAGTTTCCACAAACTCATTATTCATGCAAAATTATTCAAGCAGTCAGGGTTTATTTAAGAAATAAGGCATGCCACAGCATGTGACTGCGATGGGCCACATTGGTGTAAGTTCAAATTTCACTGGCGTTGTGCCTTCACAGGGAGTCACCTTTCTAAAGCAAGCATAGAGGCGCTGTCATTCTGGAAATATACAGCATGGCATGATGGCACTTAACATTCGCATTCCCCTGTAGGAGGGGGCATTGCAGAAGCCTATGCAGTAGCAGTTGCAGTACTTGCAGAAGACTAGGCACTTCTCAACCCTATGGTGACTGGCTCAAAACTTTATTACAAAATGGTTTTCCAGTTAAGCAATAGAAACACAGAAACGTAGACAATGGCAGCAGAAAAGACTAAAAGTCTATCTAGTCTGTCAGGAGTTCCCTATCCATCCGAGGACATTTTGTTCATATGGGACCTTCTGCCAAAGGAGACACCCTTGTTATGTATCTGAGCCAGTGTTTAGTCAAAGCCCTGTTGGCTGTGAAGCTAGACATACTAATGAGGTACCTATCCTTTTGTATGACCTACAGCCTGTGGAGATACCCTTCAGGAAGTTTAGGTGCTTACTCTTCCACGTGCATTATATCGCACATACGGCCCAATTCAGTGTGCCATAACATTACTGTAAACATCTCAACCGTGTTTTTAAATTTAAATATTACTAAAAAAGAACTTTTTTCAATTTAGAGTCTGTTGTAGAGTGGAATGGGCTGAATGCTGAATTCTTTAGTGGAAAGTGCTCTCAGCATTCTGTTTATACTAGTGGCCCATTATCTGTAGGATAATGACCACTAGTGAACCAATCAGAAGGCAGGATTTTGTATTCAGTGTATCCTTGAGGTTTATAATACACATTTGTATTTTGAACCACTAGAACTACTGTTTGAAGCAGCGGTGCATGTTAGTACTGACAATAACCTATACTTTTTATGATGATTGCGCGCATGCGCAAGAAACATATTGCAGCAGGTTGCCAGAAGCAGGTTGTGGAGGCACGGCACTGTTGTGGCCAATGCCCCCACAACCTTTAAAGGCCTGGCCCACTTTCCCCAATGCCGTGACATGCTGCTGCTGACACTAGTTCAGCCAGCGTGCCACAACTTTGTAAGGTTTCAGCCGCTGCAATCAGAGGCTACCTCGTCATTGCAGCATAAGCCATTCGCTGCAATGAGGACGCGACCCATCATTGCTGGGCCGAACCTTGTAACAGTGATATTGTTTGTGAACATGGCGGTGGCTTGCCGCCGTGTTCACAAACAGTATTAGGCATCCCCCTGCCGAGGGGGTGCCCAGTCCCCCTCGGCAGCATGTCCCCCCCCCATCGTGTTTGTTTGCAGGCTCAGAGAGTTGAAGATGTACTCACTGGAGGAGAGGAGGGACGGGGGACATGATTGAAACCTTTAAGTACATGAAAGGAATAAACAAGACAGGTACAGAGGGGCTGTTCAAAGTAAGGGAGGGGAGGGACACCAGGGGCCATGATATGAGACTGGAGGGAGGAAGGTTCAGGAGGGAGATAAGGAGACACTTTTGTACAGAGAGGGTGGTGGCTGGGTGGAATGCATTACCTGCAGAAGTGGTATCCAGTAGAACAGTGGACTGTTTCAAAAGAGGATGGGACAGGACAAGGGGGAGGGTCAATGAAGGAGAAGGGTGGAAGGGAAGGGCAGCTGCAGAATAAGGGGTGCTAGCTGCACATTCGAGCAGACTTGATAGACCTCTAGGCCTTTATCTGCTGGCAAATTTCATATGTTCGTATGTTCATAACCCCCCTTTTGTTGTGTGCCGATGGGGGTGTCCGATCCCCCATCGGCTACAGCTGTCCCCCCCAAAAAAGAGTCCGTTGGCATGTTGGGAGCCCACTCCGGCATGTCACATGCCCCTGTTAAAAAAAAACAGTCCTGCGATGTTTTTTTTTTTGCCCTGTCAAAAAAGAAAACGGTCCCTCACGGTCTCCCTGCCCTCCCACAACCAACCCGCACCCACCCACTGCACACCCTGCCTCTCCACCCCCTCATCCCATACTTACCTCTGGAGTCTGGCGATGCTCTTCGGTGGACTGGGAATATGTCTGCACTCTTCAAAGCCGACCGCAAACTGAGTAAATGCCGGTAAGCTGTATGATGGAATAAATAGGGTTTTTCCAACTTTGATGCATATCTCAGTCATTTTTTTGAATTGTGGCACCACATTTTCAACACGGGGTTTTTGGGACTCCTCCTCATGAATTCTTGCACTGTCATGGCGTTAATCAGCGCCGAAAGGTGATTACGTGATCACTGCATGGAATCACCTTTTGGGATCGACTAACAAAACGACAGTGCTAGTGTTCATGAGGTGGGCTCTCAAAAAGCCCATGTTGCAAATTTGCTGGAAAAAATCCAAAAAAATGACTGTTTTACGAGCGTGCGTTGCGTAGTTTGCACGCACGCTCGTAAGTCTGAGAATTTATAATATTTTCACTCCAGATTTTCAACATTGCCATTGTTCTGCACCTCCTTATGAACAGTACAGCTGTCATTTTTCACATCCTGGCCGAAATGTGTTTTCGTAGTTCCGGCTCAGAATAGCACGGTTACTGTGGGAAATCTATGTTCAGGGCACATTATGAAAATGACAGTGACACTGTTCATTAGCAGAGGTCCTAAAATGCCTATGTTGAAAATTTGGTGATGAAAGCCCATAAAATGAGTGTGCTACGAGCGTGCATTGCACAGTTTCCATGCACGCTCGTACCTTCGCAACTTTGCAATATTTTCACTCTAGATTTTCAACATTGCTATTTTTCCTCACCTCTTTATGAACAGTGCAGTTGTCATTTTTCACATCCTGGCCAAAATGTGTTTTAGCTCTTCCGGCGCACAATACCGCGGTCGCTGTGGGAAATCAGTGTTCGGGACACATTAAGAAAATCACACTGACACTGTTCATGAGCAGAGGTCCTAAAATGCCTATGTTGAAAATTTTGTGATGAAACTCCTTAAAATGACTGTTTTATAAGCGTGCATTGTGCAGTTTTCACGCACCCTTGTAACTTCGCCAATTAATAATATTTTCACACTACATTTTCAACATTGGCATTTTTCCACACCTCCTTATGAACCGTACAGCTGTCATTTTTCACATCCTGGCCAAAATGTGTTTTTGTGCTTCCAGTGCAGAATACCGCAGTCGCTGTCGGAAATCAGTGTTGGGGACAGATTAGGAGCGAGCGAGTGGGGGGAGAGTGACCAAGCTCAACTGAGCTCTGTCGGGACTGCTGCGGATTTCTTTGTGGGCAGGAAAAGGCACCAGTGCAGGCAGCAGCCCAGTACAAAAGGGCAACCTGCAGCACCAGGAGACACAGAATGAACAAGTGAGGGAGGGGAAGTGAGTGAGCTCAACAGAGCTCTGTTCGGACTACTGTGGATTTCTTTATGGGGAGAAAAAGGCAGCAATGCACACAGAGGCCCAGTACAAAAGGGCAGCCTGTAGCAGTGGGAGAAACAGAATGAGCAACTGAAAGAGGGGGAGTGAGGGAGCTCAACGGAGCTCTATCATGACTGCTGCGGATTTCTTTGAGGGCAGAAAAGGGCGGCAACGCAGGCAGGAGCCCCGTACGAAAGGGCAGCCTGCAGCTCCAGCAGAAACAGAATGAGCGAGTGAGAGAGGGGGAGTGAGTGAAGTCAACGGAGCTCTGTCAGGACTGATGCAGATTTCTTTGTGTGCAGAAAAAGGTGCCAACAGAGGCAGGAGCCCAGTACAAAACGGCAGCCTGCAGCACCAGGAGAAATAGAAAGAGCGAGTCAGACAGGAGGAGTGAGCGACCTCAATGGAGCTCTATCATGACTGCTGCAGATTTCTTTGTGGGCAGAAAAAGGCTGCAATGCAGGCAGGAGCCCAGTACAGAAGGTCAGCTAGCAGCGCCAGCAGAAACAGAACGAGTGAGTGAGAGAGGAGGAGTGAGCAAGCTCAACGGACCTGTGTCGGGACTGCTGCAGATTTCTTTTTGGCCAGAAAAAGCCACCAACGCAGGCAGGAGCCAAGTACAAAAGGGTAGCCTGCAGCAGCAGGAGACGCAGAATGAATGAGTGAGGGAAGGGGAGTGAGTGAGCTCAATGGAGCTCTGTTGGGACTGCTACAGATTTCTTTGTGGGCAGAAAAAGGCAGCAATGAACGCAAGGGCCCAGTACAAAAGGGCAGCCTGCAGCAGTGGGAGAAAGAGAATGAGCGAGTGAGAGGGGGGAGTGAGCGAGGTCAATGGAACTGTGTCGGGACTGCTGCAGATTTCTTTGTGGGCAGAAGGCGGTGGCAATGCAGGCAGGAGTCCAGTACAAAAGGGCATCCTGCAGCACCGGCAGAAATGGAACGAGCGAGTGAGAGAGTGGGAGTGAGTGAACTCAACGGAGCTCTCTTGGGACTTCTGCAGATTTCTTTGTGGGCAGCAAAAAGGTGCCAACAGAGGCAGGAGCCCAGTACAAAAGGGCAGCCTGCAGAGCCAGGAGAAACAGAATGAGTGAGTGAGAGAGGGGGAGTGAGCAACCTCAACGGAGCTCTATCATGACTGCTGCGGATTTCTTTGTGGGCAGAAAAAGGTGGCAATGCAGGCAGGAGCCCAGTATAAAAGGCCAGCCAGCAGCGCTGGCAGAAACGGAATGAGCGAGTGAGAGAGGGGGAGTCAGTGAGCTCAACAGAGCTGTGTCGGGACTGCTGCAGATTTCTTTATGAGCAGAAAAAGCCGCCAACGCAGGCAGAAGCCCAGTATAAAAGGGCAGCCTGCAGCAGCGGGAGAGGCAGAACGAGTGAGTGAGGGAGGGGAAGTAAGTGAGCTCACCGGAGCTCTGTTAGGACTGCTGCGGATTTCTTTGTGGGCAGAAAAAGGCAGCAATGCACCCAGGGGCCCAGTACAAAAGGGAAGCCTGCAGTGCCAGGAGAAACAGAATGAGTGAGTGAGACAGGGAGAGTGAGCAACCTCAACAGAGCTCTATCGTGACTGCTGCAGATTTCTTTGTGGGCAGAAAAAGGTGGCAACGCAGGCTGGAGCCCAGTATAAAAGGCCAGCCTACAGCGCCAGCATAAACGGAATGAGCGAGTGAGAGGGGGGAGTCAGTGAGCTAAATGGAGCTGTGTCGGGACTGCTGCAGATTTCTTTGTGGGCAGAAAAAGCCACCAACACAAGCAGGAGCCCAGTACAAAAGGGCAGCCTGCAGCAGTGGGAGACACAGAACGAGTGAGGGAGGGAGGGGGAATGAGTGAGCTCAATGAAGCTCTGTTGGGACTGCTGCATATTTCTTTGTGGGCAGAAAAAGGCAGCAATGAATGCAGGGGCCCAGTACAAAAGGGCAGCCTGTAGCAGCGGGAGAAACAGAAAGAGCGCGTGAGAGAGGGGGAGTGAGCGAGGTCAATGGAGCTCTATCATGACTGCTGCACAATTCTTTGTGGGCAGAAGAAGGTGGCAATGCAGGCAGGAGCCCAGTACAAAAGGGCAGCCTGCAGCACTGGCAGAAATGGAACGAGTGAGTAAGAGAGGGAGAGTGAATGAGCTCAACGGAGCTCTGTTGGGACTGCTGCAAATTTCTTTGTGGGCAGAAAAAGGTGCCAACAGAGGCAGGAGCCCAGTACAAAAGGGCAGCCTGCAGCGCCAGGAGAAACAGAATGAGCAAGTGGGACAGGTGGAGTAAGCAACCTCAACTGAGCTCTATCATGACTGCTGCAGATTTCTTTGTGGGCAGAAAAAGCAGCCAAAGCAGGCAGAAGCCCAGTACAAAAGGGCAGCCTGCAGCAGTGGGAGAGACAAAACAAGCGAGAGAGAGAGGGGAAGTGAGTGAGCTCAATGTATTTCTGTTGGGACTGCTGCGGATTTCTTTGTGGGCAGAAAAAGGCAGCAATGCACCCAGGGGCCCAGTACAAAATGGCAGCCTGCAGTGATGGGAGAAAGAGAATGAACGAGTGAGAAAGTGGGAGTGAGCAAGCTCAACGGACCTGTGTCGGGACTACTGCAGATTTTTTTGTGGGCAGAAAAAGCCGCCAACGCAGGCAGGAGCCCAGTACAAAAGGGCAGCCTGCAGCAGTGGGAGAGACAGAATGAGTGAGTGATGGAGGGGAAGTGAGTGAGCTCAACGGAGCTCTGTTAGGACTGCTGCAGATTTCTTTGTGGGCAAAGGCAGCAATGCACCCAGGGCCCAGCACAGCGTGCTCTGCAGCGCCAGGAGAAACAGAATGTAGTAAGAGAGGGGAGTGAGTCACCTCAACGGAGCTCTGTCGGGACAGCTGCGGATATCTTTGTGGACAGAAAAGGGTGCCAATGCAGGCAGTAGCCCAGTACAAAACAGCAGCCTGCAGCACCGGGAGAAACAGAACGAGCGAGTGACAGAGGATCAGTGAGTGAGCTCAACGGACCAACACCCATCAACATTCGGCATTGACAAATGCTTGTTTTAATTCTGTTTTAGATTGACTCTTTACTGCTGTCTAGTGTAATACCCTTTTTCACCCATTTTAAGTCCACTTTTGCACTTTTTTATAAACCTTGAAATAATAAAAGGGACGTTAATTTGATATGTCTCATTCCAGGTTTTCATCAGTGTTGAGACAAAACAACATAAGCAGCTCCACTATATGGTGTGCTGGACTCAAAAGCAAAACAGAGACCAACCAGAAGAAAGTCAGCACCACCAGTCTACAGATTAGAAACAATTTAATTGTAGCAACTGAAAAAGAAAAGCAATAACTTACATGTAAAAATGCAAATGCTGGATTAGTGTAGTTTATTCCATGCTGTGCCAAGCATAGGGGAAGCACGGTGACTGATGTCACACGACTCCAACTGGCTTTGTGCCGATAGCACCTCCACATGGAAAGAAGGGCAAAACACATATGCTGGCTTAAAAGTTATCAGTGCAAAAACAACACATCACCTTTTTTGTACGTAAGTTACTGCCTTTCTTTCATCAGTGTTCTGTGTTTTGAATGCCCGCTGTTAGAAACCCCTTTTCTTGCAACTAATAAACTAGCATGCAGCAGACAAAGTGAATTTGCTGGACTATAGGTGTGTAGGCCAGATGCCGTGTGCCAGTGGGCTGCTACCCCTGCCTGTTGACTACCACACAGGTTAAGGAGCCTGGGTCCTTCTAGGGTCATGATCGGTGGTTCTGTCCCAAAATGGTAAGAAAGTAGCACGGTGCCTCCACCCAGAGTAAAGAAACAGTGAGCCAGGTGTTTGCTTGGTACAACCCCTTGGGATGCAGTACCTACCTACCTCCCCTTCCAACCACCCCCCACACTAAATACCACGTTGTACCCTAGTACAATAAAATACACATACTTAACAGCTATTACCAATAACTTGATCATGACACAGGACTTTTAACAAACAAACCACAGCTTTATTTTGCGGCCAGTAGTGGCAGATCACCTTCAGGATCGGATTACTGACCTATAATGTCCTACATGGACAGGGACCATGGTACTTGCAAGATCTCCTCTGTCCCTACTGCCCCTTCTGCCCACTCCACTCCTCCATCGAGGGATTGCTAGAGGTTCCCAGGGTTCGTTTAAAGATCTCGGGGGCCCGTTCTTTTGTTTTTGTGGCTCCTACCCTGTGGAACTCCCTACCTCATTGGGTGAGAGAGTGCCTGACTGACGAGGTTTTTAAGTCTGCTTTGAAGACTTCTTTATTTGGGCTGACTTTTCCAGATCCTGCCTAAACTTGTTAATAGGGTTTTTAATAATTGCTGTATTTTTAAAGTGGATCTGTTTGTATTTATTTTATTGTTTTTATGTATTTGGTTTTGTACAAACACTTTGACCTCATGGAATTGCACTTTTTATAAATAAAAATGATTCATTAATTAACTGATTAATTTTAAGGGAGAGGGCGGGGGAAAGGGGTACCAGGAACAGGATAGCTGTGAAGAGAAAAGGTTTTGTTATTTTTCGATTAACAGAGCCCATGGGCCCAAACACACAGAATGCCCACCCCTACTGGTACCAGTAAAACCCCCTATGTCCTGACTGGGTACCCAGATTTTGTGTAGGCCTTTTAGATGCCATGGGTTGGCCAGCGTTGGGGTCCTTGAAACAATTCTCTGTAGTGTGCTAGCAATTTTAAACCTTTACTCCCCTTTTAGTCAGGGCAAGCCCTGGGATACTCACGGTCCTGAAGCTGGGGATTCAGTCACTGACACGGTGTGCTCTGGCAGTTCAGGGTTCCGTCAATCAATTTCAGGGAGGGCAGTAAGCAGACAGGCAGAAAAGGTGTTGGTTAACCTTGGACTTGCTTGACGGTCTAGCCGCTTATCCCTTTCTGACTTGCTTGGAGGTCTAGCCACTTGTCAGGCCCTGTGCAGAGCTCAAATGTAAGGCCTGCAGGGCCACAAGGGACCTATACCCAACAGTGGCTCCACAGTCTGGCTCCCACAATGGTCAAGAGTGCCCTAGTATGCAGGCACGCACCCATGGCCCCCTGCAGCCCAGTCTGCCCCACTTGGTAGGAGTTTGCAGGTTCCCTACCTGGCTCTGAGTTGCAGCTGTGAATATTTTCAGATTCTGCTTTTCTCTTGAGCCAAACCAAACAGCTCTGGTGTGCAGTAAACAGGTTCTCAGAACTTTCCACCTTCCCAGTGGCTTTTGCTAGTGACTTTCAGTCTCTGGAAAGAATCTCCACCTTTTCACAGCTGGTTTTCAGCAAACTACAGGCTCCTGAATGGTTCTATGTCATAAGGGCGATCACCGAAAGGCGATCGTCCTTATGGTGAATGTACATCACCGAAATTCAATTCTGGCGATGTACAACCCCAGCAACACAAAAAACGGTGCAAGGAATAGTAATTTTTACTTTTGAGGGGGGCTTCTCCCCCTGCACCCCCCCTACTTTAGGATTTTCAACTCCAGGAGGGTGCATGTTGGGATGTTGGGGGTCAAATTCTAAAAATAAAATATCACTACTGGCCGGGCGCAACAAAATACACCTGCGCCCGAACCCGATCCCAGCATCCTGGCCACCCCAGCCCAGCACCCACCCACCATGCCACGGAGCCAGCTCGACAGCTCACCACGGCACCACCCCTGACAAACCCTCCCACCCCTCGCTCAGCGTGCTTGCACCCCACTCCCCCATGAGTGTGCATACAGAGACATCCCGTCACCATTCGTGTACCCCCATCCGGTCGCCTTCCCTACACCGTCGCTCTGTCGACATGCACCGAAGGTGGGTCGCCATGTCAGTAGGCACCCAGTTCCCAATAGTGCATGTCACAGGATGCCCTCCTGAACACTGGATACCTGCAGACCTTTTTTCCAAAATCCTTGAATTCAACAGCAGTGCTCCTTTTGTCTGTGGCACCCACAGGTCTGAACTACCCCCTTCACTGCCTCAGGGGTTTTCTTCACACCGATGCAGGCCACTGCAGAAACCTGGCTCTCTCACACCACCAGGAGCTTTTCACCAAAAGTCTCAGCTGTTCAGATGCAGTATCACAACTCTCTCCACTAGGATAAAGTCCTTTTCAGATCCTTAAACATTTGACCAATTGACCAAACTAAGGCCTGGAAAAGGCTTTCTGCATTGTCACACACACAGACTGCACCCTTCTTGACTCAAGAGGAGCCCAGCAAAGACTGCCACAACTGCCCAAAGTCCCAAGCATTTCACCCGAAAATCCCAGCTTCTGATTGGCTGATTCTTGCTGGCAAGCACAGATATTAATAGTTATTAGCCCAGTTTGATTACTGATTGGCAAGGGTCTTTGGCACCTGAAATTAGTTCACACCTCTTCCCATAAGCCATCTCAACCAGTTGTGGGTGCCTATATAGCTGACTGGCTATCAATTTGGGGTCAAAGAGCTAAAGATGGCTGCCACTGTATACAATCCCACAGAGTCACACAGCAGTCCCAGCTTTATAACATTATTGCAGTCAGACAAAGCAGTTTATATATATGGTTGCCCCCTTATCTGATAGCTGACACTGTCCTCCGCTAAGCGACCACACATTTATATTTATCAGATCCCCCTGCAGCCGGTCGCTAGTTCTGAAATATAATCCCATTAGGAGCAGCAATCCAGCTCATTATTATTCAAGGGCACCTTATTAATATTCGACAAGGTCCCCACAGAGTAGTGTTTACTGGTGCTTTTAAGCAAAACTTCATCCCCACTTCTTAGGCACCTCCCTCAGGTGTCTGACCCCTAATTAACTTATTGTGGGGGTTGAGACCACCAGGGGGCATTTGGAGGACTGCTAATGGGGTCCAAAAACAACTATGTACTTCTGCGCATGTCCGGGCTGTCGCCATACAGAGATGCAGCAGAAAAAGTGGTGGATCCACTGTCCAGCACCTCCAGCCCAGATTTGGACTGCAAACTACTACAGGGACTGGACGGATAATCCTGGGGGCAATCAGGGACCTGGGCCAGCAGTGGGGACCACACAGGGAAAATGGAGCACCAGAGCAGTGGGAGGCACATAAGGCAACCTCTGCGGCGGGGGGGGGGGTTACAGTTGTACATAAAGAGCTGAGCATAAATCCTGGATCAAGTCATATATTAAAAACAATTCAATCTACACATGGGTACATATAAATTTGAATTTCTTTAGATGGCTATTCCACCTTAGGGTGGCAAGCTCAAATAAAAGGCACTGTCTCCTGAGCTTGTAAACCACTATGAAACTATATATTGAAAGTCGCAGTCCTTTTATTAAAGAAATGTATTATAAATGACAGGCATAAAGGACAATATAAAATGGAATTTAAAAAACGTAGGTCAAATTTTTCACGGTACCATGTATTGCAGTGAGGTTGGTTTTGGCTCCAACCTTTACAACTGTCAGGTCTCAGAGTTTCTCTGCTTTTTAAAAACCTGTCCTGTCCACCCTGGTCATTGCTCCCATAGGGGAACATAGCTTTCCCATGAACCTAGACTTTGGGAGACACGCTGGCTTATCCCCCAGCTCCTTCTTGAACAGAGTTGACCTTAGCATGGTGCAAATTGTGCATTCACACAGGGCCCCAAGAGTGCAAAGAAGCCCCCCAAAAGCCTCAGCTGTCCAGCTGGACTCCTTTCTTCCTGGTGCTCTTTGTTCTAATTTATGAAAAGTGCAAGAATGGCATAAAACTACCTGAAAATGAAGATATAAGGAGGCTACAGTAGTGACGAGGATGTTCCTTGGGGTCTTCATGACTTTTGACATAGGGCCCCAGTAAGGAGGTTCGCACAGGACCCCAGGATAGCTGGAGCCAGCACTATTCTTGAATTGCCTCCACTGTGTGTTTTTGGCACTGGATGCCCTAGAGACAGATTATGGGTAGTTGTGGCTAAGAGAGAGAGAGAGAGAGAAAATGGAGAGAAAGTCTTGAATCCATACTAACAGTTCCCAAGCCAGCATGGAGCAGTGAGACACAGTCACAGACTTCTTCTTTTAGTGCTGGGCGGTGTTTGGGATGCAAGAGGAGTTAAGTCAATTGATTGTGTAATGTGAAACTATAAGAGAGGAAGTGAGTTGAATCCTGACTTGAGCTTCTTTGCTGTCTCCAATTTCTCAATCAGTTTAAAAAGAAAATACCGCACTTACGTATTCTTGTGGTCTGGAAGTGCAGTGCAAGGCATATTTTAAAGTGCGCACGTCTGCCCACTCAAGCACGGTGTAAGAGTTTCTAATTCTGTGCACTTTTTTTTCAGGAGTGGTGGGGCATAAAAAGTGTGATGGCTTCCTCCTGGGCCCAGCAAACCCAGACATTTATTGAAATAAGGAATACTTATTTTGAATCAAGTCCTTACTTACCAGGCCACACATATTAGCTGCAAGCAGCCCTAAACTAAAAAAAGGTACTGGAGAAAAGAAAGCATTAAGTTTGGGAAAAATCAAGATTCAGCTTGGTGTTTGTCCTGTAAAAATGAACATATGTATGTTGTAATTAAACCAAAATAAAAATCCTCTAAATGTGACAATTGCCTCCCTGACAGTAGGGGGCAGGGTTGTTACTAGCCATGCTCTTGAGAGGAAAGGGGTGCCTCTGCATTGCCCTCTAAGGGACAGTGGTAATGCAAGAAGTATAGGGATATCTAAGGGGCCCCATGGCCCAAAAAAAGGAAGAGTTTGGTGTGAGGCTAGCTGAGATAAGGAAAGGGTAAGCAAGCTCAGGAATGTGAGGAAGAGTGTGTCATAGCCCAGTTGTCCTCACTGGCATGGGTGATGAACCAGTACAGTGCATCAGCTAGGATGCTGGTTGGGGAATGTTCCACAAGCATGCTGTCTTGTGTGACTGAGGGCAGGTTAACAATACTGATATGCTCACAGAGGAGTGGACATGTGGAAGCTGCACACCAGGAGGCTGGCTCAGGACACAGACTGGGGGAGCATAGCTCTCACTGAAGGCTCCTGCCTGGGTATGGGTGTCCCTTGCCACCCTCATTGCGGGAGGGTGGCATGAGGTCCAGACCCTCTGCTCTGCAGGGTCATCGCACACTACATCTGTAGGCTTTTCTCAGCCAGTGCAGACCTTGGGCACTCAGGCATTCCTTGACCTGTGTCTTGGAGGAGGAAGTTGAACTAGGTGGCCTTGGGAGGGGACAGTTAGTGGGATTCCCAGGAAGTTAAAAGATATTCAGTTAGGTACACCCACAAGGAGTGCCACCTGATGGCCCTAAGGGGCATAAAGGGGATTCCCCTGAAGAGGAGTCAAGTATCCATGACTGATGTTGAGGCAACATCAGTAAGCACAGTCAGACCGTCCGAAGGCAGTGATGGATTGACTCGAGGCAGGAGCAATGCTGCATGCTACGTCAGATGAAAAAGTCTCTGAGTTTAAAGTAAGAAAGTGCCTCCAAGAATGTGAGGAGGGCCCCTACAGTTGGTGAGCTGGGCACGTGTGACTGCACCAGTGGGTGCCTCCCAAGAAGATGGGCTGTGAGGTTCCACAATAATCGGAGCTGTGGCGGATGTGGCTCTGCCATATGTGTCAGGGCATTGTGGAGGTCCTGGGCACTAGGGCACAGATAGGGATGCGGGTACAGAGGGCCCCAGGTAACTAAGCCGCTCTGAATGTTACAGGTGCCTTGGTAGCATTCCAGTATGAATTCAAAGGTCAGTATAAGGCTTACAAAGGGCCAAAGTGAAAATCCAGGTGTGGAAAGTAATCTCAAGGAGTACAGAACAATTGGGTTGCAGAACAAAGTTGACAGCCATCAATTCAAGAAATCAAGATTCACAGCACTATGACTAGCAATGGTGATACCAAGAATGCTTCAGAAGGTTCGGCAAGTGCCAAGGAACAGGGGCCAGGAGAGACCAGGACATTGGTATAGGTTAGGTCACAGCTCTAGTGCTGGGAGGACCAATGAATCACTTGAAGTAAAAGAACCATAATTAATTGTTAGAAGTTGAACTGATTGGGGTATCTGTAACCTGTATGAATTGATTGCGTGCTATCATACCAACTGCCTCATTAAAGGAGAGTCAAGAACAAAGAATCCATGTGTCAGACTGATTTCTTCATCCACCAAATGTGTCCCCTGTCTCAGCAGCTCCTAGACAAAGGAGAAAGGTGAACAAGTCACAAGTGATTGTTTTACAAGGGGCTCCCAGTGAATTGCAATACTGTATTACCCTTAGACACGGGATAACCCTGAGTCATGCCCACCACTAACTTGGGTACAGTCCTGTCAGTGGTCGAACTGATAGGAAGTGTGGGGGGGGGGGTTGAACCAATGCATAAATCATCATTGTCTCACATCTTTCACTCTACCAAGAATCAGTTACCATTGAGGTTTGTTGACTGAGATATGAAAAAAAACTGTATTCTTTTTGTTTTTTTTAACTCACCTTTATTCAAGCAATTCTATAAAAATACATCATGAATAACAGATATAAACACATAATTTAGCACATATTTAAACAATGAAATAATTACCAATATATGCACATCTGGGTAATGAATTCAAAACTCATGTAACCCAGTCTATCACCCCCACTTTACCTTACCCAAGTCTGTTGTTCTAAGAATTAATGGTTAATTAACTGTGCATCAAAACCTCAACTGCATCTACTTCTGTTTAGGTTCTAAGCTGAAAATGGTGCAACTATACAAGCCAGCTCAACAGGAGTTTGAAAACAATAAGGTAAATACAAAAGAAATTAAAAATTAAAGTAACCAAACAAAAACACAAGCCCGAATCACTGCCACGGTACAGCTCGGTCTTTGCCTTCACATCTCTGTAGGTATCCATGCCTCTCTTTAGCTGGCTAATCAACTGCTAGAATGGAATCCCAATTAATCTGTTATCCTTCCTCTGGTAACTGTCTCGCAGTCCCCGCTGAACTCCCTTCTGTCTTTGACTGCCTGTTAAACCAGCCCAGCATCTATTTTTCCAGCGTTCTTCCCTCAAGTTTAACTTAGCTGTAAGCATTTCTATCTCTTGGACACAATTAACCTTGCTTATGCATTCTTTAAGTGTTGAGGGTTGCTGTTTTAACCAGATGGCTCTAATACACATCAGGGCTGCTGCTATCAGTATTAGCATGAGTTTGCGTTGTTCTGCCTGAAGCTTACCTGCCTTTGGAAATCCCAGTACCCACTCTGAGAACTCCAAAGGCAAAAGTTGACCTGTAGTACCTTGTCCCTACTGTTGGATCTGTGCCCAAAAGCATTGTTTATTTAGTTATTGAATTTTGTTGACCGAGTAGGCTCACTGAGACTACAAGTCCCTTTCTCAGGGGCGACCGAGGGGGGGGGTGATATTTTGGTATAGTCCCCAAAAATATACCAATGTGATCCTTCTTCTCCATACCTCCTCCAGCATTCCACTGCATTGGTTTTATTAATGTGTGACAAAGTATGGACAAAGTGATTTTCTTCACAAAGTGCCTAGACGATCAGTCCACTGCCTCAGTGCTCTGAAACGCTGAAGCTTGCTTGGTAAGCCAGTTATTGGACAGTGCCACAAGCTTGTTAGAAGTTGAATACTTATTTGGACTCTAGTGCAAGTTCACTGACCTACGCAGCCAGTGTAGCTTTATGCTTGTGCAACTGTGTTAGTTTAGTTTTGGCTATTCGCACTCTCTATTCCAGAGGAATTACCACCCTGTAGGGGTACGAATGCAAGGAACTCTCAGAGGGTTCCATCCTTAGAGGTGCCATGGGAGTTCCTCATGGCTGTGCACCTTAGGAATCCCTCTCAGGAGAGAGTGCTGCCACTGGAAGAGGAGGAGGGGAGGATGGTGGGGCAAAAAAACTGCTTCACAGTGAAGCTGAAAGGAACTGATTATATAGCTCAGATAGTGGAAGTGGCTGGCTGCTTGGCCACCAAACTCCAGGCAAAGCCTTACCAATTCACTGACCTATGCAGCCAGTATACAGTTATGCTTGTGCAACTGTGTTAGTTTGGTTTTGGCCATTTGCACTCTCTATTCCAGATGAATTACCGCCCTGTAGGGGTATGAAGGCAAGGAACTCTCGGAGAGGGTTCCACCCCTAGAGGTGCCACGGGACGATTCCCATGGCTAAAGGTACCTTAGGAATCCCCAAAAGAAATGTAGCATCATCCCCAAAAAGGAGGCAACACGAAGCATATGAGCAAGCAGTAACTGTGACATAGGAGCAGTAACTGTAACATAGCAGCGGAGAAGCACAGGCAGTTTATTAATGCAGTGAAATGCTCAGTTGGATAACTTAATGAATACCCAGGCTTGCATAGCCTGATACTGATGGATTGTGTTGAGATTAGGGGATCCCCTAAGGAGAGAAGGAACAGCAGGACATCCTCCACCTCCATCCAACAGCGGAACCTACCTAAGAAACTAGAGGAAAACAACTATGCTAACTAAGTGTTATGATCTGAGGCAATGGAGGAGAGAAAAAAACCCTATAAGGAGGAAACCTCTGGGGATCCAAGGCCTAGGTCGCCTTCCCTCCAAGCTTGGGGTAGTTTAGTTAGTGACGGCTCTGCAGCTGCAATTTGGAAAACCTAATTAAAGGGAGGTGGAAAATATTCCATTTTGCAGGAAGGCTCCCACTCAAATCCTCTAGCAGGAACACTGTGGAAGGTTGCAAGAAAACTCTGCAACAATACATACATCCAAGGTGCAAGAGGAGAACAACAACTGCTGAGGCACTCACCTGGCCTACCTGCCCTAAATCAAACCAGGTGAACCAGAGGCAGTTGTAGGGAGAATGCGGTGAAGGTGCCTTGCTAGGGAAGCCACTAAAGTCAATGGGCAATCGTTATAGTGGAACACTAGAGCCAAAGGAAATCGTTGCAACCGCCCCTCACCGCTAGTCTTAAATTCTACACCAGGAGCTGCTGTCACATAACAGGCAGCTAAAGCCAAGCCCGGGGCAAGAACATTCCCAGCTATGGGCCAGGTTAGAAGGATCCCGCCCTACATTGAACACACTAGAGATGCGGACCAAATGCAGAGCGAGACCATCAGCTGCAGGTACCCTGCACCAGAATAGAATGGCTGGCATGCCCCAGAAATTGATTGAGAGCTAAAAAGCTGGTGAGCTGATGAGCACGGCGTGCTGAGATCGTAATGAGCACTGAGTGCTGAGACCTTGCAAGGTCGATTGCAGATTGAGTGCAGCAGAATCCCAGAGGCTGAAGCCAAGGGGATGGCAGTAGGCATAAAGCAATAGTTTGCGTAAGCAAGGAGCAACGGTTGTATAAGCAAGTGTGGACCTGCACGTAGGTCAATAAGCAGTAGTAGTGATAGGTGGACCTGCGTAACATACTGTATAGCAATTAAACAGCACTGAATTGGGGGCATGCCAGCCAAATAGGAATAGCCAAATCAAGGAGACAAACACTCTGAGGATTTTCTGCGGTGAGGCAAGATTTAATAACAAGCTATATTAACAGCCTCAGCAGGAGCTTAGTTGGCTGACCTCAGAGTTGTAACGGCAATGAAACATGGAGACAAATGCTTTGAAGGCAGGCGTAGCCAGGCAATGCAATGAAGCTGCAAATAGAATGAGAGCAGGAATGAGCAGCATAGCTCGGGTCAGAGTAAACTGTGTCAAGTGAAAAGAATTGAGTATGCAACATGGAGCAACTATGGTTGAGCTGAAACATACAGATAATGATTGCAGTTGCATAGCAGTAGTTTGAGCGTGGTGAGCACAGTGTAAAAACACAAGCACTGGGTACAATAGTAATTAAAGCAAACAGCAGCAGTGGCTGCAGCTATAGATAACTGAATGCAGTAGCATAAGCTCTGAGTAGCAGTATGCTAGGAGCTTAGAATAAAAGCTCCCCAAAAAAGACAAAACCAAAACACAGCAAAACAGAAAACAGGGAAAGGCCCAAAAACCAAAAAACACAAAACACAGGGAAGCATGCAGCTGGAAGAAAGATACAAACCAGAAGCAGGAAAACAAACACTGAAGTCCAGCAGAGACACACAGAAACAGCAGGTGGGGGGTAGGCCCCAGCCAGCTCAGAGGACAAACCAACATAGCCTCCAGCTGCAAAGAAAAAATGCATCACAGTGAGGCTGAAAGGAACTGTTTATATAGCTCAGGAAGTGGGAGTGACTGGCTGCTTGGCCACCGAACTCCAGGCAAAGCCATACCAATTGTCATCTCTGAGTTACACTGTGAGTTCCCACTGCATTTGAATATGGATTTGAGGTAAAAATATTTTTTCACCTGCAAACAACTGTGTGAAGTGCTTTACTGTTTTGAAGGTTTGGAGCATTCCAGCAGGCACCTGCTGCTTCTGGGGATGGAGGGAGGGATCAGTACTCTGTTGCTCACCACCTTCCCAGTTTTGTTGGATTTTTGTTTGTATTGACCAGGAAAGAACCCTAGGGAATATATTTCCTGTTTTTAGACTCATCATGGGGGAATGTCACAAAGTATTAATATTGAACCAGGTTAAGCTATTGTTGGTTTAGTGAATGGGGGGCATTTGACCAGAACACTGAGGAAATTACACTATTATTTTTGAAAAGTGCCATGTGGTCTTTCACACCCTCACATGAACAACCAGCAGAACACAGAAAATGAAGAAACATAGAATTTGCCTGCAAATAAGGACTTGCTGGCCCACCTAGTCTGCCCATTTTTTCCTGCCTCTGGTATCACTGCAGATTTTACTTGATTTTGGGCCCATTCACCCCCCCACTTCCCTTTCCCTAAGATTTCCTTAAGCCTATCCCTTGCATTCTTGAACCCCACCACTATGTTCGCCCCCACCACCTCCACTGGAAGACTGTTCCAGGAATCCATCACTCATACTGTGAAGTATTTCCTCACATCTCTCCTGAATCTACCTATCTCCAGCTTCTTATCATGCCCCCTTGTTCATGAGTACCTTTTCTTCTGAAATATATTTCCCTCTTCTACCTTGTTTATCCCAATGAAGTATTTAAAGGTCTCTATCATATTCGCCCTCTCTCTCCTCTCTTCCAGGGTGTACATATTTAGGTCCTTTAATCTCTCCTCATAGGGTTTCTGATGCAGACCCTGCACACTTTTAGTTGTCCTTCTCTGGTCCGCTTCCACTCTGTCTATGTCCATTCTGAGATGTGGTCTCCAGAACTGGACACAGTACTCTAGATGGGGTCTTACCAGTGATCTATACAGAGGCAACACCACCTCCCTCCTTCTGCTGGTGATACCGCTCCCTATGCACCCCAGCATCCCACTTGCCCTCCCAAACTGCCTTGTGGCACTGCCTGACCACCTTTAGGTCATCCAATATGATCACCCCCATGTCTCTTTCCTGCCTGGTGGGCATCAGTGCCACACACCCCATTTTGTATTCTACCCCTGGGTTTCTGTGCCCGAGTGCATTACTTTGCACTTTTTCACATTGAAATGCAGAACAGGACTGCCTTGTGGCATTGCCTGACCGCCTTTAGGTCATCCAATGTGATCACCCCTATGTCTCTTTCCTGCCTGGTGGGCATCAGTACCACACACCCCATTTTGTATTCTACCCCTGGGTTTCTGTGCCCGAGTGCATTACTTTGCACTTTTTCACATTGAAACCCAGAACAGGAAGACAGAACATCAATTTAATGTCTCATCTGAAAGACCAGTTGTAGTATGGGGCGGAAGGGGTGAAGGGAAAAAGAGCAGTCACCTGGGAAGGGGTAGAAGGCAATGGGCTCAGACATCTGGAAGGATGTTGCTAGCCTGTCCCACAATGCCTCCAGAGGAGGGGAGGAAATTAGAGAAAAACAGCAGAGTGGGAGCAGCTTGGGAAGGTGAAGTTACCTTACCCCCTCCACCCCACCCAGTTAGGATTCCCCAATTACCTGGGTCCTACCCCAGCCACATTAGATAGGAACTTGGGCAACTCTGGGGAATAACTGCTCACCCTACCGAGAAGGGGTTTTCCTTCTGGTTTCAGGTTGGCAGTGGTTCTGATATCCTACAGTCAGTAGTAATGTGGGCCCCAACTCAGACTGGTTAAAGAAGGACCAAATCTGGGAGGCAGTATAGTGCAGTGGTTTAAGGCTCTGAGCTGCAGATCTGGAGACCTGGGTTTGAATCCCACAGCCCCCACTTGCATATACTGTGTGACCCTGAGCAAGTCACTTAACTTCCCTGTGCTCCCAGGTTGCACCTGTAAAAAAGCTTTCAGCTTAGTGTGTCTCACCTGGTTAAACAATTGAAAAAAAAAATATCATCACAGCTGAGGAACATAACAAAAAAAAAAAACACTTTTAAGACCACCACGCATGCATGTGATGAAATTACGTGGCAGATGAAGTAGAGATGATTAAGAGTTTGGGTAAACCACCATAGGCTAGAACTACTACTAACAGTGATATTTACTGGCATTGCCATGGAAGAACAGCATTTTTAGAAACTGTCTGGCTTTCGAGCAGGGATCCAAGGACATGAGACATAAGATTGTTTTAGAAAACAAGAGGTGAAGAATGTCAGATTTCAGCAGTAGGAGAGAGAGAGAGCGGGTGACTGCAGCTGTCAGGAAGTGAGCCACCGACAAATCGTATCTGATTTCAAAAGTCCAGATTACCACTTGATAATGTTGTGGTTCCTCACCACTGTGTCACCTTCCTCTACAGCCATTCTCACTTTGCTCCAGTATCCACTTATTGTGAGTTTTTGTCACTTTTCGGAAACCTTTGCAAAATGCAATATTTAGACACAATTCAGTTTCTGCTTTATAGAAGATTGTCTCTGTTTCTGTTTCTTCTATTTCTCATTACTAGGTTAATTTACACAGAACTAGAACACTTTTCCCTTACTATCTACTCCTGCTGTCTAAACCTTTGCTGAAGATGCAGTATTAGTTTGTGACATCTTTATTTAATCAGCAACAAACTGAAGACTCAGAGGACTGTGACGTCAGGAAAAGAATTGAGAAGCAGTAGCCAATGAACACTAGGGGGAAAAGGATCCAGTTTCCATGCAAATTAATCCAGTAATGAAGAACAAAGGAAAGAGGAATGTAGACAATGTATAAAATATGAGCTCAATTGTGTCTATTGCTTATCGAAATTTTCATAAAAGTGGCAAATTCACTTCGACCTCACTCCTAGAGCACATATGCAAGTCAAAATATTTTGTCGGTGATGTTCAGATTGTGCTTTTGACTGTCCTAAGAGATCTGACTGATAGTCCATCTATCCAGCTCCAGATCAGAGATCCTCTCTGACCCCATTTGGATTTCAGATCCAAGGTCAGATAGTGGGATCCAAGGTCAGATTTCTGCCTTGGATCCCCTCGTCTCTCAAATAGTCACAGTGGATAGTTAGTATCCAATTGGATCCTAGGTGATAGGATCCAGTAGTCAGATACCATTGGTCTCTGATGCCAGCTGGTAACTGAGAAAATTGGAGGTATCTGATTCCATGGGATACTATCCGAGCAACACAAACAGAATCTTATTTTAAAATGGTCACTAGGACAGAAAGAGTTAAGTCATAGACTATAGGTTTAGGTGGATACTACTAGTGTTGCTTGGATAGTACCCTGCCAGATCAGATACCATCATTCTGGCTGGATATCAGATAGCCTCAGATGGCACAGACATCAGACCAAGGATCCGATGTCCTAGGATCCACAGTGAGCATCCAAGGTATCCATGGATCTGACTTGGATCTGAGGGTTCTGACCATCAGATCCAGATATCTGACCATCAGATCCAACTATCTGAGGTCAAAGCTAATGGATCTGCCCTCAGATCCACAACTATCTGACTATGGATCCAGAATCCAACTTTGGTCAGATCCTAGGTCAGATGTCAGCACTATACAATGGAGGGTAGTCAGATCCACAAAAGCACTATCCAAGTGCCACTAGATACTATCCATTCCATGTTAAATAATTTGAACAGAATGATCATCTTTGTGTCTGGAGTGGGTAGCGTGCACTGTCTGTGACTCCAGATATCCTGGTGGATTGGATAGTACACTAGCTGCACAAACCTAAGGACTGTTTTGATGAATTTGATCCTGAAGAAAATGAGGGACCAACTGCACTGATGTCCTTAGCAGCTCGCCCAACATAAGCCAAGCTGTGCAGCAGCAGTTAGCACAGCTACCACTTGGGGACTGATTCTGAAACACTCTTGGACAACGCCATGGTGTACACTGGACACAGCTAAACAGGCTTAGGTGAAAGTGAGAAAACATTCTGGAAATATGGTCATCCCATGAACAAAAGCAGGTCAATTTTGAACGTCCTGGAAAATTCTGCAGCTATTTTGTCCACTCCTAAATAATTGGCCAGATAGGCACCCTAAGCCAAACTCTAGGGGTTAAAAGTGAAGGATAATGAACCTTGGCTGTCATAGTTTGAAAACCCATAAAAGCTCTTATCAGTGGGGTATTGAGTAGGGCTGCAAATTCAATTTCACCAAGGAATCAAACCATTCAGTCTTGACCAGTTAGGCACTGTGAACCAAAATTAAACTTTGGCCTGAAATCGCAGAAATTTGCTCATAACAGTTTGCACCCCGTGAATTGCCTGTGCAGATGATATGATAACAGGATGGAGAAATCAAAAGTGGTTTGAGTTGCAAAAGAACTCCCACAACACAAAGTCATTAAGCAGGGTTCCTCTCACTTGATGATGCTGCTGCAGCCACTTACATGCCAGCCATCAGGGAGCGTAGATCACTAGGGACTTATACAGGGTTGTTCCTGAACTTATTAGAAATAAAGACAGACAATGGCACTTTCCTTTAAAAACTTGAGATATTACAGTGATAGGACATCACTGTTGGAGTGCTGGGTGTGGGGCTGGCATCTTAAGTGCTCAGTGGAGCTGACACCAGCTAGCAAGAGAGCTTATAGGGGTACCCCTGGGAGTTTATTTATACCCATATCTTGTGTTTGTGCACTTTACCAGCCCATTACAAAAACTACAGAAACAATTTGGGGGGGGGGGTTGGTGACGCACCTGCCATGTTCTACCTTGCACACCTGTGCCCTGTGTTAGTGAAGCATTGCACACCCATTTCCTGTTGTATGTATTATTGTACAATTGACCTAAAGCAACCCTGCAACCCGACTTGTTAGCTAGAGTCTTTACCCATGGGTAAATCCTGCAATAACCCATGGCTGAGGAAGGGCATTTATGAAAAAAACAAAAAAAACACAATTAAATACATTTGAATTCATTTTATACATGGGTCAATTGTATAATCACAATAAGTCACTCCAGGACATGTGTAATTAGGTGATTACCTACTTCTCATGTGGCTATGTCACTCGTCTGCACCTCCTGACACACCTCATAGAGCATGGGTAAATCCTGTGCCTTATTGCTTAATTAAATGAGTTGATTGAGGATGTTCCATGACTGCGTCTACAAATTTTGTCATTTTACCAATACTTTTGTATTTAATACGCTGACTTTTTTATTGGTATTTTTGTATATTGTATTGCATTTGTATATGTTTCTTCTTTTCCCCTTCCCCAGGTTGCACCTGGACATAAGCACTGGCTCAGTCTGCCTTTCCCAGTTACCAACGTTAAATAAATAAAATCTGTATCTGTACATGATAATTCAATGGATGTTGACTGAAATTTTAACAAGGTTTTCAGTTACAGTATATTGGGTGATAGCAACTGAATGTTTAAACTGTTGTGTGATTACTGTTTTACTGTAGAAATTAGAATACATGGCAGTAAAATGTGTAACTTATCCCTTGAAAATGCTGATAAAGTGAAACATTGGGCTTTGCTTTCCACATCACTGTTGCTGCTTGTTATCTATGAGTGTTCACTAATAAAACTTTGACACTACAACTAAATAGGTCTGGGCAGTCCTATATACCGTATGAATGGGCGAGTGTAGTGCTTCATTTTTGCCTGAATCCCAGAAATTGAACTCCTTAGGGCTATCATAGTTTGTAAAAGTTTAATAAAAATGTAACAACGCCCTCTTTACAGTAGGGGGAGGTGGTTGGCTATTACTAGGTGTCATGCTAAGACAGTCATGCCAGTTTCAGTCTGGCAGGGGTTAATGTCAGTGGCTCAAGCTTAGATATAGTTTATCCTGGGACAGACAGTCAGACAGTAGCAGTTTAAATCTAGAAGTAAGGACAGACATAACGGAGCTCCAGGGAAGTGCTCCTCAGGGGCTGGGGCCCTCGGGCCTGCAGCTGGGATAATTAATGACTAATATGTAGGGGGACCACCAGGAGGGTGTGGAAACTGTGGGGGTTTCCCCCCTCAAGGGGAGCACTCTGATGGTTGGCCTGATAACAGTTCTCCTGAACATACATATGAATATGCCAGCAGATAAAGGCATTATGGCCTATCTTGTCTGCTCAATTGTGCACATTCCCCCTGTGTCTATAGTGGGACCTGCCCCCCTCCCCAAATCCACCCTGACTCCATTCAGTTCCCCCTCCCTCCCTTCCCCCCAGCAACTTTACCCTTCATTCTGTCCCAATCTCTCTTGATGGTATCCACTGTTTTCAGGGAGATCACCTCCTCTGACAACTCGTTCTACTTGGCCACCACTCTCTCAGTGACCAAGTGCCTCCTCATCACCCTCTTAAATCTTCCCCCTACCAGCTTTAGGCTGGTGTCCCTAGTGGATTTGTTCCCACTAAGACTGAAGAGGCCCACAAAAGCTCAGAGGGAAGGGCCGGCCTGGTGGCGCTGAGGGTTGAGGCACTGGACCCCACACCTCGCACCACGCCGGCGACCCAGGTTCAGGAACAAGCTCGGGTCGTCTGGGTTCAGCAGGGGGAAGGAGGATTGAGCATCCCAACGGATGCTCTTCTCCTTCAGGGTGGGATTCCAGGGGTGTCCGTCGCACCTGACGCCCCAGAGGGTCGGTGGGAGCACCAACTTTCGGGGCTGTGGCTGCTCTGTGGCAATAGAGTCAGGGAAGGGAGGATGCTGTCAGACACTTGGTAGCATCGTGCATCAGCATGTCATCTACCTGAGCCGGCATTCTTGGCGGGGGTAGAGTGAACAGAAAAATTGAAAATACCCCTCTCGGCTCTAGATGAAGACCGATCAGTGCCTCCCAGGAACCATCGACTTATGGGCAGACCCCGCTGTGCCAGCTCTCCTCGAGTAAGGTGAAGGAAGGGGTGCATCCTCGTCCCACCCAGGGGGATAGCCGAGCATCAAGGAAAAATACAGTGGAGAGACCGGGTACTAGAGGCAGGTTCCGTGGGTCGGTGGGCTGTGGTGGTTGATCAATGGTCCGAAGGAGTGGACAGGGAGGGTAGTACAAGCAAATAAAAGAAAGTTGGAACAAAAAAAGCTTGGAGGGAGACATGTAAGCAAGCTGGATAGCTTAGGAGTGGGTCCAAAGATGGTAAACTGGATAAGAAATTGATTAGGGTATAGGTGACAGAAGGTGGTTGTAAATGGAGTTCACTCCAAGGAGAGGAAGGTGATCAGCGAGGTGCCTCAGGTATGAGTGCTGGGACCGGTCATCTTTAATGTCTTTATAAGTGACATTACAGAGGAGCTGAAAGGGAAGATCTGCCTCTTTGTGGATGACACCAAAATCAGCAATAGTGTGGATGCTCCAGGGAGGGTGGAAAGGATGAAGAGAGACCTGAGAAAACTAGATGAGTGGTCAATGGTATGGCAACTGGGTTTCATTTAGAAAAAGTGCAAAATAATGCAACTGGGGCACAGAAACTCGGGGGCGGAGTACAAAATGGGTGGAGTGGTATTGACAACTACCAAGCAGGAAACAGATTTGGGTGTAATCATATCTGATGGTCTAAAGGTGGCCAGGTGGTGTAACAAGGCAGTGGGGAGGACTAGTGGGATGCTGGGGTGCATGGGAGGGGTATCACCAGCAGAAAGAGGGAGGTGGTATTGCCTCTGTATATATCGCTGGTAAGATCCCACCTAGAGTACTCTATCCAGTTCTGGAGACCACATCTCCAGAAGGACATAGACAGAGTGGAGGCGGTCCAGAGGAGGGCAGCTAAAATCGTGAAGGGTCTGTATCAAAAGTCCTATGAGGAGAGACTAAAGGACCTCAATATGTACACCCCGGATGAGAGGAGGGAGAGGAGTGGATATGGCAGAGAATTTTAAATGCCTCACAGGGGTAAATAAGATACAGGAGGGAAGTATTTATTCAGAAAAAGGTTCTCAAGAACAAGGGGACATGCTATGAAGCTGGAGGTGGTAGATTCAGGAGAGACATAAGGAAGCGCTTCTTCACATAAAGAGTGGAGGATTTCTGGACTGGCCTTCCAGTGGAGGTGGGGGGGTTAAAAACAGTAGTGGGGTTCAAGAATGCATGGGATATGCACAAGGGAATCATGGAAAGGAAGGGAGGAGGGAGAAGGGGCTGTAGATCATGTAATGTCTGCAGTGATAATGTAGGTAGGGAAAATGCGCAGACTGGGTGGGCTAAGTGGTTCTTATCTATCATCAGAGTCTATGTTTCTATGGGAGAGCCTTGGTGGGGAACAGTCTGTTGGTACCCATGCCAAGGAAGAAGACCTTGAAGAGCATGCGGAGGATCCAGAGAAAGACTGGCCGCATTGGGGTAAGTGGTACCCAATCCCCAGATCGAAGGAGTCCAGAGGTCAAAGGACCCAGGTTGTGATGTTGTCATGAGGTTTGGGGTATAGCAGGGTATGCATGCAAGTGGTCTGACTGGTCTGTAGGCAAAGGGATTGTGTCCTGGGAAGCTTGTAGGCTATTATTAACCCTAATGCAATTTAAGTAAACAGCAGAGTTTAAAAAAAAAATTTTAATGCCAGATGATGCATTTTATGGTCCCCTATGCTTTGATCTTATAGAGTGCCTGAGGAAGCCAGGAGAGGGAGGTTACTGATGGTGAGGCATCCTGGTCCCCAAATGCTTTGCTACTTTATGTCCGACATTACGCAATTCAGAATTTTAAATTCTTAAAAGAGGGTAAAATAGAGACAAGCAGTTGTCTGCAAACTGAGAATCTGGCTGAGAGAACACAGTCTGCTCAAAGATCACTTGTGGAATGACAAAAACAATGTAGACTGCCCGCTAGGATGTAGCAGAAGTAATGATGTGAGAGGGTTTGAGGATGAGACGTTTATCATGCATTCTCAGCCTTGGGTCTTGCATGTCCCTGTGAGCTGCCCTGAAGATAAATATTTACAAGGCTGGAGGAGCCTTAGGTAAGGATGGTAGAGCTTTAACCCCCTGATGTTATAAGGTGTAGAGCTGCCCTCGTTAAAGTGGCTATGATGTGATGCTATTGATGAACTGCCATGCCAAAAGGAAATAGATCCTAGGACCTAGCTGCAAATATGTGGATGAACTTTCCCCATTTAATAAAAGTCTAATGTATGCTGCACTGTTGTCTCGTGTTATTTGTTACGTCCCAAGATGCAAACATTCTAGCCTTACATTAAAGAGGAACAGTCAGCACTAACAGTCTCTCACTCAAGTGCGAGGATGTTCCCAATTTGCACTTTGTGTAAAAAAACATTTTTTACTTACTGTTTACTGCAGTATAGTGGGTTTTATCAGACTGATTCTGCTGACTTACAATATAACATTTTCTGTAGCTATAAATCCCAGAATCCCCTGCAGCTGACATCAGGGGAGGGCAGCAGCAGTGGGAGATTCAATGGCCTGCAGTGTGTGTTAGAGTTTTTAAAAGCTCAGGTCTTTTATTAGTTGGTCTCACTGTCCTCCTTGGACTAAGTACAGTGACAGAGGACTATACTTAGTCCAGGGAGAACAGAGGGACCAGTAAGCATCTGATCGGAACCCCCCAAAAAAAAGAAATATGTTACTGAGGATAAAACAAAACCAATAAAAGCTCTAGTCTGGGATTATTTTGAATTTTCAGTGTCTAATAGACAGATATTTTCATGTAAGTTTAAGTTAACTTATGGTAAAGAAAGCATTTACCTGGGGACATCAACCATAACGATGTATAACTTCCAGCACCTCAGAGGCTCCTTTTTTTTTTTTTTTTTTTTGCGCTTACCTTGCCACTGGTACTTCAGCCCAGTCACAGACTTCTCTTGCCTCCACTTCCAACTTCAGCCATGACTCCTTGATACTCCCTGGCTTACCCCCCAGAGTGGGTTGCGACACCAGCCCTATGTGCCACAATCACAGGAATAGGTAGCAGAGCCAGCCCTGGGAGCTAATCAAGGCAGAGGGGCTGGTTTCATGGAGGTAGCAGGCAGCGGAGTTTTTTCCCTCTATATGGGGGTTGGGATGAGCAATGATGACCAGCGTCCACCCTGCCCCCCAACATGTCGTCATTGGCACATGCTGTACACCCAGCCTCCGCTAGATGTCTGTAGAGCACCAAACACTCTACCACTTTCCCCCCTGGAGAAGGAGAGCAGTCGCTGGACACTCAATCCTTTTCTCCTCCGGCTGGCCCTCTGATGTCCCAGATCCATTCCTGAACCTGGGTCGCTAGCATCACAGGTCAGCACCCTGCCCCTGCGCCAGTGGGCTAGCACCTCAGGGGCTCCTTTATAGACTCACTCTGTACTCTATGGAAAGGTTCTCTGGGACTTCCAGTACCACTCACATCCCATAAGGTGAATGATTGACAAGATGGAAGAGGTTAAAAACTGATTTATATTTTAGGCACCAGAGAGAGAGAGAGAGAGAGATGAAGAAAGAAGGGAGAGTGCTCTTTGGAGACAGAGCCTTGGATGGATGCCTGGCGGTGCCCTTCCTGATTCCAGAACCATTTTCCCAATTATGTAGTGTACTGGACATTTGACTGAGGTGGTTGAGGCCATCATACCCTATTGCTCCTCCGGTAGAATAAGAAAGCAGTGAAGGATAAGGAACCTGAAGATCAACTCATGAAACTGAATGGAGGAAGGGATAGAATGGGTTTGGAATGTTGTTGTGTGTCAAGGGTGCCTCAGGGTTTGGAAAAGTGTATGTATCCACTGTCTTTGTAGACTGATGCGTTGCTGCATTTATAGCCTGCTATTATCCATAATTCGTAAAGTAAGTAAAAATGTATTTATAGTAAATGCCCTTCCCAAGCTCAGGGCACTTTTACAATAAGTCAAATCAGTAAAATCAAATTACAAAACAATAAAATCAGACAATCATACAGTACACTTTATTATGTACCATCAAATGCTCAGGTAAAAAGGAAATTTTTTGGTTGTTTTTTAAAACTTTCAACAGTTAGGCATTCTCGTATCTGATGAGGTAGAGAATTCCACAGGGTTGGTGCCATATAGGCAAAAGATCTACCTCCAGGCATCTTTAGATGTACCCTGGGAATGTCTAGCAATCCCTCATCAGAGGAGCGAAGAGAACGGGCAGGACAGTAAGGCACCAAGAGCTCTTTCAGGCAGTGAGGTCCCAAATCATGTAGGGCCTCAAAGGTCAATAACGCGACCTTGAAGGTGATCCGCCACCGTACTGACAGCCAGTGCAAATCACGCAGCACAGGTGTCATATGGCTAGATCAAGAAACTCCCATCAACAACCTGGCCGTTGCGTTCTGCACAAGCTTCAAGTGGTGGATATCCACCCCCGGCAGCCCTAGATAGAGGGCATTGCAGTAATCAAAATGGCTGGTGACAAAGGCGTGGACCAAGATGGGAAGATCTTCCCGTTGAACCAAGTGTTTCACCCAGGCAATGTTCCTCAGATGAAAAAAGGCAGATCTGACTACAGCCGACACCTGCGTCTTCATAGTCAGTCTTTCGTCAAAAATCACACCAAGATAACGTACTTGGCCAGAGGCAAGAAGCGGAGACCCCCAAGATATAAACCCGAGGGTTTCCCAGTCCAAGACCCTGTTGTCCTCCCTCCAGGGTCCACAACCAACACCTCAGTTTTCTCTGAATTCAACCTAAACCAACTAGCACTCATCCAATCCTGAATCGCCAGGAGGCAGTTGTTAAACATTGTGATGGAATCCGACTCCTGATCAGGCATAAAAGACAGGTAGAGCTGAGAATCATCAGCATAACAATGAAAACTCAGCCCATACCATCTTATAATGTCCCCCAATGGAAGCATATACACGGCAAATAACATAGGGGACAGCACCGACCCCTGCGGTACCCCACAGGGCAGCCAATGAGGGTCCGAGGTGTAAATTCCAGACACCACTCTCTGAGATCTGCCCTCCAAAAAAGATCGAAACTAGCTGTGGACTGCTCCACTCAGACCACAGAGAAACCGCAGGTGGTCGAGCAATACCCCATAATCCACGGTGTCAAATGCTGCTGAGAGATCCAGGAGAACCAAGATGAAACGGGTCCTCCGATCTCTTGCCATCAGAAGATCATTCAATACCCGAACAAGAGCCATCTTTGTACTATGCTTTTTCCTGAAGCCGGATTGGAGAGGGTCATAGATATTGTGGTTGGAAAAATGATCCTCTAGTTGCAGAGTGACCACCTTCTCAATAACCTTCCCTACGAAAGGAAGGTTAGAGACTGGTCTATAATTTGCTGGGCAGTCGGGGCCAAGAGAGGGCTTTTTCAACAGGGGGTGTACTACCGGCTCTTTTAAGGGATCCAGAAAGATCCCTCTTTCTAATGACAGCACCACTATCCCAGCCAGTACTGGGCTGATAACATCTACACACCCCACCATCAGGTGAGTAGGGCCTGGGTCCAACTTACAGTAGGTAGGTTGCAGAGTCTGGATGATCCTCACTATATCTATTACTGCTGGTAGTCTAAAGGTTGACCAGTACAACTGGGCATTAGTACCACCAAATTGATCAGTGCAATGTCCAATAGAAGGAGGTGGATACCTTGCCAGCAAAGAATTTTGCAAACTCCTCACTCTGTACCTGTGATAATGCTCTACCAGTCTGGAGAC
Organism: Neoceratodus forsteri; assembly: GCA_016271365.2. Taxonomy (NCBI): domain Eukaryota; kingdom Metazoa; phylum Chordata; order Ceratodontiformes; family Ceratodontidae; genus Neoceratodus; species Neoceratodus forsteri. Next base: position 37,050,076 of record JADMNL010000022.1, read on the forward strand.
AGACTGGATTGCACAGTCTGTCTACAGTCCAGAAGAGTTGGGATGGTCTATTCCTTGCTGCTTCAATTTCCCTGGACAGGAACTCTGCCTTCTTATGGGAAATTGCTGATTGGTAGAATTTGTAATGTTCTAACAATTCAAGTCTATCCACCTCCAGTTGAGTTTTCCACCAGTGTCTTTCCAATCTTCGTCCCTTCCTCTTCCACTCATGGACCTCCCCATCAAACCAGGGAGCCCCTATGTGAAGAGTACGGGGACAAATACGAACTGGAGCAGTGGCATCCAGGGCCTCAGTCACAACCCTATTATAGGCTAAGACCAAAGGCCCTGGATCCATGCTATCCCTTGGAAAATCTGAGAAGTCCAGCTCCATCATTAGGCCTCCTGAGGTGACCCCTCTTAAAGGATGGAACTGTACTAACTCCCTGGGGGCAGGCCTATTTTGGGGGGCCACAAATCTAAACCTCAGGGCATGATGGTCAGACCATCCAACTGGCTCCACTTCCACATCAGATATCTCCATCCCCAGATGGAACACCAAGTCCAATGTATGCCCCCCTTCATGGATTGCAGAGGTAATTACCTGTGACAGGCCCAATGAGTCCATTAATTGGAGGAGGTTTTGACCAAATGGCGAGAGTTCATCATCAACCCAGGCATTGAAATCCCCCAGAATTAACCATCTGGGAGATTCCAGTACCATATTGGTGATGAAGTCCACAACCTCCTTCAGGAACTCCCTCTCATACCCTGGTGGACGGTAGATAAGAAGGATCCTGTAGTCTGCACCTGCACCCACTATGCATTCAAAGGAGTTGGTGTCACCAGCTGGCGCTTCCCTGAGATCCAGATCTTGTCTAAAACAGACCGCAACCCCCCTGCCCCTCCGGTCCACTCTCGGGTGGTGAATCACCGAGAAGCCAGCCGGAATCACAGAGTCTAAAACAGGACCAGCATTTCCATCTTAGCCAGGTCTCGGTGATGCAAGCCAAGTCAACTGAGGAAACAAGACCCACAATCACTGCAGTCTTATTCCTAATCAACGTGACATTGCTTAACACTGCCCGAAAGGGAGGAAATCCAAGGGTGAAGGTGAAATGGTACTCTGAGTATGTGATCAGGTGTTGATTTTGAATTGAACTGAATATGATCTGAACTAACAACATGCCTAACATGGCCATGGCCTAGACAGATTATGAATGGAATGTCTTGCCTGGCATAGCCACACAATCAGGAGGGATTGGTAAATATGAAAAGCACATGTTTTCTTCAGATTGGAGAAGCTGCCAGGATATCAAGATTAGGGCCTGAATGTACCAGTCACCTGCTGGGATTTCATGTCTTGACCTTCCTTGGTGAGGTAGGATGGAGTATGAAGAATAGGAACTATTGATTGCTGTGGTTGTGGGGAACAGTTATAATATCACTGAAAATGGAACAGTAACTGGTATTTCTATATAAATGCTCTGCTTTATGACTCTAGCTACAGTTGTGGGTATTGCTATTATTGACTGTGTGTTCTGATACCAAACCCCTCCTCTGTGTGCCCACCTTTAGGATTTCTTTCACACTCTGAACTCTGGTCAGCCCCCTCTTGAGTGTGGCAGATCCACATACATGACCCCATTGCCAAGGGTCAGATTTATACAATGGTACCCAAACAGGAACACTGTTAAGTAGCATCACCAAGGTGGTGAGTTCAACAAGGAAACTTTTGGACCAAAACAGATGCCATGGAAAGGATTTACAAAGACTTGGAGCCCAGGATATTTTCACACCTTGTTTAGTGCATGACTGCCTGTGAACAAGCACATGACTATCTGGAAGTCATGAATTTTCATGGTGTCATGGGAGCGGTCCTTTGTTATCTGTGACATTACCCCTGGCTCAGCAGTAGACTGTGGGACTCAGTCGGGAGGGACTGTTAAATATGAGCAGTGCATGTTTTCCTCAGATTAGAGAAGTGCACCCAGCACATTGTTTGAGAAGCCCAGGGTTTACAGCAGCAGCATTGCTGAAACAAGCATATGTTAATTCCAAACATGTTTGATTACATGCTGTTACAGCCATTGTGACAGCATCCCTTAATTTTCAAGATAGTTTTTATAGAAACATAGAAACATAGACTTTGACGGCAGATAAGGACCGCTTGGCCCACCTAGTCTGCCCATTTCCCTACCTAGAGGATAAGTTGCAGATCCTATTTAACCAACAGCCTATTTCTTCCTACCCCCCACAGAAACTGCCTTATGTCTGTCCCATGCATTCTTGAATTCTCCCACAGTTTTAGACCCCACAACCTCCTCAGGAAGGCTGTTTCATGTGTCCACCACCCTCTCTGTGAAAAAATACTTCCTCACATTGCCCCGAGCCGTCCCCCCTCTATCTTCAAATTGTGTCCCCTTGTTCTTGCACATCTTTTTTTCTGAAAGATGCTACCCTCTTGGACTTTGTTGATTCCACTGAGGTACTTAAACGTTTCTATCATGTCCCCCCTCCCTCCTTTCCTCAAGGGTATACATATTAAAGAAGAACATGTCAGGTGTAATTTTCCAAATGCCACCTAAAACATGATTTTTTGGAATGGGCTTGAAAACTGAATGACACCTGCCATGTTTATTAGACAGGACAAAAAATATATATGTGGTAACAAACTCTGGTCAGAGCCAACACGGCTGCAGTAGCACTATAATGCACCAAGACAAAGAGTGTGAATGTAACTAAGTGATGGAGTTTTTCCATTTCTTTTTTTCCCTCCTAAAGGGCTCCTTCACAAACAGCAAATCCTGCCATTGATACAGCAATTGCACCCTCCCATTCCAGACTCAGACAGATCTAATATCCCCTTACATCACTCAGTTACATCCACACTCTTTGCATCGGTCCCTTATAGCGCTGATGCAGTTGTGTTGGCTCTGACCAGAACTTGTTCAATGTGGGATCTGCTTTGATCCAGTTTTATAGTTGAGGGTGACTGGAGTACAGGCAAATCAAGTGATTGTAAGTTGCTGTGTTGGTATTCAAACACCATATCTCCTAGGTTCAAGTTTAGCACTTTATGAAAGGTAGTTTTAGTCCATTTTAGTATTTTGTACTAACAAACAACCTTTCTACAGTCTGAATGTTTTGTTTATACCAGGTCTGAGTAGTTGTGCTATTTTTCCAACAGAACCCCACTGTACTGAAATATATATATGGAAAAACAATGCAGTTTGTTGCTGGTTTCTTTGATAGATTTGGAACCATCACTGCATTTCCATGCAAGTTTGGTTATCATCGTCATCATCATCATCTTTATTTTTAATGCACCTTTCAACTTTCAAGGCACAGTACAAATTAAAACAATTTAAAACAATGCTGCACAACAGTAACAAATATACAGTACTATACAATTAAAAACTGCTTTTCACATCACCGTATGCCATGCCCCATAAATACATCTTTAATGCCTGTTTGAAACCCCCCACGGTCATGCACTACCTAATCCGATGGCGTAGAGAATTCCAGAGGGTAGGGGCCATGAACATAAATGCCCAAGCCCCTGAAGATTTTAAAAAGACCCTCAGAATCTCCAGCAACCCCTCGTCCGCTGAGCGGAGCAGACGCACAGGGAGGTAAGAAACCAGAAGCTCTTTCAGGTAGTCAGGGCCTAGTCCATGTAGGGCTTTATACATCAGTAATCCGACTTTGAAAGTGATCCGCCACTGAACTGGCAGCCAGTGCAGTTCCCACAGCACTGGTGTAATATGGGAAGACCGAGGTGTCCCCATCAACAACCGGGCTGCAGAGTTCTGCACCAGCTGCAGGTGATGGATATCAACACCCGGAAGCCCAAAGTAAAGGGAGTTGCAATAATCCAGATGCGAGGTCACAAAGGCATGGATCAATGTCGGCAGGTCACTGGATGGAACAAGGTGCTTGATCCTAGCGATGTTCCTTAGATGGTAAAAGGATAGCTTAACGACAGCCGACACCTGAAATCGAAGTGTCAGCCCTTCATCCAGTATCATCCCCAGGTCTCGTACCCATTCAGAGGTATGGAGCTCAGAATTCCCCAGGGATATTCCCAATGGTTGACCTGCTCCCAACCCCCCCTCCGGCGACCTGGATCCACGACCATCACCTCAGTCTTCCTGGGGTTCAACTTCAGCCAGCTGGACTTCATCGAGTCTTGGATTTCAATGAGGCAATCGCTAAATACTGAGAGTGCTCCATTTGGTAGGGCGCAAAAGACAGATAGAGCTGGGTATCATCAGCATAGCAGTGAAACCTCAGCCCATATCGTCTTACAATGTCACCGAGGGGCAGAATATACACCACAAACAACATTGGGGACAACACCGAACCCTGGGGAACCCCATAAGACAGAGAGATGGGTTCAGAGGAAAAAAACCCAGACACCACCTTCTGAGTTCTACCAGTGAGGAATGATGTAAACCATCTGTGGATCAAACCAGAAATCCCACAGATGAATCTCAGGCACTCGAGTAGTACCCCATGGTCCATGGTGTCAAAAGCTGATGACAGATCAAGAAGTACCAAAATGAACCATTTTTTCTGATCTCTCGCCAACAGGAGATCATTGAGCACCCGAACCAACGCAGTCTTGGTACTGTGCCTCTTTCAGAAACCAGACTGGAGAGGTTTGTAGATGCTATGGATGGTCAAATGGTTCTCCAGTTGTACTGCCACTACTTTCTCAACCCCACAAAGGGAAGGTTAGAGATAGGTCTGTAGTTTGCGAGACAGTCCGGGTCCAATGAAGCTTTCTTCAACAAAGCTGTCACCACTGCTTCCTTCAAGGAGCAGGGATATTCTCCAGAGTCAAGGGAGCACCAGACCGTCTGCACCAGAACTGGGCCAATGACTTCCCAACAACCCATAATCAGGGCTGTCGGGCCCGGGTCTAAACTATAGCATGTAGGATGCATACCCTGGACAATCCGCATAACATCAACGATTTCCAGCCAGTCGAAGGAGCTCCAGGAGAAAAGAGGGACAGTGGCCAAGCATCGATTATCAGCAGCTCCCGTAGAGTGCGCTGAACGGGTCTCTAGCCTGATGTCGGCCACCTTATCAGCAAAGAACTGAGCAAGCTCATCACACTGCAATTGTGAAAAAGCTCTTTGAACTTCCAGACAGGCTGGGTTGCAAAGCCTGTCCACAGTTTCAAAGAGCTGAGCTGGTTGGTTCTGAGCTGCAGCAATCTCCTTGGACAGGAACTCTGCCTTCTTACGGGAGATTGCTGACTGATAGTCTCAATAATGCTCTAGCAGTCTAAGATGGTTGGCATCTAAGCTGGATTTCTGCCAGCATCGCTCTAACCTACGTCCTAGTCGACGCAACTCCCTCAAGGTCCCATCAAACCAGGGAGACTGAGGGCGGATGAAGAGAGGACGTACAGGGACTGGAGAAATGGAATCCAGCGCTGAGGTAATGGCCTGGTTATAGGCCAAAACCAAAACCTCTGGATCCATGCTCACCACAGGAAATTCTGATAGATCAAGTACCGCTGCTAGGCCATCAGGAGTCACATCCCATAAAGGGTGGTACCTGACCATCTCCACAGGGGTTGGCCTACGAGGAGGGGTGCAATAATTGAATCGCACAATGTAGTGGTCGGACCATGAGATGGGTTCCACCCCCACATCAAAGGCCTCGATCCCCAGGAGGAAGACCAGGTCAAGAGAATGGCCACACTTATGAGTAGCAGAGGTAACCACCTGTGTAAGGCCCAGTGAAACCATTAACTGGAGGAAGTGTTGTCCAAATTGTGAAAGTTCATCATCGATCCAGGCTTTGAAGTCACCCAGGACCATCAGTCTAGGTGACTCAAATGCCAGATCGATGACGAAGTCTGCCACTTCCTTAAGGAATAGGTTCCCACCACCGGGTGGACGGTAGATGAGAGCCATCCTATAACCCACACCTGCTACAATGGCACACTCAAATGACCTGGCCTCCTCAACTGGTACACTTGTGAGATTCAATTCAGTCTTAAAACAGACCCCAACCCCCCCGCGGTCCAATCTTGGGTAGTGTATCACCGAATACCCAGCCAGTACTGCGGCCTCCAATATGGGGCCCACACTACCATCCAGCCAGGTTTCGGTGATGCACGCCAGATTTGTTGTCCCAACAAGATCTGCAATAATTGCAGTCTTGTTCTTGACAGATCTGACATTACATAACACCGCCCGAGTTGGACAGAACTCCTGGACCTCCCAGACTTACTGCCCAACACCAATGGTGGTGCCCTTGGGTATGGAGACTAGGCAAGATAGCCCACACTCTAGACTCCATTTCACCCAAGGGCATCTTCTGGACTTAACGACCCTAATGGGAGCACCCTGCTCTTTCAGCCTCTGCTGTTCACACCCCACACCCCACTCCACCCTCCTGCGAGCAATACCCAAGGCTTGACAGTACTGATAGGTGGAAAAAGGCAGCGGTTGGGAAAAGAAGGGGTGGACGGCGTGAAGCGTGAAGGCTGAATAGTGCATGACCAGGGGGGTAACCCGGTGACATAGATCCCAGGCCCTAGACATAAAGCAAAAAATCAATACAAATAAATAAAATGGATTTACACAAATCCACAGCAATACAACATATACAGTCCCGCAGATCTTAAACCTTTCCTGAAATTCCCCACTCACTTCCCCAAAATATTCCACAATTCACACCCAGAACTAATAATAACAGATAACTAACATAAATAACTAATTTAATTAACTAAATCCAACAACAGACCTTAAGACATTAATCAGCTCAGGTCCTTTCGCTGCCCAAGGCTTCACAAAGCATAAGCTACCCAATATTGACCAAAATCCTAAAACAATTAAACAGCACACAGGTCCTCTCACTACCCAGTGCCACTTAAACTAAGTACTCTCACTACTTAACACATACAATAAATACACAAAATAAAAAATTAAAAGGGGGGAAACCAAGGAAATAATGTGGAGAAGCCACCCCCCAGACAAATCTCTCACAAATGTCTGAAAATGGCAGAATCTCAGCTGTTAAAAAGCACTCTCACTGCAAACAAAATTTCCAAAAAGTTAAAATGAAATCACTGAGTACTTGCAGACAGAGAAAGTCCAAGGAAAGTCCAGCCCAGCCGTAGGTTCCTCAAATAGACGATTTTTACACACTAAGTTCCAAAACTCCATAAAATCAATGGGATCATCCAATTGGCCCGAAAGTTCCAGAAGAATTCCGGTCTCAAACTTCAGCCCCCAAATCCCAGGAGAGCCGTCCATCAAGCCACAGGATCCTGACAGAAAATCAAGAGGTGACTACTTAGGCTATATTAGCGACCCACCACCTCGACTCCAGGTTCAATCAGCACTCCAGCTGACTAAACTGGGAGTCTAGGGGAACAGGATCACTGGGCTAGCCCAACAGCAAGACTTGCTCCCAACCCCTGAGTCAGGAAATACAAACTGCATTCAATAAACTATTGACAAAATGCTAGCATTTGTCTTTCAGTACACTGACACGCAGTTCTGTCGTCACGAGGAGGGGGGGCACCCTGCAGCACTGGCTAAGCTGCCTGTCGAAGCTGCCCATTTGAGAAGTGTCTCATTTTCAGTATGTGATTTGCTTCAACCCAATTCTACAGCTGGGGATGACTGGAGCACTTGGGAAGTCAAGTGACTGTCAGTGGCTGGGGTGGGATTAGAACACCCTACCTCCTAGACACAATACTAGCACCTTATCAAAGGAAGGTTTATCACATTTGAGTATTCATTTTACTCTCAAAACAATCTTTTTAGTGCCAGGTCCAGCATGTGAGCTGCAGGAGCATGGAATCATATTTATTTCAGGGGTTGTGTATCCAAGGTCTTACTCATGTGGCCCTTCACTTTGTTGAATTAATCTGAAACATCTGATTGTTTTAACAGTAAACATCCCAACCAAAAGCATCTCATTTTAAGTAAAGTATCAGTAGAACAGCCTGGAGCTTCCAGCAATGAATTATGAACAAGCTTGGTACATTCAGCAGATTTGGGTTTGATACCAACACCCCCACTTGCATACTGTGTGACCTTGAGCAAGTAATTTTACCTCCCTGTGCTTCCTAGTCAGTCCTGTAAATGGGCCTTGTGCCCAGTGGAGCTTACCCAGTTAGCAAAGAATACATTTTCTTGGATTTTCATGCAGGTTTGGTTATAAGAAAGTTCTTTGTTCTAGCATTTATCTTTCAGTCCACTGCATTCACAATGGATGGGGGACTATGGCTCTGTCTAAGCTGCATGGCAAGACAGCCCAATGGAGAAGGCTCTCGATTTCAGTGCTGGATCTGCTGTAACCCTGTTTCACAGGTGGGTGGGGATATGATTGAAGCACAGGGAAGTGCAGTGACTGTCAGAGAGGCAGTGGTGGGATTTGAACAACACAGCATTTGGCTCTGTGCACTACCACCGGACGATACTAGCTTCCAGGTACCTGGTTACAGAAACAACCTATTCCTGATCTCACTGGTTCTGCCCTAGTGACAGTAAAATTTATGAAGATTTCCAACATCATTCCAGACGGTAAACTTGATTTTGCTCTTGAGGGATGTTGAGGGATGATGACAATACTCAAATGTTATAAGCAATGTTATAAGCAATACTTGGTAAATCCAGAAGATGTTACATCAATTAAATCCATTCAAAATCCAGAATAGATTATGCCCCTGTAATCCATTCTGTTTAGGTACAGTTTATTTTACCAAAGACATCACAACCAAGAAACAATGTCTCATGAAATATCTGAGCTAAATAATAAAAAGTGATCAGACAGCACAACTTGTAGATCTAAATTGTCTGTATTATTGCAGTGACGTAATATGACATTGGCAGTAAGAGGTGAGATTGGTAGTTTACACTAAATAACAAACCTATGCCACCACATTGAAGGCTGTAGGTAAAATATCAGTATAATCAAGGGTTAAAACACAGATCTGTAAACTTGAGAGCAGTAGGGGCCTGGAAATATGAGTAATTAAACAGCTATGCTCAGAGAGACAGGCACGTGAAATTGAATAGCGCATCAGTCTCAGTTCTGAATCTCCGTTCACCAAGTTGTAACTAATTTTTCTGTTTTAATGCTGCTTCACTAAGTTAAATAAACCAGAGACTGATATTTGAGACATGGAAGTAATATCTGGCTGACTCAAAAAGAAAGAAGCAGTTTAAAATTATTAATGTACAGTAGATTCCACTTCAGTGCACTTCGGATTAGTGCACATTTCGGTTTAGTGCACTACTTTTATGTTTCCCATTTTTTTTCATATACTGTATGCTACGTGTTAAAAATTCTGCTGAAGTGCACTCTGTTTAAATGCACTTTTTGGTTGAGTACACTGGCCCCCATTGAACTTGCGCGTGTTAGTCGTTGTAATTAACTCCGGATTTGTGCACCAGTTTTTTCATTGCCTCCTAATGAAGTGTTGCAGGTGTATGTAACACCTCGCCTTGAGCTGATTCAGTATTTTCCACAGGCAGGCAGGCAGGCAGAGAATGGAAAGGATGGAGAGAAAAAAGTGACATTAACACTTGCCCAGACAATCCAGGTGCTCCAGCAATTGGAACAGCAGACTGTAAGGAGGATAGAGGTTGCCTCTGAATTTGGAGTCGTTGTTTCCACTGTTACACGCGTTGCTTTAAGTAAGGACAAACTGCTGTCTGACTGGGAGAGATGTGAAAACCAAACAAAAAGAAGGAGAGCAGGGAAGAGTGAGGAGGTGGAAGCAGCAATGCTGTGATGGTTCACTGCAGCAAGGGGTATGGATGTTCCTGTTAATGGGCCAAACTTCGAAAAGAAAGCCGAAGATCTTGCGGCTCCTCCCCAACATGAACTGCGATGATTTCAACTCTTACAGGGACATTGATGAGGCTGTGGTTACAATAGGAGTGGTGTCCGATGCCGAAATATGTGGGGAGGTAACCAGTCGGACAGAGGAGGGCAAGAAGCAGGGTTTGGCTGAAACTGGAACCACAGACACGGAGATAAACATGACAGAAGATCTGAACTGTCTTGAGCGATTGAGCTTATTTAACACCAGAAAGAAAAAAGATTTAACAAAACTCTTTGAATTTGAACACTATGTGACACAACTCGCTTTACGGAGCACCAAACAAAGTAAAATAACATCTTTTTTCAGAGCAGTTAACATGGGTGATAGCTCTGGGGATAACATTACCGGGGAAATAGAAATGTGATTAGGAAGAGTTGAGGGCAAGAAAGGTTTTTCTTCAAAACAACACGTACACTTCAGAATGTATATTTGTTCTTATTTTACTGCCTTTGTTCACAGTGACGCGTTAGAATTTTTTTAAAATAATTTGAAATGTATTGAGTAAGTACTGTAGCTCGGTATTCACAGAGGAAGAGGAGGAGGAGGAGGACGGTGGGGGTCCTGTGCTAAAGCCAAAAGGGAAGGAGAGCAAATGGGGGAATCAGAGTCCATTCACTGTGGATAGGGTCAGGGCAGAACTAGATAGATTTAGGGTGGAGGGCAATGGGGCCTGATGGATTACACCCCAGAGTGAACAGGGAATTGAGGGAGGAGCTGGCTGCACCCTTGACAAGGCTCTTCAACCTGTCCTTGAATAATGGGAAGAGTGCCGGAGGACTGGAGAAAGGCGGACATGGTACTATTGCACAAGGGAGGTAGCAAGGAGGTGAAGGAGAACTACCTACCTATCAGCCTCACATCTGTGGTGGGGAAAGTAATGGAGGCATTGATCAAGGAGAGGGTGGTGGATTACCTGGAGGAGTATAACTTGCAGGACAGCAGACAGCATGTCTTCACAAAGGGGAAGTCATGCCAGGCCAACCTAATTGAGTTCTTTGATTGGGTGACTCAGGTAATCGACCAGGGAGGGGTGGTGGACATGGCCTATCTGGACTTTAGCAAGGCCTTTGACACCATCCCCCATAGGAGGTTGGTAAGCAAGGTGAAAAGCATGGGGTTGGGGGGGAATAACAAGTTGGGTGGAGGCCTGGCTGTCAGGAAGAACTCAGAGGGTGGTGCTAAACAGGGTGCACTCTGGGATGGCAAGGGTGAAGAGTGGAGTGCCACAGGGGTCAGTTTTGAGTCCGCTCTTCTTCAACATCTACATCAGTGGTATTGCAGAGAGTTTGAGGGGAAGAGTGTGCCTATTTGCCGATGAAACTAAAATCCGCAATACGGTGGACACCCCAGATAGGGTGGAGGACATGAGGAAGGACCTAAAGATGCTCGAAGAGTGAGCCGGAAACTGACAGCTGAGATTTAATGGTAAGAAGAGCACTGTGATGCATTTAAGAAGGAGAAACACATGAGCAGGGTATACACTGGGTGGGGAGGAAATCAAAAAATCAGAACAGGAGAGGGATTTAAGGATCATAGTCTCCTCAAACCTTAAGGTAGGAATCCAATGTAGCAGGGCAGTGGGAAGGGCCAACAGAATGTTAGCATGCATAGACAGGTGCATTACTAGCAGAAGAAGGGAGGTAATAATGCCCCTCTGCAAAGCCACAGTGAGGCCACAGCTAGAGTCAGGGTTCAATTCTGGAGACCACACCTCCGCAAGGATATAAATGCATTGGGGAGGGTTCAGAGAAGGGCCACAAAGATGGTGCAGAGTATGCAGGGGAAGACATACGTGCAGAGGTGTAAGGAATTGAATATGTACACGCTGGAAACAAGGAGGGAAAAGGGGGACATGATTGAAACCTTTAAATATGTAAAAGGGCTCAATAAAGTAGGAGGGTCTACTAAAGAGGATGGAGGGAGCCAGAACTAGAGGGCACAGCCTCAGATTGCAAAGTAATAGATACAGGGGAAATGTGAGAGGGGCATTTCTTTGCAGAGAGGGTGGTGGAGCCCTGGAACAGACTGCCAGATGGAGTGGTGGGGGTTAAATCGGTGGAAGAATTTAAGAGGGTTTGGGACAGGTTTATGGGGCTCAGTATTGGGGGGGGGTGGCAGGCAGTGAGGGTATGTGTGATGGGAGAAAACTGGGGCAGACTGGATGGGCCAAAATAGTCCTTTTCTGCCATCAGGCTTCTATGATTCTATAATTCTTTGTTGTTTTTTGTAAGTTTGATCCCAAATGTTCAATACATAGATGCATAGATGACTGTGTGTTATGAAGTTTTTATACACACCGAGGTGTGTGATGACCCATAAACCTTGAGAGTGAAGCTTGAGAGGTTTATTAGGTCATCACACATTGTGAATGTATAAAAAACTGAACTTGACGCATAGGGCCAGATATTCAAAGCTTTGCGCCGGGCAAAAACCGTTTGCGCAGGTTTAGCGCGGGATTAGCGCTGAGTCTGCTATATTCAAAAGGCCAAATAGTGGGCAAACTGCATTGGCATGAGCAAAGTATAATGTATGCAAGGGCAAACTGGCATGAATACAAGCGCAATGCTATATTCGGCGGCTAGCGCCGCTTAAGTGGTTTAGCGCGACCCAGCGGCGACACTTAGCGCCGGTGCACATTGCCGCCCAGAAAAAGTCGCTCAATCCTGGGCAAGCAGCCTGCACGACACTGTGGCTTTGCGCGGTTTAGCGACCTAACAAATAAATATGACACATAGATAAAGCCAAACATAGAGGAAGCATTCTTGCTAACTGATGGCATCACAATGATGCCATCATCTGCCACCAGTCCCAGTCATGCCAGGCAGTAAGTGGTGACCCTGCCACCAGTGGACAGCATGGCAGTGTGGCCATACAACACACACCTGTGGACCGCACTGCCGTGGACACCAACAGATGCCGGCACACACATGCAGCACTGTGGGCATGGAGGATGTTGAAGGGAGCATGTATGGGTGGCGAGGCTGTGCTACAGACCAGATGTGGCCACAAGGCTGGGACACATCATGCAGTGTACATGGGCCAGTAGTGGGAATACCCCAACACCAGTGTGCCTTTCGGATAATATATTCCCCCCCCGGCCACATACCTCACAGCTGTACAACAGCCATAGCACACAAAGCCAGGAATGTACATGTCACTGTGAGCATCCATGCCACAGGTGCAGCATCTGTGGGTCACACAACAGCGTAACAGTAATGTCCAGTGTCAGTAAACACCCACAGGTTGGGCCTCTCACTGTGTATAGTGCAGTCATCATCACTGCCCTACACACCATAGGCATTGCTGTGTCCACACACTACTGGCCCCCCTTGCTACTGTAGTTGCTGCTGTGCACTGTAGCATGCCCTTCAGTGTGACAGTTGCATGCAGCACCACCACCACCTCTGCCTATGCTGTCCTGTCCCCTGGGGTACAATATGCTATGCTATGCTGTACTGTTTACATGTAGCCTGTAGCTATCATCATGCACTGCCAGACTGACCTACAGGTGGAGCTGTGGTTGGACCTGGTCTGCCCCTGTACTTCCAGACTGACCTACAGGTGGCTCTGTGGGACCCTGCAGTAGCGCTGGGCAAACTGCATGCAAATCAGGGTATAATGAGATGCTAATCCGGTTGTTTGCCCAGAGACTACCTAAAGTAGGCTCATTGCATGGCACTTTTGAATATGGCACATTTTGGCTCGGGCAAATGTGTGTTGCCTCCCAGGATAACTGCTAGTCAGCTTGGCGTAATGCCACGTGTAATGCGTGGCGCGCTAACGGGTACGGGGAATATTATACAGTTTTTATCACTGTTCTTTCTCATCTGCTGCTTCCTGCAACTGTACTGAGTCCATGCATTTGCTGGCACACGCATTGGCCACGTAGTTCGTCTGTACCTGCCCTCATGTTGCTGTGTACTGTGTTGTTGTTCTGGGTTGCACTTCCTGGTTGCTTTATTAAGTGCTGTCTTATTCCAGGGCAATGTTAGCCCTGCACTCCCAGCCCAGTTTGCATGGCCTCATTACCATGCTATATTCGGAAGCTGTTTGCCCTGGGCTATTCCGTTTGAATATAGCTTGCTCTTTGCTCCGGGCTAAGTTTGCCCGACGGGCAGTGCTAATTTTGCCCCGGGGAAAAGTTTTGAATATCTGGCCCATAGTCATTTATGCTTTTTTTATTTATAATTACGGGTGCAAGGAGTGATGCTTTTATTCTGTCCTACACACACACACACACACACACACACACACCGTAGGGATATTCTTTTGTGTATTTTTTTTGAAACTGTAACTGTTGAACCACGGACAACTAGTGGTATAGGAAACAATCCCCGGTTCTGTTACCGATCGGAGTTGCTGTCTCAGGATCCCACCGCATAGCAGGCTCAACCCGATGCACCTTTTAAGTTATAAAGGCAGGATCAATCAGATGAATACTTAAAAAAAAAGAATGAAGAAAAGGAGAGACTTACAAGAGGGAAATGATCACTTGAAGTAGAGGCTCGTCACTCAGTGACAAATGGAGCCACCATATTTGCAGAACTGTTTCACCTGCCCACACACAGAATGAGAGCCAATGAGGTGGCAAGCTACAAGGAACTCAAGTGAGAGTGCAGCAAAATGCCATTATAAGCAGGTAACCCAGTTATTACAGCATTTCAAAAACTGTCAGACCATGCATTAAAGGGCATCAACAATAATTATAGCATACATGTGATATCTCCCTCTTTACGCAGGAGACTCCTGTTTTTTTTGACTGAACTCCCTCCCTCCCTCCTGGGAAACAAAATCTCCTGTTTAAGTAAAATTCTGTCCAAAACATCCACGGTTTTTGGGCAGATAAAGATACATAAAAATTAAATCAGTGATGAATAATGTAACTGATAACTTTATATAACTAGTTTTTTATTCTTTTTAGTGCTTATTCTGGACAAAATGAAATACATTACATTTTTGTAATGACTTTTTTCTTATTTTTTTGATGCCATTTAAGGAAAAACTCATGATGTTACGGCATCTCCCTACTAGCAGGCCAATCTCCCTCCTAATTTGACCCAAATCTCCCTCTTAAGCAAGTTGGACATATCACATGTATGTTATAGCCTTTTTATTATATGACCTTATGAATATGACAGGTGTCATGTATGATATCCTTGTCAAAAAGCATCATTTTGCAGCACAAGTGTGAAAAGATGTTTTTTGGCAGGTACTGAAAAATAACACTTGTAGTCTTTAAGAGTTGAGTTAAAAAATGGCTATGCTTAAAATTTGGGGTCAGTATGTGCCAACATATCAAAGTTATGAGTAAGTGCTGAAAATAATCAATGGGCAGGATTCACAAAGGAATGCGCTTGGTGCATCTAAGTGCAAATGAGATGCGCCGAGCCTGAACTGTGGTATTCACAGAAGATGCACCGGAAGATGCTTCTTGCACATCCCCTCAGGGAATACTACAGTTGCGCCCAATCCAAGATGCACCAGCGCATCCCTCTGGTCAGGATGGGAAACTAATGGGGCAGTGCATCTCCAGATGCACTGCGCCCAAGGTTGGTATTCACAGCCCCAGACATGCAAATGGGGCCATTAGGCATGCAAGGTGCAATGGGGCCATTTGCATGTCATTAGCCTTCATTGCATAGAAGCTTGCAGGGTGCCTGGAATGCACCAGGCTCCCTGCAAGGGCTGTGAGCAGTAAACACCTAACACAGAAACTCCGGTAGTCTAGCAGCATCCCCTCCACCTGTATCCTCTTAAATATAATGTGTTCCAATAATCCCCGGTAGTCTAGCGTCCCCCTCCCCACTCGCATTCCTGTAAATAAATAAATGTGTTCCAAAACTCCCTGATAGTCTAGTGGTCATTCACTGACAGCTCAGTCGGCAGGCAGCCGTGGTGGATTGTGGGTGGATTTTACTGCCCACCGACTCTCTGCCTATGCTGGGATGGGGGAGTAGGGTGGGGTGGGGGTCCTTCAGTGGGTGGAGGGCCCACTAGACTACCAAGCGGTCTTCTGGGATCAGTATGCAGCATGGTGTGGGCTGAGGTATGAGGCTACCCAGACTGCAGGTTTTGGAGGCAATATCTAACATCGACTGGGAATACGGGCAGGGAGGGGGAACACTAGCCCACCAGGGCTGCTGCAAGGAGGCTTGTATGATGGACTGGGGATACGGGCAGGGAGGGGTCCGTTAGACTACCAGGGATTATTCGACCGGAGTTTCAATTTACGGGGCTACAGGTGGTGGGGGGGACTACTGGACTGCCAGGGTAGGCAGGGTGCCATGCTAATGTCTGTAGTACAGCAGCCTGCCTGTGGGTGAACACCCACTTAAGTCTACTGTTTGTAGACTTAACTTTTGGAGGTGCATCTTTGGACTTGCTCCGAAGATGCACCTCCAAGGTGGGTTGTGAATATGGATGTGCCCTATGTGCAGGGGCACCCCCCCTTCAGATGCACTGAATACCATTATAGGGGTGTTTGGCTCCATCTGAGATGTGCTAGCGCATCACCGCCCTTTCAGAGACTGTGAGCAAGTCCGAACTGCGCCCAGCATCTCAGCAGGTCTGGGCGCATCCCTTTTGTGAATCCCACCCAATATTTGTTCATAACTTTGTTGGTTTGTTTTTTTTAGATTTTTGACACCAAGTTTTCAATATGGCATTTTAATGACCTCATCTTAACAACAAGGCAGGATTCAAAAATGACACGTCATATTCATGATGTGGAGGTAAGAAAAGGACTATGTTGAAATGTTGGGGCTGAAATCTGCAAAAATAACAACATTATGGCCCAGATATTCAAAAGGGTTGTGCCATGCACAACAGAGATGTGCCTCCGCAACTCCGAAAATGCACCATTCTGCGATATTCAGTGGGAGGCAACTGCACCCCCCCAAACTGCAAAGCGCAAGAGCGCAATGGTAATGAATGCATACGCAACTGAAGGGGGGAGGAACCATGAATAAATGCGCAGTGCGATATTCAACAGCATGCGCCATGCGCAATAGGGGAGCAAGCGGAGATTGCGCGATAGCGAAAATGATCCAAAATAAAAAGGAACAAGACAGAGGTGCAAGAACGCTATAGGGAAGACAGGGGTGGTAGCAAGGTGACAGCCACAGAAGAGAGGGAAGCAGTGAGTGGGACTGGAAAGGAGCAGGACAGGGCACAGCTGGGAACATAGGGCAACAGGACAGGAGTGGGAAGCCTGTGCCACAGTGGACTGAATGCAGTGGCAGTGGGCAGGACAGCCAAAGCTCAGAGGTGTTCCCGGTGCAGGGGGAGTATCACAAAAGACAGCGGAGGGAACAGGATTACAGCTGCCGGGGAGGAACATGAGCCAGGGACATGGCCAGTGCCACCAGTCAGATGGAGGCGGTAACGAGGGGTGTGAGAAGGCAGGCAGCATGGGGGTGAGGCCATAGAAGGGCCCGTCGGTGATTTGCCCCCAACAGGCGGTACCGAGCCCGCACCAGCTTGAAGCACTTCAGTCACACCGAGATTGTGGGCAGGTACCGCCTAAACCGGGCGATCCTGAGGCAGCTGTGTGAGCTGTGCAGTGATGAGATGCAGGCACCCACACGATGGAGCCTTGCTCTGTCAGTGGAGACAAAGGTAACAGCTGTCATGTGCCTGCTCGCCATAGGCACCTTCCAGAGACTAACAGGGGACACAACAGGCATAACCCAGTCGGCCGGGTCACGCCTACTCACACAATTCCTCAGCACACTGCTGCCACATGCTGCGGAGTACATCCATTTCCCCAGCACACCGGCTGAGTGCACAGCACACATACAAGAGTTCCACAAGGTAGCACGTATGCCTGGCATGCTCGGGGCCATTAACTGCACCCATGTGGCCATCCACACACCACCTGGCCCAGAAGGTACTGCGTACATCAACCGGAAGGGCTATGCCAGCATTAACTGCCAGGTGGTATGCGATGCTAGGGGGCGCATAACCAACGTCTGTGCCAAGCACCCTGTGGGAGCACATGATGCCTTCATCTGGCACCAGTCTGCACTCTGCCACAGGTTCGAGAGTGGGGACATCCCCACTGGCCACCTAGTGGGTGAGTATGCAAATCACGCAGGATGACATGGATCTTGGGGGGGCACAGTCAGAGGTGCCATGGGTACTGGCCTAGATGGCCCATGGCAGGGCGACACTGATCACCAAACTAATGTCCACCCTGTACACACAGGTGACAGTGGCTATCCACTCCATCCCTGGCTGCTCACACCATACCGGCGGCCCACAACCCTATCGCAGCAATGGTTCAATGAGGCACATGCCACCACATGCAATGTCATACAGCAGGTGTTCGGGATGCTGAAGGCATATTTCCGTTGCCTGGACACATCTGGCGGTGCCCTACAGTACAGCCCCTCGAAGGCCTGTGAGCTATTCCTGGCCTATTGCATCCTGCACAACATGGCCAATGACTGTGGGATAGCTGTAGAGGTCAAAGAGTGGGACAGCGATGGGGACGATGAGCACGCCGGTGCAGATGGTGATGGTCAGCCCCCCCTTGGGTGAAGGGACCCCTGCCTGATCCAGATGTCGCTGCTGCACCGGGACACCATCACAGAGGAGCACTTCAACCAACCCAGGTAAGTCATGGGGCCATGTGCAACTACCAATGGCAAGGGCACAACCCACAAACTCGCATGGACAAACCCCAGGGGCACATGATGGAAAGGGAATTGGCTAAGCGTGGAACTGCACACGCCATCTGGGATGGGCAAGGCCTAACACGGCACGCGGTCACGCACACATGCACACACACACACACACACACACACACACACACACACACACACATACACCCACAAGACATGCACAAAGGGTAGAAGGCACGCCGACCCCGACTGCCACCCCAGCCACACACACGTCCACAGACCACCACGCCCAGTGCCCATCATTGTGCGTGTCTTAGTTGCTGGGCACCACTGCACAGTGGCAGACAGTGCAATGCAGGCATCATCATGCACACGCCACAGCGGCCAGCAGCCGGGAGGGTGTGCACATGGACCTTGTGTGTGTGTGTGTGCAGGTCCGGGTACCCTACCCGTGCATTGCACATTAAACAACACACTGCACACAGGGCAGCTTCAGACAGTAGCCATGGTGGGAGATAGATCAGTCACACGGCACATTGCCACGGCCACCACGGATGCGTGGGCGGCCCCGCTGAGACCTGCCAGCCATGACAGGCTGACCATTGGCCTCATGGGGTGGCACCGATGGTCCCCCGGGGTGCTGCTGCAGGAACTCAACCATGCTCGAGCAGGGGTCTGCAGCTCACCATACATGCCTGTGCCAGGCAGGCTCGGGATGCCCACAGCTGAACACAGTGTTGACATGGAGGGTGTCACATGATGCTGGGAACGGGGGGTGGACATGTCACTGCGCGGTGTCTGCGGCGCATGGACAAATAACTGTGTGCCCATTGTGGCCATGACAGCTGTGAATGCCTGTGTCTGCCTGTCAATGGCAGTGGTCACATCCTCCTGCAGCCGGTCCATCCCTGCCAGGAGCAGACCGGTGTCCCTACTGCGCTGCTCCTCTGCCTGGTGCAGGACCGCACTGAGTGCATCCACCGCCGTCACAAGCCGCAACTGCTGATCCACTGATTTATGGAGTATGCGGGTGTGCTCATCTAAGAGGTCATCCACCTGATCGGCATGCTGTCCCTCATGGTGTTCGCGGCAGTGCTAGGCAGCACCCCTTGAGGTTGGGCGCTGCACACCAGGGCCATGCCTGTGCATGTCCACAGGTGGTCAATAACACGGGCTTCGACACTGTCCCCGCCGCCATTGCGCGACTGCTGACAGTGCCCCTCTGGCCACCGCTTGCCAGGGCTCAATGGTGCCACCGCAGTGGCCGCAACAGCCCCACTGTCCTGGACGCACACCAGTGCTGCCCCACTGGTGCAGACAGGCACAGACTGGGACTGTGATGTCACGCAGGCCTCCACGGCGGCACCACCCATGGCTAAGCCATGCCGTTACCTGCTGTGGGGCCATCCTGCAGCCCACATGTATCACTGTCCATGATGTGAGCTCCATCGTCATTGGTGACGGATCAAGCACCAGTCCAAGACTCAGCATGCTGTCATCCATGGACACTGTTACGCTGGGACACGGGCAGGGCTTCCTCTGCACCAGCTCCACCAACTTCAGTCCGGACAGCCAGGCAGGCACACTGTCGTCCTGACCCTCAGACACCTGTGGAGATGGATGGGTGCTCCTGTTTCCAGGGTATCACCCTCAGTGGGCGAGCCCACCACCGCTGACCCATCTAGATGCTCAGGAGCTGTAAGGGAACAGAGTAGCATTAATGTCTCTGCCCTACCCTGTGTCATTCCCCCCAACCCCCACACAGTGACAGATCAGGACCTACCATGCAGTGACGGGCTACCACCCATCTGGAAGCCACCACCTGGAACACCCTCTAGGGCACAACGCTGCATGCTGCCAGCAACCCACTCTTCCTGTGGCGTCAGGCATGGCATGGCTGGCTGTCCACCACCAGTCGCAGCCCATGCTGCCCTGATGGCAGCCACCTTATCTTTTATCCTCCTCCTGTCCGTGCCCACGTTCTTCTTGCACTCCTGCACGGACCGCTGATGGCTGCCATGCTGGTTGATGGCACGCGCCACCTCACCCCATGCCGCAGCACAGGCCTGTGGTGTTCCCCACTGTCCACAGAGCAGCGGTTCCTGGTCAAGGTAGGCCTCAAACAGGGCATCTGATTCTGCCCAGGTGAAGTTGGGCCTCCTCCATCTCCCACGTCTCTGTTCCTCCTCCTCTACCACCTCACGTTCGGTCATCATTGATCCTGTGGGAATGACAGGTGTTACCTCTGAATGTGCAGTCCCATGCATCTCCCACACAACTCACTGTCCACACTGGCAAACAGCATCCAACTCACCACAATAGACTGCAATACCAGACTATGGCCTCTGCAGCCCCATGTCACATTTATATAGCACAACGCATGCAAATGAAGTGAGGCTCAATTTTAAGTGGATGCTAAGGCAGTAGCTGCGCCATTGAATTGCTGATGAGCTGATTTGCATATGCCAGCTGAATATCGTGCTTTTGCGCCTTGCACAATTGTGTTGAACATGCTCAGGCAGGGGCGCAGCTCTGTGACGTGCACAGTAGACCCCGAACGGCTCATGCCCGGGGTGCTGACGCTGATGCCTGCCGTGCTGCTGACGTGCTGAGCATGGGAGGCAGTACAGGGCATGTCCACCACTGAGCCAGTGGCGCTAGTGCACTGTTCAAATGTGTAGCGCTCTTGCCCTGGGGCACCGTAGGCACCGTGGTGCCATAGCATGGTAGGCCACTACAGGAAGTGCCACACAGGCACCCCACTGCATTGCACGCGGTGAGTACCAATCACGCTATAGCGGTCCGTGCGCGAGGGACCCCTGACCCTGTGCTGACCTTTGCCCCCTAGGTGCCATGCGTCCGCATGGGTGCACCTCTATCATGCTGTTCGGTGACAGCGCGATGGGGAATGGCAGTGCAGTACCACGCAGCATCCGCACGTGGCGGACGTGTGCTAGGAAGCACCATTTTGATTCTCAATCATGGACAGATGGCACAGAGACGGGCACCTATCTGGAGCCAGGTTGAACTGGCTAACCTCGTGTCCCTAGTTGAGCCCCATGCTGGTGCTCTCTTTGGAGAGGTACCCCTGGACAGGGCCAGGAGTGCCATGTGGGAGGAGGTGGTGGTGGCCCTGGAGGAGGCGACAGGGCTCCAGTGCACAGCAGAGCAGTGCAGGCACTGGTATGGGGACCTCCAGCGGAGTGACCCAGACAGGCTTGTCTGCCTGTGGGCACGCGTCAAGAGGGGCGCAGTTCCACAGCCAGGTAGGTGCCCCATCCATACACTGGTTACGTCCGTACGGGTATCGCGGTGGGCATGTGTCCACCACACGGGGGGGTGATCCATCCAGTGTGGGCAGTGGTAGTGGTATAGGGGTTGGGGGTATAAGGGTTTGGCTGTGTGGGATCACACACACCCGGGGGTGGGGGGCCTTTGCTACCAGATTGTACTGGTGTTCCTCTCTCCATGTTTGCACCCTAGGCCCTGAGGAGCACCAGCAAGCAAGGGAGGAGAAGCAGCAGAGTGAGGCACAGCCACATGCCGGAAGACCCATACCGGCCCAGCACCGGGACCAGCCTGATGATGGTGAGTGCCTAACATCCAGGATTTTCTGTGCATGCTGTGTAGCAGGGCGGGCGGTGGGGCATGGCCACCATCCATTGACACCACTGCCGTGCATGCCACATAGTACAGTCAGCACTGTCCTGTGGCACTGCATGTCTGGGAGTGCATCACTGGTGGTCCATGTGTGCACTGGGTACATGGCTGTGCTACTGCCTTCGCACTGCAAAGCCATGTCACTGTACAGCCACAGTGGTGCTGTTCAGGACTTGGCCGGTGGGTGTGTGCAGCGGTCCGCATGGCTGTGTGTACCTGGGTGGGCAGGTCTTGTGGACATAATCACTGTTGGTGGTCGTACACCATCACAGGGGCATGTCCCATGGCTGTATGCCATGCACAATGGGTGGGCTGCAGGGGGCTGTGCATTCATGCCTATTGACTCTGCTCCCTTGTCCTAGGTGGATGGAGGATGGTCCAGATCGAGAGGGCACTGCAGGAGCTGCTGCTGGTGGCCAGGGCCTCTCTGGCCTTCCTAGAGAGTATGGATCACCATGGTGTGCGGCGTTGACATGGCAGGAGGCGCCATAGAAGCGGGAAGCGGGGAGCGGGGCTCCCGCTGAAGATGGACTGCATGTGGACCTCAAAAACCCCCCTGGACCACCTCACACCCCACCCTTCCTCTCCCATTTGTTCACCCTGCCCTTCACCCACCTCCACCCAGTTTGTGGCCCTCACCCCTTTCCACTGTATATATTTGTACATAGATTTGTTACCACTTTTGTAATATATTTGTTTAGTTATGCCTACTGTTGTGGTCTCTGATCTGCAGTGGGCTAATGATGCTCAGCTGCAGTGGTGTGCATGGTGTCAGGGGTGGTGCTATCATGAGTGTGTGTGTGAGAGTATGTGTGTGTGTGTGTGTGTGTGTGTCCATTGGAGAAGCAAGTGTGGTGTGGGCGTTGCTCTCAGTCACTGTCTGTAGTTTGTGTGTTGTTCCCTATGCAATGGATGACTGTGTGCAGTAGTACACAGTGCATGCGCTGTGTCCATGGTGCACCTGTCAGACCATCCATGGCCTCTGCAGCTGCCACCCTTGCATGTTTGTGACCTGCACAGTCCACTGGCATGTCAGTGGTGGCTGCCTATGCTGGACTGCCACTGTACCCAGCGCGATGCGGGGTTGCCTCCTGTCACTGGTGTGGTGCATGTCTGCCTCAGGTGACACTGTTGCCTCCACTGTTGTTGTCCCACCTTGATGCTGTCACCTGTGCCTGTTGCAGGGGATGTGCTCCACTGTCTGTCACTTGTGCTCCAGCTGCATGCTGGTGGCGTACAGTGTCATGGTGCCTGCACAGGGTTGCTGGCACACCTGTGCCGTGGAAGGGTTCTGGCCATGTGTAATGGCTGCCGTGGTTGGTTGACCCGCTACTGTGTACCTGTGTTGGTGTGCCCTTGGGTATGGGTGGTTGTTTGTCTGTGCACTGTGTTGCATCCTGTGTGGCACATGCTTCCATGCAATACTGTTGGTGTCTGCGTTGGCTGTTGTGGCCAGTGCTGGGATGGGGTGTGTCCTTGGGAGGGTGTGCAGAGTGCTGTGACACTGGTGGTGGGGTCCGGGGCATGCCCTGTCACGTGTGTGGTACCTCGTGTGCCAACGCATGGTCGTCCTCACAGCTGTACCTGGGGGTGGGGACGTGTGTGGCGGCACTGTGTCTGCAGACGTTGCTTCGCTGTCTGCTGCTACCCACTGTTAGGTGCTCATGGTGGGGCTGCCTTGCATGGTTCTGTGGTGCACAGGGTTGTATTGTCACAGTCGGGGTGGTGACATGCTTGGGGCGACCTGCACTGTTGGGCACTACTCCTGGGCAGGGTGTATGGGGATCGTGGTGCAGGGTGTGCTCTGCATTGGTAGGTTGGTGTGGCGTGGGGTGGACAGGCATCCATGTGTGACAGTCCCAGCTT
The DNA here is from genome assembly GCA_016271365.2 of Neoceratodus forsteri. Lineage (NCBI taxonomy): Eukaryota > Metazoa > Chordata > Ceratodontiformes > Ceratodontidae > Neoceratodus > Neoceratodus forsteri. The sequence continues at coordinate 37,074,073 of JADMNL010000022.1, forward strand.
GCAAGGGGTGTGCTGGTGCACCATGCTACGACGGTGGGTTTCTTGCTGGTGTCCCTGGGCCAGTGGTTCTTCCTGCTCTCCTCCTGTTGTGCGGTGCATGGGGTGTGGGGGATGATGTCTGTTCTGCTGTGTCCTCCTCTGCCCATCCCTACCGTAAGTGGTGATCCCCTGCATCCTGTCCCTCCGCATCCCTGGTTGTGCTGTTGCGCTGCTGCCCTGCTCCACTAGGCATCCCTGGTTTTGCTACTGTGCATCTGACCTGTGCCACTGCACATCCCTGGCTGCGCAATGGCGCAGTTGGCGTGATATTAAGTCATGTGCCGCAGCCGCATCTTGACCTGCGCAGTGTTTGAATATCGCGCGTGTTACGTAAGGGCGCAGTGGACTTGCGCTTCCTTCTGCTGTTGCGCACTTTTGTGGCACAGTTTGAATATCTGGGCCTTTGAGTAAAAGAAAAATTCAAACATTCTTCATAATTGTTGTTTTTTAACAACATAAGAAACTACAAATTTTCAGATTTTCTGTGTGTTCTAATCTGATGTTTTGTGAAAAAAGTTTGATATCTTCTATTTAATAACACTGTACTCAATATCAGTCCTTGTTAGTGTCTGTTAACTGTTTTCATTCTTTGGTAACCAGGGCTCACTAAGCACAAGTGTCTGTTTTTAAGGGTGACTCAGGAACTTTAGTGACTTGTTCAGAGTCACTCAGTATGCAAGAGGAGGTTGTGGGAATCAAACCCTGGTCTGTCTGCTGGATGTTTAGGCTCATTCACAGCTTGTTACTCTAACCTCTAGGCTATACTGCCAGCCCCAACTGTTATTCTGATACTCTGTACTACTGGTTTGTACACTGATCTGCACACCCGATCTTGTTTTATTGTTATACTGCACTCATTGTATTAATATGATGCAATTCTCCTGGGTTGTGCCTGAATATAGGCCTGAATATAGGCATTCATTTGTCTAACGCACCAGAGAGGAGATTTTTTTCTGAAAGGTGACTTTGTGGAACGACTGCGAAAACAGGTTATGGAGGGGATTTCAAAAAAATGACACATGGCATGGTCATGCGGTAGGGTAACACAAGGGCTATGATGAATATCTGGGGCCAAAATCCACAAATATTACAAATGTATGAGTAAACCTTGAAAAAATTCAATGATTCTTCATAACTATGTTGTTTTCTAATATTTTGACTCCATGTGGTTTTGTCCCTAAAGAGTGGAAATGTGCAAATGTCGTTCCCATATATAACAAGCATTTGTCAATGCCGAATGTTCGCTTGCAGGTATTTCAGTGGTGTTTGGCATGTATGGTGCTTTACCGTAATGCCCTGTGCGATTGCTGGTATTTGCACAATAAATTTTCAGCATGACCATTTTGTTACCCCCATTGTGCGCTACAGAGGCGGAAACACGTTTTGGGCAGGATGTGAAAAATGACAGCTGTACTGCTCATAAGGAAGTGTGGTAAAATGGCAATGTTGAAAATCTGGAGTGGAAATATTGAAAATTCGCAAACCTATGAGCATGCATAGGAACTGCGCAACGCACGCTCATACAACAGTCATTTTTTGGAATTTTTGCACCAAATTTTCAACATGGGGTTTTTGGGACTCCTTCTCATGAATGATGTCACAGTGACTGTGAAATCACCCTTCGGGCCTGAATAACGCCATGACAGTGAATCATTCATGAGAAGGGGTCCCAAAAACCCCATGTTGAAAATTTGGTGCAAAATTCCAAAATGACTGAGATATACCAATAAAGTTGAAAACCTCTTGTCTAGCCCATTATACAGCTTACGGCATTTCCTCAGTTCATGAGTCGGCTTTGAAGAGTGCAGGCGTGTTCCCGGTCCACGAATCCATCGCGCGAGCTCCGGAGGTAAGTATGGGGTGGGGGTGTGGGAGGCTAGGTGCGCGGTGGTTGGGTATGGGTCATGGGAGGGACTGGGAGATCTGCCCGTGGGACCGTTTTCCATTTACAGGAAAAAAAAGCGATGGCGATGGGACATTTGCCACGCTGGGGTGGGCTCCCAGTGTGGCAGAAGATCTGGGGGGCGAGGGAGCCCGGCGGGGATTGGGCACCCCATCGGCAAACTTCTGCGGGGCGAGGGCCGACAGGAGATTGGGCACCCCGTCGGCAAGCTACCTTTACATTTGCCACACTGGGTGGGCTCCCAGCGTGGCACCAAAACTTAGGCGGCGTGATGCGGGGGAGGGCGTGACATGAGGGGTGGCGTGATCGGCACTCAGTATGTATAGCGGTGCTTTTCTTGAGCGGGAACCACCGCTGTCATACACAGCTCCTGCACCCATTGGTGCAGGACCCATGCTCTACCTCGGGCACTGGATTACAGGGAGGCACACCTCCAAAGTGTGCTACTCTCCCAAAACGTTCCTTGCGCATGCACGCAAGCGAACGTAAAAAGGGCCTCAACTCCGATTGCTCCAACTATCGACTAATTAGTCTTACTTCACCAATTTGTAAGTTGTTGGAAAGTTTAATTAAAGATATATTGAGTCCTTTCCTGAATGCTGCAGATTTGGAACAACATGGTTTTAGAAAGGGTAGAGGTTGTCATTGTAATTTGATGTGCTTTATGAGAATACTAGTTTCCTTATTAATCGTCGCTTTCCATGTGATGTCATCTTTTTGGATTTCAGTAGGGTATTCGATGTCATGCCATGCTGGGCCCTTGAGGTAAAATTACATAATTTGAAAATTAATCAATACATTATCACATGGATTAAAAATTGGTTAACTGATCGCTCCCAACTGGTGAGCATTAATAGATGTTTATCCTCTATTGGTTATGTTACTAGTGGTGTTCCTCAAGGGTCTGTACTCGGTCCATGCTTATTCCAAGTTTTTATATCTGATGCTACCTCTTATTGTTTGTCATCTGCTGTTAAATACGTGGATGACATTAAGATTGGGGGACCTTGTTCAAGTCTAGATGAAGTCAATATTATACAGCAGGACTTAAATCATATAAATGATTGGGTTACTCACTGAGGAATGAAGCTAAACTACTCCAAGTGTAGGGTTATGCACTTGGGTACTACTAACCCCCCAAAAACATATATGTTAGGGCAACATTTACTTGGTGAGACTACGGATGACAGAGACTTTGGCATTACTGTTTCAAACAACCTAGACTTCTCAAATCATATTAATGACTCAATAAACAAGACTAATAAGGTCCTTTGGTCCATTAAACGTAACACCACTTCTAAACATCCTCAAGTGTTAATTCCGTTATTTAATGCTTATGTCATGCCTCATCTGGAATATGTTTTACAACTCTGGTGCCCCTATAAAAAGACTAACATAAACCAACTTGAGAGAGTTCAGTGTAGATTCACAAAAAGCCTTTTAGGGCTGCATCAATTGTCATATGAAGATAGATCAAGTAAACTTGGTTTGTTTTCTTTTGAAACTCGAAGATTAAGAGGAGATCTTTTGCTTCTATTTGATGTAGTCCATGACCTTACATTGATGGTAGATTTAGGATTAACCTTTAAAGAATCATCTTATAACATTAGAGGCCACCCACTTCAATTAATGAGTCAATCCTTTAAAAATAATAAACGCAAATTTTTCTTTACATTAAGAGTGATTAAACCTTGGAATAGTTTGCCTCTGTTCGTCATTGGTAGTAAAGACAAAACTCAGTTTAAGATGAGACTGGATAATTATCTTACATCTGGCAATCAACTGTCTTACTATTGATTCTGACTAGTACATGAGCTCTTATGGGCCTTTTGGCCTTCTTGCTCATTTTCTCACCTTAGTATGTTATGATCAAGAAAGGTGGAATTTTTAAAATCCTGTCTGAAAGGTAATTTCACTGAGCAACTGTAATAATGTGATTTTGAGAGAATTTGAAAAATTACAGTTGCCATGTTCATGAGATGGAGTAAAAAAAAAAAGTGTATGTTGAAAATTTGGAGCAAAAAATGTTAAGAAATGACAAAGTTACAAGTAAAGTTCATAACTCATTAAAAAGTCAATAATCAGACATACCTTGTTTTCAGTCGGTTTGCAGTCAAGATCTGTGCAAGCAGGAGCCATCAAAAGAGGATTTCAGTGCTGGACCATAGTGAGGTAAGAGGGGGTAGTGGGGGCTGAGTAGGGGATCAGGGTGGGGGTAGGAGGGCCCAGAAGACATCAAGGGATGATTTTCTTTTTTACAGCATTTAAAAAAAAAAAAAAAAAGAGGATGACATAGAAACATTGACAAGGCCGTCCCATTGGCATAGCGGTGGTGCTATCACTCGTGACAACCGTGACCCAGGTTTGTGAACAGCCTGGGTTATCGGGGCTAGCTGGAGGGAGTTTATTTCCTTCCCTGGGGAGGGAAGGTCATGTCTGCCAGTACCACACTGCCCCCTGGATGGGGATGGGAGCAGCAAGACCAGGGGTGGGAGGAGCCACGCTGACCGCAGATGTTACACTTGCAGCCCTGTATGCATGGCTACTATGGGAGTGGGACAGAAAAATTAGAAAAAGTATGAGCCCCTCACCCAAAGACAAAGGGCTCCCCGAGCCACCACATCTCCCTGCCTTGCCAAGATTTGCCTCCTGAAAAAAAATCAGAAATGTTCGGGGGGGGTATTTCCCTCCAACCATCCCCACCCAGGTGGCAAGCTGTGGCCCAGTGGAGGAAGGCACCTCAGGAGACAAGGTAAGGACAGGATCGGTGGTCAGCCTTGGGGGACTGGAGGGAGTATGGTGGCAGTGTGAGAGGGGGAAGAAAAAGAAATTGCAAAAAATAAGAAACATTGACAATGACAGCGGAAGAAGATCAAAGGTCCATCTAGTCTGCCTGGAGTTCCTTATCTGCCCTTGAACCAATTGCCCGTACGGGGTTTTATCTCTCCTGGTCCACTCCCTGCTCCCCTTCCTACTACTACCAACCTGAGCAACCACCAAACCCTTCATTCTGTCCTAGCCATGCTTGAAACTATTTATGGTCTTGGCACCCACAGCCTTCGCTGGCAGACTGTTCCACAGCTCCACCACCTTTTTCCATGAAAAGAACTTCTTCACATCCTCTTAAACCTTTCCACTGCCAGTTTCCACTTCTGACCTCAGGTTCTTGACACTCTACTCCTTCTAAACACTTCTCCACAGTTCACTTTGTTTATTGCCTTTAGGAACCTGAAGGTAAGGTCTCGATCATATCCCCTTTCTCTCACCTGGTCTCCAGTAAGTACCTTCAGAAGATCTTTGTAAGATCTGCCCTGTGGGCCCTGAATCATCTTGGTCACCCTTCATTACACTGTCTCCAGCCTGTCAGCCAGCCTATGATGAGGGATGGTTTTCTTTATTTCAGGGAATGACACTGGGATTTGCACCCCACTGTGGATGTATTGTTTAGAGTCACCAGGGTATCACATGCTGTTGGAAGGGAGTTGTTTTGTTGTCTGGCAGCAGGGTTGGGCACCTGACTGCCAGACTTAGTTTGGGTGGTGCTGTAGTGTTTCTCCAACAATGGGGTTGGGCACTCTACCACTGAACTTAGTTTGGGGAGAGAAGGTGTTACCATTTTCCAGCAATGGACTTGGGCACCCAACCACCGGACTGAGTTTTTTTAGCGTTTTCAGGCAGTGGGTTGGGCACCCGACCACTGTACATGGGGGGGTTGTTGTGTTTTCCAGCAGCAGGGTTGGGAACCTGACCACTGGACATTTTAAAAGCTAGGTCATGTGGCAGAAGGACACTGGATGCTGGCTGATGGCCATATGAAAGGATTTAGCCACTCTGTGATAGGAGTGGCTGCATCCTTTCATGTGTGAGAAACTTTCACCTATTAGCCAGCTCAGCAGCATCAGCAGCAGCCTTGTCAGGACTGGGTGTTCAGTTACGCAACTCCTGTAGGCTCAGCTACATTGGCTGGTACAGCACACACCTCCCCAGCCCCTACTCTAACCAAGTGGCCCCAAGATGATTGCCTTGCACATTTGCGCAAGCAAACATTAAAAGTCTGATACGTCCACACCTGCATGGTTGCATTGCCTACACAGCTTTCAATCACAGTAAGTACCGGTGCCCCAGGGAAGATACAGGTGTGTCAATTTAAAGGATCGCAAGAGTGTGTGACCAGGATTAAGTACCCATGGATATAGGGACCAGCCAGGGTTGAGTAAAGTATTCTCCCCATTTTGGCATGCCCAACTGGGATGCATCAGCATAGTGGGGTATCAGGCCTGTCAACCAGTTGGCTCAGTGAATGGTCCTGAAGACAGGTTCCAGGAGAGGAAGAAGAATGGCACTATGGCTAAGACTGGTAAGGAGGCTCTGAAGATGCAGTGATGTACTGACTCCTATTGCTGGATGGCAGCTAGGCCCACATGAATGGCAGCCATGTCTGCATTGACAGCTATGCTGTGGGGTCCCCCATTGCAGATATAGCAAGTTGGCAGCCACAGTGTTGTGAGTAGTGTGGAGGGTGATGTCCAAATGATGCTTGTATGTTACCGTTGCCAGCAACTGATGGTCATTGTCCCAGGAGGCCACCTGCCATTGCCCATCCCAGGCCAGCTCCAAGGGCTAATGATGCCATTCCAGTTTCCCTGCCAACAATGGAGGCCCACATGAAAGAAGGAAAGCAGGACTTACTAGACCTGTTACAACCAACATGCAGTGATGCAGGAGCCAAGACTTTGAGCACAGCAGAGAGTAACCCTTGGATTTCCCCCAAACAAAGATAGTTTTGTGATCGATCAATTGATTGATTGATTGACTTGACTGAAAATTGGTAACTGGGAAAGCCAGATTGATTGATTGATTGAAAATTGGTAACTGGGAAAGCCAGACTGAGCTAAGGCTCATTACCAGGCGCAACATGGGGAGGAAGGGTACAGAATAAAAAATATAAACAGTGAAAATGATACAGGCAATATATACAGCAAAAATGGTATAGACATGGAGAGTTCAATTAGATTTAAACATGAATAAATGGTAAAATGCAGATTGTCAGGTCACAAGTATAAATCAAAAAAGGTGAACGTTGGTGCAACACATGGCTCTCGGGGACAGTAAGTATAGTAAACAGAGGGGAGTCAAAACAGCCTAGCCAGGGTCAGAAGAGCAACAGGAGGGAACAAAATGGAATTTAAGCTGATGTTTAAGGGAGAGGTAGGAAGAGGACAGATGAAGTGGGGGTGCAAGATTGCTCCAGATGTAGGGGAGATGGGAGGAGAAATCAGTTTACCCAGTGGCAAATTTGAAGCAGGGAACAGAGAGATGCAGGAATCCTTAGAGCAAGTAGGAGATGGAGTGAACAGGGGAGGGGAGAGGAGAGGAAGGAGAGAGGAGAATCAGTATTTGGAGAGAAAAAAGGCACAATGTGCAAGGCAGCAGGAAGCAAGAGAAGGGAGAGAGGTTGAGGTAGAGGGAGCAATGATGGGTAAAGGAGAAGCATTAGGGGCAAATCAACAGAAGGGATGGAAACGATTGTCCAGTCTGTTTAGTTTAGTTCTAATTTCTGACCAGGAAAGGCTCACTAAGCTATGACAGCCTGTTTCCAGGTGTATCCTGGGAGGTGGGTTGCATGGACCTGTTTTTTGATTAATGGGGAAATGTTGGCCGTGACACAGGGGAAACTCCTCTACTCATCAGCAGGGGGAACCACTGGTCATCTTCTGAGATGGCCAGTCCTGCTTTGGATCCAAAAATTATGGATGTGTGGGATGCTGGGGAGCAGGCCTCCTCCCCATCTCCGGAAAACTAGAGACTGAAGATATCTATTTTGATGCTGATGGACAAAATACGCAAATGGATTGCATTGAGAAAGAACCTATAAAATAGTCCATACCTGCTGAAACAGCTGCAGGAATGGTAATTTCTGAACCCACTGCTCTCACTTTTGATAACAGCCTTGTATTGCATAACAAAGATGCAGACTTGAAGCATTTACTACGTGTGGAGAAAGAATGCTTCCTTGAAAGAAAGTGAGTGCTGCTGGCTGCCCTAGAAAGAAAAGAAACTGAGTACAATCTATGGATGGTTCCGACTCCCTACAACCAACTGAACTGGCTCCTCTGAATGACACAGGAAAAGTGACTGCCCACTCAGCAAGCGTACAGCAGCCAGAGAGATACGCACTGTCAGTTAAACAAAACACCCCTTCCCAAGGAGAGGAAGGTGCTGTGCTAGTTTCAGAGCCCTCTGAGGTGCTTATAAAAAAACTGCAGATTACTGGCAGACAAATGCAGAGATACTGCAGATCATGAGATGACCGAGTGATCAGAACACAGAAACAAAGACATTGGTGACCCGGAGGTAACTGTACCTGCTTCTACTAAAGGGGTCACTTATGGACACGGCTCAACACAGAGTTGTGCTGGTGAACATTTTCCGATGGCAGCAGCCCATTCTGCTGTTGCATCTTCCCAACTACCTGGTACGTTACCTCAGACATTTTCCTTTCTGGACAGACTACAGAGCTCAAAGGCTCTATTTACTTTTGCTGGGCAATTAAATAAAGTGGCATCTCCAGGAATGGCATTTACAGACAACAAGGGGCCTGGCCTAAGGAGTACCTCATCCACATAAAATAAAACACTAACTCAAACAGTAAAAAATCATCCATACAAACGGCTCTCCAGGGAGCTGGTTGAGCCCAAATACAAGACACAGAACAATGGATCTCAGGATTTTCCCCAATTGTTATAGAAAAACCCTATGCTGACAAAGAGGCACAGGGTGTTGTGCACAGCTCTGAGCCTGATATATGTCATAACCAGCAACCTGAAAATCAAGGTTCCACCTCTCCTGCAGTTCTGAAACCTGAAGCAATGACCACCCCCATCTCCGATTCGGAGATGGAACATGTCAGCCATGGTATCAGCTCACCACTCAGCTTGCCAGCAGATCTCCAGCTCACCCAAAACCCTAGAATGCACTTTACCAGAACCCCACAGGAAGGGGAACAGGGTACAGAGAATATTTCTATCCTGACTGACCCAAATCAGAAGTTGCAGCAACAGCATCAGTTGCCATACGAGATCCAAAGGACGGGGAAGGGTACACAACCCTCCTCTGATACCCAAGCCCAGTCGGCCAAGATTCCAAAACCTCCACCAAGAGGATCTGCCTCCAGACCTTACGTCTCCTTTTTCCAAACCCTGTATACCCAGAAAAATGCCATAATGCAGTCAGATTGCATTACAAAGGGGGACTAGAACTTTTCCCTGATAGGTTATATCATGGAAGATATATATCATGGAAGATGGACTCAATGGGGTTCTACAAGGCTGAAATTTATCCCCTGATTCACGTCTCAAGAGCGATGACCTTCGATGTTAGCTTTAAACTTTCCATTGGACTAGAGAAATTCTGGTCAAAATATCATCTGCTAAAATCCAACCCACTTTGGGCTGCCTTTGAGGCAATGCCTTTAACAAAACCCGCATCTCGAAACATTACAGTACTGTTTCGCAATGAGGGAGTTAGTGTGACTGATCTGACATATTGGTTGAAACAGAGGTGCACTGTGTTGGGTGCCCCAAAAGCCATATTTGACACTGAGAAAATCTGGACAAGAGGATGGTGCATAAGGGTGGTTTTGAGGTCCACCAAGACAGGTCTAGTTCACCTCCCCAACTGCTTCTTTTTGGGCAGGGACGGGGGGGGTGCTCTTCTATGCAGGCCAGCCAAAAGCCTGTTATTGCTGTGGATCCACAACACACCTGAGCAGTTTATGTGATAAACTACGATGCACTTCATGTAATGAGTTGGGCCACACTAGTGGCCACTGTACTAATGAACCATTATGTAATCTATGTGACTCTAAGGGACATACTAATGAACCATTATGTAATCTATGTGACTCTAAGGGACATCCTACATACCTTATTCTCAGTTTGCTCTGTTGGCTATTGTACCTAAATCACAATTGTATCTTGCCCCAGTCTTGTTAACTGTGTATACCTTCCAATCAAATGTAAAACTGTTTTTCTCTCCTGCTTTGTTGTATTGATATACCTGTTATACCTGTTGTACTCTCCCGGGTCGTTCCTGAAAATAGGCATAAAACTTGTCTAGTGTACCTACCCGGTTAACAAAAACTAAATAAATAAATACTTACAGTAACTGCCCACGGACAGCTCATAGACAAGATAACCAGACTGATGGCAAGGAACAACGATTAGTTATCGCTTTAGTGCAATGAGCAAGTATGCCCATAGGTACTCCCGTGCCAAGAGGCCCTAGAATGACAACTATACAACCCCAGTCCACCCTTTCAGATGCAAATCCTGCTCCAATACACAACCTCGATGTTGAAATACCATCTACCTAGGTAATTTCAGCTGACCCATTGGGTGAGAGCTCGGCTGAACCCCTAGCTCCCTCATCACAGCCAGAACCCAATAAGCAAGTGACTGGTCTTCCTCATGAGGAACCCCCCCCCCCAGATGACTACAGTTGTTTCACAAATTACTTTACCTTCCACTGGGAAGCAAGATATGCCTCCCCCCCCCCCAGCTCTGAAAAGCGTTGGATGATTACACGGAGGAGAAATGATCGACAACCTCCACCTTCAAAAGTGTCTAAGATTTTGGGAATCCCTCTCCAGAATAAATATGACATCCTGACTGAAGGCGTGAATGTTTCAGGAAATGAGTCAGACACATCTTCCCTAAAGTCCTCCCTGGCTGACGCTCTCTGTCTAACAATGGTGACTCTACTTGACTGATAGTAGGCAGCACAGTAGAGTTCCTACCACTGACAAAGTTACAAAAAAGAAAAAGTCAGCCAAGGTAAAACCACAGAAAAAAATGCTATGAAGGTTTGGAGGCTTGACAGTGATATCCTAGCTAATTACCTTTTTCTATGGATCCTGCTTTAACATTTAGTGCAATTAATGTCAATAGCATTAAGAGTGCCAAGAAACAGGCTGCAGCTTCTCACATTTGACTTCTACATGTTCACAAGTTATTTTTACACAGGTTACCAGACTACACACACTCCAGGAATTATCAAACGCCATTAAGGCCTGGTATGTAGATCCTTCTTATTGGACATCAGGCCAAGATGTATGTTATGGTTTGGGTATACTGTTTAATAATATAGACCTACATTTAATCAAACTTATTGATTTGGTTCCTGGGAGGGTATTACTTGATGTAATATTGAACGGTAAATTGTATAGACTTATTAATGTCTATGCTAGCCAGTCAAAAGCAGAACGTACAGTACTGTTTCAGCAAATCCAGCCATATCTGTATACGCCACATTAGATCATCCTAGGAGGTGATTTTAAATGTGGTCTTTCCCTATTAGATAGTGGGAGACACACTAAGACTACAAAGAATTTTTGTGACATGTCATGCCTGTCAAACATAATTAAAAATTCAGGTTTAGAAGATGCCTATTAGTCCTTTCATAAAAAAGCTGATCCCACTTTTCAGAAGGGCACCCTAGCTACTAGAATTGATTTCCTTTTCGTTTCAAACATGGTACAAACACACAACATTTTTAATGAGCTAGTGGCATTTTCGGATCATAACATGCTTACATTATTAGCTAAAACTGATATAGAAATATCTTATGGCCCTGGAATATGGAGATTTAATTCTTCTTTACTGGCCAAGAAATTGCTTCCCCAAACTCTCCAGCATTTGTTCAGAGCAAGACAGTCCATATTTGAATTGTATAAGGAACCCATTATTTGCTGGTCAGACACAAAGCATAATTTAATTCAGCTTTTGAAGTCAACATTCTGCACAAACCACACTACAGAATACACTCAATACCTCCAGAATAGAAAACAGCTTCAAAAATTATCTCCATTGCACCAAATAGGAATCTCCTACACATCACAGATAAAATAAAGGCGGACATGTTATCCTGCCATAAAAAAACAGACAGATAAACTCCAAAATCAACAACAATTTGGAATTAAGGGAAACTTGGATACACTATGTCCCTACGATGCATGTAGAGACAGGGTACAGAACAAAACAATGCATAGTTTGTTTTCCCAAGGAAATACTTTGGTTTCTAGTAACCAGGCTATAATGTCACAAGTAATTACACATGCTACAAACCTTTTTCAACGGCAAATACGGAATCTATAAGGCTACTCTCCTTTTTTACTAAATTTCATATTCCTGTCTGTCCCCCAGAAGAGGTAGGGGCCCTCACTGCAGACATCCAGACCTCAGACATCTATACAGCCATCTACACCTTATCGAAAAATAAGGCCCCAGGGATTGATGGTCTTACAGGAGAAATTACTAGGACAAGCACTGGCCATGGAATTGGCCCAAGTATTTCCATAAATTTTGAAAACAGAAAACTTACCTTTAGATATGTCGGAAGGCCTGTTGATTTATTTATATCAGAAAGGAGACAGAAGATATTTGAATAACTGGAGACCTACTAGCCTCCTTAACGCTGATTTTAAATTACTCACAAAAACTCTTAATTCTTGATTATTACGTATAGCACAATTTCTTATTTCAAGTTCACAAATGTGTTCTGTCTCAGATCATAGCATAACAGACCATTTAATTCTCTTAAGAGAAGTGTTTGAAACAGGGAATTCAGACCTGATACAGGGGTATGTCCTCTCCCTGGACCAGGCACAGGGATTTGATTCCATAAATCATGACTATCTCTGGTATACACTGCAAGTTTATGGTATTCCTGCCACCTTTGGGCTGGCAGTATAGCCTAGAGGTTACAGTAGATTAGATTAGTAGGTTAGAGTAATGAGCTGTGAACAAGCTTGGTACTTCCAGCGGACCAGACCTTGGTTTGATTCTCACAACCTCCACTTGCATACTGTGTGACTTTGAGCAAGTCACATAACCGCCTAGTGGTCTCAGGTCACCCCTGAAAACAGGCACTTGTGCCTAGTGGGCCTTACCTGGTTACCAAAGACTAAAATAAAAAAAAATTTAAATTTATAGGTTGGATACAATGCTTATATCGAACGGCCACAGTCCGCCCTTTAATAAATGGCTGGAAGGGACCACTTATTCCAGTACAAAAAGCTGTTTGTCAAGACTGTCTGTTAAATCCACTCTTGTATATTTTTAGTCTTGACCCCCTTCTAAGAACATTAAATCACTCACCAAAGGTACAGTTTCTACACTGCAAAGAAGGTTTGATACCATGTAAGGCGCTGGCTTATGCTGATGACCTCTGCATACTAACACCAATGATATCCTCAGTTAAGGAGATCCTACAAATTTGTAATGATTTTAGCTCTTTTTCAGGTGCCTCTATTAATTTAAATAAAAGCCGAGCTTTTCACCTTGGTAGTATTTTAGCCCCAGTTCCAGATGTCAGTGGAATAGGAATCTCACAAGATCCTCTCCCCATTTTGGGGGTAGGTTTTGGAGGAACAGGGATGGATATAAAGAACTTGGAATCCAAACTTGACCCAAGGTAAGATTATGGTAACCCACTGGCCTTTTGAAGTGTACAGGGGTGAATGTAGTGGGGGAATTCAAGAATGCATGGGACAGACATAAGGCAGTCCTAGTAGGGGGTAGGAGGAAGTAAGCTGTTGGTTAAGTAGGATCTGCAGCTTATCTGTTAGGTAGGAAAATGGGCAGACTAGGTGGGCCAAGCGGTCCTTATCTGCCATCAAATTCTATGTTTCTATGTTTCTACAAGAATTCCACCTAGGATGTGGGATGTACATTGGTTTAACTGCCATGAGAAGCTAAATGTGAAAAGTAACCAGAAACATTAACAAACTCTAGCCAGAGCCAATTGGGCTGTGAAGAGCTATCAAATGACCAAACTTATTTTCTTGTTGGTGTCATATAGTGCTGTTTAGTCATACATTAGTTCCAGTGGCAGCCAAATTCCTCTGTTTTCCTGTATAACTAATGCAAGACTATGGGAAGCATTTCCCTGTAGATGTCTCCAAATCCCTGTAAACAGAGTTCCTTACCAATTAGATAAAATACCTGATATTCTCTACAAGCTTAGTTAAAGGAGAACTGCACTGAACGTGTGAGCAATGTTTCCTGTAGAAGCTTTTTTTCATGTAGTGGGTCCCCTTCTGTTTCTGCCCATTTTGCGGGCCTTTTAGTTAACTGATTGAATATTTATGGGTTACACACTGCTGCAAAGTGCCATCTAAGAATTGTATGATGTTATTTATGTCCCCATGAGCCTAAGAATTCTAAATTAGAACACAGATGCATTGTACCAACAATGTAAGTTCTTGATAAAATCGTATTGTTCTAAAATGGTCAGTGCCAGCAGTGTGTGAATCAGAAATACTCACTGAATTTACCAAAAGGCCAGTTAAGATTAAGCATTAGCAAAATGAGAACTGGTATTTAAAAAAATAACATCTACTTCTACAAAAATGTATGTTTGTTGATTCAAGGCAGTTCTCCTTTGAGATATTAACATTCCAGTCTAAATTGTTCACTATTTATGGGGCTGGCAGTATAGCCTAGAGGTTAGAGTAATGAGCTATAAATGGGCTTTGTACATCCAGCATTCAGACATGGGTTTGATTCCCACACCCTCCATTTCCATATTGTGTGGCTTTGATTAAGTCACTTAATCTCTCCAGTGTTTCTGTAAATCTGTTTTTTTTCCCCTGTAGTTTAGTTTTTACACTGACCTTCTGCTGCACGGGAGGGAATGTTCACTCAAACAGAGCCTCAGATCGTAAATTCTAGATAAGATGAGCAGTCTGCATCACATGACCCATCCCAAAGCTGGATTGTACACACACACACACACACACACACACTTAAAAGCACTTTCCACTTGACACTTCCGACTCCAGAAACCACAAACAAGCACAAAGCACCTCTTTTGTTCTATGTGTGCCTGGGCAGCTGGACTTAATTAACTCTGTCACACTAGTTTATGCTTACTTTTTGTTTGTTTATTTAAAGGGCAAGATCCTTCAGGCCAAAAAGTGATGGGGTTACAGCGCCCCCCACCCACCCTGCAGTTTGTATGTTTGCCCATAGGAATGAAATAGCTCACAGACTACACATGTTCACTGTCTGTAATCTGACATTGTAGACTACAAACATCATAAAATGAGTTATCCCCTAGGTTGCCAAAAGAAATAAAATATGTCTATTAGGCTGAGCTGGACAGATGATAGAAACAGCAGTTTAAAAAGTTGTTTTTTTTTTAGTTAATGTCCTGAGAAGTTTAGAGGCACAATACAGTAGCATCCCCCCTTCCTTCAAATGCCTTTAACATAGAGTAGCAAATAGCAAAAATCAGAGGGGGAGTGCACTACTTTGCAGCTGTGGAGGAATACATCCAAATGTCTAAAAAGGTAATTGCAGGAAAAGCCGTTTTAGAGCTATAGTGTGATTGATGACAGAAGGGCTGTAGTCTCCGCCCACAGCCCTAAAAATTAGAAGAAAGAAACTGTAGCAGAACTATATGCTATTTATAGCCAGAAATGATTGAACACCTGTATTTTAACTGTACTTATATTAATGGTTTCTGGACAGACCTAGCCGATTATTGGTCAGAACCCCTTTTTCAAACAGTGGCTTATGAAATATTGATGTGTGGGATTTTTTCCCCGATTATGGAATAAATGGGACTGGGAAACTTTGCATGTAATTTTTAGTGTAATTAAGTGGTATATTTGGAATTCCCATTGTTTAATCACTTTACAACAAATCCAGATGATTCATGATGAACTTTTTAGGAAAATTACTTTATATATAATAGCAGTTTATTATTAAGAATCTCTCCAAAATGACTAAAAACTGTTTGCTAAAGATATGGCGGAATTTATTATGGATGACAGACTTAGATGTGCCTATCACATAATTTTGCTTTCTTTCCCTCTCTCTTTACTTTTCATTTGTCAAATTGACATACTAATGTTTTATTTTCCTTTGTATACTTTATAATTTTGCCTCTTTAGCTAAAACCCAAAGGGTGTTTTCTTTCTTTGTTATTCTGGTTATTTGTGTAAATTGTATTCTTGTCTGATTTCACTTAATAAAAATGTCCCTACTCTTTTCAGTATGGGGCACTGCTGGTTTCCTGTTGGTAGCTGTGGAGGCTGGAGAGGAGGACAGCATGGCTGTGTGGGTGGAGGAGACCGCTTCCCTCCCCTCCCAGAATACTGAGGAGGCACCTTCCAATGGGACATCTGTAGGGGTACAGATGGAGTCATATGAGACAACGGTCACTGGCAATAGCCCTGCCAAGTGGTCCTATGGTGGATGAGGGCACTATGGCTACGAAGAAGGGTAGTCAGGCTTCTGAACAAAGTGATAGAATGGAGGAGTTGGAAAAGGCTTACAGAAAAAAAAGGAAGCACATAGAAACATAGAAACATAGAAGTTGATGGCAGATAAGGACAGCAAGGCCCATCCAGTCTGCCCATTTCTTTTTTCTACCTTATAAATGTGCCATCGGCCTTTGCTCTGTCAGTGGCCTATCTATTCATAGTCATTTGTATTGCTCCCTTATGCCTATCCATGCCTGTTTGAAGCCCTGCACTGTATTCATAGTAACCACTTCTTGTGGTAGGCCATTCCATGCATCCACCACCGTTCTGTGAAAAGAATTTCCTCCATTACCCCTTAATCGGCCCCACTCTAATCTCATGCTGTGTCCTCTTGTCCTGCTATTTTCTTATATTTAAACATGTTGAACTCTTTCACCTTGTTAATGCCCTTAAGGTGTTTGAATGCCTCGATCATATCACCTCTCTTTCTCCTTTGCTCAAGGGTATACATATTGAGCTCTGTTAATCTGTCCTCATATGTCTTCTGATGCAGTCCCTGCACCATTTTGGTTGCCCTTCTTCTCTGGACTGCCTCAATTTAGTTAATGTCCTTGTGAAGGTGTGGCCTCCAATGCCATGAGTACTCCAGATGGAGGCCTAACTAGTGTCTTGTAAAAGGGGATTATTACCTCCCTCTTACGACTTGTGATACCCCTACTAATACACCTTAACACCCCCTAGCCTTACCTACTACTTTAGGGTCTGCTTGGATGATTTCAGGTCATCAGTGATGATGATGCCCAAGTCTCTTTCTTCCTTTGTGACTGCTAGCAACTCCCTCCCAGCCTATAGGTGGCTTCAGGTTTCTCTTCCCTATGTGCATGATTTTGCACTTCTTTGCATTAAATCCAGTTGCCACTCTTCTAACCATTTTGCTAGTTTATCCAGATCTCTTCTCATTCTGCCCACCCCATCTGGATCATCTACTCTGTTGCAGATCTTGGTGTCATCTGAAAACAGACAAACCTTACCTCTCTAGTCCATCTGCAAGGTCACTAATGAAGATGTTGAAGAGGACTGGCCCAGGACTGATCCCTGAGGTACCCACTTGTGACTTGCATCTCTTCTGACTGATATACCATTTACACCACTCTCTGTTTTCTGCCCGTCAACCAGTTTGCCACCCAGTTGACCAACTTCTGACCCACGAGCCTACCAGCTTATTTATCAATCTTCTATGTGGAACAGTGTCAAAAGCTTTGCTGAAGTCAAAGTAGCGACATCAACTGCTCCTCCTTGGTCCACCACTCTGGTTACCAGTCAAAGAAATCTATGAGATTAGTTTGACAGGACTTCCTTTATAAACCTGCTGTCTTGGATCCTGTGCCCTATGGATTCCAGGTGTTGCACTATCCTTTCCTAAGGAGTGCCTCCATAATCTTGCCCACTACTGAGGTAAGACTGACTGGTCTGTAGTTCCCGCCTCCTCCCTGCTACCACTTTTGTGGGCGGGATCACATAAACCCTTCTCCAGTCTTCTGGAACCTCTCCTGTGCTCAAGAGACTCACTAAACAGTTCTGATAATGGCTCTGCTAGTTCCACCTTTAGCTCCTTAAGTACCCTGGGATGTATGCCATCAGGTCCCATTGCCTTATCCACCCTGAGCTAGCAAGCTCTTGTAGGACCCTTTCTTTTGTGAGGGAGTAGTGCTCACCTCCCTCCCCTGTGTCCATGATGCTGAGCTGTGGGCCCTGCCTACCTTCCTTCAGTAAATACTGAGCAAAAGTATCTATTTAGGATAGATGCCTTTACAGGGTCCTCCTCCTCACATGCTCCCTTTTCTCATTAAGCTTAGCAATACCACCTCTGGACTTTCTCCTTTCACTAATGTATCTATAGAAGTCTTGTCACCTTCTTTACTGTTCGTGCTAGTTTTTCCTCAGTTTGGGACTTTTGCCTGCCTTACTGCCTTCCCCTGCTTCCCTTAAGGCAGTTTGGTATGCCTCCTTATCTTCATCCATTGTGTTCCCTTATATTTCCTGAAGGCCAGCCTTTTGGCTCGGACCTTTTCTGCTACTGTATTTGAGAACCAAGTGGTTTCCTTCTTCTTTTGCACTTCCTTTTCTGTCTAACATAATGGGATGTTGCTTCAAGTATTGCATCCATAATGTTTGCCCACTTTGCCTGTACCCCCTCACCTGTGTTTCTTTTTGCCAGGGCTAGTTTAACTCTGTTGACATCTTATCAAAGTCAGCTCCTCTGAATCCCATATTTTGCCTTGGAATGGGATGATTTAGATGTAGTAGCCAAATTGAACCATACCATGTGATGGTCACTGGCCCCCAGGTGACCTTCTACCTGGAGATCTGTGATCCTTCCTTGTTAGTCAGTACTAGATCTAGGATAGCCCTGTCTCTCGTGGGTTTGCTGTACCAGTTGTTTGAGGCCCTCCCTGCAGAATCCACTATGTGTCTAGTTCTGGCAGATGTTCCTGCTGGTATTGACCAATCTGTATCTGGCATGTTGAAGTCTCCCATTATCAGAACCTCCCTTTAGCTGTCATGTTTTGTATATCTTCTAACAGTAATGTGTCTATGTCCTCTCCCTGGTCTGGGGCCTGTAGACAACCCCAGTTCTTATAGCTGTCCCATTTCCTGTTTCCAGGGTGACCCACAGTTCTTCTGGCTCCTTATGTGTATTCTAATTTCTGTAGCTTTGATCTTTCATTGACATACAGGGCCCTCCTCCCCCTTTTGGCCCTCGGTCTCTTCTGAACAATACATAGCCAGGTACTAAAGTCTCCCAAGTGTGGTTACTGGTAAACCACGTCTCACTAATTGCTACTATGTCCAGTTTGCCTCTGACATTATTGCCTGCAGGTCTGGGATCTTATTTCCCAGGCTGTGAGCATTTGTGTACATGATTTTCCATTGGCCAGATTTTGGTGTGTTAGTTGTTGGGTGAGGTTTGGCATTACCCTCGTGTGTTGTATGGGGAGACAAACCTTTTTTCTTACCTGGTGATGCAAATGAACTGCAAACATGCTGAATCCCTGTTTGACCACTAGCTGAGGGGGGGAAGGGTGTTCTTCCCATTCGACATATGGGGTGCTGCACCCCTCTCCCCATTTGCTAGTTTAAATATTCTGCAAAGACATCAAACTTCTGCCCCAATGCACTGACTCCCTCCTTAGTCAGATGCAGTCCATCAAATTTAAAGAACTTTCGCTCCCAGAACTGTTGCCAGTTCCCTACAAATCTGTGTCCTTTTTCCTGGCACCAGCCCTTGAGCCACATGTTTAGCTCCCCTATCTCCCCTTCTCTGACCTTCCGTCCATCTGCTCCCTCTCCCAGACTGGCAGGATCTCAGAGAAGGAGATGCCGGATGAAACAGATGATAGTTTGTCACCCAGCCTGGTCAGGTGTTCCTTGGTCTCCACAACTGACCGGCTGGCGAGATCATTAGTCCCTATGTGTACTAGGACATCAATGTTTTCTCCTGCTTTGTGAACAATTTTAGCAATGTGGTCAGTGTCTCTCCATGCTGATGTACCTGGGAGACATCTGACCATTACCCCTGGCTGGAGATGGGTATCAACTCCCCGAATCATGGAGTCTCCTATGATCAGAAGTTTTTTGGATTTCCTTTTTGCTTTTTTTGTTTTGGTTCCTGATTTGGGTGAGTTTTGTTGTGTTAGCTCCTGTGCTGCAGTGTCCTGCTCTGCAGTGTCTTCTGCCTCTTTGTTTGATTTCAGAGATAGAGGCAGATACCTGTTTGTAGTGTTTATCTGGTTTTTGGAGGTAATATGTTGGAAAGCAGAGAGTGATGGGGCACCCGATTTGCCCCTCCTAACCACCTGCCAACCTCCTGGACCAACTACCCTCTGCGGTCAAGGTTTTTCTGTTGGATGCTGGGGAAATGGCGGGTGGTTCTTATAATGTATTTCCTCTTGAATATGAAATTTGAGGCATGCAATCTCTGCCCATGCTGCCCGGAGCTGAGCCCTAAGATCTCCAAAGGCCCAGCATGTAGGACAGTGTCCTAAATCATGCAAGACTGTCCTTCTGAAAATTGTTCCACAGTACCTGCAGTTAATGATATCCATTCCAGATAAGTTGCTGGGTTTATAACCTAGTCAGAGTAATTAGAAGGAAAAAAAAATGCAAGTAATGGTTTGATTGTGTTTTGTTTAACTTGTAATAACAACAAGTTAAATTACTAGTGCCCCTGTAAATGAGCTCACCTTGTGGAGGCCCCACTGATCCACCCCTTCCTGCTCTGCCACAGAAATGTCACAACTGTGGTACCCTATAAAAGGAGTGTAGCGTGGGGTGGTTGGGGATGGGGGTGAGTGGCTGGGCCCTTCCCCTGCCGAAAAAGAAAAACCACGGACGAAAGAAAAAGGAGGTAAAAGCAGAAACAATCAGTCAACAACAAATGCAGTAACCCTGAAAGCTTATCCTAATGTTAGATAAAACTGTAAAACCTGTAAAGCACCACCTGTAATAATTTCAGAGAAGACATACACTGTAAGAAACACTTTGCTACAGAGAAAAATAAAACAATGAAATGTTAGCAACAAACAGTAGCAATCCCTGTGAGTAAAAAATAAAAACAACACCACACAGTAAATCTGCTTAGCCAAAATAAGTCTTAATCCTTTTCCCTTGCTTTGGTAAGTTTCTCTACTCTGCCTTTCAAGCAGTCTTAGAAGGAAAGAGCTCAGGTGAAGCTAGGTGCCTTGGCCAGCAAACCAAGCACCTGTTACTCCTTCTGGCTGAAGAGCAGGAGATGTTCCATGCTCAGGTATCGCAAGGATTGAACGTGGATTCATCAAGCCAGCAAGTTCCAACAGGGTCTGTGGGTGATGACTCTGTGGCTGCTGTAGGCATGGCAAACACTGGTGACCAGGAGTTGGGGGCTGTCAGAAAAGGAGGTTCAAACTGAGAGAAATGAGCTGGCTATTGCTGTGACAGACACAGTCAATGGCCAGAGGGAACAGCTGCAATGAAGCAGGAAGGGTGCAGCTGTTCCTCTAAAGATCAAAGTACTGACATTTGCTCTGCAGTGGCAGGCAGCTGTCAGAAAGAAGAATGTAGTGCAAGGCACAGCACCCTCAGAGAACAAGCAACAACAAACGTCCACGGGACATTGTCAGCGGAGACGGTGTTAAGAAAAGCAGGATGTGTTCAAGATGGAACCAGATTTCCGTGGTGGTCTCCAGGTCTGGTTTGCACTCCATATTTAGGAAAGAATATGGAGTCTGAAGTAGACTGATCCACTGCAGTGAAAATATATGTTGGTAACCCGCAAAACGACACTGGAAGAGATGAGAGGCATGAAGAAACACTGGCTGCATGGAAGCAGCAATCCTAGATACTGGATATACAATTACCTGATAGTTTTGAATTATCTGCTGGCACAGTTCCCCAATTATTTAAAAAAACTGCTGTAGGTATAGATACTGTCTGTGTCATCCCACTCCTACTCTCCTGCAGTTCCTTGTAAGAACTTAGAGGTGGAGCAGAGGAATGTCTCTAGTAACTCTGAGAATAGTAATATAAATATCGTAACTGCAGAAGTAGTCCCTGAAAATTAGGGTGTCATGGTTCCACATAAGGTCCCAGTTCTTGCACTAAACAGGCACAGGTAGCTGAGAGAGGAGAAGTACAAGACACAAAAACTATGGTAGAAGATACTGCCATTGCACTTAGAACCAGGCACCACAGAAAGGTGTTACTGCCACTAGTAAACCACAAACTCCGAGACGCTATGCTGACCGCTTCAGACCAAATATGGAGCCTACTAAATGCTACAATGCAGTTTGTTTACAGCATAAGGGGGGAATAGAGGTGCAAAAAGGGGGTTGAAGTGGCCCTTTTATGTCAATGAAAATATCAAAGCTACAGAAATTCAGATTACACATAAGGAGCCAGAAGAACTGTGGGTCACCCTGGAAACACGAAATGGGACAGCCATACGAACTGGGGTTGTCTACAGGCCTCCAGACCAGGGGGAGGACATAGACACATTACTGTTAGAAGATATACAAAACATGACAGCTAAAGAGGAGGTTCTGATAGTGGAAGACTTCAACATGCCAGATACAGATTGGTCAATACCAGCAGGAACATCTGCCAGAAGTAGACATATGGTGGATTCCATGCAGGGGGAGGGCCTCAAACAACTGGTACAACAACCCACAAGAGACAGGGCTATCCTAGATCTTGTACTTACTAACAGGGAAAAAAATCACAGATCTCCAGGTAGAAGGTCATCTGGGGGCCAGTAACCAACACATGGTATGGTTCAGTTTGGCCACTAGAACTAAATCATCCCATTCCAAGGCAAAAATATGGGACTTCAGAGGAGCTAACTTTGATAAGATGGCCAACAGTTAAGTTATCCCTGGCAAAAAGAAATACAGGTGAGGGGGTACAGGCAAAGTGGGCAAACATTAAGGATGCAATACTTGAAGCAACATCCCATTGTGTTAGAGAGAAAAGAAAGTGCAAAAGAAGAAGGATACCACTTTGGTTCTCAAAAACAGTAGCAGAAAAGATCCGAGCCAAAAGGCTGGCCTTCAGGAAATATAAGGGAACACAGCGGGATGAAGATAGGGAGGCATACCAAACTTTCCTAAGGGAAGCAGAGAAGGCAGTAAGGCAGGCAAAGGCACAAACCGAGGAAACACTAGGACAAACAGTAAAAGAAGGTGACAAGACTTTCTATAGATACATTAGTGAAAGGAGAAAGTCCAGGGGGGGTATTGCTAAGATCAATGGGGATAAGGGGCGTGTGAGGAGGAGGACCGTGTAAAAGCATCTATCCTAAATAGATACTTCTGCTCAGTATTTACTGAAGAGAAGGTAGGGCAGGGCCCACAGCTCAGCACCATGGACACAGGGGGGAGAGGAGAGGAGAGGAGATGAGCACTAGTCCCTTCACAAAAGAAAGGGTCCTACAAGAGCTCAATAAGCTCAGGCTGGACAAGGCAATGGGACCTGATGACATACATCTCAGGGTACTAAAGGAGCTAAGGGTGGAACTAGCAGAGCCATTATCAGAACTGTTTAGTGAGTCTCTGAGCACAGAAGAGGTCCCAGAAGACTGGAGAAGGGCTCATGTGATCCCGCTCCACAAGAGTGGTAGCAGGGAGGAGGCAGGGAACTACAGACCAGTCAGTCTTACCTCAGCAGTGGGCAAGATTATGGAGGCACTCCTTAAGGAAAGGATAGTGCAACACCTGGAATCCACAGGAGCACAGGATCCAAGACAGCATGGGTTTCCAAGAGGAAGGTCCTGTCAAACTAATCTCATAGATTTCTTTGACTGGGTAACCAGAGTGGTGGACCAAGGGGGAGCAGTTGATGTCACCTACCTTGACTTCAGCAAAGCTTTCGATACTGTTCCACATAGAAGATTGATTAATAAGCTGGGTAGGCTCGAGGTGGGTCAGAAGTTGGTCAACTGGGTGGCAAACTGGTTGACGAGCAGAAAACAGAGAGTGGTGGTAAATGGTATACAGTCAGAAGAGATGCACATCACAAGTAGGGTACCTCAGGGATCAGTCCTGGGGCCAGTCCTCTTCAATATCTTCATCAGTGACACTGCAGATGGACTGGAGGGTAAGGTTTGTCTGTTGCAGATGACACCAAGATCTGCAACAGAATAGATGATCCAGATGGGGTGGGCAGAATGAGAAGAGAGCTGGATAAACTAGCAAAATGGTTGAAAGAGTGGCAACTGGGGTTTAACACAAAGAAGTGCAAGATCATGCACATAGGCAAGAGAAACCATGAAGCCACCTATAGGCTGGAAGGGGAGTGGCTGGCAGTCACAAGGGAAGAACGAGACTTGGGAATCATCATAGATGACCTGAAATCATCCAAGCAGACCACTAAAGCAGTAGGTAAGGCTAGGGGGATGTTGGGGTGTATTAGTAGGGGTATCATAAGTCAGAAGAGGGAAGTAATAATCCCTCTTTGCAGGGGTGGGTGTGTCCACCGAGAGTGTGGCCCTGGAACAGGTGGAGCGCCCATCCACCTCCACCGGTGTCTGAGGGTCTGATATCCTACAGCCCAGCATGGCTGTCCAGACTGATGCCTGTGGCATGGGTACAGACGAGGCCCTGGCTGTGTTCCAGCATGATGTCAGGAACGGTGTCCTGTGTGCCGAGACACAGATTGGGGCCGACTCCAGCACCGATGATGACGTGATGTACATCCCGGACAGTGATGCTGGTGTGCCACAGGGGGCACCCTCGACAGGCGGCCGCCAGGGCGGCTGTGCTGGCAGCGTTGGCACGGCTGCCCACCCACTGGCCGCTGTGCCCATCATGTCTGAGGCATCCAGTGGGGCAGCACTGGCATGCTGATGCAGCAGTGATGTAGGTGGTGCCGATGCAGCCATGCTGGTGATGCCCAGCGCACAGCAGCCAGAGGGGCGGTGGCAGCAGCTGGACAGTGTTGAAGGGGGACTGGTGGCAGTGGGTGGAAACGGTGCACAGCATGAGGTAATACCCCAGGATGGCACCACCATGCAGCACCCACCATCGCGTGGTGCTGCACCGCAGGGCCAGGTCTCACCCGTGGGTTGGCATGGTGCCCATGCAGACAACCCCTTTGACAACCACAGCCATCTGCTCCAGGCCTCTGTGGATCAGCAGGTCTGGCTCACAGTAGCAGTGGATGCACTCCATGCGGAGCTGCGCCAGGTGGAGGAGCAGTGCAGCAGGGACCATGCCCTGCTTCTGGCGGAGTTAGCTCGGTAGCGGGTAGACATGACCGCAGCCATAGATAGGCACACCACTGCAGTGATGACTGTCCTGGCAATGCTGGCCGACCAGTTGTGTGCCCAGCCACTGCATACCCCTCAAAGTGCAGTGTCCATCCCTCGGGCCCGGCGTCTGGTGACCCCAGCCATGTCGACACTGTGTTCAGCTGTGGGCATACCAAACACGCCTGGTGCAGGCATGCTTGGTGGCCTGCAGACACCTGCACAAACCCGGTCACATTCACACAGCGTCACCCCTGGGGGACCATCTGTGCAACCCCATGAGGCCACTGAGCAGCCTGTGCCGGCTGGCAGGCCTTGGCGGGGCTGCCTATGCATCCGTGGTGGCAGTGTTACTGTGCAGTGTGACTGACCCTACCCCCTCCATGACCGCTGTCTGATGCCATCCTGTGTGCACTGTGGTGTTCCATGTGCGACGCATGGGTATGGTACCCAGTCCTGCCCACACAGGGGCCCTGTGCACACCCACCCAGCAGCTAGCCACTGTGGCGTGTGCATGATGATGCCAGCATAGTGCTGTCTGGCACTGTGCAATGGTGCTCAGCGTCTGAGAAATGACCAGTGCCTGCCTTTGGGTGTGGCTCTGTTGGGTCTGGTGTGGGTGGGGGGAGCGTATGGGGGTGGGTGTGCGTGTTGCTGTGTGGGATGGGGGGTGTGTGCATGTGTGTGCTTGCTGTGTGCAGCCCTGCTGTGTTCCACCACGGTGTCCGAGCCCCCGCCCATTCACACACCCCTGCCACTGGCCCAGGCTGGGTGTCTGCCTCCGCCTGTCTGTCAGCTGTGCTTTGCTACCTGGGGCATGCTCATGGACATGTTCACCTACCTGTGTGGTCCATAGTGCTCCTCTGCAATGGTGTCCTGGTGCTGCGCCATCCGGGCCAGCCGGGGATCCCTTCGCCCAGAGTGTGACTGCCCACCTCGAGCTGGACCGGCATCCTCATCGTCCCCACTGCTGTCCCCCTGTTCGACCTCAACGGCTATCCCACTATCGGTGACCATGTTGTGCAGGATATAGCAGGCCAGGAATAGCCTGCAGGCCTATGAGGGGTTGTACTGTTGGGCACTGCCAGACCTGTCCAGGCAACAGAACTGTGCCTTCAGCTGCCCGAACACCCACTCGATGATGTTCCGTGTTATGGTGTGTGCCTCATTGTACTGTTGCTACACTGGGGTCAAGGGCCACCGGTATGGTGTGAGCAGCCAGGGCCGGAGTGGGTACCCATTGTCACCTGTGTGTTGAGAGATATCATTAGCATGGAGATCTGTGTCATTGTGCCCCCGGCCATCCAGGCCGCATCCCATGGCACCCCTGCTCTTGCAACACACACACACCCTGTTGCCCCCATCATCCGGTGTGCACTGCATACTCACCTACTAGATGGTCAGTGAGGATGTCTCCACTCTAGAACCTGTGGTACAGTGCAGACTGGTGCCAGATGAAGGCATCGTGTGCTCCCCTAGGGTGCGTGGCACGGACATTGACTATGCACCCTCTGGCATCGCACACCACCTGGCAGTTGACACTCGGGTATCCCTTGTGGTTGATGTATGCCACCCCCTCTGGGCCAGGTGGTGTGCAGATGCCAACATGGGTGTAGTCGATGGCCCTGAACATGCCAGGCAACCGTGCTACCCTGTGGAACTCCTGCATGTTTGCTGTACACTCTGTCTGTGTGCTGGGGAAATGGATGTACTCCACAGCATGTGGCAGCAGTGTGCTGAGGAATTGTGTGAGGATGCGTGACGTGGTCGACTGGGATATGCCTGTTGTGTTCCCTGTTGGTCTTTAGAAGGTGCCTGTGGCGAGCAGGCACATGGTGACCGTGATCTTTGTCTCCACCGACAGGGCATGGCTCCATCTTGTGGGTGCCTGCATCTCCTCACTGCACAGCTCACAGAGCCGCATCAGAATGGCCCAGTTCAGGCGGTACCGGCCCACGATCTCAGTGTCACTGTACAGCTCAGAGCTGACGCAGGCGCAGTACAACCTGTTCTGGGCATACCGCCAACGGGCCCTTCCACGGCTGCGCCTCCCTGCACCCTGCCTCCTCACACCCCTCATGACCGCCTCCATCTGGAAGGTTGCACTGGCCATGTCCAGGGTTGTTGTTCCCCCCTGGATGGCTCTGTACCCGGTCCCCCTGGCTGTGTGCTGCTGGCCCTGCCCCTGCACCGGGTGCACCCCTTGCACTGCGCCACCTGTGCCACTCAGTGTCACCTGCCTTGGCCCCTCTGCTGTCCCTCCTCTGTGGCACCCACGCACAGTCCCTCTGACACACACACACACACACACACACACACACACACACACACACACATATGCACACACACACTCCGTGTGACCCCGTCCACCTCTGGACCACTCCTGTGCTGCTTTCTGTTGCCCTCACTCCCTGCTGCTATGTTCCATCTCCCTGCCGCTATGGCTCCTCTCATGTGCAAGCTTCCTCCCCTCGGTTGCTCCCTTTTATTTTGGCTCAAGTCCACTATTGCGCAACTTCCAGTTGCTCCTCTGTTGCACATGTTGCCTGCTGTTGAATATCGCACTGCACCACATATTCACGGTTACGCCCCCTACAGTTGCACATGCATTCATTTCCATTGCCCTCTTGCGCATTGGATTTTGTGCTGTGCATCTGCTGCTGCTGAATGTTGCATTTTGGCGCAGTTCGGTGATTGCGCAGGCGCATCCCTATTGCACATGGCGCAACTGCTTTGAATATCCCTGCCCTTATATATAGCATTTTGTTCTTTATCTTTGTTAAGCTGCCAAGATAAAAGTTTTAATGGTTTGCCCGAAAATAAATAATAATTTGTTCTAGTTTGTAATATTAATTTCTCTGCTTATTCTGAAATGATGTTGTTATATTCTGATTTTTTCTGAACCAAAATCTTATATCTTCTAGGGTCTAGATTAGTACTATGAAGTGATTGTATATTACCAATTTGGTATTTCAAAGGTTTTTGTTTTGAATTAAATAATCTTTTTCTTTTCTTTTCTTTCTAATTTTGAAAAGTTGTCCTGTGCTCATAACTTAAATGATTCCCATAAATTACTTATTTTAACATCAGGATTATCATTAAAGTAGAAACATTCTTGTATCTCCCATTCTATTTTATCTGTTAATTCTCTTTTTAACAAAATAGAGGGATCTAAGCGCCAATTATAATGAACATCTATTTTTTTTCCATAACCATACTGACCTCACATGGGGAATGATCTGAGATCAGTATACCTGGATACTCTATGTTCCGCACGCTATGTAATAATGATTCAGAGCATAATATCAAATCTATTCGAGAATATGTTTTGTGGGTATTTGAATAAAATTAATAAATTCTTTCATTCTTGTGAAGACAGAGTCAGGGGGCTATTAAATTCAATTCTGTTTGAAAATTCTTTATAATAGTTACTGATGATTTGTATGCACTATTTATATCATATGTGCGATCTACTTTATTCAGAGTTAGGTTAAAGTCCCCCGTTACAATATATGGTGAGAGAGGGTTGATAATTGTAAAAAAAAAAAAAAATCTGTAAAAAACCTTGCTGCATTCTCATTTGAAGCATATAATATGGCCAGTGTCATTATTGTTCAACTGTATTTCCATAATTACATAATGGCCTTGTTGATCTATAATGGAATTTGATATAATAGGCTTCAATATAATTTTCTTAAAGAGTACAGCCACTCCTTCTAGAGTTGTTACGGTAATTAGAAAAAAGACCCCATCCCCAACGTTTTCAAAACCATTCTCCCTCTCTTTCATTAAAATGAGTTTCCTGAAAACATATACAGTTTATTTTATGCATAACCAAATACTTGATAACTTTTTGCACCTTTACACTTTTTTTAAGGCCTTTTACATTCCTAGCTGCAGTTTTCTATGTTTCATACATCACCTAATAACATTTTTTAACTAAAAACATTTATACCCTATTTTGGACCCTTGTTTTGCAACTAAAAGGTAATAAATCTTTACCATACACAATGGTGATTTTTTCACAGCTGTTACAGTATCCATATTTTTATATAACAAATATAAACTATGTTTTGTCCCCCCCCAGTTTGGGATAACATTATTCTCCCCCCCTTTTTAGTCCTGTAGCTGGCCATTACAGCCACCTATTGCCTGTTTGCACCACTGCTCTGCATCCCCACCCTCTCAGACATAACATTTTTCATTAACTACTTTTACCTATAATCTACTTCTTCCTTTTATACCCCGTTTTTTCTTTTTCCCTTCTTCTTCCCTTTTTCCTTTCTGCAACCCATTACTTTCTATACTATTAAGACCTCTTTATCCTCTCTTCCCCAAACAAAAAAAAAATGTGGGGATGGGGGGAGTAGTCCAATTTTAACAGTTCAGATTTCTCTTTTCCTTTTTCCTCCTTCCTTTCTCCCTTTTCTTCCCTTCTTTTTCCCACTTCTCTCTTCTTTTTTCCTTTCCCTTTTCACTCCTTTCTTCCCTTTGTCCTTGTTTCTTGAACTTCTTTCATCCTTCAGTTTTCTTTGTCTGAAGTATCCTCTTCGACAGTTGTTCCTTTAGCTGAATGTGAGGCTGACTGAGATGCCTTTGAACTAGAATTAGGTTCAGGAGCTCCTGAATAACATTTCTCAAAGGCCTCCTGTGCCTCCCATGGGTCATCATATGTTTGTAATTTGTTATCTATTACAAACCGAATTTTTGCAGGGTAAATCATAGAGAACCTGATTCCTTTTGCATACACTTTTGCCTTTAATGGGTTAAATAGCTTCCTTCTAGCTGTAGTTTCCTGAGATAAATCCGGGTATACATTAAAGTGTATATTTCAAACTTTCAACCCTTTGTCCATTCTGGCTTTACAGAGTATTTCTTCCTTATGTTGAAAGTTGTGAGGCTTGATGAATACAATTTTTTCCATGGTTGTATTAGCTACAACATATCTGCTCCCACTCCTGTGCACTTTATCCAGTGCTATTTTCTCATCCAGATACCGTTTCCCCATTGCTTCCGTAATGAACTTCTTGAAAAACTTAAGCAAATCCTGGGAACCTTCAATACCCTCTGGTATTTTGCACAGGTGTAAATTCCCCCTTCTGGAGCGATCCTCTTGTTCTGCTATTTTTTGTTAGAGAATTTGAAGTTGTTTCTCATGTAATGCCGGTAATTTAGCTATTGGTGATACCTCGTCCTCTAATTTGGAAATTCTGACTTGCATTTCATTAGTCTTTAATAACATACTGTCCATTCTTTGTGTCAGTTCCGTGACTGATGTTGTTATAAATTGAATGGATTCTTTCATTTCCCCCAATGTGTGAGCCATCTCTGTTTCTATATCCATAATCGAGGCTAATATTTTTTCATTGCTATTCACCCAGTCTACAGTAACTTAGATAGTGGGGGCTCAATAAATGCTGCTTCATCAGCCTCTTGATTATTAGAATCCTCTATTCCTGTTGAGGTGGTTTTAGAAATGCCGCTTATTTGGGGGGTAATTAATTAATTGACCTTCTGTAACTCATTAGCCTTCTGTGTTTCATTAATTTTGACAAAATGTTTTTTTAACGTTGTCTGTGATGTTTCAGCTTGTTCCCCCGCCTTATTTTTATCCTTTTTAGGAGGCATAATTACCTCCTGCAAGCTGTTTTTTCTATTAAGATGCTGTTCTTTGATTCTCTTAAGGAATGGGGATGTGGAAATACAGATTTCCTTTTAAAGTTAAAGTTTGTGCCAGAGTACTTGCTCTGAAATGGAAACTGATTTGTTTCTCTCCCCAAACAACTTCCTTACTGAGATGTGGCTTCCTTTTTTCTCCAAAATAATCTCTTGCTAACTCTCTTACAAAGTGTATATTCTTTAACATTCCATTTGAAAATATGCTTTAGGAAGATAGGGATAGGTTGACATAATTATAAAACCGAATTTCAACACACGGGGTTTAAATCTTTTGCAGTGCGTCTCTCTCAGACATTTTTTCCTTTTTTTTTCCATGTTCACTTCTTTTCCCTTCTACCACATACTCCTGCCTTTAAGCCTCTACTGTCTCCCCTACGCATTCTCAGCTCTTTTACCTTTAATGGAGTATGAAAAAAGGAGGTTTTAGAGTTTACAGTCTTGCAGGTTAAACTGTGATAAAGCCCATCCCTTACTTTTCTCTATGTTGTATTTCTGTACTGATTTAAAAAAAAATATCTCTGAGACGGACTCCGCAGTAGAACTGATATTCATTTTGTATGGGAGGGAGAGAGGTCTTACCAAAAAGTAAATCTGCTTTTTAAAGCCCGCCCGTACTGTCGTGTTGCAAAAACACTTTACACATCCCTGATCTGGGCTCCGCAGTAACTCTTAATACACTCTCATACCTTCTCCTGATTACTGCTCGATTGTATTCATGACTCCAATTGAAGAGCTATCCTGCATGGTCTCCAAAGCCTGTTTAGCACCAAAAGAAAAGCTGAAAAATGAGTACGTTGAGTGTGCTGGCTTCCCCTTCACCTGGCCATCTTGTCGATTGCAAGTTGCGTCACACGCTCCCGGCTCACAGTTGCCCCTCCCCTCAAATGTTATACCATTATCTGGAATTCATGTCTTATTTTAATCTTTTGAATAAAGATGAGTTAAAGAAAAAAGCAATTTCAACATTCAGGACATTTCAAAATAGTGTATAGACTTGCAGGAACTGATTAAGTTTTTCAATTTTTTTAGTATTACTCAGTCATTAAATAAACCAATTGGCTCTCAAAGAGATCCAGCAATTCACCAGAAAAATTAGAATAGGCTGTGTGGAATCCTCCTATTGCTGCAATCTCGCCATACGATTACTGATGCTTCACATAGCCCCGGGGGGGGGGGGTCAGCCAGCATTGAGGACTATACCACCTATGGCAAACTGAAAGAGACAAATAAAAATAATTAGAATATGGAGTCCCTGGTGTTGGCCAAGGATAGGGGAAGGAAGAAAACAAAGGGGTCTGTAGAGAAAAGAGATAATTACAGAGGAAGTCACGGTAATGAATGTGATGCACACAATGAAATAATGAGGCAGTTTGCGGAGAACAGAAAAACTAGATAATTGCATGTTACAAGAATGGTTTAAGATCCCAGACAACATTTAAAACATGCAGATCGAGGGAACCTGAAGAAAAAATCCAGTAGCTCTCCCTCTGTAAAAGTCCTGTAAGTCTGTCTCCCCATAGTTACCTCTACCTACAGTTTCCAGGCCCGTGAATAACATGTGGGATGGGTCACCACCATGATTTTCTGAGAAGTGGCTGCCTACTGGAGAATTTTCCATTTCAGGTCTAATGCTGCCGATATGTTCTTGAATTCTCTGGCATAGTGGTTTAATCGTGTAACCTATATACAGCTTTAGGCATGGGCACCACAGGGCATACATAACACAATGTGTGGTACAGTTAATTTTCTAACTTCAACTGATCTCTGACAGCCCTCTAACTTGAAGGTGTCTCCTTGCATGCAGTGTCTGCAAGTGCAGCAGTGGCCACATTTACTCATCCCTTTTGGGGGTGCCGGAAGCCAGTTTCTTGGACCAATCTGTCCCTTAAATTGAGTGCTCTGGAGAAGACAATATGTGGATTCTCCCCCAGTTCCTCAATCAGCACTAGATTATCAAGAAAGATGGGCCACCAGCCAGTCGGCACAGCAGTTGGATTTCCACTTGTGACACTGGCGACCCAGGTTTGGGAATGGACCCAGGCCAGAGCAGCTGCACAGGGGAGGGTGCTGGATGTCATTGTCCACCTAGGGACAAATGACCTGGCTAAGAAAGGGATTAGAGAAGTGCAGAAAGAGTTTGTGGAATTGGGGAGGGGCCTTAGACAAATAGCACGCAAGGTAACCTCCTCGGAGGTGCTGCCCATCTATGGCATAGGAGAGGCTAGGGTGTTCCGCACCATGGAATTCAATCAGTGGTTGAAACACTTGTGTGGAGCTCAGGGATTTGGCTTCACTGGGGACTGGGGGTCCACCTGGAGTGATGCAAGCCTATCCTGGCATGATGGGCTGCATCTGTCCAGGAGGGGAACCAGGATCTTAGGTGATAGGTTTAAATGCTTCATTGGCAAGCATTTAAACTAGCCAAGGGGAGGCACTGGAAAGGAGCAGGGAAGTCCTAGGAGGCACTGGAAAGGAGCAGGGAAATCCTAGCCCCCCCAAAAAAATCATGGTAGTAAGTGCGGTAAACACCAACATAGAGGTGTCGATAGGGAGAAGGGCAGGGGTAAATGGAGAACGTGATAAAGGCAAGAACACAGGGATGGGGCAAAAAGGAGTAAGGCCATCAGGAAATGGAGGGTAATGAGTACCAATGCCCGTAGTCTGGGCAATAAGCTCCCTGAGCTGGTGGCCTTGATGGTAGAGGGATGCCTGGATATCGTAGCAGTCACAGAAACATGGTACACAGAGAACCATGACTGGGATGTTAACATACCAGGGTACATAACCTACAGGAGAGACAGGCAGGGGAGAAGAGGGGGAGGATTAGCTCTCTATGTAAAGGAAGGGATAAAAACAACTGAACAAAAGAGTAAACAGGGAGGAGAGGAGGCACTGTGGGTCACCTTGGAGACTGGAAAGGGCACCACAATCCACACAGGGGTTGTGTACAGACCTCCATGTCAGGGGCAGGGAATGGACAAGGATATGATAGAAGGCATTCTTAGGATGGCATAGAAAGGGGAGATACTGTTGATGGGAGACCTGAATATGCCAGATGTTAACTGGAGCACATTTGCTGCAGCCACATCCAAGAGCAGGGCCATTCTTGATGCCCTACAGGTGGCAGGCCTCAGACAGCTAGTTTCGGAACCCACTCGTGAGGGAGCAATCTTTGACCTCGTACTCTCAAACAGGGGCAGTGACAGGATCTCAGATCTAGAAGTGGGTTGCCATCTGGGGAACAAGTGACCATCAAACAGTGTGGTTCACGTTAAACACAGCTACAGAGTCAAGCCATACAAAAGTGAGGGTACTGGACTTCAGGAGGGCTGACTTTGGCAAGATGGAGAGTGCCTCAGAAAAGCACTAGCAAACAGGCTAGAAGGAGGTGGGAGCAACAATAGGGAATCATCAAAACTGCCATCACAGAGGCAACAAGCCTTTGTGTGAAGCAAATAAACAAATCAAATGAAAGAAAAGCCACTATGGTTCTCAAAAGAGGTGGCTGTGAAAGTCAGGAAGAAAAGATAGCATTCTGGAAGTATAAGGAAACACAGAAGGAGCAGGACAGAGAGCTGTACCAGTTAAGGCAGAGAAGGAAGCAGGGGGAAGTCTGAATAGCAAAGGCCCAAACTGAGGAAAAGATAGCCAACTCAGTTAAGAAGGGGGATAAAACCTTTTATAGGTACATCAGCAAGTGTAGAAAGACAAAGGGAGGGATAGTGAGGCTGAATAGAATGAACGGTGGGTGGGCAGAGGGGGACAGTGAAAAAGCAGGGATACTGAATGAATATTTCTGCTCAGTAGTCACAAAAGAGGAGGGGGAAGTGCCTAATCCAATTAACAGAAGCACTCTTGATAGGGGGTCGATCCCAGTCCTTTCACAGAAGAAAGGGTTCTGCAAGAACTCCTAAAACTGAAGGTGGACAAAGCAATGGGGCCTGATGGAATTCACCCCAGAATTCTAAAAGAATTAAGGGGGGGACTAGTGAAACCACTGGCTACTCTTTTTAATAAATCATGGGAGGATGGTGTGGTACCCGAGGACTGGAGGAAAGCAGATATGATTCCCCTTCACAAAAGTGGGACCAAGACAGAGGCAGGAAACTACAGACCTGTCAGTTTGACCTCTGTGGTAGGGAAAGTGATGGAGTCACTTCTGAAGGAAAGAATAGTTGAGTACCTAGGGGCCAGTGGGGCACAGGACCCAAGGCAGCATGGGTTCACAGCGGGAAGGTCATGTCAGACGAATCTAATTGATTTCTTTGACTGGGTGACCAAAGTAGTAGACCAGGGAGGGGCTGTGGACATGGCCTACCTAGACTTTAGCAAGGCATTTGACACAGTCCCACACAAAAGATTAATAGTCAAATTAACCAGCCTGGGAGTGGGTCCCAGGGTGGTAGCCTGGGTAAAACAATGGCTGGACAACAGGACACAGAAGGTAATTGTAAATGGAGTCCACTCTGAAGAAAGAGGGGTTACTAGTGAGGTACCGCAGGGTTCAGTACTGGGTCCAGTCCTTTTTAATGTCTTCATAAGTGACATTGCAGAGGGACTGGAAGGAAAAGTATGCCTCTTTGCAGATGACACAATGATCTGCAACAGGGTTGATACACAAGGAGATGGAAAGGATGAGAAGGACTTAGCAAGGTTGGAGGAATGGTCAGAAGTATGGCAGCTAGATTCAATGCAAAAGTGCAAAATAATGCACCTGGGAAACAAGAACCCAGGGAAGAATACACAATGGGGGAGGTAGTAACAACAACAAAAACGAAGGGACCTGGGAGTAATCACATCAGATGACCTTAAGGTTAGCAAGCAATGTGGAGAAGGCAGTAGGAGAGCTGGGGTATACTGGGATGCACAGGAGAGGCATCACCAGCAGAAAACAGGAAGTTGTTATCCTCTGTACAGACAGTTGGTGAGACCCCATCTGAGTACTGCTTCCAGTTCTGGAGACCCCATCTCCGAATGACATAGACAGGATAGAGGCAGTCCAGAGCAGGCAACTAAAATGGTGCAGGGTCTGCAAGAGAAGCTGTATGAGGAGAGACTAAAGGAGCTTAATATGTATACCCTTGAGGAAAGAAGGGAGAGAGGGGGCATGATAGAAACTTTTAAGTACCTCAGTGGAATCAGCAAAGTCCAAAAGGGTAGCATCTTTCAGAAAAAGAGATGTACAAGAATAAGGGGACACAATTTAAAGATGGGGGGCAGTTCAGGGGCAATGTGAGGAAGTATCATTTCACAGAGAGGGTAGTGGATGCATGGAACAGCCTTTCTGAGGAGGTTGTGGGGTCTAAAACTGTGGGAGAATTCAAGAATGCATGGGACAGACATAAGGCAATTCTTGTGGGGGGGTAGGAAGAAATAGGCTGTTGGTTAACTAGGATCTGCAGCCTATCCTGTAGGTAGGGAAATGGGCAGACTAGATGGGCCAAGCGGTCCTTATCTGCCGTCAAAGTCTATGTTTCTATGTCTAGGCCACTGGAGGACCGGCCGGGAGAGAAGGATAGAGCCTTCTATGGACCGCTCTCCTTCTCCAGAGGGAGGATGGAGAAGTGCCTGGTGCAAGATGGACCCCTGGTGGACTCCAGAAGTCATGCAGCTACCGCCGCTCGCACATAATGGAGGTGGGGCAGATGCCGGACATCATTGCAGGTCCCACCTCCAGGAGGAAAAAACGGAAAAAGGAGTGGTGGGTCCCCTGTCTACATGAAGCCCTCCCCAGGCTTCAATTAGCCACCGTCGCCAGCACTCCCAACTAGTTACTAGTTCCTCTGCACTTGAATTGGGGAACCAATGCCAAGGCCCCACCCTCCGGGGGTAAGCTGGGGGTCACCGGGAGATGCAGGCAATTGACGGTTGGTGGGAGCCGGGGGGCCATGACCAAGGCAGAGCCTGACAGAGGACCTGCCAGAAAAAGGAAAAAAAAAAAAAGAAAGATGGGCCAATACTTTTTAACTAGGCCTCCAACTTGGCTAGAGATTTTTGCATACTGGGTGACAAACACACCAGTTGTTTGACACCCTCTCTTTTTTCTCTTGATCCAAGTAGGGAGTCTTTATTCTTGTTTTTGGCTCTGACATACGCTTCTTGTAGTAGGCCTTTGTCACAGCCCCACAATATAGATCTGGATGTCAGATCTTGGTCCTGTTCCTCAAGGTCCTGATCAGATGAGCAGTTTTTGTTAATGTGCAGGAACTGCCCATATGGGATGAAACTGACCAAAGATCTCGGATGGGTACTGTCTGTCCTTAAAAGGCTGTTTGTAGTCATCTTCTTACAGTAGCCTTTGGTGTTTACCTTTTTGTTAGTATCAACAGACATGGTCAAGTCAAGAAAGTCCAAAGATGTCTTATTCATGGTGCTGGTGAACTTTAAATTCTAGGGGCCCAATTTTCTAGTGCTTGCGAATGCCATAAGCCCAGGTGCACCAGACACACAGCGCACAGTGCTTGCAGTATTCACCCAACCCACAACTGGGATTTTCTATCCAGTCCATCGATTGGCACAAGTTAGACCAGCTTTTTGCTGGTCTAGCTTGCGTCAGTCCTGGGTAACCTTTCCACGGGGTTTGTGCCAAATATTTGGCACAAGCTGCCATAAATTGGGCAAAGTGTCATAACTGCACCCAGTGTACAAAATTGGGCGCAGTCGCAGCAAAGGGATTCGGTCGACTGCCAGAACCTTAGTGTCATGGTGTAGGGCCTGGCCAAGCCCTGCGCCATGCTTTAAAAATCCAGCCCATGATGTTGTTAATCCATTCCATGAACCTGATACCCTCCTCCTTGGATCCATGCCATACACAAATATCATCAATATAGCGGTACCACTTAATTATGTAGTGAATGTATGGGTTCTCTGCTGGGTTCAAGGCAAGTGTCTTCCCCAGAATCTGAGGAAAAGATTAGCAAATCAGGGCGCTATAGCCACCCCCACGGCTGTGCCTCATAGTTGGAGTCATGGGTACTGGGTTCAGTTCCCAGGAGGTCACATTAATTCTCCCTACAAATAACTGTAGGTAGAAGGGCTGGTTAAACTCATAATAATTATGCTCTAGCACAAATGCCAGTCCCTCCAAAATGTCTGGGATAGTAAAGGAGTCCCCCTGGGGATTGCATCGTAGAAACTGTTTGCATGCAAATATCCCTGCCTCATGTTTTTTTTTCCTTTTGTGGATTCTTTTTCCTTCCAGTTCACCTGCTGTTGAGGCATTTCTCGGGTGGACCCACTCGACCTTGCCTCTACCGCCCTGCCTGACCCCATCCCGACTGAGGAATCAGGTGCTGGGTCCCCCCTCTCCTGTCAGCCCCTACAGAAGGAGGTGGGGACCACGTAGAGTCAAGTTGGGTTCAGAGCCGGCAGCAGGCATGTAGGTTCAGTTCCTGGAGTCATGCTATCACCTCCCCGGCAGCTGGGGTTTTCCACTTTTTTGGTTTCCCCACTGAGGCACAGACATGCAAGGATGTTAGCTCATGGAGGGCGCACCCCTGTCCCATCTTGCAGACGTCCGCCGCTGCCTCGTCCCATGCACGTCCCTGTTCAGGTGCAGTGCCCCTGGTCTCCACTGGGAGCCACTGTGAGTGGGGAATCCCCTGCTACCCACCCCAGGAGAAGAGAGCAGTTCTCTTGACGCTCAATCCTCTCCTCCCCCCGCCAACCCCTGCGCCCCAAGTCTGCTCCAGAACCCGGGTTACCAGCATGGCGCAACGTGTGACGTCCAGCACCTCAATCCTCAGTGCCATTATACTTGGATCCCAGCCAAAGCTATTAAACTTGTCTAGGACATCCATCTCGTCACATAATTTATTTCTATTCATTTATTTAAAACTGCCTACCAGGACAGGCACAGGTGTGACCTGGGGGAAAGAGATTCATTTCCAGGTGCAACCTGGGGGAAAGAGGAAGGGGAGAACACAATTACATAGAAAATACAACCAGTCAAATGATGTGGATTACAATGATGATGATGTAAAAAGTGCATAAGTTGGGTGCATAACAAGCAACGTGGCAAAACATTGCATACAGCAGAGGACAAATATCTTAGCATTCTAATCAGCTATGCAATTGGACACTGTAAAAAAAGTGCATAGGGCCTGTATGAAGGGAGGCTGAGCCTGTGCTGGGAAGAACCATAGAACAGGCTGTTAAACTTTCAATGAAGTAGCCAAAACCAGGGGGCTGCGGGGGAGGGAAAGGTAAGGGGTGTTCAAAATTGCAGGGAAGGGTATGGGAAGCGTTCAGGTAGAAGGTTGGCAGGAGCTGTAGGGAGGGGGAGGAGTTTTAACCGATGCCTAATGGAGGGAAGTGAGGGGGAGAGATGATGGAGGAGAGATGTTGGTTCCGCAGGGAGAGGAGGTGGTATGAAAAAGCAGATTTCTCAGCTGAGGAGTGTGGGTGGGGAAGGGAGAAGGTGTGAGGTCCCTTGAGTGCAAAGAGTAGGAGAAAGAGGCAATTCAGGAGAGGAGTCACGATCGGTATGAGAGGAGGGACCCAAACCAGTATATAGAGGTGAAGGAAGCACAGTGGGACTGGTGACATGAGGAAAGAAGGAGGAGGGATACAGAGGGGTATAGGGAGCAGTGGTGGACATGGAAGGGTGAGTTTGTTGCAAAGCAGCAGAAGGCACTGCAGAAGGTTTTCCAGTCTGGCAAGGGAGTGGGAGCAGATGGTGCCACAGACAACATCCACATAGCTGAAAACCAGGAGAACCATTTTGGTGACCAGCTCCCAGTGTACCTGGGAAGAAAGGCAGTCCTTATTGCAGTAAAAGGCATTGAGTTTGGGGGGAGTTTGGCATGGATGGCATCAATGGCAGAGAAGTCGGCCCTTCTGTCTAACCACACACCAAAGTGCTTGAAAGTTGGGACTACTTCAAGCAGGGTGCACTCTAGCGTGGAGAAGACAGGGAGCGGGGAAGAGACTGGCTAGCATCTGGTGGGTACCAAAGGTCACTGACAGTTTTTTTGTGTTGACCCAAAGTTGTTTGGACAGGAACCAGCACAGAATATTGTGAAAGTCTTGCAGGAGTGAGATTTCCACAGATGCAGTCGCAGGACCAGAGGTGTAGAGAACCAGGGCATCTGCATACATGTGAATATATGAGTTAGCATAGGCAGAAGGGAAGTTGTTTAGGAAGATGGAGAAGAGGATTGGACCCAGAATGCAGTCCTGAGAGACCCCAGCCTGGATAGGGAGGGGTGTGGAGAAGGTGCCTCCTACCTATACTCACTGTTAATGGCCCAAAAGATAGGAACAGAACCAGCTGACAGTGGGGGCTAAGAGGCCGGCACAGCTTAGCTTGTCCAGGAGGAGCGAATGGGAAACTGAATCAAAGGCTTTGAACAGATCAATGAAAACTGCAGTTGTGATGTACCCATGTTCCATCCCTGACAGTACAGGATCAATGACCCGAAGTAGGGAGGAGATGGTGGAATGGTCCTTCCTAAAACCAGACTGGAAGGAGGAGAGGAAGCTGGGGGAGTGGAGAAAGTCTCCAAGCCATGAGTAGACTAGTTTCTCCTGGAGCTTTGCAAGAGAAGGGAGGATGAAGATAGGACAGAAATTGCCAGGAGTAGAGGGATCACCCCCTTTGTGGAAGGGGAGAACCTTGGCAATATTCCAAGACTGAAGGACAGCACAAAGGGTGTAGGAAGTGAGCAATGGGGCTAGATTTGAAAGGGTTGAGTGAGGAAAGGATGAGCAGGGATTCCAGTGGAGTGACAGTGGGAAAATCAAACCCTTGGGGAGGGGGTGAGGTAAGGGGAAGGGAGGAGAAAGGGGGAGAGAGGCTAGGAGGAGGGCAGAGCACAAGTGGTGAAAAACTCATTGATGTGAGTGGCAACACAGAGGTTCAGATACTGGTGAGCCATTAACCATGAGGACCAGAGAGAAGAATAGGCTGGGGGGTCAGAAAGGGAGGGAATCACTTTTTCAGAATTTTGCTGGGGAATTAAGATTATTCTGGAGGCTGGCCTTGAAATAGAGGGACTTGACAATATGAACGGCCTCAGTGCAAGAGTTCCTATGCACCCTGTAGGAGATGAGGTCCAACACAGAGTGGGATAATATAT
The DNA here is from genome assembly GCA_016271365.2 of Neoceratodus forsteri. Classification (NCBI taxonomy): domain Eukaryota; kingdom Metazoa; phylum Chordata; order Ceratodontiformes; family Ceratodontidae; genus Neoceratodus; species Neoceratodus forsteri. Next base: position 37,114,821 of record JADMNL010000022.1, read on the forward strand.
ATACCTGGCCCTGGCTTGAGCATGGGTCTTGCGTAAGTCAGTGAGATCATAGGTGATCCAGGAATGGTGAGAGGTTTAACCCTGGATTTCCTGACGGGATTGTGCTTATCCCAGACAGATGTAAATATTGAGTGGAAGTGGGAGAGGGCCATATCAGTGTCTGGGGCAGAGAGAATGGGGGCCAGTCAGCTTCAGCCAGGTCCCTTAGTACAGCTTCTTTTCTCAGTAACCAGAAGGACATGGACTAGATGTACCTGGGGGAGGATGGAGGGAGATGGACTTTCCTGACACAGTATGTCATGCAGTGGTCGCTGAAGGAGTCAGGCCATATACCTGCTGCAACAATGTGATGGGGGTGTGGGGAGAGAACCCAGTCCAGGAGGGTATGGTATGGTGAGTGGGAATTGAATCAGGTGAGTTCAGTATGGAGTTGTTAAAGGGTAAGGGACTCAATCCTGTGGTGATTGGCTTGGAAATCGGGGAAAGCCAATTGATGTTAAAGTCACCTAGGAGGATGAGCTTACCAGCAGTGGAGTGTGACGTGAGAGTAGAGAGTAAGTCCACCAGGGAGGAAGGGGAAAGTCTCAGAGAGGCATAGAAAACTCCAATAAAATGGGTAATGAGGAGGAAAAGGAAAGCACTAGTTAGAAGAAACTCATGGGAGGAGGGTGCAGCCCTCATGAGAGTAATGGTGCAGGAGAGGCACTGGTAGACATATAGGGCAACCCCAGCCTCTCGTTTACCCTGTCCTGTGCTAAAGAGGTAATAGTCTGGAATGGCCAAGCTGGAATCAGGAACCCTGAAAGAGAGCCAAGATTCTGTGATACAGAGAAGGTCTGGAGAGTGATGACAGACCCATACAGTGAGGTGTTCCAGTTTAGGGGAGGAGGCTCTTAGCAATAAGGTGGAAAAAACTAAGGCTTCAAGGAATGGGGGAGGGTGGGACCAGGGTTGAGTTCCACATTACCAGCAAAGAGGAGAAGCAGGGTAAGGAGGTGGAGAATGGAGTAGGGCTTATGTCCCTTTGACTGGGGAGGAGGTGGGGGCAGGAACAGGAAAAGGACAGGATAGAATGGTAGAGGAACTCCAGGTTAAGGAAGGAAGAGGGAAGGAGACTAGGATGGATGGGGAGGAGAGGAGTGGAGGGGAGGGGCGGATGGGTGAAGGGGTAAGTAAAGAGGAGGTGGGAAGGTGGAGAGGGGGATGGAGGGAAGGAGATTGGTAAAGGAAGGGAAATGGGGGGAAGTCAGAGGAGGAGTAGGGCAGGGAGCATGGTAAGCAGGTAGACTGAGAATTTAAATGAGCAATGTGTTCAGACACTAGCAAAACAGTAATGCCAAGGCAACCTACAACTAATACACAGTTAAAAATAGCAGTTGAATGGTACAAAAACTATGCTGTGCAGGTTTAGCAGCGATAATAATGAGGCAGAACCCAGGAGGGATGCAACTAGTATAATTACTGACAGGATAACAGTAAATGAGGTACAATGTACACACACTGGTGAGTTATTAAACAAATCAACTACCTGCAAATGAATGAGGGGTAAGAAAACAATTAGAATATCCTAATATGAATATAGACCAAGGCAAATAAGCAAGTAGTAGTTCAAGCTAGCTGAGTAAAAACTATGCAGTCTAAAATGTGAGCAGGATGCTGCTATCATGACTGACCCAGATAGGGTGACTAGAAATATGCAGGCAGACAGAAACTAGAATGCATAACTAACACTAGGGCTGTACCCAAACAGGTTATAGCAAGACTGCTACTAAATTCGGATGGAAATGAAGCAGACCTTGGATGTACTAACACAAACAGATAATTAGCTGTGATAAGCAGGCAGGCAATATACAGAAAACTCAAAATTAATGTTGTGGTTATACCCAAATAGGGTGTATCTAGGATGGCAGTAAAATAGAAAGAAAAAACAGCCACCTTTGAATGAGGCAGCAGTTTGGAGGTATGAGCAGGGAGTCCTTGGAACGCAGGGAGCAGTGGAGGGAGCTTACAGATGAGGAGCTTGGGGAGCAGTGTGGCCGGCCAATGGCTGATTCACAGCTGGCTCCAGACAAACTCTTTCCCTTTCTCTTTCCTTTGCGTTGTGGTAATTAGCGCTCCGGAACTCTTGCAAGGTGCTCCTGAAAAGGGTGTGGAGACTGCTCTCATAGCCCACCCAATTAGTGGGAACAGATGAAAACAATCGGGGAAAGTCTGTTGCCGGTAGTCTGGGTATTGGAAGGAGGGAGTGGAGGACTGGATGAAAAAACACTCGCCTCTTGCACTCACTTGAGATCTGTACAGGTAGCTTACAGCAGAGTTGCAGAAGTCGTGGAAAAGCCACTAGCTGTTGAGCGGTCGGCAAGTTGCAAATTCTACGCCTAGCAGAGACTCCATCCACAGCCCACCCAATTGGTGGGAACAGACAAAAATAGTCAGGAAAATCTGTTGTGGGCAGGCTGGGTTTCATAAATGGGAACCAAGCCTGACAACACAGTTCTTGAGGAAAAGATTCTGAAATTTATAAACACTGGCAGACAGGAAACCCATCCCTGACACAGTGGGACATCCTAGTGGTTTATGTAATCTTTTATGGATCTCAGAGAGAATATAAAATGTTGATATCATCAGAGAGTCAACCCACAAGAAATAAAATTCACCATTGGACAGTTGTCCAGGTGCCCTTCCCCATTCCAATAAATGTAGCACTTTCTATTTGAAAATATCGGTTAAATCATTTGGTAGGGGTCTGTAATTCTGATGATTTTTAAAGAGATTCATGAAGCTTTCTTTGTAGTCAGTGTCAGATATACAGTACTGACTAGAAACATAGACTTTGATGACAGATAAGGACCAATTTGCCCACCCAGTCTGCCCATTTCCCCACCTATTGGATAAGCTGCAGAGTCTAGTTAACCAACAGCCTACTTCCTCCTACCCCCCACTATAATTGCTTTATGTCTGTCCCATGCATTCTTGAATTCCCCCACTGTTTTTGACCCCACGACTTCCTCAGGAAGGCAGTTCCATGCGTCCACCACCATTTCCATGAAAAAATACTTCCTCATGTTGCCCCTAAGCCATCCCCATCTATCTTCAAATTGTACCCCCTTGTTCTTGAACATCTCTTTTTCTGAAAGAGGCTTCCCTCTTGGACTTTGTTGATTCCCTTGAGGTACTTGGAAGTTTCGGTCATGTTCTCCCTCTCCCTCCTTTCCTCAAGGGTATACATATTAAGCTCTTTTAGTCTCTCTTCGTATGGCCTCTGTTTGCAGACCCTGCACCATTTTAGTTGCCCTCCTCTGGACTGCCTCCATCTTGTCTACATCCTTGCGGAGATGGGGTCTCCAGAACTGCATGCAGTACTCCAGATGGGGTCTCACCAACTGTCTGTACAGAGGGATAACAGCTTCCTGTTTTTCACTGGTGATGCCTCTCCCTTTGCATCCCAGTATTTCCCCAGCCCTCCTTACTGCCTTCTCACATTGCTTGCCTACCTGAAGGTCATCTGATATGACTACCCCGGGTCCCTTTCCATTTTTGTTGTTGTTAGTACCCCCCCCCCCCATTGTGTACTCTTTCCCTGGGTTTTTGTTTCCCAGGTGCATTACTTTGCATCTCTTTACATTGAATCCAAGCTGCCATGCTTTTGACCATTCCTCCAACCTTGCCAAGTCCCTTCTCGTCCTTTTCACCTCCCTTGTGTATCAACCCTGTTGCAGATCTTTGTGTCATCTGCGAAGAGGCATACTTTTCCTTCCAGCCCCTCTGCAATGTCTCCTATAAAGACATTAAAGAGGACCGGCCCCAGTACTGAACCCTGCGGTACCACACTAGTAACCACTCTTTCTTCAGGGTGAACTCCGTTTACTATTACCCTCTGCATCCTGTTGTTCAGCCAATTTGTTACCCAGGCTACCACCTCGGGACCCACTCCCAGGCTGGCTAACTTATTTATTAATCTTTTGTGTGGGACTGTGTCAAATGCCTTGCTAAAGTCTAGGTAGGCCATATCCACAGCCCCTCCTTGGTCTACTACTTTGGTCACCAAGTCAAAGAAATCTATTAGATTCGTCTGACATGACCTTCCCGCTGTGAATTCATGCTGCCTTGGGTCCTGTGCCCTGCTGGCCTCTAGGCACTCAACAGTTCTTTCAGAAATGATTCCATCATTTTCCTTACCACCGTGGTCAAACTAACAGGTCTGTAGTTTCCTGCTTCTGCCTTGCTCCCACTTTTGTGAATGGGAATCACATCTGTCCTCCTCCAGTCCTCAGGTACCACACCATCCTCCCATGATTTGTTAAAAAGGGTAGTCAGTGGTGTCACTAGTTCCCCCCTTAGTTTTTTTTAGAATTCTGGGGTGAATCCCATCAGGCCCCATTGCCTTCTCCACCTTGAGTTTTAGCAGTTCTTTCAGGACCCTTTCTTCATTGACTACATTGCCCTCCTTGTCTGCCAGTTTGATAACTATATCTGGTAGCTTATTAAGTTCATCAGGCGCATATAGATCTTCATGTGTAAGGTTCCAGCAGGAAAAGGGCAAAACATTGTCAAGCAACCTTTCAGTTTCTTTTATCAATGCACTCTCAAAATTGTGATACCTGGAATCTTTGTTACAGGACAGAACTGTGACTTGGGTATGAACACAGCATGCCTTTTTTAAAGATATTATGCCCTTTAACATCAAACACTTGTTCTAGCTCAAGACTTTGTTCAAGCACGTCTATGGGCTCACCATTAAAGAACGACTCTAGTATCTCTAGATCATGCAGGTCCTGCTCAGTCTAATTAGTGATCTCATTAACAGGGAGTAAGCCATTACCTGCGGTGTTACCCTCATGTGGCCTGTTAGTTGAAAGAGACACAGCGGCTGGCTGAAAATTTCATGTTGCTGTTTCCCTTCCATTGTTTCTCCTACCCACCCCCGGGTTGCTGATGTCATGAACGGTAGCCCTTCTGTTGCTGTTGTGCCACCGGGCCAGGTATTGTTAAAATATTATTTCAAAATTGGTAGCTGGGTAAGACACACTGAGCCAAAGCCCATTTCTAAACGCAGTGCAGGGTGAGTGGTTACAGTGGACGGGACAGACAAAGACAATTCTATGATACACATAAGAAAAAAAACAGCACCTGACTGTGGCTTGGTGCCACCATGCAGGATGTACTGGGCTGGCAAAATTAAATGCAAATAATGGTGCACACTAAGCGTGAAACAAATTATTACTCAGTTTTTATTGTATGTTTATATGTACCGTTACTCTGTCTGTTACGGTTATAGGAGTACCTGAAATGTTTAGAAATTAACCAGGGTGTCACTAGGGACTTTAGCTCCACATCTTTATTCACTAACCTCAAATAAGACGCTCCCTATTCCTAAAACTGATTGCCAGCCTATTTGCTTTTCTTTTCACTGGGCAGGAGGGGTTGGGGCTTAAGCCCCTAATCTGTTCAGAGCCTGGAAACAGCCCCCTGAAATGAACAATTCGATTGGTGAAGAATAATGTCATGATTTATAAAAAAGTGTATAGTGCAGGAAGTGATAAAATAACTGGATCCCAAAAATAAGAAATCACCCACATTGAGACCCCCCAGTGTTTCCCAGTTTAAAAAAAAGTGTAGTGCAGCTCTAAACGTTGGAGGCCCCATTGTGGTGCTCGCTTATTTTTGGGAAACAGTCATTTTGAGTGAAGTAATGTGAAAGGACCCCTATTTACTTCCTCACAAAAAGTACAGGATTTCCCACCACTTCTATGTGGTCATCTGGGTCTGACAAGCAAATCAATAGGTCTTCCTGTCTGACAGAAGGACACAGTTTAGCCAGGCACCAGGGGGTGTTTCAAGGGGGGGGCATGGGGGTTAAATCCCCCCCCAAAAGGTTATTTTTGTCATTAAATTAGGCCATTGTTCTTGACCAGTTCTGATTTTTTTAATGAACTACCCCCCCCCCAACCGCTCTTTAGGTCTACAGCCTCCCCTGCCAGGCACCGTCAGAAAATAGTCTGAGCCTGTAGACTCCTGCACCAGGCCAGCTGGCCTGTGCTCTGACTCTAATCAAAGGATTTAGAGAAGTTGGTACAAGCTCAAAACTAGCTGAGTCACTCTTTAATTTTTTTTTTCTCTCTTAAAAAGCTTGTGTCAGCTGTAGGGCCTATAACGCAATTGGCAAAAAAACGTGACCTGCAAACACTGTCAGCCAACAAGTCATGTGGTGTGAGTCTCAGGCAAATGATGAAGACATTGGGTGAGCAAGCAAAGTTATTAATAGTGGAAGCCGGAAAAGTCAGGAAGACTGTTTATAGTTTTTTTTAGATTTAGTCATTCAGTGAGATAACACAGCTGGCATGCTCTCTTCCAGCCTATATCATCATCCCCTGAAACACGTGCTTACAGGCCAGGACTAGGGTACACTGAAGATGGGTTCCATCCATACTTTCTTACGCAGTGATGCATTGATTGATTGATTTGACTGATTTAAAATATGTTAACTGAGAGGGGCACTCTGAGCCAAAGCTCGTTTCCAGGTGTAACTTGGGTTGGGGGGCTTAAAAGATGGTAAGAAATAGAATAAACCAAAATTGACGAACACAGTGTGCAATACTGAATACAGTGACAAGTGCAGAGTACAACAGAGAATATCAGAAGGCGCACAGCACAAAAATTTACAAAAGTACAAAGATGTACAGTGTTCATTATTAAATAAATCATTAAACTATTTACCGTAAGTAGTGGAAAAATAGAAGTAGAGGGACAAATTGACAGACATTTACAGTGTGAATAGTAATATTTTTTTTTAGTCTTTGGTAACCAGGTGAGGCCCACTAGACACAAGTGCTTGTTTTCAGGGGTGACCCCGGAGCACTAGGGAGGTTAACTGACTTGCTCAGAGTCACATAGTATGCAAGTGGAGGTTGTAGGAATCAAAACCAGGTCTGCTGGATGTACCAAGCTCATTCACAGCTCATTACTATATCATTATATAATTTAAGTATTTATAAAGTAGTGGTACACATTTGCACAAAAAGCAAATTTAGTATGAATGGTAATAAATCATGAAAGCAGTGTAACAGTGTGGGGGTGGGGTGCAACAGTGGCCAGGGGAAGGTAATTCACCAGCCAAAACTTGGAGAGTGGCTAACTGCGGGAGCAGGGTAGGGAGAGAAGAGCCAGTAAGAGAGGCTTAAGAGAGGAGGGTGAGATCAAGAGATTAGTAGGGAGAGGAAGATTGTTCCAGCGTGTAGTATAAATGACAGAAAAGGAGGACTGACCTGTGGAGGTTTTGCAGTGAGGGATCATGGAAAGAGCTGGTGTTACATGAGTGAAAGGGATATGATGATGGGATAAAGGTGGTATGCAGAAAGGAGAGGTAGGTGTGGATGGTAATGAGCCAGTATTTAGGCAAGAAAGAGGAGAACTGGGAGAGACAGGCTTTAAGGACGGGGAATGAGGTTATGATAAAGGGATGGGCAACGAGAGGGGTATTTAAAGACTGGAAAAGGGGATTGAGTTTGGTAAGGAGAGATTTGGGGGCAGCACTGTAAGCCATATCCACGTAGTCAAACACTGGCAAGGTCATCATGAGAATAACCTCATGGCAAATTGGGAGTGGCAGAGAGGATTTTTTGTGGTACAGCATATCTAGGCTGGAGCTGAGTTTTTTATGCATGGAATCAATTGGAGTGAAGATGCTGAGAAGCTGGTTCAGTCACACATTGAGATACTTGCCAACTATATGTGCTTGCTGTAGTATTAGCCACTGCAAAGCAATTTAGATCTTAAATTGTAGTGAGTAAGAAATAATGTGGCCTACTGGGAATTGAACTCAGGCCCTCAGAATGTGGGTGACCACAGGTGGCAGTGCAGTTATGGGTGGGAGGGCATTGGTTGGTGCCACACCATGAAAGCTTGCATGCATGCTGGCCCATCCAAGTCACAGCCTTCCTGGAGAGTAAAAAGATAGAAAATGTGGAAATGCCCTAATCGGCATGATGACGCTGACCGCTCGCAGGCCCTCCACCCAGCTAGCCAGGCATCACCTTTGGACTAAATGCATTTCACAGCAGGAGTTGGGAACAAGGAGATGAGGGATGCTGGATGGATGGGGCTGGGGCGGCCAGGCAGATGGGGCAAGAGAGAGAAGGAGATAAAAAGATAATCCAAAAAAAATGTAAATGATGATAAAAACTGGTACTGTTACTCCAGTTATAGAAGTGTCTCTAAGAGTACTCCTTTGCTGCAGACAATTCCAAAGGTTCAGAAGATGCAAATGTTGAATGCAAAAAGGGCAAGTCCATACAATGAGTTCATATACAGTACCAGACCTTTTTTAATGTGCTAGGAAAAAAAACGTGAAACCATTTTCTCAAAATGGTCTAACACCCCAATGCTTCGCTCAGAAGGAGCTTCATCAGGTGACATGACAGTACTTGAGACTGATGCCCTCAGTTTATTTACACATCAAGTTCAAATGGGCTTCAATTGGATGGTCCGTCAGCACAGCAATAGCTCTACCACTCAAGACACCGGTGACCCGGGTTCAGAATAGAGCCCGAGTCATCAGGGGTAGACCAGGGGGAGGAGGAGGAGGATTAAATGGCCAAGAAGACGCTCTCCTCCTCCCTGAGGAGGAACAGCAGCCTGCTCCAGTGCATGACTGCCACCTCGGTGACCACAGGTGGCAGTGCACTTGAGAACAGCTCAGTGGGTAGGGAAACAACAGAGGAAAAGTGGTAGGCCTGGGGCAGAGTGTTGGACCAACCCCCCCTTACAGGCACTGCACCGGTGACGTGGCTGCCCTCCCATGAGCCGGATCCAGATGAGTGGCAGTTGTGGGCCGTGCTACACCCTGCCACAGGGTCAAGCATGGAGGAAGACCTTAGCTCACTATCAAAATTAGAAGGGGACTTAGGAGAAAAAAAGGATACAATAAGGCCAACGGCCAAAAGAGTAGAGATATGTTATGGTGGCCCAAATACAAACAAAATAGCCAGGCAATGTTAAAAAGATACACTACGCAAGGAATTACTGGAATTTAAAAATTGCAGTAACCATATGAAATGATCAAAAATCTATTTTTTAAGTATATAAATAGCATGATGGGATCAAACCTAGGAATAGGCCCACTATGTCTGAGTGGAGAAACCATATCAAGGGAGTAGGATTCAGCTGAGGTTTTTAATCATTACTTTTGCTGTACCTTCTTGAAGGGGGTTGGGTCTGACGACAAACCCATAGTACTTCCAAAAACACCAAAACTGGAGATAGATCGGGACAAAGTGGTCTAATTTCTCAGATGACTGAATGTAAGCAAAGCCCCAGGACCTGATGAAATCCACCCTAGATTGATGAAAGAGATTGTAGATAAATTAGCTGCACCATTGAAATTGCTGTTTGAAAAATTATTAAATAGTGGTCAGGTTTCAGGGTGTTGGCAGGAGGTACCAGTAGTACCTATTTTTAAAAAGAGGACAATGACAAATCACCATAATTATAGGCCAGTTAGTCTGACATCAGTTGTGGGCAAGACAATGGAGGCATTAGTCAAAGATGAAATTGAAAAAATATGCAATAGTAAATAATTTGAAGGATGATGTCCAACGTGGGTTCCAAAAGGGTAGATCATGTCAGACAAACTTCATAAGGTTTTTTGATTCCATAAACAAAGCACTCGATAAGAGACTTCCAGTAGACATCATTTATCTTGACTATAGTGAAGTGTTTAACAACATAGCACATCAGGAGCTTCTTGCAGAAGCACAAAGGATCGGACCAGATGCAAGAAATGTGCAATGTGTACAGTCACGGTTAGCTGACAGGAAGCAAAACTGTGCATCAAGCGGCACACCTCTAGATGGGGAACTGTAATCTGTGTGTCCCACAGGACTCAGTTTGGGGCCCCAGATTATTTAATACCTATGTTGCCAGTATGCAACCAGTATGGGGATCATGGATGAATACACTAGCTGATGACTCCAAGACTGGTATGGTAGTTGATACAGAGGAGGAAGTAGAGACTCTTTGAAAGAACTTGAAATCCATCAAGGCATGGGCAACTAAGTCCAAATTAATCTTTAGCAAATAAAAATGTGCAGCGATGAACTTAGAGGCCAAAAATAAGAAGTATAACTACAAACTATATGGCTGAGTCTTGCAAAAGATAGGTGAGGAATAAGACTTGGGAGTAATAGTCCGCAACAACTTGATATTTGGTAAACATTGTCAACAGGTCACAAATAAGGCATATAGAATCCTGGGGTGCATTGGGAAAAATATTACCAGTAGAAGCAGGGAGGTACTGCTGCCCTTGTACAGGTCCTTGGTGAGGTCCCACACTGATTATTACAGCCAGTTTTGGGCCATACAAGGTGTTGGAGACATCGGGCTCCTGGAAGGGGTGCAGAGGAGAGCCTCAAAAATGGTTAGAGGAAAGAGGGGTGTAGCTATGAGGATAGATTGTTAGACCTTGATATGTACAGCTTGGAGGATAGGCGATTAAGAGGAGATATTGCCTTGTTTTAAGGCATGTCAAAATAAGGATTTATGGGACTGCTGAACTTGGAGGCAAAGGAGTGCATCTGTGGAAGAAGACAGCAAGACAAGCAGTTGAAAGGTCAGCAATATAAAATTACTAGGAGAAGCTATTGGTTTAACCAGAGGGTAATAAATTTGTGGAATTCCCATCCTGAATCCATGGTATCATGTCAAACAATTAACTGCTTTAAAAAGCATTTGGATACGCAACTAAAAAGTAATTCCATATTTGGCTATAACCATTGAGAAATGGCAAGCCTTTCAAAGGCTCTAGTAGTCTATCTTTGCTCATACCCAATCCTATGGATGTATAGGGGAGGAAGTCATAAGTCCACGAGGTGCTGAGGGACTGGGCTGGGAGAGTCTGCCCGGATGGCACAGACCTACCAGAAGGAGGCCGAAAAATAACAGGAATTTGTCAATGCCGAAAGTTGGCTTGCTGTATTGGCATTGATAGTGCAGGAGATAGAAATGCAAAATAGGAATGGCAGTGAAGTATTGAACTAACGCCAACCCCCCCCCCCCCACAGAGACTGAAAGGCATTGGGAGTGTGACTTTGAGTCGGCCATAACGCTTACGCCATTCCACCTCACCCCACCCTGCAGAGAGCGACAGATGTCGGGGTGTGCATTGAGGTCTTCGGCCCTTATGCGCACCCCATTCCATAAGGAAATAAGCTGAGATGGGTGCAATATAGGAGAATGGCGTGAAGGTTAGGGTGACAGAAACTAAGGCACACCTCAGTGCCTGTCAGTGGCAGTGGGGGTGGTGGTGGGGGTGGAATACTGTGAACATTATGGCCAACGAACCCAAGTTACGTCCCCAACACCTGTCAATCGCTACAGGGTGGGTGTATGATTGTAAACCTAACCGTGTCTGTTGGTATTTTCACTCCAAATTTTCAAAATTGGCTTTCTGGATCTCCATCTCATGAACAGTGGCACTATCATTTCATTACTCAATTCTGAAAGGCGATTTCGCACAGCAACTGTGCCATTGGGAGTCACAGGTGTGGAAACACATTTCAGGTAGGATGCAAAAAATGACAGCTGTATTGTTCATGAGGAGGTGTAAAAAATGGCAATGTTGAAAATCTGGAGAGAAAATATGAAAAATTTGCAAACTTACAAGCGTGCGTAGATACTGCCCAATGCATGCCCTTGATGCGGTCATTTTTGGGAATTTTTTCACCAAATTTTCAACATCGCCATTTTGGGACCTCTCCTCATGAACAGTGGCACTGTGATTTTGTTACTTTGTCCCGAAAGTTGATTTCACACAGCGACCGCACCCACTGTGCGCCACAGGTGCGAAAACATGTTTCACGCAGGATGTGAAAAATGACAGCTGTACTGTGCATAAGGAGGTGTGCAAAAATGGCAATGTTAAAAATATGGAGTGAAAATATAAAAAATTGGTGAAGTTACGAGCGTGCGTAGAAACTGTGCAATGCATGTTGGCAACACAGTCATTTTTTGGAATTTTTTCACCAAATTTGCAACATGGGCTTTTTGGGACCACGCCTCATGAACACTGGCACTGTTGCTTTGTTAATTGGTCCCAAAAGGTGATTCCGCTCAGCGACGGTGAAATCACCTTTCCGGGCCGAGAAACGAAATGACAATTACATGTTCACCAGGTGGGGCCCCAAGAACCCCATGTTGAAAATTTGGGGCTAAAAGTCCTAAAAATGGCTGAGATATCAACCTAAGTTGAAACCCCCCATTATAAAGCTTACCATCATTTCTTCAGTTCTCAGTTCAGCTTTGAAGAGTGCAGACATGTCCCGCTTCAGAGAAGATCATGACTCCTGACCTCTGAAGGGTAAATATGGGTGAGGGGGGTGCGGGGAGGTAGGTGGCACAAAGTGAGGGTAGGGATGGGGGAGGAGAATGGGGGAAACAACGGTGGACCGTTTTCTGCATTGCAGGTAAAAAAACAGACCGTGAGGGAAGGTTTTATTTTTTTAAACAGGTTAAAAAAAAATGGCACATTGGGGTGGGCTCCCAGTGTGCCACAATTCAGGGAGGGGGGCCGCATCCAACACTGGGAGTGGGCATCCCGCTGTTGGAAAGGGGATACTATTTAACCAGGAAAAACACATTAAGATGGGAGATGCCAACATGGAGACTGGGCACCCCGATGCTGGTTTTTCCAGAGTGTGTGGCAGGCGGCAGAAGCCGCCATGTTAGGTGTGCCACATAATGGGGTGGGGGGAAGGGGCATGCCAACACAGGGATTGGGCACCCCGCTGTCGGGATTGTGTGGCGGACAGCAGGAGCCGCCACCATATGTATTTCAGTGTTTCACCAGGAATAGTACGTAATGGAGGTGTGTCAGATCTGCCGCTGCGATGACGAGCCTGTCTCTCATTTGCAGTGGCAGATTCATTTCCAGTTGGCGGCACTCTCTGAAACTGCTGTCATCGGCAGCATGCTCACTGGTTGGCAGCTGAGGGACGCGCCCACTAAAGCATCCCCTGGATTCACCACAACACTGACACACCTTTGAAAGTGCTACTACCGTACTACTACCGCAAGATGTTGCTTGTGCATGCGCGCAAGCTGACATGAAAAGGGCTTTTCACATACAGAGAGACACGTCACACTTGTGAAAGGTGAGGTACTGACAGTCCCGGAGACAGATGCTCTCTATCTATCCACAGATCAAGTACAAGTGGGCTTCTGCACAGTGTTTTTTTTTTCATAACAATTTTTTTATTTATTTTTTTCTTTTCAACATATACCAGAAGGTAAAAATGGCAATACAGTGTACAAGGAATAGAAAAACATAAAAAGACAGTGTACAACTCATACAAATATGAATTCTCAAAATGAAACAAGTAATTAACTTCAAGCTCATGACTAAGAGCTAGATATAGAAGGAAGGTAATATAATCCAGCGAACTAGCAAACAACAGAAAACATTTCAGCAGCAACAAGCAAATCTCAGACAACGATGAATGATTATTTTAATAGGAAGTAATATCTATTATATTAAACCAAACTAATTAGATCAGAACCTGGAGGGTTTATCCTTAACATAAAGGGTCCCCATAGATCACAAAAACGGTCTAGTCTATCAGAGAGCAAAGACGATATTCTCTCATTGTTTGCAGTATACCTCATCATACTCAACCATTCAGGTAAAGTGGGTACCTTAGGGTCTTTCCAGTATTTTAAAATTAACTGCTTAGCACAGACAGAGGCTACCGCAAGCCATAGCATCTGTCGGTATGTAAGCGTAAGGGTAGATGAGGAGATTCCTAATATATATAACTCCGGGGGAAACAGGGACAGTACAAAAAAGACAAGAGTCACATATACTAGCAACGTCCACCAAGAACTCGTTCAATTTAGGGCTATCCCACAGCATGTGCAATAAATTGGCATCGGTGGACTTACATTTCCAACAAAATGAGTTAGGAGAGAGACCCATTTCATGGAGCTTAACTGGGGGACATATAATAACGGTGAAGTATTTTGAATTGAATAAGCTCACCCTGGATATCTTTGTTCCCATGGTATGCATGGTCCCATACAGAGCTCCAATCTTGGTCCTCAATTTCGATACCCAGTTCCAGTTCCCATTTCTGTTTAGCAGAAGCAGCAAGAGATGCAGAGGTTAGAGAAAAAGTGAGAGATTTGTATATCAGGCTAACACCCTTTCTGAGGGTGCATATTTTAACTAGTTGATCCCAATTTTTACAACTAGGCAGAGGAAGACCAACCAGTGAAAAATGCTGCACACAGTGGTGAACGTCATGCTGGTGGACAACCTCCATCAGATTTATCATTTGACACAAGGCCATTATTTGACTTATCGGCAGGGAAGAAAATGTATCCTTAAAACTTGATAAATGACAAAATATCACCTCTCTCACCTATAGAATCTTTATGGACCACTGATGGCATACAAGCTACAAAACGTAATTAAAATTTATGGAATAATTCAGAGCTATAAAAGCTCAACTTGGCCTAAACTTTTAGAACCCTGGTCAAGGGGAATGAGCACACCCATTAATGACGAAATCTGGAATTCCATGTTGGGAATCACCTATGCAAGTATCAACAAGCATTTGTCAATGCCGAATGTTTGCTTGCTGGCATTGGCAGTAGTAGTGTAGAAGTTACAGAGCTGCGTAATAGGAATGGCAGTGAAGTATTGAACTGAAGCCAACCCCACCACCACCCTGCAGAGAGTGACAGGCATTGGGGTGTGCGTTTGGGTTGTCAGGCATAACGGCCATGCCATTTCACCACACCCCCACCCTGTAGACACTGACAAGTGTCACGGTGTTCCTTAGGGTCTTTGGCCTTTGCACACCCCATTTCATTAGGAAATACGGTGAGATGGGTGCGATATAGGAGAATGGGGTGAACTTTGGGGCCGAAGAGTCCAAGGCATACCTCGATGCCTCTCACTGGCTGCAGGGTGTGGAATGGTATGAGCATCACAGGCAAGAATCCCAAGTCACACCCCTGATGCCTGTCATTCTCTACAGGGTTGGACGTTATGGTTGGAAACCCTAATACCTCAGGCATTCGTTGGTATTTTCACTCCAAATTTTCAACATGTTTTTTTTTGTGACCCCCCTCAGGAACAGGGGAATATCAGTTTGTTAGCTGAAAGCTGCTTATGCACAGTGACTCGGCATTTAGCACCACAGGTGCAAAACATTCGAACAGGATGAAAAATGACAGCTGTACTGTTCATGGGGAGGTGTAAAAATGGCAATGTTGCAAATCTGCAGTAAAAATATAAAAAAAATGGTGAAGTCACGCGTACATAGAAACTACTGCGCAACACACTCGTAATATAATTAGGTTGGGGATTTTTTACAGCAGATTGTCAACTCAGGCATTTTGGTGCCTCCGATCATGAACAGTGTCACTGTGATTTTCTTTATCTGTGCCGAACAATGATTTCCCACAGTGACCATGCATCTCTGTGCTGAAAGTGTGAAAACACACTTCAGCCATGTTGTGAAAAATGACAGCTGTACTGTTCATAAGGAAGTGTGGAAAAATGCCACTGGTGAAAATCTGGACTGAAAATATTATAAAGTCATGAACTTACGAGGATGCGTGGAAACTGCGCAATGCTCACTCGTAACATAGTCATTTTATGGACTTTTGTCACCAAATTTTCAACATAGCCATTTTAAGACCTCTGCTCATGAACAGTGTAACTGTGATTTTCTTAATCTGTCCTAAACATTGCTTTCGCTTACACAAAGCACCATTGTGCGCTACATGTGCGAAAACACATTTTGGGCGATATATGAAAAATTGCAGCTGTACTGTTCATAAGGAAGTGTAATAAAATAGCAATGTTGAAAATCTGGGTGAAAATATTAAATTAAAACTTACGAGCATGCATAGGAATTGTGCAATGCGGCTAAGTAAAGAATCATTTTAGAATTTTTTCACCAAATTTTCAACATAGCCATTTTAAGACCTCTGCTCATGAACAGTGTCACTGTGATTTTCTTAATGTGTCCCATACATTGATTTTGCACATCGACTGCGCCATTGTGCGCTACATGGGCAGAAACACATTTTGGGCAAGATGTGAAAAATGACAGCTGTACTGCTCATAAGGAGGTGTGGTAAAATGGCAATAATGAAAATCTGGAGTGAAAATATTGAAAATTAGCAAACTTACGGTGTGCGTAGGAACTGTACAACTCACACTCGTAAAACAGTCATTTTTTGGAATTTTTTCACCAAATTTTCAACATAGCCATTTAAGACCTCTGCTCATGAACAGTGTCACTGTGATTTTCTTAATTTGTCCCGTACATTGATTTTGCACACGACTGCGCCATTATGCGCTACATGGAGTGGAAACACGTTTGGGTGAGATGTGAAAATGACAGCTGTACTACTCATAAGAAGGTGTGGTAAAATGGCAATGTTGAAATTCTGGGTGAAAATATTGAAATTCATAAACTTACGACGTCGCGTAGAACTGTACAACTCACGCCGTAAAACAGTCATTTTGGAATTTTTTTCACCAAATTTTCAACATAGCCATTTTAAGACCTTTGCTCATGAACAGTGTCACTATGATTTTCTTAATTTATCCCATACATTGATTTTCAAGACGCCGATCATGCCATTGTGAGCTACATGGGCAGAAACATGTTTTCGGTGAGATGTGAAATGACAGTCTGTACTACTCATAAGAAGGTGTGGTAAAATGGCAATGTTGGAAATCTGGAGGAAAATATTGAAAATTCGCGAACTTACGGGCGTGCATAGGAACTGTAAACCCACGCTCATAAAAGTCATTTTTTGGAATTTTTTCACCAAATTTTCAACATAGCCATTTTAAGACCTCAGCTCATGAACATTGTCACTGTGATTTTCTTAATTTGTCTCGTACATTGATCTCGAACACCGACTGCGCCATTATGCGCTACATGGGTGGAAACACATTTTGGGTGAGATGTGAAAAATGACAGCTGTACTGCTCATAAGGAGGTGTGGTAAAATGGCAATGTTGAAAATCTGGAGTGAAAATATTGAAAATTCGCGAACTTACGAGCCTGCGTAGGAACTGCACACATGCTCATAAAACAGTCATTTTTGGAATTTTTGCATCAAATTTTCAACATGGGGTTTTGGGACCCCTTCTCATGAATGATGTCACTGTGCAAAGTGTATTCAGGCCCAAAGGGTGATTTCCAGCGATTGCACAGTGGCTGAGAATCACCTGCCAGACTGAACTCATACGCCATGACATGTCATCATCAAGCTACTTGAATCGATAAATATAAAAAGTTGAAAAACCCTATCTAGCCATTATACAGCTTACGGCATTTCCTCCAGTTCGCGGTGGCTTTGAAGAGTGCAGGCGTGTTCCCGGTCCATCAAGATCGTCACGCTGAGCTCCGGAGGTAAGTATGGGGTGAGGGGGTGGGGAGGCAGGGTGTGCAGTGGGTGGGTGCGGGTTGTGGAGGAGCCAGGGAGACTACATGGGACCGCTTTTTCTTCTGTTTTTTTTTCAATGACGACAGCGGGCGTTTGCCACACTGGGGTGGTCCCAGCATGGCACAAGGACGGTTGGGGCGTTCAGCCGACGGGATTGGGCACCCCGTCAGCTAGCATCACTTGCCACGCCGGGGTGGCTCCAGCGTGGCACCTTGTACTGGGGAGTGAAGCGCGATAGCATGGGGGAGGGAGAGACAGTGAAGCCGATGGGGATTGGGCACCCCGTCGGCTAATACCATCGAGTTTCCATGCTGGGATGGGCACCCAGCGTGGCATTTGGGAGGCTTTGGGGAGCAGCACAGCCGACGGGGATTGGGCAACCCCGCTGCTATAGAGTGTGTGTGTAGGGGCAGCACGCAGTATGCGTGCAGTGTGTGTGTGTGTGTGTGTGTGTGTGTGTGTGGTGGGGGAGCCGCATGAGCAGGCGATATCTGATTGCTGCTCACTGGAAGCGTAGCTCCCCTTTCAACTGTATGCCACTGCATTTTGGAGCTTGTCATAGACAGCTCCAGCATGCATTGGCTTACAGGGGCCGCGCCTGCCAACACACTGACTGAATTGGAGGAGGAGGTGACACACCTCCGAAATCTCGGATGATTGCACTATGTTTCTTGCACATGCGTCAAGCAAACATAAAAATGTGAAGCTGTGCCAATCCAATTTAATGTAACCAACGGGGTTTACCTGACTCCTTCTAAACTGAATATATTCAATCCATCCCTGTCTGAGCTTTGCACTAGATGCAAGAAGGAAGAAGGCTCTGTATAACATATGTTTGTAACCTGTCCCATACTACAAATCTTTTCGAACAATATACAAATATTTACTTCAAAAACTCTGGGTGTCCATATTTTTTTTTATGCTGGAATTCAATTACTTGGATGTAGGTAGAGAGACTGCACTGAAATATCTTCTAACTTGTTTGCACTTATTGACCCTTTTGCTTGTCAGTGCCAAGAAACTTCTAATATATAAGAAGGATACAACTTTGCCCATTTTTATGTTGGCTCGCGTGTACGCGCCAGCCAACATATTGCAGTAGTAGCAGATTTGGAGGTGCGGTCACTGTGAGTGAATGCAGGGCACGCATCAGTAGGTGCGTCCCTCATCCCCCAATAAGCCAGCATGCAGGTGATACGTAAAGTGGCCACCAGATCTAATAAAAGTGCCGCTGTAATGAGAGGCAAGCTCGTCATGCAGCGACACAATAACACACCTCCCAACGTGCCCTTCCTGGTGAAGCATTCCACTAAACATGGCACCCCACAGTTCATGTGCCGACATTACAGCCCACTCCTCGTTGGTATAATGGCCCCCCTCCCATTTCAATTGTGTGCTGAGGGGGTGCTCAATCCCCCTCAGCATCATGTGGACCCCCCACAGTCATTCTTTGCCAATGGGGGACCAATCCCCGTCGGCTTCAGGTCCCAATTCAATCTGCTGATGAGGGAGCCCACTCCCCATCGGCATAATGCCCCCCCATTTGTTGTATGCCGAGGGGGTGCCCAATCTCCCTCGGCTCTTGGCCCCTCTCTTCCACTTGGTATGTGCCGATGGGGGTGTCCAATCCCCCGTCGGCTACAGCCCCCCCAAAAAAATACTCAGGTGGCATGCTGGGAGCCCACCCCAGCGTGCCAAATTCCCCTAAAAAAAAAAATCCCACAATGTTTTCTTTTTTTTTTAAACCTGCAAACCCAGAAAACGACCCTCGCCAGAGGCCAGTGGCCCTCCCTCAACCCGCGCTCACCCTCTGCACACCCTGCCTCCCCACACACACACACTCTCACCCTATACTTACCTTCGGAGCACAGGGTGATGATCTTTGGTGGACCGGGAACACGTCTGCACTCTTCAAAGTCAACCATGAACTGAAGAAATGCCAGTAAGCTATATAATGGCATAAATAGGATTTTTCAACTTTGGTGCATATCTCGGCCATTTTTGGGAATTCTGGCACCAAATTTTCAACATGGGGTTATTAGGACCCCTCCTCATGAATTCAGTCACTGTCATGGCGTTATTCTGGCCCAAAAGGTGATTTTGTGGTCACTGCATGGAATCACCTTTGGGACTGATTAACGAAATGACAGTGCCACTGTTCATGAGGTGGACTCTCAAAAAGCCTATGTTGCAAATTTTTTTATTTTATTTTATTTATTTAGCTTTTGTTGACCGGGTAAGTGCACTAGACAAATCCTGCCTATTTTCAGGCACGACCCGGGGGAAGGGGATACAGATGAATGCCAACTGACCTTGAACCAGATTAAGCTGTTGGTGGTATTTTTTGGTGGTAATTTGGTGGACAAAATCCAATAAATGACTGTTTTATGAGCGTATGTTGCGTAGTTTCCACTCACGCTTGTAACTTCGTGAATTTGTAATATTTTCACTCCAGATTTTCAACATTGACATTTCCCAACACCTCCTTATGAACAGTATAGCGGTTGTTTTACATATACTGGGCAAAATGTGTTTTCACACTTTCGGTGCAGAATAGCGCGGTTGCTGTGGGAAATCAGTTTTAGGGACACATTGAGAAAATGACAGTGACACTGTTCATGAGCAGAGGTACTAAAATGCCTATGTTGAAAATTTGGTGATGAAAGTCCATAACATGACTGTGTTACAAGCGTGCGTTGCACAGTTTCCTCGCACCCTTGTAACTTCGCAAATTTGCAATATTTTCATGCTAGATTTTCAACACTAGCATTTTTTCACACCTCCTTATGAACAGTACAGATGTCATTTTTCACATCCTACCCAAAATGTGTTTTCGCACCTGTGGCGCACAATGGCATGGTCGCTGTGGGAAATCAACTTTTGAGACAGGTTAACAAAATCATAGTGCCACTGTTCATGAGGGGAGGTCCCAAAATGCCTATGTTGAAAATGTGTCTCTGCAGGGTGGGGGTGACGTTGGCATCAGTTCAGTACTTCACTGCCATTCCTACTATGCATCTCTACCTCCTGCACTACCAATGCCAATGCCAGCGAGACAACATTCGGCATTGACAAATGCTTGTTTTTGCAGAGATTGAATGGTGTTATTGATTGTAGTAGAAGACTGAAAAGACTGTTATATAGCTGAAGATAAATTTGAAATCTTTAAAAATATTCAGTCCACTTTCTTTCAATATATGGACATTTATCATTTTAAAATATCCATAGCTCCCTTTAAGATACTAATTTATTGTATGGCCACTTTAAATAGCTATCATCTCTGGCTGCCCCTCCTCCCCTGTGTATATAATGAAAGGCTCTTCCTTGTGAATGGGCTGTCCCTGTGGAGTTGGATAGATTATTCTGACCCCCCCCCAAAAAAATTAATTTAAAAGGAAAAAAAAAGGAATGTCATACTAGTGAAAGATGACAGATTGATGGTATGGAAAATTAATGTCCTATGTTTACCCACAGATCAAGTACCACAAAGAGTGAAGAAAGTCGAGCTGGTGAAATGTTAAGCTGGTGAAAGGTGAGGGATGGTAGTGGAGACTGAAGCCCTCTACTTATCCACAGATCAGGTACAAGTGGGCTTCCACACACAGAGTGATGCATGTTGCACTGGTGAAAGGTGAGGAACTGGTGGTACTGGAGGCTGATTCCTTCCATTTAGTGACAGATCAGGCACAGGTGGGCTTCCACACACAGTCATGACCATCACAATAATGAAAGGTGAGGAACTGGTGGTACTGGAGGCTGATTCCCTCTGTTTATCCACAGATAAGTGCAAGTGAGCTTCCACACACAGTGACGAATGTCACACTGGGGAAAGGTGAAGGGATTGAAAGTGCTAGAGACAGATGCCCTTTGTGTATCCACAGGTTAAGTACAAGTGGGTAAACCAGACTGGTAGTGCCCCAGTTAAGTGCCGGGTGACCTGCATTTGGAATGAGCGCTGGTCATTGGGGACTGGCTGGGAGGAAGGACTGAGCATCCAAGGAACTGCTCTCCTTCTTCGGGGGGGGGGTTGCTGTTGACTGGTGGAGACCACTTGCAGCACAGTCAGGAGCATCAGGATGGAAGGGAGGGGATGCTTCCAAATGCCTGTCACACCTCCATGCCACTGCATGCAGGCGCAACTGTATCGTTGCACACCAACACCCCAGGGGGAGAAAAACCAGAGGAGGAGGAGGAGGAAAAAGGCTGCCCACAGGCTCTCACATGACTGACCAGGCTGGCCACTCACCTTGGATGGTCCTGGGCAAGTGGTAGATAACAGGTACGTCCATGAGAAGGTCAATGGTGGGGCTGGTGATGCCGCCGGATGAGTCCAGGCTAAGAAACAACTCTGTGAAGAATAAAAAAGTGGGTTTCCGCACAGAATGATGAATGTCACACTGGAGAAAGGTGAGGGACTGACAGTACTGTGTAGCGATGCCATCTTATCCATGGCTCAAGTACAAGTTAACTTCCACACACAGTGATATATGTCACACTAGTAAAAGGTGAGAGACTGAGGGTACTAGAGGCTGATGCCCTCTGTTAAGCAACAGATCAAGCACAGGTAGACATTCATGCACAGTGGTAAATGTTGTGCTGGTGAAAGGTGAGAGACTGACAGGACCGGCAACACAGATGCCATTTTATTATCCTCAGATCAAGCACAGGTGGGCTTCCACACACTGTGATGAGTGTCACAGTGGGGAAAAGTGAGGTACGGATGATATTGGAGACAAACAACCTCAGTTTCTATACACATCAAGTACAGGTGGACTTCAGCACACAATGGTGATTATTGTGCCAATGAAAGGTAAGAGACTAATGGTATTGGGGATTGATGCCCTCTGTTTATTCACAGATTAAGTACAGGTGGGTTTCCACACACTGTGATGAGTGTCACGCTGGGGAAAAGTGAGGAATTGACAGGACTGGCAACACAGAGGCCCTCTGTTCATCCACAGATCAAGTACAAGTGGATCTTAACACAGAGTGATGTATGTTGCACTGGTGAAAGGTGAAGGACTAATGGTACTGGAGACTAATGCCCTCTTATCTACAGATCAAGTACAGGTAGGCTTCTGCACAGTGTGAATATTGTGCAAGTGTACCCACCCCCCGCTACTTTACACAGTTAGCTACCCCTGGTACCCTTGACTGGGCACAAACTACTTCAGAAATTGGTACCATCCCTAGCTTTGGGAATGTATACCAGGCTCATTACTTCTAGAGGTCAGAAAGGGGTGGGGGTTTACAAAAGCAATTTACTTATGACCAATAACCCAGATCCTAGAGAGAGAACTTTTTGCTAAGGCTATGCTAGACCTATACTTCTGGAGGGGTACCCAGTAACTCCACACACATGAAGCAAAAACGTAAATGTCCAAACCAGAGTTGGGGTTCTAGAGTGTGACTTTATTCCAAAAGATGTTCTCTAAAGCAAGGGTGGGCCCCCAAGGTTCACACATCATGGCACAAGGAATTACAGAGCAACAGAATGACTGTATCTGACAGAAACTTTACGTATTCCCATTTCTCATAGGACATTGAATTCCCTTCAGTGGCACTGGCCACAACTGAACCTTTTATCTAGTGGCAACTGGCCACAACTGAGCACACATTTACCATATGGCATAGGACATTAAATCTTCAAGTGGCAAACGGCCACAACAGAGCACACAGGGGCTCATAACTAGCACAACCCACTCCAGGGGGTAAACTTCTCTTCAGACATTGGCCACCATGTCCAAAATAACCAAGCACCCTTACAGAACCTGTAATGCTGAACTGGTTACTCCAGATGGGGGTCTGCATACCCTTTGCTTCTAAATTCATACCCAGCCATTCTTTCAGAGTTACACCTTAAAACATCTTGAAAACACTTAGGTAAATGCATCTTTGAATGAACTTTTGCATCCAGCATTTAAGAAAGCACTACTCTAGGAGTGTAAGAACTTAGAGCCCTGAACAATGTGAACAGTCTGCCTCTGGACCCCACAATTGTCAGCCAACTTTACATTGAGAAAAGTCTCAACTTCAGAACAGAACTGGTGTACCTTTCCCATTTAACCAGAGAAACACCAAAGTACAGGCACTTACTTCAGGAAACACACAGTCAGATCTACTCACAGTTAGAACAGTACAAGCAGCTTTAATCAATCAATCAATCAATCAAACTTTATTTAACCAGGCAGTTACATCATTGAGCAAGCTCATTTTCAAGATGGTCCTGGACACATAGGACAAACACAGTTTCAGTGCTACAACATAACACAGTATACCAGTGATCATTACAGTATGTAGAAAGTATACCGTCAGTAGGAGCTGGAGAAAACTTACAAAGTCAATTATAAGCCTACACACAAACATATATAGTCATTTCAGAGTGTACTGGTAGAGATCTATATAGCACATAGGAAGGATAGGATGAAGACTCAATGGACGGTAGGGGAGCTGGAAGACAATACACCAAGGGAGAGAAAGGAGAGTAGCCTACTGAGTGGGAGGTTCCCCAATAAGAAACTAGTTTGAGGAAGGAAGGAGGAAGATCAGGAGGGGAGTAGTTACTTTAGTTAGGAGGCCAGCCAACAGGAGGTATAAGAAGACCAGGGTATATCTGGGGGCTGGGGGTTTAACATTTTGGGAGAGTAGAGATTACCTGAAGCAGTCACATGCCATTTTCAGACATCTATATGGCAGCTGTCTGACTATATAGGTGCTAGGCAGCAGGGAGAGTTTAAGAGCTTTTTGCATGTTATTCCAGAGCAGTGGTAGATAGTAGCTGATAGCCATTGAGCCAAGACATTTCCTGGACCTTGGTATGTTAAATAGGACAAGGGAGGACTTCCTTAAGCCATAGACACCTTTAGAATGCTCAAACAATTAGCAGAGATAGGGTGGTAGTTTGTTGGCTATAGCCCGGAAGAGCCACATGTCCTGGATCAAATAGGGGATTGCCCCTAGAATCCATTCTGTAGCAGTCCTTTTCATCCCTCCAGGGATGAATATCAGGAGATCCTGCTGTAGACAACAGTTTCCACCATTTCTCTTGGCAGGTTGGAGAATTTCAAGACTAGGGTGAGAAAGTAGGCTCTCCTCTCAGAGCCCACAGTAGCTCTCACTCCTCACACTTCAGTTACTGACACAGAACTCTCTCTACCAACTCCAACTGACTACTCCACCAAGATTCCAAAAACTCCCCACTCACAGCGAGCTGCTGTGGCTTATGCTGCTGTGAGAGTTCTAAATAACCTCATCTCTCTCATCTCAGCGGAGACCAAGTAAACAAGAGAGTGAGTAGGTGAAAACCCCATTTAACTAGTTATTCACCATCTGCCTTTCCTACCCAGCACTGACACTGATGGGATTCTAGTAACCCCAGGGAACTGGGTGGTTACACTCACCCCTGCCAGGCAAATGACTGTCCGCAGTCATCTCTCCACCCGGCACCAGGCCATCCTACTCTCTGTGTTGCCTATGGGGAGGTAGCGCTACTTCTCTCCTACCATGTGCCAGGCACAGGCAGGCAACACTGAAGGAACAGAGGCTGGCTGATGAAACTTTAGTCCCTATCCTACAATCTATCTATGGATACTCAGTGGCTCCAAGAAAACTGCTTGAAGCATGCCCTAATAGACAGCACTGATGACCCCTATTGTGAATCAGGACCACCAACCTGCCCATCCCCCTAGCCCTCTAGGGAAAATCTGTCTGACCATGCTGCCTACCTGGGAACCTATCCCCTCAAGCTTCCCAGGGTACCTGTGAACAAAAACAAGGAAACATACATTACACTGCATTACATTTCCCCTAAATTTCCCCACAACCTCACACCTGTGAAGAAAACATGTTAACACCATGTTAACCACAAACAATGCCAAAGAACTCTAAGAACAGGGGAACTCAGCTGAATTCCAGCATCTTCTTCTTCTCTTCTTTTCTTCTTTTCATCCTTTATTCCTCAGGAGCACCTGCAAAAAAGAAAAATCCAAAAACACATTCTGCATTCCACACAGTGCCCAAACCTCCACCTGAACACTAGAGAACCCCCAAAATATTTTTCTATAAAAGTACAAAAGTAAAAAATGGAAATAAGACATTTATACAACACATTCAGGGATGGAAGGCCCTAAAAAGTTCAAAGCTGGTGACTAGATTGCTGATGCCCATAGCCATGGTCCACTAGAGTCTCTCCTAGGCTGGGGCATGCTGAAGAACAGTTCGTGGACAGGACAGGGCCTGTATAGCACTGCAATCCATGGGGAGAGTCTTCAATGACAGACATTACAGTTCCGTGGATAGTCTTCAAATGTAGGATGTGTTGTGAAAGTCAGTAAAGTAAACAAAAAGTTTGGTCTTACCAGTTCCTTGAAGACCAAAACAAAGGATCACCTTACTTCTATGAGCTGAAGACCTTCTCCCTTCAGACCAGGTGGCATGTTTGGATACTGCTGGATTGATGTCCTCTGGAAAAACAAATGATGAAACAGGAAAACAGCTGGAATGATGTTGTCTGGAAACCAAACGATGAAATAGAGAAACAGCTGGGTTAATGTAATCAGGAAAGCCAGGCAATGAAACAGAGAACTGCTGGAATGATGTCATCTGGAAGGCCAGGCGATGGAACAGCAAAACTGCTGGGATGATGAAAATGGATACACCTGAAGAATGCTGGAACACCAGAAGAGTGGCATCTTCCTCCATGGATACTGCTACTTCGGATGGCAGACACTGGGCTGCCACTGCTCGCTTCCCTTTAGGCATGCTGGGCATATTCACAGAGAGTGACACCATTAAGGGTAGTACCACTCAGGGTGTGGGGTGAGGACTATGACTCCATCTGGGCATTCATAGTTGATGTCATGGAATGTCTGAACCCCAGCCCCATCCGCAATTCGCACAGTGTCCATAAACAGAGTCCTGCCCATTCTGCAGAATTTAAGGTGATCGTTTATGACTTTGTCCCTTACACATTCTGCTGCACCAGAGTACAAATTCTTGCTTGCCTCCTCCAACAGCCAGGATTGCCTGTTTTGTTCGATTTCCTCCCAGACTCGAAGAGGAAAGGTAGGAAAGGACTTCCCATAGATGGCGTCAGCCCTCCTATGTATCAGTCTCTCCTCCTTGCTACTTTTCACTAGTCTGCAACCCATGGCCCGGCTTGGGGGTGGCCAGTCCTGGTTGAGCCAGTGTCGCATACTTAAAGAACTTGTCCCCTACCATCTCTGTGGACAGGTTACTGGAGCCTTCTCCAACTGTCTCTGGCTCCTCTGAGGCAAGAGCTTGAGGTGACTCATGGGGACCCTCAACATGAAAATACACTTCTTCATCCTCCTCTTCCTCATTCATTATCTGAGCCCAAGAGTGAGCAAACGTCCTCACTCCTGAGACATTCCACTCCTCACTGGGTATGGAGGTAGACACCTCCCAATTCAGTGTCTCTTGCAGTTCGTCCTCCACCACTAGGCTAGGACTCAGACCCTGCTTCCATGGGTCCACGGATCCTTCCATTGCACTGTCCACTTGGGACACAGGCGTGGAAACCTCTCTCTGTTCCTGCCCTTGCAGTGGATCAACATCAATTTTACTCTCTCCTTCTGTAATACACTCTGTAGAACTTTCCCCAACAGGTTCAACCTGGTGCTGCGTGCTGCTGCAGCCAGAGTCCCCTACTAGAGTCCAAATGGGAGCCAATTGAATTCTTGATGCCCTTTCTGGCACTGCACCCCTGCTCATTCCATACTTCACAAGGCAGTCCAAGCAATGGGGTATGAGAAACCTATCCCTTCCAGACTTTAGGCACACAATGCACAGTCTCACTGGATAGCTAGGGATTGCTGCATCTGTAGGCAACCTTTCACCATAGAAAGCTCTCTCTATTTCTCTTAGTGCTGCCACCTCCTTTGCAATCATAGCTCGGGCATGATCCGGATATTGGGAAGTTCCCAAAGCCATGTCTGAAAACAAATACACAAAACTTGTTGTTACTGAATTGCTCACGAGTCTCTTTACTGTCTCACAAAATGGCTCCCTGCTGCTGTGTTTACATTGCTGACCCCGCCCTGTAATGGCAACGGGTAGCTTTCCTCATGCATCAAACTTTGTTCACTTGCTAAAACTGTGTTTCCAACCTTTTCTGGCTACTGAATTTACTCAAAACTGCAATTGATTGCTCTGCTGGTACATTTTGACATATTCATATGATTTTAAACTTGACTGCGAACAGCATCAAGTCAGGAAAACTATTTACACATGCTCAAAGTCACTTGTAAGCCCCATAGTCTTTCTTTGTACAGGATTGCCTGTTTGCTGCATTCTCACTATACAACTCACAGTCCCTTTTTGCTTAGAAAAATGCACTGTTGCTGAAACCATTATCACCTCACAGTCTATGCTCAGAATTTTTGTTTGTTGCACTTGCTCTAACAATGCACAGTCCTTCTTTGCAAAAAAATCACACTGCTTTCACACAGATTCCGCTGGCTTGATAATCACACACAGTTTGTTTGTATAGTTAACTGGTTTACTCACTGAATTCAGTAGCTGGCTTCCTCTGATGGAAATTTTCGGCCTGTGCCAATCCTGGGGGAGGCTCCAGGTGAAACGGGCTGGCGGTCCTGCCGATCATAGCCATAAATGCCTCGCTCATTTTCCAGTCAGTCGGACAACAGGTTGAGCCCGAAATTACACAGTAATAGTCTATTTACTACAGTTTAGAATGTTCACAAGCCCCTCAATGGTTGATCCTGGTCTGACCAGCTCGCACACCACTCTCTCTCTCCTCCTTGAACACTCTGCAGTGCACAGATGCTGGCCAGGGGGCAGGACTGGATGCAGTCGTACCAATCACTCGACACCATGCAAATGAGCCTCTCTCTCTCCTCACTTGCTCTTCCTTCATGGCGATCGTCGAGCAGGAGCAAATTTAAGCTGCAAACTGTAATTTTTTTTTTTCTCAGCTGCAATTTCAGTGGCGGGAGAGCCATTTTGACAATTTTCTCCACAGTTTCTGGACAATTTCTCTAGCGACTCCCCCAATTTGCACACAAAGCGCATAAAACTTTCAGGGCACATATCTGAGTCTGTTCCTTAAAGTCCACACTACTTTTGTCACTTGACAATTGCAATTTAAAAGTTCTGTAAACACTTTCTGATGCAGACTAGAAGAAGAATCAGCATTTATATAGCACTTTTCATACACAGTATTCCCAAAGTGCTTTACAAGCAATGCTAGACTGGTAGTGAAGTGACTGAATGTGTGGTGGTGGCCATATCTCACACACACACACACACACACACCCTGGATAATTGCATGAACTGGTTTATGGTAAGGGGAATGTTGGCCAGGACACTGGGAATGTTCCCTGCTCTTTATGAAGAGTACCCTGGGTTCTTTTACTTCCACCTGGACACCCACCAGGATGGGCAGAAGGGACCTTGGTTTAACATCTCATCTGAAGGACGGCACACCTCAGCAATACAGCACCCCCCAATACTGCACTCAGATGCCAGCGATTTTTAGGTGCAAGTCTATCCCGGTGTGGGACGAGAACCCACAACCTTCTGGTCCAGAGGCAGATGTGCTACCAACTGAGCCACGCTGACACACGCTTCAAGGCTTTACTGTCCACTGCAAGTTGACAACACACAAGAAGCATTCTGTTCTTTTCTGTTCTAGATAATTTCGTTAACTCAAATAATGGCAAGAGGAGATGGGTGGCAGCCAGTCTTGATGGCTGGCGGGTTGTAATAGCCGCCTGTCATTGGAGATTTTTTGTTAATCTTGAAATTCCGGGTGCTGGAGAGGAGGAGGGGAGGAGTGAGCTCATTGCAGAGGGTAGGAGAATGGGGGTTGTTTTCAATGCAATTGGGCTGGGAAGGAGGGGGGCTGTTTTTTTTCCTTTTTGTGTGTGTTTCTTGAATATGAATACGCATGAATAGTGCCTTTCTTCATTTTTCAGACCCCAATAATGAATAGTGCATAATTCGTGGTATTCAGGAAATACTATTCGTTATTTGCACACCTCTTGGTGCCTTCTGCAAGCACTCAGTATACCTCATTGAATAAACAAGCTACATAAGGCCACAGGTTATAGATCTACACATGGTTTGCATAGCAAGAAAAAGTTTCCCCATGGCATCAGTCCTCTTTAGTGAACTACCCCCCAGACTGATCAATTGTCTCAGGGATAGGGTCTCTGACAAATAATTTATGTGTGCTCCAGGACTTTTTTCTCAAACAGTAGTACAATACCTCCCACCATATTTAAAGAGGAAATGAGGCCAACATTTTTGGCATCAATAAATTCAGAATTTGGATCAGCATATCCTCAATCAGCCTCATGCCAAAAAATCAGATCTGTAAGTTACTTCATTTAATAGTTACACATTATTTTGTAACCCTTGATTCACTGCCTGTTTAAAAAAACAGTTTTAGTGAAGAGCTGCTGATGATGTCATCTCCTGAACTTACAACCTAGTCCTCCCTGCAAGCTACCTTTATATGACTTATTTCTCCTATGCTACTTAAAACTACAGGTGTAGTAAACATCTGAAAAAGAAAAACTGACACGGGGGGGGGAGTCAGCACATGCACTTCCATAATGTATAGATGCAAAGTACAGTACTTCAGAATGTGACGGGGGGATGGAATGCAGCAGCAAACACAGCTTTAGAATGACAAAGTCGTATGAAATTTTTAAAATACTGCAGGTATGAGATATAGAAATGTCACCAGGTTGCAATTGTGGAATGCAGCAATGACAAATCTCAGTAGCTGGAACACATAATGTAATTTTAGAATGTGGCAGTGATGCACAATTTCGGAATGTGGTGATGATTCACAATTTTAGAATGTGGTGGTGATGCACAATTTTGGATTGTGGTGATGATGCACAATTTTGGAATGTGGTGGTGATGCATAATTTTGGAATGTGGCAGTGATGCACAATTTCAGAATGCAATGGTGACAATTTTTGGAATGCAGCAGTGATGCACAATTTCAGAATGCAGCAGTGACGCACAATTTCATAATGCGGCGGTGACACAGTTTCGGAATGTGGTGGTGAGACATAATTTCAGAATGCTGCAGTGATGCACAGGTTCAGAATGCAGCAGTGATGCACAGGTTTGGAATGTGGCAGTGCTGTACAATTTTGGAATGCGGCAGTGATGCATAATTTCAGAATGCAGCAGTGATGCACAATTTCAGGATGCAGCAGTGACGCACAATTTCAGAATGTGGTGGTGATGCATAATTTTGGAATGTGGTGGTGATGCACAATTTTGGAATGCGACGGTGACGCACAATTTCAGAATGCAACGGTGACACCGTTTCAGAATGTCATGTTGATACATAATTTCAGAATGCAGCAGTGATACACAGGTTCAGAATGCAGTGGTGACACAGGTTTGGAATGTGGCAGTGATGTACAATTTCAAAATGCAGCAGTGATGCACAATTTCAGAATGCAGCAGTGACGCACAATTTCAGAATCGGTGGTGACACACAGGTTGGTGTGATTGTATGGTTTAGGAATGGCGGTGAAGCACAGTTTAGAAATCGGCAATGGTGCACAGTTTCAGAATGTGGAGGTGACACACGGTTCAAGAGTGAGGCAGTGATGCTAAATTTAAGAGATGGTGGTGATACTGGAATTTCAGAATGCGGCAGTGATGCACAATTTCAGAATGCAGTGGTGACGCACAATTTCGGAATGTGATGGTGATGATGCACAATTTCGGAATGTGGTGGTGATACACAATTTTGGAATGTGGTGGTGATGCACAATTTTGGAATGTGGCAGTGACGCACAATTTCAGAATGCGGTGGTGACACACAGATTCGGAGTGTGGCGGTGATGCACAGTTTAGGAATGTGACGGTGATGCACAGCTTAGAAATGCGGCAGTGGGGCACAGTTTCAGAATGTGGCGGTGACACATAATTTCAGAATGCAGCAGTGAGGCACAGGTTCAGAATGCAGTGGTGACAGGTTTGGAATCTGGCAGTGATGTACAATTCGAATACGGTGATGCACATTTCAGAATTGGTGGTGACACAGGTTGGTGTGTGATGATGGTTGGGATCTTGTGGTGATGCACAATTTAGGAATGTGGCAATGATGCATAATTTCAGAATACAGCGGTGATGCACAGGTTCAGAATGTGGTGGTGACGCACAATTTTGGAATGTGACGGGGATGCACAATTTTGGAATGTGGCAGTGATGCACAATTGTGGAATGTGGTGTGATGCTCAATTTCAGAATGTGGTGGTGACGCATAATTTCGGAATGTGGCGTGATGCACAATTTGGGAATGTGGCATGATGCACAATTTAGGAATATGGAAGTGACAACTTTGGAATGTGGCATTGAAACAACTTGGTGAGGATGTGCAGTTATTGGATTTGGCAGGGATGTGGCATTTCAGAAAATGGCAGGGATGCGCAATTTCGGAATGTAGCACGGATGCATAACTTTAGAATGTGGCTGGGATGCATACTGTTGGAATGTGGTGGGGATGTGATACCCAATTTTGAAATATGGTAGGGGCGTACAATTCTGGAATGCGGCAGGGACAAGCAATGTCAGAATAAATGGTGCATCCTGTCACATTCCACTATATTCCAGAACTGCCAGTCATCACCAAATTCCCCGTTGTGTGTCCCTGTTGCATTTGAGACTGACTGTCCCACCACATTTTGAGATAGCACATCCCTGTCACCTTCTCAGATTGCATGTCCTCCCAAACATTTTAGAATTGTGCACCACCTTGACATTCTATGTCTTATTTCGGTGCTGCATTCCAAAACCACCTCCTGACACGTTCTAAAGTACAGTGCCATGCATCTTAAACATTCTGGAAATGCAAGCACTGCAACCAACCCTATGTAATTATTTTTTTTTTAAGGATTACTATAGCTACCGTTTCTTAAACTTTGGAGAAGCAAGTCCTATAAGGTTGCTGACAGGAGGCCTAGAGTGTGAGTTCAGGGGATGACATCATCAGTGGCTCTTCACTGAAACTGACTTTTTTGAATAGGTAATGAAATGAGGGTTACAAAATACCTCATAACTTTAAAACAAAGTATAGTAGAAACCTAATGTTTGGTATGAGATTTATTGGGGGTATGCTTATTCTAATTCTGTAATGCAGCATTTTTGGAGGGAGTCCCTCTTTAAGGGACACAAGAGATACCTTGAAAATACTTAGAAAAAAAACATAAAATGGGAACAGGGTTATCTCTGGTTGACTGTGGATGTTGAATCCCTACAGTATATACGTCCATCCATCACAAGGATGGTATTGAAGTATGTATACACTTCTTGAGAAAGAGTCCACTGAAGGACTGGATACTGAGAGAATTTATTGAGAAAGCTTTGGAGTTTGTACTGAGTCACAACATGTTTGAGTTTGATGATTTTTACATTCAGGTATGTGGAACAGCACTGGAGCCCTCAATGGTCCCTGTATATGCAAACCTTGTCTTTGGCCTATGGGAGGAAACAACAATCTATGATGAGGGAATTAATCCATTCACAAAGAATCCGAGGACAGATTTTCAAAGAGCCTGACATGGCCCAGAGACTAAGGGTCGGATTCTCAAAGCCCCTGAAAATCCCACAGCTGCAGGAAAAGCTCGGCACAATTGGGTTGCCACTTGTAGAACTGCAGTTTCTCCCACAGCTACAGTATTCTCAAAAGTGGAGTCGGTTTACAACCGGCTCCACGATCTACGGCAGCTTGCAGGTGTTTTTTTTCCCACAGCTGTGGAAAAATGTTAATGCCGGTGGGACCAGGTGTAACTTCTCCCATTACTGCGTCAAACTGAGAATACCAATCTCTGTAGCTGCGGAGATTTCAGTCCGCAACCGGAGTTGCAGTGTGGGACTTATTAGTCCCAAGTAGTTTTGAGAATCTGGCCCCAAGTCCCTGCGCGCAATTCCCTCATGCAGGGAAAAATTCTTGCACCTGCGAAAATGTTATTTTCAGCATTTTCGATGTCCACAGGCAGCATTTTCCTTTTTTCCCGCAGCTGCACAAAAAAATGTTATGCCTGGGAATACCAGGCATAGCATTTTACTGCAGCTGCACAAAAAAATAGATGCAAACTTTCATAAACGGTGGAAAAGGTTGCAAAATGGCAGCCTTTTTGGAAATTGAGTGCGTGCAAAAAAAAAAACTGAGGTTGCACAAGAAAACCCTTCCTTATGCAACTTTTTTCCCGCACTGTGCAATTTTTCCACTTTTGAAAATCTGGCTCCTGAAATGTTGGCATCGCTTAATAAATTATTACATTTGTATCTGGGAGGGGCAGAGCATGAGGCTTATGAATTTGTGAAATGGCTCAATAAAAATTACTTGTATTTCAGGTTCACTGTAACTATTGATCCAGTGTTAATTCATTTCCTAGATCTAACACTGACTGGTGACATGGAAGGTAATAGAATTAAAAGTAAGGGCCACAGAAAGGAAGCATCCACCAACAACCTCCTTGGGTATGACAGCTTATATCTGATTGCCCTGAATGGCTATCTCATACAGTCAATGTCTTTTGTATCAGAAGAACTGTACTGATCCGGAAGATTTTGATAAACAATCTGAGGTACCAAAAAATAGACTTTTAGAAAGGTGGTATGGAGAGGAAGAAGGACAGAGCCTATAATGAGGTAAGACAGAAAAATAGAGAATCACTGTTGGAACCAAATCAGTAAACTGAAGGGCCTTTAAAGAATGGGGTGCTGTTACATAGTATCATAGTGTAACCCCCCTACAAATGGGGGTTCCCGAAAAGTCTTCCTTGAGTTTGCTTAAATGCTCACTGCCAGGCTGGTGTCCAGTGTTTTAGCAGTTTAAATGTATTGCCAGAGAGTGCCTGTATAGCCTCTGTGTACTATCTCTTTAAGAGCTGCCTGGACTGCAGTCATAATTAATCTGAGAGGGAGCTCTGTTAGAAAATGTACTTGTTTGCTGATCATTTGTTAGAGTAGTACTAATATTGCAGTTTGTTCTAATCTGCCTTCTTTGCAGCATGGACAATTCTGTTTGTTTCCATCATCTTGGTCCTGGACTGTCAGAATGGGCCAATCAGTACATTTGGGACACTAAAATGGAGCCTGCCTACAGGGGCTTGGTGGGGCCAAAACTTGTAGGAATTGTAGTTTGGGGCTTTTGGTGCCTAAAATAACCTGAAGGGGGAGCCCTTGTTGTGACTGACAGACAGGTCAGCCAACCAAACCTTTTGGATCTTGGGGAAAGTCCCACACTGCTTGCAGTTTCAGTTAGATCTGAGTTGGGAAGTGAAGAAGTAACAGCTCGAAATAGTTCGAGCAGCAATCCGTAGTGGATTCGCGTGGGAGAATTGTGGAAAGGCTTGAGTTTGGCCTGCATGCCTGCCTGCTGTTCCTGAGAGGGACCTCTGCTTTTTTCGGACTGAATCCGAATTTGGAGAGCGAATTAAGCTGCTGAAGTGTGACCAGGCTTTAACCTGAAGAAGACTGAAGATTTGCTGAATGCGATCAGCCTGTCAGGACTTCCAGCTACTTCTGAACTCCCAGATTGTGCAGAGACTCTGTAATTGCTACCGGAGAGCCATTTGCCTGGTACAGTGGAATTTCCTTACATGTGAATGTGCTGTGTGCTTATAGTGGGTCGTGATTTGGTTCCTCACTGTGTGTCTGAACTGTTTTGCTTGCTGAAGGCTGTATCCAGCTCCATGGACTGAATCTGTATCCATTTCCATTTGCCTGGGTCCTGCTACACTGGCCCAGCCAGAATACCTGCTACGTAGTTAAAGTCACCGATGAAAGACCGGCCTGGAGATCAGGCCCCTGCTCAATGCCTTGAACAGAAACAATGCTCAGTTATTTGTGTGGGCCCTGCTTCTCCGGGCACTCCAGCTCAACAGCCTGCAGTCTCAATTTCATCCTGCCCGTGTCCAGTATTGGGTATCATGAGTAAACATCAGGGTAGCTCCCTGCAACAACAGCTAAATCTAAAAGTGTTGTCATCTGATTGTCTTGTTGCCTTTTCTTTCATGAACTGAGCCCTCCAGCTCTGAATTACAAATAGTGTGTGTTGTGCATGTTGCTTTCTTCCATCACAGGGCCCCAACCAGCTGCAACGTCCCTGGTTAGCCCACTGTTTTCCTACCTGGGTACCCAGAGTGTGTGACTGTGTAGGGACTCTGAACTGCATGCTTAACTGTCTGATTAATATACTGTAGCTTTTAAGCAACTCAACCTGATTATGCCCCTTCCTTGTTCAAGTCCCCTGAATAAATCAGATTTAAATTTGTTTGCATTTAACCTGACTGTGGTTCCAGTTTGTGCTAAAAGTATTGTACTGTTGCTATTTGCTGTGCTTATCCTTGTTTTACAGGGGGTCCCCAGGATCAAGCTAGAGGAACCAGCTCTGGTGGTTAGTGCAAACAGTATGGGTAATTGCTACAGTGTCCCGGAGGGCTGTACACAGGCTAGCTTGACCACTAACAACCCTGACCTCTGGGTGGAGGCACCCATTTCATTACCCAGGCCCCTTAACCTGCTACTAACCAAGCAGGCAGGGGTAGTAGCCCTTGGGATAGCACCACCTAGGGGTTACAATATTACAATAGTAATGTGTCAGCAGAAAAGGACCATCCTGGCCCATCCAATCTGCCCATCTCCCCCTCCCCTACTTGTCACCGGTGCACAAGGAGCCAACCCTCTGTCCTCTAACCAACTCCATATGTCTATCCCATGCTGTCTTGAATCCCTCCACCATTTCAACACCTACCACCACCTCAGGTAATCTGTTCCAAGATTCAAGCACCCGCTCAGTGAAATAACACCCCTTATGTTACCTTTAAATCTTCCTCCTTCCATCTTAAAGTATGACCTTTTGTTTTAACTCCAACGTTCCTTTTAAATAGACTTCCATCCCTCACTTTATTTATTCCCTTCATGTACTCTAATGTTGCTATCATGTCTCCTCTCTCTCTTCTAAACTCCAGCAGACACAGATTTAATTCTTTCAATCTTATCTCACATGGTCTCCCTTGCATACCCTGCACCATCTTTGCTGCCTGTCTCTGAACCTTTCCTATAACAATTATGTCCTTTCTTAAATGAGACCTCCAGAACTGTACCCCGTACTCCAGGTGTGGTCTAACCATGGTCATATATATTGGCATCAGCACCTCCCTCTTCCTACTGGTTATGCACCTTCCTACGTACGCCATCTTTCTGTTTGCTTTACCAACCGCCTTACTACATTGGTCATTTACCCTAAGGTTGTTTGATATTATAATCCCCAGATCCCGTTCCTGTTCTGTGTGCTTTATCAGCTCTCCACCCAGTGAGTACTTGGCCAGTCGATTTTTATGCCCTATATGTATCACCACACACTTCTTTGTACTGAACTTCAGCTCCCATGTTCTGACCATTTCTCTAGTATACTCAGATCCCTCCTCATGGCCTCAACCCCTCCTTCAGTGTCAATCCTATTCCATAACTTTGCATCATCTGCAAACAGACACATTTTCCTTTCAGTTCCCTCTGATATATCACTAATACATATGTTAACAAGCATTTGTCAATGCCGAATGTTTGCTTGCTGGCATTGGCAGTGGTAGTGTAGAAGTTACAGAGCTGCGTAATAGGAATGGCAGTGAAGTATTGAACTGAAGCCAACCCCACCACCACCCTGCAGAGAGTGACAGGCATTGGGGTGTGCGTTTGGGTTGTCAGGCATAACTGCCACGTCATTTCACCACACCCCACCCTGCAGACACTGACAAGTGTCACGGTGTTCCTTGGGGTCTTTGGCCCTTATGCTCACCCATTTCATTAGGAAATGTGGTGAGATGGGTGCAATATAGGAGAATGGGGTGAAGTTTGGGGCCAAAGAGTCCAAGGCATACCTTGATGCCTCTCACTGACTGCAGGGTGTGGAACGGTATGAGCATCACAGGCAAGAATCCCAAGTCACACCCCTGATGCCTGTCATTCCCTACAGGGTTGGGCGTTATGGTTGGAAACCCTAATACCTCAGGCATTCATTGGTATTTTCACTCCAAATTTTCAACATGTTTTTTTTGTGACCCCACCTCATGAACAGGGGGAATATCAGTTCGTTAGCCGAAAGCTGCTTATGCACAGTGACTACGGCATTTAGCACCACAGGTGCAAAAACATTCCGAACAGGATGTAAAAAATGACAGCTGTACTGTTCATGGGGAGGTGTAAAAAATGGCAATGTTGCAAATCTGTAGTAAAAATATTTAAAAAAAATGGTGAAGTGACGAGCGTACATAGAAACTGTGCAATGCACACCCGTAATATAATTAGGTTGGGGATTTTTTACAGCAGATTGTGAACTCAGGCATTTTGGTGCCTCCGATCATGAACAGTGTCACTGTGATTTTCTTTATCTGTGCCGAACAATGATTTCCCACAGCGACCATGCATCTCTGCGCTGAAAGTGTGAAAACACACTTCAGCCATGTTGTGAAAAATGACAGCTGTACTGTTCATAAGGAAGTGTGGAAAAATGGCACTGGTGAAAATCTGGACTGAAAATATTACAAAGTCATGAACTAGCGAGGTGCGTGGAAACTGGGCAATGCTCACTTGTAACACAGTCATTTATGGACTTTTTTCACCAAATTTT
Source organism: Neoceratodus forsteri (assembly GCA_016271365.2). Lineage (NCBI taxonomy): Eukaryota > Metazoa > Chordata > Ceratodontiformes > Ceratodontidae > Neoceratodus > Neoceratodus forsteri. Next base: position 37,152,937 of record JADMNL010000022.1, read on the forward strand.
CAGCACATAGCCATTTTAAGACCTCTGCTCATGAACAGTGTAACTGTGATTTTCTTAATCTGTCCTAAACATTGCTTTCGCACACCAACAGCACCATTGTGCGCTACACGTGCGAAAACACATTTTGGGCGACATATGAAAAATTGCACCTGTACTGTTCATAAGGAAGTGTAATAAAATGGCAATGTTGAAAATCTGGAGTGAAAATATTAAATTTGCAAACTTACGAGCATGCATAGGAATTGTGCAACGCACGCTCGTAACACAGTCATTTTTAGGAATTTTTTCACCAAATTTTCAACATAGCCATTTTTAGACCTCTGCTCATGAACAGTGTCACTGTGATTTTCTTAATTTGTCCCGTACATTGATTTCGCACACCGACTGCGCCATTGTGCGCTACATGGGCAGAAACACATTTTGGGTGAGATGTGAAAAATGACAGTTGTACTACTCATAAGAAGATGTGGTAAAATGGCATATTTGAAAATCTGGGTGAAAATATTGAAAGGTCGGCTAACTTCTGGGCGTGCGTGGGAACAGCCACCAGCGCGTAACAAGTAAAACAGTCATGTTTGGAATTTTTCACCAAATTTTCAACATAGCCATTTTAAGACCTCTGCTCATGAACAGTATCACTGTGATTTTCTTAATTTATCCCGATACATTGATTTCGCACACGACTGTGCCATTGTGCGCTACATGGGAAACACGTTTTGGGTGAGATGTGAAAAATGACAGCTGTACTACTCATAAGAAGGTGTGGTAAAATGGCAATGTTGGAAATCTGGAGTGAAAATATTGAAAATTCGCGAACTTACGAGCATGCATAGGAACTGTACAACGCACGCTCGTAAAACAGTCATTTTTTGGAATTTTTTCACCAAATTTTCAACATAGCCACTTTAACACCTCAGCTCATGAACAGTGTCACTGTGATTTTCTTAATTTGGCCGGTACATTGATCGCGCACACGGACTGCGCCATTGTGCGCTACATGGGCGGAAGCACGTTTTGGGTGAGATGTGAAAAATGGCAGCTGTACTACTCATAAGAAGGTGTGATAAAATGGCAATGTTGAAAATCTGGAGTGAAAATATTGAAAATTCACGACCTTACGAGCGTGCGTAGGAACTGCGCAATGCACGCTCGTAAAACAGTCATTTTTTGGAATTTTAGCACCAAATTTTTAACATGGGGTTTTTGGGACTCCTTCTCATGAATAATGTCACTGTCATAGGATTATTCAGGCCCGAAGGGTGATTTCCGCAGTGACTGCGAAATCACCCTTCGGGCCCGAATAACGCCATGACAGTGACATCATTCATGAGAAGGGGTCCCAAAAACCTCATGTTGAAGATTTGGTGCAAAAATTCCCAAAAATGCCTGAGATATGCAACAAAGTTGAAACCCCCCTATCTAGCCCATTATACAGCTTACCGGCATTTCCTCAGTTCGCGGTCGGCTTTGAAGAGTGCAGACGTGTTCCCGGTCCACCGAAGATTGTCGCGCCGAGGTCAGAGGTAAGTATGGGGTGGGGGGTGGGGAGGCTGGGTGCGCAGTGGGTTGGTGCAGGTTGTGGGAGGTGGGCTGGGAGGCGCACCATGGGACCGTTTTTCTTTACAGGGTAAAAAAAAAGAAGCGATGCAGGGCGTTTGCCCGCTGGGTGGGCTCCCAGCGTGGCACAGAGCAATTGGGGAGGCGTTCAGCTGGCGGAGTTGGGCACCCCGCCGGCCAAAAGTATGGATTGCCACGCTGGGGTGGGCTCCCAGCGTGGCACTAATACTGGGGGAGGTTAGGACAGTGGAGCCGACAGAGGTTGGGCACCCCGTCGGCTATATCATTACTTGCCGCTGGGGTGAGCACCCAGCGTGGCATTTATCTTTTGGGGGTAGGCGGGGTGGGGAGCGCAGCACAGCCGGCGGGGATTGAGCACCCCGTCCAGCTATTCAGTGTGTGCGTGCGGGGGTGGGAGGCGCGCTGCGCCTGCGTGGCGTGTGTGTGTGTGGGGGAGCTGCGCGCGGGCAGGCGATATCTTATCGCTGCTCACTCAAGCGATCTCTCCCTTTGAACTGTATGCCACTGCACTCTTGGAGCTTGTCAGACAGCTCCAGCATGCATTGGCTTGTTGGCCGCGCCTGCCAACACACTGACTGAATTGGAGGAGGAGGTGACACACCTCCGAAATCTCCGATGATGGCACTATGTTTCTTGCACATGCGTGCAAGCAAACATAAAAAGGATTGGTCCAAGTACAGACCCTCAAGGAACCCCGCTCGTAACCTTCCTTACCCCAGAATCTACACCATTTACCACCACCCTCTGACTTCTATCCTTCAGTCAGTTTCCCAACCATCTAGTTATTTTCTGTCCCACCCCCAAGCTCTCTGTCTTATTTACCAGCCTGCGGTGAGGGACAGAGTCAAAGACCTTACTGAAGTCCAGGTAGGCAACATGAACTACCCCTTCTTGATCAACCACCTTCGTTACCCCCATCAGAAACTTTTATCAGATTTGTATGGCAAGATCTCCCACTAGTGAATCCCTACATTCTCGACAGAATATAATAACAAAGCAGGGCAAATAGGCAACAGCATCTGGCAGAACAGGCAAATAGTACACAATGATGGGATGGTTGGGAGTGTGGTAGGCCAGTCACTGAGGGTCACATTTAAACAAAGTTCACATTTGAGAGACAAGCTATCACACAGTCAGTTTTCCACATTTGGTGGGAGTAGAACATGAGGGTTACTGAAATGACCCAATGGCTTTTTTAAATTCTAGAGATGCAGTATCTGTCAGCATGGTGTACAGGCTAAGACTATTAAGGGCCTTTTACACGCAGTAATCTGTATCGCAACAAGCAATACAGATCAACTGCAACGTTACCCCACTGCCGTGTAAAGGTGATCCATTCTGCCAGGAAAATGAACAGTCGCCAATTCCGCAAACCCTGCTTTCCTAAGTTTGCAGGGTTTTGTTTCATTCTGCTGGACTGTGTAAAAGCGCCCTTCCACTAGTTTCTGTCCCCTGACAAAGGGGAGTCCTGAATTCTCCTGGGTGTTGCGGAGTGGATCACCTTTACATGGTACAAAAGGGTAACGTTATGGTTGATCTATACCGCGCATTCCGGTACAGATCTCACTATGTAAAGGAGATCCACTCTGTAACAGTCAGAGCGGAACAAAGTGGGCCATAGAACAAGCGATACTGACAAGTGTCATGTAAAAGTGTTTTAAATGCCAGAGTGTTAACCAGGAATTTGAAATCAGGGAGTTTATTTCCTGTACTACCAACTTTGTTGTCCATGTGTTGTGGTGCATACGTGGACTATGTTATGTGGGAAGACTAATTAAGATGTTAAAGGAAAGGATACAGGTTCACATCAGGTCAATAGTAAACAAAAACAAATGGACACCCCAGTGGGAAGGCATTTTATAAAAAAACATAATGCAGATCATAGATACCTCAGAATTATGGGGCTGGAGAATGTTAAGACTCCAAAGCATGGGGGTAACAGACTCAACTTATTATTAAGGAGAGAAAGCTTTCTCTCACCATATTGTCACTTAGCCCTTCGAAGTCTAGCCCTGATGGTTTGGACGCCAAATTCCTTCAAATCTCTGTACCAGACATTGCCCTTCCTCTCTCACCTCATGAACCTCTCCTTTTCCCTTGGTGCTGTTCTTCAAGCCAGGAAAGTTGCCAAGGCTCTTCCCCTGCACAAAGGGGGCAATCCCTCCTCCCCTGGTTACTACCGGCCGAGTTCACACCTTCCCTTCCTTGCCAAGCTTCAAGAATCCGTTGTCTACTCTAGGCTTGCTGATTTTCTTTCCTCCTTGAACTTTCTGTCACTTTTCCAGTCTGGTTTTAGGAAGAACCACTCCATTGTCTCATCTCTGCTGCATGTAACCAATTCTATCCTCACTGCGATGGATCAGGGACACATGACTGCAGCCATCTTCATTGATCTAGTTAAAGCTTTTGATTCAGTGTCCCACCTTCTTCTGACAAGCTGAACTCTGCTGTAGGTTGGTTTTGTTCATACCTTACTGACTGTCAACAGGCAGATCAGGTGGGTGGTGTTCTGTCCCCCCCCCATCCATGCAGTGGTCCCACAAGTCTCCATCTTGGGTCTGGCCCTATTCTCAATTTTCCAAAATGACCTCATTTCTGCCTGTCTCTTCCCGCATACGCATGTATGAGGATGACATGGTTATCTACACCTATGGCCCATCAACCCCAGCTGGTTCAGGTCCCATTCCAGCATTACTTCAGTAATGTGCTGCATTGGTTCCAAGCCAACCAGCTCAGGGTAAACACTAAGAAGACAATGACCATGACCTACAGCTCCGGTCAGAAACTGGCAAGGCTATCGCCTTCACCTGTCTTCTCTACCTTGGATGGCACCCTCCCTGAGAGTGTCTCCATCTTCAGGTACCCAGAGGTTTGGCTGGATAGTAGGCTTAACTTTTCTGTCCATATTGACGACATCCATGCCAAACTCCACCCAAACTAAGCACCTTATACGCACTTTATACTAAAACAAGGATTGCCTCCCCCTCCACATCTACCAGGAGCTGGTAACCAAAATGGTTCCTTCCAGTTTATGACTATACGGATGTGGTCAATGGCACTGTTCCCTCTTCCTCACTCGCCAGACTTGACACCCTCTGCAATGCCTTCTGTCGCTTAACCTCCAGCTCTCCTCTGCACACTCATCACTGTTCTCTCTATTCCTCCCTGTCCATCTTTCCTCTGCCTTTGGGTTGCCAGTCCCATTGCACATCTGTCATCACTAAATACTGGTTTAACTCTTTTCCCTCCTACCTCTTCTCAATCCTCTCACCGCCCCCTCCTCTTCTTATTCCCTGCACTCCAGAGATGCCCGCACCTTCGCAATTCCCCATCCTCACTCAAATGTTGAGCAAGCTGCCTTCTACTACCATCTTCCCTCCCTCTGGAACCTTCTCCCTTCTTCCCTTCAGCTCTCTCCCTCTAACCAGGCTTTTAGACACCATTTAAGGCTTACTCCTGCTCCCCTCTGTACTTGCCTCACCCCTTCCTGACTCGTTGTCTTTCTTCTTCCAGCCTCTCATGTCCCCCCCTTCCACCTATTTCTCCCCTATCTGGGCCACCTGTGCCCTTGGCTCCCATTCTGTACTTTAATGCTTGAAGTGCTTAATCTTATTGCAGTCAACCTACTGCTGCCAAGTAAGGTACCCATGGTCTGCCTTTTTCCCAAGCTTGATTCCATGCCGTGGTAGGTCAAGTGGACCATCCCTGCCATTTTAATATGGTTTCAGCTGCCATTGTATTATTGTTAATACACATGGGATGTTTGATATGCTTTTCCTGCCTGTATTCCCTCTCCCCTACCCTGGGTCACATCTGGAAATGAGCCTCGGCTCAGTGTACCTTTCCCGGTTACCAAAATTTTAAATAAATAAATAAATTACTTTAAGCTTCAGACAATCGGTCCGAAAGGACTGAACAAATATTGGGATCTGAAACACTTCTGGTGGACACCCAAGGGCTTACTTTTCAGCTTAATTTGAGAGTTTGACCCAAACAAAAGGAAGAGCCTCCCCCACGTATATTCCGTTACCAAAAACATATGTGATAGGTTTGCGTAATAATAAATTACTGGATGTATTAGTCAACAAGTAAGTGATATCCCACGGTATTTTGAGGGTCTGAGTACCCCATGAAAATATCAGAGGCAATACAAGACCAACCAAACCCCCAACCCAACCCTCTGATAACAATGCAAGGTCATATCAATTATTTTGAATGAATTGTAAGTCTGAACATATGAATCAAACAGTGTGTGTGTATATATGTACATCTGTATTTTCACTGTTTCTCACTTGTATTTATGTTTTTTATAGGATGTTCCCAGACTTGGACTTCTACCTCTCCTATCTTGCAGTACTACAATAAGCTGGAATGTGGTTCAATGTGTAGCTGCCAGTTGTGTGTTTATGCAATGTTACCTCAAGCGTTACTTTGGCTTGTCACTTTCCTCTTGATTCCCACCCTCGGTATTCATTGCAGGAAAAGTTTCAAAAGGGTAAAGGACAGTGGTAGCTAAAACAGCCACACCAAAGGCCGTGCACTAGAGAAAGAGGAGGTGCAGAAGGTGATCATGAAAAACACTAGGCAGAGGAGGTGTGTGAGTGAGTGGCTTATGTACAGCAGGAGCGTGGAGTCTGTCAGCCAACCTGTTACTTTGGCTTGTCTCTTTCCCGTGGATTTTCACCCTCAGTAGAGGTGCCAGGAGATGTTTCTCGAGACTAAAGGAAACTGGTAGCTAAAAGAGTCAAAGGACCAAAGTGTGATGCAACAGAAACTACCTCTTCCAACTCACAGAATAGACCCAATGACAGAGGAGAGGAAAAATCCCCTGTGGGGGAGCCTCTGGGGAACCAAGGTTACTGGGTTAGCCTTCCCTCCAGGCTTCTAAAAATTATGAGGCTAGCTGTTGATAAGCTTGGCAGAGTTTAATTTTGGATGTCTAGGTTTCAAGCAGGATGATGTGAGGGAACCATGACCTTGACAATGTGAGCTGGTATGTTCTGCTGAAGCAGAGATGGCTATGCAGTCATGAATTACTGGCTGGAAAGCTGGTGAGGGCTCAAGACCCCAAAACGATAACAACACTCTGACATGAGGTATAAACCAGGAAGTAGTCATGATGTAATAGTTTTCAGTACATAGAAGAGGATGAGTGAAATGACGATGTTAGTCCATAGCTTGTAGCTGGTAGAGGACCTGAATTGGACACCAACCTGAGTTTGTTGTGAAATATGATATGTGAACTCTTTATTACTTCTCACAGCTTTGATCTTTGTAAAGTAAAAGTAAAATGACTTCCTGATGCTTTCTTGAGGCTGTTCTTTGTAAGGTAAATTGCAGGATTGAAGGCAGAAGAAGAGGTAAATTCTCTAGGTCTTAGGAATCCAAGAAATGCTAATGTCATAGTCATTTGAATATTAAGATCTGGGGAAGATAAAAAACTCTATATTTTAAGAGGCCCATCAGTGAAGAATATAGGTTGTAATCCATAGGCTGCTTTGAGAGATGTTGAGGAGCAGGTTTTCTAAAACCTTGAATAAAGTCTTGACTGCTAGGATAAGTAAGAGCATGTGATATCAAGATGGATGGATAACAAGGTAAACCATATGCCTGAAATAAAATACAGTCTGAATCTAATGAACCGCCATTATCCGAACATCCCGATCTAAAGGACTGGTAGCATGTCTCCCAACTGAATACTCTCTGAACGTTTCAATTCCAGTTATACGGACTCCCTATTATCCAGACTAATTTCATGTCTCCCAAGCAGTCTGGATAATCAAGGCTGTACTGTATATTGTTTGAGCTGTCAAGCTAAATGTTTGAGCGCAGAAGGATGCAAATGCAAGAACATGAGGAACAGAGTATAGCTGAAGGTCTGTTTTGAAGGTCGAAGAAGGTAGTGTATTTCTTCCACACTACTTTGGTGGCAGACTTGTTGATGCAGCTAGAGAATCCCAGATGGTAGCTGAAGCATGGTTGATATATTTATTTATTCATTCATTCATTCATTCTCGGATTACAATACCTTTGAGCACAGAATAACTCATTTACAAAGGTTCCACATCATTGTGGGAGGAGTAGTACAAAGACAAGGGGATGAACAAATTATTTACAATGTACAATAAGAAGTCATTAATACAGATTTGTTCATATTTAGCATGTAGGGAGGAAGACAAGTAGTTAAGGGGAGGGTGAAAGTTGCTGCCAGGTGGCATTGTCAAATGAAAAACAAGGAAAAATAGTGGGGGAGGGAGGGAAGGAAAAAAGAGAGAGAGAGTAAAAGGAGGGAGAGGATGGTGGGTTGGGGTAGTGGAGCCAGGGAGAGGGTGGGGAGAGGACAGTGGGGCAGGGGAAGTCAGTAGACAACCAATGCAGTGTAAGTAGTGGACATGTAGAGGGCAATGCTATAATGAAGGGGAGGTGCAGGTGAGGTAGGGGGGAGGAGAAGGGGCAGCCAGAGGCCTTGTCAGTGAACCGTTCATTCTCAGGTCACAAGGGAACAGGTAGTACAATTATATGGGGCAATCACAAGCATTTTCATTCATAATATATTGGTAAAGGAGACGTTTGAACTGAGTAGGATGCGGTGTATCAGTAAGATCACGGCCCAAACAATTCAGCCACATAGGGGCTCTGTAAAGGAAGGATCATTGGCACTGGGTGGTTCTGAATCTTGGTACGAGTAAGAGGTACGTGTCAGAGGTCTGAGTATGGTGAGCCTTTAGGGATCTGGGAAGAAGACTGGAGAGGCCAGTTGGCAGGGTTCCTTGTAGCACCTTTTTTGCGAGTATACATTAGTGGTACTTGATTCTACCTTGTTGACTGAGCCAGCCTCTTTGTGCAGAGAGATCACAGGTGTGGGTGTGAGGCTCAGCGCTAGTGAGTAGTCTACAGGCTTTGTTCAGTGTTGTGTTTAGCCTGTTTAGAGATGAGGCAGAGGCAGTGCCGTAAACAACCAAACCATAATCGATAATGGATAGAACCGAGCTAGTTATAGCAAGTTTAAGTGCTTCAGGGGTCAGGCTTCTTTGATGCCTAAATAAGACCTAATTTTGCATTAGCTGTTTTGTCAACGGTCTCAATATATGGTATGTAGAAGAGGTGATTGTCTAAGGTAACCCCAAGGTATTTGAACTGTTGTACTTGGTTTAGTGGGACTCTAAGGTTATTTTTGACTGTCAGGGCAAACACCGTGTGCTTGTAATGGGAGGTTGAGAACAGTAGGAGTTTAGTTTTTTAGTAGCTGAATACAAGTTTGTGTGATTGGAACCATTTTTCAGTTTTAAGGAAACCACGCTGGAGGTTGTGTTCCAGAACAGAGGGATCAAGGTGGTTTGTAAAGATGATGGCATCATAAGCATAAAGAAGTGTCTTTTGTTGACATGCCTTTGATAAGTTGTTTAGTAAGATGCTAAACAGGAGAGGGCCTAAAATAGATTCTTGTGGGACACCTGACCGGACGACTTGTAGTTCTGAGACACTGCTTGCTATCTCTACACGTTGAGACCTATCTGACAGGTAGCTCCTGAACCATTTTTGATTGTCAAGTGAGAGACCAATTATCGTGAGTTTATCAAGTAGGAGTCAATGATTAACGGTATCAAAGGCCTTCGAGAGGTCAATGAAGGCTGCTCCAACAAGGTTGCTATTGTTGAAAGACTTTTGTATGAAGCTAGTAAATTCTAGCAGGGCTGTGGTCATGCTGTGATTTTTCCTGAAGCCATGCTGTTGTGGGCATTGAATGGAGTACTTCTCTAGGTAGTCAACAAGTTGGTTTGCTACTATACATTCCAGTACTTTCGATATAGGGAGGAGGATTGATATTGGTCTGTAGTTTGAAAGTTGAGTGCGATCACTGACTCTTTGCACTGGGGTGACCAGTGCGGTCTTCCAGATAGCAGGGAACTGTGATAGAGAGAGGGACAGATTAAGTATCTTGGTAATAGACAGGAGAACTTCTTCTAGGGTGAGTGAGATGAACTTGAGGTCGAGGGAGTCCCCACTGTGTCTAGATTTCCCCAAGACTTCAGTTAGGAGCTTTCCGACCAGGACTGTGGAGACCCGCTTGAAATATAGTGGTGGGTGGTCAGGGCTATTGTTTTCAGTGGGCCCAGTTGTCATAGTAAGAGCATCATCAAAGAAGTCTTTAGGAAGGACATCAGATAGATTGGTGAAAGCTATGTTAACAGTACTGGCGATGATGACCGGGTCAGTGATGGTATTGCCATTGTGGTTTAACGTTATTGGAGAGATCTTTTCTTCTTTGCCATTATTATATATTTTTATGTCACTGGCAGCTCTTGGATTAGTGGAGAAGGAACTATTTCGTGTTGGCATGAAGGCAAGCATTTCTGAATTGATTAGAGACAGTGTAATTGAATACAGCTGAGGAGAAGACAGTACATTCTCTAGGTCTTAAAAATCCAAATACTAAGGCCATAGCCTACTGTAAGAGCTGAGTGGTGAGTGAATGTGCCATATAAAAAGATATATGAAACTTTCCTCAGGAAATACTTCTCATCAAACACTTGAGGTGTCCTAGTAAGGAAGACAGTTCCTCATTTATACAGGATTATTTGGATGAGACTCGAGACCAAACCAGAATGTCGAACAGTCTGACTTGAGACATCTGGATATGTAGAAGAAAAAAATGACTAAGGTGGATGACATAGGGTCACCCCTGAAAAAGGGATCTCTGGTCTCAGTCGGCTTTCCCAGTTACCAAAATCTAAATAAATAAATAGAATCAAATCTGGTATGGAAGTCTTCAATTGCTTGCTCTGACAGAAATAAAATCTGTTGTCCTTTTCATCCAAAAAGATTAATTGGTGTGTGAAAATATGTACTTAGACATTGTAATATGAGATGAATGGGAATTTGGAGATGGACAGGAGACTGAAGAACAAAAGCAACAAAGAACTATTGAACAACTTGAGGTCTTTATGGTGAGGGCTTTGGTGGTATCAGCCTGGCTCAGTTGGTAGCACATCTGCCTCTGGCCCAGCAGGTTGTGGGTTCTTATCCTGCACCAGGATTGGACTCATACCTGCAAATGTTGGCTCCTGAGTACAATACCTGGGGTGTGCTGTCCTTTGGATGAGATGCCAAACTGAAGTCACCTCTACCCATCTCTGGTGCTGTCCTAGTGGGGTCCAGATGGAAGTAAAAGGACCCAATGCATTTTTTGCAAGAGTAGGGAATTTTCTCTGGTGTCCTGGCTAACATTCCCCTTCACATAAAACCAGATGATATTGTCCAAGGCTATGTGTGGGTGCTGAAGTGCAAAATGGCTACAATTACACGTTCAGTCCCTTCACTGCCAGTCTAATATTGCTTCTATAGCTCTTTGGTATACAAAGTGTATGAAAAGCGCTATATAAATAATGATTCTGATTCTTCTTCTACTTGAAATACTCATGAAAAGAGAGGACAGAAGGCTGAAAAAATGACAAAATGATCCCATATGAAATGGGTGGGGCACGTAGTCCAGTGCAGTGCCTGTGATATAAGACATTATTCAGAACCACCCAGGATACTCATGACTTATCTCTCAATAGATAATAGGCGTAGGTACAGGTGGTTAAAGTGAAGCTGATTTGCTGTTACTGCTATGAGATACAAGTCAAACAGTCCCTGATTTCTTGCAGAGAAATAAATGACGGGCTTTCAGTACTCAGTGTGCAGACAGCAGCTTGGGAGAAGTCCATTCAGTAAGGCAGAACTGAGATTATGAGGAGGCATCCTATGAAGAATGTAGTGGGTGGAAGACTACCCTGAATTCATGTCCTCTGGGTTCAAACTGACGAATTGAGTGACCATGAGGTTTAAGGCTGAGAACCAGAAAGAATAACAAGGAGGATTGGATGAGTTTGAGTGGAGCTCAGGGTACTGAGCCTGTCCCAAGGAGGTAACTGCTACAGGCACAGAACCCCCGGTGTCCCAGCAATGCTCTGGGAATAGAACCCAGTTCCAAGTACAGGTTTGATTAGCACACAGCTGCATGACTGTGCTACTACAGTCCATTGCACTACAGCTACATTGCTTATTCCAGGAACCAAAGTCCACAAAGAATTACTGAGCAAACAAGAGATCTCCGAATCTGGCACCTACTATAGCATGTTGTAGGAGGTCCAGAGGGAGAGTGGCACCATGGTACACCTGAGCATGATGAACAAAAGATAGGCACCAACCAGGAGCAGCAGAGAATACAAATAAAAGCTGCAAGACAGACATCCAAAAGCAGCAACTGAGGGAAAGAAGGCTGTGGCTGGATCTCCCGGGGAAAGGAGACAGTTTGCCAGGGATGCCAGAGCTGGATGGGGCCAAGGGAGCCATGCCCCCCCCATTTTAAAAAGACAGGGCCATGCCCCCTCACTTTTTGACAAAAGAAACATTTGCACAGTGGAAAAAATGGCACTTCTATAAGCACACAAAGTCAAGATTTACCAGGGAGGCTAAGGAGGTTGTAGCCCCACCCTCATTAGCACCCCCTCTGTATTTATGTGCTACTAGTTCAAGCAATGCATTTTTGGACATTTAGGTTCCAGTTCTGGGGAGAAGGGGTTAAGCAGCAAGGAACAAGGGTCAGGGTACATCACAGATCTGCAGATGTGGGTCATGACCTTTTATAGCCTCAGCCACTTTGTGCACCCGTAGACTGCAATTATGAGCTTGAAGTTCATTCAAAGCCTAAAAAAATTTTTTTCCAAGCTGCCAGCGGGCACTAGGTCACTACAGTGCTGTCAAGAACAGCGCAGTATAAACAGCACTGTCAACAGCAGTGCCACTACAAAATGCTGCATGGAAAAACAGTGCCAATGGTAGCGGTTGAAAAAAACACTGCCGACCACTGCTATCCTTGAAAAACAACAAACACTACATTTTATTTTTATGGGGAGGCTCTCACACCCATATTAATAATTTTATAACAAACTCCGAGGTGTGGATCACAGGGAAATTTAGTAATGGGTGGGGGCATTTGTTGTAGGAGGCATATAAAAAAACAAACACACTTCAGATGGGGGGGGAGGCAAAAAGGGCAGACTAGGGAGACCAGGAACAGAACCCTGGTTTTTCATTCTCTGCTGTTCAAGCTGCTCCTCCCTTAGTCCTCTCCACCACAGGAGCAGTTCAGCCTATATAAACATTTTTTACTCCCTTATCCACTTGCACTTGAGACATTGCCTGGATAGCTACAGGGGTACTGGTATTTAACATTCACTATACTACTCCTGTTGCTATTCATGTATCAGTGGTTTCTGCAACATGGTTTAGATGGCACTGTTCAGGAAGTGCTGTTCTAACCGGGTAGGCTGCCAGTGCATCACCGAAAAGTATGTCCATTTATTCAATATGTTGTATGCTCAATTGTACTTTTGACTTGTCCTGTCACACATTGGGTTGAACGAGAGCTAATCTGCCTGAGAATCTTACAGTTCCAATTCAGCACCGCAGTCTGCAGGGCAGGTACTTGGTTAAGTATTCAATAAGAAAAGTGGGGGTAGAGTTGGGTAAGAGAAGTGCTTCAGACAGCTTGGACATGTTGGTTGGGGAAATGTGATTTCACCAATTTATTCAATACTGTAATAGTTAATATGTTCTGACGGGTGTTGGGTCGAGTGAGTGCTGCTCTCTTTCACTTCTGAAGGAAAGGACAAGGCTTGATTTGGGGCATTGTTTTCATGAGGTGACACACATTTCTCACTGACAGGGAAAGCAAGAGAGTAATTAGGCACCTTGTGTCCAACTGCTGGCAGAACTTGAAAGTAAATTCAAATCCTGGCAAAGTGTGGGCAGTGCAGCTCTGCTCAGTATTCAGTCCATTGCAAACATGGCTAAATTAGATATATTAATGCTGTGAGGCAGCTTCGGAGTTTCGTTTTGCAGTCTGTCTGAGAGTAAGCTATGTTTCTCATGCAGTGACTGGAGTCCATCAGTGACTGCCTCCTACAGAACTTTCAGTCACTGTGTAAGAGCACAGTGACTAGGGACAAGTCCTACACACACAGGGCGATAGGAACCTGCAGATAAGAATGCAGGATATTACCCATTGAGCTTCTTTCATTTTCTGGGTCCAGTGCTAGTTGCTACTGCCCACCAATGACTCAGTCAAAATATATCACTGCATACTGCAGTTAGACTTCTTTCAGTGGCTCATAAGTGTGACACCTGCCCCCCAACCCCACCATCACGGCTACTCCTCACCCCCGGACCTTGGTCCCCCCACTTTTAGAAAGGCTCCAATGCCTCTATAGTTATCCAGCAAAGGAAAGCAGGAAGCTGGGAACTAGGATGAGAAAGGGGACCTGAAAGAAATGCAAACAACAAGACCCCAAAAGCAAAGAAAAGAGGACAGACAACAGGCAGCCAGTGCAGAAATACACACAAGAATGGGGGGCTGTAGCAGAAACAAGCGAGAGAGAGAGAGAGAGAGAACAAGCAAGACAGCAGCACAGAAATGAAAAAGAAAGCCCAGCAAACGGAACCAGGTACAAAACAAAGGAAACAAAAACTGAGGTGTGGGGGGGGCAGAAGCAAAAGTATGAGCAGGCCACAGAAAGTACAACAGTGGCAGCAGCAAAGGAAGCAGAAACAGCAGAAGTAGTAGCACACAACACGGGAAAATGGACAGGAGGGAGGAGAGGCAAAGAGGGAGACAGAATGCCAGCAGAGGAAGCAGAGAATCAGGAGACAGCACTGAAGTAAGACCAAATGTGAAAATGAAAAATAGCTGCAGGAAGATTGTTCCTGTGACGAACACTAGGCAGAGGAAGTGTGTGAGTGAGTGGCTTATGTAGGGCAGGGGGTGGAGTCTGTAAACGACCCACTGAACCACAGGTGAAACCTTTCAATTCCTATAGATCACCATATTTTGAGGAATTTCCAAGTAAACCAAGTTGATCATAGAACTGAGAGAATGCACCTTTTTTGGTGGTATTGTTTCTAATTAAATCACGTAACAGATAAAATGAATTAAAAAAATGTAAAAAATGAGGATATGAGAAAGGATATAAGTCTGTAACTAGGTAGACTGTGACTGTTGATGTTTGCATGAAATTTTTGTAACTCCTTTTTCGTAAATGAACTTTCTATAGTACACTAAAGCTTTTCAATATGCACTTTTTCAAATGTGCACTTTATGATGTGACTGGTCACTGAGGTAATGATGCTACGAGGGGGGCTTTAAATACATTGTCATCTGTGCAAGTCTCCACCCCCTGACGAAGCCTTCAGGCTGAAGCGCAGGGGTATCTAATCCTCTAAGGGTGAATGGCAACACCATCTACACCACATTTTATATGCTGCAGAATATATGTTTGTGCACTGAGTGAGAATAAAACGCAGCGCAGCACTGAGCCTACTGTGTGTGGACTGTTGATTCTTTCTCTGGAGTGCAGTGATTTTTGGTTTACTCATTAATGAACCCCCGTGTTATGCAGCCGCTGTCTTGAATGGACTTGCTCCTAGGGGAGGTGAATGCAGAGTGTAGTGTTTTTCCTGTTTCCTTGAATTCACTCTCCTGACTTCCCTGCTTCCCATTAATCAATAACCCAGTCCTCCTGAGATCATAGCCTCCTGTCTCCTCGAAAAAACAAAGCCATAAACAGACATCAACCCTGTAGTTTGACCCTCCTGTTCAAACATTATTTAAAGAGATTAATTGAAAAGCAGCGAACAGTGGCTCACAGAGCAAATGGAAAACATGGTTCAATTTGAGAGAGAAAGAGAGAGAGAGAGAGAGAGAGATGTTAACTTATAAAAATTAATAGGGAAATCCCTACATCTCGATTGACCATAATTGTTCTGTGGTGACAGTAACACTAACCAATGGTCAATTTTTATTTTAAAAGTTTTTATTTATTTTTTTGGTTTTAATATGTTCCTCACAAACCTGTTTTACAGGTGCAGTAAGACACTCCACGGCATTTGTAGTAGTGTGACAACCAAACTTCTAGAGGTTGAAGGCACTGGACCTGTGGCCATGCGCCTTACTATGCCCCTGGATGTAAAGCCGTCACAGTACCACCAAAGCCCTCTCATGCCTTATTGACTGTGTGTTGGGGAGAGGGTATACTAGTTGCCTGTTGCTAGGTGGGAGAACACATTTGGTGGGCAGGCAGGAATGCTTCTGCATAGTGAAAGCTGTGCTTACTTCTAAAAATCAGTTAATTTGCATATCAGGATTTGATTGGTCAAAAGGCAGTCTTATTTGTGGTAGTATCCTGCAAGAAGATTGTACCTGTGCTTCTCATGACCTCCTGTTGTAACACTTCAAGACATTTTTAAATTGAAGCCTGTAAAAATATTTGTTTTAAACCACTCTACGGCATAGTGGTGTTGGGGGTAGCGTTTTATGTTACCAGGCATGTAACCCATGATCACGCCTTGTGACCAACTCCCATGCTGGCAAGAGAGTCTAGGCACACTGCAGGAGGCAGTGTGCTCAGACACGGGGGCTCACCACCCTGCTATTTGAGCTCTTGCTTATGTGGACAGCGGGAGTGGTTTTGATTTAGTGGGTGAATTGACAAATGCTGACCCTTCCCCAGTAGCTGTAAACATTTATTTGTAACTGCAGACTAGAATACAACACTCTGTGACAGCTCATCTCCAAGGGTGTCCTGGGGTGTGGGGTACATGAGCCTGTTTTGTTGATGGAGGAATATTGGCCATAACACAGAGGAAACTCCCTTACTCGTCACTGATAAATGCCACGGGATCTTTAATCGCCACCTGGACAGTGACTAGAGAGGGGAAGAAGAGACCTTGGTTTAATGTCTCATCCAAAGGATGGTGTCTCGGCAGTGCAGCACCTCCTTGAACTGCAATACGGTTTCAGTTATGAGCATTATGCCAAGTACCTGGTGTGGGGCTAGAACCCATGACCTTCCAGTCTTCCAGCCCCAGAGGTGAGCACGCTATCTGCTAAACCACTACTGCCTCCTCAGGTCCATTTAATGTATGGAAAGTGGGATGGCCAGCAAGCTCATGGTGCCCAGGAGCACCGGCATCGGGCTTTCCTCCTTAGTCCCCCCCCAGACCCTGACGACTAGGATGCCATGGAGGGCACGCACATGCAAGGTGAAGGTGTCTGTCTTCCAGTGCCAGTCGATATCAGCCCTCCTACTAATAGCTCTAACTGTACTCCCACCTGAGATCACCCAGGTGACAGTTCAGCCGTGGAGCTTGCTTCCCTACCTTTTTGGAAGACAGTCCTGTGGAACACTTGATTCTCCTCCTCCCCCATGGTAGGCCCGACCTCCAGGTCACTTGCATCACAATTGCCTGCCATGCTGCTGCACCGTGGGGACGGAATAGAGTTATTTAAAAAAAAAATCTTTGAATTGTTTTACTTTTTACATTGGAATGGTATTTTGCTTTGTGTAAGATGTTTTGTGAGCGACAGCATAAAAGGCAGTTTATAAAACATAATTGATATGAGAAGGTGGAAACCTTAGTACATTTAGGATGTAGGTTGTGGCATGACATCCTTCTGTCTCCTACATAACAATTTCCTGCCCATCACTCTGAATGCCCCCATGCTAGATCAATCTGAAAGACTTTGAGGCCCCATTGCAGGAGGGTAGTCCCTGGAATGATGTCGAGTGGCACCAGAAAGACAAACAAGTTGGTGTCTGGACAGTAGCTGGACTTGGAGGGGCAAAGAAAGGCAGCTCTACTGGGGTAGAAAAAAAGACCTAATCACAAACTCACTCCATAGAGGTAAAACATTGTTTTATAGGGACAACCAGGTAGCAAAGCAATAGGGTTTCTGCTGGCTACTCCAGTAATCCAGGTTCAGGAATGAACTTGGGTTGCAAGGAGCCTCTGCTATCTTCGGGAACAGGTGGGAGGGTTTCTGTAAATATGAGGTTGGCCTTAGGGGAACATTTAATGGGACTCTGGAAAGGCATGGGAATTCTGGAGACTACCCTCCTTAGGGAGCACCTCCTGATTGCTCTCAGGACTGGAATTAAGTCCCCAAAGATGGGGGGCTGATTTGGTCTCTGAGGAAGGCAACCGTGAGGAAGAAGTTGGCAACCATTCTAGCCTAGGAGGATGGAGGTGACCTAACATTGCAGTTCCATAGGTAGACATAAAGAATGGGATTTGGAGAGGTGTAGTTCCCTGTTATTGGGCTGGATTGGCTCTGGTGCCTTACCAAGTGAAGAATCCCATGGGCAGGCAGTGGGATCTGGTGCTGACGCTGGAAGCTCCAGCTGATGTGGACCTGTAAGACAAGGTGAGACACCAGGACTTTCATGGTGCCATGGCATATTGTAGGATAGCTAGCCTGTTGGCCCTGTACTAAGGTTATTTACTCTGGTCAGCAGGGCACCATGCTGTGTACCACTTAGCCCAAATAGTCAGAATCCATGTCGTCAGACTCATTCTATGGCAAAACTATAAGGATGGGACTAGGGATTCCAAATCCTGGGTAGAAGGATGCCGGTAGAACCAGGGACCGGGAGAGTCCATGCTTACTGTACAGGTTCGAGCGGTGGAGAGGACCTTGAGACAGTCGCGGGTGTGGGCCTTGTATTGCCATAATGAATGATGTAGATCTTGCTGAAATATGGGGGCCTCTGAGACCTGAGAAGAAATAGTGTACTATAATGAATTGTTCAACTCACCCCAGTAAAGAAGAGTCAATGAACTGTGAGCAGTGTGTCCAGGTCATTTTGCCAGCTAGATTAGGCCCCTGTCTTAGTACATGCCATAGCAGAAAGTGGCACTTGGAATTGAAATGTTTGCAAAAGGACTCCCAGTGAGCTGAAACAACCAGTAAACCCCTAGACATAGCAGCCACCATAGGTCATGCCCACTCTGCTTCAGGGCCCAGAGACAGACCACTTGGCTGGCCAAAGCGGGGGGCTGCATTAAATTTATGGTCAGGTTTAGCCATGTTTTTAAAGAAAAAAATTGCGCCCCATGCTTGGTGCCCTGTTCAGGAACCGCAGTTGTATCCCCTCTATGGTTAGGCATGAATTTGTTCAGAAGATGATCCTGCCCATCTTCGACTTCTGTGATGCAGTTTACGGTGCTGCTCCCAAGTCCTCCCTGGCCAGACTGGACACCCTCTTCAATTCCTTCTGCCGTTTTGCCCTTGATGCTCCCTCTCGCACCCACCACTGTGATCGCTGTCGTGCCCTATCCTTCCCCTCTCTTATAAGCAGATGATTCTCCCACTGCGCTAAATTCATCTCCAAGCACTGGCTGGGTGAACATCTTCTACCTCTCCCCTCATTTATAACACCCCCACTCCCTCTCACTCCTTTAGATCATCCAACTCCCGTACTTTGGCGGTCCCCCGAAGAGCCACCCTCATCGGCCAATCCAGCTACTGTCACTGCCTCCCCAAAATGCGGAATTCCCTCCCCCTCAAATTCGTCACTCATCCTCCTACTACTCCATCAGCTCTGCCCTCAAAAACTTCCTTGCACCTGGCTGTTCTTGCTGCAACCCTCCCTAACTACCCCCTCTAAGCCCCTGACAAACCCTACCTCTCTTCAGTACCCATGCAATGCCCCTGCTGCAGCTCCACCTCCCACTCACCTAAAAACCAGCATTCCTTTTCCTTCCCTTCCCCCGATTCCCTCCCTTCAGACCTTCCATTCTTCTCTTACTGTGATTTCTCAATCATCCAAATTTCTACCAAGGGCCTGTCCCTAACCTATCCTTATACCATTAACCCAGCTCTTCCCTCCACTTCTCCACATCCTGAAGGGCTGGGATTCGGCCTCTCTTCTCTCTCACCTTCACCCTCTCTTCTGCTCTTCCAAAGCCTTTCCTCCTCGCTGCCTACAACCTACTTCCCTTCTATCATACTCTACCTCTCGCTGCCACAACCTGGTCCCTTCCTGTCATACTTGACCCCTGCCTTGTGCAGGCAGGGTCTTCAGCATACTGGAGGAGTCAGGCCCCAGAAGACCTTTCTCCTCCTACCTCTTCCTTCGCCTCCTCCTTACATCCCCTTCCACCCCCCCCCCGCTTCTCTGCCTAACGACATACCTACCTCTCACCTTCCCTTCTCCCCATTATGTAGCCCTAGCTATGGCTGACCCCTAATCTGTACTGCTCTTGTAGTTAACTTGCACTTCTGTTATGCCTCAGTCAACCTGTTCTGCCTGTGTTTACTCCTCACTAACTTCCCTAGATCAAACTACAACAATTCTATTTAGTCATTTTCCAGCTACAGAATTATGTGCCATTTAGTGTATGCCTAAATGTTATTTTGTGTTGTTGTATCTATCTAGTTCAAAAGTGTTAGCATCCTGCTATTTCATTACTCCTGTACAGTCTGCTCAAATTATTTGAATGTAATCTACTATAAATTTATATTGTGTACCAAATCTCTGTAAACTATCCTCATGTTCCCCTACCCCCCAGGTTGCACAGGGAGACGAGCAACTTGTTGCTCAGTGTGCCTTCCTGGTGAAACATTTCAAGAAATAAAACACCAAATCCTGACAAGGCTGCTGCTGATGCTGCTGCTGAGCTGACTAATGGAAGGAAACTTCTCCCATGTGAAAAGATGCAGCCACACCTATCA
Source organism: Neoceratodus forsteri (assembly GCA_016271365.2). Lineage (NCBI taxonomy): Eukaryota > Metazoa > Chordata > Ceratodontiformes > Ceratodontidae > Neoceratodus > Neoceratodus forsteri. Next base: position 37,173,071 of record JADMNL010000022.1, read on the forward strand.
CAATACTGTTGCATCCTTTCACATTTCTGCCCATCAGCCAGCATCCAGCATCCCCCTTCCGAACTCCTGGCTCCCACCCTCTGCTTGCTGTCCAACTTCTTCCCTCCATTCCCATCCCCATGCCGAACAAAACACAAACCCTCCTGCTCCCTCCCTTCGTGTGCTCTCCTGCACCCAGTCTCCATTCCTGACTCTGTGTAAAACGAAATCCTCCCACTACCTCCCTCTGCATATTCTCCCACTGCCACCCTCCAGTCCTGACCCTGTTGTATGAAATAAACCATCCCACACCCTCCCTCCCACCCTCTGCATGCTGTCCCACCTCTACCCTCTGTTCCTGTCTCCAGCGTATGTAAACAAAACCCTCCCACTCCCACCCTCTGCATGCTCTCCCGCCCTCACCATCCATTCCTGGCCCTCAGTATGTAAACAAAACCCCTTCCAATCCCTCCCTCTGCATACTTTCTTGCCCCACCCTCCATTTCTGGTCCCCATGTGATAAAACCTGTAAAACAGAAAGCAGTCCTTCTTAATGTGTTCTGCTCCCCCTACCCTTCTAGCCACCACCCATACCCCTCTCAGCACTCACCATCCCACACAACCTCTCTCTCTCCTACCTATGAGCTGAACTCCTCTGAAGACAGGCACGTCCTGCTGCTTTGTATCCCAGCCACAAACTGACTGAAAATAAGGTAAGTTCAGTTAATGGCTTTTTTAATGTGTTTTAAACTTTTACTCATAACTTTGTCTTTTTTTAGCATTTTTGCCCGACATCTCCAACATAGCCTTTTCAGGACCCCACCTCATAAACGAGGCAGGTGGACTTTTTCAAATCCCCCAGAAATATGTTTTCTCAGCCACTCCACAAAATGATCTTTCACATGTCGTGATCACAAGGTGGGGTCGTAGAAAGGCTGTGCTTATATCTTGATGTCAAAATGTCAAAAACAATGGAGTTATGCAGAAACATTGAATTTTTCCAGCGTTCACTCATAGCTGTTATTGTTGCAGATTTTGGCCAAATATTTTCAACATAGCCTTTTGGGACCCCACCTCATAAACATGACAGGTGTCATTTTTCATATCCCCCCCCCCAAAAAAAAACATGTTTCTGCAGCCTCACTGCAAAATCTCCTTTCAGGTGAGATTTAAAAAATTCTACCTTTCTTGATCATAATGTGGGGTCATAAAAGATTACGTTGAAAATTTGGGGTCAAAAGGTAAAAAAAAAAGTTCTGAAGAAACATGTAAACTTACAAAGATGTTCTTTATTCTGTTCACCATTTTTTCAGCTCTGGGGCCCCCATATTTAAACAGTTAACATGACACTAACCAGGTTTATTTATTTTATTTGGATTTTGATGACCGGGTAAGCCCGCTGAGACAAACTTGTCCCTTTTTCAGGGGCAACCCAGGGTATGGATACATTACAAACAAAATAAGACACACAGCATTGAGCAACTGAACAGACAAACAGATTCTCATCCAGGACATTCAACATACAGTAGGGTATACATCATTTGGTAACGGTATGGTGTAAAAATGTGAGACACGGAGCGTCATAATGCATATTACAAGTAGTACAATCGTAATTATATCGTAGCGTTACAATTAGTGCTGACAGTTGGGTTGGAATGTAGGTTTGGTTAGTGCTGTGCTAACCACGAATAGTGCCAGTCGACTGGGTGAGGGCCATATTCAAAGTCCCCCAGTGTCTGCACTGCTCCAACAGCATGATGATCACACAGAATACATCGCTGTGTTAATACAAATTATTGCATTATGCCTTGTCCTTCCCATCGTCACCTTTTTGTTTTCCAGATTCTCGCTTTATCTTGCCATTTATCACTTCTTCTCCCAGGGCCTCCCCTTTTTTCTTTTCCCACATATATATCCCTTATTTTACCTCCCCGCTACACTAACTTTGCTTTTTTTTCACTTTTAGATATTTCCTGAAGAAGACCTAAGGTTGAAACATCAATTTTTAACTCCATTTTCTATTTTCGCATGCATCTAATATTACCACTTTGTTTTGCTTTCAGACCACATGGTGACGCAGCACCTTGTTTTTGTTATAACTCATCCTAGCTAACTTGAGTGATTTAGAATAAGTTAGTAGGTTCTCCGAGGGGTATGTGTGTCTCTCGTGGTATAAGATTGTCCTTGCTTGAGGTCTGGGCAGCCAGACCACTCAGTTTGGCTTCACAGCCATCTAACCCAAACTTTACACAAGGACAATCTGCAGCTCATCCATTAGGTAGGGAAATGGGCAGACTGGGTGGGCCAAGACGGTCCTTATCTGCCGTCAAATTCTATGTTTCTATGACTCACTTACACCATACAAGACACCGCTCAGAAGACCTATTAAGTTATAATAATGCAAGTAAGTGCTTCTAAAAATATATTAAAATCATCTATCATATTTATCAAATGAAGTTTGAAAATGTTTTTTAAACAAACAAATAAACCTTGCACTCATTTGGTTATAAGAGGGCCTCTTGTTCAAGCCAATCACAGTGCTGATTGGCTGAATCAGTGCTGACAATTTATTATTAACCTACATAGCTCTGCGTTCTGAATAGCTGAGATGGTCAACTTGTAGTATGGTGATAGATTCTACTGCACATCCCAGGTGGGTTGTTAAGCATGAGGTGCAGCTGAGTGCTTTTAACCACCTGGGTAGTGTGATAAGATCTGTGTTACTATACACCCTAGAGTGGGTTATTGCACTCATAAAAAAGCTTGTTTAAGCAGAAAAATGTCTAAATGAGACAAAAGAAATTTAATTATAAGCCAGGCATGCATGTTGGGGTGTGTATCCCCTTGTACCTGCATTTGTTTCTTACTGAATGTACTGACTGATCTACTTACTATGTATTGTGAGCTCATGTTGGGGTGTGTATCCCCTTGTGCTCAAGTACAGTCCACTCCGCTTATTATGGGCACATCCGTGCACGGTAGATCTGCCTGTTATAGCGAGTGGTCGAAATGACCAGAGACAAGAAAAAAAACAACACTCAGATCTGCAGGTAAAACAATGTTTTTACTTAGCTTGTGAGTAACTCCCAACTCCCAATATCCCCAAATAGTAGTCTAGAACAGTACTGCGTTCACAGCTCTTTTAAGGAAAATGCTTACTTCTTGAAAAGAACTCATGAATAGTGGTTTGGCAGGCTTGAGTTTTGTGGTAAGGAGCCCAGACTTTCTCTGCCGCTAATAGAGCTGCCCAGTTTGATTGTAAATCGGGGTTTTGTTCGGAGCGTTATGAGGGCCATTTGAAAATATTCCTCTGGATCAGTTCACTTACCCGGTTACCAAAGACATAAATAAAATAAATAAATAAAATGTAGTAAAATAAATCATGCTGCATGGTCACAAGCTGTGTTCAGACAATCACATTCTTCCTTTTCTCCCAACTGTTTTGTGAACCCCCATAACTGTACAGTACCCAGCCATTCAGTACAGTATTCCTTATATTCTGATTGGCTCAAAATATTTTAATGGCTTCCTGTGTTTATATAACATTATTATAATGGGTTCCCTGATTTAGGACATCATTTTATATCTTGCTGTTTTTTTTGAGATGCAGGATGTTTGGAATGGTGTCTACTGGTGGGATACAGAATGGAGCTCATCCTTGTCTAAAGTGATTAGATTTTGCAGATGTAGCACAGACAAAGAATGCCGAGGACAGAAAAAAGGCCCAAGGCCCATCTAGTCTGTCTTGACCTTACCTATTAAACCAAATTTCCTACTGCACCAAAGGAGTTCACTGAACGGCAAATAACTAAATCAATAAGCCAGGACAGACTGGCTTATGGCCCAGCCATGTCACAAAAGTGAGGTGCTTGGATCTCTGGAGGGGGTTACCTGGCTACCTTGCACACCGACCCTGTGAATCAACCAAGGAGCAGCACTGACATTGGCTGTGAAGTCTGTCACTCGCCCACCTTCCCAGTTGGAGGAAGAGACAGCTGTGATGACCCCATCATCAGATTGGAGTAGCACAATAGCAGTCAGTGTGAGGGAAAAAAATCATTTTCAAACAAAAAACTGGGACAAATCCACACACTACCAGGGGCATGTCAGAATTTATTATTGCTTTCTATTTACTGTAGCAGTATTAGCAAAAAATGCTTCCTATACTTTGAAGCAACATTATATTCCTGTCATAATTAGATTTATCTTCAGTATATTTTGATTCCTTCACATGATTTCAAAACAGATTTTATTACTACTTTTGTAATTAATGACTCAAGTCAATAAAGATGGCCACCAGTAGCAATTTTTTAAACTGTGGTCCTGCAAGGTCACGCTTTGACTTTACATGCTGGATTCAAACTGTGGATGTATGAGGAGGGTGCTGGTACATGATGGGGAATAGCACAGCACCACACAAAATATTTAATTTATTCTTAGTAGGTGTGGCCAGAGAGTAGGGACTTACAAAAACCTAAAAATCTATTATCTCTGTTTATGAATGAACTCACACGAAAAGAAAAAAGTTCACACTTGAAGTATCAGTTTCAGTGTAACTGTGGGCTAGTTAATCATTAATTACATGCAACGGGGGTGTAATTATACACTTTAGTTCCACATTTCTTGCATATAACTGCACAGCAACCTTATGGTGTAGTTAAAAAAGTGTTAACTAAAAAAATATATATAATAATTTTTTTTGTCAGATGTACTATAACTAAAACAACTATATGATGATATTGTGTTCAGTTAACAAATTCTGCTACTTTAAGAGAATGCTTTGGGTCTGTCAGAAAAACAGGACAAATGCAGTTTTTCTTGTTTTGTTTTTTTAATGGCCAAAATATGATCTGTTCATCTGACTAGCAATCAAGACTCCCCTGGCTAAACAAGTACATCTGGTCGCTTTAGCCTTGTCCACGCCACATTGCAGTTCAAGGCAAACAATCAGTGCTTCCGACTGTCTCAACGTAAAAACGTCTAACAGTGAGGATGAAAGCTGGAGCCACTCTGCCATCTTGTGGTAACAAAAGTTTTTACAGAGAAGATGTCCATCCTTCATGCACTGCTGGGGAAATCCCAGTTCCATATAGAATATATCCAACAATGTTTCTTTCTCTAGTACTGTTTTGCAAATATGAGAGGAATGATGTTTAAAAGACACCCCAAAAGAAAGAGTCGGCCTGGTGGTGCAGCAGTGGGTATCATGCTGTCATCTGGGAGATCAGGTTTCCATGTGGCCCCTGAAACACCATGCTAGTGCCATCTAGGGGCCAGGATGCATCATGGAAGTGAAGCAGTTAGCTCCTTGGGAAAGGAGGGTACAGGCAGCCTAGCATTTCAGCTCGAGTAAACAAAACACAGAACACACTCCTTCCCAGTGGTGGTCATGATATGAAAGCAGGCACTTTAAGTCAGGATTTACTATTTAGTCTGTAAATACGGACTCCTCTATTGCAAATAAAAAAGATTTGTAAAACATGCAGGGTGACACATTACCTGTTATTAATTTGCTATTACAAAAATAAAGAATTCAGCCTTGCCAGATGACACTGCCAATGTCATTTGTATTCACGGTTGACAGCTAACTCAAAAATTCGATTGCCATTGGCTGTGAAAGCAGTGGCATACCCACCCTCATGGCCAAACAGGGTGTTACTGAATGACCTCAATCATCACAGTGCTGAAACAGGTTAAAAATGTCTGCTGGATGATAGGTTGTATCAGCAAGTCAAAAGAAGGGCTGTTTTTATGTTGGCTTGCGCACACTTGCAAGCAGCATCTTGTGCTAGTAGCACATTTCAGAGGTGTGTCAGTGTTGGCAAATGCAGGGCACGCTTCAGTAGATGAGTCCCTCATTCCCCAATAAGCCAGCATGCTAGCGCTGACACAAGAATATGTAATGTGAGCCGGCATACTGGCACAGAGGTAGGGCTACCGCTCACGGTGCCAGTGACCTGGGTTTGGGAACGGACTCGGGTGGCTGGATGGTCGGCCGGGGAGAGGAGGATTGAGTACCCAGAAGCTGCTGTCCTCCTCCTCCTCCAGGGTGGGTTGCTTGTTCTGTCACTCTACTGCCACCTGGGTGACCACAGGTGGAGGTGCAGCGGGACAGCAAGTAGAAGGGAGGGGGGGAGTCAGCCGGGAGCCGGAGCATTCGCACAACCTGACGTGCGTTGCCCAATGGCTTCCCAAGCATGCTGACATCCTGTGGGAGGACCAGAAAACAAGAAAAACACCATGGTGCTCCCTGTAGATGGAGCTCCAGGCCCCGATCCCATTGCCCCTGCTGGCACTGATGACAGCATCCCCAATGATATACAGATATGTCGGAGGTGGAGGAAGGGAGCCCTATCCCTACCCGCCTGGGTATAACCAAGGCTCCATGGGGGGATGGACTACACCGGCAACTGGACAGATGAACAGGGATGCAGAAGGCCATGGGAGTCTCCCAAAGGTAAGGAAGCACCATGGGGAGAAGGGGGCATAAAAAGAGAATAAAAAAAAAAAAATAGAATATGTACTGTGGACAAAACCTGTAAGAAAAGTGCCGTTGAAATCAGAGACAAGCTCGTCATGCAGCGGCACAGATGACATGCCTCCAGATGTGCCTTTCCTGGCAAAACATTTCAATAAATATAGCGGTGAAGACGCCGCCACACAATTCCCTAAAAGAAGCCAACATCGAGTGCAATCTCCATGTCGGCATGTCCGGCCCACCCACCCTCCATTGTGCGGCACACTGGGAGCCCACCCAGTGTGCTGCCGCACACAGTAAGTTGACTGCATTAGCATGTTCCTGCCCCTGGGCCACGCCCCACCCCCATTATGTGGCACACTGGGAGCCCACCCCAGTGTGCCCAACATTTGTTTTGTTTCACCTGTGAAGAAAGAAAACTGTCCCACGGAGCAGTATCCGTTTTTTTTTTGTACCTGAGAAAAAGAAAACAGTCTATTGCCTGCGGCACCTCCCCTTCCCCAACCTGCACCCACCCTCTGCACACCCCACCTCCCCACACACACCCTCACCCCATACTTACCTTCAGAGGTTGGAGCTGCGATCTTTGGTGGAGCAGGAACATGTCTGCACTCTTCAAAGCCGACCGAAAACTGAAGAAATGCCAGTAAGCTGTATAATGGCATAAACAGGGAAGGGGTTCAACTTAGGTGGATATCTCAGCCATTTTTTTTAATTTTGGCTCAAAATTTTCAACATGGAGTTCTTGGGGCCCCACCTCATGAACACATGCACTGTCATCTAGTTATTCAGTCCTGAAAGGTCATTTCACAGTCACTGCACGGAATCAACTTTAGGGACTGATTAATGAAACAACAGTGCCACTGTTCATAAGGTGGGGTCCAAAAAAGCCTATCTTGCAAATTTGGTGAAAAAACTCCAAAAATTAGTGTGTTACGAACGTGCGTTGCACAGTTTCCGCACACGCTCGTGACTTCAACAACTTTTAATATTTTCACTCCAGATTTTCAACATTGCCATTTTTTCACACCTCCTTATGAACAGTATAGCTGTCATTTTTCACATCCTGCTCAAAATGTGTTTTCGCACATGTGGCACACAATGGCGCGGTCGCTGTGGGAAATCAATGTTCGGTACACATTAACAAAATCACAGTGACACTGTTCATGAGTAGAGGTCCCAAAATACCTATGTTGAAAATTTAGTTAAAACAATCTCCAAAATGTATATGACATATATTAGTCTCAACTATATATTTTTTTCTTACTTACCTATGTAAATGTCTCAATGTCTTTTCTGTATACCTTGTTTTATTGTATTTGTATGTGCAACACTGACTTGGAACCTTTGAAAATTAGTCCTTGACTCAAAAGCGTGTTTAATCCCAAACAGAAATAAGTAAAATAAATAAATAATTGTGTTACGGGCATGTGTTGTGCAGTTTCTACGCATGTTCATGACTTTACCAATTTTTCATATTTTCACTCCAGATTTTCAACATTGCCATTTTTTTACACCTCTTCATGAACAGTACAGCTGTCATTTTTCACATCCTGCCTGAAATATATTTTAGCACCTGTGGCGCCAAATGGCACAGTCACTGTGCAAAATCACCTTTCCGCTAACAAACTGATAGTGCCACTGTTCATGAGGTGGGGTCACAAAAAAGCCCATGTTGAAAATTAAGACTGAAAATACCAAAAAACGCCCAGGGGCACTAGGGTTTCCAACCGTAACACCCCACCCTGTAGAGAATGACAGGTGTCAGGGATGTGACTTGAGATTATCAGCTGTAATGCTCATGCCATTCCACCTCCACCCCCACCCTGCAGCCAGTGACAGGCATCAAGGTGTGTCTTGGACTCTTCGACCCCAAACTTCACCCCATTTTCCTGTACTGCACTTGTCTCAGCGTATTCCCTTATGGAATGGGGTAAGCATATGGCCCAAAGACCCCAAGGCACACCGTGACACTTGTCGGTGTCTGCAGGGTAGGGTGAGGTGAAATGGCATGAGCATTATGGCCGACAACCCAAAGGCACACCCCAATGCCTGTCACTCTCTGCAGGGTGGAGATGGGGTTGGCGTCAGTTCACTACTTCGCTGCCATTTCAGTTATGCATTTCTCTAACTCCTGCACTAATAATGCCAAGTAAACTGGTGAGCAACTCCTCCAATGAATGCTTACTCATAGGAGAACTAAACCTGGACTGGCTCTCCAGCAAATCAAGCGATCTAAAAAAATCTGTGTAACGAATTTGATCTCTTGCAGCTTATTACTGAACCCGCTAGACCGAAATGCAACAACCCTGCAAACAGCTGATTTCTAGATCTGATACTAACAAACTGGCCACATAAATATACACATTCTATAGTGTTCCATAATGATATAAGTGACCACTGTGTAATATCATGCTCCAGAGGTAGAAAATCACCAACAAATCAACCTAAATTCATACTTAAAAGGCACTTTACCAGCACCACTGTTGCCAGCTTCCTCAAAGAACTTGTATCTATTAACTAGCAAGCATTTTACCATGTCCCCACTGTGCATGAGGCAACAGACATTTTTATGTTTGCTTGCATGAATGTGCAAGAAACATAGTGCCATCATCCGAGTTTTCGTAGGTGTGTCACCCCCTCTTCCAATTCAGTCAGTGTGTTGGCTGGCGTAGCCAGTCCGCCAATGCATGCTGGAGCTGTCTATGACAGCTCCAAAATGCAGTGGCGTACAGTTGAAAGGGGGAGCTACGCTTCAGTGAGCAGCAATAAGATATTGCCTGCTCATGCACAGCTCCCCTACACACACACACACACACACACACAGAAATGCACGCACGCATACTGCGTGCTGCCCCCCCCAAGCACACATGTATAGCCGACTGGGGTGCCCAATCCCCTGTCGGCTGTGCCGCGCCCCCAAAGTTTTCCACATGCCACGCCGGGTGCCAACCCCAGCATGGCAACTATAGGAATAGCCGACGGGGTGCCCAACCCCGCCGGCTCCACTGTCCTCAACTCCCCGAGTACTGGGTGCCACGCTGAGCCCCCATGTGTGGCAATAGATGTTATGGCTGATGGGAGTGCCCAATCCCCTGTTGGCTCCACGCCCCCCAGCCATCCTTGTGCCATGCTGGGAGCCCACCCCAGTGTGGCAAATGTCCCGTCAATTTAAAAACAAACTGTAAATTAAATACAGTCCCACGTAGTCTCCGGCCCCTCCCACAACCTGCACCCACCACCAGCACCCTGCCTCCCCACACCCCTCATCCCTTCTTACCTCCGGACCCGCACGACGATCTTCGTGGACCGGGAACATGTTCTGCACTCTTCAAAGCCAACGCAAACTGAGGAAATGCGGTAAGCTGTATAATGGGATAGATAGGGTTTTTCAACTTTGTTGCATATCTCAGGCATCTTTTGGAATTTTTGCACCAAATTTTCAACATGGGGTTTTTGGGACCCCTTCTCATGAATGCTGTCACTGTCATGGCATTATTCGGGCCTGAAGGGTGATTTCGCAGTCACTGCGTGAAATCACCTTTCAGGACTGATTAACAAAATGACACTGCCAGTGTTCATAAGGTGGGCTCTCAAGATGCCTATTTTGAAAATCTGGTGGAAAAATTCAAAAACAACTGTTACGGCGTGCGTTGCCGCGCCAGTTCATGCGGCTGAGGAAGTTCATGAATTTTCAATATTTCTACTCCAGATTTTCAACATTGCCATTTTACCACACTCTTCTTATGAATAGTATAGCTGTCATTTTCACATTTCACCCAAAATGTGTTTCCGCTTCATGTAACGCGATAATGGCGAGTCGGTGTGAAATCAATGTACAGGACAAATTAAGAAAACCACAGTGACACTGTTCATGAGCAGAGGTCTTAAATGGCTATGTTGAAAATTTGGTGAAAAAATTCCTAAAAATGACTGTTTTATGAGGTGTGTTGCGCAGTTCCCACGCACGCTTGTAGGAGTTCAGCGAATTTTCAATATTTTTATACAGATTTTCAACATTACCATTTTACCACACCTTCTTATGAGTAGTATAGCTGTCATTTTTCACATCTCACCCAAAACATGTTTCCGCCCATGTAGTGCACAATGGCGAAGTCGATTGTCTTGAAATCAATGTACGGGACAAATTAAGAAAACCACAGTGACACTGTTCATGAACAGAGGTCTTAAAATGGCAATGTTGAAAATTTGGTGAAAAAATTCCTAAAAATGACCGTTTTACAAGCGTGTGTTGCGCAGTTCCTACGCACAATCGTAAGTTTGCGAATTTTCAATATTTTCACTCCAGATTTTCAACATTGCCATTTTACCACACCTTCTTATGAGCAGTATAGCTGTCATTTTTCACATCTCACCCAAAACATGTTTCCACCCATGTAGCGCACAATGGCGCAGTCGGTGTGCGAAATCAATGTACGGGACAAATTAAGAAACTCACAGTGACACCATTCATGAGCAGAGGTCTTAAAATGGCTATGTTGAAAATTTGGTGAAAAAATTCCTAAAAATGACTGTTTTACGAGCGTGTGTTGCTCAGTTCCTATGCATGCTCGTAAGTTTGCGAATTTAATATTTTCACTCCAGATTTTCAACATTGCCATTTTATGACACTTCCTTATAAACAGTACAGCTGCCATTTTTCATATGCCGTCCAAAATGTGTTTTCGCACATGTAGCGCACAATGGTGCTGTTGGTGTGCAAAAGCAATGTTTGGGACAGATTAAGAAAATCACAGTTACACTGTTCATGAGCAGAGGTCATAAAATGGCTATGTTGAAAATTTGGTGACAAAAGTCCATAAAATGACTGTGTTACGAGTGAGCATTGTGCAGTTTCCATGCACCCTCGTAAGTTCGTGACTTTGTAATATTTTCAGTCCAGATTTTCACCAGTGGCATTTTTCCACACTTCCTTATTTACAGTATAGCTATCATTTTTCACAACATGGCCGAAGTGTGTTTTCACACTTTCAGCACAGAGATGCGTGGTTGCTGTGGGAAATCATTGTTCGGGACAGATAAAGAAAATTACAGTGACACTGTTCATGATCAGAGGCACCAAAATGCCTGAGTTGACAGTCTGCTGTAAAAAAATCCCCAACCTAATTATATTACGGGTGTGCGTTGCACAGTTTCTATGTACGCTCGTGACTTCAGCATTTTTTTAAATATTTTTACTGCAGATTTGCAACATTGCCATTTTTTACACCTCCCCATGAACAGTACAGCTGTCATTTTTGGCATCCTGTTCGGAATGTTTTTGCACCTCTGGTGCTAAATGCCATAGCCACTGTGCATAAGCAGCTTTCGGCTAACAAACTGATATCCCCCCTGTTCGTGAGGTAGGGTCACAAAAAACCATGTTGAACATTTGGAGTGAAAATACCAACGAATGCCTGAGGTATTAGGGTTTTCAACCATAACGCCCAACCCCATAGAGAATGACAGGCATCAGGGGTGTGACTTGGGATTCTTGCCTGTAATGCTCATACCATTCCACACCCTGCAGCCAGTGAGAGGCATCGAGGTATGCCTTGGACTCTTCGGCCCCAAAGTTTACCCCATTCTCCTATATCGCACCCATCTCACCGTATTTCCTAATGGAATGGGGAGCACATAAGGGCCAAAGACCCCAAGGAACACCGTGACACTTGTCAGTGTCTACAGGGTAGGGTGTGTTGAAATGGTATGGCCATTATGCCTGACAACCCAAAGGCACACCCCAATGCCTGTCACTCTCTGCAGGGTGGTGGTGGGGTTGGCTTCAGTTCAATACTTCACTGCCATTCCTATTACGCAGCTCTGTAACTTCTACACTACTACTCTCAATGCCAGCAAGCAAACATTCGGCATTGACAAATGCTTGTTTAGTAAGTTACTGCTGGAAGCTATAAACAAACACCCTCCTCCCATCGCTTAAATGAAGGGTAAAGAAAGTGACATTCTCTTGGTTTACCACAAAATTAAAAGCAGCTCTGAGAAGCAGAGACCTACTCTGGGCAAATGCAAGGCACACAAAATTGGAGGCAGACTGGGCAAATTTTAAAAGACTGAGGAATCACTGCACCAGACTAGTACAAGACACCAAAGCGGCTTTCTACTTAAACCCACGAGGTGTCAGCAAACTTGATCATGTGAAATTCTGGAAGCTTATAAAATCAGTTGAAAGAACCCCTTGTGTCCCTACCCTTCCACAGAACATTGATGTAAAGGGCAATGATCCATTCACATATCTGGACTGCGTAGTACAGTACAGGCTACACACCCACTGGCTCATGCTGTGAAAAAATGGGCGTACAGCCCTACCATATGGTATCAGTCGGCAGGCGGCGGGGTGGCAAACGGGTGGGAGCTGTCGTCCGCTGCTGACCGGGGGGGCGGTGGGGCTCAGTGGGTGGGTGGGAAGGGGTACCACTGGACCATCAGGGATAATTTAAATGTTTTTGTACACTTATGCCCGTGATTGGGCTGGAAGCAGTCCACTGGACCACCGGGGATATTGGACATCTATTTTAACAACATATGCCCACGATCGGACTGCGAGCAGTTCACTGGACCACCAGGGATATTGGACATCTATTTTAACAACATATGCCCATGATCGGACTGCGAGCAGTCCACTGGACCACCATGGATATTAGACATCTATTTTAACAACATATGCCCACGATCGGACTGCGAGCAGTCCACTGGACCACCAGGGATATTGGGCATCTATTTTAACAACATATTCCCACGATCAGGCTGCGAGCGGTCCACTGGACCACCAGGGATTTTGGACTGTTAAAGTCACTACGTATGCCCACGATCGGGCATGGGGGGTGGGGGGAGGCACCACCACGAAGGTGCAGCCTGAGTTCGGGTGCTGTGGCAGCTGCCATGTTGCACCCTGCAATAAAGCAGCACACCTGTGGGTGGCCAACCATTGTTCCTTTTTTTTTGGCTCACCTGTGTGCAGGCGCCAAGTAGGGTTAGCATGCATGGACAGCACATCCCGGACTGAATGCCGGGATGTCGGGTATACATAATACGCCCCCGCTTACTTGTATCACGTTACTGATGTGTCTGCCAAGATTGGGATTTGTGCCAGGCTCAATTCCTGTTTAAATATCACGCTGCGGCACATCAGTGGGTTGCGCATGGTGCAACCCTTCTGAATATCCGAGCCATTGTGTCTTTGCAACATTCTACAGTAAATGTAAATTTATGAGTTCATGCTGGATCCTAATAAAGATACCCTGTATAGAATTCAGTGCCAATGAAAGATCGTTGTGTTGGGTGTATAAAATAGTATCATCCACATAAAGAAGAACCTTGGTTTCAACAGGACTACAGCGGGGCAAATCATTAACATAAATGAGGAATAAGAGAGACCCCAGCACTGACCCTTGAGGAACCCCCTAACTAACAGTAACATAACCTGAACAATGTTCCCCAGCTTTTACACATTGTAATCTTGTTAATAAATAAAAAGAAAGCCAAAACAATGGATTCATTCCTAAACCTAAGGCTTTCAATTTGTTCAAGTAAGATGTTATGATCGACTGAATCAAACGCCTTAGAGAGAGATCTAAAAAAACTGCTGTAACTTGCACACCTTGGTCAAACGCTGTCAGAATATCATCAACAACTCTTGCAGTAACAAAGGTAGTATTATAACCTTTATGAAATCCAGACTGGTAGTCTGATAACCCCTACTTGTTTTGTTAGAAAGTCGGAAAGCTGCTTATAAACCAGCTTTTCAAACATTTTTGCAACTGGAGACAGTATTGAAATGGGTCTGTTTTATTGCCACCTTTAAAAATGGGAGTGACACAGGCTGTTTTCCAATCAATGGAAACTACAGCTGACTTTAGGGATAGGTTGAACAGATATGTTAAATAATCTGCCAGGAGAGGAATACCTACTTTATAGAAAATTGGATCCATCTTGTCACTACCTGCCCTTTTTTTAGCATCCAGTTTTTGAAGTTCAACCAAAACGTCTTGTTCAGTAATCTCCCTAAATGAAAAAAGCTGCCTGTTACCATTATTTAAACAAACTCTAGCCAGAGCCGATAGGGCTATGAAGAGCTATCAAGTGACCAGAGTTACACATGTGTAGAAATTATTCCACACCCCGGTGTAATTTGCCCATTTTTGGGACATATTGCACCAAATTTTCAATATGACCTCTTTTGGACCCTTCCTCATGAAGAGTGCCAGTGTAATTTTGTTCACTTATCCCCGGAAGGTGATTTTGCAGAGCAAACTTGCTATTCCGTGCCACAGGTGCGAAAACACATTTTGGGCAGGTTGTGGAAAATGACAGCTGTACTGTTTTGAAGGAGATGTGCAAAAATTGCAATGTTGATAATGTGGAGTGAAAATATTAAAAATTGGTGAAGTTAGGAGCATGCGTAGAAACTGCACAACACACGCTCATAACGCAGTCATTTTTTGGAATTGTTTCACCAAATTTGTAACATGGACTTTTTGGGACCACACCTCATGAACAGTGACACTGTCATTTCATGAATCAGTCCTGAAAGGTGATTCCACGCTGCGACCACAAAATCACCTTTCAGGACCAAGTAACAAAATAACTGACAGTTTTCATGAGCTGGGGTCCCAAGAACCCCATGTTGAAAATTTGGGGTATACATTCTAAAAAATGGCTGAGATATCAGCATAAGTTGAAAACCCCATTGAATGGCTTTATAGCATGCTTACCTTTGATTCTTCAATTCGTGGTTCGGCTTTGAAGAGTGCAGACGTGTCCCAGTCCAAAGAAGATGACACAGCCAACCTCCGAGATAAGTACTGGGTAAAGGGGGTGTCAGGAGGTGGGTCCTCAGTGGGAGGGTGGGGATGGGGGCGGGGACTGGAGATATGATGAGGACCGTTTTCTTTTTACAGGAGAAAAAAAAGACTAGAGTGATGACGAGGGATCTTTTTCTTTTTTACAGAAAAAAAAATTGGGGCATACTGGGGTGGGCTCCCAGTGTGCCACATCGTTGGGGGTGTACATAATGCTGACATGGGGATTGGGCACCCCGATATCAGCAGCAGTAGGTGTGTGGGGAAGAAAAAAAAAGTTAGGCACACTGGGGTGGGCTCCCACTGTGCTGCATGGCTGGGGGGGATGTGCACATAATGCTGACATGGGGATTGGGCACCCCGATGTCAGCGGGTTAAAGCAAAATCTTTGGGCACACTGGGGTGGGCCCCCAGTGTGCCACATGAGTTTGGGGGTGGGGGCACAGAATGTCATGGAGCTGACAGCGGCTGACATGGGGATAGGGCACCCCGATGTCAGTGGACAAAAAAAACAAAACATTGGGGCACACTGGGGTGGGCTCCCAGTGTGCCACATGAGTTTTTGGGGGGCCACAGAATGCCACAGAGCTGGTGGCAGTGACGCAACTGCACATGCACAGCAGTCACACATGCACAGTTGCAGTGAATGGCATATTGCCATATATGATGACGCCGGCAGAATTATGCATGTGCGCAGGTCACACATGCGCAGTTGATGCCACCAGAATGTGGAAGTAACAGCCAAAACAGTGTGGCTGTTATTTGGTAGTGGACGATCGTGGTAGAGGGGTCAAGCACCGTTGGGCTTTCAGAAGGATACTTCCAAAAGTCCAATGGAAGGTTCCACGGTCGGCCATTTTTAGAGCTACTAAGCAATCAAAATAGTGCTGTAGGCTCTGCCCACAGCCCTAAGAATTAGTATCCAGTGTACTTTTTGACATGTTGGGGAACATTTTATCAAAATACTATCTGCTTCCAAAAAATAATCATTGAATGCGTTGACCTGGTCAGCAGGGTTAACTTGCAAAGAAATAAACCATTATAATTTAGAACTTTGGGTAGTGGTGGACTGCTGTCTTTACCCTGCATAGATCTAATTCCTGACCAGATTTTCCTACTATCATTAGATGCACTTAGAAACTTTTGATTATAAAATCTACTTTTAGTCTCTCTGACTTCTCGAGTATATTTACTCCTGAAAGTCCTATAGTTCTGCAAATCTATGTGCTCTTTAGAGTCCTTAGCTTTTTTCCAAAGACAGTCCTTAATGTGTAATAACTTCCTTAGATGACCTTTGAAACAGGGTGCAGGGACTGATTTTACTCTTTTCTTAGAGAAAGAGGCATGTCTATCAACTATGTTTAATAAAGATAGCTTAAAACACTCCCACGCAGTATCAGTGTCAGGACAATGAAAAATTAAAGACCAGTTTTTATTGGCTAAATCAAAAACAAATGCCTGTTCACAGAATTTGGAAAAATTCTGTGAAATCATGATCTGAGTTGTATTTAAAATTTTAGACTGTTGTCTCACACAGGCAATATGGCAATGGTTGCTTATGTCAGGATCAAAAACTGAAAAAAAGATATTTATCAGAGGATGTGGTCAGAATTAAATCCAATAAAGTACTTCTATCATCGTTAGTTTTACTTGGTCAAGTAGGCTTATCAATAATTTGTGTTACGTTTAAAGCTGTTAATTGATTCAATAAAGAAATTGGTGGTTTTAACATATCCCAGTTTAGATCACCTATAACCAGCAAGTCACAATATATAAAAGAAGCAATTAGAGTACTAAATTGTTGCAGGATATCTGATAGGGCTGATGGAGGTCTATAACCATCAGCTCCGCTCAGCTGACGAAGGGTTGCTAGAGATTCCAAGGGTGGCGTTAAAATCTGCCGGGGCCCGTGCTTTAATGTTTGCGGCTCCTTCCCTTTGGAATTCTCTACCATGTCAGACTAGGGAGTGCACGACCGTGGGGAATTTTAAAAAGGCTTTAAAATCCTTCCTATGGGAAAAGGCTTATGGTTTTACTGTTCACTGATTTGCTGTTGTGTGTTTTTATAATATTGATTCTTGTATTTCTGCACTTATGTACTTCTGTATTTTTATCTTATTGGAACGCGCCTTGACATCTGAAAGGTGCAAAATAACTAAAAATATTATTATTATTATTATTATTATTAACAGGCCACAGTAGTTAAATTAAAGCTCTGAGAGCCCTGAATCTGAATAATAATAATATCTAGCTTTTTTGGCAAGGATTTTGTTACCTTTATTAATCCAGTTAAATAGTTTTTTAAATATACTGCAACCCCCCCATCCCCCACCCTTAGTAAGTCGATCCTGTCTAAACATGTTATATCCGTCCACCTGGACCTCCGTGTCAGATATTTTCCCATTTAGCCAAGTCTCTGACAAAACAAAAACATTGGGGTTGGTACTGAGCATCCATGTACAAACATGATCGATCTTAGGTAGTAAACTCCTCACATTAAGATGCACCAGCCCCAGATCTGATCGTTCACCAAGCTCAAGATGGGAAAAATAATTACCAGACACTGCAGGCCCAGGATTTGAATGGACATTTCCTGGAGAAAGCAACAACAATAAAATAAATCACCTTAAAAATGACATAAACTGCATTTTACATTTAGAATGAGATGTTGAGGTTTGGTTAATCCTACGAGTTCTAGTTATCCGAAGAGAAACTGTTATCATATTCAGATTTACATACTCTAATTCAAGAGCAGCAGTCCAGTGTAATAAACACAGTAGCACACTCATCAGGAAGAAACACCCCGGGAATCAGATCTTGTTTTTTAGAAGATATGCGGTTACCACAAAGCAGGGTTAACCCCAGCAAAATCCCACTGTTAATGCTTATAAAAAACATTGTTAAATTACTTAAACTAAATGCCCACACAGAGTATGGTATAGTTACAAGCTCAAATACCTTCCTGTTGCTATTAAATTATTTTTACCAAATTATCTGATACTGTTGATACTGCTCTCCCAGTACCACCCCTGAGAAAATTAAACCATCCGCTATAAGCTTTTCTCCACTGAGTGGCAAAGCCACTCACGCTTGCACCCACAATCACGCTAAGGTGCAACGTGTGGGGCTTTATAGTGAGTAGCCCCACTTCTTGGGTGGTCCAATCAGAGGTTGCCGACTCACCGCCGAGTCCCCCTAACTCCCAGTGCAACCGGAGTACACAGGCAATGAGTAATGAAATCCCAATATTATGAAAAACTGCACATACAAAAATCTGATGATACCACACAGCTCAATAACTATAGACTGATTAATATCAATCCTCCCAGTGTTGGCAAAGATCCTAGAAAAACGTAATAATAATCAGATGAGAGATTTCCTTGAAATATAAAATGGCTTAATTCCCCGACAGTCAGGTTTTTGATCAAAACATAACACGGTATCTGCCCTAGCCAAGGTTACAAATGATTGGATACAGGCAATCAACAATAAACACATCACAGGAGTGATCTTTTTTGACCTCAGCAAGGCATCTGACATGGCAGACCATAACTTGCTGATACGCAAGTTACCCAAGCTTGGTTTTAGCACTGCCTCACTGATCTGGTTCACCAACTACCTAACTGGCCAAGTTCAACAGATCAAAGTAGAAGGCCAATACTCCACTTGTACCTCCCCCCCCCCCGACTTAGAGGTGTTCCCCAAGGCTCAGTACTCAGGCCACTATTGTATATGTTATACATTAATGACCTTGGAGAACCAGTAACTGACACCAAGTTACATTTCTGTGCAGATACAAACATACAAACATACAACACTTGCCAACAGAATAGGCCTTACAGTCTAGCAAGTCTGCTCGTATGTGCAGCTAGCACCCCTATATTGCAGGTGCCCCCCCAACCACCTCCTGTAAAAAGCATTCAATACACTGCAGTTAAATCTATGTTGTTCCAAACTTGTATTATATACCACCAAAACAAAGGTCACATTTATTACTTTGCAAAATGCAGCGCCACGGCGCATCCCAACCATCACCACCTTGTTCGCTGAGATCCTGGATGTAGTCAAACAATATAAATATCTCAGTGTCTGGATTGATAACAAACTGTCCTTCACGGCCCGTATAGACACACACTCTGTAGAAAGCTGAGGGTTAGACTAGGTTATTACTACAGAAATAAGCGATATCTCCCATATGACACTCGGAAGTACTTGGTCCAGGCAACCTTTTTACCGGTTCTAGACTACACCGATCTTGTTTATCATCACTGTTCAGTCATCAGTCTCAAAAAGCTTGACGTACTCTACCATAGAGCATTTAGATTCATAATGGACCTAGGACTCACAGATGCAAGTTGTATGAAGCAGTAAGTTGGCCCTCACTAGCAACCAGGAAGCCAAATAAATTCATGTACATGCTGGGCATACAAAATGTTGTTAAATGACCTGCCTGGTTATATAACTAATCTATTCCAGGCTTCCCATAGCAACTACACCCTTCGGAATAACAACTACATACTTCTAAAAATGCTAGCATGCACCACACAGATAGTTGTTGTTTTCCCACCCTCTGGAACTCACTGCAGTCCACCCTAAAACTCTCAGTACTGGTAAGCTCATATACCTTTAAGACGCACATCAGAAAAGTATACATTAAAACCTTTAAGTGTGCCTAGCCCTTACCTAAATTATATGTCATCATATGTGAGGTGCTCAAATCCATTGTATTAGTAATTATACAGTTGCATAGGATGCCGTAATAAAAGAGCTACTTAGTATCTAATCTGCTATTTGCTTTTCCTGTAGTTTGTGTAAAATAGAGTTGACAAATAGGCACTGAAGTTAAATAGAAATCCTTTTGTGAGTGAACTATGTCTGTATATCTCTATGCTTGGTAACTCATAGAACTTGTTATTTTTCTATTATAGTTTCCCAAATGGATATGATATACAGGCAACTGAATGTTAATTGTATTCAAATGTTCATGAGTTGTATTCATTGTGAGTTGAACTATGTATTTACACCTCCATGCACTGTAATTCATGGTTTTAAATTCTGAATGCTGTCTTACCTAGGACCTCCTTGTAAATGAGCTTGCTCAGTGGAGCCTTTGCCTGCTGAAATAGATGAAATGATGTTTCTGTCCCTAGTACACTCATTACAGAACTTATCATCATACATTCTATAATCTACTTGGTGGGATGAGTCCTGAACAGCACAGACAGTATCAGTATTGCTGTCCTGTAGATACGACTCTGAGATTGTACTCTGAATCATCATCTTTTTTATTGAACTTTAAAATCAATATTAGAAATCCAAGATCTGATGACAATTTAATGGTCATTATACAATGACAAGAAAGAATCTTGGACTGTGATTGGTCAGTCTGGGTCAGGAGCTATAGTGTTATCCCAGCATAACACCACAGCTCTAGTCTCAGCCTCACTGTGAATCTCTTGATGATTGTTTGAAGCTTAGTCTCTTTTTTTGCATCTCCTCCTAAGAAACAAAAATAGTTTTTCCACACTAATAAAAATATTCTTTAAAATAATTGTTTTATTCTATATATTAAACCAAGCCATTGTATAATAGGAATAATGCACTCAGGGTGTGTACCATGCTGGGATAACACCACAGCTATGGCATTGGACGCACTCGGCCTGCGGCCTCCTGCCCAACCCCCCCCCAGGTGTGGTGTTATCCCAGCATGACACACACACACACACACACACACACACAGTCATGCATTATTCCTTTAATACATCCCAGTTGAGTACCTTAATGGGTCAGCGTACATTTTCATTTACTGCTCCAAACTACTAGAATAATCTTCCCATAACTATTCATGCGGCTAATAGTCACATGATCTTCAACATAAGTCTGAAGCAGTGTTTTCTCTGTCAATCTGAATACAAGTGCTAAACAAGTCTTTACACGTTGGATTGTGTTTTATACATTGTGAAGTGTAATGTAATATTTTAAATAGTTATTCCTGCATATTGCATGTGAAAATTGTTGTACAATTACGTGACCTCTTGTAGTTGCCGTTTGTCAGCTCCTGGCCATACCTGAAAAAGGGTCTTTGACTTAGTGTGCTAACCCAGTCAACAAATAGTAAAAATGAATAAATGTGGATGAATGCCTCTGGTACTTGCATTTGTATTTGAGCCACAACAATATGTATGTGTGCCTCTAGTATTTATATTTGTGCCTCCTCTTATTTGTATTTCCACTGTTGCTATTTGTATATGCGCCTCTGGTACTTGAATTTGTATTTGTTTCTCAAGTGTTTGTATTCTGTGTCTCGTGTATTGGTATTTTGTGCCTCTGGTATTTGTATTTCGTGCCCCTAGTATTTGTATTTGTATCTGTGCTATTTGTAATTTGTGCCTTTGATATTTGTATTTGTGTCTCTAGTATTTGCATTTTTGTCTCTGGTATTTATATGTTGTGCCTTTGGTATTTGTATTTTGTGCCTTTGGTATTTGTATTTGTGCCTCTGGTGTTTGTATTTTGTGCCTCTAGTATTTGTATTTTGTGTCTCTAGTATTTGTATTTGTGTCTCTGGTATTTGTATTTTATGCCACTAGTATTTGTATTTTGTGCCTCTGGTATTTGTATTTGTAAATCTGGTATTTGTGTTTGTGCCTCTGGTATTTGTATTTGTGTCTCTGATATTTGTGTTTTGTGCCTTTGGTATTTGGTAGTTGTATTTATGTCTTTGGTATTTGTATTTTGTGCCTCTAGTATTTGTGCCCCCTGGTATTTGTATTTTGTACCTCTAGTATTTGTATTTGTGTCTCTGGTATTTGTATTTTGTGCCTTTGGTATTTGTATTTGTGTCTTTAGTATTTGTATTTTGTGCCTCTAGTATTTGCATTCATGCCTCTGGTACTTGAATTTGTGCTTCTGATATTTGTATTCATGCATGATGGATTTATCTTTGTATTTGTGCTCAGGGATTTCTAGTTGTATTCAGGCCTCAGGTATTTATATTTGTATTTGTGCCTGAGGTAAAGTATTATTATTAGTAATGTTTCTTCAGTATTTGTATTTCTATTTGTGCCTCTGGTATTTATACTTTTTTCTCTGTTATGTGTATTTATTGTTGTTCCTCTGGCATTTGCATCTGTGTCTCTGATACTTGTATTTGTGCCTCTGATACTTGTACTTGGGCATCTGATACTTGTACTAGGGCATCTGAAATTGGTATTTTTGCCTCAAATATTTATATTGGTGCCTCTCTTATTTGTATTTTCTGCTTCTGGTATCTTTTTTTTATTTAAATGTTTCTTGTCAAGACAGTGGAACATTATAATCATTCTCATAAATGTGTCTGAAAGTATAGGAAATCTATTTGACCATCCCACTCTAAGCATTTTCCAGGTAAAATTAAGACAAATACACTTTCTTATGTCAAATACGTAGTGGATTACAAAGAAGAGATAAATCCTCAAAAGAATAGTAAAGGTCACAAATCAATACCTTAGGAACAAGCAATTTATATTGACTAATAGCTGAAATGGAGTAGAGGGTTGATGGTATAGAGGATATGAAGAATAATGAGAGAGGGGATGTCTCCTAGGAGCCCCCTACCATTGCACCGGTCCGCAACAACTGATAGTATCTATAGTACAAAGTCTGGGTTGTGGTCAAGATGATAAAGGACCCATTTATGCCACATGTTATCGAAAGCTGTAACCCGGTTCTGTAGTCTGGCTGAGGTCCTTTCTAGGTTATACACTTCATATACCAGCTTCCTCCATTGTTCTTTGGAGGGGAAGGTCTTAGTGAGCTACAACATAGTTATTACTTTTTTGTGATTAACAGCAGAAGGGCCATCTGTTTATATATGGGTTTGCTTATCTTTATATCTTTAGTGGGAGTTGCCGTTAGAATATACATACCTGTGAATAGTTCAGGGGTTTCATATATTTCTTGGAACTCTGCTACA
This sequence comes from Neoceratodus forsteri, assembly GCA_016271365.2. Classification (NCBI taxonomy): domain Eukaryota; kingdom Metazoa; phylum Chordata; order Ceratodontiformes; family Ceratodontidae; genus Neoceratodus; species Neoceratodus forsteri. The sequence continues at coordinate 37,196,301 of JADMNL010000022.1, forward strand.
GTCTCCTGCCAGTGTTGGTGGAGGAGTGGGCAGACCCACAGTATGTGCTCTATGTCTGCAAGCGTCTCTCCACATTCCCTCCAACAGTGTCCCTGTTCTGGGCCTGCAAACGTAGCTGCAATGTTTGGTGCCCAAAAGAATTGCCTCCTGGCCTTCCAGGCAAACTCCCTCCAGTAGATATTTTTTGAGATAAGAGAGTGCTGGCCTCCCACATTTCTTGGCCCAGCTCTAGGTCAAGCCCTTTTGACCATCTCTTTCTGAAATTATTTGTGTTTCCAAGGGAATGTTCTGCTAGTGCTTTATAAAGTTTGCTTATGAGATGCTCATGTTTGACCCTTCTCAAACTAGAAATTATTAAGCTTTTTTTTTAAACTTATGTTTATTGATTTTATACAGTAAATATAAATATTTCCCAAAGGACAGTGCATATTATAAGTCTTACAAAGTTCAATAAAATTGAACTCTCAGCATCTTTGGTACTCCTAGCATGTTACATCATAAAGAGGCGATCTCTAAATTACAGTTTCAAGATAAAATCAATCTGAAAAGGCTATTGCAGCCATGAGAGGAGAAAATCTATATTAAGGAAACATACAATTTTATAAGTAAAACACCCCTTTTAATAGGTGAAACTTCCCCTATATCCATCATTGAGTTATCACTTATAGGGTAAGAGCTCTTTCTCCACTCCTTGCACCACCCACTCCCAGCTATGGCCGAATTAGGCCAAACTTTCATATTAATAAGCTATCAACATCAGTAATAAACATAGCAACACATCAAAGCTGTTGTAAGTTATCAAAATTCCCCCACTTACTAATAAAACATCAACCCAGTTTGTAGAGAAATTTAAATTTAGGACTTTTTACCGGGCCAAATAGTGCCCTAGTTCTCATCTGTATCATTACTTTTAAATTCAGATGCCCATTAGATCTTATGACTCCAGAAAGCACAATTTAAGTAATATTATTAGCAGATTCAACATTAACTACTAACAGTAGTTTAATATGAGTAGTCATAATTTATTATTTTATTTTAGAAGAGTCCTTCATTTCTGATAAATTCCAGCAGTGATAAGGACTTACAGGCCGAACCACTCCAGCATTCAGGAGTTCTCCTCTTCTTCCGAATCTGAGTTGGAGCCACTCGCTGCATAATCCAACTCAGTTTTGGAAAGCAGCTTCCCAGCATCCATTGAGTCAGCAAAATGATAAGTTTTGGCTCCATACACGATCTTCAAAGTTGCCGGCATCATCAAAATGTGATGGATTCCTAGCTGGTGAAGTTTAGTGCGTGCACCATCAAAAGCCTTCCTGTGTTGCCTCGTGGCAAAACTGAGATTGGGGAAAATATATACAGATCTCCCCTGCCACTGCAATGGTCTTTTTCTCCATGCCTCTTGTAGAACACCAGTTCTCTTCCGAACAGAGCCCAACACCACCAACAACGCTTGACTTGCTGGATGCACAAAATCCTCACGTAGACAGGGACCCCGGCATTCACTCGATAATCCCTCAGTATTGTTACCGAGAAATCAAGTTGAGAAAATTCTTGTAACCACTGCTCCAAAAAGCTGTTTGGGTCCTCTCCCTCAGATTCCTCTGGCAAACTCAAAATATGAATGTGGGACATCTGCGCCCCGTTCTCCAGATTTTCTAATCGGTGCCGAAGGAGGAGATTCTCTTTCACTAGGCCCAATGAGTCTGTGAGCGCCTTTTCAGCCATTGTAGTAGCAACCCTGAACCTTTTCTGCTATTGAATCCATTCTGGTCTCCACAACCTGCATACGGGTGGTAAAGCTGTCTTTTTTTTGTCAAGAGACTGGATTGCCTGCAATAGTGCAGCATTCGTAGGCTAGTTAGCAATGGTTACAGGAGGCTCCTTTTCTCTGTCGGGGCCTTTTCAACTGTCTTTTTGCCTGGCCCCATCCCCTCCAGTCATTGATTTCTGTCTTTCCATGGTTTCAGTAAAGTGACGTTTTATATTGCTGGGATCCATAGATGATATTGAATCTGATAATACTACTTTTTAACAGCTTTGATCAGTATCTTTAGTAAAATATATCTATTACTTCTCCAATGGTGCAGAGCAATGAGAAGATGCTTCTGATCAGCTCAGCCGCTAGCCACGAACCCCTCAGAAATTATTACGCTTATCATACTGGAGGGTGCCTCGGCCACCGACGTTAGTGCCATTTCCCAGGACTGTAGAATATTCTTTAGTTTAACATAGACTGGAAATTCAGTAGTCGGTAGTTTGTAAATAGTCTGGAGTAAGGCAAAAGAGGAAAACCCTGTGGGTCCAATTAGTTGACATGTAAAATGAATATGATAGGAAGACCATAACCTAAGGGACTCGATTTGGGGGGGGTGATCATATCAAACACCAGGGCTTGCAGATATGTTCTTTCTGTGAATGTGAATATAGAATTAAGGACATAAATCCAATGCCTGAAAGATTCTGCAGTGTATGGGGGGAATTTACATAGTGGTAGACATGTCTGCGGGTTTCCCAAAATATAAGGAATGAGATCAGACATACCATTGAGAGTGTGTTCTATTTGCATCCAGTGGAGTTTTTGAAGCAGTGTAAGTTGGGTCAGAAGGGTTCTAAGTTGGGCTGCCTGCATATATTGTCACATATAGGGTCTGGATGCCTGTGGGGTGCATTCATGCACCTGGACCAGTGCCCCTCTGTGCAAGGGATCCACTCCCTGTCCAGGAAAGGCATCCAATTGGATGCCCAGCTGGACCAGTGGCTCCACCCCCGGCCACCCTGCAGAGTCCTGTATGCTGGGGGGACGGGGCCATGGACAGGTGCTCATCCATTGTGCATACCCCAGGTGCACACTTGTTCACAGGTGCGGAGCTGCGTGGGCGGCTTCGGTGTGTAACCCATGCCCATTCATCCTAGGGGCCTATATTTGTTCCTCATGTATTTGTATTTGTGCATTATGTATTTCTATTTGTATTTGTGCCTCAGGTATTTTTAATTGTATTTGGGCCTCAGTTGTTTGTATTTGTTCCTGAGGTACAATATTTCTATTTTGTGCCTCTGATATTTGTGGGCTTTTTTTGTGCCTTAGGTATGTGTAGTTGTGTTTCTGGCATTTTTATTTATTTTTGTGCCTCTGGAATTTGTTTTTTGTGCCTCTGGTACTTGTATTTATATTTGTGCAGCTGAAATTTGTTTTTGTGCCTCTGGCATTTATATCTGTGCCTCTCTTATTTTTTCCCCCTCTGGTATATGTATTTGTGCTTCAGGTATTTGTATTTTGTGACTCTGGTATTGCTGTGTATGTCTCTGGTATTTGTATTTGTGCTTCTCGTATGTATATCTTGGTCTTTCCTATTAGTATTTGTGCTGCTGGCATTTGCATATGTGCCTCTTCTATTTGAATTTGCATTTGTGCCTCAGCCATTTTTAATTTGTTTGTCACATGTAACTGTATTTGTTACTAAGGTATTTTTATTTTGTGCCTCTGATATTTGTATTTGTACCAAGTATTTGTACTTGCACATCTGGTATTTAAGTTTGTGTATATGCCTCTGGTATTTGTATTATTATTTATATTTGGCCCACTGCCTTTTTGTATTTGTGCCTCTGGAATTTGTATTTATCCCACTAGCATTAGTATTTGTGCCTCTACTGTAGTATTTGTATTTTGTGGCTCTGGTATTTCTATCTGTGCCTCTTGTTTTTGTATTTGTTCCTGTGGCATTTGTAGTAGTGTTCTAGTATTTGTTTTTTTGCTCTGGTATTTTTATAGATTTCATAGATATATTAAGCTATATATAGACATGGTAGTCCTTAGCGCTTGCCACTCAAATTTAGGGAGTATTTAGTAAATATTAAATTTATACCCATCAGCAAGTGCAGAATACAGATTTTTTTTAAAATGTATCCATATTAGGGCTATTAACGACTTCAACTGAAAGTTTATTCCAAATGGAAACAACCCTATTACTAAACCCGTGTTTCCTGCGTAGGGTATTCCACTTTAATACCAGTAGTTGTTTAGTATGTCCTCTTGTAATAAACTTCTTATTAACTGGAATAATTCCTAACTGTTTACCAAGGATGGGATCATTTACTGCATTATATACATGGCATATACCACCCCTTAGTCTTCTGTACTGAAGTGTAAACAAATTAAGTGATTTAAGTCTGGTCTCATACATCTTTTTTTCCATACCTTTAATAGTTTTTGTAAATCTATGCTGTACTCTCTCAATTTTTAATATATCCTGTTTATGGTATGGTGACCATACTTGTGCACAGTATTCGAGCTGAGGTCTAACCAAAGCATTGTACAGAGGGAACAAAACCCCTTTCGTTCACCCAGATATGTGTCTCAGTATACAGTTGAGATTTTGGTTGGCCCTGTTAACCAGTGTTAACTTGTGTACAACTGGTATTTCTATGTGTGCCTCACGTGTTTTAATTTACATAAGAGCCTCTGATATTTGAATTTGTGTTATTTGTATTTGTGCCTCTTATATTTGCAATTGTGTACCTGCTGTTTGGTTTTTGTATTTGTCTCACTGGTACTTGTATTTGCATCTCTGCTATTTGTATTTGTGTCTCTGGTATTTGTATTTGTGCTTCAGGTATTTGTATTTTGTGCCCCTAGTATTTGTATTTGTGCCTCCGGGGTTTGGATTGGTGCCACTGGTATTTGTATGTGTGCCTCGGGTATTTGTATTTGTGTCTCTGCTATTTGTATTTGTGCCTCTGGTACTTGTATTTGTGTCTCTGGTATTTGTATTTGTGTCTCTGGCATTTGTATTTATGTCTCTGGTATATGTATTTGTGTTTCTGGTATTTGTATTTTTGTCTCTGGTATTTGCATTTGTGTCTCTGGTATTTGTATTTTTGTATCTGGTATTTGTATTTGTGTCTCTGGTATTTTTACATGTGCCGCTGGTATTTGTATTTGTGTCTCTGATATTTGTGTTTGTGTATCTGGTATTTGTATTTGTGCCTCTGCTATTTGTAGTTGAGACTCTGGTGTTTGTATTTGCATCTCTGCTGTTTGTATTTGTGTCTCTAGTATTTGTATTTGTGTCTCTGCTATTTGTATTTGTGCCTCTGGTATTTGTATTTGTGTCTCTAGTATTTGCATTTGTACCTCAGGTATTTGTATTTGTGCCTCTGCTATTTGTATTTGTGTCTCTGGTATTTGTATTTGCACCTCTGCTTTTTGCATTTGTGTCTGTAGTATTTGTATTTGTGTCTCTAGTATTTGCATTTGTACTTTTGGGTATTGCATTTGTACCTCTGGTATTTGTCTTTGTGCCTCTGCTATTTGTATTTGTGTCTCTGGTATTTGTATTTGTGTTTCTTGTATTTGTGTTTAAGGCTCTGGTATTTGTATTTGTGCTTCTGGTATTTGTGCCTCTGCTATTTGTACAGTATTTGTGTCTCTGGTATTTGTATATGTGCCTCTGGTATTTGTGTCTCTGGGGTTTACATCTGTGCATCTCTTACTTGTATTTGTATCACTTATTTGCATATGTGTCTCTAGTATCTGAATTTATATTTGTGCCTCAGGCATTTGTATTTTTTGCCTCGAAGGAAACTGTATTTGTTCCGCGGGTATTTATATTTGTATTTGCACTACAGGTATTTATATTTGTTCCTGACGTATAATATTTCTGTTTTGTGCTTCTGCTATTTGTGAGTTTTCCCCCAATTATGTGTATTTGTGTCTATGGTATTTCTTATTTGTTTTTGTGCCACTGAAATTTGTAATTTTGCTAATGCTGAGTTTACCAGTACCAACTGTTTGGTGGAACAGGATTGTTACTTTTCTAGCTTGTTGATTTTGCTGCTTAGAATAGTTAATAACTGCAGTTTGTAGATGTTACCTGCATAAAGTATGTAGATTGTTTGCATTCTTCTTCCACTAACCAACTGTAGACACCTGCACTCTTTTTCCCCGTCCTAATCTACAAACCCTGTCTGTGTCTAAAGTGGCCTGTAAGGCACCCTAAGGACTCAACTGCTTGAACTAAGAGCTTGATCATTATTGCTCTAGTCCCTGTGTCCAATACTTTTTTTCTTCTGAACTATCAGACCACAATTCCTGTGTGTGTACTATCTTCTCTCCGTCTCCTGTGTTTATTTTTTTCCTGGCTTTGCAGCTAGCTACAGTCAGGGCCCCTGGTGTTCTGCGGCAGAATTTTCTGATTTCTGCGGCATGATTTAGTCATTTCTCTGGCAGAATGCAGTCCTGTCATTGGCTAAATATGATGTGATGTCATCGATGACATCATGTGCTGAGCACAGAGGAGGGCTTCAGGATAAACGAGGTGGGAAAGAAAGCCTGACACTATGGAAAAACAGTATATTTATATGAAAATTCACCAAAAACAATGAATTCTGCGGCACTATATATATTCTGCAGCATGATGCAAATTCTGCAACCGCAGAGCCGCAGAATTCCAGGGGCCTTGGCTACAGTAAGCAACCCCGCCCCCCCCAAATGTAACAGCTCTTTTGTGAAGGTGTTGTTCAGCTGCATTAATAATCTGTCTGCCCTGCCCTGAAACCTCCCCCTGCCATTATCTCCTTGTTTGCTTGGGGCTGAGGTTTCTAGTGCCCACTGTCCCTGTTGGCCTTAAATTAACAGACCCTTCTCCATTCCACAGGCACCCTGTCCAGTACTGGTGACTGCCTCCTCTCCTGCGAGCCATGGGAGCTGCTCTGAACCCAACGACTGTTCTGCACTGACCTGCCTGCCTCTCCACCTACAAACAGGTACAGATTTGGAAGAGCAAGCCACAGCTACCAACGGGATTGAGCTTGGCGCTTTTTGCCTTTCAGGCCATTTGGCTGCACTACTACTGCTACTGAGGTCTGATTAGGCAAAACGCTACCCCCCCCCCATTATTGGCTCTTGACTCTACCCTTCCTGAGCTGTCTCTTGTTTAATACAACTGCTTTTTTTTTTGTCTACTTTTCCATTTGCAAATTATACTGCAAAGCCACTAGAGGGCAACACCTCTTGGAGGTTGCATTTTCTCTTCCACTGCTCTCCCCTAAGCACTTCTAGTCCTGGGTCCTTCCTCCCTAAAGCTGATTACTACACCTAACAAACCATAGTCAGTCACCCTATCCCTGTGCCATAGAGACCACCACAATTATGGGTATCAGAGTACCCCTTATACCGACACTGGGCCACTGCCCCCTTATCGCCACTTGCTGGGCACCCACTGTCACGCAGACCACCCAGGCTCCTACTGATCACTCTTACTATCCTATTTCTTGGACTCCTAAGCCCTTCCCTCAAGGGTCTTCTTCTCACACCTCCCACCCCTATGAACCACCACCGACTGCCACCCACACTGCCACTACCTCTCTTGCATCCCCCACCCCCCCCACATATCTCCCTGCAGTCATGTGCCACCGTCAACCTCCATGCCGTATCACAATCCTGTCTTTTCCAACACTTATCGCCCTGGCCATCCCTTGTACTACCCGCACTATAACTAGGCGGCAGCTGTCCTTGACAATAAGGCAACAATTGTTTGCTCTCCTCAGAGTCTTTGCCATACTCCTACTAATTTCAGGAAATGTTCATCCTAACCTGGGCTCCATCTCGCCCAGCCCCAGCTTATCGTACCATGGGCTTAGAATAGCTGCAATGAACATTTGCAGCTTAACCAAAAAGACAGCAGGTCTCCATTGCCGGACACTGCAACATCAGCCAGATGTGCTAGCACTGACAGAAACCTGGCTCTCCAGAAAAACACCTGACTCTTTGGTTGCCCTCCCTGGCTTCACCCTTCACAGATCCGACAGAATGGGCAAACATGGTGGGGGGTGTGCTGTGTACGTCCGTGACTCCATGATATGCCAAACCCTTCCAATACCTCCACTGGCCATGGTGCCCAAGGCTTATCATTAAAACTTACTCCAGATCCCTCCACAGGCCCCTGTAATTCTTACTGTCACATATGTCCCCCAAGAACCAAGCTGCTGCTATACAATTCCTTGCTAACTACATCTCAGCTCCCCAAAAAAACAGAACACATCATAGTTGGAGACTTTAATGTGAACTGGCTTCCAGTTCAACTTCCACACCAAGGACACCTTCACTGCACTGGACCTGACCCAGTTGATCATCCAACCTACCAGGGTGAACCCACTAACGGCTCTAGCACCCTGATTGACCTTCTCCTCACCAACCGTCCCACAGAATCTCTGACCTGGTGGTCCTTCCAGACCCCTAAGTGATCACTCACCATCCTCTTTTCCTGGTCGTGTCTTCAGCAGAAACCCAAACCAAACTATATTGCCGGTGTAGTCTCCAACCCGAGGCCTCACAAAATTAAGAAAAATACTTAACTCAATGGGATTGGTCCCCATCTCCGGCCCTACTATAGATGAAACACTTGATTATTTCACCTGTCCTTTTAATAAAGCATGTGACATCTATGCCCCACTAGCAAAGTGCAATCCAAGAAATGTAATGCCCCCTGGGTCACGCCTGCACTGCTCCAACAGCTAAAGCACAGAGATGATCTCTGGCATAAAGCAGTCGCATCCGGCATGTTGCAGGCGGACAGGCAAGCCTATAGAGCAGCTCATAACAGATGCACTTGGACCATTAAACAGGTCAAATCGAGCTACTACAAAATTACCCTTTCCTCCTCCTGGGGGAATGCTCGGTTGTTCTGAGACAATATCAAGGAACTCAATGGCAAATCCGCCCCCTCCTACTAACTGTCAACAATGTCTACCACCAACCCGCTGCCATCGCCAACTGCCTCAACTCATCATTCTCTGACCTTAGTGCAGTACTCCCAAATAACTTCTTGACCCCTCCTGCAACTCCACTCAAACACCCAGCATCTCCCCTTCCATCTCAGGGTGATCTCTCTCAGATGAGGCAAGGCCTTTTCTCAGGAAAGCACTCAGTGGCTCTTGCTATTGCAAGATTCTTTGATATGAGAATCCTACATCTAGTACTTGATACACTCCTCTCCCCACTGTATGACCTCATTAACCGCCCCTAGTCTGAGGCAGTTCCCAGCAGCCTGGAAGACTGCCACAGTCACCCCAATACTGAAGAGTGGTGACAGCACCTCCCCTAGTAACTACCATCCCATATCCATTCCCCACCACTCTAGAAAGCCCTCAAAAAATTATAGCCACCCAACTCACTGAGTACCTACTTGCTCATAACCTACTTTGCAGAGCAGCATGGCTTCAAATCTGGGCACAGTACAACCACGGCTCTCACTGAGTTCTCTAATTTTATACACTCTGCCCTGGATATAAAACACCTAGCTGGAGCTGTCTTCATCGACCTGTCAAAGGCCTTTGATACAGTCTCCCACCCCTTACTCTTAAGCACACACCGCCACATAGGTCTGTCCCAAGGACTCGTCTTCTGGTTTACCAGTTACCTCACAGCTAGATCACAATGTGTCAAAATAAACAACACCCTCTCAACCACCCTGCCTGTCTGCTCTGGGGTTCCCCAGGGCTCCACCCTCAGCCATCTATTATTCAGCACCTGCCTAAACACCTTGCCCAATTCCTGCTCCAGCAACCTACTACTCTCTGCGGACGACGTGGTTCTTATTGCCTCACACCCAGATCCCACAGTATTGCTGTCCTCCCTCCAACACGCATTTAACCAGATTGAAAACTGGTTCACAGACCAAAGACTTGTGGTCAGTGTAAAAAAGACAAAGACCATGCTTGTTGCCCATCGACAGAATAAGGCCAAGAATTCGCAGCTAACAATCCTCTCCTACTCTCTCCTTCCTCTAGAACAGGTCCATAACTATAAATACTTGGGCCTTACATTTGATTCCAGCCTCTCCTTCCATTCACACATTGGCACTCTATCATCAGCCATAAATGTCCGTATAGGCCTATTGTATCGGCACAAGGATTGCCTACCTCTGGAAGCCCTTAATCTGTCTGTCACCTCCTCAGTCCTCTCCCTAGTCGATTATGGGCTCACTATCTACTGAGCTGCTGACCACACAGCCCTTAAAAAAATCCACCTTGCCATAAACAAATCATGCAGACTCCTCACCGGGGCTGACAAGCGTACCCATACCTGTACCCTACATGCCCTGACAAATCTCTCACTCTGGATGAAAGGCTATTTTGTCAAACATGCCTCTCACAAAGAAAATACACCTGGGGCTTACCCTCAGGGTTTCTTGCCTTCCTATCCTCCCACACATCAGTGAACACCCACTTTGCCAACTGACAGGTGTGTCCATCCCGAGGGTTAGAACCTCCTTAGCTCAAAGGTCATTCCCACACAGGGACCCAGCCTGGTACAATGAACTCCCTCTGACGTCTCCTCCATCCAAATTAGGACCTTTCAAGTCAGCCCTCAAAGAGCACATTCTTGCTTCACGGTGTGCCAATGTACCAGCTAGTGCTGGGTCATTTATCTGTCATCTCACGGACCACCACGCCACTGAGCTCCTACCGATAGGGCCACCAAACATTACCTATTAACAATTAAGAACCCAAGGAGGAGTTACCAACTAGGGGAGTAGCAGCCCAGAAAGAGGAGGAGAAGGATCTGGGTGTGCTCATTACAGGGTCAATGAACAACTCGGCACAATGTAGGAAGGCAGCTGCAAAGGCCAACAAAATGCTGGGTTGTATTGCAAGGGTTATATCCTCGAGGAGGGAGGAGGTGATTCTGCCACTGTATAGGTCATTAGTTAGACCACACCTGGAGTACTGTGTGCAGTACTGGTGTCCGTATCTGAAGAGGGACATTAAGTTACTGGAGGGGGTGCAGTGCAGAGCGACAAAGATGATCAAGGGGCTGGGGGATTTATCATACGAGAGGAGGTTGAAGGAGCTGAACATGTACTCACTGGAGGAGAGGAGAGACAGGGGTGACATGATTGAAACCTTTAAATACATGAAAGGAATAAACAAGACGGGTACAGAGGGGCTGTTCAAAGTAAGGGAAGGGAGGGCCACCAGGGGCCATGATATGAGACTGGAGCGAGGAAGGTTCAGGAGGGAGATGAGGAGACACTTTTACAGAGAAGGTGGTGGCTGGGTGGAATGTGTTACCTGCTAAGTGGTATGTAGTAGAATAGTGGACTTTTCAAACGAGGATGGGACAGGACAAGGAAGGGTCAATGAAGGGAAGAAGGTGGAAGGGAGGGCAGCTGCAGAATAAGAGGTGCTGCTGCACATTCGAGCAAACTTGATAGACCTCTAGGCCTTTATCTGCTGGCAAATTTCGTATGTTCATATGTTAGTAATGCCTCCTTTGGCTGCACTCACAAGGTATCTGTCTAATTATCTACTTCGCTGTACATATCAAACCTGTTACTCCCTCCCTCTATCAGCAAACTTATTGTTCTCTTGAAAACTGTAAAATACAGCTCTTGGTAACACGTTCAATGCAATGTATAGCTGATCTTGATTCTGCAATATTGTATAACTGAAAAAACTGTAACCTTTAGCTGCCATTCTATGTCTATATGTATTAAGTGTCCATCAGCCTCCCTCTGACCAGAGCACTTCTACTCCTAACGGGGAACATACACCCCAACCCAGGCCCTGCCCCCTCCCATCCACCCACTCAGCCCACTGGTCTTGAGTAGCCTCCATGAACATATGCAGCCTGCTGAAGAAATCTGGCGCCCTACAGTGCTGGGCCTTGGCTCACCAACCAGACATCAAGCCCTGGTTGAAACCTGGCTGTCCAAATCAACTCAGACTCATTTGTCTCCTCCCAGGCTATACCTTATACGGGAGGACCGGGTAAACAAAAGAGGGGTGGCTGTGCAATCTACACCAGGGACACAATACCTGGACCGCACTCCCACCCTGCCCTCACAAATGAGGCCCAGGCCCTTACCCTCAGACTCACCCCAGACCCCTCTAGGAGCCCTCTCTATCTCACCACAGCCTATGTTCCCCCAAAGAACCAGCACCCAGCCCTAATATCTTTAACGGACTACCTGGCCACCCTCCACCATAAGGCAGAACAAATCCTAGTGGGGGACCTTAACGTAAATTGGCTCAGCACCTCCTCATCCACCACCAGAGACTCATTTGCCGCCCAAGATCTGACACAACTCGTCACCCAGCCCACGAGACTTAACCCTAAGAGTGGTACCAGCACCCTGCTGGATGTTATTATAACTAACCGACCCCATAAAATCCAAAACATCCAGGTCCTCCCAGACTCCCTGGTGACCACTCCCTATCCTATTCCACTGGGTAACCCCAATCCCAAACCCAAAGCCCAGACCACCCTCCATGGCGCCTCCGCCCTGGTGGGCTGAAGAAACTAAGGCACTCCTCACCCAGATAGAGCTGGTCCCCATTCAGCAGGCAACCAACATTGATACTGCCTCACCTTTTTCACTCACAACTTCAACATGGCCTGTGATCTCTTTGCACCCTTAACCAAAATCCGGTCCAAAAAACAGAACGCACCCTGGGTTAGCCCGGCCCTCCTACAATTACTTAGAAACCGGGATAACCTCTGGCACCTTGCCACTGAAACAGGTCGTCTGTCTGATAGGCAAGCATACAATGCAGCCCGAAATAAATGCTCATGGGCCATCAGGAAAGCCAAGGCAGACCATTACCAGGCCTCCCTTACCTCCTCCTGGGCTCAGCCCGGACCTTCTGGGATAATATTAAGCAACTCAATGGTAGCTTGCTCCCCACCCCATCCAGCTCACTAGAAATGGCACAACCTCCACCGAGCCTGCCACCATAGCTAACTGGTTCAACACCACTTTCACTGACCTTAGCTCAGTCCTCCCAGTAATTTCTTTGACCCTCCCCCCAGCCAAACTCCCCCTGTCCTCCAGCACCCCAGCTTCCTCCTGCGAAAGATTTCCACCCGGGAAGCCAGACCCATCCTAACCAAAGCTCTCAATGGCAACAATCCCGGCAGTGACTCACTGGACCCCAGCATCCTCAGGCTGGTGCTAGATCAAGTCCTTGCACCTCTCACAAGCCTAATTAACCAGTCACTCTGCCTGGGACAATTCCCCACAGCTTGGAAAACAGCCATTATCACACCTATTCATAAAGGAGGCAACAGGTCGTCGGCCAACAACTACCGGCCAATCTCCATCCTCCCTCCACTCTCTAAAGCCCTGGAGAAAGTGGTGGCCATTCAAATCACTGATTATCTGGCTAAGCATAACATCTTATGCCCAGAGCAACATGGCTTCGTGCTGGTCACAGTACCAGCACTGCCCTGATAGATTCTCCAACTTCCTACACTCCTCTCCGGATACCAGCTCCTAAGCGGTGCAGTGTTCATTGACCTCTCAAAGGCTTTCGACACTGTCTCCCATCCACTGCTGCTGAGCGCACTCTGCCTCACTGGTCTCTCGGCTGGCCCCTGGCATGGTGTGCTAGCTATCTTGACACTCGATCCCAGTGTGTCAAGATTAATAACACCTCTGATACCCGTCCCATTCTCTCTGGGGTCCCCAAGGCTCCATCCTGGGCCCCTTCTCTTCTCACTGTATCTGAACACCCTGCCCAGTGCATGCTCTGGCAAAATTCTGCTGTATGCAGACGCGCTGTCCTGTTTGCCACCCACCATAATCCCATCTCCCTACAGGACTCCCTACAGCAGTCTTTCAACAGTGCCGAGGCTTGGTTTAGCAGAATCTCAATCTTGAATCTTATTAAATACCTTGGGTTTACCTTCGATTCAGCCCTCACATTTCACAACCACATCGACACCCTAACATCCGCCACCAACACACGGCTTGGCATCCTATTCCACCATAAAAGCTGCCTTCCCCCAAATGCTCTCCGGCTAGTGGTTACATCGTCCGTTCTGTCCCTTGTAGACTATGGTCTACCAGTATACGGTGCTGCCGACACCACTGCACTAAACAACATTCACCTAACCCTGAATAAAGCGTGCAGATTAATTACTGGTGCCCCCAGACTCACACACACCTGTCAGCTACATGTCGATGCTAACCTGCTTACCCTGGATGAACGGCTCCGATACCAGACCTGTCTCCTCACCAAAAAAACCCTACTCGGGCTCTCCCCCCCTGGGGTAACAGCATCCATCCACCAGAGCCCTCCCACCATTGCAACACGGTCTTCCTACAAGACCACTCTAAAGGTCCCCAGAACAAGAACCAGCCGTGGCCAGAGGTCCTTCAGCTATAGAGCCCCAACCTGGTTTAACTCTCTCTGCCACCATCACCAATGCCATCACCATCTCCACATTCAAACCGCACTGGAACCACATCTTCAACACCAGAATCTGCTCCTGTCTCTGAACATAGCCTCCACCTCTTTATTTCTCTCCTGACAATGCCCCCAGGCAGCTCTCCACCCAACCATCCCCTACACCACTTCCATGTCCACCATGCCTAGGTTTAACCTGGCCAGTGCCAGCTGTTTCAATGTTTATCTACCAGAATTGCTCACTTGATACCAACTTTTTAATACCTGCTATAGATTTACATGTACCTGTACCCAATTGTATCTGTCTGACCACAATGTGACGTGGCACCTCTGGTGAATGCCTACTGATTTTGGCAAATCTTTGCTATGTAACTGAAGCATAATGTATGTCTTTATGTGCGAGTACCTTTGTAATGCAGCCTCTGGCTCAAAGGTTGTAAACTGATTCTTAAATAAATAAATAAATAAAAATAAATGTTTGTTTTTCTGCTGGAGCCTTTGTAAATGAGTCCCTGACTCAAGGTTAGTAATCCAAAGTCTGTTAAATAAATTAAATAAATAAATAATTGTGCCTCTGGCATTTATTTGTGTGCCTCTTTTCTTACCATAGTTATTTGTATTTGTGCTTCACGTATTTGTACTTTGTGACTGGTATTTCATTTGAGTCTTTGTTATCTGTATTTGTGCCTCTTGTACTTGTATTTTTATTTGTGCCCTGCAATTACAGTATTTGTATTGTATCGCTGCCATACCTGCTGTGCCTGCGTTTAGAGACTGAACCATTGTTAGCATCATTGTGCACTGCTCGTCTTACCCTGACCGCTGTAGGTGGCCTGGTGGCAAATCAGAAGACAGGTGAGACTGTTTCAAAAGCAGGGCTTTAGCACATAAAAGCCCACTCCTCACAAGTGGTGCCCATGTGTACAGTGCGCTCACCACTTGGAAGAAGAAAAAGATTTCTTTACTGGAACACTTATCAGAGTGCAACTAAGCCCCCTTTTCCTTTGGAAGTTTCAGTTCATAAGATCATAACTGATTACTCCGTGACATAACCTCAACTGTTTCAGATTATTTAGACTGACTTGATGTTTTAAATTGCTGCATGGAGTAGTTCAGAACCAGTGAGATCCTATAATTCATAACCGTTTGGTATGCAGTTCTGTTATCTGACTTGCAAAATCCTTAGATTTTCTTATGTCTTGTATGTTTTAAATTTCTATTTCTATTTTGAAACTGGGATTATTAATACAAACATTGTTTTCTTTATTTTGCTTTTTCAAATACATTTTCAGTATTAATTTAGTCTTAAATCATAAAGATTTAGCTCAATTTCATGTTATTTTATATCTTTCATAATAGCATTAAGAGGGACGCCTTTTAGGCATCATTGTATACACTCTTTTTACATTTGCGGATATTTTTGTTTTTGCAGCTTCTATAACTCAAATGCCTAACCTCATGATACATTTCTGTTTTAGGCCCACATTTGATTTTAACATTGCAAATGCTGCCACCATAGGTTTGGTCTGCAAAAGCAATGCATGATGTTTTTTCATTCATTGAGGCCTGTTCACTCTATTAGGAAATATTTGTCCCTGTCAAAGTTACTAGTATTATTCATGTTATAAGTAGACACTGAATGCAATCCTGGCCCTGTAACTCAACCCTTGGACTATGTTGGAAATAGCTGTTGGTCCAACACCCAGGGCTTGCGTATCATGCATATGAAGAAAACTGACTGAACTAGAAACACAGTACACAATGCATAAACCTCATATCTTTGCTATAAGTGAGAGTTGCCTCTAATCAACAATATTGGATCACGAGGTGGCCATTCAAAATTATGTTATTTTTAGAAAAGATAGACCATAATTAAGGGTGGAGGAGTTATGTTTTATGTGGACAAAAGTTTGTCTGCTGAAGTTTGTATCCCTGATTATACTGTACAGAAAAGACTGCTTGTGAGTGGTTGCTTATAAGTTAAAACAGGGCTCTAAAAGTTATGTCTATGCTGTGCTATAATCCTCCAAATGGTAGGCGACGATTAGAAGGTCCTATGGCTATGCTATCCCAGTGGGTACTGTGGAGATTATTGTCCTTGGAGATCTTAATTTGAACTGGACTGGATTGGCAACACAACTGCCTATAGGGATTCACTGCATATTTATGGCTTTTATCAAATTATTTGTGATTATACCAGACTGAATAATAAATCTTCAAAGTATTCCTTGTTAGACTGGATTATGGTCGATAGAGTCAACAGAATTAGAAATTTGAGGTCTCTGTCCGACGCTATTAGTGGCCACGCAACACTTTTTTGCATGTGGGTCAATGGTGCTGTACAGAAACCTAAACCTGCTGTTTGCTGGATTCATAACTGCTCAAAGCTAAAGGAGGCAGTATAGCACAGTGGTCTCAGGCTCTGAGCTGCAAATCTGGTGACATCCAGCAAACCAGACCTGGGTTTGAATCCCACAGCTTCCACTTGCATACTGTGTGACCCTGAGCAAGTCACTTAACCTCCTTGTGCTCCCAGGTCGCTCCTGTAAAAAAGCTTTCAGCTTAGTGTGCTACACCTGGTTAAACAACTAAAAAAAAAAAGCTCATTCTTTCTGAAGTTTTTAGAAGATCTTTTTAATGTTCATAGATCTTATCTTGATTTAGTGTCAGACGTTAACTATGCTCTTGATGCCGGCCCGGTGGCGCTGAGGGTTGAGGCGCTGGATGTCACACCTTGCTCCACACTGGCAACTCGGGTTCGGGAACATACTCGGGCCACCGGGGATTAGCAGGGGTGGAGAGGGATTGGGCGTCCGAGGGACTGCTCTCCCTCTCCAGGGAGGGAGGGTTTCAGTGGCTGATGCAGTAGCGGCAGCGGCCCCTACCAGAGGCTGGGGGATGGTACGCTTGCACTGTCCTTGGGGGAGTGACTTCGGACATGGTGCTGGAAGGGAGTGCATATGGATGCGTGTGCGTCTCTCTCTTGGTGTCCTTGCTCACCCTGCTCATGCCGCAAGAAAAGGGGAAAATGGTGAACAATTGCGGTGGTTTGATGGCTGTCACAGGATGCCTGGCCTTGGGGGCACCACTGCAGATACTGGATCCTGGTTCCGGTTGGAGAGTAGGAGGGCTCTCCACCACTCCACCATCAGGGGGGTCACAGCAGGGTAGCTGGCAGTGGGGGTTCCAATGGGGGCGAGAGCAGCAGACTGAGCGGTGGCCAGATGAGTAGGATGCCAGGACACACAAGGCAGATCAGAGCAGAGGGAAAAGGACTAACTAAAAAAAAACTATGCTCTTGATTTGTTTATTACTGAATTCACTACAATCACACATTGGCATGCACCATTAACTCAGAGAGGGTTTAAAGGATTTGCTTCAAAGTGGTTAACAAAAGAACTTTTCAGACTCATGAAAAATAGGGGCCTGGCTTGGGTTAAATATTAAAAAAATCTAACTTAAAATTTGATTTGGTGTATTACTGGTTGTTGCGTAATGCTTGTAAAAAAATCAATAACTTCAGCAAAAAGAAGTTATTTGAGACAGCAACAAACTTCTAACCTATCTAACTCCAAGAGTTTTGGGAGGAGTCTGAATAATTTGTTAAATCACATTAAAGATTTACCACAACTGAGCTTCAAACATGGAGGTAATAATATACTTGACCCCTTTGGCAATATCTAATATTTTCAATGACTACTTCCATGATTTTTAAAAACATAATTCTTGCTTAAATTCTAGCCCTTCATCCACGGCAAACAACTCAGAATTACTCAATTTTGACCGACCATTGTTTTATATTAAAGCAGCTACTGTACACAAGTTTACAAATTATTAACGGGTATTAAAATCAACAAGCCTGCCGGGGCTGACAGACTTCTCCCAAAGTTTTTATGACTTGCTGCTCCAGTTACAGCTTATCCAATAACAAGGTTAATTAATCCCTCATTTGAATTCCAACAAGTGCCTGACCTTTAGAAGAGAGCTCATGTGGTTCTTTTATATAACATGGGTAGCACTACGCTGGTTGAGAACTACAGGCCCATATCTGTCCTATCAGTGCTATCTAAGACTCAAGAGAGAATTGTCCATGCCCAATTAAGCGGATATTTAGAACAAATATCACTTACTGAGTGAAGAACAGCATGGATTTTGATGTAATCTTGGAACAGATACTGTCTTGGTGGGGTTCACAGACTCCATATATAAAGCTATGGATAGCGGTCTGATAACAGGAGCCGTTTTCATGGACATCCGCAAATGCATTCGATCTGGTAGACCATGCTTTATTAATCAATTAACTCAAAAGGCTGGGCCTTGGGCCTCCTGCAGTCAGCTGGGTCACAAATTATTTAAGTGACAGGAAACAGATCAAGTTAGGACCAGCATTTTCAAATGTTAGGGACATTTTGTATGGGTTGCCATAGGGGTCCACACTTGGACCCCTGTTATTTTCACTCTTTCTAAATGATGCCCCAAAAGTGTGCAACAAAACAAGCATGGTGCTTTATGCAGATGATACAACACTCTTTATTACCCTTGCAAAACAGAGTTCAGTTATAACAATACTCTAAGCATCAGATTTAATTCTCTGCACAGGTGGTTCGAGGATAATAGATTAGTAATAAATGTTACAAAAACTCAAGCGATGCTTCTGGGTTTAGCACTGAAAACCAGATCTAATGCTAATAGTGTCTCAGTGTCGAACCATACAGGTGAACTTCTTGATACTGTCAGTGTCTTTAAATATCTTGGCATCTATATGGACCCTAATTTGACATTCGGGCCCTATATTAAGAATCTGACTTCTAAGTTGCACCAACAATTATGCTAGCTCTATCAGATAAACACATTTTTGACGTATGACGCCAGACTTAGTATAACAAAACAACATCTGCTTCCTCTATTAGATTATGGCTCTCTAGTTGTAGATGCAGCACGTAAAGTTAATTTCGATCCAAAAAAGCGTTATATCATAAAATTGCAAAGTTCACCTTTCAAAGTGATAGCAGAGTGCACTACTGTTCGATCCTGGAGGATTTAGGTTGGCTTACGTTGATATGAAATCGAAATTAATTTTATCTAATTTTAGCTTTAAATTGTTGAGAAAGAAGCAACCAGCTAGTTTAGTAATATAGAAACATAGACAATGATGGAAGAAAAGACCAGAGGTCCATCCAGTCTGCTAAATGCATTATAATCCGGGAGCCTGCTGTTCCTCCAGGGTACTAACCCTCCCTGTCCTCTCTCTACTCTCCTCCCTGGTCCTGTCACCCCAGTAACCACTATTCCCTTCATTATATCCCAGCCTTGCTTGAATTCCCTGACTGTTTTTGCACCCACCATTTCAGCCAACAGACTGTTCCAAGGTCCCACCACCCTTTCCGTAAAGTAGTACTTCCTCACATCTCTCCTGAACCTACCTCTTGTTAATTTCCATTCGTGTCCATGTGACCATGAATTGGTGTTTAGGCTAAATAGTTCCCAGCAGTTCACTTTGTTAATTCCTTTAAGGAACTTGAAGGTTTCTATCATATCTCCCCTCTCCTTTCTGGTGTCCAGTGAGGTGCCTTGAGGTGCTCCTCATAGGATCTGCTCTGCTAGCCCTGAATCATTTTTTTTACTCTGCACTGCACTGTCTCCAGCCTATCCTTATCCTTTCTGAGGTGAGGACTCCAGAACTGGATGCAGTACTCTAAGTGAGGTCTCACCAGGGATCTGTAGAGGGGAAGTATTACCTCTTTTCTTCTGCTATCAGTACCCCTCCCGATACATCCCCGCATCCTGTTAGCCTTGCTATAGACCTTGTTGCACTGACTTGATTGCTCAAGTGAGTTGCTGATGATAACTCCCAGATCCCGTTCCTCAGCTGTAGTGATAAGTCTCTCTCCTCCCATCCAGTACTCTGTCTTGGGGTTCTTTTTCCCTAGGTGCATTACGCTGCACTTTCCAGCATTGAATTTTAATTGCCAGACCTTTGACCACCCCTCTAGCTTTTGTAGATCTCTCTGCATTTCCCTTATTCCCTCGTCACTATCCACCCTCCCACATAGTTTTATGTCATCTGCAAAGAGACACAACCTGCCCTGGATTCCTTCTCCAACGTCACTAATGAACATGTTGAAGAGGACTGGATCCAGGACCAATCCCTGTGGAACCCCACTCATAACCTTCTTCTATTCTGATTTAACCCCATTTACCACCACCCTCTGCTGCCTCCCCTGTAGCCAGTTACCCACCCAGTTCACTAGGGGTTTAGCTGCACCCCAGTCTTTCATCTTCTTGAGCAATCGTTTGTGAGGTACCAAGTCAAAAGCCTTGCTGAAGTTAAAGTACAGCTGAGCCACAGCATGGCCCTTGTCTAATTCCTTTGTCACCCAAAGAAAATTATCAGGTTAGTCTGACAAGATCCTCCTGCCACAAAACCAAGATGTTTACTATACTGGAGCCTGTTGCTTACCAGATAGTCTATGGGGTCCTCTTTGATCAGTGACTCCCATCAGGTTCCCTACTATAGAGGTTAGACTGACAGGCCTGTAGTTTCCTGATTGCTCCTTATCCCTCCCTTTATGAAACAGTACAACAGCTGCCACCTTCCAATTCCATGGAATGTCCCCAGACCTAAGTGAGCTGCTGAACAGCTACATCAGTGGTTCAGCCAGTTTATGCAAATTCCTGAGTATCCTCAACTGTAATCCATCTGGTCCTGGGACCTTATCTATCTATATATAAGCATGCTCTTCAATCAGTTACACAAATTTCAACTGGATGTATCCAAAATCTTTGCATGTCTGTCCTCGTATACAAACAAATATGGGTCAAAAATCATTCCATTATCGGGCTCCTTCTTTGTGGAACAATATTCTGGTAACAGTTAGATCGTTAACCAATTTCACTACATTTTCAAAAGAACTGAAGCTTCATTACTCAGCACTGAAGAACTGTGTCTGTTCTTGAATTGTTGTATTTTTATTAATGCCTTTACCTTATGTTGAGATGAACTGTAGTTTTTGTAATGTATTTATTATGTGTGTACTTTGTACTTTTGTACACTGGGTCGTACCTATAAAAGGTGCCTTATGGCACCAGTGTATCTTACCCAATTAACAAAATAAAAATAAACAACAAACAAACAAATATTTGTGCCTCTGGTATATCTCGTCCTCGCTTATTTGTATCTATGTTGCTGGTGTTTGCATATGTGCCTCTGGCATTTGAATTTGTATTTGTGCCTCAGGCATTTGTGTTTTGTGTGTCACAGGTAACTGTATTTATTACTAAAGTATTTGTATTTTGTTCCTCAGGTACTGGCATTTTGTGCCAATGGTATTTTATTTTGTGTCTCTGATATTTGTATTTGTACCTCAAGTATTTATATTTGTGTGCCTGGTATTTTAATTTGTATATTTGCTGCTGGTGTTTCTATTTGTGGTATTTGCAGGTGTGCAACTAGTATGTGTATTTCTACTGTATTTATATTTGTCCCAATATTTTTTATTTGTGCCTGTGGAATTTGTATGTTATTTGTCTCACTGTTATTTTGTCATATTTCTGCCACTGGAATTTGTATTTGAGCTTCACTTATTTGTAACTGTGCTCTGGCATTTGTATTTCTGCCTCAGGTATCTGCATTCATGCCGCTGTATTTGGATTTAGATTTGTGCTTCTAGTAATTGTATTTTGTGCCTCTGAATTTGTATGTGTGTCTCTGAGATTTGTATTTTGTCTGGTACTTGCATATGTGTCTCTGGCATTTGTATTTTTGCTCTGCTATTTATATTTGTCTCTCTGGCATTTGTATTTTGTGCTCTATTTGTATTTGTGCCTCTGGTATTTCTACTGTATGTGTGTCTCTGGGATTTGTATTTGTGTCTCAGGTATCTGTATTTGTGCCTCTGATATTTGTGTTTGTTCCTCTTGTATTTGTATTTGTGCCTCTGGTATTTGTATTTGTGCCTCTGATATTTGTGTTTGTTCCTCTGGTATTTGTATTTGTGCCTCTGGTATTTGTGTTTGTTCCTCTGGTATTTCTGTTTGTTCCTCTGGTGTTTCTATTTGTGTCTCAGGTATTTGTATTTGTGCCTCTGGTATTTGTATTTGTGCCTCTGGTATTTGTGTTTGTGCCTCTAGTATTTGTATTTGTTCCTCTGGTATTTGTTTTTGTGTCTCAGGTATTTGTATTTGTTCCTCTGGTATTTGTGTTTGTGCCTCTGGTATTTGTATTTGTTCCTCTGGTATTTGTATTTAGGCCTCTGGTATTTGTGTTTGTGCCTCTGGTATTTGTTTTGTGTCTCAGGTATTTGTATTTGTTCCTCTGGTATTTGTATTTGTCCTCTAGTATTTGTATTTGTGCCTCTGGTATTTGTGTTTGTTCCTCTGATATTTGTATTTGACCTCTGGTATTTGTGTTTGTTCCTCTAGTATTTGTGTTTGTGCCTCTGGTATTTGTTTTGTTCCTCTGGTATTTGTATTTGTGTCTCAGGTATTTGTATTTGTTCCTCTGCTATTTGTGTTTGTTCCTCTGGTATTTGTGTTTGTGCCTCTGGTATTTGTATTTGTGTCTCAGGTATTTGTATTTGTTCCTCTGGTATTTGTGTTTGTGTCTCTGGTATTTGTATTTGTTCCTCTGGTATTTGTGTTTGTGTCTCTGGTATTTGTATTTGTTCCTCTGTATTTGTTTTGTGTCTCAGATATTTGCATTTTTCCTCTGGTATTTGTATTTCTGTCTCAGGTATTTGTATTTGTGCTTCTGTATTTGTGTTTGTTCCTCTGGTATTTGTATTTGTGTCTCTGTATTTATTTGTGTCTCTAGTATTTGTAGTTGTGCCTCTGGTATTTGTAGTTGTGCCTCTGGTATTTGTGTTTGTGTCTCTGGTATTTGTATTTGTTCCTCTGGTATTTGTTTTTGTGTCTCAGGTATTTGTATTTGTTCCTCTGGTATTTGTGTTTGTGCCTCTGGTATTTGTATTTGTTCCTCTGGTATTTGTATGTGTGCCTCTGGTATTTGTATTTGTGCCTCTGGTATTTGTGTTTGTTCCTCTGATATTTGTATTTGCACCTCTGGTATTTGTGTTTGTTCCTCTGGTATTTGTATTTCTGTCTCAGGTATTTGTATTTGTGCCTCTGGTATTTGTGTTTGTGCCTCTGGTATTTGTATTTGTGTCTCTGGTATTTGTATTTGTGTCTCTGGTATTTGTAGTTGTGCCTCTGGTATTTGTATTTGTGCCTCTGGTATTTGTGTTTGTGTCTCTGGTATTTGTATTTGTTCCTCTGGTATTTGTGTTTGTGTCTCTGGTATTTGTATTTGTTCCTCTTGTATTTGTTTTTGTGTCTCAGATATTTGTATTTGTTCCTCTGGTATTTGTATTTGTGCCTCTGGTATTTGTATTTGTGCCTCTGATATTTGTGTTTGTTCCTCTGGTATTTGTATTTGTGTCTCTGGTATTTGTGTTTGTTCCTCTGGTATTTCTGTTTGTTCCTCTGGTGTTTCTATTTGTGTCTCAGGTATTTGTATTTGTGCCTCTGGTATTTGTATTTGTGCCTCTGGTATTTGTGTTTGTGCCTCTGGTATTTGTATTTGTTCCTCTGGTATTTGTTTTGTGTCTCAGGTATTTGTATTTGTTCCTCTAGTATTTGTGTTTGTGCCTCTGGTATTTGTATTTGTTCCTCTGGTATTTGTATTTGTGCCTCTGGTATTTGTATTGTTCCTCTGGTATTTGTTTTGTGTCTCAGGTATTTGTATTTGTTCCTCTGGTATTTGTATTTGTGCCTCTGGTATTTGTATTTGTCCTCTGGTATTTGTGTTTGTTCCTCTGATATTTGTATTTACCTCTAGTATTTGTTTGTTCCTCTAGTATTTGTGTTTGTGCCTCTGGTATTTGTGTTTGTTCCTCTAGGTATTTGTATTTGTGTCTCAGGTATTTGTATTTGTTCTCTCTATTGTGTTTGTTCCTCTGGTATTTGTGTTTGTGCCTCTAGTATTTGTATTTGTGTCTCAGGTATTTGTATTTGTTCCTCTGGTATTTGTGTTTGTGTCTCTGGTATTTGTATTTGTTCCTCTTGTATTTGTGTTTGTGTCTCTAGTATTTGTATTTGTTCCTCTTGTATTTGTTTTTGTGTCTCAGATATTGATTTCCTCTGGTATTTGTATTTCTGTCTCAGGTATTTGTATTTGTGCTTCTAGTATTTGTGTTTGTTCCTCTGGTATTTGTATTTGTGTCTCTGGTATTTGTATTTGTGTCTCTGGTATTTGTAGTTGTGCCTCTGGTATTTGTAGTTGTGCCTCTGGTATTTGTGTTTGTGTCTCTGGTATTTGTATTTGTTCCTCTGGTATTTGTTTTTGTGTCTCAGGTATTTGTATTTGTTCCTCTGGTATTTGTGTTTGTGCCTCTGGTATTTGTATTTGTTCCTCTGGTATTTGTATGTGTGCCTCTGGTATTTGTATTTGTGCCTCTGGTATTTGTGTTTGTTCCTCTGATATTTTATTTGCACCTCTGGTATTTGTGTTTGTTCCTCTGGTATTTGTATTTCTGTCTCAGGTATTTGTATTTGTGCCTCTGGTATTTGTGTTTGTGCCTCTGGTATTTGTATTTGTGTCTCTGGTATTTGTATTTGTGTCTCTGGTATTTGTAGTTGTGCCTCTGGTATTTGTATTTGTGCCTCTGGTATTTGTGTTTGTGTCTCTGGTATTTGTATTTGTTCCTCTGGTATTTGTGTTTGTGTCTCTGGTATTTGTATTTGTTCCTCTTGTATTTGTTTTTGTGTCTCAGATATTTGTATTTGTTCCTCTGGTATTTGTATTTCTGTCTCAGGTATTTGTATTTGTGCCTCTGGTATTTGTGTTTGTGCCTCTGGTATTTGTGTTTGTGTCTCTGGTATTTGTAGTTGTGTCTCTGGTATTTGTAGTTGTGCCTCTGGTATTTGTGTTTGTGCCTCTGGTATTTGTGTTTGTGTCTCAGGTATTTGTATTTTTGCCTCTGGTATTTGTATTTGTGCCTCTGGTATTTGTGTTTGTGTCTCAGGTATTTGCATTTGTTCCTCTTGTATCTCAGGTATTTGTATTTGTTCCTCTGGGAGTTGTATTTCTGTCTCAGGTATTTGTATTTGTGTTTGTGCCTCTGGTATATGTGTTTGTTCCTCTGGTATTTGTATTTGTGTCTCGGGTATTTGTATTTGTGTCTCTGGTATTTGTATTTGTGCCTCTGGTATTTGTATTTGTGTCTCTGGTGTTTGTAGTTGTGCCTCTGGTATTTGCTCTTTACTTACTGCTATTTCTTTTTTCCCGATTTGTTTATACCCCCTTTACGTGCTCCAGTTCCCACCACTCCTTCAGGCCACCATGGCCCGACTTACCTCCTACTATCCTCACTCAAGCCCTCCATCCTCACATGTCAGTCATCCCTGAGGTAACCCGGCATAACCCTTTGCCAGGTAGGTTGCTGTTCTCCAAGGGGGAAGACACAGGTGGGGTTTGCCAGCACACTCACTATTTGGCCCCAGGGTGCTGCTGAGGTGGACGTGGCTCCCTGGAGGGCTTCGGTGGTGTCACAGACCAGCAGCCATCATCCGGCAGATCCTGGAGCTGTTTTTCTGGTTTGCTATAGTTCCCCATTGTGCCACTCATGCAGTGCCCCCAGTCTCCACCAGGGGCCACTGCTGAGCAATTCACCCCTCAACCCAGCCCAGGAGAGGAGAGGAGAGCAGTCCTCTGGATGCTCAATCCTCTCCTCCCCCCTACCGACCCCACTGCCCAAGTCCATTCCCGAACCCAGGTCTCTGGTGCAGAGCGAGGTAAGGCATCTAGTGCCTCAGCCCTCTGCGCCACTGGGCTGGCTACCTACTGCTATTTCTATGTATGCCTCTGGTGTTTGTATTTATATGAGTGCCACTGGTATTTGTATTTGTGCCTCTGATATTTATATCTGTGTCTCTGGTATTTGCCCCCCTGCTGGGTCTTTTTTGTATTTGTGCTACATTTATTTGTGTTTTGTGCCTCTGGTATTTGTATTTGTGTCTCTGGTACTTGTATTTGTGGCTCTGCAATTTGTATTTCTGTCTTGCATAATGTGAGGTCCTATAGAAAGACCATAGTGGAAATTTGGGGCAAATGTCAGAGCCCACTGAAAATGAGATACTGCATCTCAGCTGGCCTACCCTGGATAAATACATTATAAAATGGGCAAAAGCTGAGCCTTCACTGAAAACAAGATATGCTATCCTGGGTAAATTCAGTCTAAAAATGGATAAAAACAGGACCCCACTGAAAATGAGATATTGCATCTCAGCTGGCCTATCCTGGCAAAATACATTTTAAAAATAAGTGGAGGCTGACAGGAGGAGGAAGGATTCAGCATCCCTTCCTCTGGGAGGATGCTGTTCCCGCTGCTTGACTGCCGACTGGTGGAGACTGGTTGGCAGCACAGTTGGCAGCATTCGGAGGTGAGACAGTTACCACTGTATGCCTGTCATACATGCATGCCACTGCAAGTATGTGCAACCACCTCATTGCATACCACCACCCCAGGGGAGAACGTTGGGTGGCAGGAGAAAAATACTGGCCATCCAAGTCAGCCCCCCAACGGAGGCTCCCGTACAACCAACATCATTGGCCACCCTCCACATTGTGGTCATAGGTAAGTGGAAGATAACCTTAAGTCCATGAAAAGGTCAGTGACAGGTCAGGAGGGTGCTGCCAGCCAAGACTGGAATAAGAAAGAGCTTGAAAATAAAAAAGCAGGACCCTTCTAAAACAAGATATTGCTTCCTAGGTGTGCTGTCAAGGGTAAATACAGTGCAAAATGTGTAAAAGCAGGACCCCATTGAAAATGAGATATTGCTGCTGTTGTAACAGCATGCAAGTGAACATGTTTGGCATTGACAAATACTTGTTGTAGCTATGAAAATAAAATACAAAAACAACCCCCATTCCATTTGGATTCTCCTGCAATAAAAGATGTTGGCACTATATTCAAAAGGAACCTAAGGTTTGATGCAAAGGGCTTTACTCTTGCACAGCAGTATCCAGTGTGCTAAATCTCTATGCAGTACTGACATTTTTCCTACAGAATATACCTCCTGTAGGCACATGGCAATGCAAAGTCCTATCCCTTGTGTGAGTGCAAACCCCAGTGTGATTATTCGTGCTAATCATCTCTGCACTAGAGCAAGCTGAGCAATTTGTGAGGCATAAACCCCATAGTGCTAAAGCCCTGTTCTGCAATATTGTTACATAACATGGTAATGACCCTACCCAATGTGCACAGCTCTGACTCCTTCTTACTATACCATTAAGTGCCAATCTGCATGTCGTTACTGAAGGTGCATTTACATGGCTGTTCCACTCTCGAGTTCCGACTGCACCTGTGCTGCCCTGAACTCCTCTGTCAACAAGTCTCTGTTTACACTGCCCCCTCTGAGCTGATACAGGTTGCACTGGAGTGGGGCAGTGCATGGAGAAATACAATTGGCTCGAACTGGGGAAGATGTCCAGCTTAGCTATGCACTGAGTGTGCGGCGTAGACTGTCCACAAGGTTGCTTAAGCCACTCACTCCAGAATCTTGCGTCCTGCCCTGCATGGCTCAGGACAAGATGAGCAGACGACTTACCACACTATAGTAAGTATCCACATGGCCGCTTTTGCATCGCCACAACACGTGTTCAGGTTGCTGTGGTGCCAAGGTGACTGTGTAAACACACCTTAAGACACATTGCTCCAGGAAGTGGATGGAGCCTGTTGGCTGCAAATATAACAGCTATCCACTTTAGAATGTGAGAAGGCTGAAATGGAAGGTCAACGCACACTTTTCTCAGTAAACATTTTTATTTGTTTTCATTAAGAAGTAACAGCATTGCAATCAGCATGACTTCATACAGAAGCATAGTAAGGAATATTCTTAGTAAGCACTAAAGGCATCAAATACAGCCAAAACATGTACATGAAACTTCATAACACAAATTTTTCCAAACAAGTTAGTCACAAAGGAAGATTTGATTCCCTTTATCACCAAAAAAAATGTGACTGTATCTAATAAGAGACAAACAGGTACTTAGTTGTTAGGAAATTGTAAAAAATGATCCCATATTCTTTCAGATGTATCTGTCTTATTCAGGAGCATGCGACTAATCCTTTCGTTGTTAGTTGTTGTGCCCATATACTTTTAACAGGTGCTCAGTAGAGGCAATTAATCCTGTTTTCCAGTTTGCCAGGAGCATTTGTTTGGCTCCCAAAATTGCTGCTTGAACTCAAAGTTTTTGTTCTCTACTTTAATTGGCGGCGTCTGGAATGATATCTAATATGAACAGAGAAGGTATGGGAGAAAGGTTTTCCTTAACGACCTCGGAGCAGATAATTTGAATTAATTCCCAGTATCATTTCAGCTTGGGACATTTCCAGAACATGTGAGATAAATCAGCATGTCGATATGAATATCTCCAGCAGGTGTCATTTTGCAAGACTCCCATATTCTCTAATTTAAGTGAGGAGTAATAAAAAATGTAAACATTTGCATTGCACCAATCTCCCTTGCGTTTCTCTACTAGACAGCTTGGCATTATTCCATGCAGAATCCCATTCCACCACAATATGAAATATAAAATCCAACTCCATTTCTCCTTTGTGGAATTTGTTTGGTTGCTATCTGGCTGTGAGAAAGCTTGCAGAGTCACTAGTTCCTTTCAGCAAATACAGAGGATTAACCCATGACAGGGTATGGGTTTATTGAGCATTAATCCACACCTGGGGGTTGGAATCACGAAGCAAAGCCAAGTGATTTCAACCACCCAGGCGTGGATTAATGCTCAGTAAACCCATACCCTGGAGTGGGTTAATCCTCTTATAACATGGGCAATGTTTTGTTAGAGTTTTACCTAAAGAAACAGTGAAATAAAGCCATGTGAACATGTAACTGTGGGTATATCAGACATTAATCCATGGTCAGGTGACTGTTTGGACGAATCAGAAGACAGTATTTTAGGAACCCATGTTATAAAGATTAATAAAATGTGACCAGTCTGAAAGCACAAGATTAGGGTTATGTTTATTGCTCAAGGCTTCTCTGAGCTGGAGATAAGAAGAAAAAGGGAACCTATGAATTCCAGACTTAGCTTTGAGCTCTTCAGTGGATAAGGGAACTTGAAGATCCTCATCCAGGATGTCTGAAAATCTCTGGATTCCAAGTCTACTCCATCTAGGGTCATCTAATGGTTTGTCATTAAACAGGATATAGGTGGTCATCCCATAAAGGGAGGACACTGGTTGGCCCAAATTCAGGATTAACTTATGAAAAAAAATTTTCTAAGAGTTTTAATGGAGTCTACTATGGAAGTTTTATCCCTACATAGTTCAGGGAGAGAAATAAAAATGAAATCTAGAATTTGGTACATAGATAACAGTTGGAATTCTACACAGAGCCATGGGGGGCACATGTATATGCAGTAGTGGGGTATACTAGAGTGTCTGCTTGGTAAGAAAGGGCCAGCAGTATTGTTCCCACCAAGGCAATGTGAAACTGCTGCCACCAAAGGAGCCTGGCGTTTACTAATGAACAGATAAGGAGGTTTGGGTTCCCATTAAAAAGTTCTTGACAATAGCCTCTGTTTTCCTATATTTTTCATCTAGAGTCATTGGGAGATTTTGGAGGATGTAGAATGATTTAGGGACTACAATAATCTTAAGGGAATGGATGTATCCCCTATTTATATGCCCACCTGCACTTCCTTTAGAAGAGGAAAGATATTGAGGTCCGGTATTTGCTTAAGATTGTTGCTTAATGTTATTCTGAGATATTCATTTTACTTATTTATTTAGTTTTTGTTGACCGGGTAAGTGCACTAGACAAATTCTGCCTATTTTCAGGCACCACCCAGGGAGAGGATACAGACAAATGCTAACTGACTATGAACCAGATTAAACTGTTGCGTATTTTTAGTGAATGGGGACATTTGGCCAGGGCACAGGGAAATTCCCTTACTCTACCTGCAGGGGGCCTTGCTTCCTGTGAGCAGAGGGGACCCCTTTGTCTGCTGTACCAAGATGGGGGACAACAGGGTGATTGTTGATGGACTTGCTGGAGATTTACCTAAGGAATCAACTTTCTGCTATGCAGGAAAGTCCCATTTCTACTGGGAAAAATGTTAGTAGTCAGAGTGCAGAGGTTACTAGTGTACCTGCAAAGGGGCTGATCTCCCTCTCTGCAGGTCCAGCATTGGCGATTGTGCTATTAGAGATATGTACTACTGCAATGCAGAGCAAAGTGGTTGAGATGGAAGGAGAAAGTGGCGATGAGCCTGAGCCAGAAGATTCTTGTGATGAGGAGGTGTTTCTAGCCCAGTTATCGCACTCTTAGAGGCAGAGACTGTTGAAAGCCTGACTAACCCTAAACCGGAGGCTGAGGCTTACAATCATGCCGAGAAGAAACCTTCTGGAGAAGCACTCAGTGTAAAGCCAGTGGCGAGTGTAACAGATGAAGCTGCTGCTGACACAGCTGCATCAGAGCTGCCAACCCAGAAACAGACAACGCCCGATTTGACAGAGGCTTCTACAACTGTCAGCTCTGCTCAAGTGAACTCAGAACTATGGGAGGTGGTACGTGCAAAACTAATTGAAACTTCCTAACAGAATGTTGAATGTAATAATTCCACCACGCCTCAGAGGCTTTGCTCTGGAAGGTGAGTAGATTCGGGACATAGTGTTACCAGTCCCCTGCCTACACCATGGACTGTGTCCAAGGCCCTGACAAAAGCAGGGTGGAAACGTAATAAAGAAGGCATATGGGTGGCAGACAGGGAAACATTACCTATTCCAGGAACACCACCTGGGCCAAGTGCAGCACCCCAAGAGGGAGCCTCTGAAAATATTAATATTGACAGTGATTTAAGGGCAGAAGATGTGATTTATGAATCCCACAGAGTTCCCACAGCAGACCCTGCAACTGCACCCACTTGGGGGGATAAGATGGACCAGACACAGGAGCCAAGGGCTACCGAGGAAAGACGATCATCCAAGGTTTGGGCTGGATTTAGCTAAACAGACCGAAACACGCCAACGGTAATGTTGGCTCAATGGAAAAATGTCATCCAAATTCACTACCAGGGGGGCCTAGATATCCTGCCAGACAGGATATATGTGGGCAGAAAATTGATAAAATAGTCACTTAGATTTTTTACTAATGAGATCTACGCCCCCATCCATGCTGCAGGAGGTAGTAACTTTAATGTAAGCTTTAAAACCCTGATGGGACTGGACAGATTTTGGATTGCCTATGAAAAAAAATAAATATTCAGTGCTTTGGCTCCCATTTAAGGCCATCCCCCTAACTAAGCCTGCCATTAAGAACATTACAGTATTATTCCGTAATGAAGGAGTGAACGTGCATGATATCACTCACTGGCTAGGTCAAAAATGTGATATCCTGGGACAGTCTCATCCTATCCTTGATGAAGAACATTTGTGGACTGGGGGGTAGAAATACAGGATCAAATTGAAGATGACACCACAAGGCATACAACATTTGCCCAGTTCTCTCTTCTTGGGGAGGGATAGAGGTCATTATTTTTATCCTGGACAGCTCAAGATATGTTTCAGATGTGGCTCCCTGATGCACTTCAGCAACGCATGTGACCACATTAAATGCAGTCTTTGCTTAGAGTATGGACATCACACTCCCAATGTATGAATGAAGTCAAAAGCAACCTGTGTGAGGACACCAGGCATGCATTTGTGTCATGCCCTGGGCCACTCATAATAGGCAAGACAGGCCTGATCAGGACATTATCTTGATGAATGCTCAGAAAGTTAGCATCAGTGCTCAAAGAACTGCTCAGGAAGCACAGGAGAAGCAAGCAGATGACCCCAGCCAGTGCAGGAGCTAACTGACATAGCTGGTATACCACAGACTCCTGTAATTATACATCAGGACCCTGAACCAGATGCCACTCCCATCATACAGCCATTAGATCAAGAACACAAAATGGTTGTTGAACCTCAACAGAAAGATTCTCTCTCCCTGGACCAGGCTCAGGAGCCTGCAATGTAATGCACCCCAGAGCCTTATAAGACTGTGACAAAAAGGCCCCTGGTAAAAAAAAACCTGCAGCAAAACTACCAAAGTCTGTTGTGTCTCATAACAAATATAAGGTTCTTCAACCCTCTGAACCAGAGCACAATCACGGAATCAGAACATTCCACGACCATATCTTAGCATGGACTCTCCACTGATTCAGGCGCAGTTTCTTCGCTACAAATCCAGGAAGTAAGACAAAGCAAAGAACTTAGGCTACAGGACAGGAGGAGCTCTCGATTGCAGAAACCTGGGGATGTTGAATGACAGCACTTTTAGCATTCCTGGATAATTTACTTTATGGAAGCCCCATATCTCCTTAAACTTTCCACGATAAATACAAACAGTATCCACAACACCAGGAGACGGACAGTACTGTTTTCCCTAATAAAAGACCATAATTTAGATACCTGTTGTATACCAGATACGAAACTTCACACCAATTCAGGGGTTGCTGCAGTAACAAGGGCATGGGTGTGGGGGCCTTATTTCTACTAATTGGAGATGGAACGCTGTGATGGTGGGGGATCCTTTTCATCAATTATGTTTATACTGTGACCAAATTAGTGGATGTTTTGCCAGGGAGGGCACTACTTCTTGATTTTGCTTATAAAAATATGGCATGGAGGGTCATTACTACTTATGCCCCTCATACTAAAAAGGATAGGATAAACCTGTTTACTTTAATTAAACCATATTTAATAACTACCAGGAAGTTAGTATGGGCAGGGAACTTCAACTGTGTGGTTTTGGACACTGGCACTGGAAGAAAAAGTTATTGCGACACGCATGCCTTGCAGAGGGTTTTAGCAGATGGTGACTTGATGGATGCGTATAGGGCTGTGCATTTGACAGGAGGGTATACATTTTATAGAAAACATTTATCCACCAGAATAGATTATCTTTTGTTTCTAAATCTCTTCATGTCAACTGTGATAATGTTATTCCAGTAGAAAATTCTGATCGTCTCATGGTAAAGATTATTGTGAGTCAGAATGAGGGCCTAACTCTAGGAAAAGGATATTGGAAATTGAATGCTACTCATTTAACATCACCGGAAACTGTATCACACCTGAAAAACCTTTTAGATGCAAGGAAATCTGTAGCATGCTTAGGAGATAACATTAGTAGAGGGTGGATGGAAACCAAGTCAGATATGAAAAAAACGGCTTCAACATACAGCAGTGACACTATCAAATAACCCATATAAAAAATACTTGACACTCAGGGCACAGTTCTATAAAGTCCTTAGTAGAGTGAATGTGGGGTATAAAGAGTATAAACCTCAAATACGTACACTTAAGGCAGAGATGGAAACAATGCAATATGATAGGTCATCCTCACTCCTTTACAAACATAGGATAGCTACCCCGGGGAAATCAGGGATGGGGAATATCTATGACAGCTGTGGATCTAGAAGGAACTCAGAATAATGGATGATGTCTACACCACACAGAACACAATAGCTAACACAAGGAGGGATATTATGACAGCAGTAGTGCAGCATCTTCAGACCCTTTATCAAGCCCCAAACCTCGATGAAGGAGCACTAAATACACTCTTTGCTGAGACAGACACCCCCAGAGTTGAGGAAGCTGATGCAGTACATTTAATTAAACCCATGTCTGCCTTGAAATTGGGGAGGCTATCAGCTCATTAAAGAATAATACTACCTCAGGCCGGATGGTCTCCTTCTGAATTTTATAAAACCCTGAAACATGAACTTGTGGACACACTACAGATAGTATTTAATAGCATGCTAACAGGCGAGGATGTGGCACCTCAGTTAGGACTCTTTATACAATTACTCATCTATAAATAAACTGGATAGGAAGGAGCTCAGAAACTGGAGACCCCTCAGTATATTGAATACTGATCTGAAAATTTTGATGAAAATCTTGATGAACAGATTAGCTCAGATAGTGCCGAAGCTTATAGACCCTGGCCAAACATGCAGGCATATCCAGGATAACCTTTATTAATAAGAAAAATAGTGGCCTTGGGAGACCAGCAGAAGATGGATGACTTTATAGTGAGCCTTGATCAAGAACAGGCCTTTGATAAAATAGCACATGTATATATGCATAAGGTCTTGCTACAATATGGGTTCCCAGAAAAGTTTATACATTGGATCATGGCTATATATCATATAGCTGCTACACAACCATAGATTAATTAGAAGACTGTGGACATATATATACGTCCAGAATCTATATACGTTCACACATATTCAGTTCTCAAAGGGTTAATGGGCATTTAGGACCAACTGTGAAAATTAATAGTGGTATTAGGCAGAGCTGCCCCATGAGCCCTATTTTATATGTTTTCTATATAGATCCAGTTCTTCATATGGTAAGTCGAAACCAGGCTATTCATAGCATGTATCTTTGACATAAGGACCCTGTCACTAAAATCATAGCCTATGTGGATGATGTGTGCCTGCTGCTACCAGATGTTGAGGCAGTGGACAGAGCTGTAGGAATTATACAGAGATTTATGGACCTTTCTGGTATCACAATCAACAGAATGAAATGTAGAGGTTATGTGATTAGTGACACTACCCCTACTCCAGCCTCCATTAAAGACATACAGATGTCACCAGATGATATACCTATACTAGGGTTGATGTTTGGGAGGGGAGCAGTCATAGAACAAAACTGGGAGGTAAAGATACGACAGTGTGATGAAAAAGTGTAACAATGGAAACTATGGCAATAAACTAAATAAAACAGGTATTACTTATAAAAATCTTTTTACTGCCCCTGTTTGCATTCTTAAGCATGATATACCCACCCCCAGTGAATTATGATGTCCAGATTTATAGCTTGATATTTCAAATGGTATGGGGCAGCTGTTTAAATCCCATAAAACGTGAAGTTTTGTACAGGAGTTATAAGGATGGAGGGCTTAACCCTAATTAACCCCATCAGTCTTATTTATAGTCTTTTTATATATGCCCCAGGACCACAACCCTGGAAAACCTAGCCAGACACTGGTTGGAACCACTACTAAATTATGGTTCTGTTCGTATTTAGACCTTAAAAATCCTCACATTATCCACATTATGTGAACTTGATGGTGGGAAAGATCAGACAATGGAAGCTAGAAAATCCCAGGCACAAGTTCTAAAAAGACATATTCCTTATACCACGATACAGACACAAGCCTATGATAGTCCAATTGTGTATAAAAATCTGTGTCAGAGAGTTACCCCTAAGGTAGAACAATATTTAATGGACAAAAGGACACCTCCAAGAATGTGGGATGTAGTTTGGCTATGCATAGATGGGGGACTGGGGTAAAGGGAAATCACAAACATAAACAAACTCTGGCCAGAGCCAAAGGGCTGCATGTGTTGGGGGTGGGTGTGGGGGGTAGAGAGGGCAGGTTGGGTGGAGAGGATAGCTATAATTTAAAAATAAAATCAGCAGCGTCCTGATCATGACACTGGGGGATTGGTGACAAGATAGAGTCAATATGTTGTACTTCATTGGTAGGCTGATTAGAATCCTCGGACAGGATCAGAGTACTGAGTAACATGTCTGCCTGGCCCATTCTGGGATTATCAAGATCATTTACTGCACCTATAAAAACACAAGCATCATAAAGTGCCATCATTTTTACTCTTTTTTTTTTTTTTTAAAAAACACCTGCTTAAATTAAACATTTCCGAATTCAAATTTCTTTACTGGAACAAGTGGGCTTTCCATTCATACATTCAAAGTTCCTTGCTGACTTGAATGTACTGTGGTACAGCCAGCTGTTACTGCTAGCTAAACATCCTAAACGAAATTATGGTGCCATCCCCAAACACCTGGACAACCGCATTCTACCATGCCGAAATAAAATTGTGAATAATATTTTTGTCTATGGTCTGGAGTGTTCCATTTATTTTTATGGAGAGTCGAAATATTCCGTGAACTAAAAAAATCATATTCCCATGACTTCTCTTTGAAACACCACATGATTTACATAAGCTGTCAGACTAACAAGTATAGCAGTTATTTATGTCCGAGGAAAACAATTTATTGGGGGGGAGAACAAGGTAACATACTTCATACGAAGTTAGGAAAGAAAAAAAAAATACCAGCAAAGGTTCATCGAGATGTGTCCCCCACCAGCTCAGTGGGAAACCCCTGGGAGTAGACGGCACCAATTCAATTCCTGCCTTTTTTCGCTTGATCCCAAACCAGTCAATACTTTTCTTCAATTGAATCAATCACTAGTCCCACAATTAGGATTTATCCTTCTGTTTGAGGCAAATTCCAGTAATGATCTACAAA
The DNA here is from genome assembly GCA_016271365.2 of Neoceratodus forsteri. Lineage (NCBI taxonomy): Eukaryota > Metazoa > Chordata > Ceratodontiformes > Ceratodontidae > Neoceratodus > Neoceratodus forsteri. Next base: position 37,232,831 of record JADMNL010000022.1, read on the forward strand.
AAATATACTCTGCAAATTATTGCACTGCAGCGTTGCCATCCGTGCATTTTAGTGTACATTTCAGAATATCACAAGCTAACAATTACAAACAGGAAGGTCAGCAGTAGTGATGAAAATACCATTCATATATAGGATACTAAGCTTTCTTCTTATCTAGAACAGAAATAGAGAGCACTATACTACCATCTAGTAAATCTGCTTACATAGTTCATACTCATATTTGCTTTATCAGACTCTGCAAAGCAATTATTTAAAAAAATCTCCCACAGTAGAACCAAGCATTTTCCATACCCTCCAATTGTCTTATAAACAAAATTAAGCTAGCCAGGATTTCTACATAGCTATTTGAACCCAAATAACCCATTTGCCAACCACTAAAGGCTCAACCAATTTTGTAACATGGCATTAATGAGAGAGAGGTGAAATGGGCAGCAGCAATTGGCGCAATGGCATCACGGGACCCAAATCAGAGCGGGCATTAATCCACGATATATGCTGTGCCTGATAAGGTAGTACTAAAAGCAACCACACCCCCAGCTTAGCAGCACTGGGCACAGGTGGCGAACGAGAGCAACAGAGGCAAGACAGGCACATTCAGAGGCAGACGCAGTAGCTGGGCACAGGAAGGGACCCCACCGGACAGCCAGCAGCAGCACACCCAGCCGAGGTGGGAGACGCCAGTGTTGGACCAGTCAGCAGGAAGCAGGAGGAAATGAGCGGTGGCCATATGCAAATCCCGACCGGAGCCCTGATCACGGCCATTGAATAGTGCAGACCTCCAGCAGCGGGTATGACGGTAATACCCGCACAGAAGTGAACATTTTCGGGACACTTATCTCGGCCACACTGAGCTCTGCAGTTGGGGGTAGTGCAACAGTTGAGCACATAAGTATGTAAATGTTGTTCTCTACCATGATTTGAAAGTGCAGTAAAACTTGTTTACCATAGCAGTGACTCCGAGTGTAATGTTCCGTTACGCACAGTGGACACCCTCCTGGCGCCGCCACCGACCCACGACCCATGTTACAAGCACATTAAGTCACTCTGGCGGTGGCATCTAAGCAATTGATGCATGGTGGGCGGTTGTTCCCGGCCTCTGGCCTCGGGCCACAACCCCCAACCATGCATCAATCCAGCATTAGATGCCACTTTCTGGCCGTGGCTTAATGCTTACTTATGAGCCATCTATCTTCATTTTAGATGTGTTGATATTTTTGCTAAGGCACTACATGGTACGAAACAGGCACAAAATGAAGCGTGTTGTTAAAACCCCATACATCACCAACATTTGGAGAGGTGCAATGCATGCAAGAAGATAATGCAAGCTAACTGTAGCCATGCCTAACAGAGCACGTTGTAGACGCAGCCACTCACTTCAGAGAGCGGCATGCTTCAGCGATCCACAACTATCACCATAGGTGCCTACCTTTTATCTCTACGTTTGGTCAGTTGCTGTAAGTGGTTGTATTTAGGCATCTAAAATAGGACATTTTCAGAAATTACCAGACAACAAAAGGCATGCAAGACCAATAATGAGTGTTCCATGTCTTCTGTAAAAGCTGTAAGTTGTCTGTTGAAGGTGATGTAAAGGGGTTACAAAACATTAGAGTGGACGTAAGGGAATGAGTAACGATCTTGATGTGTTGTGTCCTATGATACTAGCTTGACTATTAATGCCACTAAAAGATGCAATATACTCAGATTAAGTCTGATGTCATGTTTAGACGAAGCACATAAATAAAGAGCTGGAAAGCTGTCACAATGACTAAAATTGTATCGGATTTTATTACTTTAAGCCCTGTTCACAGTTTCATACTGCAACTGACACAGTACTTGTATTGGGTGCCAGACTTTTTCCCTCAAAAGCAAAACAGATTTTTTTTTTATCTTTACCTAAACTTAAACAGGTAAAACCAATGTTGCAAATATTGCTGTTTTGCTAATACTTGATTACAAAATAACAGCATTAGAAAAGTGCAAGAGAGTCGGCTAAAGCCAACAATGTTTGGGCTCTCTTTATGGAGTATGTTCCCTTTATTATAGGGCCGAAGCAGTGAGCTCCCGGCTTTGTAGAAAAATTACCATGATTTGCACTGCTGAACTTTTCTTTGTAGCAGCTGTTATACTTTGAGGGTTGAATGTCCATTTATGTCAAACCAATTTCCCAACCAGTATAAAAAAAGGTGCATTCCTATGTTTGTACTCAAGGTAGTGGGAGGATTTCTTTTGTAGTAAGGGGACAGGAACAGAGGGGGGGGTGGTACAGTGCACAGTGGGCGGTAGCTGGAGGGTTTCTCTTTAGGACACTGGGGAGAGGACAGACTGGTGATGAGCAGAGAAAGGGCGGGGAGGAGCAGTTTGAACAGCAGTAGAGCACAGGCACAAGAGGCGGGGAGGTTGTGGCCGGGCGATGAGAATCTGTTTTTAATTAAGGAAAAATGCAGAGTCCTCACTCTGTGATCGTAAAAGGACTGCAGGCTCCGACCACTGCAGCCCTAAAAATTGGAAGCTAGAATGTGCCCCAGGCTAGTGTGTCACCATACCTCTCAAGCTTTCATGACCCAAATGTGTGACAGGATGTGTGACAAGAGGACAAAATGTGTGACACATCATCAAACATGACCTTACAAGCTTAGAATACTGTGGAAATAAGTGCACTGATGTTAATAATGTTTACTGATAACCTAGCATCTTATATTATTATATTTTCTGCTTAAAAGGCTCAGTGGTCAGTGTGGAATGTCACCTTCTCAATGTGGAACAGAGGGTTTCTGAGGGATAAAAGGGTGATGTACCTCGTAATGGTGACAGTTGAGAGGTATGTGTGTCACCAACAGGAAGAAACATTGCAACACTTCCTAATTGAGTGCCCTTATGCAGCTTCGTTTTGGAATTTATTACAACTAGATGGCAGCATAGGGTTGGAATGCCCTACGTATGAACAAGTGGTAATCGGTTAGGTGAATACCCTAACAAGACTAGAAAGGAGGAACGTTACATTTGATGTTTACATATATTAAGTTTTTTTATGGTAGACAAGGTGTAAACTGGTTTTTCAACAGGTCACTCTGACCCCACTAGCAGTTATCTTTCAGACTGAGAAAGAAATACAAAGGCACAGCCTGTATGCTCATTCTACTCTCCCAGCCCCAGTTTGGAAAAAAAGATGGAAACATTGTCTGGAAATGTTACCACCTACCTTTATTTATTTATTTATTTATTTATTTAAGCGTTTTACCAGGAAGGCTTACTGAGCAGAGTACTGCTCGATTACAGATGCGTCCTGGGGGAAGGGAGAACATAAGAAGACAGTTTTACACAGTATAGACAAGAAGAAACAATTACTCACCTTAGTAATGTTGTTTCTTCTTATGGAGTCTTGCTATATTCTGACATATGCAGTGAGTCCCAACCTTCGAACTGCCCCGGAGATGAAAGAGTTAACTTTCCATGCCAGGCATGGAATGCTGAGCTCGAGCTCGTTTGAGACTCTGTCTGTTGTTCTTCAAACTCAAGCCATCAGATCTTTACGAGCTAAACTCACAAGGTCTTGTGTGGAAGCTGTAAACCTACACTAGCCAACTGGCTACTAAACATAAAACACATTTTGGTCCCAAAACAAAGACTCAAGTCAGGAGACCCAAAATGAAAAAACACCAACAACTCACCCCAAGAAAGAAGGGTGAAAACAAAAGGTGGGCACCTACTAAGTGCCAACACTGCACTGCCCACTCACATCCCAAAAACAGAGGTTCTAAGAGGGCAGGCAGGGGGAGGTCAGAATATAGCAAGACTCCATGAGAAGAAACAACATTACTAAAGTGAGTAATTTTTCTTCAAACACCATGAAGTCTTGCTATATTCTGACATATGCAGATTACAAGCAGTACCTCCATGGAGGAGGGACAGAACCTACTTAGAAATAGGCCTGAAGCACAGCTAGAAGAACCGAGCATCACTCCCAGGCTGGATGTCCAGGGAGTAATGCTTGGTAAAAGTGTGAACTGTTTTCCAGGTAGCTGCTTGACATATCTCTAGAATAGGGATGTCCCTGGCAGCAGCCAGGGAAGCAGCTGTACCTCTGGTAGAGTGAGCCTTCAGGCCTGAGGGAGGAACCTTACCCAGTTTTTCATAGCAAAATTGGATACAAGAGACAATCCACCTGGCAATGGATCTTTTAGTGGCAGGTTTCCCTTTACCAACCTCACCATAAGTGAGGAACAGTTGGAGGGAGTCAAACCTGTGACCCTTGGCACGCTCTGTAGTAGCTAAGGGCTCTTTTGACATCCAAACGTGTAGCCTCCTCTCGCCAGAGGAGGAATGGTCAGTGAAGTACACTGGAAGAGACAGATTGATTAAGGTGGAAATCTGAAACCACCTTAGGCAAGAACTTCCTGTTAGTCCTGAGGACCACCTTATCTCTATGAAAGGAGATAAAATCAGGCTCCACTGACAAAGCTTGTAATTCACTTATGCGCCTGGCAGAAGTGATGGCTACCAGAAACACAGTCTTCCAAGTCAAGTACTTAAGCTCTGCTGAAGATAAAGGCTCAAAAGGGGGTTGCATAAGCTGAGCAATGCAAACATTGAGGTCCCAGGCAGGGGCAGGGTCCCTGAATGGAGGGTTGGTGTGAAGCAATCCCTTGAAAAACTTGGAGAATACAGGGTGAGCTGAAAGAGAAGAAGGCTTACCTGCTGAGATAAAAGCAGACACAGCTGCCAGATGCACTTTCAGTGTAGCTGGTCTAAGCCCCAAGCTATTTAAGTGGACCATGTAATCCAGGACTGTGGGCAGATCAGCAGATTTTGGGGAAATATGCTTCCCAGAGCACCATATGGAAAATCTTTTCCATTTTGAATTATAAGTAGCCCTGGTGGAAGGTTTTCTAGAAGCCTTCAGAATATCCATTACACCCTGGGAGAGGTGTAAATTAGCAAACTCTTAACTCTTCAAGAACCAGGCCTTGAGATTGAGAGATTTGAGGTTCAGGTACCAAACCCTCCCCTGAGCACAGGTTAAGAGGTTGTAATTCCTGGGAAGGCACAGGGGAAGATGGACTGCTAATGACAGTAAGAGTGGATACCAGGGTTGTCTGGCCCAGTCTGGAGCAATCAGGATCATCTTGCAGGGTTGAGATCTGATTTTGACTAGCACTTTGAATAGGAGAGGGAAGGGGGGGGAGCATAGAGTAACTTCCCTTCCCAATTGAGAACTAAGGCATCCAGGGGGACTGAGCCCAACACTGGGGGCCTGCAGCAAAAAAGGGGAAGTTGGTGATTGTCTGGGGCTGCAAAAAGATCTATCTGGGGTGCCCCTTCTGGAAAATATCACCTCCAAGACCAGGGGGTCCAGTGACCATTCGTGATGGCCCTGGGAAATCCTGCTGAGAGCATCTGCCAGGACATTGTCCTTGCCTGGGAGGTGAACTGCCGTGAGGGAGGTGTTCAGGGAGTAAGCCAGAGACCACAACTTCATTGCTTCGGTGCACAAGGCCGTAGACGAGTGCCTCCTTGCTTGTTGATGTACCACATTGTGGTGGTGTTGTCTGTTCTGACCTGTACAACTTTGTTCTGAACAGATTTGGAAAAAGCTTGAAGTGCTAGAAATACTACTCTGAGTTCCAACAGATTGATATGGAGCAGAGATTCCTGAGGGGACCACAACCCCTGGGTGGTGAGGTCGCCCATGTGAGCCCCCCACCCCAAGAGGGAGACATCTGTAGTAAGGATTAAAGAGTGAGACTGAGTGACAAAGGGAACTCCTTGTCTCAGATTGCTCTGGTCCTGCCACCACTGGAGAGCCTGGATCAGGGTTCGAGTTACTGGGATCAATTTGGTCAGAGGGTCCTTCCTTTGAGACCAAAAGGCTCTCAAATGGAACTAAATGTCCCTCATCTGAAATCTTGCTCCCTGCACTACTGCTGTAGAAGCAGCCATGTGCCCCAGGAGCTGTAGAAAATGCCTTGCTGGTCGAGACACCTGCAGGGTGAATGAGGGAGGCCAGAGAGACCAGTGTCCTTGCCCTGTCCAGGGAAGGAAGGCTCTGGCCTTTACAGTGTCTAGCTCTGCACCTATGAAGGTGAGGAGCTGGAGGGATCTAGAACTAACTTTGGAAGATTTAGAAGGAAACCCAAAGAAGTGAGCAGTTGCTGAGTTATCTGTAAGTGTAATTTGACTTGGTCTGGGGACTGGCCTACTATGAGCCAGTCATCCAGGTAAGGGAAGATGGCAATCTTCTGCCTTCTTAGAAAAGCAGCTACTACTGCCAGGCATTTTATGAATACCCTTGGAGCAGAAGTGAGGCCAAAGGGCATTGCTCTGAACTGATAATGGCCTGAGGGCAGCTCGAACCTGAGGAACTTTCGATGGGAGCTTCTGACGAGAACATGGAAGTAGGCATCCTTGAGGTCCAGGGACACTAGCCAGTCCCCTGGCCTTAGAGAGGGTAGAATAATTCCCAGAGTCACCATTTTGAATTTTGGTTTTAAAAGGTACTTGTTTAAGTATCTGAGATCCAGGATGGGCCGCCATTCTCCTGTCTTTTTTGGGGTAAGGAAGTACCTGGAATACAACCCTTTGCCCTGGTGTAGGGTGGAACCCTTTCCACAGCTCTGAGAGCTAGGAGGAGGAGACCTCTGCCTCTAAGGCAAGTGCCTCTGATGGATTTGCAGGTGGAAAGGATCGGTTCTCATCTTTGTAAACTTTTGAAGCTGAGAACCAGTCCCTGGCTTACTACTTCCAGGACCCATTTGTCTGATGTCAGAGACTCCCAGTCCTGGACAAAGTAAGCCAGCCTTCCCCTACAGGTAGCTGAGATGCCCTGGCAACCCCATCAGGGTGCCTGTTTGGCAGGGGCTTTGGGCTGAGGGGTGGAAGCAGGTCTGCTTGTACCCTGTCTGCCTCTCCTTCTAAAGAACCCCCTCTGGGCATAAGCAGAAGAGGAGGCCTGGGCTTGGTAAAAAGGCCTATGAAAGGGCCTGCCCCTGCCCCTGGGAAGCTGCCTTTGAGGAGTGGCCTGCCTTTCCTTGGTCTGTGCACTCCTATAAGTGGTCCTATACTCGTCCATTTTCTTCATGTAATTCTCTGTTTGCTCCCCGAACAAAGAATTATCCACAACAGGAAAATCCATGGCCTTAGTCTGGGTATCCTGTGACAGGCTAGTACATCTGAGCCAAGCCATTCTTCGAAGTGCCACAGATGTAGCCATGACTCTAGTAGACACATCATTGGAGTCCACTGCAGCATGAAATTGCACCTTGGATGCCTCAATACCATCAGCAGCCACCTGCTCCAGCTCCTTGGCAAGCTGGCCAGGGACCTGTTTTGCTAGGGCCATAACAGTGTCCCATCTGGATTTTTGATACCTAGCAGTATAGGCCATATAATTGGCCTGTCTGAGTCCCAAAGATGCTGCCATGTACTGTTTCTTTGCCATGGCATCAATCTTCCTGGAGTCTTTGTCCGGGGGGTGTGAAGCCAAGGGAATGTTTGCCTTATCACAGGCTACAGCCTGCACTACCCCAACATGGCTGCACTGTTGTGTAAGGAACTTCATGTCAGAGCCTGACAATGTATACCTCTTGTACATTCTCTTATCCACAGGAGGTATAGTGTTAGGAGTCTTCAAAATCTTAGATGTCTGTTTCCCAAAAGATTTGTGCAAGGGAATAGACAGCCTCCTAGACTCTGGGATATCCATCATTTCCACATAGTCAGGCTCCTCCTGGTCATCCACAGCTTCTTCCATAGGAAGCTGGAGAGTTTCAGCCACTTTTTTGTAAAACATAAAATGAGAAGGGGACTCAGAAAGCCTAGGGGGAGAAATCCCTGAAGGTCTGTCTGGGGAGATGTCCGGGACAATGGGCACATCCAGACTTTCAAATCCACATTCACTTTCCTCATACTCCTCTTCCTCCTCTTCCGGTTCATAAAACTCCTCTAACTCATACTCTTGAACCGGTGGAACTGGCCGAATCGAGCGCCTGCCTGATGGTGCCGGTTCGGTCGGAACCGGGGAAAGCGACTGGACAATTTTGATCGCTTTGGCTATCTCTTCAGTGGTTGGAGAGGAAAGTTTTGGCCCCACACCAGCTGATTTTTCTTTTCTAGTTCTTTTAGTCAGAACCAATTTCTCAGAATCAGCTCTCCTTTCCCAGAAGTCTAGCCTGGTCAGAGGGCACTCCTTCTGGTTACAGTTGGAACCGAACCTAGGCTAGTCCATCTGGGTCAATGGACTTTTGGCCTCCCTTTCCTGAGCCTACCAGCTCTCTTATCTAGGGTAGCTGCAGGGAAATTTTTGCAAATCTGGCAGTCTGCATTGAGGTGGTCAAACCCCAGACAATAAACACAGGTGGTGTGGGGGTCAGCCTTGGCAAAGGCTTCCCCACACACACTACAGTGTTGAAACCCAGTGGGTCCGTTTTTTCTTTAGGGTTTCTCAGACATATTGCCAGTCCTAACCAAACTTACCCTTTTATGGCAATCCGCCAGGCAAGACCCTCTTATCGGTTCCCAACTGTGTCACGGGTCGTGGAAAAAAATGTAATAAAATCCGTGTTTTTTAGAACCAATAAGAACCGGTAACCACACTCTAAAATACACAATTTAAGATTTTAAACAACTTGATCAGTTCAAGCCAAACCGATAAACCGTTTACAAGTTCCACACAGAATAGAACAAAATAAAACCTATCTAGTACTCACAATACCACAGACAGAGACTGAACTGACAGGTTACGGTTTAAATTCGGTCGAAAACCGAGAAAAGCGGTACTTTAACCGACAAATTGAACCGAGCAACAGGAGAAATCTCCGGAGCGACTGTTCAGTGAGGCGGAGTAAAGAATCTGATGGTTTGAGTTTGAAGAACAACAGACAGAGTCTCAACCGAGCTTATAACACAAGTGGAGGAGGGGGAAGGACGGGGGGAGAAGAGGTAGGAGTGAGTGAGGGCAGACAGGAAATACTCACCTTCAGAGTGCTGAGGAACCCTGCATGGGGATAGGCCCTGACAGAAAGAGAGAGAGAGAGAGAGTAAGAAGGGGTGGTAGGAGTGAGGGTGTAGGGGTAAAGCCAAGAACTCATCCCCTTCAGGAAGTGGAGAACCCTGCACAGGAACAGGGCCCGGCAGAGACGGGGAAGATAGAGGAGGAGGCAAACCTGGGGAAAAAGAAAGGGGGGGGGCAGGCTAAGAACTAAACACCCCAGGTTGCTGAATCCCTGAGAAAGGAGGGGGGAGTGGGCCAAGAACTAAACACCTGCAGGTTGCTTGAATCCTTCAGCGGTGCGGAGTCTGGCAGAAGAGGAGAAGAGGGGTGGGGAGGAGGGCTGGGGGGATGTGCAAGCCAAGAAATGTTCCTCATCAGGATGCTGAGAACCCTGAAAGGGGGTTGACCCAACAGTGAAGTCAAGAGAGAGGGAAGGAGCCAAATTTAAGTAGCGTGGATGGGGTGGGGGAGGCAAGAAGTGGGGCAGGGGGCACTGGAGGTTACAACTAGAGGTAGCCTAGGGGGTTGAGACCTTTGCAGCTTAATAAGGCAGTTAACTACGATTTCTTATGCTGTGCAGTTTAAAATTAAGGCACCAGAGGCAACCAGGAGATTCTACAGTCTGAAGTTAAAATTACACTTGAGGTTCCTGTGCAATCAGAGTGATTTCTGTACAAGCTTAACAGATTTTTAGTGTTAAAAAACTATCTTCACTACTCTGGTGACTTAAAGTATAACAGGTCTGTTTTGAAAATGGCGCCAAAGAACAGGAGCTTTTGTCCTCCGCTGGTAGCGGTCCACCGAAAGTAGGTAGGCACGGCTGAGCTCCTTGTGTGCGTACCTGTTCCTTTTTTCCCTGCGGGGAGACAAGTCTGCAGGGGTCCGGCTTGGGGGGAAGGCGAAGCAACCAAGGGCCCTCACGACCACCACAGCTGCTGATCTAGACTGACTGCATTTTCAACCACATGACTCATAACTAGAATATAATAAGGTTGTGCTTCGCGGTCACAAATTCAATTGCTGTACACTCTGGTGTCTTTCTCTGTCTAACTGATTTCCCTTGCTCAATAGAAGGGGAATTTTTCATGGTCAGCAAAGAAACAATAGCAATGAAAACTCTCAATAGTACTTGATTTTTAAAATTTGTGTATGTATGTGTGTATGTGTGCAAGAAGGGGCTCATGACAGAAAGTAACATTAAATGATTTACTTACTTTAATTTAATGGAATTTTAATTTTTAGGGTCTAGTTGATGTTTGTTATATATGAGTAAAGGTTGCAGCCATGTTTGTGATGGAAATTAGGAAGTAAGTGTCTTATGAATTCAGTAAGTTGCTCTGGTTGGCAGGGACTTGTTTTTAGCCATTGGTGGTGCTCTCTTACTGCCATGGCTAGAACCAAGTCTCAGCCAATCAGAACACTCTAGATTTCCTTGCCCATGTTACTGTATATACTTTGGAGAAACAGGCCCTATAAGGTTGCTGACAGGGAGGACTAGACTGTGAGTTCAGGAGATGACATCATCAGTGGCTTTTCACTGAAACTGTGTTTTTGAACAGGGAGTGAAATCAGGGTTACAAAATAGCCCATAACTTTAAAATGAAGTAATGCAGAACCTAATTTTGGTATGAAGTTTATTGGGGAAGGCTGATTCTAATTCTGCAATGCAGCACTTTTGGTCGGACTCCCTCTTTAAAATACTAACTATGAGCGGTCGAAACTGGTCATCATTATGTAGGATGAAACTCATTACCTACAACAAGCTATTTTATAAGCGCAATAAGCCACCTGAGGTGTGCATTAAAGAATTAACAATGCACTCCCATGGGCGTAAGGATGCTCGGCCTTCCGCCTCATGCTTTACTATGCCCCTGGGGCATGCATCATTAATCCTTTAATGCACACCCATCATGGATCATAGCTTACTTAAGCCTGGTCTGTAATTACTATACTTTGGATATCACTAGACAGGGCTGAATTTTTAAGGGGATATGAAAGGTTAGTCTAATCTGCTACATGAGCCACGTTTGTCAGAAAGGAAAGTATAATCCTTACACTGATGATGAGTGGGACGCTAAGAGTCAGTAAGACCCAGGTCATCTCTGAGTTTAAGGAGGGATCTTTTGTGCAGGGGTGGGGTCTATGGAAGATGGCAATTAGGAGGTAGCTCTGTCCATGACAGAGTCCAGGATTTCATTAAAACCCCCTCCTAAAACTATCTCATATCCAGTCAGGTCATTTAACTGTAAAGCTAAGAAACCATAAAATGTTTTTGATCCTTACTGGGGGCATAGACATTGCAAAAAGCTATTGATTTGCCTTCAAGAGTCTTAGTAATAATCCTGAATCTATTTTCTGTATAATTAGTGTTTGTGCTTAGTAAAAGCAACTCCTTTTTTAATTAATATGGCAGCTCCTCGCTTTTTGATATTGAAGAAGCTGAATTCAGCATGAACAACCCATCCCCTACACAGGTTTACAGCTTTGCTGGGGACCAAGTGTGTTTCTTGAAGGAAGGCAATATCAGCTTTTTGTTTATACAAGTAGCTTAAAATTGTCTTCTTCTTAATAAGTGAGCCTAAGCCTTGAACATTCCAAGAAAGGATTTTGCAGTTTTTAGCCATAGTTTTTAATACTTATAGGATAGAATGAAACAACAGGACTTGGTTAAGTAAACTGTAAGAGTTCTCTAAATTACATCACAAATATCTAGATTTGAAAGAGGCGCCATCACTCAGGTTTCTGGTATAAGTTGTAAGTACAAGTACGAAAATATAGAAACTAGACGTTAGAAAAAATATCAAAGTCTACAATGCAGAACATATTATTGTTTTAAAAGTTTGAAAAAGTGACTTGAATGTAACATTCAACAAATATATCGACCAACTTTAGACAGCAGCCCTGTGGGTCCGTTGGCTGAATTGCACCAGGTATATGACCAAATGTGCCTGCTAGATGGCGCTAGTTGAACACCGATGTGGTAGGTTCAGCTGAAGCTAAAACACTTGCACCAAAGTTACATTAGAACAACAGCAACAGGGCATGTAAAACACAGAGCCTTGTTTGAGCTAAAAATGAAGTACAGGGCAGGTCTCAGCAGGAACATTTGGAAATTATATTAGTACCAGTTGGAGCGAGAAGGAAGTAGAGGGATTGTGGTAATGAATGTGGAGGGTGTACAGATCAAAACTTTGGGTGAGATCCTCCCATCTGTTATGTGAAAGTAGTTTTGGAGGGTGTTTCCTCCCTGAAATAAACAGCTCAGTTAAATTGGGCTTGCACATTATATTCTCCAACCATGTCCAAAGTGGGGATGTGGTTAAGTATAGTGCAGGAGAAAATGTATAATTATTACTTAGTGCATACCAGGATGAGCAAAGTCAGAGATAATTAGATTTGTCAGAATTCTGTCTCTTAGGGTTAAGAGGCAGTTTAAAAAGGCTATCCAAACAATCAGAGCAGAGAAGGTTAGTTTTAAATCAAGTTCATTTTGCTCCTCTTCAAATTCGCTGAAGCTATGCTCCTAGCCATCGGGATGCTTTTAGCAGTTACTGAGTGCAACTTCCTAACGAAGGTAGCCAAATATTTCTCCCGAGTATAGCCTGAAAACCCAGCTGCATATGACTTGAGAGGGGGGCTGAATGGGCTGTAATTATAAAATAGACTGAACGTTGATGTGATAATATTGCAATCAACTAGTCGTATAGCCAATTATAGGTACTATAGTAAAGTTTGAAATGATCTGTTGGACCAAACTCCCTGACCCATATTTAAACACAGTTTAACCCCATATTTCAGTGGCTCAAATCCTACCTGGGAAACAGGCTGCAGTCTGTCAGGATAGCCGACTCCCCCTCCCCCTCTCTCCCCATACTCACAAGCGTGCCCCAAGGTGCGATACTTGGCCCTATTCTATTTTCCTTATTTATAAACAACCTCCCCTCTGTCTGCTCAGGATCACGTATACACATGTACGTGAATGATACTATCCTCTATACATCCGGGCCAGTTCTAAATGATGTCCAATCCCTGCTTCAACAGGACTTCCTCAACATGCAATCCTGGTTGCAGGCAAACCAGCTCAAAATCAACACCTCCAAGACAGTTTCTAGGACCTTCAGTACTATGCAAAAACTCTCCAGAGTACCCATTCCCCCAGCCATCACCTCCCTGGATGGGACTCCACTAAGCGCTGTGTCTCTTTGTATGGCTTGACCCCCATTTAAACTTTTTGGCACACATGGAAGCCATCACATCAAAACTCTGTCCAAAGCTTGGTATATTATGCTGGAACAGAGACTCCCTCCTGCTACCCATGAGACATGAATTACTGACTAAATTATCACTCCAATTTTAAATATGCAGATGTAACCCCCTGCAAATGGGGTTCCCAAAAAGAACTTCAGGAGCTTGCTTGAATGCTCCAAGCCTGAATGGTGTTTGGCGTTTAAGCCATTTATTAGTGAGTGTTTTAGAACCTCTGGTACTGTCTCTTTAAGAGCTGTCTGCTTGCAGACATAATTAGATTGTATGGGGACTGTGTATTTCTTTGATTGAGTACCACTCAAGCTGCTGCCAATTCACTCCATTTTTGCAGTCACTAGGAGTGCAAAGGAACCTATCTGAAAGATGTAACTGTTTGCCAGAAACCATTTAGAGTAATAATGAAATTACAGTTTGTCTAACCTGCTTTCTTTGCAGTCAGAACAGTGTCTGCCTAATTCCCATTCTGGTTTTGAACTGCTGAACTGGACCAATCAGTGTGGGGTAAGCTAGCTCTAAAATGGTGCCTTGGGCCGAATCAGAACTTGGACTCATAATCTGAGCCAGACACAAGAGGATTGTATGGGCAGTGACTCTGGGAGATGTAGTTTAGACTTGCGCCTTTTGGACCAACAGCAGCAGTCTATTGTGAGGTGACAGCCAATCCAGTCAAGAACTGGGAGGAACTCAAAGGAAGTGCCGGTTTTGTCTGTTGGAGTTTCAGTTTAGATCTGGCAGTGAAGGGAAAGGAACCCTGTGCTCCTTCAGTGCACAGTTTCAGTCAAAAAGCGTGTATAAGGCCCAGAGTTCCGGTCTGCAGCTTGTGTAACTGCTTGTTAGGACTGAATCCGTCCTGTGAAAAGAATCAAAGGATCTCTGAAAAGTAGAAACCAGGCTCACCCTGTTGAAGACTGGAGAAATTGTTAATTCACTCTGTCTGTCAGGAACTGAATCTGCTGTGTGTTCTCCCGGGTATTGTGCAGTAATTGCGATCGGGATAGAGAAGCAGCCTACCTGGTATAGTACTTTCTTTTTTACCATATAAATGTGTGAAGAGTCTCGTGGAGCTCAAGAGTAGCCCTGTTGACATTGAAGGACCCTATCTTGTTTGGAGGTCGTGAGTACTAATTCAGGGTCGCTCCCTATTGAATTGCCACATTAAATCCAGCTGGAATCACTGTACCGCTGACTGTTTAAACTAATTTTTCTTTTCACTGTGTGAAAGGGCCCCTACCAGCTGCCATGGTTTGGACTAGCCACTAGGGCTTGGGTACCCAGGGACAGTAACTGGTAGGGATAGGCCTGTGCACAGAGCCATAGGTAGATAGTAAAGTGATAAGCTAATTAACCTGATTTCCCCCTGTCCTTGTTATATTCCCCCTAAATATATCCGAGCTGCTTGTTTCAGCAAAGTTATACTGCCTGAGGTATTTGTCTATGTTAAAGTATTGTACTGTGATTGTTGCACTGTATCTTATTGTACAGGAGGTCCCAGTGCCTGAACCACCCCTGGGGGTAAGTGTATACTGTGAAGGTAATTCTGATATATTGTGTGGGCCACTAGTGGGAAGAAAGGGGGGTTGCAGTGTCCCAGAGGGCTGTGACCAAGTAAGTTTAACTATTGCAAACCCTGACCTCTGGGTGGAGGCACCCGCCATTGGATCCAGGCCCCTCAACCTGTTAGTGGCAAATCAGGCAGGGGTAGTAGCCCCTGGGATAGCGCCATCTAGGGGTTACATCTTGGAGGCTCACCGCTGGGATTGTGTGTCCTCTAGTGGCCATATTTACGAACCACTGTTAAGAAAAAAAAAATGGGTACCCCGACAGAAGTGGCTGTGCACCGGCTGGTGGAGTGGTGTACTGGGGAGGAGATTGACCCCCAAAATGCTATGCTTATCCTGGACATCCCCCTGGGTATCAATACGGACACTGTACAGGGAGTACTTTCCAAGGTGGAAGGTTTACAAAACCCTGTGGTGGTGGGTCGGCATGCTAATCTGCTCACCCACACTTTCCTGGCCCTAGTAGAGTTTAAGGATCCCATAGATAGCTCAAAGTGCCACAGACCATTACCCCAGCGGAGAGCCCTCACTGCCTGGAGTGATAACTAAGTACAGTAAAGACCGGAATGAGCCCCACCACTGTCTGAAACTTTTGAGGAGAAATTTGCTAAATGGTTGCTGGGGGAAGGGAAAACTGTGGAGGACTTGAAGAAACTATTCTTGCCACCTGGGGGTGTTCCTCCCCCAACACCCTCTCCCGCTCCAGTACCCGTAATGGTGGCTGAACCAATGCAGACTCCTATTTCTGCACCTGCCATTAGTCACAACTCTTACCGAAGGTTGAGGATCTTCTCTGGCACCCTCCCCACCCCCCAAAGGGAGGATGACTGGGAGACCTGGATAGACTATGTTGCCCCCCAAGTGCTAGAATGGCAACGATCGAAGCGGAAAAGCGAAAGAGGGTTAGTGAGGCCTCGAGGTCCTGCCTTGGCTACCATCCATGCTAAACGGGCCAGTAACCCTGAGTGACTGCACAGGCTCATCTTGAGGCCTTGGAGAATGTATGGGAGCCCAGATTCTGATGAGGATCTATGGTGGAGAGTAAGAAATGCACAACAGTACCAAGGGAGTTGTTGTCTGTGTATGTATCTCAGCTGGAAAAATTGTTGCAAGAATGCCTCAGAAAGGGTAGTAGTTTGCCAGCGATTGAACTGGACCGAACCAGGCTGGACAGGATCCTTAAGTCTGCCCCTTCTCCAGAACTGCTGTTGCTTCAGTTACGCCTGGCAAATCGACTGGAATCCCACCCTCCTATGATGAGTTAATGAGAGAAATTCGAGGAGTTGAAAAAGGCGACCTCGGGAGGGACCTGCACCAATAGCTGCGGCTACGCCGAGTGACTGGGGTGGCCCATCAAGTGAAGTTCAGGGGCAGAGGTTGGCAGTCAATGGAGTGCTCTGACAAGGAAAAAGATATGCCACAATGGGGCAAACTGTTGAGAGAGATCAGAATTCAAAACAGTCCCTTTATGAAGGCCACGCCTGCAATGCAGGCCCTGACCTATATCCGACTGCATCTGCTATGGGGTGGGGTACCACCCATGTATCTCCTGCTGATAACAGCTCCAAACTCAATTCCTTGACCATGGAAGTGGAGAAACTGACGAGATGTCTCCAAATGCTTATCACGCCCGCAGACAGAGATGGCACCAAGGTTTCCAGTTAGTAATACCCGCCCTAGCTCCCAGTGTGGCGCCTCGGCCAGCTCAAACTCCAGAAAGTATGTTTTGCTATAATTGTGGGAAGGATGGGCACATGAAAGGGAATGCCGGTCCCAAAAGACACTGACAAAGTTGCATATAGGCTACAAGGAGAGCTTGGAGAACAAATCAGTGGTTAAGAGGTGCAGAAATGATCCCAGTGAGGGCACAAAAATGCTAACTCACGTCCTTTTGTGGCAAGGTCAGTTGCCCAGGCCCCCACTATCACCTCTCCAGACTGGTCCAGAATAGTGGGTCCTCCATGGAGACCACTGTAAGGTGAATGGAGTGTCTACAAGAGCTGTATATAGACAGTGGCTCCCAAGTGACAATTATGTTCCAGGATTGGTATCAGAACATTTGTCAGGCGTACCCTTACAACCATTAGAAGGACTGCATGTATGGGGTTAAGTGAGAAGGCCTACCCCTATTCCGGTATATCGAATTTGGCTGTCTTTCCCCACCTCCGTGGCTGGAGTGGCCGAACAAGTAGAGACTCTAGCCTTAGTGTGTCCCCCACTGGACTGTATGATGGTGTCCCTTTGTTGATTGGAACAAATGCTCATATGTTCGGAAGGCTGGCACAGTTATGTTATGAAAACAGGGTCAAAAACTAGTAGAGCTTTAAGAGTTCCAGCTTTAATTAAGAAGGCCTATGAGGCACAGAGAGATGCTGAAAAATAGAACCAGAGGAACCGGTCGGAATTGTATGGAAGAAGGATCCTGAGTCTCTGATCCTGGCGCCAAATGCCCAGTGTACCTTACAGGGAGAGGTCCGTATCAGAAAGGATGTTAAGAATAAAATATTAATGTTGGATGCACCAGGCGATGGAAAATTGCCAGAGGGACTGCTGGTCAAGCCTAGTATTTTGCCCGCTAGAGCCCATGCTTATACCAGAAGGGTAATGGTCCAAGTTCATAATGTGTCTGAAAGAGACATTCGAGTAAATAGAGGTTGCATCCTGGCTAATGTGCATTGTGCAGACACTGCAGTGCTACCCAGCAGCAAGAGTTCGAGGAAGAATGACAGAGTAACGCCTGACTTGTTTGATTTCGCGACTCCTCGCCAGCTGAATGGAAAGTGAGGATCAGTGAAAGCTGCCCAGAGAGACCAGGTGTTTTCTTTAAAGGAATGGGATGTAGGATGCGTGCAAGGAGCTGAGCACAATATCCGGCTGCATGACGAAAGACCATTCGTGAGAGGTCTCAACGCCTGGCACCTGCTGACATAGATGATGTGAGACGGCATCTGCAAGAGATGTTAGCTGCTGGTGTAATACAAGAATCCAGAAGCCTTATGCTTCCCCATTGTGGTAGTGAGGAAAAGAATGGGACAGTAAGGATGTGTGTGGATTATCGCACTTTAAACCGGGCGGACTATCCCTGATCGGTATTCAATGCCCCGCATTCAGGATGCTTTGGACTGCCTAAACGGGAGCAAGTGGTTCTCTGTGTTGATCTCCGCAGTGGGTACTACCAGATCCCGATGGCCCCAGAGGATCCGTGAGAAGACAGCCTTTGTCTGTCCGGCTGGCTTTATGAATTCATGAGGATGCCTCAAGGGATTTCAGGTGCCCCAGCCACTTTTCAACGATTGATGGAGCGGCAGTGGGGACATGAACTTACTAGAGTGCCTGGTATACCTAGATGATGTTATTGTGTTTGGCAGCTCACTGGAGGAACATGAGAGCAGATTATTTAAGGTATTGGACCAACTGGAGGACTTTGGCCTTAAACTGTCCATTGATAAGTGTCAATTCTTTCAAACATCAGTAAAGTATGTGGGACACATAGTATCCACCGAGGAATAGAGACCGACCCAAGTAAAGTTGAGGCCTTGACCACCTGGCCACAGCCCAAAAATCTAAAAAACTGCAAAGATTCCTGGGATTCTGTGGTTATTATCGGCGTTTCATCAAGGACTATTCAAGAGTGATCCGCCCTTTACTTAACCTTACTCAAGGGTATCCCCCAACCCACAAAAAATACCAAAAGTCAGCGTCCCTCAAGACTGAAAGAGTGTATTTTCATCCGAGTGAAGTATTTGGGGCCCGCTGGACTCCTGATTGTGAGACTGCTTTTCATGAGATCATATATCAACTTACCCATGCTCCAATGCTGGCCTATGCCGATCCAAGAAAACCTTACGTCCTGCACACTGATGCTAGCTTGCAAGGGTTGGGGCTGTGTTGTACCAAAGAGCACGAGAATGGCCTGAGACCAGTGGCCTTTGCCAGTAGAAGCCTGACCCCATCCGAAAGAACTATCCTGTACATAAGTTAGAGTTCCTAGCTTTGAAGTGGGCTATTGTTGACCAATTCCATGAGTACTTGTATGGGGCTAAAATACTAGTAAAACTGACAATAATCCTTTGACCTATGTGCAGACCTCAGCTAAGTTGGATGCCACTCTGGCCATAGGTGGCTTTCTGCATTATCTACATATGACTATGCTCTCGAATACCGAGCAGGTCTGAACCACATAGATGCTGATGCTCTCTCCGGAGGCCTGTTCCCCAGAATGATTGGGTCCGATTGGCGAACCTGACATTCGGGCACTCTGCCGAAGTTTGACAGGGAGGAACAAATGTCCACGGACGCAGTGGACTGCATGGTGGATTGCTTGGGACCCTCTGAGAATTGCATACCTGCTGCTTGTTGCCACTTTTCTGCAACAGACATTGGTGCACTGCCTCAGCTGGACAATGACAGTATTCGGCGGGCTCAATCCCGCGATCCCATGATCAAAGCAGCTTTAGAAGCCCTCTATGCAGGAAAAAATGTGTCCAAATTACGCTCCACTGATTTGAAAACTGCACTGTTATACAAAGAAGGTCCTAAGTTGAAACTGATCAATAAACTGTTATACAGAGAAACAGTAGACAGAGGAGGACAAGTAGACAAACAACAACTAGTGCTGCCCACTGCCTTTCGAGACTCAGTACTGAGGTCCTTGCACAACCACATGGGGCACCTTGGTATAGACAGAACACTTGACTTGGTGAGATCCAGATTCTATTGGCCTAAGATGGGGCTGATGTGGAGCAACACATTCGAACTTGTAGTCGCTGCTTACAGAGAAAGCTTTGCCCCCAGAGGGCTGCCCCTTGTTAACATCACCACCAGTGCACCCATGGAGCTGGTCTGTATTGATTTTCTGAGTTTGGAGTCAGATCAAAGAAATATCAGTAATGTGCTGGTGTCACTGACCATTTCACAAGATATGCCCAAGCTTTCCCACAAAGACCAGAAAGCATCCACTGTGGCCAAAGTACTTGTAGAAAACTTTTTGTTCACTATGGGGCTCCACAAAGAATCCATTCTGATCAAGGGAGAGACTTTGAGAGTCGTCTGATCAAAGAGATGCTTTCTCTGTGGGGAGTCGAAGTCCAGAACCACTCCTTACCACCCCAGGGACCCACAGCCTGAACATTTCAACGCACTTTGCTAGATATGCTGGGCACCCTGCACCCAAAGGATAAGCCAAGATGGAGCCAACAAATTAGCACCCTGGTACATGCTTATAACTGCACCAAAAGTGATGCCACTGGGTTCTCCCCTACCGCCTGATGTTTGGAAGAGAAGCTCACTACTAGTAGATGTGTGTTTTGGGGTCTCTCCTGATGGGGTTCAAGCTGACAACTATTTACAGTATGTGCAAAGTTAAAGGCCCAGCTAACTCATGCGTACCAACTGGCTCAAACCATGGCTGCCAAAAGAAATCTGGCCAACAAAGAACGGTATGATAAAAAGGTGAAAGCACAGGAACTCCAGGAGGGAGATCGGGTATTGCTAAGAAATCTGGGACTGCATGGCAAACACAAGATTGCTGACAGATGGCACCATCTCCCTCACATTGTAGTGGGCAAACTAGATGATCTGCCAGTGTACAAAGTAAGGCCTGAGAACAATTCAAAAGATGTAAAAACAATGCATAGAAATCATTTACTGCCCATTGGACAAATCCTGATTGAGTCTGAGCCCCCAGAAGATGCCCCCTCTGGACCAGTGACTAGAGCTGCTGCTAAGAAAATATCAAGGAAGTCTGCACCTACAGAAGCAGAGTTAAAGTGTTCCCCTGCACAAGTCCCAGTTGAGCATGACTGTCAGTCCATATCAGAAGAAAGTGAGAGTGACTTTGAATACTATCCTTCTTACGAACTGAGTCAATTGTTTCGGGGCAATCCCCTAGTCAATACTGGAGACAAAGCTGGGCCTTCTGGACTGTCTAAGCCCCCAGCTTCATCCCTGGAGCCAATGCTCCCAGAAAGTGAAGTGCAAAGTATCAGATCAGATAAAATGGAATCATTGTGCATGGTTGAACTGTTTGAGCTTTCAGGGAGGAAAATGATAGATTAGGGCAGACTGGTGATACACCGAAAAAGAAGAAGTATTTTTGAGTGCCCTGACAGTCCACTGCCAGTGTCGAAAGCTCTCCATGCGAGCCAAATGTTGTTGACTCAGAAACTGTAACTCCTGGAGCTGAAAGTGCCCCAAGTTCTAGCCTCTACCCCCATGGAGACTCCCTGACAAGTGAGGACAATGCTGAAAATGAGACTCAGAGTGCAGAGACTGTAACAGTTCCCCTAGAAAGACTGGTCGAGCTGTAAAGCCTGTGGTGCACCTCAGTTATGATTCACTTGGGAGGCCGGTGGACTTGCCTCTCAATGTTGTCCATAAAGGAGTGTATGTGTCCCGAGCTCATTGCCCAAACTGAGCATCAGTGCTAACTCAAGTTACTTGTGTTGCCCTCTGAGTATGGTGCCCTTGCCCGTCCAGCCCCAAGGTAACTGATAGGAAGTGCCTCTCTTCAGGTTTCATGTACAAGAGGTAATAACTTGAGTTATGGTACAATGTGTGTGTAATACTGTGTAAAGAGTGACGTACTGCAATGTTTCAGAAATGTGTTCTTGGTAAAATGATGTATTGACTGATGATTACATGTGTGAGCCTAATGCAAATGTATATAGTTGCAGTTGAAACTTATAGGGTACTTGCTTGATGCAGGACGTCAAGCTTTCCCAAGCCAGGAAGGGTGTAACCCCTGCAAATGGGGGTTCCAAAAAGACTTCCAGGAGCTTGCTTGAGTGCTCCAAGCCTGAATGGTGTTTGCGTTTAAGCCATTTATCAGTGAGTGTTTTAGAACCTCTGGTACTGTCTCTTTAAGAGCTGTCTGCTTGCAGACATAATTAGTTTGTATGGGGGACTGTGTGTTTCTTTGAGTACCACTCAAGCTGCTGCCAATTCACTCCATTTTTGCAGTCACTAGGAGTGCAAAGGGAACCTATCTGAAAGATGTAACTGTTTGCCAGAAACCATTTAGAGTAATAATGAAATTACAGTTTGTCTAACCTGCTTTCTTTGCAGTCAGAACAGTGTCTGCCTAATTCCCCATTCTGGTTTTGAACTGCTGAACTGGACCAATCAGTGTGGGGTAAGCTAGCTCTAAAATGGTGCCTTGGACGAATCAGAACTTGGACTCATAATCTGAGCCAGACACAAGAGGATTGTATGGGCAGTGACTCTGGGAGATGTAGTTTAGACTTCGGCGCCTTTTTGGACCAACAGCAGCAGTCTATGTGAGTGACAGCCAATCCAGTCAAGAACTGGAGAACTCAAAGGAAGTGCCGGTTTTGTCTGTTGGAGTTTCAGTTTAGATCTGGCAGTGAAGGGAAAGGAACCCTGTGCTCCTTCAGTGCACAGTTTCAGTCAAAAACGTGTAAGGCCCAGAGTTCCGGTCTGCAGCTTGTGTAACTGCTTGTTAGGACTGAATCCGTCCTGTGAAAAGAATCAAAGGATCTCTGAAGAGTAGAACCCAGGCTCACCCTGTAGAAGACTGGAGAAATTGTTGAATTGCACTCTGTCTGTCAGGAACTGAATCTGCTGTGTGTTCTCCCGGGTATTGTGCAGTAATTGCGATCGGGATAGAGAAGCAGCCTACCTGGTATAGTACTTTCTTTTTTACCATATAAATGTGTGAAGAGTCTCGTGGAGCTCAAGAGTAGCCCTGCTGATGTTGAAGGACCCTATCTTGTTTGGAGGTCGTGAGTACTAATTCAAGGTCGCTCCCTGTTGAATTGCCACATTAAATCCAACTGGAATCACTGTACTGCTGACTGTTTAAACTAATTTTTCTTTTCACTGTGTGAAGGGCCCTACCAACTGCCACGGTTTGGACTAGCCACTAGGGCTTGGGTACCCAGGGACAGTAACTGGTAAGGATAGGCCTGTGCACAGAGCCATAGGTAGATAGTAAAGTGATAAGCTAATTAACCTGATTTCCCTGTCCTTGTTATATTCCCCTAAATAAATCCGAGCTGCTTGTTTCAGCAAAGTTATACTGCCTGAGGTATTTGTCTATGTTAAAGTATTGTACTGTGATTGTTGCACTGTATCTTATTGTGCAGGAGGTCCCAGTGCCTGAACCACCCTGGGGGTAAGTGTATACTGTGAAGGTAATTCCAATATATTGTGTGGGCCACTAGTGGAAGAAAGGGGTTGCAGTGTCCCAGAGGGCTGTGACCAAGTAAGTTTAACTATTGCAAACCCTGACCTCTGGGTGGAGGCACCCGCCATTGGATCCAGGCCCCTCAACCTGTTAGTGGCAAATCAGGCAGGGGTAGTAGCCCCTGGGATAGCGCCATCTAGGGGTTACACAGATGCAGTACATAGCACTGCCCCAGTCTCTTCATTAGCCAGGCTAGACTCCCTCCTAAATGTCTTCTGCTGTTTTGCCACAAACTCTCCCCCAGAATCCACCATTGCTGACTCTTATCCATCCTCAGATTTGCACCCCTGCCCTCCTCCGCTATGTCCACTCTATCTCCTAATACCAAATTCTGGTCTAACCTACTGTAACACCCTCCCACCCCACATTTGTCTAGGGGTCTCGATGAATGCAGGATGGGTGCAAACCGACAACCTTCCTGAGAGGTAAGCCAGTAGATATAGAAAACACAAGGCCTTGCCTCGAACTTGGTGCTATCAGTGCAGTACAGGTTATGCCTCCTCCACCAGCTCGCTTCGCACCACTCGCTGCAGCTTCAGGCTGGGCCCAGGGGGAAATGGGCTGACCAACCTGCTTGATCAGAGGAAGGAATCAGTTCATTCAATAATCTCAGCAATACATGAAGTAGAAACAAAAGAAATGAAATTCTGATTCTCATATTAAAATGAATAAATAAATTGCTCAGTTCCATAGGAGCCAGAAGACCAAGACAGATCATAGGGCAATATTCAGAGGCACTAAACAGTACCCGATAACACGAATGCCTGAAACAGGCCTAAAGCTAATTAAACAACAACTTCATTTGCATCCACCACCTGCCTGCTCCTGCTTCCGACCCCCAGTCTCACCCCTAATCTTCCACTCTTCTCCCAAAAGGAAAATCGATGCAGAAAGTCTAGCCCTTCTTCCCAGAAGCAGTTAATCTCTAGTTCCTACTTATTACATACCAGTGGAATGCATGTAATCATTGCACCGTACCAACCTGTATAAAGTTCCCTGCTGCGTCTAGCATATGTATGCAGATGTAAATATGTTATGCAGCCTACTCCTGCCAAATCATGTATGATTTACATGTACTCGTTTCTTTATTTTAACCTATATGTAAGTATCCATGTTCTTAATTTGTTTATGAATCTCAATGTAAATATCAATGTACATCCTCATGTTTTACAATCCTGTACCCATGTCCCTGGATCGCACCTGGAAGCGACTTCGCTCAGTGTGCCTTTCCGTTACCAAGTGTTTAAATAAAACAAAAATAAAGAAATAAACAGAAATAGGAATGTGTTTTTTAATAGTTGTTTTAACCAGGAGTAGCACACTAAGCTGAAAGGTTTTTTACAGGTGCGGCCTAGGAGCACAGGGAAGTTAAGTGACTTGCTCAGGGTCACACAGTATGTAAGTGGCAGCTGTGGGATTCAAACCCAAGTCTGGTTTGCTGGATGTTACCAGATTTGAAGCTCAAAGCCTTAAACCACTGCACTATAGTGCCTCTCTAACTAATAACTCCTTTCAGTGTTGAATTGATTCAAAACTTCAGTCGGTGTGCTGATTATATTATCACAGAGACAATCAGTGCCATTGAGTTGTAAAGTAAATTGGTGCTCATGGCAGCTGCTGAATAAATCTGCAGGTTAACAATGGAGAGCTGAGCACAGACCAGCCATTTATCCTGGTCAAACTATGAAAAGGGATCTGGTACAGCTGTGCCAGCTGCATAATCAGTTATTTCATGCAGGTCATGTAATAGATAAACCACTCTGAGGTGTGCGGCTGCGCTCTGATATACGCAAGCCTTGGAGGCCGCAGGCAGGTGCTTCAACGCCCAGGCGTGCATATATATCAGAGCGGCGACCGCACATCTCAGAGTGGTTCTATCTTATAAAATGTCAGAATTGTTTTGGAGGGAGGTAAAAGTGCAGGTGTGCAGTCATGCTCTGAATCATACGGTCACCTGATGAGGATTAGTCACTAGAGGAGCTTCTTTTTCCCTACCCATTTTATAAAGTTAATTTTGTTCATGTGAAATAACCACCTCTTGTACTGGTTGGAAACACTGAGAAGGACTGGGAAAGGATTCAGTAGCAGGATAGCATTGTATGTTTACATCTGAGACAACAGACAACATAATAAAAATAAGATTGGGGCAACCAAGAATGTGAGGAGCAGGTGGCAGTGCATGCTTAAGTAGAGGAACATTTACTCCATGAAAGAATACCCTTCCCTTGTGTTCCTGCATGCAGAGGCAGTCAGTGTTCACAGCAGCAGTATGGCATTTGAGGAACCTCTACCTCCTTCCCTGACTTTTTTTATGTTGGTGCGCTTGCGCAGCCAACATCATGCGGCAGTGGGGATTTGGAAGTGCAGTCGCTGTTGGGCGAATGCAGGGCACGCACCAGTAGGTGCGTCCCTCATTCTCCAATCAGCCTGCATGCCAACACCACACCATGCAAACATAATGTGGCGAGCACATCTAAGGAAAGGTCCGCTGCAATCCGAGCAAAGCTCATCACATGTAGTGGACCCTTCCTACGTGCTAACAGCAGTATGGGCACAGTGGCTGCTACACTGCCGACAGTGCCAACTTCGGGTGCCCAACTTCGTTGGCTTGCCCTGCCCCATGAAGTATGTGCCGATGGGGGAGCCCACTCCTTGTCGGCAGAATGTGCCCCCCACCTCATTGTTTGCCAACGGGGTGCCCAATCCCCATCGGCATCCGCCCCCCTTCCTGTTGTACTGTGCCGACAGGGGAGCCCACTCCCCATCGGAATCATGTCCCCCCCCTTCTTCTGTGCTGACAGGGGTGCCAAATCCCCCATCAGCTACTGTACCCCTACAAACAAAAGAAACGACCTGTAAAAAAGAAAGCTGTCCGTGTTGTTTTTTTGGGGTTTTTTCGACTGGGTACCTGTAAACTGAAAGCGGTCCTTCATAGTCTCCTACCCATCACCCACACCCACCCCCGCACTCTGCCTCCCATACCCCTTCCCATACTTACCTCTGGAGTCTGCACGATGATCTTCACTTTGGATTCAATGCAAAGAAGTGCAAAATAATGCACCTGCTCTTTTCAAAACCGACCCGCGAACTGAGGAAATGCCGGTAAGCTATATAATGGAATAAATAGGGTTTTTTAAACTTCGCTCCATATCTTGGGCATTTTTTGGAATTTTTGCACCAAATTTTCAACATGGGGTTTTTAGGACCCCTCCTCATGAATTCTGTCACAGTTTTGACGTTAATCAGTCCCGAAAAGTGATTTCGCAGTCACTGCGAGAAAACACCTTTTGGGACCGAATAATGCAAGGACAGTGGCAGTGTTCATGAGGTGGACTCTCAAAAAGCTTATGTTGCAAATTTGATGGAAAAAATCCAAAAACTGGCTACGCAAGCTCGTAACTTCACGAATTTGCAATATTTTCATGCCAGATTTTCAACATTGTCATTTTTCTACACTTCCTTGTGAACAGTACAGCTGTCATTTTTCACATCCTGGCCGAAAAGTGTTTCTGCACTTCCGGTGCACAGTATCGCGGTCACTGTGGGAAATCAGTGTTCGGACCAGATTGCAAAAATGGCAGTGACACTGTTCATGAGCAGAGGTCCTACAATGCCTATGTTGAAAATTTGGTGACGATACTCCATAAAGTGATTGTGTTATGAGCGTACGTTGCGCAGTTGGCACGCACGCTCATAACGTTGTGCATTTGTAATATTTTCACTCTGGATTTTCACCATTGCCATTTTTCCACACCTCTTGATGAACAGTAAAACTGTCATTTTACATATCCTGCCAGAAATGTGTTCTCGCACGTCTGGTGAAGAATAGCGCGGTCGCTATGCAAAATCACTTTTTGAGACAGTTTGAGGACATGCCAGTGACACTGTAGATGAGTAGAGGTGCTAAAATGCCTATGTTGAAAATTTGGTGCCAAAACTCCATTAAATGCCTGTGTTACAAGAGTGCGTTGCGCATTTCCCATGCACCCTTGTAACTTTGCATATTTGCAATACTTACATGCCACATTTTTACCACTGCCATTTTTTTTTTACACCTCATTATGAACAGTACAGCTGTCATTTTCACATCCTGACAAACATCTGTTTCCACAATGCATTACCAAAGGCAATGCTAGCGTGACAACATTTGGCATTGACAAATGCTTGTTTTCTTCCAGGCACACATAATGGGGCAGAAGGTAAGTCAGCAACGGAATATGTTGTTGTGTGGCACAAGAGTAGATAAATTTACTAAAGCAACTGCCGATGATGTAATGAAGCACAGTAGAAGCCGGGGGGAAGGGGATGCACATTTGTACCACAAGTTGCAGGTTGCAAGGGGCTGATGCATAAAACTCAATGAGTTAAGTCAAGTATAAAGGGGTTACTCCATGTCCATGGTATTGGGTCAATCAGCACTGAGGGTTCCGGTGAGGAAAGTGAAGATGCATCAGAGTGACACCACCGCCCGACTTCTGCTCTCGATCATCTGGGTTGGTGAAGTTTCAAGTCTGCTGAGTTATGGGAGGCATCATTTTCATTCCTGGGTGGCAGACCAGTTTTCTGTGGGGTTTAGCCATTCTGTTTAGTGAGGAGCTGACTCTGGCAACATCCAAGTAGGAAGGGGGCGGAGTGCTTCGATGAGAGAATTGCTGTGCTGGATCACCAGGAGAGTTGCGCATGCCAACAAATGACTTGACCGGCAGAGTTGAAAGTGGAACCATGGCAACCTGCAGCAGAGTTCTGGACATGATTCAAACTTTCAACAGAGATGTTAAGCTTCTTATGAGACAGAACTCTGTTTATAAATTCAAAAGCAGTTTCAGGAGTGTCACAAGACTGAGGGCTATAATTCCCCAGTATCACCAGCGTGGCTGGATATTTAATGAAGTAATACAGTCCCAGCTTCTGCAAATTCATGCCATACGCATAGAAACCTAGAAACACAGACATTGGCAGCAGAAAAAGACCAGTGGTCCATCCAGTCTGCCCAAGTTCCCTTAATCCCTGGAACCTTCCTTGGAACCTAATATTCCCCAGGGTACTAACCCTCCGGTCCTTTCCTCTTTTTCTTCCCTGGACCTGTCACCCCGGCAACCACTATCCCTTCATTCTATCCCAGGCCTGTATGAACCCCTCACTCTGTTCACTCCCACCACCTTGGCTGGTAGAATATTCAAGATTCCACCACCCTTTCTGTAAAGTACTTCCTCCGTCCCTCCTGAACCTCCCACCAGCTACTTTCCACTCGTGATCCCATGGCCGTGTGTTGGTATTTAGGCTAAATAATTCCCTGCAGTTCATTTTGTTAATTCCTTTAAGGAATTTGAAGGTCTCAATCATGTCTCCCCTCTCCCTTCTGGTTTCCAATGAGTACAAATTCAATGCCTTGAGGTGCTCCTCATAGGATTTACCCTCTTGTCCCTGAATCATTTTGGTCACTCTGCATTGCACTGTCTCCAGCCTATCCTTGTCTTTTCTGAGGTAAGGACTCCAGAACTGGGCACAGTACGCCAGGTGAGGCCTCACCAGCGATCTGTAGAGTGGTAGTATTAACTCTTTTCCTGCTAGTAAGTAGTAAAAATCTTTATTTTTATACAGGGGATTGGTAAATCTACACATCATTAGGACAAAGTTCTATTTTCAAGATATTCCTGTTAAAATAGTTACAAAGTCATCATATATCAATACACATAATACAATACAATGTACAAATCGATACCATATTATATTTACTAATACAAAATTCAACAAACAAACAACAATTCAGATACATGCAACATTCATAAAGTGCATACACAATGTTTACATAAATATCCCCATAATTCAACCTATTTTAACAAAACCCCATAACCTGATTTATAGTAGCCAGAATACATTTATTTAGTCCCATTTATCTACCCGTTGCACTTACAACGAACAATGAATTCTGATTTTATATCAGTTATGAAGGATTTTACATCTCTGTACATTTTATAGGTCAGACTTTATCTATCAATCCCCCCTTCCAATACATTCCATTATCCTGTTGGCCTTACTATAGGCCTTGGTGCACTGATTTGTTTGTTTAAGGGAGTTGCTGATGGTAACTCCAAGATCCCGTTCCTCATGTGTAGTGCTAAGTCTCTCCCCTCCCATCCAGTACTCTGTCCTGGGGTTCTTTTTTCCCCTTGGTGCATTGTCTTGCACTTTTTTGCATTGAATTTTAACTGCCAGACCTTTGACCACATCTAACTTTTGCAGGTCCTTCTGCATATTATTTATTCCTTCTTTACTATCCACCCTACCACATAATTTTGTGTCATCCCCGAAAAGACACAACTTGCCCAGGATTCCTTCACCAATGTCACTAATGAGCATGTTGAAGAGGACTGGAC
This sequence comes from Neoceratodus forsteri, assembly GCA_016271365.2. NCBI lineage: Eukaryota > Metazoa > Chordata > Ceratodontiformes > Ceratodontidae > Neoceratodus > Neoceratodus forsteri. The sequence goes on from JADMNL010000022.1 coordinate 37,262,225, forward strand.
CCCAGACAAACCCCTGGCAAACCCCATTTGTTACCTCCCTCTTCTGATTTAATCCCATTGACCACCACCCTCTGTCGCTTTTCTGCTAGCCAGTTACCCACCCAGCTCACTAGAGTTTTAATCGCATCCAGGTCTTCCATTTTCTTAAGCAATCTCTTGAGCAGTACTGACTCAAAGGCTTTACTGAAGTCTTAGTACAACAAGTCCAATGCATGGCCCTTGTCTATCTCCTTTGTCACCTAGTCAAAGAAAACTATCAGGTTGATCTGACAAGACCTTCCTGCAACAAAACCATGTTGTTTATTGCCTAGAGTTTGTTGCTCTCCAGGTAGCCTACAGGATCCTCTTTAATCAGAGATTCCATCAGTTTTCCCACGATGGAGGTCAGACTAACAGGACTATAATTTCCTGGTTGCTCCTACCCCCATGTGGCGGTCCAATGTCTGCTAACTCCAATCCTGGGACTTCCCCAGTCCTAAGTGAGTTGTTGAACAGCCCAGTCAGTTCAGCCAGTTCTACTGCTAACTCCTTCAGTATCCTGGGTGCAACCCAGCTTGACCCGGGACTTGTCTATCTTGAGGGCTGCCAGCCCATTAAGGACCCCTTCACTAGTAAACAATGGCCGACTCATTTCCAGGATTGCTTTTGTGGCTATTTTGATGCCACTCTCAGGCATGGGCCTGCCTTTCTCCCTAGTGAAGACTGAGCAAAAGTAGTCATTCACAATGGTGGCCTCTTGCCCATCCTCTCCTATCACCCTCCTCCCCACTACCATTTGATCCCCCCTTTTCACGTTTTTCACTAATATATCTAAAAAACTTTTTTTCTCCATTCTTCACCCCCTCTGCAATGTGCAACTCTGTGTCCGCTTGCTCCTCCCTGATGCCCTCTTTACCTCTGTTTTTCTAAAGATATTCCTCCCATTCTGCCTCTCCTTGCTTTTCCTTATATTTATAAAAGACCCTCTTTTTGGCCCTGACCACTTCTCTGACCCTAGATGAGAACCATAGTGGTCTCTTCGACCTGTTTTTCTTTGTCACTGTTTTTATGCATGTCTTTGATGCCTCAAGGATAGGTCCCTTAATTGCTCCCCATTTCTCCCCTACCCTGCCTATGCCCTCCACCCCTATTAATTTTCCCCTGAACAGTTCCCTTATCTTATCAAAGTCCACCCTTCTAAAATCAAGGACTTTGGTTCTCAAGTGTGGCTTACCAGCCCTGAAGGCCAGTTCAAACCACATAGAACTGTGGTCACTATTTCCCAGTGGTTCCCCCACTCTCACAGCACCCACTAACTCTGTTTTAGTGAGTACCACATCAAGGACTGTGGAGTGCCTGATGGGTTCCTTAACTAGCTGTACCAGCAGTCAGTCCTGGAAGGCATCAAGCAGTGGCTGACTCCTGGTGCTCTTGCCTATCAGGACCTCTCAATCAATGTCTGGCAAGTTTAAGTCTCCCACCACTATCAACCTCTCCCTTCACTACCCCTCTTTTAAGTTCCCCACTAAGTTCTCTGTCCCTTTCCACCCTTTGATCCAGAGGTCTATAGACTACCTCTAATCTTATTTTTCTGCATGAGACTACTGTGAATTGCACCCATATAGACTCAGTTTTCCCATCGTTACCCCTAAAGCACCCATCTTCAGTCACTTCAATGCCCTCCTCGACAAAAAAGGTGACACACACACACACACACCAGTCCTTTGATCCCTCCTGAATAATGTATATTCAGGGATCACCCTCTCCCAGTCGTTATTTTCTGTGGCCCATGTTTTCATGATGGCCATAAGGGCCACCTCAATGTGTGTCATCATTGAATGGAGTTCGCTAAGTTTGTTTCCTAGGCTCCTGGCATTAAGGCGTTTCCCCTTCCACTCAACCCCTGCTCTGACTCTGCTCCTGTCCGTCTGCCCTCTATGTTTTCTCCCTTCTCCTTAGTGCCTTTGCCTGTAGTTTTTCCCTCACACACTGTTCCTCCCCTTAGTCATGTAAATCCTACAGTGTTCCCTGTATTCTGCTACCATCCCCTGCGCGGGGAAAGTACTATCTTGGATCCCCTTCTGCTCACCCTCTGTTGTGAATCCTCTAGACCTGGACTCCTCCAGTTGGTTTAAATGCCTGATACAGACATCACATTTCTGCACCAGTGCACTGGCCCCTCTTTCATCAGTTGAACTCCCATTACCCTTGGAGAGTCGTCTGTCCCAGAAATCTCTCCAATCCCTACAAGTGGTAACCAATGTCCCAACACCACCGCTTGAGCCAACTATTGAATTCCACTATCTCAGTACCCCTAATCCTGTCCTCCCTTCCCACCTGGTCCCACACAGGTTGGACTTGGAGAATGGTCAGGGAAGCCGAGTGTGCTACTAACCTATGTCCCAGTCTACAGAGCTCTGCTTCACTTTCTCCACTGACTGGTTGGCCAAATCGCTGGTACCCAGGTGCACCAGCACCCTTAGCTCCCCACCATCCTCCCTCCCTCCTCCCTCTCCCCACCACCCTCTACTCTCATAGACCAACCAACCAAACAAACTTTATTTCTAGAATGTTATTCCAGCATAGATCATAGTGTTTTACAGTATAATCTATACATTTAAAAACACAGTATAATCAGCACTTTTAAAACCACACAGCAACATTTCTAAAATATTGCAGAACTTTAAATACCAGCATATGCCAACTTAAATAAATAGGTTTTCAGGGCATCTTTAAAGGCCTCTGAGAGGAGTGCAGGTGAGAGGAGGTAGGCTCCTGATGAACTAAGTGTGCAACTGAGTTATTTCTATCCTGGCTGCTACCAGTTGAGCATATAGAGCTCTGCTATGGTCCTGCAGAAGGGGCAGTGCCCCCTGCTCCGAGGAAGGCTTTCTGTTTTTCTGTCATTTCAGATGAGAAATCTTTAAATAAATAAATGTTCTCCACCTCCCCTTTAAACTCCTCTTCTCCCTTGCTATTTTTAATTGTCCTCCTTGTCAGAGAAATGGAGGAAGTTTACTATGCTGCCAGGGTCTAACACCGGGATGTGGGCGAGAGGCACAGGACCTATATGCCCTCTCAATCTCGAGGGGCCGCAGCCATTAGAAATTATGCCAGTGGTCTGAACTGCTATAGGAATTGTGCTACGTTTCCACCTTCAACCCCCTCAGGCACTCCAATAAACCACAATTACTGCAGCACCCTCTATTCTCAAAATCATCAACTTTCTTAAGTAAACAGAGAATGTGACTTTCCTGTTTATCAGTTTTGTCTTCAAGTTTAAGCACAGAGTCTTCCAATATCCCCAGGCGGCTTTCCATTACTTCCACCCTTCTTGAGGTCATAGCTGCCTCTGCCTGAACCAAGGTTAAGCATGTCTTAACCTCTTCAGTGTCCAACTGATTATGGATAACATTTCTTTTATACAATTTATGTCTGCCATACTGTTATTTGGTAGTCCTGAACCAGCCATTCCACCTGGGGCTCCTTTACCGGCCTCCATTTATTTGCTGGGTCCCGGTAGCATCACTGTTGACAGTGAAATTGTGTGTGCAAGAAAACAAATTTACTAAACATCTACACTTTTAAACAAAACTAGCTAAGTTTAACGCTCACTTAAATCCAGTGACTAAACCTGTGTTTAACTCAGTACAAGGATTTTTACCTGAATAACGGTCATGGCTCATCTGCTCTATCCTGGGTAAATATACAGTAAAAATGTGTACAAGTAGGACCCAGTACAACAGCAATGCAAGTGATGAACATTTGACATTGCCAAATGCTTGTTTCTAAGTCCGATCTTCCCAAAAAATCTTTCTCCCAGCCTTCTAGGAAACTTGGAGAACATGCAGAATAATACATTGGGGGATGCATTAAATTTGAGTTTTGCACTCCCTCCCATGCATTGTTTCATGTAATTATTGAGGGACATTTTTTCTCCAGACAGATCTCATTGAATGAAAAAATTGCCTTTTAAACAGGGTGTTGTGTCTTGTTTTATTCATCAGAACATGAGACAACATGAAACAAGAAATTGAATGTACAGTGGATTCTGTTTGAATATTTGTATTTGTGTGCATAAGTAACTTTTTAACATAGATAAGAACTGGTTGTTTTAACTCTGAATGTAAGAATGGTAACAGCTTCATTCCTGATCTTTAAACGTCAGCGTCTAAAAATAGCAATTAAAAATAGATTTACAGTTGAAGAACTGTTCTAAATGATAGGAAACATTGTTGAAAACTTAAACTTTTTGTTTTCCATTTTAGTGTGAACTGTTTTAGTTATGCAGGTCGTTGGCATCATGGTGATATTATAATTAGGTGCAGAGGTCAGAGGGCATGGCGTTTCTATGGTGACTAAAGACAGACAGAGAGAGAGAGAGAGAGAGAGAGAGACACTGTCCGAAAGTCTCTGGCATTCATACAGAAGGATAGTGAGGGTCACAGTTTTAGGAGGTTTTTTATTTATTCATTTTTACTTGCAGGAGCAGCTTTGTCTCTAGTTATTTTATTGACTTTCATTCCCAAATTTTCAACATAGGCATTTTAGGGCATCTGCTAATGAACAGTGTCACTGTCATTTTCATCATGTGTCTCGAACACAGGCTTTCCACAGCGACCACGCTATTCTGCGCTGAAACTGTGAAAACAGATTTTGGTCAGGATGTGGAAAATGACAGCTGTACTGTTCATTAGGAGGTGCAGAACAATGGCACTGTTGAAAATCTGGAGTGAAAATATTAGAAGTTTGCGAACGAGCATGCATGCAAACTGCGCAACGCACTCTCATAACACAGTCACTTTATGGAGCATTGTCACCAAATTTTCAACACAGGCATTTTAGGACCTCTGCTCATGAACAGTGTCACTGTCATTTTTGTAATGTGTCCCGAACACTGATTTCGCACAGCAAACGTGCTATTCTGCGCCAAAAGTGCGAAAACACATTTTGGCAAGGATGATAAAACTGACAGCTGTACAGTTCACAAGAAGATGTAGTAAAATGCTAATGTTGAGAATCTGGCATGAAAATATTGTGAATGGGCTAACTTACGAGCGTGCGTTGCGCAGTTGCTATGCATGCTCGTAAAACAGTCATTTTATGGAGTATTGTCACCAAATTTTCAACACAGGCATTGTAGGACCTCTGCTCATGAACAGTATCACTGTCATTTTTGTAATGTGTCCCAAACACTGATTTCGCACAGCAACTGCGCTATTCTGCACAAGTGCGAAAACACATTTCAGCCAGGATGTGAAAAATGACAGCTGTACAGTTCACAAGAAGGTGTGGTAAAATGCCAATATTGAGAATCTGGCATGAAAATATTGTAATTTGCTAACTACGGGCGTGCGTGCTTATTGCTCTGTACACTCGTAAAACAGTCATATTTTGGATTTTTCCCACAATTTGCAACATGGGGTTTTGAGACCCCCTCATGAACAGTGGCACTGTCATTTCATCTGGTCCCAAAAGGTGATTCTGTGCAGTGATTGCAAAATCACCTTTCGGGACCGACACCATGGCAGTGCAAGAATTCATGAGAAGGGGTCCCAAAACCCCCATGTTGAAAATTTGGGGCCAAAATTCGCAAAAATGCCTGAGATTTGCAGCAAAGTTGAAAAAACCCTATTTATTCCACTATACAGCTTACAGGCATTTCCTCAGTTCGCGGTCGGCTTTGAAGAGTGCAGACGTGTTCCCGGTCCACCAAAGATCGTCGCACCAGACTCCGGAGGTAAGTATGGGAGTGAGGGGTGTAAGGGAGGCAGGGTGCGCAGTGGGTTGGTGCAGGTGGGGAGGGGCACGGACACTACGAGAGACCATTTTCCTTTTACAGGTTCAAAAAAAAAAAAAAAAACATCGGGACAGTTTTTTTTTGCAGAATTTGGCATGCTGGGGTGGGCTCCCAGTGTGCCCACTAACTGTTTGGGGGTGTCTGTAGCTGAGATTGGAGGCACCCTCGTCAGCAAACAACACGGAGGGTTATTTCTGCCCGACGGAGAGTAGGCTCCCGTTTGGCACACAAGGAAAGGGGTGGTAAGAGCCGAGGGGACTGGGCACCCCTCGGCAGTTATCACAAATGGGGTTTGCTTTATGCTGATGAGGAGTGAGCTCCCCTGTCGGCACATTCACAGGGGGCAGGGGCGGCTGACAGGTGGATTGGGCACCCCCGAAGTCGACAGTTCGGTGGCCAGTGTGCCCGCCATGTACATAATGGCAGCGAGCATGGCAAGAAAAGGACCGCTGAGTTTGACAAGCTTTGCTCGGATTGCAGTGGACCTTTTCTTAGATGTGCTCACCACATTAAGTATGCATGGTGTGGCGCCGGCATGCAGGCTGATTGGGGAATGCGAGACGCACCCACTGGTGCGTGCCTGCATTCAGCCTAACAGTGACCGCGCTCTCCAAAGCTGCACTGTCCTAAGATGTTGGCTGCGCAAGTGCACCAGCATAATAAAAACGTATACAAGCAAGACCCACTACAACAGCAATGCAAGCAACAAACAAATGCATGTTGGAAACAGCCTGTGACCCTCATATCTGATCACAAAAGCAAATTCAGCACCCCCTCCCTCAATCAACCAGTACCACAGTCACACATACAGTAGTTGTGCCACTGTCACTCTCACTTCCTGTCTCTTCATCTTCTGAGTGTCCAGCTGTCACTGGGAAATACTCACTTCCAGATAACACCTCTCTCCCCTTCTGGAAGTGAAAATGTAAACTGCAAGGTGGCTAGCCAAACACTTTGCAGGCAGGGTCTATGGTGGGAAGAATCAAGATAGCTTGCTCAATCTCTCTCTCTCTCTCCCCTTCTCCTCTCTGTTAGCTGTTCTCAGATAATTAACTTTTATACGCTGCCAGCTGTTGTCAAAGAAACCAGTTTCTCCAGTCTGAGAGCTAAGAGGGAGATCAAGTGTAACCCTGACTAGGGGAGGAGAGACAAGTTATAAACTTCATCAGTGAGCAGACACAAAAGGTAGCTTGTGCTGTGAGGAGGAGAAGGAGGAGGAGGAGGAAGACTGTGCTCTGTTGCTGCCCGCAGGGAATGTTACAGTCTAGCTCTATCAGCAGTGCAGTTCTGTGTTGGAAGGGACTCAGAGAAGATCCTTCAGCAAGAGAGGAGGTAGGTATGCTAATGAAATCCTGTACAATTTTAGAGACAAGGGCTGAACTAGAAAAAGCTGGTTCTTCTACAGCAGCAGGTTTGAGAGAAAGTGTGGGAGCGGTGTAGCAGTTCTGCCACATTCAGGATCAGGGAAAAGTTTCCCAATGTTAATTGTCTCTCTCCCACTGAAGTTGGGCGTATCTGCTTCACTTTATTTCTGAGTGGGCATCTAATCTCTCCCCCCCCCCCCCATTTTAATAATAGTGTTTTTGCCTTCTGCATACCAGTTCCTAACTCATTGTTTTGCAAAGCCATAGTGTGTATTTTGTGTTTCATTTCAGTCTTTGGTAACTGGGTGAGGGCCCACTGGGCACAAGTGCCTGTTTTCAGGGGCAACCTGGGAGTACTGGAGGTTAAGTGACTTGCTCAGAGTCAAACAGTATGCACGTGGAGGTTGGGAATCAAACCGAGGTCTGCTGAATGTACCAAGCTCATTCACAGCGTTACTCTGATCTCTAGGCTACACTGCCAGTGGCATTAAAGTGATACAGTATATTTAACCAAATTTCTGTCTCTCTCTCCTTCTCTCTCTCTCTCTCTCTCTCATCCCATTTCTGTAAAATGTAAATACCTGTATGACTTACTATGGCATGCCCTGAAGCTCAACTGTAGGGATAGATTAATCAGTAATGTTAGGAGGTACTTCTCCCAGAGGAGAGAACCTGAAACAGTCTACGAGTCAACACAGAGACATAAAGACAGTACAAGCCTTTAAGGTAAGCATGACCAGATGTCTGCTTACCAAGGGAATCAAAGGTTATCCTCGGTAGTAGCGTGGGAGGGGAGTCCCTGTATGTCTACACAGCATGCCTGTTGATCCCTGCTCATAAAGTGTGCGTGTGTGGGGGGGGGGACTTGCTAGACCTAGAGTCCCTACAACCACAGATTACTATTTTACATTGTTACTGTATATTTTTTAGTTCTGTTTTTCTCCCCAGTAGAAAGATGCCTACCTTAAACTGGTCTGGGCTCCTGCCCCAGTGCTAGCAGATGTCTTCTGGTTGCCTCCCACAGGCCCTCCTGCTGTTGCCACCACCCATAGTGGCCTACTAGTTGAACATCCTCCAGGATCCACCATAAAGGAAAGAACCTATTGGGTACCACTGGGCTGCTGGGGTGTGGTCAGACAGGAGGCACGCCATCATGCCCAGTCCTGACGCTTTTTCTGTCATAAGGCAGCCAGGCCCTTCCCATCTCCCTCTGCACTGCTCCCTCCATTACCCTAGGCTTTCAGTGGCGTGGGCGGGAGGCGTGTTTAATCCGCCATATCCTCTGCCACCCCAAACCCTGCCACAGGAGATGCACAAGTGGTGTGAAATGTACCCTCCCCCGCCCAGTGTCGTGAGTGCACTACCTTCATAGCTTTTCATATCAATTTTCCCAAACTACTCTGGCATCCTGTCACGGGAGGAAAGAGCAGGTAGGTGTTTCAGTGCATGTAGGGAGAGTCAAAGAACACAAAGAGATTACAGAAAGCTTAGTTAGTTAGTTAGTTAGCGTTAGTCTTACTGACCAGGTAAGCTAACTGGAACATAGTCCAGTTTACTATAACGCCCTGGGAGGTGAGATAGCAGCATTAAGGAAGAAAGGATACAAAATCAAAGTACAGATGGTGGCCCGTTGGTGCACAGGCAGCAGTGCTGCTCATGAAACCAACAATCGGGTTCAGGAATAGGCCCTGGAAGTCAGGGTTCAGCCCGGGGGGGGGGGTTGAGCATCCCAAAGGATGCTGTCCTCCTGCAGGGAAGGAGGAATGCATTGCCCTGCTCTGTCATCATCATCTGTCTGAATACAGGTGATAGTGCAGCAGGCAGGAGCAACAGGTGAGGGGGATACTGAAGATTTCACAGTGGGGCCTTAGCATGCTTCCACTGGGACATGCTGTCCTTGAGCTGGCATCCCTGTCGGGTGGTTCAAGCAGCAGAGGGGCAACTAAGGTGTACATCCCCTCTGAAGCTTGAATGGTGCCCTATATAGGCAGAAGACAGTGCAACCACCCTGAGAACAGAGGTGCAAAAATTCAGAAAAAAGTACAAGATAGATGCGATATACAAAGAATCAGAGTGTTACAGCCAGTGCTCAGAGTCACACAGAGCAAATGGCGGTGGGATTCAGACTTGGGTCTTCAGGTTCACAGGTCTGCACTGTAACCACAAGGCCAGTCTATCTCCCTGTATTATGCTGTTGACTATGAGGATACTGGTTATAGGCTGGCTGTTTTCTGCAGTTCTGCCACGTAACAAAGTAGTCCGATTGTTACTAACATAGTAATCTTAGAGGCACCCGATGGCCCGTTGGGTAGCACGTCATGCTCCGACGCCAGCGACCTATGATTGGGAGGGAACCCAGGAGCTGGCTCGGGAGCTGGGGTGGTACTGTCACATGGCAGTGGTCCCAGCTGGGGAAAGGGTGAAAGAGTGGTTCCACCACTGTAACAACCCATTTAGAGTGTCAGGGAGCTTGCTTCCTCCACAGGGCGATGCTGCAAGCTTGTGTGACTATGCAGGAGGTGAGCGTGGCTGAACAGAGAAACTGGAAAAAAAGAATATGCACGGGGCCGTCTAAATGACAGTCACTGGTATCAAGGGCTCTGGTCTTGTTGCTACCCACCAGCACGTTGGGGTGGGGGGTTGAAGGGGCTAAGGGATCACCAACAGATGACCTGAGGTAGACAAAGGTGGCAGCTCAAGGGCCGAACAGGTATATGAAAAAAAGGTGACCTTAAAGGTAAACATCAGCTTATCATATTAACAACCCGGTTCATGTTCCATGTGCAGGCTGTCATGCATCAGGCAACAGTCAGTGTTGTGTGTCCAGGCAGAAATCTGTGGATCCAGAACATGGGGGGCATTAAATCCTACCACTGTCATACATCCAGTCCTGTGCTGGTGAGTGTCTGGTGGGCAGGACTAGTCCCAGCCCACTTGTGACTGACCATTAAAAATGGATAGATAAAATGCTGAAAGCTGATTGGTGAAGACCCAGTTTAGCCCATGATGTTATCAGGACAACATGTCAGGTGAAACTAGTGCCCACAAAGCAGCCCACTTGCAACCACAAACACATAAATGGATCCATTTTATAATCGCAGTAAGGCACTTCAGAGCGGGTGTCGCTGGAACAATGTCACTTCTCGGGTGGTTGGCACTGGGCCAGTGGCCTCATATCTCAGAACACACCCAAGGACGTGAGGATATCCCAGCACAACACACACCCTGGCATACCTTCTTGCTTAAGAAATGCCTCCTGTCTCAGATGTGGCTGGGGTATGGGGGATGAAAAATGGTGGAAACAACGTTGATGCTCAAGAGGCGACACCGCGTGCTTTCCCTACTCAGCTGCAATGCTGGGACCACTGATCCACTCAGACCTGCCCTTCCCTCTTGGGAAAGACTATCCTCCTGGCCAGCCTCCTCCCCCATGAGGAGTAAGGCAGCATATGAGGGACAGGCAGTTGGTATCTGGGGGCCACTATGGGGACCACTTCTGTACACTCGGGATCTAGAGCTTCTGGATGGACTGAAGGAGAGCCTTGCCCACCACTTCTAAAATGGACTCTGAAAATCCTGTAACTTCATTGGCTGAAACATGTCACATGACTGTTGATTATTTTCTGACAAACTCACACCTCACCTGACCTGCATATTTCTTATAAACAAAAGCCCATTTTGCAAGTTGGATAACATATCTCAGGGTGTTCCATTACAACAACTGTTTCCTAGCCGGCCCGCCAGCACAGCGGTTGGATCTCCACTTGCGATGCCGATGACCCGGGTTTGGGAACGGACCCAAGAGTCAAGAGGGCTGGCCAGAGGAGAAGGATCAAGCGTCCTGGGGACTGCTCTCCTTCTCTGGGGGAGGGGAAGAGTGTCCGTCACTTTACGGACCGCTGACAGAGGCTAGGGGTACCGCTGCAACTGGCGCCATTGTATTGGGGGGGTGAGGCAGACATGGGACATCACTGCATGTCTCCACCCCAAGGGAGCAAAGCCCCCCAGCATGACGACCTGCTCTACCCGCCACCCACTGCCTCCAACATCTGCTGAGGAGAGTCCCGCTCCCATGGCCCCGACCCGGGGGTAAGCGGGGCTTACCAACAGCGTCCATTGGGAGGAAGCCCCCAGTGGCCCCACCCAGGGGGCAAGCCTGGGCATGGCCAGGCAGGGCTTGACAGGTCTGAGGATAGGGCACCGGCACAAAAATTCCCTTGGCCCCACCTTACCTGTCTTAACTATGCCTCCAAAAGGAGGGTGGGTCATAGTCCAGGGGTAACTCACACCAAGGGTATTTATTATTGTAACAAATTTTATATAAACAAATGTGCCTTTCACTATCTGTCTGCTGGCGTCACCAAGAGGCATGAGCTGTTAGGCCCGACAGCTGGACGCCCAAAAAGTGGTCCGGAGCCAGCCACGGGCAAGAATGAAAAGTGCCTTAACCCTTAGGCTGCCAACTGGATTAGAACATATAGGAATTTTGGACTGCTATATCAGTCCACAGCCCTGCAGGGTTAATAGGGGAGGCACTGTTCCCCTGAAATATACCACTGCCACCACCCAGAGCAACAGACCAGAAAGGGGCACCAAGATCTGCTAAAAATAACCACTCAAACAGTTTTAGTCAAATAAATAGCCTTTTCTTATAGGATGAAGAGAAAAGGGCAATGCAATAGAAAATTTCAGTTACTAAATCAGTAATGACAAATAAAATCACTGTAGGGGCTTGTAACTGTAATTTAAAACTCAGCCCCAGAACTCACATGTGAGTCGAAATGTTCTATGCCTTAACATCATGAAAATGTATGGGGCGGAGTGAGTAAGAATCACTGTACGGAGCTTGTAACTGTAATCTAAGTAATTAAAAACACTGCAAAGGGCAACAAGAACGGGCCACCCCCAAGCTCACAGGAGGGAGCAAAAAAAAGGCAAGATCCTACCTCTACCAGCCCAGACAACTGGACACCTTGACTAGAGGGGCCGGGCAGTTACCAGCCCTGAAAAGGGCTCTTACAAGGGATCAGACCCACTCTAAGTTCTAGCCCCAATAGCCAATTGGCTAGGAAAATTGTGAACTGCTAGCCCACCCAGGCAACTTAAATACTGATGCCCGTTACACCACCACCCCAGGGTTCCCTCCCAGGGTGCCACCTCTCCCAAGAACTGCTGCAAGCTTTTAAAAGGATACAGGCCTTTGAAGCTGAGGTCTTCTGCTAGCTAGTGTCCAAAGGGTGTTTCGCAGCTAGCCGACCTGCCAGCTGAGTGTCCTAGTTGCTCCGCTGCTAGCCAACCTGCTAGCCAAGGGTCCCAAGATTGCTCTGCCGCTAGCCAACCTGCTAGCCATGTCTCCAAAGGTGGTGTACTGCTAACCAACCTGTTAGCCAAGTGTCCAAAGGATGCTGCACCACTAGCCGACCTGCTAGTCGAGTCCCCCAAAATGGTGCACCATTAGCAGACCTGCTAGCCAAGTATCCAAAGGGGTGCTGCGCCACCAGCTGACCTGCCAGCCAAGTCTCCCAAGGTGGTGTGCCACTAGCTGACCTGCTAGCCGAGTCTCCCAAAGTGGTGCACCATTAGCCAACCTGCTAGACGAGTGTCCAAAGGGGTGCTGCGCCATTAGCTGACCTGCTAGCCAAGTCTCCCAAGGTGGTGCACTACTAGCCGACCTGCTAGCCGAGTGTCCAAAGTGGTGCTGTACCACTAGTCGACCTGCTAGCTGAGTCTCCCAAGGTGGTGTGCCACTAGCTGACCTGCTAGCCGAGCTCCACCAGGTACTCATGAGGGCACAGAGTCAACTGCCAAGCCAAGTGATACAGCTCTTTCAAGCCCACTTTTTAAAATAAGGCTACCAGGCTGGCAGGGCTCTCCAAGCTACTCCTGCACATTCCCCAAGGCTCCTTCCTGGGATTTTCTTCAAGGACCCAGCTGAGCCCCTCTTCCAGCTGCTCCTTCTCCTTCACAAGCAGCACCTTTTCTTTAGGCTGCCCCCTTCTCCTTCAGGCTGCTCTTCTCCTTTAAGCGCTCTCCTTTCATGCTCTTTCCTCTTGAACTCAGCTCCTCACACCCTCCAGACAGCCTTCTTTTATTCAGAAAAGAGAGGGTGTGGCTAGCCTGCAGGACCCCTGACTGGATGGCTAAGGGGGCAGTGCTGATTGGTTATGCAAATCAGGGGCTTGAATGCATAACCAATCAGCAATGACAGCTACTCCCCAGCCCTCATGCCGCCTAACTAGCACATGCTAGCCCCAATGGAAAAAACTGCCATTCTGCTTTTTAAACTGAGGGAGGAAGACAGCCTTTAATGTGCCGCCGTAGGAGCCACTAGATCGGGACTCCTGCGGGTGGCACTTTCACTTTTAAAATAACAGTCTGCCCCAAAGATTGGGAGGTCGGGGAAGGTAAGGCAAATCCTTCCTGACCCCCTATGTCTGCCCCAATGCACATTTTAATTAATAATTAAAAGAATTATCTGCGGCTGGTGCTATAGCCACTAACGAGCTGGTCAAACTTTCCATTTTCTCATTCAGGAGGTAGGGAAAGGTCAGGAAGCCCTTCCCAGCCTCCTCACACCACAGATTTACTTTCTTTTTAAATAAATAAAAGAACAGTTTGTGCGGCGGCCAGCACCACAGCCGCCATGGGACACCCGCACTTTCACGTTTGCAGAGCACCTGATGCGGCCGTGATTTCGGCCGCTACATTATGATGGTAACATCTCACCGGGAGCCACCCTGTACAGTGTCTGAGTCCAGTTGCCTCACTCTTCCTACCACGTAAATAACAGGGCACCATCTATAACAGCCCCTGTGCCACCCCAGTGGAACCACTCTTCACTTCATACCTGTACCCCTCAAGGGGCCACAGGTGATCCTCTTCTTCTTCTTCTGCTCAGTCTCCACTGTTCTTGCCCTGAAACCCAGGTCCCTTTGACTACCAAGGACTTTAAAGATTTTGCAGTGGGATTTCCCATTTCCCAATGCAGGAGAACCCAGCTCCTCAGAGCCACCCTTGGTTGGTTAAAAAATAGATTTAGATCAAGCGCAATGTTGCATATGTCCCTGCAAAGAAACTGCAGCACATATTTCAAGCATGCTTTCACTCCATTCACACTGTTCCTTACAGGTTGCAGGTTATAAACACAGCTATGAGATGGGATACAGGACATTATATAAGGCATTATTTGCTTGCAAAACAACAATCTATTTACATGGTGCTATGCCCTGTCCGAGCCCTGAACCCAAGCTGTCTCTCTTCAAAATTGAGCTTGCCAACTACCTACTTAAACCTCCACCCTGTATATGTTTTCATTAGCCCATGCCCTTTACTGTACCCCATTCTGCTGAAATTATCTTATATCTTAAACTACTACATTTGAACCTCTGTAAATATGTGTATTTGTAAATAATGAGAATTGTGTATATTTGTATATCCCACTGTATACAACTTTGTAATCCATGTATTTCTGCACACATTGTTGTAATCTCAGTATTCACTGTTTTGTATTGCATTGTGATATATTGTATTTGTCTTCCGGGTCGCTGCTGAAAAAGGGACTGCATGGTATCAGTGGGCTTACCCAGTTCTCAAAAATTCTAAATAAATAAATAAGGGCCCAGACAGTATATACAAGTCCCAAGCCTGTAAGTATAGCCTAGAGGTTAGAGCAACTAAGTGTGAACAAGCTTGGTACATCCAGCAGACCAGACCTGAGTTTGATTCTCACAACCTCCACTTGCATACTTTGTGACTCTGAGCAAGTCACTTAACCGCCCTGTGCTCCCAGGTCGCCCCTGAAAACAGGCACTAGTGGGCCTTACCTGGTTACCAAAGACTAAAATAAAAATAAATAAAAGTACCAGGGACTATATTTCAGCAGCAGATAAACTTATATACATCCTTATAAGTCCCCTCACACCTGCGGAGGAACTGAGGTTGCAACGGTAGTTACCTGCACCCTCACAAGCACAATTTAATACAATTCATTCCACTTCTAACAGCAACATGGTGGGAGTATACTCTCCCAAGGCTGCTACTTGGTTTATCAATACCTAGAAACAGGCATTAAATTAGTGAGGTAGAAAATGGTTCCCTGCACCTTCCCCCCTTCTTTGGGTCTTGATGTCTCAGCACCCAATCATGTACACTGCAAGACTTAAACAGAGCTCGCCCCCTGGGCTCTTGATATTTTAGCAGCACCTCTTCAGTTTTCCAGATTTAGGTCCAGAGCCAGGAGAATGGCTAGGGAAGCTTCAGGTTACCACTAGCTCCAAACAAGATAATGATCACGATTGCCGCTAGTATTCCTCTTTGACTGTGCACTGCCAGGGTCTTTGCTGTTCCCGACCCCTAACCTCGACTGGGATCAGAGTCTCTATGGGATCCAATTCTCAGGAGACCCATCTGAAGGGAGCCAGCACCACACCAGACCCAAACCACTGCCCCCACTCTGGGCCCTCAAACCCCCTCCCCTCAGCCAGTTACAACAGGAGCCAGCACTATGTGGTTGCCTATACCCCTTAGGGATTCTGAACTCTTGGACACCCACTTGCAAGTTTTCCAATCTCCTCAACTTCCTATTTTGCAGGGCCAAGGCCCTATTTATATGCATCCATGAGGGTGGGCAGAACACCCCAGGAAAAGTGCTGAACCAATGAGTGCATACCGTTCTCAGCACAGGGTCGGTGCTCTGTTGCTAGGGCAGAAACTTGCAATAGTAGGAAGCATCTATTTACACTTTAGAACACAGGTTAAGAAAATTTAACTCTGTAGTGCAACTTGAAAACCAAAGACCTTTAGCAACCCCTTTTTAATAGCAGGGTAATAGAGTCATAAGGGAATAATGCACTTCTAGGGTTGCAACAGTCGGCTATGCTTCTTGCCTAACAACCACCCAAGGTGTGTATAATTCTCCTATAACCGCATGCCCTGTCATATGCTACCCCTTATGTAAAGAGGGGACTACAAACTAGGAGTGTGTGAGTAGCGAATAGTATCTGAATACCTGAATGATGCATATTAGTTATTCGAATCTGAACAAAAAATAGTGGCACTGTTCATGCCTATTAATATTTGGGAAATAGAGATAAGCAAAGAAAACAAAAAAGACCCCACCTGTAGGATATACAACCCCTGTCCACCACCCTCTGTTAGAATCTATCTCCCCCCCAGCACCCACAATCTATAAAAGAAATCCCCCAATGGGTGGTTGGCACAACCCCCCGCCACCTTTTAACACTTATTTGCACTAAATCCATTATTTAACGTGTTTCCCACCACCCACCTAGATGCAGCACCTCCTCTCCCCCAGGCAACCAGAATCTGGTGACTCCTGTCTCAAGAGGTGAGCCAATGACAAGTCAAGGAAGGAAGACGGTGACCAGTCAAGCAACCCACTCTCCTCCACAGCTGGCCACGTTCTTCTGAATGAAAGCGCCACACGCTGCTCAGAAAATCAGCTGACCATGTGATCAGCTGGTTTTTACCATGAGCAAGCACGCGACGTGAGCCCTTTCATTCAGAAGAAGGCAGCCTGCTGTGGAGGAGGGCGGATTGCTTGACTGGTCACATGATCAGCTGGTTTTACTGTGAACCAGCACTCAAGCACTTTCATTCAGAAGAAGGCGACGGCCAGCTGTGGAGAAGGGTAGGTTGTTTGACTTGTCACCTTCTTGACTTGTCATCGCTTGCCACTGGGATGGGAGTCACTAGATTTTGGGTGCTGGAGGGTAGATGAGGTGCTGCCAGACTGCCATCACTGTCAGGGAAACTACTAAATTAATGGATTTAGTACGAATAAATACTTAGACAGTGGCTGATCATGGAGGCGGGCGGGTTGTGCTGGCCACCCATTGTGAAATTTATTTTGTAAACTGTGGGTGTTGGATGGGAAAGGGTGGGTGGGATGGATTCTAACAGAAGGTGAGAGGGACAGGGGCTGTATACTTTACAGGGCTGTTTCTGTTTTGTTTGTTTTGTTTGTTTTTATTTGTACCCAAATAATGACTACAGAAACTGAATACCCAAATATTTGGGGCCCTGAATATAATATTCAGCCTGAACATTTGGGGTAAGGTATCCTCACACCCTTACTAGAAACTAAAACATATACGAGAACGCATTGCGAGGTTTGGCACACACCACTGTACTATGTTATAATGTACGGGGCCCTTATTACTAACTGAAATCCAGCAGATTACAATTTTGTTACTCCATCGTAATGGCATCACTCTGTTGTTAACCCTTCTTGAGTATGTCATATCAATGATATAACAAAACGGAATGCTCACAAAATTCAGTGTTCTGCTTTGAGAAAAAGGTTTAAAACACTGGTATTAAATTAATTATAGTGTATGGCGAGGGCCTATTGTGCATCGCAATCGGAGGTTCTAAAAATGTTGTTGTACCACAGTTCAAAAGGTCATGGATTGTGATTGTACCATACTGCGGTACAACAACATTTTGAAAACTTCTAGAGGTTCCACACACAAGCGCGCGAGCCACAGAAACAGCAGGATCCACCAGATAACAGTGGCGGCGGCGACATGATTACCCAAACCCACAACTCGAGCAGGATCAACCAAATAAAATAAAACATGGCAGGATCAACCAGATATATGCAGATAATTAAAAATAAAGTGGCTAAAAACAGGATCAACCAGATATATAGACTTACAAAATTAAACTGCTTCCTCGTAGCCCACGTCCTCTCACTGAGCGAGAGATAGAGCCGCCATTTTTTTTAAAATCCCTCCCACACAAGATTTTCAACCAATAGAAGGCTGCACTACAAACGTAGGGATGTCTCTTCCCTACCAATCACACATCAGCCTCAGCAACCAGCCCTAACTCCTCGAATCAGACGTGGCTACCTGCACTCTTTTTATCATATTTTAAAAAATAAAAAAAGTGGCAAAACAACATTTACTTTACTTAGGGGGCACAATACACTATATAAAAAAAATGGATGGGCAACTGTATCCCCAACCAGTATGTTGTGCCATGTCGGGGGTTCCGATTCCCACGGACCTCTCCAGCTTCGCTCTCGAGGTCACAGGGAATCAGAACCCCTCGGTTGCACAACACACTGTTTGTGCATAGTTGCCCATCCATGAGTCTCTATGAATTGTGCCAGGCTGTACTGATGAATAGTGTTGTGAAGAACACACAATAAACATTGTTGAGGAATATTCCTGCATGATTTACGACTGCTTAAGGTAAGAATTACTCAGAAAAGTAATTAAATCCACGATTACACAATCTTGGTAGCCCATACACTATAAAATATGATGTATGGTCTTTGGTTAATAACTCACGCTGAAAACACTTCTCGAGGTTGCCATGACATCTGAAAACCTCTTGAGCCATGCTCAAGGTTTACAATGATGTTATGGCAACCTCTCAAGTGTTTACAGCGTGGTTATTAACCAATGATCATACACTATCCTCCATGTCTTAGACTTTGCTTATTTAGAGGAGGGAATGGATTGGCTATCGGTTTCAGACCCATAAATGGAATGGCTCAGTGGCCCCCTATTTGCACTTATTATTACCGGATGTCACAATTAGATTCAGTCAACTACTACAAAAATATGGTTGGACATTAGCAGGTGACCTCAGCTGACTATCTGCAGCTGCTTTAGAACTTGTTTATCCCTCATCCATTGCATAAATGTCACCTCTTTTAATATATTCAAGACAAAACTCAAGGAATTGCACAAAGTTGCTTATAACATTTTCAAATAATTGCTGCCAATATCTGTAAGCTTGGGCTGTATGTTTAGTAACGTTACTAGCTGCTATTGACAGAATGCCCCACTAAACAAGGTACCGCCTGCCTCCCAATAGAGTCTTCCTAGCTAGATGATAGGCCAATTTTGTTGGATGAGTTCAGGTCTCAGAAGTCTCTGGGACTTGGTGGAGATGCAACAATCAGATTCATCACATATTCTTTTGTACCAGCAAGTTAAAGAAGTCCATTGTCCACAATGCTGAAATCACAGTCCAAGCATTACAGTAATTTGTTTACACTTCAATCAAAATATACAGGGGTTCGATATACTACATGCACTTTTATATGCACATCCCCTCACCAGATGCTATCCGTTCACCTCCGCAGACACATTATAGCCTGATGGGCTTTGGACAAGGGCCCCAAGATCTTCAAATGTCATATGTCCTCCACTGAGCCCCCCTTTCCATAGGGAGTACTGCAACCTGGCCTTTTGGACAGGGAGCCAAACAGAG
This sequence comes from Neoceratodus forsteri, assembly GCA_016271365.2. Classification (NCBI taxonomy): domain Eukaryota; kingdom Metazoa; phylum Chordata; order Ceratodontiformes; family Ceratodontidae; genus Neoceratodus; species Neoceratodus forsteri. The sequence continues at coordinate 37,281,617 of JADMNL010000022.1, forward strand.
AGGTGCCCCATACTGTACATGCCTAGATCAGGTCCCAAGCCAGGCAAACCCATCCCTGGCATTCAGTTACATTAACAGACACCAACTTTGGTGAAGGGATGACACCTTGATGGACCCCTAGGCCCTAAACATGTGCAAGTCCACACTAACCTCCTTCCATCCAGTGTGGGATCCATCCACCCAACATGCCTCAAGGGTCTTGTAGCATCAGTGTGGTTGTGCACTTTAACCCAACTCCATGTCTCCCTAGCAGATGAGAATGCCCTCATTCTTCCCATCTCACTTTACCTTAATCCCTATATGAAGAGAATAAGATCAATAAGGGACTAATGAGAACCCGTTTAATGGGAATCTTCTTTTCTCCTTTCCACTCCACTCTTTTACTCTATTCCCCTCCACACCAAAATGGTTTCAGGCTCTTCCTTTTATGCTGTGATGCAGTCACATGGCAGGGAGCCAGCTCTGGCCCAGACATTAACCCTTAGGTAACCAAATGGGATTTGGAGACTAGAATGCCACAGTGCCTCCTAGTTTTAGTTAGGCTACACAAGGTGTTCCATTTCTGCATGCCTAGCCTGTTGAAAAGATGTTTATCTGTTTATTAGCTTTTGGTAACCAGGTAAGTGCATTAGCCAAATAGCCTGCCTATTTTCAAGCAAGACCTGGGAGAGTGCAGAAATAACATGGAGCACAATTTACAGAGAACGAGGCGGGGAACAAGGCAGGTAAAACTAAGCACAAATAATGGGACCCCATGCAGGGAAGGTCAAAACATAGGTACAGCTGAGGTAAAACACCCACGTAGGAGTGTGAAATAAAACAGTGACAGGTCAAGTGGTACACAAAATTAGCAGTGTGATACAGATGAGGCAGGCGATTGAGCAGCCAGGAAAACCAGAATAAAAGTTAGGAATAAAAGTTAGGAACATTAACAAATAACCCCAGATACTGATGTGCTATAAAAGTATGTATTTTACCAGTAGGCCAGACAAAACTACACCAGCTGATGTGCTCCAGCAGGACACGGAGCCATGCCCTGACATTCAGAGGTGCTAAATACAGGGGTAATGTTAGGAGGCTCTTTTCTCCTGGAGAGTAGTAAACCTGTGAAACAACTGTAGCCTCCCCCCCCTTGTTCTCCACTTAATGTCTAGGGGTCCCGATGTTATAACGAGGGGAGAGGGCAAAGACCCAAGAATACCTTCAAACACTTCTTGTAGAATTGGGAATGAGACAGGACTTACCTTACTGATGAAAAGTTCCCTGCACAGGCCTCCTCTTACCAGGTGGAAACAGCTCAGGCACCACGGCTTCTGCTGGCTTCAAAGAAATGGGAGGGGGCCCTTCTCAGGAAGAAAAGTGCAAATTAATTCATTAAAAACTCCGCACCACTTAATAGAAAACTGAATCTTTGTTCAAAATGATTTAGAACAATTTAAATAAATTATAGGAGCAGCTCCGATTGAGCTAGGAGTTCTGAGAATCAGCAGATAAAAGGGCACTTGCAATGGTCATAGCTAAAAAGGTTTTCTAGCCTAGCGATTAAACCAAACTGGCTCCACACTTTCCTAGAATGAGCTGAAAACTAGCTGAAACCCTCTCCTCTGTACCGATTGTCCTTTTCCTTTACCTTACAGGGGAGTGCCTTACTCCTCCCTGCCACTGAACCTTAAAGGGTATCAGAGCATGATGCAGCCTAAATGCCTCCCGTGACTGTTCCCAAACCTTTCTTCCTACCAGAGCCAAAAACAGGTGCCATCCTACTTTTTCCGAGCCAAGGCAAACCTTTAAGGAGCCTGATTATGGTCCCTTCTTCCACTTCTGTTTCCACTGGGCCACATCCCTTAATGGGTCTAACAGGTTCTGGCCCAGACACAAGCATGGCAGGCCCTAAGGCGAATCCCAGGATCAGTCCCATCCCTCCTTTTACCTCCAGCAGCATGCCACCCAGGAACGACTCCCCGAACCTGCCACCTCCAGGACAGCCCTGCCATGATCCTGCCACCACCACGACAGCCCCACTGTCTCAATGCCACTCTAATATTTTGGAAACCGGGCCCACAACCTCCAGATGGTGCCTTTATCTTTCCACCTCCTAAATCCTCCAGCACAGCTCAGTTGCAGTATCCCTGATCCCAAACGGCATCCAACTCCTGCCACCTTCAAGTTCAAGTTCAAGTTTATTGCAGGAAAAACTCCATTGAGCAGGCTCACTCACAAGGAGGTCCTGAGAGCATATACATGTACAAGGTATAAAGATTACATAACACGGATATAAATACATGTAAATAGGTAGTGGTAAGGTAGTAAACATACAGTCATGAGGCATACATAGCAGTACACAGCAGTAGAAAGGATTACAACTTATAAAATACTGTAAGAAAAAAGCTAAAACTTGCAGTTACATCTATACAGATCAAACCTAGAAACTACCTAAATTGATGAGGAGCAGAAGATATGAGGGGGCAATAGGAAGAGGAGAGAGGGGAGGGAGGGTAAAACTTGGGACATTGCTGGACCGGCCAAGTTAATTGAGTTGCATATATGTTTCAGTTTATTTCCAGTTAGGGTTTTAAATGTATTAACGGTAACCAAGCAGGTGAGTTTGAAAATGCTCTGGAGCTGGTTCCATGCAGCAGGAAGGGTGTAGGATATAGCCAATTTACTAAAGAGGTAAGGAGTCCATGGAATATCTAGAAGCAAAAGTTAGATTTCTGAGTGAGTATGAACATTGGGATATACAGTATGGACAAGGGAGAATAAGTGGCTAGGAAGCTTTCCAAGGGATTTTGAGTTTTCATGTCCCAGCATGAACATACATCTAATTGAGAGTGATGTCCACCTTGACAGTTGAATATAGAACATAATGGTGTGTTTGAAAGGGGCATTTGTTATGAACCTAATAGCTCAATGACAGAGGACATCCAGTCAGTGTGAGTTGGCTGCAGAGATGGAATTATAGATTATGTCACCGTAATCAAGTAGGGGCAGGGTGGTAGCCTGGACAAGCCTTGTTCTCATCTCGGTCGGAATTGAGATCTGTTTCTGAAAAAGAATCCCAACCGAGCCCTGAGTCTGCAAGTGAGGCTGTCAATGTGTGCATCAAAATAAGTTTACTGTCAAACCACACACCTAAGTATTTAAATTTGGGTACAACCTCGAGCAGTTCGCCAAAGGAGGTAAGAATGTGGTTTTGTGATAGTGTTGAGTCCAAAGGTACTGAGTTGCTTGGGGTGAATAACATAGCTTTCTGTTTCTTTGCATCGAGAAGTAGTTTTGAGTTGATGAGGTTCTGTTCTAATTGTGCGAAATCAAGTTGGGGTTCATTTCTGACTTCAACTGCTGTTGGTTTGGACGTATACAACATGGTATCGTTCGAAAAAAGTGAAGTTTGGAGTTTATGATGTTGGAGTCAAGGTTATTTATATAGAGGAAAAAATAGAATAGGGCCAAGAATGGACCCTTGTGGGACACTCCTACTAATGGGAAAGGGAGCATGAAAAGCGGCCATCAGCCTTGACCTTCTGGGTTCTACCTGAAAGGTTGCTTGTGAACAATTTGACTATTGCGGGTGAGGCACCTATTTTGAGGAGACTGTCAATAGCAAGGTTGTGGTCAACAGTGTCAAACGCCTTGCTGAGATCTAGAAAAATGGCTCTTGTGACCTATTTGGCATCATGCGCAGTGACTCAAACATTTGTTACTTTCACAAGGGCAGAGATGGTGCTGTGATTGGGCCGGAACACTGATTGGGCCAGGTTAAGGAGACAGTAGTCATCTATGTGGTGTCTTAGCTGGTAGTAGATTCATTTTTCAAAGATTTTAGATAGGCTAGGCAGGATAGAGATTGGTCGGTAACTGTTAAGATCGCAAAGGTCACCAGTTTTGAAGAGAGGGATGATATGTGCAGATTTCCAACATGAGGGAACTATGGCTGTGAAGATGGAGAGATTAAAAATATGAAGTGTGGGTGCAGTAAGATGGTAGTGGCCCAGTTTTAGAAAGAAAGGTTCAAGCCCATCTTCTCCTCTACCCTTGTGGGTGTCTAAGTTAGTAAGGGGGTCTTCTACCTTCCCTTGGACACCTCCCTAACATCATCACACCGACACTGCCAGCTGGCACACTACTGGGCTGGGGAGATTTTAGGCCCCCAACCACACCTGGCCTTACACCAGCCCGCCGACTTTCCAACTGCCCCCAAACTCCAAGAAACCTGGGCTTAACACAGGCAAACCCACCAGCTACAGGGCAGACATGGGAATTGCCCTTTAAACTAGCTGATGGAAAATAAATGGGGGCAAGGATAGTAAACTACCCCATGAGGGGGTTTACATAACCAAAAGTCAAGCTCCACAGCAAAGTTCCCCAAAGACCAAAATGCTAGGTCAAAGTTAGAAACTTTTTGTTTATTGTAACATTGGTTAAAATAATCCAAACAAAATGCAGGTAACTGTGGAAAAAAAACGCCAAACATTTTGCACATTTGAATGCTTTGTCAAGAGTCCTTGTGACCCTTGCAAAGCTCTCAACACACAAAATATTGGGAGTTTTTTTTGCAGTGTTTACCTGCTTGTTATTCTAATGTTTTTTTTTAACCTGTATTTCAATAAACAAAAGTTTTTTCAAGTTTGAACTAGTGTTCTGGTATTTGGTGGAGTGGCATTGAGCGTGTCATTTGGTTTGACAGTATACCCCTTTACCTTTGCTCCATCATACTTGGAGCTGCCTTTTCTGCTGCATGGGAACCTATGGAACAGAGAAAACAAAAAAGTAGGCGATGCGCACAGAACTTGGGAATAAAACGAGCATTATAGTTTATTGAAACATACAAACAAATGGCTCCCTGGTACTTCGAGTATACACCCTCTTCATTGGGAGCATTGGGGTGGAGTCAATGATCACATACAACACTTAAATATGTATCATGTAGTGACACAATTCAGACTGATCAATTACAAAAAACACCTCAACAAAGTGACGTGCATTACCGTATATAACCCTATAAATTCACAGTGTAAATGTAAGAACATTGTGCAATGCAATTCATCTGGGCAATTTTTCAAAGTGCATTAACATTAGTCAATGACAACAATTAAACCATCGTATTAAAGTTTAAAAAAAGGAAAAAAAGAACCTATGAAACAACCTGCCAGCAGTGGAGACAGTAAAACAGTACAGGCCTACAAGGTTAGCTTGGACTCATTTCAGATTACCAAGGGAACTCCTGGGTACCTTGAGTGGAAGGAGGAGTGGGAGTAGCCCTATGAAATTAATACATCTTTTTACATAATACTTATTGTTCCCTGTTTATGAAGTGGGGAAGGCCAGCCTGATGGACCTATAGTCCTTTAGAACCTTAAATTGCTGTAACTGAAGGCCTGGGCCACAAATGTGGCCCAAATTAAGCATGCATATCTAGGCCACGTACCTCAGAAATTGTGTAATATCTTACATTAGACAGCATTCATGACCCTTGGCCTCCACGATCCATGCATAGTGGGGCTTGGGTGGTGTCAGTGGAGGGCTGAGTAAGGCCAGAGAGCGGCATCCAAAAAGATGCCCAGCCCAGAACTAGAGCAGAACTCCTGCTACGTGTGGAGGAGGGGAGTACTGCAGTACTCCAAAGATTGCCATTTCCCTTTAAAGGAGACAGTTTTTACAAAAATAAAATCAACATATGAGATGGCCATGCCAGCTCATAGGACTGGGATACCAGGCGCTGGTCAAGATTCAGCCCAAGGAATATCTGGGGAGCACTGGGGAGGACTCATGCAGTGGGCTGATGACTGTTACTGGAGGGCACTCCCCCATTGTAATGCCACCATCCTCAGCACTCTGTCCCTGGCATGGAACTTGTCCCTGGAATTGCGCAGAAGTGTTTCCACTGCTTCTATTGCCGCTCTACCTGTCCACCTTCGCAGACAAGCAGGGGGAGCAGGATTGGGTGAGGAGGGGGGTGCACAAACACATTTATGGTTCCCGCAGAGTGCCCCTGTGTAGGGGGCTTGCCACAACCCCAAAAGCCCAATTTTCCATTGTGGATCTGCCCTTCGATACTTTCATAGGGAGCTCTAAAAGCTAATTCTATCTTGCAGACCCACCCACCAACTCAGCAGAAGACTTGGGCTTCCATGTGGAAGACCCAACATTGGGAACAATTTCCATTCTCTTACTCAATGGGATTTCAGAAAGTGAGCAGTACATTGTTAAGATGATGCCCTTATTCTACATGGAGGGAGGACTGAGAAACATTCTTCAGCACCCACCTCCCTTCACAGACGAGCTATGATTGGGATATGCCAAGGTCTCAGAGGAGAGCTATGAGTGGGATATGCGAAGGTCTCAGAGGAAAGTGCGGTCAGTGTCCCTCACTGCTATTGTCTGGTGCTTCAGTACTGACAGAATCATTGGGGGGGGGCAGGGGAGAACTGGAGGAAATAAAAAAAAGTTTGCAGAACCAGTGTCTGTGCCTGCCATTGGTTTGCCTACCTGTCAATATGTTTCTCTTTCAGTTTCAGACCCATTCTGATGCAGTCTTTTCTGTAAAATGAAAGAATCTGCTAACTAGAGCTGTGCCAACTTTCAGGAGTTCAATTTTAAAAGTTGGTCAGACCCATAAAGTTCAAAAAGTTCAGTTCAGCCAGCTCAGTAGCACAGCAATTGCCATGATGGTGACCCTGATTCAAGAATGGACTCCGTCACTCAGGGGCCGGCTGAGAAAGGGAGATCGACCATCTTAAGGACACCTTCCTCCCTTGGGGAGGGGACACTACATCCTGCAGCTGGACTGCCACCTGCTGGAGGCCATGGGGCAGAAGAGTGGGAGTACATGGAAGGCGAGAGGATGCCTCCAAATGCCAGGTACACATGCATGCACATCATTGCATGCTGGCACACTCGGGGTGAAAACCAGATGTGGGAGGAAAATACCCTGGCCTGCTGTTGCACTGGTAGCCCAACACACACCCATGCATGACTCATATGGCAGGACACCCACCATTATCGACGTGATGGATAATTAGTAAGTCTGTGAGAAGGTTGGTGATGGGGCTGTGGGGTGCTGTCGGGCAAGCCAGAGGATGAGGGAAAAAAGTCCAGACACCCATCCATTAGAGTAAAGGACAGCATACTCATTCTCAGCTCTCTCCTGAGGTCTGGTTTGTGGGTTGCTGCTCATATCTTGTAGCCACACAGCAACAGCTATAGGCAGACAGAGAGTAACCCTATAAGACAGGCATACCCAAATGTAGCAGAATGACATCAGACAGACGGAAAAATAGAGAGAACTGAGAAGGTTAGTGAAGATGAAGGTTTATGGAGTTGGGAAGCTGGGTACAGTAACAGTGTATCAGAGAGAGTGTTACAACAGAGAGGCGTATAATTAAGGTAGAGACAAGATTTCATGGAACTAGGAGTCAGAGTATAGTAGTCTTATATCAGAGAGACACATGGGGCCCCATATTCAACCTAGGCCATTTGCGCATAAAAAATATAGCACATGGCCTTCAGGGAGCCCATATTCATAGAGACAGTACACCCTGTTTGGTGCCTGCTGCCTGTGGCTGTGTTTGCACCGTGCAAATTGCATATGCACTGCACTGACATAGGCCCTTGCTGGTAATAGGCCCCCAGGAGCAAAAGGGAATAGCGCGTCCCCATACAAGATAGCCCCATTGTTCATGGGAGCCATATTTAGTGGTGGGCACAATGGTGATAACCATATATGGTTATCACACTATAGACAAGACACTAAAGAGCCATTTACATGTCATTATCAGGCCATCATCAGCTCTGCGCAATACCCCCTCGCACAAATGTGTGGCGCTATTATGCAGAGCCTCGGCCATTTTCCCACCCTCACCTAATCCCTTTCTAGGCAATCCCTGGTAGTCTAGCAGTTCCGCACCTCCCACCAGTTCCCTGAGTAACATATGATTATGCCTGGCAGACTAACTGTACCCCTTCCCACCCAATACTCCAGCAAAGTGAGATTATCCCAGGTAGTCCAGTGGTAACCCCCCCCCCACCCAATCTTCAAGTAAAAGATGATTATCCTTGTTAATCCAGTGGTACCACCTCAGTCCAATCCCTGTCGTGATATTCGTAACCTCTCTACCTGGCCCAGCCACTCAGTACCCATCACCCCCACCTTCTGTCCACCCCGACTCACCCATGACAAACCGTGCCAGGTCCACTGGCAGAGCAGCATATGGCGACGGGCACGGATGCTCCACACACACCACCTTGGCTGTCTGCTGTCTGAACGACATGGAGTGAGTGCACAACTGCTGTAGAAACAGCTATAGTATGCACACTCTCTCCCTCTCTTTTTAGATGGCAGATGGCCAAAGTGGTGTGCTGAGGGTCTGTGCCAGTCACCAGTCTGCTGATCTGCTGGCAGAGCTGGTATGGCTCATCATGGGTGAGTCAGGGGTGGATGGAGGAGGGGTTGCACAGTGGGTGGTCTGGGGTGGAGGGTTACAAATATAATGGGGATCAAGAGGGGGATAGCACTGGATTACCAAAGATAATCACTTTTACATGGGGATCGGGCAAGTGGTACCACGGGACTACCAGAGTCAATTTTATTTGACCAGGGATTGGGTGGAGGAGCAGGTGTTGCTGACACCAAGTGTTGTTGGTGGGGCGAGGAGCTGGGCACCACTGCTCACATTGATGACAGCAGGGTTCTGGAAGCATTAGATAGCACTGCACAGGAAAACATTTAACACTACCAGAACCCTCTAAATATACCATTGCACTCTGCATGCAAGAGGACTCCCTCATTGGGATGGGCACAGTGGTGTTTTTCAGCATGATCATGCAATACTCTGCATGACACAGTGGGCCCCCTTAAATATCATCACTGTCCCATTTGAACTCGCCAGGTTCAGTTACACAGCACTGTGCCTGTTAGTACCCTGCTAACTTTCTGAATATGGGTGTCGTAGAGACAAGAGAGCCTTACAATGAGGGGGAGAAGGGATTTTTTTTTTTAACTAAGAGAGACACACTAAGCTGAAAGCTTGTTTACAGGTGCAACATGGGAGCATAAGGAAGTTAAGTGACTTGCTCGGGGTCACACGGTATGCAAGTGGGGGCTGTGGGATTCAAACCCAGGTCTCCAGGTTTACAGCTCAGAGCCTTAAACCACTGCACTATACTGCCTCTGATTTCAGAGCCTTTTGCCTCGTGCCTTACTATGCCCCGGCTGTGCTGTAAAATATGTTTTACACACACACACACCTCTTCGTGCCTTATTGCTTACTTAAAGGAAATCTTACAGCAGAGAGCCTAAACCTGAGAATGGGGGCTTTATGTAACTCTTATTTTTGTGTGGGTTTTTTGGTTATTTTTGTTGGCTACTTCTGGCCTCTCACCCCAGCAGGCACCATTTACCTTTTTTCCATGATCCTCTTTGGCTTGCTCTCCATGTGAGGCCTTCAAGGCAGGGTGGCCCCCACCCTTCTGAGACTCAGTGTTATGTTGGGGGCTGGGCTCATGTTGCATAGCCTGATTATGTCTAGCCACCATCCACACACTGCCTGGGGGTATTTCTCCCCTTTCACTCATCTCTCTTTGCTCATCTTCTGATGGGAACTTGGTAAAAACCAGACTGGAACACAGTGAAAAAAGCAGGATTAACGAGCGTGGCTGGGTCAGTGCAAGTTATGTTAATTTTGCTGGCTGGCCATTTTGGCATTTACCAGTGTGATCTGGTCCGGTTCCAGCAGTCCATTTTTAACCCATACCTGTAGCTTGACGAAAACAGGACCACTGGAACCAGACCAGATCAGAGCAGTAAAAGCCAGACTGGACAGCAAAATTTATGCAACTTGCACCTGGTCTGGCTTTTACCGATCCGGTCTGGTCCCATTTTAACCCATAGCCCTTGCAGTGTGCATGAGGCATTTCCTGTGACCAGCTCACTACCCCAACTATGATCCCACCGCTGCACATTGCCCTCTGTCTGGCCTTGCCCCTTCCTCAGCATCTGACAAAACGCATCCACCTTCACAAGGAAGCAGATTCCCCAGCCAACCATTAGGGGTTGCTGCAGTGACGGGAAACCATGTCCTTCCTCCCATGCTCAGATGCACCGTACTGCACAAGGCAGCAGCACCACTCCTAGTTCTGGCCAACCTGGCACAGGCCCCAGAGTCCGCTTCCAATCCAAGTCACCACTCAGAAGTGGAACACATGACTGCTGGGAGATAAGAGGGCATTTATATTTATCAAACTGTTATCTGCTGGGACAGCATCATGATATTAAATATACAAGTTTAATTAGGGCCTCAGGGCAGCAGCAGCTGAACAAACAAACAGGGAGGCACATGTCACAACCAAACAAACAAACAGGAAGGCTCATGTTACAACAAGAAAGCATGACTATTTTTAAAGCATAATTAAATACTTTTATAGCAGCTTATTAAAAGTTATTACATGAACTTTTTAAAATCTTTTTGTTCCCAGGTGCAGTTCCGCAAAATACTAGCATGTGATGAATTTGGAAAGGAGGCCGTCCCAGTGGTTTATACTTAGATTGAAACAAGACAACTAGTGCGAGATTTCCATATTTCATGACTTGGACAAACATAACACTCCGAACCTGAGGATTTCAGAGACGCCACTCTTGCTCCAAGAAGACAATTCTCTCCAGAGCGCCTTGTTGGTTAACACTCAGGATTTCCCGTAGAGTTTGCTCTTGCTATAGCAAGCTCCCTCAGATACCCAAACTCCCTGCTGGATAATGCTGTGGATATCAGAAAGTCCCCGGTTTCCTATTCTACCACCGAGAAGAGACTAATGCCTTAAAGTTTGACCTAGGTAGTAATGCAGAACTCCACTGATGTGCCTAGGAGTGGTCTTCAAAGACAAGCTCTCATGAGTTCAGCTTATTCAGGGTTCCTTGGAAAAATTCATTCTGAACTGTGGGGGAAAGCAAACTTTATACTGAAATATCATCCATGACCTCATTCTTGACAGACTAAAAGCTGACAGAACATATTTAGCTACTTGGCACTTTTTAATTCTTGCTAGGTGACAGGTCAAGGTTAGGGCTGGTGTTAGGGGCTATCACTGCCTTGGGTTCCAAGTCGTGTCTTCCAACTTATAATCCTACTCAAACCTCTACCAGGGGTTAGAAAGCCTATCCAGCCATATGTTTTGTGGCTACTGAGGTTAGATACCTGGTACCCAATGCTGGCAGTGGCAGAAGTTTACTTAGTGACACTGCAGGGTTCCCAGATCAGTTGAACATCTTTTCAATGACTCAAGCAGGATTTTTGTGTAAGTCGTATTATTTCCTGCAACAGAGACAGAGTGATGCAGTGAAGGAGTTTTCAAGTGTTTTTCTTACAAAAAGTTGAGAGTTTGATAAAAAGTACTCCCATGCTCACAAACAGAATTTGATTTTTATTTTGTAGTATGTTTTAGCGCACATGAAAGTGCCAGATTGACATCACTGGAGACTGATGCCTTCTGTTTATTCACATGACAGAAATTACGTAGGCAGCTGCACTTCAGACTTCCCATCACTGTACAACCAATGTGCTCCAACCTCGTTATGGAGCTGCTGCCTCTCTGGGTGAGGTTTCAGACTTCATGCTCATTCAGCACTTGGCCTCTCGTGCGAGACTGCCAAAAAGGGTGCCATTTGAGTTGGTGGTTTTGTGAGGTGGACACCTGCCTGCTGTGATGTAAACTTGTAGGCCATTGAACAGCTATCAACTGATAATGAATTAACTTTAAAATGGTATTAAACTGGGCCTGAACTGAACCATTGTGACCATAATTACAACTCACTGAGCCAGTCAGTCCACCTGGGAAAAACTGGAAGTTGAATTCCTCAAATGTGAAACCACTTCTGGCAGACATGTTATATTGTTAGATTGACAGTTTCAGAAGACATCAAATTGTTAGATCGCCAGTTTCAACAGACAAGTCCCAGTGTTAGATCAACATGCAAAAACATATTTTCCCTATATATTCGTTCAGCTTTCATAGTTTGCTATAAAGGTACCTTCACTAAGTAAGGGGAAATTACAACAGATCTGAATAGGATTTTGTTTTATATAGCGCATTTCATATACCCTATAGAAGTGTGTTACAAAGAAGTGAGTTAGATACTGGTGGTGCAGTGACTATATACGGTATACATGCAGCAGTCATTAGGAGCACTAATACCCCAGACGTAGCCATATTGTTTTAGAGTCTTTGCTGCTAAAAGAAGGACTGTTGACCAGGACAACAAGGATAACTCCCCAGCTCTTTCAGAAAGTACCTTGAAATTTTTAACTTCCACTTGGACAGTCATCAAAGATGGGCAGAAGGGACTTCAGTCTAATGTCTCAGCATAAGTACAGCATCTTCAGCAGTTCAGCATTCCTATTATTACAGCACTGCAGTGTCAGCATTCAGTACTTACTCAAGTACCTGGTACAGGATTCAAACCCATGACCATCCAGTCTTCTAGCCCAGATGTGTAAGCGCGAAAAACTGAGCCATTGACACTGGAAAAGTGGAAGCTCTGCCCTCTAGCCTAAAGTCTCATTCCACTATCTCATCCAACTCCAGAACCTAATTTCTTACTAGTTATAAAAAGCAGAGTCCCAGATATGGCATCAATACAACTCATGGTCCAGCCTTTGTTGCTTCTGCTGATGGCAGTGATCTCACCTAATTCTGGGAAGTGTATCCATGATGAGGTCCAGCAGGTGGTAACTGTAGTAACCCAGTCTCATGACCTGCAGGCAGCTGTCAATCCTCGTACTGCCCGGGCTGTTGCTCCAGATCAGACTCTGCTTCCACTCCGGATAAAGGCATGGTACCCAAGCAGTGAGACCATGGCCGTAAACAGTGATGAGCTGGCCAGACTCAATACATCTGTACAGGAGGCGATCAGAATCATAGCAAACATGCTCGCAGTGAACCACGTAAGGGAGGCCTGGAAAAGGGGCAGTGAGAGTGGGCAGCTTTGAAAAATCTGTTGGAGTCAGTGATATCCAATAGTTAGACCACACATCTGTAAACCAGGAGACCCTGACTGTAATCCACAGTTACTATCTCATTGTGTGCTCTTGTGCAAATCACATCCTTTCTGTGCTTTACTTCACTCAGTTTTTGGGGCCCAAGAGGCAGCGCTGCCCTCAGATTGATGCTGAGGGCAAAAAATGACCTTGGGCCTCAGGGTCGACCTGAAGACAGTGCTGCTCCATGGGCAGTGTGTTTGTCCCATCCACTCCCCATGTCTATTATCTGAATTGTTCTGCTCAACTCTTGTTTGCGTTGTTTAAGGAATGTTGCAATACCACTGGTCAGGGTCTCTGTGGTCTACAATGCTGCCCTGAGGGCATCTGGTTTCTCCAATTTCTGTTCTTCATACCTTGTTTCGGCTATTTCTCCCACTGTGTTTTTGTATATTTTTGGAGAGCAGTGCTCATTGCTTTAACTTGTAATTTTCCAGATTTCTTTTGAATGAGTGATGAATAATGTTAGAAATGTATTGTAGACCAGATATTAAAATGGATTTCCAAGGAGCAAAAGTGTTACGATGTGCACTATAGTCATTAGTTCTGTCCCTGGTTTTCCCATGTTCAGTTCTGCCACCCTTGTTTCAGTGACTGCTACCCAGTTTGTTTGTTGTTTTTTGTTTTTTCATACTTTCTGAGTATTGCTCATTGCTTTAACTAAATTGCTTGTCCATTTTTTCAGTGCTCTCCACTGTAGAACCATGTTACTTTAACCCTATCCCCCGCCCCTTACTATTATAATCAGCTTCAACCTTCACAGGGACAGAGCCTCCAGTTTAACTGGTGTTCCGTGGATACTGTTTGCCCAGTTTTCAGTCCATATTGCCCACATTGTAGTTTCACTTAGTCATTTGTTGCTGCCCTTAGGCAAATTGTTCCCTGGACTATCAAAGCCATTTGTTGCTGCCCTAAGGTAAGTTGTTCTCTGGGGGTATCAGTTAGTCATTTCTTGTTGCTCTTAGGCAAGTTGTTCTCTGGGGGTATCACTTAGTCATTGGTTGTTGCCCTTAGGCAAATTGTTCCCGGGTGTATCACTTAGTTATTTGTTGCTGCCCTTAGGCAAGTTGTTCCCTGGGGGTATCACTTGGTCATTTGTTGCTGCCCTTAGGTAAGTTGTTCTCTGGGGGTATTACTTAGTCATTTTTGATGCCCTTAGGCATGCGGCTCCTACCCCAATGGAGCCAGTTGCCTAAGGGTAGCAACAGATGACTAAGTAATACCCCGAGGGCCCCCCGCATTTAAGGGAAGAAAAAAAATGACTATGTAACACTCTGGACACCATTTACCTAAGGCAGAAACAAATGACAAAGTGATACCCCAAGGACACTGATTCCCTAAGGGCAGAAACAAATGACTTAGTGATACCTCAAGGGCATCACTTCCCTAAGGATGAAAACAAATGACTTTATATATATTATTTGATACAGTCACACACAAAATATTAATAAAGAAGTTAACCAGCTTGGGAGTGGGTCCCAGGGTGGTAGTCTGGGTAAAAACTGACTGGACAACAGGACGCAGTGGGTAATAGTAAACGGAGTCCACTCCAAAGAAAGGGGAGTTACAAGTACCGCATGTTTCAGTACTAGGACCAGACCTGTTTAATGTCTTTATAGGTGACATTGTGGAGGGAGTGGGAGGAAAGGTATGCCTCTTTGCAGACAACATAAAGATCTGCAACAGGACTAATACACAAGGGGGGGTGGAAAGGATGACATGGGATTTGGCAAGGTTGGAGGAATGGTCTAATGTATGACAGCTTAGATTCAATGCAACAAAGTGCAAAGTAAGGCACCTGGGAAACAAAAACCCAGGGGAAGAGAACACAGTGGTGAGGAAGGTACTAACAACAACAAAAATTGAATGGGACCAGGAGGTTGTCATATCAGATTACCCAAATGTAGGCAAGCAATGTGAGAAGGCAGAAAGGAGGGCTGGTGGGATAGTGGGATACTAGGATGCATAGGAAGAGGCATGAGCAGTAGAAAACAGGAAGTTGTTATCTCTCTGTACAGACAGTTGATGAGATCCCATCTAGAGTACTGTATGCAGTTCTGGGGCCCCCATCTCTGCAAGAACATAGACAGGATGGAGCTAGTCCAGAGGAGGGCAACTAAAATGATGCAGGTTCTGCACCAGAAGCCATACAAAGAGATACTAAAGGAGCTTAATATGTATACCCTTGAGGAAAGGAGGAGAGAGGGGGGACATGATAGAAACTTTCAAGTACCTCAATGGAATCAAAAAAGTCCAAGAGGGTAGCATCCTTCAGAAAAAAGAGATGTGCAAAAACAAGGGGCACAATTTGAAGCTAGAGGGGACAGCTCAGGGGCAATGTGAAAAAGTATTTTTTCATGGAGAGGGTGGTGGACACATGGAATGGCCTTCCTGAGGGGTCATGGGGTCAAAAATAGTGGGGGAATTCAAGAATGCATGGGACAGACATAATGCAATTCTAGTGGGGGTAGGAGGAAGTAGGCTGTTGGTTAACTAGGATCTACAGCTTATTCAATAGGTAGGGAAATGGGCAGACTGGGTGGGCCAAGCGGTCCTTATCTGACATCAAATTCTATGTTTCTGTGTGATATCACGAGGGGACAGCTTGGCTATGGGCAGACACAAATGATTAAGTGATACCCCAAGGGCACCACTTGGCTCAGGGCAGAAATAAATCCAAGTCACACCTGGAAATGAGCCTTGGTTCAGTATGCGTTTCCCGGTTATCAAATGTTTAAATAAAGAAATGACTTAGTGATACTCCGAAAGCAGCAAATCTTTCACTATCCTGAGAGACTATAATATGGGCAATATGGACTGCAAACTGGGTAACCAGTACGCAGAGGGCACTACTTAGGGCAAACTGGTGAGCAAGAAAACTGGAAGCCCTGTACTCTAATGGTTGAAGCTGATTATAATAATACTAATTGGGGATATGGTTAAAATAATGTGAGCTCTGTAGTGGAGAGCACCGAAAAAATGGACAAGCAATTTAGTTAAAGCAACAAGCAATCCTCAGAAAGTAGGAAAAAACAAACTGGGTAGCAATCTCTGAAACAAGGGTGGCAGAACTGAAGTTGGGAAAACCATGGGACAGAACTAATGACTACAGTGCACATCATAACACTTTTGTTCCTTGGAAATCCATTTTAATATCTGGTCTACAACACAATCCTAACATTATTTATCACTCATCCAAAAGAAATCTGGAAAATTACAAGTTAAAGCAATGAGCACTGTTCTCCAAATATATGCACAAACACAGTGCGAAGAAATAGCTGAAACAAGGTAAGAAGAACAGAAATCAGAGAAACCAGGTGCCTTCAGGGCAGCATTGCAGACCACAGAGACCCTGACCAAGTGGTACTACAGGATTCTTTAACCAATGGAAGAAGAGCTGCGTTGAACAATTCAGTCAATAGACACGGGGAGAGGGTGGGCCGAACACACTGCCCATGGGGTAGCGCTGCCCTCAGGTCGATGCTGAGGGCAAAAAATGACCTTGGGTGTAGCAAACTGCCCCTACTGGATAATATATGTCAGATCAGTCAGTGAAAGGTCTGGGTGACATCTAGTGATGTGCCCACCAGAAAACAAGATGCTACATCTTAGCGTGGTTGGCTTGGGAAAATAATTCTAAAGTAAAAAGCAAAGAAATGTGGTATTCATGTCAGTCCAGAAAATGCAAACAAATCCCACGACAAAGAAGATGCGGTGATTTCTTTCACTGGAAGCACAAACAGAGCGGCACTGATTAAAAGGCAAGTTGTACCAAGTAGGCAACACTACACAAAAAAAATATGAAAAGGTACGCTCACAGATGCAGTGTGTGGCTAAAGTTCCTTAATTAGGAACAAGTTTAACATATAAAAATGCACACAGTAAATAGCAAAAAATGTGAGCAGTATGGCCAGATACTCTGACATTTCGGAGCACTTTCACTTTGGCAGGGGGCCACTTTGGTTTGTTTCCTAAAAGCCGTTAAACTGAGGAAATAATCTGTGAACCAACCCCCTATCTTTTACTGCAGTACATTTACTCAAAAAACACTTAGGTATTCTAACAGGCTGCTCCCTGTCCGTTTTGAATCAACATTTTAATCTGTATTTATCTGATGTAATTCTACTTTGCTTCCACTAGCCTGCAGGAAGAGAGTAAAACTCTTGAAAGCTGGTCTTTCAAAAAAAATTTTCTTAGTCCAATAAAAGGTATCACCTGCAATGTATTTTTTGTTAAAAAAAAAATCACCTGGGCAAGTGATATTAGGGTAGTGAGATACATTGTCTTGCAGGAGACACATGTTCAAGTCTTGAGCCTGACACCCCCACAGGGTTGGCTGAGTCTAAGGTGTGCGGCAGAAGCTGCACATTCAGACTTGGGGGGGGGGGGAGAGCACTGCTAAATGAGTGCCTCCTTTAGCGGGGGGCTTAAGCAGCTGTGACATTGTGGCTATGCAACACCAGCCCCACCCCCAACCAAAGGCTGTCATTGGCAGTGGCTCGATGATGCCTCTAGAGATTCTTCGCACTCAGTCTGGATCCTGGGGGCTGTTAGACCCACTGCAGTGGTGAAGCGATCATACAGATAGTCAGAGGCAGCAGTATTGGGACAGGAGATGAAGAAAGGCTGGAGCAGCCAGTAAGCCTGACAGCCACATGGAAACTTAATGAAAAACAAATTACAGTTTATCTTTGTTTCAATTAAATTAAATGCTCAGTTTGTGTTACAGAATTCAGAATCCCGAAAGGTAAAGCAAATACAAGTATACCACAGCTAGCAAACGCAGCATGGTGTAATGCTCACAGCACAGAACTGTGAGTTGGGAGAGGTTCGAATCCCATCACTGCAACTGATTCACTGTGTTAGCCTTGAGCAAGCCAGTCAACCTCCATGTGGTATGTTTCAGTTCACCCAGATGCAAAGACCAATAGGCAAAATCAGGACCCCACAGGAAATATGTTGTCCTATATAAATACATTCTTTGGAATGCTTTGTCTTGTCTCATTGTAACACTGAGTGTTAACAGGCTAGGAAAGGAAGGTGACATCAGGTACACTTCATCCCAAAGTGCTTTACAAGCCATAAACTGTTGCACTGTCCATTAGGTGATACAGGGAGGGTGAGTGAGATGGAGGGGGCAGTATTTGTTAAATACATTTATCATATAGTTTTTTTTTTATTATTATTAATAATGTATTTCTTGGGGGAAAAAATCAACATGTCAAGATTTCTTTTCATTGTCTTTCATTCCTAAATTAATTCATGTGGTTTTGAAGTCTGTAAATGTAAGTGCTCTCTGGCCGCACCCACTATAACATCTTGGTGTGGTTTTGTACAGTTTACCATCATAAACCTGTGCTCACACCCTCCTAATACATCCACAGCATGAATCCAGCATGCAAAGTCCAAAAGTAACACTGAGGGAGGGGAGTTTTCAAAATGTAGTTATATGTTTATTTAAAAGTTGGCAAGCAGAAAAGCTACTCTGAGCAGAAGCTTGTTTCCAGGTGTGACCTGGGGGTTGGGAGGGTTACAGAAGTCGACAGCATAAGCAAAACAGTGCTTTACATGAGCAAAAAAAAGTGTGAACATTTAGCAGCAAAAACACAACTGGTACCAACATGGATCAGGATAAACTGCTAGTGGAGACCATGTCATTAATGACTGGAATTATTAATGAGAAAGCTGGTGATAAAAGCCATTCTAAAAACATCCAGCAGAAATTAAAATGTACTGATGATGATTCTAATTAATTAATTTAAGGAAATCATTTATAGTTTTTTGACTTTGCATGCTGGATTCATGCTGTGGATGTATTAGGAGGGTGCAAGCACAGGTTTCTGATGGTAAACTGCACAACGCCACACCAAGATGTTATAGTGGGTGCGGCCAGAGAGCATTTACATTTACAGACTCTAATGGTGTCTGCACCTTACCGAATGTCTCCCCTTACTTCCTCCATTTGGAGCCAGTCCCCCCGACATCATTATCATACTCTGGGACCTTCTCGGGTTCCTTGCCTTTTCTGCTTTCTCCTTTTCCTACCTTACCCCCACCCGCCATTTGCCCTACAGCTCCCTGAACGTACCCTTGCCCTATCCTTGCTGCCTGATTTACACCAGTTTTCTTTAGACTTCATTTTGTCTAACCAGTGATTATATCCTAAACTTACCTACTCATGTGTATGTATAGTAATTTATTTATTTGAGTTTTGGTAACCGGGTAAGTCCACTGAGACAATTATAGGTGGGCATCTTACGGATAAGAGATTATCTCCTCTTGCATCCTCAGGGCATTAGAACTGCTCACGTCCCATTTGCAATTCTCTTGTCCTAAGAACATCTGGAGCGGCACTCACATATCTATAAGAGACACTCCTAGCATCCCTATAAATAAACAATAAGACACGACGGGGTGTGCATGGAACAGATTTTACCAAACACCCAGGGGCGTAGTGAGGTACAAGGCCACAGGTCGAGTGCCTTCAGCCCATGGAAGTGCAGTAAAATCTGTTCCATGCACACCCCTGGAGTGTCTTATTGCACTTATAAAATGGGCTCCTTTTTTGCACTTTTTACAGTTGGGGAAAAAACATGTTTATATGTAGAAACAATAGATTTACTTGTGTGCATTTATGATAAAATAGTCCTTCTGCCCACTGCTAATGATGTCATTGATGATGTCATTGTATTATTGCCTACTTTCTTCTTCCAGTTTTTTTTTCTCAGTTTTAATGTTTATCATGGAATGTTTACCATGGAATACATGGAGTCAAAATTCTGCTGAGTTCCACTGGTAGAATGTTCCTCTCCTAGCATACTGTACACACACACACATGTTGAATAAGACCTGATAACAGGATTCAGTATAAAAATAAAACCTTAACTAAAAAAATAAAATAAGAGGCCCACCTAACATCCTTATAAAATTATTCTAGCCAGTGCAAACTTTTTTTATCACCTTTTTTTGTCAGAAAATGTTTTCTGTGGTATGACCAGCACCAGCAAGAAGCCCATTGCTCTAGTACAGCACATATGACACTCTTGAAGTAATAAGAGTATCTCACTGGTAGCCCATAAAACCCCATGACTGGTCGGGAGCATCACATGACACTCCCAAGATCTATAACAGAGACACACAGCAGGAGCAGATGAAGTCTAAGGGACACAGACCCTATTTTAAGCAGCAGACGTTATGAATGAAGAACCAGGGAAGATAAATATAGTGAAGTGAAACAGCAGAATTGCATATAGATAATTATGGTTTGTTAAGTTTTCCCACAGATGTCACATATTCTTATTGGCCACACATGCAATGAATAAATGCCAGGGGTGGGATTCAAACCTGGGTCTCCAGCTCCAAAACTTTGGACTCTAACCACAAGGCTATACAGCTTCTCACATACAGTCCACCCCTAGAATGATGGCAGTGTAGCCTTGTGGTTAGAACACAGAGCTAGGAACCTATAGACCCAGGTTTGAATCCTGTCATCAGGTCTTATTCAAGTAACAAGGCTGAGCAAAGAGGGGATTCTCATGAGACATGGAATATGGTTGATTTGACTTCAGTTCTGTTATGCCATACCCATTTGGATCCCATGGCACCACCCACAGGGGAGGATCATATTGCTGTCACAAATCAGTGAGGACCCAAAATATTGTTTCAGCCTCAATATCTCTCTCTCACACTCTCTCTCACTCTCTGTTTCAGTGAACCATGTCCAGAACAAATTGCTCCTAAGTCGAGACATTAATAAATACTGCCATTCCATCTGGAAGGACCCCACTTCTCCCAACTACAACAAGTGAGTATTTCACATCCTTGCCCTCTTTCCACTTACGTTTTTATTAACAAAGAAACGGATGGCAGAAAAAAGGCCACCTAGACCATTTAGTCTGCCCAGCCTTACCCTTAACATCATGTGACTGCCCTAATGACCACCCATCCCCCTTCCCTCTATGTCTCCCTCTCCACTATGATGATGATGATTATTATTGTTATTTTAGCATTATGTTTGTCCCCAAATGTTCCCCATCAGCTACACTGATGTGACTGCACTCATCTGCCATCCTGTCTGGGTGGAGGGTAGGGGAGCAGCTGTCATCACAGTTGGAGCCGATGCTGCACCATCAATTAACTGGCAGTGGTGCATGAATACCAGGCCATCTGCACCTCCTCCTCCCCCCTGCCACCCAGGCTGCCTCAGTGTGGGATTTCCGAGGACTGCACCAAACTCCCGTCCCAGCTGGCATTGTGGTATGCCACTGGGTCTGCTGTCAATCACCTATGCATACTGCATACAATACACGCTGGCACCTGAGTGCAGTACGAGGGGGATGCTGTACAGTTGGGGTGTGCCACCCTTCAGATGAGACATTAAACTGAGTTCCCATCTGCCTTTTCTGGTGGTTGTTCAGGTGTATGTTAGATTCCATGGCACTTCTCAAAATGAGTAGGGGAATTTTATTGAAAGATCATCAAAGCAGTCATATTACAAACAAAAATCAGAAACTTGAAAGACACAAAAGCAAACCAGAGCTATTACAGTGTCAAAGAAATGTCAAAAGAAAAATCAAAAGGTTAAGTAGAGACAAATCAAATCATTAGAAATGAAAGATTCATAACAAAAAGAACAAGCAGTTGTCAATGCTGAATGTTGTCTCGCTGACATTGGTAGTGCAGGAGTTAGAGATGCATAATAGGAATAGCTGTAAAGTATTGAACTGACACCAACCCCACCCCCACCCTGCAGAGACTGACAGGCATTGGGGCGTTCCTTTGGGTCATCAGCTATAACGCTCATGCCATTTTACCTCACCCTACCCTGTAGATACTGACAAGTGTCGTGGTGTGCTTTGGGGTCTTTGGGCCTTACACTTACCTCATTCCATAGGAAAATACGCTGAGATGGGTGCAGTATAGAAGAATGGGGTGAACTTTAGGGCCGAACATTGCAAGGCACACCTCAATGCCTGTCAGTGGCTGCAGGGTGGGGTAGAATGGCATGAGCATTACAGCCAATGATCCCAAGTCACACCCCTGATGCCTGTCAGTCTCTTCAGGGTGGGATGTTACAGTTAGAAACCCTAACGCCATAGGCGTTTTTTGTTATTCTCACTCCAAATTTTCAACATGGACTTTTTGTGACCCCAGCTCATGAAGAGCGGCACTATCAGTTTGTTAGCCAAAAGGTGGTTTTGCACAGCGACTATGCCATTTGGCGACACAGGCATGAAAACACATTTTGGGCAGGATGTGAAAAATGACAACTGTATTGTTCATGAGGAGGTGTAAAAACGTGGCAACGCTGAAAATCTGGAGTGAAAATAAGAAAAATTGGCGAAGTCATGAGCATGCATAGAAACTGTGTAACACACGTACATAACTCTATTTTGGGGATTGTTTTAACCACATTTTCAACATAGGCATTTTGGGACCTCCTCTCATGAACAGTGGCACTGTGATTTTGTTAATCTGTCCCAAAAGTTTATTTCCCACAGCGACCACGCCATTGTGTGCCACAGGTGTGAAAACACATTTTGTGCAGGATGTGAAAAATGACAGCTATACTGTTCATAAGGAGATGTGAAAAAATGCCAGTGTTGAAAATCTGGCATGAAAATATTGCAAATTTGCTAAGTTACAAGGGTGCATGGAAACTGCGCAATACACGCTTATGACACAGTCATTTTATGGACTTTCGTCACCAAATTTTTAACATAGGCATTTTAGGACCGCTGTTCATGAACAGTGTCACCATCATTTTCTTAAACTGTCCTGAAAATTGATTTCGCACAACGACCGCGTTATTCTGCGCCGGATGTGCAAAAACACATTTCAGCCAGGCATTTCTTTAGTTTGTGGTCAGCTTTGAAAAGTGCAGACATGTCCCCGGTCCACTGAAGATCGTTTTGCTGTGCTCGGGAGGCGAGTATGGGGTGGGGGTGTGTGGAGAGGCAGGGTGCGCAGAGGGTGGGTGCAGGTTGTAGAGGGCCACTGGAGACGGCGAGGGTCCATTTTCTGCTTTGCAGGTTTAAAAAAAATTGCAAGACGGTTTTTCTTTTACAGGGGCATTTGGCATGCTGGGGTGGGCTCCCAGCATGCCACCTAAGTGTTTTGTTGGGGTGGGTTCTATAGCCGATGGGATTGGACACCCCCGTCAACACAACAAATGGGTGGAGGAATATGCCGATGGGGTGGGCCCCCATCGGCAAATTAAATTGGGAAGGGGCATGATGCCGAGGGGATTGGCACCCTCAGCACACACTTTAAATGGGAGGGGGGTTGCATTATGCCAATGGGGAGTGGGCTCCCCCAGTCAGCAAATGAAGTGGGTCGGGGCACTCTGAGGTGGCATGCTGTCATGTTTTGCAAACTGGTTCACCAGGAAAGGCTTGGCTCTCATTGCAGCAGACCTTTTCTTTGATCTGGTGGCCAGTTTACGTGTTGCTGGTGTCAGCGCCTGCAGCTGCCTTATTGGGGAATGAGGGACGCACCTATTGATGCGTGTCCTTCATTCGCCCACAGTGACCGCACCTCCAAATCTGCTACTAGCGCAAGATGTTGGCTGGCGCACAAGCGTGATCCAACATAAAAAGCAAATCCCGCCTTCACCTGCTCTATTTACAAGGATAATAGTGCATTTGGGAAATGTTTCCAAAGGGTTGCATCTCTTGTACACAAGAAAGTGGATACATCTTTTGCATGAACCCTATGCAAAGCACATTTAACCATGAGAAATAAATCTTGATAGGTTACCATCTTTTGTTGCAGTGTAACTTCACATCTAGACTGCCATATGTAAAACTTTAGGATTGTAAGAAATAGCATTAAAGACTGTGCTTTGAGGTACTGCCATACTTACGGAAGAATTCTTCGAACTAGAGTCTGATTGTCTAATGACAACTGGGCAAGTGGCCCACAGCAGACAAATAATTTGAAAAGGGTAAGGGATTTCCCCCAGAGTCCTACTCACAAAACTTATCTTGGTCTCCTCATCTGGAAATAATGACTCAGAAATTAAAAATGAAAAACAACATTTAATGGATTTAAAAGGTTTAGTGTAAAGGCCAGATAAGGCATAGTTAAGGGCCAATTAAAAGTTGTAAATGCAAAAGCAAAAACAAGCATTCTGTATGCATCTGAAATCTGGACACCAGCAAACATAAAATCTCTTGAAACTGAACTAAATAAAATATATAGATATAGTCTAAAAGTACATCATTCAGAAATGAGAGCCTTTCCATGATGAACTATTTAGAACACATTATTTGTTGGTCTGATGACAACAAAATGACGTTCAGTTATGACAAATGCATCGTTACGCACTGTGGGAAACACAACCCCAAACAAAAATACATTATACACAGCAATATTAAATCTGTAGATGAAGTAGCGACCTTGGAGTCACCATAACTAGCAACATGAAAAGCAGTAGCCACTGTAGGAATGCTGCCAGGAAAGTTAACCACTTGACTAGCCCTATTCGTAGCTCATTCTCTGACAAGTCCCACACTGTACTAATGCCTCTTTATAAAGCTTACATCAGACCACATTTAGACTACTGCACACAGGTATGGAATCCCAATCTAAAGGGAGACACTGACAACTTAGAGAAAGCCTAAAGAAGATATACTGAACTCATTTTCAGCCTAAAACATACACCATATAAATCTAGGCTGGGGAAATAAAATCTATGGCCACTTAAATTAAGACGACAGAGAGATGATATCCTGACTCTATTTAAAATTCTCCTAGACACTGAACTAACATCTTCATTCAATATTAAATTTAAAGAAACTCCATATAATTTGAGAACACCTACCAAAACATTCAGGATGGTCTTGCCTAGGCTAATATTAGAAATAATGCATTCCTACCGAGTGCCATTAGACTCTGGAACAAACTTCCACAGGACATAGTTGACCAAACTACATTTAACACCTTTAAAAACAAACTGGATGCCTTTTTATGTTTGCTTGCACGCATGCGCAAGAAACATTATGTGGCAGCTTAGGAGAGAAGGGGGATGTGGAGGTGTGGCACTGTGGCAACCAACACTGGCACTGCATTTTTGGGCTTGGCACTGTTCACCCAATGCAGGCACAGTGTCCTGATGAAACTGGTTCTGCAGAAGTGCCACCAACCTGAAACAATTTGGCCGCTGCAATGAGAGGCTGCCTCATCATTGCAGCGTCAGCCATTCTGCTGCAATGAAGGAGTGACCCGTCATTGCAGGGTGGTACCTTGCCTGGTGTAACATGTCCCTAAACATGGTGGTGGCATAGCCACCACCTCAGAGCCCATGAAAGCCAACTGACTGGAGTGCCCAATCCCCCTGTCTGCATGCCTCCAGCCCAGTTCATTTGCCGATGAGGGAGTCCGCCTCCGCCGGCATAATGCCCCCCCATTTGTTGTGTGCCGAGGGGTGCCCAATCCTTCTCGGCATCATGCCCCCAACATTTGTTGTTGGCCGATGGGGGTCCCAGTCCCATTGGCTTAAGTCCCCCTCAAAGAGGCAGGTGGCACGCTAGGAGCCCCGCCAGTGTGCCAAAAGCAAGCCTGCAAAAAACTTTTTTTCCTCCTTGAAAGAAAGGAAACGGTCCCACGCCGGTCAGGTCCCTCCCCACCCACCCACTGCACACCCTTACCTCCCCACACCGCCTCACCTCATACTTACCTCTGGAGCCCTGCACAACGATCTTCGTGGACCGGGAACACATCTGCAATCTTCAAAGCCGACTCAGAACTGAAGAAATGCCGGTAAGCTGTATGGCATACTATAAATAGGGTTTTTTCAACTTTGGTGCGTATCTTGAGCATTTCTGGGAATTTTGGTACCAAATTTTCAACATGGGGTTATTGGGACCTTTCCTCATGAATTCAGTCACTGTCATGGTGTTAGTTTGCCCTGAAAGGTGATTTCACGGTCACTGCATGGAATCACCTTTCGGGACCATTTAACGAAACGACAGTGCCACTGTTCACGAGGTGGGCTCTCAAAAAGCCTATGTTGCAAATTTGGTGAAAAAATCCCCAAAATGACTGTTTTACGAGCATGCATTGCGCGGTTTCCACACACACTCGTAACTTCACGAATTTTTAATATTTTCACTCCAGATTTTCAGCATTGGCATTTTTCCACCCCTCCTTATGAACAGTACAGCTGTCATTTTTCAGATCCTGGCCGAAATGCGTTTTCACACTTCTGGCGCAAAATAGTGCAGTCGCTGTTGGAAATTAGTGTTTGGGACACATTAAGAAAACTACAGTGACACTGCTCATGAGCAGAGATCCTAAAAAAGCTATGTTGAAAATTTGGTGACAAAAGTCCATAAAATGACTGTGTTACAAGCATGCATTTTGAGGTTTCCACACACCCTCATAACTTTGCAAATTTGTAGTATTTTCACTCCAGATGTTCAGCACTGGCATTTTTTCAGACCTCCTTATGAACAGTGCAGCTGTCATTTTTCACATCCTGGCCGAAATGTGTTTTCACACTTCCGGCACACAATAGCGCAGTCCCTGTGAGAAGTCAGTGTTCGGGACAGATTAAAAAAATCACAGTGGCACTGTTCATGAGCAGAAGTGCTAAAATGCCTATGTTGAAAATTTAGTGACAAAAGTCCATAAAATGACTGGGTAATGAGCGTACGTTGCGTAGTTTCCGTGCACCCTCATAATTTCACGCATTTGTAATATTTTCACCCAGGTTTTCAACATTGGCATTTTTTCACACCTTCTTATAAATAGTACAGCTGTCATTTTTCATATCCTGCCCAAAATATGCGTTTACACATCTGGCGCAGAATAGCGCAGTCGCTGTGGGAAATCAATGTTCAGGACAGATTAAGAAAATCATTGTGACAGTGTTCATGAGCAGAGGTCACAAAATGCCTATGTTGAAAATTTGGTGAAATAATTCCACTAAATGACTGTTATGCACATGCATTGTGCAGTTTCCAAGTATGCTCAGAAGTGCAAGCATTTTTTTAACGTTTTCACCACAGATTTTCAACATTGCCATCTCTTCACACCTCCCTATGAATGGTACAGCTGTCATTCTTCACATCCTGCCCGATCTGTGTTTTCATACATCTGGCGCAGAATGTCACAGTCGCTGTGGGAACTCAAAGTTCGGGACACATTAATAAAGTCACACTGCCACTGTTCATGAGAAAAGTCCCAAATGCTTTCATGAGGTGGAGTCACAAAAAGGCCATGTTGAAAATTTGTAGTGCAAATACCAACAAACGCCTGGAGTGTTAGGGTTTCTAACCATAACGTCCCTCCCTGTACAGACTGACAGGCATCAGGGTGTGCCTTTGGATTGCCAACTGTAATGCTCATGCCATCCCACCCTCACCCCCAGCCAGTGACAGGCATTGAGGTGTGCCTTCAACTCTTTGGCCCCAGAGTTTACCTCATTCTCCTATACTGCACCCATTTCAGCATATGTCCTTATGGAATGGGGTGCCTGTAAAGCCGAACACCCCAAGGCACACCTTAACATGTGTCAGTGTCTGCACGATAGGGTGAGGTGTCATGGAATGAACGTTATGGACAATGACCCAAATGCATACCCCAATGCCTGTCTGTCTCTACAGGATGGAGGTGGGGCTGACTGAAGTTCAATACTTCACTGCCATTCCTGTTCTGCATCTCTCTAACTCTTGCATTTCCAGTGCTAGTACTAGCAAGCAAACATTCAGCATTGACAAATGCTTGTTGTATACCAGGAATAACATCCTACCACTGTGAAATGGGGATGATTTACATGGGCAACCTGCCTTCTGTCATCCTACTACCATAGTAGTATTAACCATAGTAGCAGTATCAGTGCCTGCCGAAATTCTAAGGAAAGAACTGGGCCAACATCCGACTGCAACAATGGCAATGGAAAGGAAAATATTCATTTTGAAATGATTCCTTCTTCCAGAGCACAGACTACCTAGAATGTGCCTGGAGGAAGAAATAAAGTATAACCATATGAATTTCACATCAAATACAAATAAAACTATAAAATAAGTTATTCTACCCATGGGCCTTGGTCATTTGTTGTGCGAAATATATTGCAACCCTATGGCAGAAATATCTGATCAGGTGAAGAGGAGGCTACGGGATACAACAATCACACGGGATCAAGCAAAAATTAATCAATTGAAACATTATAAATGGTACAAAAAGATAAAAACAGAACACAAATTGGGGTCTTATCTGGTAGAGCTGGCAAACCCGGATGAACGTAGAATAATAACCAGATACTGAATGGAGCTGTATATACAGCAAACTATATTTTATATGATCAGAGAATATCTGGAATTATTAATTCAAAATGCAAATGCAGTTATGGAGTAGAAGATCTTAAACACATAGTATTACATTGCCTTTTGTATGAAATAAAAAGAAGGAACTGGCTGGATTCTGTACTGGCTACCCTTGGTCTCCTCTCTGACAAGATAATTATCTTTGTATTTATATCATCAGATGTCAAAATATTGAACCCATTGTACAAGTTCTTAATGTCTATTAATTTATAAGCTAGGATCTATAATCTGAAGCTTTGCACATCCTGAATCATGTCCAATAAGACAATCCAATTTAGTAAAGATAGTGGGCAAAGTTATGTGATTTTAATACTGTAAAGAAGTGCAGAATCGTCTGTATTTGTGGATGACATTGTAATTGTTTATAGTGTTTTAACACTGTAATGACTATAATGTCGAACAATAAATATTTACCTACCTACCCCGGTGTTCTAGCCAAATTTCCCCCATTCACTAAAATACCACCAGCAGCTTAATCTTGTGTAATTTCAGTTGGTTTTCATCTATTTCCTCCTGGAATGAGGCTGAAGACAGGCAGTATTAACTAGCCCAAAAACTAAATAACCCCGCCCACCTTCACCACTGTCACTATCACACACATAGGTATCACACTCCAGCAATCCTGGTGGAAAACCCACTGGCTAGCCTGGTTGTGAGTTCCCAACAGTGGTAGAGGACTCTCCAGGACTGAGAGTGTGAAGAATTTAAATTTCACTGGTATCAGCAGAGGATACTTTCACCAGGCTATGGTTGAAGCGTGTTGTCATCGAAGTGGTACACGTAGTCACCGAACGGAGGCTGCAATGGATAGAATTGTCTCATGGGTACAGGATGTGTGTGTGTGTGTGTGTGTGTGTGTGTGTGTGTGTGTGTGTGTGTCCATTCAGGTTCATGGTTCATGGAGTAAGGCCTGTTGAACTTTGACATCAGAGTTAATGGGCTCTACATGTTTCAGATTTTGTATCTGTACATTAATGTCAGTATGAGCCTACTCCTGAGAATGGGAAAAGTAACATCTGAAAATGGGATCTTGAAACTCCAGAATCTACTCAAGATATTCACAGGTCCTTTTAGATAATTAGTAACGCAGTCATTTACCTGTTTGTTGGCAGATGCGGCCAGCTGAACCCCGCTTACAGTACAGAGACCTGTCTGGATGTGACGGTGAGTTTCATCAGCATTTAGGGCCTCTATGAGCAGTTTCTGAGCAACAACATCTCAATGTTTGGTGATTTTTAATACACTTAATTTATGGTTAGTCTAGTGGTGCTGGGCATAGAGTTAAGCATTACCACTTGGGAGACTCCGGTTCAAAACCTGAGCTCCACTTTAACAATGGGCCCTAAGAGTCTCAGGCACCCTGGAAAGACAAAGCGTTTGGACACTTGCAGAGAGAGGATGATAACCACCCTTCCACTGCAGCACCTCCTTCACTGGAGGAAGTGAAATGGCACTCACCACACAACCTCAGCACTCCCCTGCCAGCGGTTAAGGCACATAGGAGGTGATCACACGTATGGGAGTAAGATGTGACTGCATGGGGGAAGCAGTGGGCAGGAGAATGTCAGAATGTTTTGAGAATCTCTGCCCCTCAACACTTATATTAAATTCTAAAGTATATGGAAGTTGTCCCAGTGGGGGAGAGGCATGCTACATTGACATGAGGAAAGTGGCAACTGACAGAGGACCTGAGCTGATTTAGTGGTGCTGGGAGAGAGTTGAGGGCAGTGAGACAGAATTGGGAACAGTGGGGCAGAGTTGGAAATAGTGGGGCACAGTTGAGGACGGCAGGACAGAGCTGGGGACAGTGTGGCAGGGCTTGGGGCAGTAGGTAAGAGTTGGAATGACAGTGCAGAGGTCAGCAGCTCCCAGCTGGGGGATAAATAAAAATGATGCATTAGGCATGACCTGTTGGTCCAACTGCAGAGCACTGTGCTTCAGTGCCAGAGCCACGTTCACAAATCATGAGTGGACTGGACTCAGAGCACTGGAATCAGGTGGCCAGGCTGGGTGGGGGCACCACTACAGCTACAGGATGGATAATGGGGGGGAGTGCTGGGAACACTGGACAACCAGGAATATTTAAGACCGGTACAGGATGGGTGATCAGAGGATGGGAGGAACCACTGGACCACCAAGAATATTCAAGACAGCTACAGGACAGACAATCGGGGGGTGCAGTGACCACTAGACCACCAAGAATATGCAAGACAGCTGCAGCACAGGTGATCAGGGGGCCACCATGTGCAAGGATAAGGACAGGGTTTCATCAACATTAAACAGCACTGCGACTGAGACAGTTTGGCACTGCCAAAACCACTGAATATACCTCCATGCCCAGTACTCATGGGGAAATCCCCGGACACAGCAGTATATTCTGTGCAGTCACGTTGTCGGTTCAGCATAGCACACTGTGAGCCTTTGAGTATGGCCCCACCCTGTCAATCAACACCATTCACTGTTAGCGTGACAGTAAACTGGTTAGTGTCGCACTAACAGTTTGACTACAATAGCACTAGAGCTGAATAAAAGAACAGATTAAAGAATATCTTTAATTAGCTCACCGTTTCTTCACAACTTCATTGTTTTTTGCCATTTTGACACCAAATTTTAAACGAAGTCTTTCTGACCTCACCTTATGATCAGGATAAATGGGATTTTTAAAATCCCGTCTCAAAGGGGATTTCGAAGCTCGACTGCAAAACATGTTTCAGAGGGGATATGAAAATGATACCTGTCAAGTTCATGAGGTGAGGTAACAAGGGGGCTATGTTGAAAATTTTGAGCCAAAATCTGCAAAAAAGTCGCAAAGTTATGAGTAAACATTGAAAAAATTCAGTGTTTCTTCATAACGTCATTGTTTTTTGGTATTTTGACCCCAAATTTTCAACAGTCTTTTTATGACCCCCACTAGGATCTATGGCCTATCCTGTAGGTAGGGAAATGAGCAGACTAGATGGCCAAACGGTCCTTATCTGCTGTCAAAGTCTATGTTTCTATGTTCTATGTTTCTGTGTTTCTATTATATGATCAAGGCAGGTGGAATTTTTTAAATCCCATCTAAAAAGTGATTTTGCAGAGCAACAATGAAAACATGTTTCAGAGGGGATTCGAAAAATTACACCTCCCTTGTTCATGAGGTGGTGTAAAAAATGATTATGTTGACAATTTGAGGCAAAAATGTTAAAAAAAATGACACAGTTATGAATAAAATTAAAAACTCATTAACCACCACATGGTATGGTTCACGCTCAACATGGGCAGGGCAACAGGAGGTACGGGGACAAGGGTGATTGGCTTTAAGGGGGCAGTCTTTAAAAGGATGGGGGAAATCTTGGGCAGGCATCTGACAGGAAATCAGCCACACATGGATGCCAGCCAGAAATGGGAGAGTATTAGGAAAGGGCTGGTGGAGGTGACTGGGACACGTGCAAGAACAAGGAGTAAGAAGGGAAGGGCCAAACAAACAGCTGGCTTACGCAGGAGGTCATGGAAGGGATGAGGGCCAAAAGAAAGGCATTTCGGAGACTCAAGAAATTGAGGGAGGAATAACAGGGAGATGGAAATGAAGAAGTCCAGGGAGGTTATTTTATTTTTTTATTTATTTAGCTTTTGTTGACCGGGTAAGTGCACTAGACAAATCCTGCCTATTTTCAGGCACGACCCGGGGGAGGGGGAAACAGATGAATGCCAACTGACCTTGAACCAGATTAAGCTGTTGGTGGTATTTTTTTAGTGAATGAGGGAAATTTGGCCAGGACACCAGGGAAATTCCCCTACTTCCTGCTTCCTGTGAGCAGGGGGGACCCATTTTCTGGTGGGACCAAGATGGCGGAGGAGGAGGATGTCTGCTTGGTGGGAGAGCTGGCCTCTGCTCCCACAGTGTGCAATGTGGAGGCTGACCCTTTGAATACTCAAGATATGGATTCTGATATGGAGTTTCACGATGCAGTGGTTCTTTGGGAGGATACAGCAGTTGATTTAAGAAAAAAAATCAAAGGACTGGGAGAAAGGAAATGCTTGAAAAGGAATCTTTGGATGCAAGGTTCAAATCCAGCTTGGAACCTGACGACATGGATGCACTTAATACCTGCAATTTGCTCTCCTGAAACCGAGGTGTTTAAAACTGAGAAAATACAGGACTGCACTTAAAAGAAAGTCTGTGGAGCATGGTGAGTCTTTGCAACATTTTTTTATTTCGAAGCCACTACTGAAACAGACAACCGCTTTTACAATCTGTTTTACCCGCTTTAAAAAATGTACAGCAAAGTGATTCTCTCTCACACAATCAGTGTTACGGGAGTAAGGGAGAAGCAAGCAGTTGAGCACTCTATGGACTTTGCATCAGGTGCTCAGCCGCTCAGCCTGAGTTGTTAACTCTGCAGCAGGTAGAATCGGAGCTGACAGCTGCAGCGTTGTTCTAATAATAATATGGCTGACTCGGTTCAGTCGGGAGTCCTGGCAGGGCGAGACCACTCTTTATAGCCCAGCAGCTATGTGGAAGTTCCTGAAGTAAAATTTACTGTTAGTAAAGCTGCTAACAGTACTATAGAGGTTAGTGAGTGCATTCAGCCCGCTATAGTCTGACTGCCCTAACAATTGAAAAGCCGAAACAGAGTCCCCAAAGGAAGTACAACAGACTTTGTCTGCATCAGAGCTAAAGCAGTCTGAGTCTGCATGGTTAGACAAATCAGCTGGATTCGTTTTAAAGGCATGGGGCTCAGCATGATGTAGTTTATCAGTCCTCAGCTGTTTCCAAACTGGAGTTACTGAATTCTTCTTTCCAAAAAAAGAAAATACTCTTTATAAAATCTGGTCTACAAACACATAATGTTTCAGAGCTCTGGTCCCCTGATAAAGCACTCAAAGGAGCAGGTTGGAGCAAATGCAGCAGGCATATGGAAGCCTGATCCTACTTGGGACTCTGATTATACCCTCTCACAGCATTCACCAGAGTGGAAACCGGACTTACAACAGCAAAAGCTGGAGCAAGATTTGCAGGACAATAAAACTGTTTAGAGGTAGAAAAACTTCCACTGAGAGCTACATCCCTGGAGTCACAGATATCTTTACCTTCCTCATTGAATACAGATTTGTAACACCCTGCAGGAGCCTATTGCTTCTTCTCACACGCCTCTCCAACGGAACTGCTCTCAGAAACCACTTATGTCTGAATTATTTTCAACACTAAAAAGAAGCAGCACCTCGCCGGAATGCAGTTCAGATCTGCTATAAAGGGGTTTGGAGGATCGACCAGATAGACACTACGTGGGGAAAACTTATTAAAAGAGTCCTTGCATTTTACCCCAAAAGATGTGTATGCATTTATTAATATCTCTGGAGAGGATAATTTTGACATCAGTTTTAGGACACCACATGCATTGGACTTTATTCTGGGATAGGTACAACCAGGTTAAATTTTCTCTATGGACCCCCTTCTTAGTGATTCCTTTAACTAAACCCCTGATAAAACATGTTACGGTCATGTTTAGAAACGAGGGGTTCATGTGGAAGATATATCATTTTGGTTGTCCCTTATGTGAAATTTTATGGGCCGGAACCTATCCTAGATTCTGAACAGTTTTGGACGGAGGATGGAAATACAAAACTAAACTGAGGCAATCTGAGACAGGGTAGTCCATATTCCCAATTCTTTCTATTAGGAAAGACAGAGGGTTTGTTTTATAGTGGACAACCCCGGCTTGCTACAGATGTGGGGCTAAAACACACCTCTCAAGTGTTTGTGACCAACCACGTTGTGACAACTGTGGGAAGGTTGGACACACAACTATGTATTGTCACAATCAGCTCAAATGTGAGCTTTGTGAAGAATCTGGCCACTCTTTCGGGTTTGCCCTTGGCTGCAAAAATAAAACATCCTGTATAAATTCAGAGCTTTTAATTCAGCAAGCTCAGGATGCTGCACAATTTCCCTCCTAGCTCACAACCCTCTACCTGTTTCTTCTTCTCAAACCAAAGTTCAGACCCTTGGTGTAGTACCTCCATTGACAAACTTAGGAATAGCAGACAAGGTGAACAAACTGTTTTGGTTATGGAAGTCATTAAAAATCAAGTATGGGCCCACCTGAGCTTTTGGATTTCCCTGTGTGTTACTCTGAGGTTTCGTGGAGACTTCTGAGGAAGCATCTAAGGCTTTAAATATTAGGCCTTCACTACCCCAACGCAGATCATCTAGGCATTTGCATCCCAAACCCCCTTACTCCTCCCATAGAGACTAGCAACTCTATGCTGCATTGTTTACTCCTTGGGAGATACAGAGATGGAATTAGAGATTCAGACTCCCAAAAATCTTCCACTGATCTCAGCCAGTGGATAACTATAAAGAAAAGAAAAAAAAGAGAAAAATGATAAAGTAGTTCTTTTTTTATAAAGCTTAATGCAGTGGTCATGGGGCTCTTTTGAACACTCATAGTTTGCTTAATATAGTTAAGAGGCAAGCCCTTTTTCACTATATAAAAACAAAATTTATCAGTATGTTTTTACAGGAAACCTGGATGTACTCAGCAGAACAACTCACTACTTTCAAACGGGATTGGGTGGGGCCCTTCCTATTGGTCCTTTGGAACTGATACAGCAGATGGTATTGGGATTTTATTCAATACTTATTCTTTAAACTTCATAATTTAGTAGATCTTATTCCAGGGAGAGTCTTGATATTAGATGGGAAATGGCATGATATATGCTATCGATTTATTAACATCTACAATCCACAGACAAAAGCTGGTAGAGTTTCTTGTTTAAAAGCTGTTCAACCCTACTTGGTGACATCAGTTAAGGTGCTTTGGGAGGTGACTTTAATTGCACAATTTCTGACTCACCTAATCAGAAGAAAAGAAAATTTATTGTGATTCTCACATGCTAGCTAATATAGTTAAAATAGCAGGTTTATTTAACTGTATCTCCTTCCTCTCAAGGGCCAAGGTATTCATTTACAAAAGGGAAATTGTTTTCCTAATAGACTACATGTTTGTCTCTCATAATGTACAACTGGATTCCTTTAAGATGATCCACTGTGAATTTTCTGATCATTTATTACTTTCTTGTAGTTCATTATATACAGGTTCCCCTGAACGTAGGCAGCTCAGGTGGAAACTGAATAACACTATGTTAGATATACCATATATACAGTCCGGGTGAAACATATTCTAGCAGCCAGGTTGTCAGTGGCTTTTTTTATGAGGATTTAGGAGATTGGTGGTTAACAACTAAGTTCGAATTATGTAATTGGTTTAAAGGCAAGGGCAAAAACAAAAATTTTAAGTTTTTGAGATATTTGTCCCTTAGGCAACAACTGCAGAAACTTATGACAATTGCATATGTCTCTCACTTAGACTATTCAGACCAAATTAGTAAAATAAAGGAGGAAATGAGGAATTTCCAATATGATAGAGCAAAAACCCTACAGGCTATTTTTTCTAATAGCATAAAAAAATTCCCCATTGGGGACCCTTTTGAAACCTGTAAAAATCTGAAGGCTTCTTCTAATATTGATTCTTTGCAAAAACCTGATGGCTCTTTGGCCACCACGGTTGCTCAGCTCAGAGAAACAATTATTGGGCATTTTGAACTCTAGACCCCCTCTCTTATTACAGAGGCAGAAATGCTTTCATATCTTAAAACATCTAAGCCCCCCAGGTTAGCAGAAATCTCAACATTATTGGATCCAATTACACAAGAAGAAATAATAAAAGTAATTAGGAATTTGAAATTAAACATTTCACCGGTAAGGATGGCCTTCAATAATCTGTATAAAGTTTTTCAAAGGAATTGAGTCAATGCTTGTATATTTTATTCCAGTATTTTATGGAAACTGCTGTTTTCTTTCTTTTTCTGAGGGATTGCTGATTTACTTATTCAAATCTGGAGACAGACAAAATATTAAAATTGGCGACCAATTACCCTCTTAAATTCAGATTATAAAATCTTCACCAGTATTTTGAATAATCGGTTAAAAATTACGCCAGATGGGTAATTTCTCCTTACCAGTTTAGTGGGATACCTAATAGGCAAATTCAGACAGCCTTAATGATCATACGTGAAGTTATTGAACATCTTTCTGAAGTGGGAGTCACGAATTGTATGATGGTCGCTGATTTGGAAAAGGCTTTTGATAGGGTATATTTGCCTTTTTATTTCTAACGTTAATACATTATGGAGTTCCATTGCACATTGTTAATATAATTAAAAAATTATATGAACATAATATTGTGTTCCCTCGCAAGGTCAGACGGCAAAATGTTTTCAGTTACATACTGAGTTCGCCAAGGTTGCCCTCTTAGCCCCCTTCTCTATATCTTTTCTTTGGATCCCCTACTACAAAAATTAACTACTGTTCCATTGTGGCCAGGTATTTCTGATGGTACGGTTAAGGACAAACATCTTCTGGCACAGGCCTATGCAGATGATTTGATTGTATATTTCGCAGATCATTCATATGTGCACATTTTTTTGACCGCATTTGAGGCTTTTTCAAAAGTTTCGAATGCAAAAATAAATGTGCACAAAACAAAAGGTTTATTTATCGGAGCAACAGGTCATAAGGAAGCGGTGCAGGGTGGTATCCATTTTTCCAGAACTCCCCTTAAAGTTTTGGGCATACATTTTGGCCCCCAGAACATACCAGTTGAAAATTGGGATATAGCCCTACAAACAGTGGAGAATAAAGTCAATAGATGGAAAAAGTGGAAATTGTCCAAACTGAAACGCATACATGTTATCAAACAGTTTTTTACCATGTGTTCAGTATGTAGCTATGATTTTTCCGCTCCCAGTGCATCTAGAAACTAAACTGTATGGTTTATTCTTTCAAATGGTTTGGGGCAATAGATTAAACCCCATTAAAAGAAGCTATACATATTTAAGTAAAAAACAAGGAGGTCTTGGGATGGTGGATCCAGTGATTTTTGCTCACTCTTTATTCATTATGTGTTCAGTGAAAAGTGGCTTACGATTAGAAGCAGGAGTGGGATAAATGGATTTCCAGATCATTGGACAAATACTTTAGAAATTGGCTTTTGGCTCCAAAAATAAATCCTCACATTTATATTCCACAGTATTTTAGACCAGCTGCACAAAAATTATATAAATGGAAAATAGAGAAAGAGACAATTCTGAGTAATAGCATGAAAGAATTTTATCAGGTGGTAATGGCAAATTTACTTCCTTTAGAGCCATGTTTTAAGAATTGCCCTTCTTCTTTGAATCCTAAAGTATTGGCCCAACTTAACTGTCGCAGATTGCCTCAAATGCAATGGGAAACACAGTGGCTAATATTCTATGGTCTTTAAATGTTAGGGTAATGCCAAGTACAAAGCCATTGAAGAAAGGAAGTGTCCTTACTTGGATTGTATAAATACTGAGGAATCGATGGAGCATTTTCTTTTACACTGTTCCTATGCAAAGGGTTTGTGGGTTTATTTGGCGGCACTTTGGGGTTTTAAGTGGCTGAATTTTCTTACATATCAAATCTTGGTTTTAGGGTTTATCCAGAGACTCTTTCTGATTTTCATGAAGAAACACTGTCATTATTTTTGGATGTTTACGTTATTATTTATGGCAGGCAAGGTGTCAGTGGGTATTATATCAAAGAAAATGCCTTATTTTGTTTTTAGCATTTTGGTTTCACAGGAACTCTCGAGGATTTACGCTCAGGATGCTCAAGGACAGTACAGACTCAGTTACTAAAATGTGGAAAGGGTTTTTCATTTTATTAAGTTCAAATAATGTATAAAAATAATCTGATAATTACTCTGATTATTGTATAAATTTGTTAGATTAAGTTTTTGGCTCTTACTTTGTATAATTGATTACACTGAGTTGTTCTAATTATGTTTAATAATACAATAAAACTCCCTACTCTTTTCGATAAGTGCCATGGATCTTTAACATCCACCTGAACTACCACCAATCCAGGCAGATGGGACCTCGGTTTAACGTCTCATCCGAAAGACGGCACCTCAGATATGCAGCACCCCTCTTATGCTGCATTACAGTGTCAGAACTGGGATATTGACCCAAGTGTCAGATGTGGGAACTGAACCCACAGCCCTCTGATCTCCCGGCCTCAGAGGCGAGTGTGCTACCTACTGAGCCACTGACACTGTTATGAGTTATGAGGTTACCAGGCTGGTCAGAGCAGCCAAGGCTTCCAGAGAACTGAGATTGGCACAGGGCATTAAGAATGGAGAAAAGGACTTCTTCAGATACATCAGCAAAAAACAGAAAAACAACGATCAGATCGTGAGGATTAGGAAGGACAGGGGCTGGGTGGAGAAGGGGGTGGACCTGGCAGAGGCACTTAATGATTACGTCTGCTCTGTGTTCATGAAAGAAAAAGGGGGCAGACATCTCTTGGGACAGGAGGAGTGGGCAAGGGGGGGGCTGGTATAGGGATTACAGAGGATAGGGTGCTGAAAGGATTAAGGGCACTCACAGGGGGATAAGGCACCGGGTCCAGATGAAATTCACTCGAAGGTACTCAAGGAACTAGCGGAGATTCTGGCAGGACCATTGGCTGACCTGTTCAATACCTCCTTGGACACAGGATGCGTACCACAGGACTGGAGGATGGCCCACATGGTGCCCATACATAAAAGTGGTCCTAAGGATGAACCAGGCAACTACAGACCAGTGAGCCTCACATCAGTTGTGGGGGAAACTCATGGAGATCCTAAAGGAGAGGCTGGTGATCTTTTTGGAGAACAATGGTCTCCAGGATGGTCAGCAGCACGGATTTGTCTCGGGTAGATCTTGCCAGACAAACCTGAATGAGTACTATGACTGGGTGACAAGAGAACTGGACAAAGGCCATTCGGTAGATGTTCTGTACTTGGATTTCAGCAAGGCCTTTGATTCCGTACCACATGGGAGACTGGGGGGGAGCTGGAGTATATGGTGGGGGGAACAAAGATCATTAATTGGATCACCAATTGGCTGAAAGGAAGGCAGCAAAGGGTGGTAGTGGGTGGTGAACTCTCATCTCCGAGGGATGTGACAAGCGGGGTGTTGCAGGGATCTGTATTGGGACCGGTGTTGTTCAGGATATTCATAGCCGATATCTTCCACGGGGTCTGGAGTAAGATCAGTCTCTTCACAAATGACACAAAGATAGGAGTGGTGGTGGATGACATCGAAGGGTGGAGGGAGCTGCAGGGGGACCTGACCAGACTACAGGAGTGGTCGGATGCATGGCAGTTGGAGTTTAATGCCAAAAAATGCAAGGTATTGCACTTCAGGGCCAATAACCAGGGGAAGAGCTACCAGCTTTGGGGAGGGGTACAGCTGGAATGCACCGAGAAAGAAAAGGATCTAGGGGTGCTTATAACAGGAAGTATGAACAACTCAGTACAGTGCTGGAAGGCGGCAGCAAAAGCCAACAGGATGCTGGGGTGCATAGCGAGAGGAATTTCCTCCAGAAACAGGGAGGTGATCCTGCCCCTATACAGGTTGCAGGTCAGGCCGCACCTGGAATACCGCATGCAGTACTGGCACCCATTCCTGAAGAAGGACATCAGATTGTTGGAGGGTGTACAGCGGAGGGTGACAAAGATGATCCAGGGATTAGAGTGATACTCCTATGAGGAGAGGCTGTGAGAGCTGAAAATATATTCCCTGGAGGAGAGGCGGGATGGGGGGACATGATCGAGACCTTTAAATACTTAAAGGGGATTAACAAGACTAGCACAGAAGAGATTTCCCAGATTAGAAGGGGGAGGGTCACGAGGGGGCACCAGCTGAGATTGGAGGGGGGAAGATTCAGGAGGGAAGTCAGGAGACTTTATTTCACAGAGAGGGTGGTGGATAAGTGGAATAGTCTGCCTGAGGAGGTAGTAGCCTGTAGTAAGTTAGATGGTTTTAAGAGGGATGGGACAGAGTGAAAGGGGGGTAATTATGAAAAGGGAGGGGGTGGGGCAGCTGCAAAATTAAGGGCTAGCTGCACAATTGAGCAGACTCGATAGACTGTGGCCTGTTTCTGCTGCCATTTTTGTATGTTCATATATACACTGTTTTCACCTCTAGTTATCACTACTGGAAGACTATTCCAGGCATCCACCATATCCCTCCTAAATACCCCCTTCCTGCTTTACTGCATGCCCCCTTCTGCCCGTGCACCTTCTCATCTGAAAAATACTCCATTCCTGTACTTTATTTACTTATGTGAGGTACTTATAGCTCTTTATTCTGACCCCCTCTCCCTCCTCTCATCCAGAGTGTACATACTGAGATCCCTCAGCCTCTTCTCATAGGGCTTATGATGTAGTCCCTGCACCATTTGAGTTGCTTTCCTCTGCACAGCCTCGACCCTGTATACGTCCTTCCTGAGGGGTAAGCTCCAGAACTGTACACAGTACTCCAGGTGGGGTCTCACCAATAGGTGAAACAATGGTAACACCACCTCTCTCCTTCTGCAGGTGTTTCCCTTCCCCAGCATCTTGCCGGCCCTGCCTACTGCCTCGTCACATTGCTTTGCCACTTTGAGGTCATCAGATATGATAACCCCAGTCCCTTTCCTGTTTTGTGACTGTCAATACCTCTTCCCCCATTGTACACACCGCCTCTGGGTTTCTATGCCCTACAGTAGGTGCATGATTTTGTACTTTTTTCCACACTGAAACCCAGCTGCTGTACCCTTGACGACTCCTCGAGTTTCCTCAGGTCACCACTTATTCTCTCCACCCCCTATGGAGTACCTACCCTGTTGCAGATTTTGGTGTAATCTGCAAAGAGGCAGAAGAGTTCCCTTATAGCTGTTCTGCAATGTTGCTTATAAAGACATTGAAGAGGACTGGTCCTAGTACTAAGACCTGAGATACCTTGCTGGTCACTGTTCCCTCATTAGAGTGAGCGCCATTTACCACCACCCTCTGTTGCCTCTCCATCAACCAATTCCATACCCAGTTTACCACATTTGGGCCCACCCTGAAACTGTCCAGTTTCCTTATGAGCCTCATTTGTGGTACAGTGTTAAAGGCCTTGCTGAAATCAAAGTAGGCCATATTCACCATCCCACCCTGATTTATTGTCCGGGTCGCCCAGTCAAAGAAATCGATCAGGTTATCAGGTTAGTCTGACATGACCCCCTCCCATGAAACCATGCTACCTTGGGTCTTGTAACCCATTGGATTCAAGATACTCCACCAGCTTTTCTTTTAAGAGAGTCTCCATTAACTTCCCTGCCACTGATGTTAGACTGACCGGCCTATAGTTGCCAGACTCCTCCCTGCTGCCACTTTTACGAAGCAGGACTATATCTGCCCTCTTCCAGTCCTCTGGAACCACTCCTGTCTTCAGTGAGTTGTTGATCAGGGCTGTCAGAGGTGCAACCAGTACCGCTCTGAGCTCCCTCAGCACCCTTTGGTGTACCCCGTTTAGCCCCATAGCCTCATCACTTTCAGATTTGCAAGTCCTCTTAGAACTCATTCCTCTGTGAATGCACTTGTGTCTACACCCCTCAGTGTTCCTGCTGCTCCTATGTGGTCCATCCCCATCTCCCTCTACTGTGAAGACTGAACAGAAGTATCTATTCAGGTTACCTGCTTCGTCCTGATCCTCCTCTGCACAATCTCCCCCTCCCCTTTTTATCCTCACTATCCCTCCTTCCCCTTGTCTTCCTCTTTTTTGCTTATGTATTTAAAACAGGACTTTTTCCCCTTTTGTTACCCCTTTGGCCATCCTTTTTCTCAGTTTTTACCTTTGCACCCCTCACCGCCTTCCCTGCTTCCCACTGCTTTTCCTGGTACACCTCCCTACCCACTTCCCTCTGCATCTCCTTGTACCTCCTGAATGCTACCCTTTTAGCCTTTATCCTTGCAGCCACTTCTCTCGAGAACCATAGCGGTCTCTTTTTTCTCCTGTTTTTGCTCTCTTCTTTCACACTGAAGTTTGTTGCCTTCACTTATGTCATCCCTTAATTTGGCCCATTGTTCCTCCATCCCACCCATGCAATCTCCCCCTGTTAGGTCGTCTCTGAGGCATTCAGCCATATTTTGTTTTATATCTGCCATCCTGAAGTCCAGGATCCTTAGTCTTGTGTGGTTCATCTCTGCCGCCATCCTTATGAACCACACTAGGGTGATTGCTGGTCCCCTGGCGACATCCCACCATGACATCTACAAAACTAATTATTGTTAATATTATTTTAATGGGGGATGTTTACACCACAATACTACCCAGGAGTTAAAAGCCTTGTTAACCACATGGTGTTTGAGCTCTCTGTAGGCTGTAAACATTCTCCTTATGTCATGTGACTCTTCTGTACGATTTCACCACTCTTAGCTCAAAAAAGTTCTGCTGAACCTCTAATTACAGCTA
This sequence comes from Neoceratodus forsteri, assembly GCA_016271365.2. Lineage (NCBI taxonomy): Eukaryota > Metazoa > Chordata > Ceratodontiformes > Ceratodontidae > Neoceratodus > Neoceratodus forsteri. Next base: position 37,324,305 of record JADMNL010000022.1, read on the forward strand.
CACCCCCAACTAGTACATAAGTAAGGGGGTTAGTTTTTGAGGGGTTCTGATAACAAGTATAACCCACTGATGCTTCCTACTTGTAGTTTAGAAATGTCATTTTAAATCATGACCTTGCTCTTAGTCAATCAGAATTGCTTATTTCTACCCGGCTCGGTGGTGCTGAGGGTTGAGGCGCTGGATACCACACCTTGCACCACGCCGGCGACCCGGGTTCGGGAACGAGCCCAGGGCACCAGGGGTTGGCCAGGGAGGAGAAGGATGGAGTGCCCAACGGCTGCTCTCCTTCTCCAGGGAGGTTCTCTGCAGGCTCCGGCCGCAATATCGCCATCAGGAGAGCCCGGTGGTAGGTGAGGTACGTCGGAGTAGCAGCAAGACTATTGGGTGGATGTCGGCAAGGGGCGGAGTAGGAGGCATATCTCAGCGCACCTCCTCACTCATTGGCCCCATTGCACACCAACGTCTAGGGGCGCTCACCAGGAAAAAGGAGGAAAATGGGAGCCCGTCACTCCTAGGTGATGACCTCTGAAGCCTAACCACGCCACCAGGCGCTCACTAGGGCAGACTCTAATGTGGACCACCTCGCTTGGTCACAGTGGGGAAGGCTTGGGGTGACCTCCCCGCCCGCCCGGGGTTTATCGGGTTACCTGAGGGCTCTCTGAGCGATCGGACACTCTAGGAGAAGACTCCTGGGGGCGCCATGGGACGTTGTAAAAGACTACTTGAGGGGTCTAAAAGAGCGGAGTAACAGTGCAGGTAGGAGGATACACATAAGGTTAAAAAAAAAAAGAATTGCTTATTTCTAAACATTCCAGGTACTCATATAGCCACAAGAGACACAGTAACAGTACATAGTATAAAATGGCTGGGGATTTTTCTGCATCCTGATTGGTTAAGAAGATTCTAAAGCCATGTCGTTTAGAAAAGAAAACTCATGGCTTTGGACTTCTTCCAGCAACCAGGACTCAGCACACTGTAGTATTACTGCCACCAGGAAATTAAAAAAAAAAAAAAAAGATTTGTGGCAGCCATGTTTTTAAAGTAAAAACAATACTTGCCTTTACATACAAACACTGCCATATCATATTTCTTTTTCAGTTCACCCCCATTTCATTCACAGCACAAAGTCCAAATATACATTTTTTAAATACCTCTGATTCTTATTTATTTATTAACCTTCATTTTGAAGGCCTCACTCCCTGTACTGCAGAGTTCCCCCAGGTGTCCAGTATGGCCACATTGGGGCCCCATCCCTACTCATCACAGGACTCTGTGCTGCCCGTAACCCCGATAACCACACAAACCATCACACAGAGACTCACATATTCCATTTACATGCAGTGTAAAAATCAATTACAGAGCAGTCAGTTACTTTGTAATCAAATACTGTATCACCCTGCATGTAAACCCCATCAAGGGTGTGAGGATCGATGCTGTGATTGATCGAAGGTCACTGAACAAGTGCACAGATCACTTGTGAATCAAAGCCAACCATGCATATAAACAGCAGCCACACTAGCTTTGATCCCACGCGTATGCCTGGTTGACTTGATTCCCATACCCTTTGCTTTCCACTCGGTATTCAATTCAGGGTGCTCGAACGGCATGTAAACCCATTCACCCCAGAAGGATTCGATTTCCTTCAATATGTAAATGCAAAAGGATTCCAACCTGATTTCCCAAAACTGAAGACCAGGTAATCGACTGGTGCAGCATGTAAACCCAGTAACAGTAATCTGAGGGAGGAGGGATAGAGAGAGAGTTAAGGTCACATAACTCTTTCTTGCAGTAATGATACATACACTCTTACACACACATATCAATCCTGAAATGTCTCACGGTTTTTAAACAATGACTGCTTCCTGCTGCATGCAACCGCACTCTCCAAACAGTTACTTTTTGGTTCCCTGCTAGTCACCCAACGCTTCCAGAGTTGGCGGCCAATGTCCTGGGTCAGGGAAAAAGGGGATATAAAGGAAGTAAGCCCAGTTGCAAGGCTATAGCATCTTCATGGATGGTGCCAGCAGACCAGTGATTTAATTAAAACAAGCTCACTCCCTCAGAAGGGCACGGATGACATTGCCAGACCAGCAGCTCAGTTTAATACACTCGCTCCCTCAGGCAGACTCTGGAGGGGTGAACAGTAACACCACTAGACTGGTGGTTGCATAAAAACATTCTTGCTCCCTGGGACGAGAGCAGTGAACACTGCCAGACTGGTGGTTTTGACAAATTAAAGGAGGCATAAATGGAAAAATGGGATTAAGCAACTTAGTAGTATATGACCCACATATTCAAAAGAGATGGGTAGCGCATATTGGACAAAAATAGAGATGAGCTGCCCATCTCAAAACCTGCACCAAAATCCCATATTCAAAAGGGACAGATGGGCTGCCCAAATCGAGGTGGTCCATGACGTAAAAGTAACGTATGCAGCATAAGTAGTTGGGGCATGCCCATGAATATTCCTCTAAATGGAATATTCAGAGAAGATGGGCCACCCAAGTGCAGGAGATGGGCGGTGCAAAGGTAGGCATGAAAAAAGCATGCCTAACTTAGCTGGCCACCCACAGGCAGGCTGTGGTAGTGCACACTGCAGCACTGCAGCCCCCGCAGCCCAGTGTCACCCCCCCACCTCGTTTCCATAGTGTAGTTCAACCCCCTGCCCGGTCCCTGTCCCAGTAAACCATGTCACTCCCCCTTACAGGTACAGAAGTGGCCACCGACCATGGTACCCCAATCCAGGATCCCTGTGTAGTGGACCTCTCCCCCCACCCCATTCCCGAACCCCGATTGCGAATGCTGCCCCAGTCGTAGCATAATCCCCTGCCGTATAATGTTCCATAGTGTAGCACCTACCCCGTTAGGCAGGACGCCCTTCCACTGCACCACCCATGCCAGCTACTGGCACAGCCCTCCACTCACCACCACTGCCAGCTGCCGACTGAACAGTCCCAGAATGTCACTGTTCAGAATATGCACTCATTAGTTACACAATGGGAAATTATATGGCAGCAGATCATGCTATGATTGGGGTTGCATTTGCAATCAAGTTCGGGGATGGGGTGAGGGGCCCACCACACTATGGAACAGGGGGTTGTTGTGCCAGAACTGAGCATCGGGGAACAGGACAGTGTGGGGGGCCACTACACTATGGAAACAGCTGCAACCTGGGAGTATAGGTCATTCGGGGGTCCTACACTGGCACCTCTCTTGTTTGTAGTGCAGTCAGAGATTGGGGACAGGGTGGGGGGGCACTGCCCTATGAAAAGCGGGGCAGTATGCCCAGTCTGCAACTGGGGGATGGAGTGGGGGAGGTCCAGTAAATTATGGCTCAATGGGTGGGTAACAGGTCTGTGGTTTGGGGAACAAGGCTGGGGGGGTACAGGCTGGGCTGGCACATCTTTCCAGCCACAGCCCTGGCAATGAGATGCAAATGAGCCCAGATGAGCATGCAAGGGGCCCGTTTGTGCCTTGCATGCCTATTGGACTCATTTGCATATTCAGGCTGAATATAGGGAATTTGGGAATGGCGCATCTAGGGGTACGCCACGCATCCCCATTCCTGGTATTCAGCCCATCCCCCAGGATATGCCGGCGCATTGTCAGCTGCCCCATTTGCACCGCCCGCATAGGTTGCTGTATTCTGACAAGATACGCAATCGGTTGGGATCGCGCATCTTGTTTGAATACATTATTTTATAGTGCCGATGCAATGATGGAACAATGGAAACATGCATGATGCTGACATTGATACCATTGCACACATGTGCCTCTGTGCCACGAGGGGGGGCAAGGAACGAGGAAACATCTTGGATGGCAGAATCATTGCTGTCCCTTGCAGGCTCCGCACACGGAAACTCGGGCATGGTCACCGGATCCTTGACCTACACTGATCCTGATTCTAAAAGGGTGTGCTGGGCTTATCTGATGCAAAGATTGCAGTGTTTCATGGTGTGGCATTCTTGAATCATCTCCATTTTACATATATTACCCCATTGCAAGTGTATGTGTTGACTATATGCTGTGGTGGGGCACAGCGAGCTTATTCCTGACATTCTGGAATTTTTAGTTCAGTATGTGAGGAGGTGAAAGGGCACACAGATTACCCAACATATAGGGTTGTAGCAGGGGCCTATTTTCTGCCCCAAGAGCTGATGCCCTAGCTCTTTGCCATTCTAATCGGAGCTGGGGTGTAATTGCAGCATGTGAACCAACTTGCAATATGTTACCTGATATAAAGGGGATATAGCAACTTCTTACACAGCAGGGATCCCCTGATGGCCAGATTCTGGCATTCATATGGATACCCTGTTTTTGGCAGGGCTCTACCCGCTAATCACCAACCAGCCACCTAAACATTCAGTGGTCCTGTGATGCATGGTATTTCATGCTACACTGGGCACAGCTTTAGAAAACAATGCACAAAGGATAGACAGTGGAAATCTACAAAAATGGTAAGAGATCTGCAGAGCACATGAAGAAAGACTCTGGTACCTTGAGTTGCTTACCCTGGAAACGAAGAGCTTGAGGGACCATGTGATGGGGTAGTACACTGGGTTGCCTGTTAAGTAGAATCCAGGATTGCAAAGTCATGGTGTTGGAGTACATGGAGAAGCATGTACATGGACCACTGTCAAGTGCTCCAACCATGGACATGCCATGCAAACAAAAAGAATGTAAACAAAAAAAAAACAGCATACTAGGGTTCTGTAAATATGTGCAGTGGCTTTATTTAAAGCACCCAAATTGTTGGCGGAGAGCAGAGTAAGCGCCCCACTTAAACAGAGAGGGAGAGATATCACACAGCTCCCACCTGCAAAAAAAAAAAAAGATATTATATTTTGTTTTGCAGGAGGGACCAGTGAGATGCACGAATACCCACAGGGAACTGTCTGATACTGTCTTTCTTGGGGGACAATGCCAGTATTTATTTAGGGCCAGTCTGCATCATCACCATAGCATTTCCTTTTGTCATGTATCAAAACATACAAACTGCAGTTTACACTGCAATTCCAAAGATGACTGTAGTTGTAGTTGACTCAGAGTGATAATGTTTTTCTATGTAAATCTGCAGGTTGGTATGCCCCATGCCCCCGTGATTAAATTTGAAATGCTTGGGTGAGGAACTTTCACCTCTACTTTTGTATGTGTGGAACTACTGTCATCCTCAGGTGGTGGAACTCTACTATAGTATTCAATGAATATGGATGAGGGAGGTGCAGGAACTCTCGTGCAGTGTTACAAGGGGTGGGAAACAGAGTGCCTACACACTTTTTTTGACATGTTCATTCACCAGCTGTTGCTGACAAGTTAATTATTGCCTGATCAATTAAAGATCGCGTGCAAAGGTTTTTGCATATTGTTAATAAAGCTTGAATTCAAATCCCTGTGTCATAATTAGTGTTTCTGAAAATGTCATGCTGTTTGGCTTTGTGGTTTTCTTTAAATCAGCACTTGTTAACTTGCTCTACAGTGGCTGAAAACAGTGGAGTTATTTCTGTCTCTTTCAGTCAGGCTTGAAGAGCGATGACATCATTGTGGAGTATTGTAGCTTGCTGCTACAGATTCGCAATTACAGCAGGCTGTACAGTTATTGGTTCGCATTCGAGGTTTCTTACAAACTCAGTCTCTGTTTAGATAGATTAGCTTAAAATGTATCATTCTCTTGTAAAAGTTGATCATTTGAATTTCAATGCTGAATTGAAGTAGTGGAAAACTTTCTCTGTGAGAGATCAGCTTGTCTCTATGATTTTTCATAGCTCTCAGTTCTTTCTCATCAAAACTAAAATTTTGTCTAACTATATAACACAAGGTTGCTTAATGAATATAAAATAAATCTAAATTTTGTTCATTCATAGAAATAGTTTGTCCTTGATGTAGCCTTCATAAATACATTCATGCAAGAATTTTTTTTATGTCACATTGATAACCAGGTGCTTGTCGCACTCTACCAGATCAAGCACATTGTACTGTCTGAACTCACGAATTTCAGTTCTTTGGTGGTTTCTCTGTGAAAATACATCATGAATGTGTATAAACAGAAACATTACATGGCATCCCGATGCACCATGTCTCTTCCCCACAGCTGAGGCAGCTGACTCTGCTGCCACCTGTCCCCTGCCCCACAAGCTGCCTACCTTCTGCTCCACATTTCAGGCTGCTGCTGCACCCTGCTGCCCACTGTCTCCTCCCACACAGTTGGGGATTGTGCACCCTGCTGCCTCCATCCCCTGCCTAAAGAATCAATCAAGGTTGTTGCACCCTGCTGCCCCTTGCCCAAACAGTTGGAGTTGCTGCACCTTGCTGCTCTCTCTCTCTATCTCTCTCTCTCTCTCTTTCTCCCTCACCACCACAGTCAGGGGTACTGCACCTGTTGCACCCTGCTCCTGTCCCATAGTCAGGGCTGCTGTGCTGTGCTAAGCCCTAGAGTCCTAGGTCCCCCTGCCTCCAAAGTTGGGGCTGCTGCACCATGCTACCCTAGGTCACCCGAGATGAGGCTTTTGCTGCACCCTGCTTCCCACTTCCATTGCCCCAAATGGGCAGGACTACTGCACCACGCACACCCCATCTCAGTCAGGGCTGCTGTACCCTGATACCCCCCTGTGTCCATCCCCACAGTTGCAGCTTCTGCACCATGCTGTCCTCTGTCCCCTGTCACCACAGCCAGGGCTGCTGCACCCTGCTGCTGTCTACACAGTTGGGGTAGCTGTGGCCTGCTGTGCCCTAGAGCCCCATGCCTCTGCAATTAGGGCTGCTGCACCATGCTGCCACTTGCCACAAGAGTTAGGGCATTTGCTGTACCCTGTTGTGTGCCCACACAGTTAAGGCAGCTGCATCCTCCTGCCCCTTTGTTACCAGAGTCAGATCCTTTGCTGCACCCTGCCGCCCACATCCTTTGTCCCAAACAAGCATGGCTGCTGCACCCTGCCCCTCATTTTGGATTTCTGTACCCTGATGCCACCACTAGCTCCTACCCAAACAGTCGGAGCTGCTGCACCCTGCTGTGCTCTGTCCCCACCCCCACAGTCACGGCACCCTCTTGCCCTCTGTTCCTGTCTCCACAGTCAGGTCTGCTATTCTGTGTTACACCCTAGAGTCCCATGCCCCCTGCCTCCAAAGTTGGGGCTGCTGAACCCTGCTACACACTTCTGTTGCCCCAAATGGGCTGGGCTGCTGCACCCTGATGCCCACCTGTGTCCTGCCCCACATTCAAGGTTTCTGTTCCATGCTGTCCTCTGTCCACTGCCACCACTGTGCCCTGCTGCACTGTGGAGTCCCTTGCCTCCACAGTTAGGGTTATTGCACTATGCTGCTCCCCCCACAGGAACAGGGTAAACAGGGTGCCATGGCCATGACTGTGGGGGTGGGGAAAGAGGGTAGCAGGGTGCAGCAGCCCCAATGGTTTGGTCAGGAGATAGGGGTGTCATCAGGGTGAAGCAGCCCAAACTATGGGACAGGGTGCAGCAGTCATGCCTGTTTGTGACAAGGGATGTGGGCAGTAGGTTGTAGTAAAAGATCTGACTCAAGTCGCAGGGACCAGCAGGGTGAAACTGTGCCTCAGCTGTGGAGGCACACAACAGGGTGCAGCAAATGCTCCAACTCTTGTGGCAAGTGGCAGCATGGTGCAGCAACCCTAACTGCAGAGACACAAGCCTATAGGGCACAGCAGACCACAACTACCCCAACTGTGTAGACAGGAGCAGGGTGCAGCAGCCCTGGCTGTGGTGACAGGGGGAAGAGGACAGCATGGCACAGATGCCTCGACTGTGGGGCAGGACACGGGGGTGCATCAGGGTGCAGCAGCCCTGACTTTGAGACAGGGTGTACGTGGTGCGGTAGCCCTGCCCATTTTGGGCAATGGAAGTGGGTAGCAGGGTGCAACAAAAGCCCCACCTCAGGTGGCCTAGGGCAGCACGGTGCAGCAGCCCCAACTGTGGAGGCAGGGGACCTAGGACTCTAGGGCTTAGCAGGACACAGCAGCCCTGACTGTGGAGACAGGAACAGGGGGCAACAGGTGCAGTGTCCCTGGCTGTGGGGGGGCAACTCCAACTGTTTGGGCAGGATGCAGCAGGGTGCAGCACCCCTGATTCTTTAGGCAGGGGATAGAGGCAACAGGGTGCACAATCCCCAACTTTGTGGGAAAAGACAGTGGGAAGCAGGGTGTAGCAGCTTCGAATGTGGAGCAGAAGGCAGAGGGCATGTGGGGCAGGTGGCAGCAGAGTGCAGCTGCATCAACTTTGGGGAAGAGACATGGTGCATCAGGATGCCATATAGTGTTTCTGTTTATATAGATACATGATGTAGTTTCACAACAGAAACCACCAAAGAACTGAAATTTGTGAGTTCGGACAGTACATGTGCTTGAAATAGTAGAGTGTGACAGGCACCCGTTTGTCAAACTGATATGAAAAAAATGTTCTTACATGAATATATTTATGAAGGCTATATCAAAGACAAACTATTTCTATAAATGAACAACATTTTGATTTATTTTATATTCATTAAACAACCCTGTGTTACATAGTTAGGCAAAATCTGAGTTTTGATGAGCAGGATCTGAGAGCTGTGATGCAGACAAGCTGATCTTTCACAGAGAAAGATTTCCACTATTTCAATTCAGCACTGAAACTCAAATGATCAACTTCTATAAGAAGAGAATGATAAATGTTAAGCTAATCTGTCTAAACACAAACCACAGACGGAGTTTGTAAGAAACCTGAAGAGTAAACCATTAACTCTACAGCCTGCTGTGATTGGGAATCTGAAGCAGCAAGCTACAGTACTCCACAATGATGTCATCACTCTCCAAGTCTGACAGAGAGACAGAAATAACTCCACTGTTTTCAGCCACTGTAGAGCAAGTTAAATGCTGATTCAAAGAAAACCACAAAACCAAAAAGCATGAAATTTTCAGGAAACCAATCAAGACACAGGAACTTGAATTCAAGCTTTATTAACAATATGCAAAAACCTTTGGACATGATCTTTAAAAAAGTCTCTCTCTCTCTCTCTCTCTCTAGCCTTAAGTAAAGATAATCTGGTCAGTTTACATTTTAAAAAGACTTAAAATCTAATCTGTGCATCACTACAAGCATCATTTACACACACATGTAAGTTTGCAATGTGTGGGGGCAGAGACAAGAAGAGATGACCCATATTACCTGTGTTCTCCGAGTTGTGCAATTGTAGCATGGCTGTAAGTGGGATATGAGCAGTACAGACAGCATGCAGATTCACTACTGATTATAAAAATGTCAAAGCACTTGGATGTATAATGTGATAGATACTGCAAAACATATCCACATGTACGCTGAAGACATGGTCTTTACACCTCCATCCCCTTCTCAGTGGCCATTGAAGGTACATTCCAGCAGGACTTCCATAACATTCTACACTGGTTTCAAACTAACCAACTCCAGGTCAACACCAAGAAAAAGGTGTCCATGATCTTTGGCACCGGACAGAAATAGCCCAGGCTATCACATTCCCCAATCTTCTCCATGCTTGATGGCACCCCACTTGACCTAGTCCCTGCTTTTCTGACTTAATTTGCACCTTTACCCTGGAAATATCAGCTGTGTACTGCTGTAACTTGTATGTGCTGATTGTATTACTATGATTATGTTGTGATGTCTGACTGCACTGCTATCTGTCTTGTAACTCCCAGTTTGTACTTTTAATTCATTCAGCTCATGGCGGCCATTTTGGATAAGCTTAAACATAGAACCGTTTGACTCACATATGCGTTCTTGGGCTAAGTGAGTTAAGCAATGTAACACATTTATGTACTACTTGTACTGCTGTTCATTGTATGTTCATATCTGTTGTACTCGCCCGGGTTGTACCTGAAAAAAGGCAGTTCCTACCTAATGTACCTACCTGGTTACCAAAAACTAAATAAATAAATACTGTGGTGTGTGGCTAGATAGAAAGCTTGTCTTCTCTGCCCACATTGTTGCCATCCGTGCCAAAGTCTGCCCTAAACTAGGTGCCCTGTTCTGTAACAAGGACTTCCTGTCCTCCCAGATCTGCCAGGAGCTGGTCAATAAAATGGTTCTCCTGGTCTTTGACCATGCAAACGTGGTCCATGGCACTGCCTCTTCCTCCTCCCTTGTCCAACTGGACACACTCTGCAGTGCTTTCTGCTGCTTCACTACAAATCCACCCCCTCGTACACATCACTGCTCACTCAACTCTTCCCTTTTCATCCTCCCTCTCTCTTCATGTCACCAATCCCACTGCACCTCATTCATTTCTAAATTCTGGTTTGGGTCCCTCCCCTCCTACCTCTGCTCACTTCTCTCTCCCATGTCCTCTTCCTCCCACTCTCTCCACTCTAGGCATCCATGTATCTTCTCCATTCTTCACCCTCACACCTCTGCTGGACAGGCTGCCTTTTCCTACTGACTCCCCTCCCTCCGGAGCCTGCCCCCCTATTCCTTCTGTTTCTCCTTATCTGTCGCAGCCCTTAGGTACCACCTAAGGTGCCTTCCTGGTCCCACTTGTCACTGTCAACCCTCCTCCTGACTCTACCTTCCACTTTCTATCCACCCCTAGGAATCTTCTCCCTGTACTCAGCTAGTGGTCAAACAGGAATTCAGCGTGTTTGCCATTCATTTGCATCACCAGGTAAGAAAAAAGGTTTGTCTCCCCATACGATGCACAGGGGTAATGCCAAACTTCACTCAACAACTAACACACCAAAATCTGGCCAATGGAAAATCATGTACACAAATGCTCACAGCCTGGGAAATAAGATCCCAGACCTGCAGGCAATAATGTCAGAGGCTAAACTGGACATAGTAGCAATTAGTGAGACGTGGTTTACCAGTAACCACATTAGGAGACTTCAGTACCTGGCTATGTATTGTTCAGAAGAGACCGAGGTGCAAAGGGGGAGGAGTGGCCCTGTATGTTAATGAAAATATCAAAGCTACAGAAATTCAGAATACACATAAGGAGCCAGAAGAACTGTGGGTCACCCTGGAAACAGGAAATGGGACAGCCATAAGAACTGGGGTTGTCTACAGGCCCCAGACCAGAGGGAGGACATAGACACATTACTGATAGAAGATATACAAAACATGACAGCTAAAGGAGGTTCTGATAATGGGAGACTTCAACATGCCAGATATAGATTGGTCAATACCAGCAGGAACATCTGCCAGAACTAGACTCATAGTGGATTCCTGCAGGGGAGGGCCTCAAACAACTGGTACAGCAACCCACAAGAGACAGGGCTATCCTAGATCTAGTACTGACTAACAAAGAAGGGATCACAGATCTCCAGGTAGAAGGTCACCTGGGGCCAGTGACCATCACATGGTATGGTTCAATTTGGCTACTACATCTAAATCATCCCATTCCAAGGCAAAAATATGGGACTTCAGAGGAGCTGACTTTGATAAGATGGCCAACAGAGTTAAGCTAGCCCTGGCAAAAAGAAACACAGGTGAGGAGGTACAGGCAAAGTGGGCAAGCATTAAGGATACAATACTTGAAGCAACATCCCATTGTGTTAGACAGAAAAGGAAGTGCAAAGAAGAAGGAAACCACTTTGGTTCTCAAATACAGTAGCAGAAAAGGTCAGAGCCAAAGGCTGGCCTTCAGGAAATATAAGGGAACACAGCGGATGAAGATAGGGAGGCATACCAAACTGCCCTAAGGGAAGCAGGTAAGGCAGTAAGGCAGGCAAAGTCCCAAACTGAGGAAACACTAGCACGAACAGTAAAAGAAGGTGACAAGACTTTCTATAGATACATTAGTGAAAGGAGAAAGTCCAGAGGGGTATTGCTAAGCTTAATGGAGAAAAGGGAGCATGTGAGGAGGAGGACCCTGTAGAGGCATCTATCCTAAATAGATACTTTTGCTCAGTATTTACTGAAGAGAAGGTAGGGCAGGGCCCACAGCTCAGCATCATGGACACAGGGGGGAGGGAGGTGAGCACTACTCCCTTCACAAAAGAAAGGGTCCTACAAGAGCTTGCTAAGCTCAGGGTGGATAAGGCAATGGGACCTGATGGCATACATCCCAGGGTACTTAAGGAGCTAAAGGAGGAACTAGCAGAGCCATTAGCAGAATTGTTTAGTGAGTCTCTGAGCACAGGAGAGGTCCCAGAAGACTGGAGAAGGGCTCATGTGATCCCGCTCCACAAGAGTGGTAGCAGGGAGGAGGCAGGGAACTACAGACCAGTCAGTCTTACCTCAGTAGTGGGCAAGATTATGGAGGCACCTTAAGGAAAGGATAGTGCAACACCTGGAATCCTATAGGGCACAGGATCCAAGACAGCATGGGTTTACAAAGGAAGGTCCTGTCAAACTAATCTCATAGATTTCTTTGACTGGATAACCAGAGTGGTGGACCAAGGGGAGCAGTTGATGTCGCCTACCTTGACTTCAGCAAAGCTTTTGACACTGTTCCACATAGAAGATTGATAAATAAGCTAGGTAGGCTCGGGTGGTCAGAAGTTGGTCAACTGGGTGGCAAACTGGTTGACTGGCAGAAAACAGAGAGTGGTGGTAAATGGTATACAGTCAGAAGAGATGCAAGTCACAAGTGGTACCTCAGGGATCAGTCCTGGGGCCAGTCCTATTCAACATCTTCATTAGTGACCTCACAGATGGACTAGAGGGTAAGGCTTGTCTGTTTGCAGATGACACCAAGATCTGCAACAGAGTAGATGATCCAGATGGGTGGGCAGAATGAGAAGAGATCTGATAAACTAGCAAAATGGTCAGAAGAGTGGCAACTGGATTTAATGCAAAGAAGTGCAAAATCATGCACATAGGGAAGAGAAACCCTGAAGCCACTTATAGGCTGGGAGGGAGTTGCTAGCAGTCACAAAGGAAGAAAGAGACTTGGGCATCATCATCACTGATGACCTAAAATCATCCAAGCAGACCTCTAAAGCAGTAGGTAAGGCTAGGGGGTGTTAGGGTGTATTAGTAGGGGTATCACAAGTCGAAGAGGGAGGTAATAACCCTCTGTAAAGACATTGGTTAGGCCCCATCTGAGTACTGGCGCAGTATTGGAGGCCACACCTTCACAAGGACATTAACCAAATTGAGGCAGTCCAGAGAAGGGCAACCAAAATGGTGCAGGGACTGCATCAGAAGACATATGAGGACAGATTAACGGAGCTCAATATGTATACCCTTGAGCAAAGGAGGGAGAGAGGTGATATGATCGAGACATTTAAACACCTTAAGGGCATAAACAAGGTGAAAGAGTCTAACATGTTTAAATATAAGAAAAATAGCAGGACAAGAGGACACAGCATGAGATTAGAGGGAGGCCGATTAAGGGGGAATATGAGGAAATTCTTTTTCACAGAAAGGGTGGTAGATGCATGGAATAGCTTACCACAAGAAGTGGTGGCTATGAATACAGTGCAGGGCTTCAAAGAGGCATGGGGATAGGCATAAGGGAGCAATACAAATGACTATGAATAGATCGGTCACTGACAGAGCAAAGGCCGATGGCACATTTATAAGGTAGAAAAAGAAAGAAATGGGCAGACTGGATGGGCCTTGCGGTCCTTATCTGCCGTCAGCTTCTACTTGGTTATGACAGAGGCAGACTTCTGTCAGGCTACGGCACTATAGCCACTTCTGCCGGCACTAAGTACTTTACTCCATTCTTGTATGACTATATTGTATTTATGTCACCCTGGTCATGACCAATTGTAAATTGTTGCCTGTTGTACTTCCCAACTGTAAATTGTTGCCTGTTGTACTTCCCAACTGTAAATTGGTGCCTGTTGTACTTCCCAACTGTAAATTGTTGCCTGTTGTTACTTCCCAACTATAAATTGTTGCCTGTTGTTATTTCCCAACTGTAAATTGTTGCCTGTTGTAACTTCCCCCAGTAACTGTTATCTGTTGGTGTGCCCTGCGACCTATGTTGTCACAGAATTGCTCACTGATGTATTGTCATGCCTGTGCTCCCCTCACCCCTCCCGTTTGCCACATCTGGAAATGAGCCCCAGCACAATGTGCCTTTTCCAGTTACCAATTTTCAATAAATAATAAATAAACCACCCATGATATGCTTTACTCTCAAATAGTACTGACTCTGCATGCTAGTTGCTTAACTGTAGGCTTAGCTGCCAAATTGTCACATTGCATCAGAAATGCTTTGATTTTGGAGTCCCTGTTAGGGATCTGATTAACTAGGAGTTGTATTTAATTTCCTTTGTTTTTCCATGTCCTCTAAAGTTCCGCAGCATCAGTATTATACAGTCCCGGTTCCTTGAAGTTGTTATAATCAGTAGGGAATCTCTACACTGACCGTATCGATTAAATCCCACTAATAGTAGCCATACTACAATCACACATAATTCAGAGAACGTAGGTAAATAAGGTTTGCCGCTTCTTTTCTCTGCCCCCCAAACACACACACACACACACACTCACACACAACTACAAACTAGCCTGTGTGAGTAAATGATGCCTGTAGTGAAGTATAGAATACATTTTAAAAATCTTTTTAAAAGATAAACTGATCAGATCATCTTGGTTGAGGCCAGGGAAGGAGACTGTTAATTGATCAGGCGTAATTATCTTGTCAGCAACAGCTGATGAATGGTAGTTAACTCACTTGGTAAAGGTGATTGTGGGAGGTATACATCTCTGAGGCACTCCACCTTCCTTACACCTGTGTACTGTGTCCACCTGATAGGTTGCTGATGCACATGTGACTTTCAAGAAGAAAGTCTGTCCCATCTTCCCTGTGATACTGCCCCTCCTGTATCAGTTCGATGTCTTCCAAAGCTGTACCTATTAAAGGAACTTGTTGGTCTGATGACCCGTTATTCCTCCCTATTTCTGTAACATCAATTAAACATGATCATATCATCAATGCACAAAAGAGATCACACAACTGTTATGGTTATCAAGAAAAAAACTGGGCAGGTAGTCCGTTTATTACCCATTTTATACACAGTAATGTAAGCCGGCCCGTACAGCATGCCAGTGGAAAACAATATGCATTTAACATCATTCAAATTGTTCTGACTGTCAGGGTGGGTTGTGGAGTGCCTCAGAGATGTATACCCCCACAATCACCTTTACCAGGTGAGTAAACTACCATTGTGGGGGATAATCTCTGAGGCACTCCACCTTCCTTACACCTGGGTAATGATTTAAGTAGCAGTTCCTTGCGATAGGGTGGGTAGTCAGTCCATATTTACCTTCTGGTCTGCCTTAGCAGCTAGTAGTACTGCCCTGGCAAATTTGGTTCTGGCCTCCCTAGACACGTCTACCCTATAGTGTCTAGTGAACGTGTGTGGGGATGCCCAAGTGGCAGCTGCACAAATCTCATCCACCGATGCCATGTTTCTTTCTGCCCATGAAGGGGGCTATAGCCCTAGTGGAATGGGCTTTAATGCTTGTGGGCAGATCTAGATTTGTCACCTTATATGCTTCGGTGATTGCAGACTTAAGCCAGGTGGCTATGGTGGACCTAGTCGCCACCCGTCCCTTCCTGTGTCCCTGTGAAATAACAAAAAGTCGATCTGTTTTTCTGATGTCCTCTGTTCTGGCGAGATATGTCTGCAACAACCTCCTCATTCCTAGTAGTATGAGTTGTGGCTCTTGGTCCACTTCTTCTGCCGGCATCTTTGCTGGGATGTCAATGGACTGGTTTGCATGAAATGTCATGTGAATCTTGGGTATGAAAGATGGAACTGGTCTGAATGTGATCTTGTCTTTGTGGAACATGAGGAATGGTGTTCTACATGATAATACTTGCAATTCACTGATACGCCTGGCCGAGGAGATAGCGACCAGAAGTATAGTCTTTTGTGTTAACCATTGTAAAGATACAGTTTCTAATGGTTCGAAAGGTGTGATTGTCATTGCCTTGAGTAGCAGGGTCAGGTCCCATGGCGCAGTCCACTGCTTGACTTTTGGTCAGATATTGTTTGTTGCCTTAAGGAATGTTATGATATCTCTCTGTGCCCCAGGAGTCATTCCCTCTACGGGGCCCCTGGCTGCCCCAACTGCAGCTACCTGAACTCGTAACGATGCCGGAGATAAACCCTTATTCAGGCCTTCTTGCAAGAAAAGTAGAATATCTGGCACCGATGCAGTCAACTGGTCCACTCCTATATTCATGCGCCACTTCTGAAAATTCTTCCAGTGTCTTTGGTATGTCAGGGTTGTGGAGTTCTTTCTGGAGTTAGCCATGGTGTTGACGACCAAGGGTGGTAGCCTGCTCTTAACAATCCCTCCCTTTCAGGAGCCAGGCCATCAGCTTGAGGCTTGTTGGGTTGGGGTAATAAATCAGGCCCTGACTGAGCATGTTGTGTCTGTAAGGAAGGGTCCATGGGTGATCTAGCGCCATCGCCACGATGGTGGCGAACCAACTTCTCCTGGGCCAGTAAGGTGCAATGAGGATCACCCTCGATCTGGTCCTGTGTATCTTTATCAGGACCTGGGGAATCAAAGGAAGGGGCAGGAATATGTAGGCAATGTGGAAGTTCCATGTTGCGGAGAGTGTGTCCACTGCCATGGCTTTGTGATCCCAAAACCAGGAGCAGAACCTGGGGCACTGGTTGTTTTTGTGGGATGCCATTAGATCTAACGCCACTGGGCCCCAATGGTTGTTGATGGATCTGAAAATCTGTGGGTGAAGCATCCACTCTCCTGGGTGTATCATTTGTCGACTGAGCCAATCCGCTGCAGTGTTTAGCTTTCCTGCTAGGTGGATCACTATGAGGCTTGTGAGGTGTTTCTGTGCCCAGGGGATCAGTCTTTCTGCCTGTCTTTGCATCGCTCTGCTTCTTGTCCCCCCCTTGCTTGTTGATGTACGCTACGGTTACTTGATTGTCTGATCAAATGAGCACATTCTTTCCCTTTATGTCCTTTGCAATATGTAACAATGCGTTGAACACCGCCTTTATTTCTAGAACATTTATTGACATCTTTGACTCGTGCTTCAACCATTTTCCCTGTGCTGATTTGTGACCCATCATGGACCCCCAGCCTGTTAGGCTGGCATCTGTGTCTGACTGTCTGTTTGGATGTCTAGCGGCATACCTCTTAACAGATTGTCCTTTATTAGCCACCACCTTAAGGAGTGTGCAACGTTTGTAAGTAGTGAAACCTTTGAGAAATCTAAATCGTATGTGGGGCCTTGATGAATAAGGAAGGATAACTGTGGTCTCTTATGCCATCTTTCCCACGGAATGGTGTCTATACAAGAGGACATCAATCCTAGGGTGTGGGAAATGACCTCTAGTGATGGTCTTTCTGTGTGTTTTAGTCTGTTTATCGTGGATAAAAGGGTAGATACTCTCTTCTCTGAAGGCCTGACCCATCCTTCTAGAGTGTCTATGAGGTTGCCTAGGTGTTCCAGTTTTGTGCTCGGAGTGAGTTGACTCTTTTCCTGGTTGATGACCCAACCATGAGCTTGGAGACACTGAATTGCCGTTGTTGTCTCCCTCTGTGACTGATGAGTTGACCTTGTCCTGATCAGCCAGTCGTCCAGGTAGGGTATGACATGGACCCCTTGCTCCCTTAGGTTGGAGGCGAGAACTATGGATATCTTTGTAAACACTCGGGGGGCGGATGCCAGTCTGAAGGGGAGAACCTTGTACTGGAAATATTTCCCCATGATGTGAAATCGGAGAGATTTTTGGTGAGATGGTCTGATGGGAATGTGCAAGTAGGCATCCTTCAGATCTATGGATGTGAGAACGTCCACTGGATGGATGGCCTTTAGGGTGGATCTTATTTTTTCCATCTTGAAGGGTTTGTATTTGATGCTCTTGTTTAGAAACTTGAGGTTGAGGACCGGACAAAGTTCTCCTGTCTTTTTTGGTACTGTGAAGAGTGTGGAGTACACTCCCTGGCCTTCTTCTGCTTGGGGCACCCTTACAATGGTGCTGTTGTTTGTTAGTTCGTTTAGTATGTCTTGAAGTTGCTGAGGTGTGGACTTGTGTCTTGGTACTGGCGATGTTATCAGTCTGTTCATTCTTGGTCTGTTTGCAAACTCTATCACATATCCCTCTTGAATTATTTCAAGCACCCATCTGTCCTGCATGGTCTTTATCCATTAGTGGACAAATTGGGTTAGACGGGCGCCCACTGGCACCTTTGATTGTGATAGGCAGCAGTGGTAGTCATTGTTTGTTATTGTTCCTTCTTCTGTACTGGAAGTTGCCTCGAGCTCTGCTCTGTGTTCCCCTACCCCGGTATGTATTGAAGGTGTTGTAATAGTTAAAGTTTGTTCTGTAGCTCTGCCCTCTATGTGCTGACTGACCTCTACGTCTGTCTCGAAAGGAGTGAGTGCGAATAGATTGCCTGGCTGGTAGGTACGTAGTGAGAACTCTGTCCTTTCCCAATGCCTTTGTCTCCTTCTTTCCCTTTAAATACTTCTCGAGACCTTCTCCGAAAAGCAGATTGCCTCGACAAGGTAATTTCAGAAGTGATTTGGACTCATTATCTGCATTCCACAGCTTCATCCATATACATCTTCTTGCTCTATTCAGGAGTGTGGTGGCTCTGGCATTGATCTTTAAAAAGTCCACTGCCATGTCTGCAAGATATTTAGTTAATGTCATCCTATCATCTAGAATGTGCGCTTCCATTGACTTGACTGTTATAGCTTTCTGAATCTCTTGAAGCTATTCGAGTTGAGCCCTGTTGGCATAGATAGCTGTGGCGGCAGCCCTTGCCCCCAGACCTGCTAGTTCAAAGTTCTTCTTTAGAATGTCATCTAACTTCCTGTCCACTGGGTTTCTTAGTACTGAGGTGGATTCCATTGGCAGGACCATCTTTCTATTAAGGGACGCGATTTGGGGGTCCACAGTAGGTGGTGTGCACCACAAGGTCAGTTTGTCTGCCTCCAGAAGATACATCTTATCCCATGACCTTCTCTCTGGTATATGGGCCGGATCTCCTGACTCTCATTCTTTATTTACAATTTCATTAATAGCTTTGCAGACCGAAAATTTGTCTGCTGTTTTTGCTACCAGTTGCAATGACGGTAGTAGCTTGGATTGAGGCATGGGCGTGGAGGCAATCTTAAAGCCCACTGTGGACATGATGCTGCAGACTAGAGCAGGTATCTGGTCCGGGAAGCACCATTTGACTGTGAGGGATTGAGGGTCTGCTTCTTTGTCCTCCTCATCCTCCGAGTTGGGCTCAGATTGAGAAGCTGAGTACAAGGTATTTGCATTAGACTTGTCGGCATGTGACTGTGGACCAGCAACTGGCCCTTGAGATACTTGGGGTCTGGCCAAAATCTCAGCCAATTTGTCCCACATAGCTGTCATAAGTTGCTGCTGCTGCAGCTGAAGAACTTGTTGGTTTTAGAGGAGAATCGCATTGGTATCTATGTTGCCTTGTGAGGTAGATAGGAGGACCTGTGCAGCCTCTGGGATATCCTGCAACTCATTATTCTCTGAAAGCATGAGGTCATCTGCAGAATTTGAAGGAATTGAAGGCCCATAAGGGCATGACACATAAAGACATCCCAGCTGAAAGGATGGGATGGGAACATTGCAGAGTCTGCAGCTTTTTACTTTGCCCATGTCTGAAAGAATAGGGAAACAGAAAAAGAATGGCAAAATGTTGCATGTCAGTTGTACAGTACAGCAGGGAATCATTTAGCAGCAAATAGTAAAAACTGAGCATGATAGCACAATGAGAGGGGCTCCACTGGAAGATAGCCAGGGGAAAGCCTCCTCAAACTTGCTGCTGTCCCAAATCATCAATGTAAACTGATATGAGTGTGCCTACAGATCTATATCATACAGAAAACACTGTGCCCAACTTTTAAAATACAGAAAGAAACTGCATGGCTTTTAACAGTAGCACTGCCCCTTTAAAACAACACTGTGTCCAACTTGTAGAAAAACAGAAAAAAATTGCATGGCTTTAAATTATAGCACTGCCCCTTTAAGACAGAGCAGCTGCACTGAAAGTGTGTGCAGGTAGCATCCTGCATAGTGCCAACAAGAAGGCTGGAACAACGCAACCCCCAAGGGACATGGTAAACAGAAATGCCCAAGGAACAGGGGACTGATGGCAAGGGGTGAGGAGCTGGGCTGGCCGTGGAACTGGAGTCTGCCCTGGTTAAAAAGGGTTAGCGGAGGAATGAGGGCGCCGGACACCCTGCTGTGCGGAAGATGGCATTGGAAGGTCTATGCATGCATGGCTGGGAATATGCCATGTGCATGCACAAAAGCGAGGAGCTGCACATGTGTGACTCGTGAGAGCGAGTGCAGTACGCAGGAGGCGAGCCAGGAGCTAGTAACAAGAAGGGAGACAGGCGAACATGGCCAACACCCTCTCCGAATACACAAGAGATGGGGAGGTGTGAACTAGTGCCATGATGGCATGCCAAAACAGAACAGCAGTCTGCAAATGAAAAATTCCAGAACTGCAGGAACGGACTGCACAGGGGGCAAAACGTCAACAGGCAGGCCACACAGAGAACCCAGAAGACAAACGATTTCAAATATATATATGTAAGCATTAATCACCGACAGAAGAGGGCTCTACCAGTGGATTAATGCCTGCTGGAGGGGCTGGTGCACGAGGGCGAATCCCGAGGGTTCCAACCCCCAGCAGGCATTAATCACCGGTAGAGCCCAAGTCTGGAGGTGATTAATATACATAGATACATAGACAGTGTCGGCAGATAAGGGCCTATGGCCCACCCAGTCTGCCCATTTAAGTTTGTAA